>OY754335.1:101693970-102943970 GCA_963573305.1 Pyrrhosoma nymphula | reverse complement strand
TTTTCACATGGTCGGAATAAGATAATAACGCATTTTGCCGCATATTATAATCATACGTTCCGCGTACACGCGATAAATCACGCTTGCTTGCTTTCGCGTCCGAGCCGACAAGACGATGAGGAACCGTTAATTCCCCCACTTGCTCATCTCCAACCTCTCTCTCGCTCTCCCGCCTCTGGCTCGCCCCGCTTGCTTGCTTGCTTTACCGATGTCCCATATGGAGCGAGTGTAGAGAGAGACTCTCCCACTCGCAGCAGCAAGACGATAGGGCCCATTTGAATGGGGAGAAAGAAGGAGGCGGGGGAGGGATGCACGAGAAAGACAATAACAACATCACCACGAATGGATTCTCTCTTGCAAGCGAGTCAGTCAGTCTGCTTTGCCTTCCAGCGTGCAGTGTGGTCGTTGGGTATTTGGAGGATGACGGCACCCAACGGAGGCACCATTTAGGTAGTTTGAGCGAGATATTTGGCGATATTGGGCGAGGCCCAATGTTGAAGCATACAAAAAATCTAGTTTCTGTATTGCACATAAATTATTTATTAACTTTCTTAAAGAAATACCTTACACACAAAGTGAAGCTAGATTTCTTAGCCGTATAAGAAAATTGTTACTTACGCAAATAGATATAGAATATGAGAAAACGTTTCCGGCGTAACATTGTGGAAATGTTTAATATGCATATTGAAAAATCACTTGGTAAAGTGGCACCTTGAAAATGGCACTGAGTTGCTGAAACCTGGGTCGGTTTTTTCGTAAATAAAGTGTGGAGTTTACCAAGTGATTTTTCAATATGAATAGATATAGACAATATTCTTTAATGATTATGTACCTACCACCATAACATGTCAATGATATCGCTGTGTAATATTTATTCATTATTTCCTAAATTGTTACTTGTTTTGTATTTCTCTGTTGTTAAATGCACAAAGTCTATGTATTTCAATTTATGTTAAATTGAGCGTATTTTTGTGTCAATTGCAATGCCTATAGATAAACTTATATGTTATAAAACAGACTGCTGCTGAACACAACGTAATCAATGGATAACAACCCCAATACAGGTCTCTTCGGGGGCGCAAAATTTCACTGCATAATATCATTGTTTAATGGATAATATTGTACAATTCTGTATGTGAAATAAAATATTATTATTATTATTTCTCTAGTCATAATGGAGACCATATTCGAATGGCATTTTTTTTAACTCTACCGTCTGTAAGAAGTATGAAGTAAATATGATAACATTAATGGCGCGGGGCACATCCTACTAACTTCCTCATCCTCGAAGAAATCTAGAACTTTATCGGCGATGTCCTTTGGCAGCGTTCTGCCAACTTTTGCACCTGGTAGTGAAAAAATACCTCTATGTTTTTTTAAATTTCGTGCTGCTTTCACCATGCTTTCTGATACGCCAAATGTTTTTGCTGTTACTGCTATCGACCAACACATTGGGGCCAAAGTCAATAATTAAACCTTCGTCAATCTATTGGATATCAGAATTTTGGTTTTCATATCTTCGATTAGAAGAGGGTAATCCTGACATGACAGGTATTCCTTATCATCACTCTGGCTAGTTTGTCCTATGTCTTCAGCTGATACTCCAGCGGCTAACATTATTTTGTCTGCTACCACTTTCTGCACGCGATCAATTTTTCATTTCATGTTTATCCTACTGCTCACCTTCCAAATTCTTAACGGAGTAAACTTCAAACCGGTCTAAATTCGATCAACTGTGTCCAACATATCCATAGCGCAATTTTCCAAAGACGGAGAGTCAGCCGTGTTTTGGACCATGGAAATATAAAACTGATGATATCAGGCCTGACCTCGTGTAAATTATGGATATCCATGATGAGACAACCACCATTGTTATTTCCTAAAAACATTTTAAGTTTTTTTAGAAATAACAAAATTTTTTGACCCGGCTTCACATTAGTTTTCGCCAATGTTTTCAAATCATCAGATGTCTGTGGAATTTGGTAGTCCATGACAACCATACGAGCTTCGGATTGGGAGCCATGTAAGATACCCACTGTAGCTTTGGGAAGCTAGGATAAGCTGCCCAGCCTTTGTCTTGGGAACCAGACACATACCCACTCAAGGATTTGAAACCTTGTCGAAGAAACCAAATTGCAGGCTTGGGATCTTCAACAAAGAAACCCATCCATGGCTGGTATGCACGGCTATCGGGTGTGACCCCGACGGCGATGGGGTTACTAGTTCAAATGCCTGAACTGTAAGTGACAATCTCACCATGGACCAACGCAATATAGTAAAAATTTCTACATGAAACAAACAGGACGATACACAACAGAATGCATGTGGCGCCACAATAGAAACGTTCTCAACGTCGTTCATATTTTTAGGGCCGTATGTACTCGCGATGAAAAACACTGTCTAATTTTTTAAAGAGGTTTGAAACATGCTCTTTCAAATGAAAATGATTCAAAAGAGTATCCAGAAGGTCTTACTTTTGTAATAGTGGGCAGAAAATGAACTATTTTTGTCGTTTTTACAAAAGTCATCCTCAAAGTTGTCCCTATTTTTTGGGCCTCATATGCCCGCGAAGAAAATCCAGATATACATTTTTAGAGGGTTAAAATTAATGTATTTTTAATTAAAATGATCCAAAAGAAATTCCAGAGGGTCATCTTTTTGTAAAAGCGGGGTGAAGATACCCTATTTTTGACGTTTTTACAAAAATTGTCAAATTTTGACTCAATTTTTAAACTAATGGAAAGCACTAGGAAGATGAGATTTTATATTCATAAACCATGTGTCGACATATTATCACGCGCTAAGTTTCACGTTGATCATGCCTTTACTTCCTGAAATATAAAAAGCCAAAATTTTAATTTTTTTCAGACCACAATTTTTCGGGCCAGTTTCGCCCTGAATGTTCTGCAAGGAGGTCGCTCTTACAGTTATTTTTATTATTTTGTTTAATAGAGCGCAAAAATTTGTACAAGATAGCCAATTTTTGTTTCTCTCATAAAAATATTCTCTGAGATACTATGCCTCAAAGTTACCGAAATCTCATAGTCATACCGAAGAAGGCTGCGATACGGGGTCAAACAAAGTGCTATATCTCAGCAAGTATACCATCGGTGAACGTAAATATTTACAAATGTTCATTGGTGGTATATGTAAATGTCCATATAAAATTTCATTTAAATCCGTGATGGTCGAGCGGGGACCACCAGACCACTTGGCATGGAATGAATAAATAAACTAAATAGCTTATCAGCCAAATCTACTACTTTTACTACGCGTACGCTGTTTCCTATTAATTTTCAGTTTCTTTTTTGCATACTTCAAGAGTCACAATTCTATAAATGTACCTCTTGCCAGTAACTGTCAATCATTGGGATAAGAACAAAGCTGCATGCCGTAATTTTTGAACTGATTATTTTTTATGAGCATTGGCAGGAATTTTTCAGGAATAAACCTTTCTGATAACAAGTTGAAAAATAATGTTTAAAACGTTTTTTTAAGAATAGTATTAGAGTAAACGTAATCGTTCTTCATTCAAGTCGCTCATCCGTGATTGCCACTGGGAATCAACTCCGGAGACCTCAACGAGCGAGTGAGTACTCTTTACTCATGTACGTGGTTTGACTCATGTTCCAGGTACTTCTTTTGTCTCCACTGCCATCCGATATATTCCGGGCCATTCATTGCCAGTTTTTTCGTCCTCTCTTTGGCTCTGCCTGGCCATTCCTGCCTACATTTTCTAATATCTTGGCTGAAAGGCAGGCCTGAAATGTGTGGTAATTGGTACCTTTCGAGAATATTTTGTCATGGAATTTCATGGAAATGTCAGGGAATTTCATGGAAATGTCAGGGAATTTCAAAATTAAAGCTTTGTGGCCACCCTGATATATTTGCAACCGTAACTTGAAAGCTTCACTTGAAGATGATATAGTAACATCGAAACTAGTCTGTTTTAATTCTTTTATCAGTGGAGAACTGCAAGTGTTTTGTTTCTGTTATTTTTACGTAAGTACGTACGTGTTGAAATTGAAAACATCCTCTTATTTGCTATCACATGTGGATTTACATGCATTTCAAAGCTAATTCTTTGATTGTGTAACTCAAAAACCATGTAAGGTAGTTTGAGTGATATAGCAATTAGAATTAGATTATTATAATTTTAATTAGAATTCAATAAACTTTGTCTTTCTGTAAAAAAATCTCACTTTTCCAAAAATGCCAAAATATCAACCACTTACTGCACTACTTTTCTTGATATTTGCCTAATAAATGAGGAATTTTGAACGCGTCTAGGTCTTGTCAGAAATTAAAAAGTTGGTTGTTTGTATGTTTTTCCTACTATTTTATGAAGTAAATCAATTACCAATTGCGTCCTGGAACAAGGTGACTGTTATTTAACACGAGAGTCACCCCAACAAGAGTCGGACAAAAGAGACTGGCGGTCAGAGTGGTTGAGGAAAATTAGGACGGATTACGGGAATATCCATTCCCAACAGTTTCCACGTGTCCAGAGAATTCCTTTTGCCATTTGCCGATACGCTAGCTGGCGTAGGGGCGGGGAGTGGAAGGGGCGATGCGTATCCGACCGGGCGAAATAAAAATAAAAAATAAACACGAAGAACGTTCGATAGTTTGATTGGCGGCGATGGGCGACCATTTCGCCGCGTCCCTTTTGCCACTTTGGAATCGTATAGTTGGTTGTTTTACATCCCATCACGGTCGTAACAGCCTCGTATTATACGCGTCGTAAAAAATAAAGGAAAAAACATCTCTCGACCCTTTTGAAATGAAAAAATCCAGCGAAGGACAAAAAGACTCAAGAGATAATGCTTCGACACATTTATTTATACGCTCCGGTCGCAGATATTTTGTTTCCGCGCGAAGGGGGATAAAATATCACTTCCTTGGGAGGCCACGGCTGGTCCTTGTCACGAAAGGAATAATTTCATCAACGATTAGCCCACCCTCACTTATGAATTTTCTCCCTCTTCATTCACAACAATGAATCGAGCAGAAACCTTAAGGGGTGTAACTTATACACGACAGAATCTAAAAAAAACGCAATAGCCGTTCGCTTTGACTTCGGGAACTATATTCTGCAAACCCAAGATAGTTAAGCTAACAAAAAATTCTCGAGACAACTTGGCGCTAATTTATAAGCTATTGTTTGAACCTTGATTTACGTCAGAATAAGGTGGGAGATAACGCCATTCTAATTTAAATGCCAGTTCAGAACACTTCACTGCACAAAAGCCAGCTCAAAAAATCGTCATAGGGGCGAGTTTTGAGGATACCGGGACTAGCCACAGTATTACCTTCTACTATGTCACCCGCATGTGAACATAAGTACGATATTCCACATAGAAAAACTCATTCGCATCCTCCCAGTCAAGGTGAACGATTTTCCCTCTAAGGAATATGGCACCGTTAGGGAGGAACATGATTTTGCAGTTAAGGATAAACAAAAAGATTGGAGACAGCAAGGTACTAATTTATAAGCTAACTTTGGAAAGTTTATTGCTGTCGAAAAAGTTTGGAGATAACATCATACTAATTTCAACGCCAAACTAGGACACTTAACTTTAAGCATTCCAGCCCTTAACACCGCTAGTGAAGTACAAAATTCAATCATTGTGGTTACTTTTTCAAGAGTCATTTAAAAAAGTACTGAAATGCGCCTCGATCAGCAGACTTTATACATATCCTTGACCAGTGCCGAGCGAATTCGTATTTGAGAGAGGGATACACCAAATGAGGCCACACGGCAATACTGCATTTGGGTGACAGTGCTTTCATTTTATCAACTGTCCCTGGCTGAGAGTTTGTCTTCAACGTCGCTACATTCAAATAACCTCTGCAAATCAAGTACACAGGGGATTAAAGGGACACTAGCACACTTTTTCCTTCGTGTATAAAAACATTTATAAACCCCATTTATATAACTTACATAGCTGATTAATGCACATCTTAAGCCTAGCCCTGGCTTACGAGCAAAATTCAAAATGGAAGAAAATCACCCACCTGGATTTAAAATTTTGATTTTTTTTGTTTAGGATGCCACTCTTAGACGGATAATTTCATTTACTGTGAATTCCAAATATTAGTGCGCAACTCCTCAGAAAGTGACTCCCGCAAAATTGACTGTCGCGGCCACAGTGGTCCCGGAGTTTATAGAAATGCCCTCTTATGCGATCATTCTTTCTCGTGCCTCTTATTTACCTTGTCTCGTGTTTTCTATTTCATTTCACATTTCTCGATCAGGATGTGAAAAACATTTACTTTCCTACTCATTTAAATGAAATTTTCAAGCAATGTTTTTCAAAGTGGATAACAAATATGATAAATGCATATCGAAAAATCATCAACAGCTGATTCAGCTTAGCTAAATTCGCACATTTCTAAGTCTGATCCAATACTCTATCATGTTTGCAATTGCAAGTTAATTGTTGGACCCAAATTGCTTATTTTATTCCCCTTAGTACCTACTCGGGATTATTTTACTAATGTCATTTTTAACCCCCGAAGCTGAAGTTGAAATGTAGTCGAATAAGTTGGCATTCTGACAGATGTCGATCAAAATAACAAACTGAGCTTTTCCACGAATTAGGTGTGGTAAAATATAAAGGCTTTTTTAAATATAATAAAAGAGGTTGGAGATAATTACTTAAGCACATGGCGCGAATGTAGAAGATTTGAGCTTGATTCCAGGTCTAGGCGAATTATTTTACCTTTTTCAATTTCACACATGTATATCTTCTCTGCGGGTGACGCCGGTTAAGGTTATTAGGTCCGATAGCTTTTGGTTTACTGATGTGGAAATCAATTTTCCTTTCATTCATTCAGAGAAAAAAACGTTGAATCTTTCCACAGATATTGAATTATTTTAGTTATAAGGTACAACTAGATTCAAGCATAGGTGTCATCATCAGGTACATAGTTTATAATTTATTTATTAATGTCCATTGTTGCAAGTTTATTGAGGTGTAGGTAGGTGGAATTAGGGGAGTAAGGAATGGAGGAGAACATCAGTGGAGTTAAATGTCAGTGGAAAGATACAACGTTAGTTTCTCTGAATGAATGAAGGTTATCATGCTTTGATATCATTCGTAACACGTAAAGATAAATGTCCATCGAATTTCCTAAAAGTTATCTATTTGGCACTTGTACAGTCAAATAATTTGTGGTTTAAAATGCTAGGGAGGAGCCTATAGAAATACAATAAACCCTGTACTATTTCTGCAAAAGAGGATAGTACGTATAATAATGCACAAAAACCATTTCTTTAATGCATACTCATTGTTCTTAGAACTGAACATGTTGCCTCTTAGATACATGTAGTTTTATAAAGTCTTAAAGAATTTTTATTTAAGAATTGGAGACGAGACAAAAATGCTACCTTGGACACATGACTTTAGTTTGCGCGAAACAAATGCTGTTTCTTTGCCAAAACCTAATCTAACATTATTCCAAAGATGTTTTGTAAGTAGTATGCCGCGAAAAATATTTTATGTTCTTCCGATACACATCGAAGAAGAAAAAAACGTCCGAAAACTTCTTATTGAAATAAAAAATTGCTTAATACTTATAAAAAACATCGAGGTTTTGTTCTGTAATGTGCATGCAATATTTATTGAATTAAATGTAAAAACTGAAGCGTTTTTTTAATACTATTGTTATTGTTATAGTATATCTGACCATGTATTTAGTTGTCTCCTATTTCGTAACCACTGTTTATCACTGTGTATATTTTTGAGTCAATTTTCATATTAGTATCAAATTCTTCACTGGATTGTACAAATATTTGATTGCAAAATTTTAGAAATGTTTTATTTGTTACAATTGTTTTGCATGGATTACCTGATAGTAGCCCCAATACAGGCTTATTCTTAGGGATGAACCTAATTACATTTTCAATGTAATACCTGATTGAAATAAAATTATCATTATCATATCGTATTAGGGTAGTAATCGGCTTCGGCTGTTACCCATAGAGACATTATTATTATTTGAGTTAAAGCGGAATTTTCATCTTTGGAGGTCCTCTCCTATACTCCTACATTTGGGCGTAAATCCTCATTTGCGAATGGGCCACGACCCCTTTGGCCAATTCAGGCGGTAATTTGCACCCAAGGGAAGAGGAAAACAAACGCACAAACGCCGCACGTGAACCAAACCAAAGGCTCCCACCGGTCTCGGAGGCCAATGCGGTGAAGCACGCCTCTTGGGCCGCAAGACAACGTGACGCCCCTTTCCTTCCTCCGACCGAACAGCCTTCGTAACTTAAAAAACTTTTCCCGCCGCTTGAAGAAATTAGAGCCCGGCCGTAATGGACGCGCCATTAAAACGAAACCGGAGCGTAGGCACGTTGTAGGGGTTGATGGGCGGCCAAGGGCGATGATGGCGCGCCCTGTGAATGGACCCGTTGCGTCACTTCCGGAACGTGCGCGCACCACCTCCCATTCCTTCCTCGAACCCATAAGAAGAACCGCGGGTCGTGGCAGAATGGCCGCGTCAACATGACCGCCTTCTCATGTTCACGTTCCGAAACCTGACCGAAGTCATCGCCGTGTCCGCATTCACACGTAAACGTTACGACCGAAAATGCTTATCACACCCAGTAAGTACAAGGGGTAATTCTTCAAATTATGATTTTTTTTACCTCCAAAATTTTAATGCACTTCCTTACTAATGCATGATAGATACGGAAATACGCCAAACCTTTCTAATTACATCTCCCTCGCTCAGAACGAAAGCTCTTGAATGTGATAGAGACATACGAAGAAAAGAATCATTCGAGTGAAATTAATGAAACAATTTCTTAATAAAGGGTGATTAACATATTTATCTAAGCTAAAACAACGAAAAGTTGACTTGATACAAAAAATCAGTGGAAACATGGCCAATGCTTGGGTATGGATGATACTCGCAAGACCGTGAAAGTGAGAGAAGAGATCAATTTTTCGAAATTTCTCACAAATATATATATATTAATTCTTCAAAATCTCATAAAGTATTTGATCACAAAAATATGAATTACCTAGTTCTTTGAAAGACTTTAAGTCACATTTACCATCAAGAAATAGATTGGCATCAACAAATTTTAGAGAAATAGAATATTTTAAGGTAAATAACTGAAAATACCATCTGCTCAAACCAACCATCAAAATAAATGACAAATGTACTAAAGTTTTTTCTTTAATGTTTCTTTCTTTGATGATAAATGATAAAAAATTTCAACTGATAAAATTAAAGATAGTGGTACTTCTGTAATTATAATTTTTCTACCACAGCATTCAAGTTGTTTGAAATCTTAACACCAGAATATCTAGCCAAGCGGGAGCTTTACTGCTTATTTTGATGAACACATTCCTTGAATTAAATAAATACCAATAACCTAAATAAACAGCAGCAGTAACAGCTTACCTCAAAGAAATATGTTCAGCGCAAAGATAATGTCATTGAAATCATCCAACAAATATTTTAACTTCTGAATAAAGACTAAAGTCTACTGGGTTTACTTTATTGATATAATTAAACGTTCAAATGTGGAAAGAGAAGGGCATATATTATCCCAAAAGAAAGTTTATTGCCCCTCTAAGAAAAGTCAAATTAACATAACTCAAGCCCAAGGTGAGCTCGGATAGAGCAAAAAAAATGCCGATTTAATCTCAGAAATTATGGCGGTATCCAATAACTGTGAAGCGAGCAAAAAACTGCATTCTTCGCATCCTTTTTATCTCGAAGGTTAATTAATCACCCACTCAGCTTCTCTATCTATTACCATGGTCTTAGGTTCTGATAAGGAAAACTTATAGTAGCTTAACCTCTGGACCCCATGAGCGGCAACCCTTGGAGAGGCTTCCATAATTTATACGTCCTAATGACGAACCCAGAAATTTAAATCCCCACGGAATCCTTTTCTTTCTCCGCTGAACACCGAATCCCACTCTGCTCTCTGCGGTAGGTTGGGCTGCTCTGTCACACATTTGAAAGAAGCCCTTTCTTTCCAACCGGACGTGTTTCACACGACAACCGTAAAAATATCAAACAATTTTAAAACTCCAGGCAGAGGTTCTGAAGTGCTTATGCCCACATAAAAAAAACCCGAGAGTCAGGTAAAAAAAATGGGCCTCGGAAATTACCGTTAGCTGACATAAAGCCACAGGGACATAGGTAATCATTGCTACTAACTTAAGCTTTCGTAAGACAATGGAACGCTTTCCCCCCGCTTAGCACGTTCTTTACATTGTGTTGCTTTGAGTTGGTAATTCTTGCATTAATGCCGATATATGCGGATACGCGAGGAAAATGTTTTCATTGCTGACACACTTATTCGAATTCGCTTTAATGAGTCTTATAAGCAGTGAGTACCAGCGTCGGGATGGGCTGGAATCAGGAGAAAGGAGGATTTCATTAAATCTGGAAACAAACGCGCAAATTTGGTATGAAGCCGAGGATACAATTACGCGTTCTAATACATATGTGCGAATTGAAGGATCTTCCGAATGGACACAAGTTGCTGGCATGGAAATAGAAATATTTTATAAAAAAAAAGAAAATATAAACGGATAATTGATCAAATGCGAAATTTTCCGAGGTAAAGAAAGCTTACAATTTAGCATCACAAAAATAGCATTACTGAATAATTAAACATTACTTGAGAAAAATATGATGAAATGAGCTTACATTAATTTTTCCACCGCTTTCAGCTCTTCAGTACATTAGTTGACTAAACCCGACACGATTTCTTTGAAAAATTCCTGTATAAAGGTTTAAATTATACCTTGTTAGGGAAACGGATGAAATTTAAACTTCTTCCTGCTTTTAACTAATGACAAACTCACTCTGAGAGTTCACATAACGAATACGGTATTTTTTTAAGAAAAAAGACAGTAATTATTCGTTCAAATGACGAAAGAGGGACCCCAGGGAATTCTGGCACTCGCTGCTCACTGTTTTAAGTTTATTTGGAGTTCAACAGAGCCGGTGAAAGATTTGAACTCGGGATCAAAACCGGAACCTGGTCCCATAGCCAAGCACGCTACGTAGCTAAGTGAATAACACGGCATTCAATGAAGAAGATACTCGTAACATTCATTTTTGAGCACTATAAAGTACACTTAAGGAATATTTTAACAACCTGGAGCATACTTTTGTAATTCTAATGTTATGTAGTTCAGAAACCAAAAGTCTAATTGCTGAAAGACATTATTTTATACCTCATCGTTCAACAAATATTTGCATGCAACTCACAATGAATAAATTTTGGAGCAATTAACAACCGCGAAACTAAATTAAAATTCAAGTAACATTTAATTGCTTTCAGAACTACATGCAACAGCTTACTCTCGGCTAAGACCTGGCAGCGACTTTCCAATTCACAAATAACACAAGTCGGTAAAAAATGAATAAATCTTGCTTTGATAACTGCCTGATCAGCACCAAAGTGGATTTCAGCAACGCGTCTTCAATACAGCAGCAGCTACACTACATTACTACTTCGTAAGGAATCATGGGCAAAATGCTTTTACCTCTCACACCACCACTTGAGGGCACAACTGACGCGAGGGCTAAAATATAAATGCAACTTAGCGTAAGAAATTTTCAACGCAAAGAGGTATATAAATTGTATATTTCTGAACACTGGCAAAAGTAACAGCAGCGAATCCAAAACCCATTGAAGACGAAATGACTGGCATTTCCATTCCACATATTTATATAAGGAAACTTAACTTTATTAAGGTGGTATCAGAGGAAGATCGCTATGAGTAAAGACTTGCTGCTAAAACTGATTACTCCAACAAGAAAATTTCTATTATATATACAACTGGGAGGTAACGTGAATAAGGTTCAGATTTGTGTAATCTTCAAAGCGAGAACCACATACAAATCTGAAGAGGAATTGCACTTTTTTCTAGCATCATCATAAAAGAACACGTCTTTCCCGGCTCGAAGTTTCCACCATGAAAACCGAACGAAGGAAATCATAGCACGTATTTTAATTACACGAAAAAAAAAACACAGTGAAGCTACTCAGAATGGAATATCATGAGAGAGATAACATTGAGGAGTCCACTCAAGCCGTAGATAAAAGTTAACGTGGGTTGAATTGAAATGGGCGATGCCCGTGCGGTATAATTCACACTCAGTATACGATGGATAGCGCGAATAGGAGCGTGGGAAAATCGAAACATGGGTTACCGGCAGACAATACTTGCATAAGCGGTTGAACAACTCCCTTGCTTTTGCACTGGTAATGAAAGCTATTTAATTACTCAACTGCGGTTAACGACTGAAAACACTCAATTATCAAAACCTTTTTCATTGCTTGTTTTGCTAAAGCACATGGACTTTCCACTTCCCCCAAAACGTGTATTCCGTTGATTCGTATAATGTTAATGAGTGGTATAATATACATCATGGATGCAACGGATAGGTAAAATGGAAATATACGCTGATAAATCAGCGCAGAGTAAAAATAATTAATCAATATAAAATGTTTCTATTTTTTCATAATTCCAACGAAGTAATGCTTTACAAGGTATAAAATTCTCCAATGGCCGTAATGAATTGGCACCACTCGTCAAAAATACGCCACAATTGCTGTGTTGGTTTGCGGGAAAAAATGGGGGGAAATCCACGCCAGTGACCAACCACAACCTCTCAAATTTTATACCTTGTAAATTTAAGAGGCCGTAGAGCTCACGTTCCCTAGTTTCGAAGTAATGCTTGTAATTAGAGCATAAGCTATCTTCGGAGTGATTCCAATCTTACTTAAGTTATGGAGTCAGTTAATATAAAATATTTTCATTTTCTACCTGATTCTAAACTGATTTTGCAATTTTAAATTAAAGAGAAAACTTGAACTATCATAGCTTTCCAACTTGCTAATATTACTGCTCTACGCTATACACATCCTGCAGAGGCGGCTAAAATAGGGTTTTTATTTTAACCAAGTAAAATACAAAATAAAAATGGCAGTAAGGAAAACAATCAACAGCTGTGGTCAAGTAAGATTCGGCGCTATCCTGGCGAATGATTGGAGCAAATTCTTCGCGGGTTTTCCACCGGGTCAGGAATTCGGATGGCGACGTTTCAATGGCTGACTCCGCCATCATCCTCGGGTTCCACAAAATTTAACAATACGCATTTAACATCAAGGGCAAGAATGTTCAGTGAACAACCAACAACTGCACAACTTACCACGCGTTTCAAGATATAAATTCCTGTAATCCTTCCTCGACAATCCTTAGCTTAAGCATACAACGATTTCACGAAACCATCCGCAAAGAATTCTTCCATTTCCCAGCTCATTCCCAGAGTTATTCCGCGCTCTACGTGTCTTCTTTGTTTTCATGATAGGTTTAGCATCCAAGCAAATCATTAGCCAATCCCGTTATCGGAGAGCGAAGAGGTTAACGATTGCCAAATACTTTCGATGTGATTCAGACCCTCCGAGGAACAAAGAAACAATGGACGAGCGTCAATGAATTGGGCCATTGTGCCCCTCTTATCCCCTTCCCATCGATTGAACCGGGAAGAAAAATCTTCTCACGGCCGGGAAGTGTAAACAACCACCCCGTCTCCGGGTCCCGCGCGCAGTGCCAACTGCTGAACCCTGTTCACCCCTTCCACCCACCTCCCCAGTCGACAACAGCTCACGGAACTCCACGATGTGTTCCCTGGGTGATACATACACGTTCTTTTTCTCGCACCACCCTTCCTCCAAGCTCTGCAATTACACAGCCCTCCCTTCAACGCAGCGGTCTCCAAAGTACGGCCACATCTGGCCCGCAAGATGATTTTATCCGGCCCGCAGAATAAATATGCGGAAATGTGCCGCATATTTTTTGCTTGGATGGTCACTACTTGTAAGAAATTAGCGTGTCAAAATTTAAATCTCAGTTTAATAAGATTACAAAAGCACAAACACAGTAACATAATTCATATTTATGGTTTTGTGATGAAAATATGAGAATTTTCTGGTAGTGTTCATTGTCATCAGTATAGGGTAATTTACTTTGACATGCTCTGTAATTAGTTAATAGCATTTTTATGATTTAAACAAAACTTATATATCACTTTTAATACATATTATTTTTACTACGGCCGGGCCTGCTGAAAAGTGCTCAAGTACTAATTGTGGCCCTCGTTACGATAAGTTTGGAGACACCTGCTTTAACGGGAGGTCAAGGTCAAAAAAGTCAATATTATGGACCGCAAGTCCAAGGAAATTTCTCTCTCACATGAATGTTTATTTTACTGCACTATCTTGTACAGACACAGCAAAACTGCGTGGCACTAGCCTGCAAAGAGTTTTAAGGTGGTAGAGGCAATTTTTGCTTATGTACAGATTTGCGTGTAAAGCTTTGCCTACGTGTTCTCATTAGAGATATCTATAGATGAAAGTAAATATAATTGTATTTTACCGATTTGGTTTTTTGACAATTCAATGCCATTTTAACACGTAGCCTTATGGCACATGGCATACATTTCGTAATTATTTGGTTAAATATGTACAGATTTTCTTCTAAACGCGAAATTACACATTTCTTATCGTTATAATAGTTGATCACAAACATCAAGGTGTCATGGTCACTTCGATATTCGAAAACAACTTATATCAATACAATTGCGTCTAAATTTCAAATACCGCGCCGAAAACCAGTCAATAGATACTTAAAATAAAGAAAATTAAATATATATATACCAATAATTTTTGTACCATTTCCACTTCTGCCTGCACGGCGAGTTCAAATGCATAAACAGATGCACTTCGATGAAAAGTGGTCTTACATTTTTTTTAAATGTCAAAACTTTCACTCACTGACCCACGATTACTAAGGCAAGCGTATATGAGCGGGACAGAGATAGCTACAGATGGACACCTGGGAGGACCTCTGGAGAGAAATCTCGGCTCTTTTGCCCGTCCTCCCTTGCTTACTTTCCTCTCCCAGACATCATACTTTTCAAATGCGAGTGCCACCAAGTTTTGCTGCCCCTATAAAACAATTTCATTTTCATTACGTTCATAAACTGCGTCGTACTGACTAAAAATTTCCACCTGTAAATTAATCTCTTCCACTGTCTTCGCGCAAGATATCCTAGTTCCTCCTCTCACGCCAGTGATTGACAGTAGTAATGGTGGTAGTTGTTCAGAGATGCGACATAAAAATGACTTCATTTCCATCACCATGAGTCAGATGGGTGGGTTGGTAAGGGCAGGATTACTTGAGAAATGGAGGAAGGGCGAGGAGAATTCCCGGAGTCAGATTTAGCCCACACTGACTGAAATGTACCAAGGGGCTAAAACTTCAACATCCCGTCCGAAGGGAGGAGAACATCACCTCAAAGGCCCTCCAGACGGAACTCAAGTACGGACGGACATACCTACGGAATATCTCAGCCACAATCAATATTAGAGCCTAGACCCCTGTTTTGGAAAGCAGGACCTCGAGAAGCAACTCGAAATCATTAAAACCCAAATAGCCAACGAAGCACATTCCATTTTTTCCAATTCAATGCGGAACTTCTTCTACCACCAAAGTATTCCACGTCATATAACTTCAAATCTTAAGATAGTTCAAAAATTTCGGTTACAACAATGCCATGCGACTCATAGGTCGTGAGTCGTATGTCCCAACACGGTCATCGACGTTGTATATGCCTTAGAGTTCGAGGAATTAAGTTTTAGATAGAGATATTACGTTCATTGTTGAAGAGACTTTTCCCAATTTCAATGACACTAGAAATATGTACTTTGACCCACGGAGTGTTAGCTTTCGTTGACATGCATTATTCAATGATAAGTTCCAAGTACTATGAGCCATTCCTTCCGCATTCGTACGGCTCCTAATCTCTTCATCCACTCCACCATATTTTTCAACCCCAGAGCAATCCAACGTCTTCGTACCTAAAGGGATAACGAGAGAAGGAAGGGTCTTCCGCAAACAACCGAAACAACCACCTCTCAAACAAGCGGTCGCATTCGTTCCAGCATTTTGGGCACAGCCGAAAACACCAATCAGCCAGGGTGAAATTTCAACGCGGAGTCAGCGCTTTGGGTTAGATCGATTGCTCGCGCAAGGGTCGATAATTTCACGCCGCGAATCGATGACGCTTTCCAAATGATGTTCAAGACGATGAGAGCGAGGGGCTGTTGAGGGAGGAAAAACAAACGGCGAACGAAAACTAAAAAAAGGCGCGCACACCATCGAATTATCGGAGCAGATCCCGGGGTAACGCACGATATGGGAGCCGAATCGAAAGGTTCGCTAACACGATCTACCATCCCTCAAAGGGATCTCGCGATCGGGCGGCGAGAAGGTAAAAACGTCGAGGAGCGGAACCCAATGGGAATAAAACCATAGATCAAATCCTTGGACAATAAATATTGAAGAGTAGAACGATTGTCTAAACACGAAAATTTGAAAGGCTAGCGGATTCTTTGGCATGGACCAAGGGGTTTCAATGGCAAATAAACATCACAAATATTTTCTTTAACTCGATATTTGTTTTGAAATACATTTTTTGCGAAAGTTCCGCTGGCTTTGGAAAAGAGGAGATGAAATAAATTTTTTCATTTATATATTCCCATTTCAACCTGAATTCGATGGCTGTGAACCAAATTCTTTACTTGAGCGAGCAAAAAAACAATCATGAGCACGTAACCGTTAAGCATATTAATCAAACAGAGTAAATTTAGCATGCCGTGGCGTTGAACCCAAAACCTTTGCTTAGAAGTGTATTACCTCCTCAAGAAAATACGTCGGTTTTCGCGATCCCTGATGATTATTCAGTCAATATCTTTGATCACCTGTTCGACAGAGTTGTTTTTTCTATTTCCCGTAATGTTAACAACATGAGTAAAGATTGAATTTTCGTGCGGATTTCTTGCACCGTAACTGGGACGCCAGCACATGAGATCGCGATTGGTCAGGTGTTTTCCCATGGGTGTCCGCAAACTGGTGAATTAGGTGGTAAAGATGCACGCTTATACCCTCATGTATGTGCACATATAACATCGCCCATTCCCTTGGGCAACATCGAGCCAAAAGATATATGCATTTACATCACGGGTACCCGAAAGTCCTGGTCGTAAATTTCGCGGACAAGTCCACTAAGCAACATAGTATATATCCTCACTCACTTCCTCCTCCTCCTCTTGGCGTATATCCCTGTGCGGTGGGACTTGGGGAAGAAGGGAGGGGGGGGGGGAGTTTGAAGGAGGAGGGACTGTTCGCTTGACCAAGAGAATTTTCTCACGGGTTTTTCGGCGAAGGGTTGGGGAGTGAATAGGCCGAGGTGGGAGGGGACCGGAACGATGCAGCACATACATGCGCGGAGCAATCTCATAAGGAACGGCTTTCCCATGGATCCACGGGAAATCCACGCGAGCCGTACGGGAGGATGAACGAGCTCGGAAAACACGTAAATTACACGTCAAAATAAGGGGGGAAGTTTTATGAGCCTGAGAAATATTCAAAGGGAAAAAAAATAAATATTTCCGTTTGAAGTCGACGTAAGTAGGTATACGGAAATTTTGAACAGTTCCCGGCGAAATAAAAACTTCGAAAGCGTTAATATCCTACCCAGCTGCGTTTGCGGTCATCGGTTCTAAGATGCTTGATTTTAAGAATAATGCACTTTAATGGAGCTACCTGAAGCATTATTTGGTTTCTCATGCCGTTTAGTTATGCCGGAAAAAAAGATAACAACAGGGTGGCTACGAGGTATCAAAGACATCAGAGAGACGATTAAGCCTGAAAGTTTTTTTTTAAATAACCGCCTCTCCAGTCCATCGCCACTTCTGCGGAATTGGAAGAGTGGATAGAGCTCTTTGGCTGGATAGTGAGAGGAGAACTACTAAGCTCTTCAAAGAACAGAGGGCTCGTTTCAATTCAATGACATTATAATGGTTGCGAGAAAAAGTACTGCGAGGAATGCAACGGTAATTCTCGTAACTTCTAGGACGAATGATTACGAAGAAAACTGATTCATACTAAACTTAGCATCGTAAAAGTATAAGCTGAGTCATAACATGAAAAGATATACATTCATACACTCTGATTCTCATTCTTCCATTTCTTTAAGATGATCATCTCAAATAGTTTATGCTAGCCGGCAAAGTTATATCAGGAGCCATTATTCTAAAAAAAACGGGGCCCACATTTACTTTGAAGCTCGGCTAATTTTAATTTTTCAACTTTACCTCACGATTGAGCAAAAAACAATATAACATGTTAGATGATGAGGATTTCCATAAAAGCTGCGGAAGATACAAGATTAAGAGATTGAATACACAGTATTTTTTTGGAATAAAAGCACATTACAACTTGCGACATTTCAACTGGCTGCAGGTATAATGTAGGTACTATAATAGACCCATGATAATTATCCAGGGCAGCGCTCAAACAAATGAAATAATGCCCTAGAGATGCAACTGTCTGAAAGTAAGAGTGTAACAGCGCCCTTGGCTGAAGAAAATGTACACAGGAGGCTAATACAAAGGCCAATTATAAAAATGTTCCTGTAAAAATATGGCATTGACTTAAAATCAAAAAGTAGATATAAAATATGGATACTATATTCACTGTAAGAATCAAAGATTCACAATTTTTGCATTCATACGCTTTACATGGTTTTACAGTCCAAAATTGGTTTGGCCCGGTCACCCCCGATTTGTCCCACCCAAGATGGAGCAGCCACATACCCCCCGATATGCAGCTTCCGTCGCTTAGGAGACTGACTTAAAATACATATTCAGGGAGTCCGCTCGATTGAGAGTATAGAGAGCTTAGATTTGTTTGTGGTACTGGAAATTAGTATCATCCATCACGATTCGAGGGGGTCCAAAACCTACTCACATCTCAGAAAACATTTACTTACTTTTTTACCCGACATTTCTTCATACCCGACGGTTCTGCATACTGATAAGCGGCCATTGTGAAGCATGCAGTAGAAGGCACAGCGGTGCCCCGGAAACTTACGCTTAAAAAAATGACAATAAGGTTCTTTGAAAATTGCACATGTCGCCGAGACATGCTATCGGCTCAGGATCACGCAGACCAGATCAGTCCTTTTCCATCTCAGATTCCCACCTTCCTGTCGTCACATTCGCCAAAAGGCAAGCATGCTACCAGCGCATCGTGGCTACGATGAAGCCACCACAATCAGTTCGTGAATGATCCGACCACCGGATGCTTCCGCTTACGCATTCGTCCGCTTACCCCCTCGTCTCCATTCACTCGCCTTAACTTTCCCGTGCGCGGCGTAAAAGGGGAAAGTACTGTTTTCGTACGAAAAATCCCAACTCGAGATAGCAACGGAGATATAGATACGTTCTCAATTCCCATGAACAAGTTATGCCTATCATCAGGAGAACAACTAGGCCCCTATGCGATCAACTACGGGAGTACGATGGACCAAAAAGTTTCCCTGGTAGTCATCTTTTACCTATGATTTTAGAAGGAAAAATTAATGGTTATTGTTTGGCTGTCCTCAGTTGATTTCTCTACGATAGCCAAATGAAAACCGATATCTTGACGGCGTATTACAATCACACTTGCACATTTCTTGCGCAAAATTTTGTACGCACAGTGATTGACAATTTTAACTCAACGCTTCCAAGCGCCACACAGTGGCCTACCAGTGAACTATCATAACACTGCGTGATACGTATTCTCAAATCACGCAGACAAGTCATGCACCAACTCTTATATTTTCTTTCTTATATTAATTTTTAGCAATATTTCTATTCAGTCCTTTCGTCAATTAAGACAGAAAAAATAATCCGCAAAGATGTCAGCAGAAATACTCGTATACACTGATTAAATGTTGCACAGTGCTGCTCACGGACCGAGATACGCAAATCTTGAAACACGAATATCTGAAATAGTTATTTTCTGATTTAAAATGCCACATTGATAGAAATTTAATCGATATTTTGACGTCCTCCATCACACAAACATTGCGCCCAGACAGATAAATCGCAAGAATGCAATCGAAAGTATACTGCGCTGGCCACATGACGCTTTTTTTTCATTTTCGTCCGTCAAGGGATCATTGTCGGCGGTTGGCAACGCCGTCTCCGCGGATCGAAGACGGAAAGGAGAACAGGAGAAGGCTTAGGCCGCAGTCCGGTTTCCCACACACCGAACCCGGGCGAGGGAGACGAAGAAGAACGGGAAGAAGAGGCAAGGAGGTGGGTAGAGAGAAGGAAGAGGGAGAAGATGGGGAGAAGAAGGTGGCTGCAGCCGGTGAGGCTTTTATACAGGAGGGAGAGAGAGAGAGAGCGATAGAAGGAGATCCTTACGGTTTTTCACGTCGAAGGAGAGGTAAGGAAGGAGAGGCGGACGAAGGAGGAGGCGGAGGCAGAGGAGGCAAATTGCTCGCCGGGGCGGTAGTGTGGGGACATAAAAGCTTTCGATGCGACGGTGGTCTGGGGGGGCGGGGTGGGGGGGGGGGCTTTTCGGTTTATGGAGGGGTGTCCTCAGCCTCACGGCAGCAGCCTCAAGAGAGATAGAGAGAGAGAGGCCCGCATCGCCAACACAGGTGGAGGAGAGTTGAGTGGTGGAGTGAGTTGAGTGGAGGTAGCGTTTGAGGGTTAAGGCATTCCGCCGCTCTGGGTGAGCCGGCCGTGGGATGAGCCGCGGCGGATGGTGCAGCAAGTAGGGAAGGGTGTCAGAGGGGCACGGGAGGGGAGGATTGCGGGAAGGGCAGGGCGGTTGGGAGGGGAAACGCGTGGTAGACGAACAGGCGGGTGGTGTGGGGGGTGACGGAGGGGTTGTTGGGCAGCAGGACAACGGGCGTATCCATCCTCCACAACAAAACTCTTCGGGGCTCGCGGAAAAAAATGAAAAAAAAATGTTTTAGGAGAATAAAACGGCGGAGGAACGCGCGAAGCATTCACGAACCAGGCGTGCCTCACCTCGACCCCACCAAATCCCCTCAGGGTGACGGGGGGGGGTCGAGGGGGGCACTCAGCCGCCGCAGCCACTCCTTCCTTCTTCATCCCTTGAGGTAGTTAGAGCGAGATAGTTCCCTAGTCATAATGGATACCATATTCGAATTTTATATTTTGATTTCAGCGTCTGTAAGAAGTGAGAAGTAAATATTGTAATGTTAATGGTGCAAAAATGTAGTTATATAAGACAAAACTCTAAGTAATTAAATAAATATACCTAAATACTTTAGTCTCTAATAAGACTCATTTTCTCACGCCGTACAGTGAAAACCCCTTCAAAACATGATTTTTGCGATTCTGTAAAAACTACTGCGATGGGTAATAGATGTATTTGTATAAATAGTTGTTGAAACATTTTAACTACACGCCGTTAGTTTTTGACGAAATCTAAGGGCTTTAAATTCCTAATATTTTCAATATTCTCCCTCTGGAGCACACAGCCGTAATCTATGCAATGTAAAACAGCTTACATTTTCAGACAAATTACCCAAAAAGTAGTTGGACAAGGGGTTAATATTTAGATATCATTGAAAAGATATTTAGATATCATTGAAAAGATATTTAGATATCATTGAAAGGAGTTTAGCACGGGCGCCGCGCCGATTCAGCTCAAGGAGTCATGTTCCAGCGGTAACGCACGAGAAAAGTCGGGATCGGAGTTCATTTGTTTCCTAGTCTTCTTTTGTTTCACCGATCGGGGTAGGTTAAGATGGGTCATTTATACTCCTATTTTCCCCACCATTGAGTGCTCAAATTTTACGTCTTATGGTTCCATCATTTAATCAATTGCATTTCCAAGTTAACGCGACTCCTAATTCTAATTTTAGATTAAGTCACTTAAAAATTAAGAAAAAATATAGGAATTTTCATGGGTAAGTAGTTTCGTGCATCAGAGAGCAGCATTTGTTGTGTTAGCTACAACAATTACTATTACAAATCGCAGTTCAACGGCTGAGGTCAGGTTTTAATGAATAATTGCAACTCTCTATGACCTTTTTCAAGGCCGCACCACTTCCTCACGCCCTCTTTCTCTTCAGATGAGCATACTAACCAACTAATTTCATTGAATTCGGCATGACTGTCTATCTCCCTCCTCGTACACTCTTCCTCAGGGTTTTATCGACCTAAACGGCCCTCAGAAACCCATCGTCTCTAATTTATTCCAAAAACAAACTGCCCTTCTCCTCATTCCCTCCAGTGAAGTCCTTTTCACCCCTAAAATGCTCCCCGTGAAATTCACACGCCTGTGGCTTAGTCCGGGGTGAGCTCTACCCTCAACTATCCCAACCAACCTTCGGGTTGAATCACTGAGTGAGATTATGGCTGTGCACTCCAGAGGGAGATTATTTAAAAAATTAGGAACTTCTAGCACCTACAATTTGTCAAAAAACTAACGGTGTATAGTTAGCATGTTTTCTCAACTATTTATAAAAATTAATCTATTACTCACCGAAGAAATTTTTACAGAATCGCAAAAAAACCCTGCTGTTTTGAAGGGTTTTCAGCCGTACGGCGTGAAAAAAATGAGTCAAGTTAGAGACATATGTAGCTTTATTTATTTGATTACTAAGAATTTTGGTCATACATAACTATATATTTGCGCTATTAAAACTACAATATTTATTTCATACTTCTTATAGACGCTGAAATAAAAAAATAAAATTTGAATATGGTCTCCATTATGACTAGGGAACTATCTCGCTCAAACCACCCTAAGTATGAAGCCTCTTCATTTGTCTGATTTGGTGTGCCGTCATTATGATGTAAACACATGAATGCTTTTTTAGGACGCCGCTTCATCTTCCTGCAACGCCTTCCGATGATCACGCCGGCGAGGCGAATCCTTTGGCACGCGCGGTGCTGACCCCGAGTCAGCTGGACGCAGGCCTTTTAGGGGTCAGGGAGGGCGACGGACGGCGCCATAGAGGACGAAGAGCGGGGGGCCAGGGGAAGCCGAGGAGAAAGGAAATTAAGGCCAAGGATAAATATATCAATATCGAAAATATTGGCGAACTCATTAAGGATTTCGCGCCGTACATTTTTACGAGAAATGTTTCGGCTAACTGCTGCAGCAGCTGAGTTGTGTTCCGTTTCACGCTTTGTCGTGTCTTCGTAAAATATTGTTAAATAACGTTGATGAAAAGGGACCACCAATCAGCGAAAGGAGTTTAATCCATCTTTCGTTGCGTGTGTCCTCTCAGCATACGAAATATCCTGATGGAGTGTGACAGATACCGGTGCGAGCGTAACAGACTCCAGCTGGCGGGAGACATAGGGTCCATCCTAGGCGATGACTCAAATGCACTTAGCCACGTAATAGTATTTTTAGATGAAACTGGTCTCCTTAATTCTATTTTAAGAATGAAAAAATATTTTAGCTTAGACCAACGGGTATAGGTCAATAATTTCAATTCATTGTGCCGGAACTCCTACGTTTTTAAGAAATAAGACGTGAAATGGTGCAAAATGACCATGCCGTAGACGCACCCTACAAAAAACAATACTACTCCATCTTTCGTAGAGAAGCATACAAACCATTCTTGGGATACGTTCTTTAGCTACGAAGACAATCCATCTACTGAAAATTAAGAATAATTGGTGCTGAACCCACGCGAGACCTATTAAAATGACATGTTCACTGGAACGCACTCCTCGGCAAATGATCGTAATTCATCATCGTAAGTTACAAATGCGATACTGGAATCGATCACAGAAGAACGTCGAGATTTCTTCCCGTTTTTCGTCTCAGAAACTAATGGAATTCGAGAATGAAAGGAGAGCCGAAGATTTTTTTGATTTTTTTCCTTTCCATTATTTTATTCTTCACAGAGGAGGAGATCCGGTGGGGTCAATCGTGCGTCACCGGACTTCGGAATTCGGCGGAGAATCTGGCCAACGAACATGAGAGGAATTCGCCGTTGTTACAGTCGGGATGAGGGTCGTCGATGACGCATCTGGTGTCCGGGGCTGTTAGTGTGTTGAGGGCCACCGATGGGATGACCCCCACGTGGGGCCAGTTCATACGTACGAGTGTCCCAGACTCTCAGCATCCCTGTACGGCCGCGTCATCGAGAGGCTGCAGCAGTAGTGGGGGAAGGGGCTAAAATTAAACATCGGCGCACCCCCATTAGCCCGACCAGCACCTCCCCGAACCAACCCACCGACCGCCACAAAAGAGCATTGGCGTCCGTTTAATTGCGACAGGACGCCACACGCGTTCTTCCTATCGCCCGACGAATTGCACCGCCGCCAGAGTGAATGACCTCACCTCGCGCGAAGGAAAAGAGAGGGACTGCCCGATGAATCACCGTGCACGAAACGGACGACCTCTTAAAGCAGTTTGAGCGAGATATTTCTCTAGTCAATATGGAGACCATATTCGAATTTTTTTTTTAATTTCAGCATCTGTAAGTAGTATGAATGAAATATTGTAATATTAATAAGGCCAAAACATATTTATAAATGACTAAAATTCTGAGTCCTTAAATAAACATAACCACATAAGTTTATAACTTGACTCATTTTTCAAGCATTTAGGTGAAATTGCCTTCACAATAGGTTTTTTGCGATTCTGTAAAAACTACTGTGGTTAGTAATTGATTAATTTTTATAACTAGTTGAAAAAACATATTAAGTACACACCGCTAGCTGTTTGACGAAATCTAGGAGCCTAAAGTCCATATTTTTTCAATATTCTCCCTCAGGAGCGCCCAGCCGTAATCTATGCCATGTAAAACAGCTAATATTGTTAGGAAAATCGTTTTATCAAAGTAGTTCGGCAAAGGAATATTTTGATATCATTGGATATATGGGTTTTTTTTTCTTTAAAATGAGATCAAAATTATCAAATTCTAGATGAATTGATGTATCGCTCAAACTACCTTAGCCACTGAATCACGGATTTGTGAAAAATGAGGTTTCCAGTTTAAGAGCTACCGGTGCCTACAACTGACATGATTAAAATAATTTGATTAACTTTCCAAAAATGTATTTCCCATCCAAATATATGCAGAAATATGAAGGTTGGAAGCAACGGAAATATGGTGTTGACGAAGAATAATGAAGACCAAACGGATGGAGAGATTCGTCAATTTATGTCCTACAGAGGTCCTGTTTTATAATCTCTGGTTAAATAGTTTCTAGGCATGAAAGACGTTTTTACATAGATAACGCTCACGTTAACTAACCGACTGTATGAAGGAAGATACAAAACATGAACTCTCAGTTAATATTAAGTTAACGTAAAGTATACGTAATCTTCCGGTTAGCGTTACCTAGACATTTTAAAACCGGGCCAAAGAGTTATGGCTAATATCTGTTTAATGAAAACTGAAGAGAAAAAACTAATGAGACTCATTTGCGTTTCTAAAACACTCGAAAAGAATACTGGAAGAAGATATACGCGGGAGGAATTATCGAGGAAGACCAAGGATGGAGCAATGAAGACCAAAGATGGACCATTCAAGCTGCAAATTGTGAAGGAAGTCAAAATGAAGACCAATGAAAAGTTTAAACGGTTATTTGAAACGAGAGTGGAGTGGAGAGCTGTTGCTCAATTTTATGACTGATGATGATGAGGTTAAGTCTTTATAGAGGAATCCTTTCTGTCTCCTTGGAGTAAAACGTTTTTAATTAAGTATTTAATCTCAGTACGTTCAATACTAAATTGTAATTAAGAATTCATGTCCACATTTAACAATTTTGCAAATATTCTAAAATACACCAGAGTAGTACCATCCATCCATTAACATTATGCGAAAGGAGAAGAACTCGATCAAGGAACTGAATTATATGAAAGATGGCTGAGGCTTCACACAAAAAGCGATAAATTATAAGAGGGACATTGTTTCTTTTTTAAATATACGTATTTGTACTAATTATCTGATTGAAGTGTACAAAATGTTTTCTACGAGCGGCAACAGTTGGCCTTCGAGCAACTAATGATCATATATAAATAAAATATTTTATTTTGTGTGATAAATTTCATTAATAATTGAAAATCCTTCTGCGCAACAAGAACTATGGCGAAATTGAATTTGAGAGGGATGAAAAGAACACAAACTACCCTGGACAAATTCAATGCTTGTGGCCCTGAAGTTAAGACCACATTTATGAAAACTCAGTCATCATAGGTAACTACAGTTTACTCAAAACAGGTAAGGTTTTCGTACAAGAAATTGGATTTCATTTTCTCTGAGTGAACCCTTCGGTGAATTATGATTTTATTTATTCAGGTCGTGAGCACGTGGAAAAAAAATAGTAGATAAGGATAGCGATTTCGTCACTGGAGGTTGAGTGCCGCTAAAAACATGAGACTGACGCAGACGTAACTCGACGGATAAACGAAATATTTCTATGAATCATTAAGGACTTGGTACTGTATACCATACTGTGATAAACCTCTTAACTCTCTTTTTCTAATTTCACCTGAAGGTATGTACTGTGTAGTTATTAATTACTTATGTATGTATATGCACAAGTTTGATGTATGACTTACATGTTGAATTTTAGCCATGATGATGCTTTAATAAAAAAGCAAAACGAAGGGAAATTAGTGGTTTTCAACTGAATTGTAGACCAAATCTCCAGAGAAAATAACATTCAATTGAGAACTACAGTAGTGAAGGCTCACATTTATTTCATTCCTTGATTCACTATCCTCCGTTGACCCATTTTCTGTCCTACGGAAAACGTCATGGGGTTGGATCGCTGATTCAACGTGGAACTTGACTGATTTACTCGGAAACAACTTAAGCAAAAGCTCGCGGTCACAACGGACGCGGACACCGGATGTTCGAAAGTAGACATCCCGGAAAAGAAAATCTGGAGTGACCGTGAGTCGACTGTACGGTGGGTGCGTCATCTGCACGGATGAAGTGAAACTGCACCGCTCACCTACAAAGCAACTGCCCGAGTCGCCCCCAAGCGGCGAGTCCGCGATGAATGAAAGGAGCCAACGGACGAGAGTGCATGCGTGAAGGAAGACGGAAATAAGGTTGAGAATTGAGATGAATACGGACAGACGTGCAAAAATAAGTTCTCAAAAGATATTTCTAAGCATTCCTCGCCACGGTATCGACTACGCTCGTCAAAAATAGTGCGACGGAAGACGGGGCACCATCGGGTACATTTATTCCATTTTACATTTAGCACGCTCTCCACGTATACGAGCATTTAAGCTTTTGAAGGACGGAGTGTGGCTTAGAAAATAAGATCTCTGATCTGATTAAATGCATGCTCAAACCTAAGCCTGAGCCAAACACAGTGAAAGTTTATAATCAGGCGTACTTTTCCCTTGTA
This sequence comes from Pyrrhosoma nymphula, assembly GCA_963573305.1. NCBI lineage: Eukaryota > Metazoa > Arthropoda > Insecta > Odonata > Coenagrionidae > Pyrrhosoma > Pyrrhosoma nymphula. The sequence goes on along the minus strand of OY754335.1, from coordinate 102,916,708 downwards.
GGAAACAAAATTGAAACATTATTTAAAGCAGGAAAGAATAATTGGCAGTTGGTAGCAAGTGAAACAGAAAGACAAGATATAGGCTTTATATACGATGAACACCTCGAAATTAAAATTAGCAATATAGCAGTAGTTTTAGCAATTTTCCTCTCCCACCACTAATTTCCATGCTGTCACCAATTTGAGTCTCATGAAAATTATTCAATCGCCAACTTTCCTTATCAGATTCGAATGCCCTCTCCATTTTAAAAATCAATATCAATTGACTATTTATCTTCGAATGAGTAACATATTTTCTCGGAATGATTACGCATGGTGAGGGTAATCACAGAGACATTATAAATTAAGAACACGAGCTTATATCTCTAAAGTTTTTAAGAGCACCAAAGATTGGCCTCTCGATTATTCCTACCACCATGGGGAACAGCGTGAAAATATGCACACATGGATTTCATCCTCCTAGGCAGTCGCTTACATGTGAGACGACTGACAGTTAACATCATTTCCTCTATCGAGGTTAGGTGGGTAGGAAGACAAGAGTAGGGTTATTAGAGTAATAGGGAAGTAAGGAGAGAGACCCCGCATTAGCTCACTCTCTTAACGAAAGACACTTATGGGGTCCACTGTTTTTATGTCCCATCTCAAGGGTGAAGTATTCCATTTCCACTTGAAGCACTCAGCACCTAACACCCAAGTACGAATTCCACAGGAAAATATTTCCGCCACAGCCAGTTCGCAGCCCAGCCGTGGGTGTTCATGGCGATAAACGTCCTCTTGCATGTGCTTGAGTTAAAACGAAGAAATGTCAGCTTCCATTTCTAGCGCGCTTATGGTAGGTGCTGATTCGGTTGTCAATTTGAGTTTCAATTCGCTCCTGAAATTTTTATACATCGCTGTGAAATTTTCTGTGGGTGACATTCTGGGGTTTCTGGATTCAGAGTAACATGCTCTTTCATTCTGTAACCTCTTTCTGATGGCATCCACATTCTTATTTAGGAGATATTTAGAAATTTTCACTTTCAATACACAACTTTTTAAATTTTTTTACAAGTTGTATTTCTCAATTTTATTTAAACTAGATGAACTCATCTTGGTTCATGTTTTTATCTATTATAACAACCTGAATGATTAGATACGAACCCACTTGCGATCACCTAGCACGATTAAACGTCGAGTTATACTGAATTTACCATATTTGACGGTCGTCTTCTCATTTTTTGTGACGTCCCTAGACTATCCCAAGACGGCCAATATTTTTTTCTTTCAACCTTCCACTTTCATACAGCTTATAACCCGTTCATATATCTCATATTCTTTCCTAGTAGTAAAGAAATGTTTGATATGCACTATTTTGTTGCATGCCGCTAGCCATAAGTACCACCATCAGGACCGAATTATGATTATGGCCATCGCCGCTGGGACTTGAGCCTGAACCTCAAGGTGGGAAGTAAGCACTCTAAACGTATGAACCCGATCCGCCCTCCTGCTTCAGTCTCGCATAAAGACAGAGAAAAGAAGGAAGCAGTGCCATCCCTAGGGTTGTGCGACAGGTGCCGCTGCACTGGGCCCCGCGTCTACGAGGGCCCCGCCCGGGCTTGCCTTTTTCAGACGGTCCGGGGAAACCCGCCTATTACCCGAAATTACCTACTATTTAGTACACATGTAGATTTATTGTAATCATTAGCCATTTTGCAGGTTAATTTCCTTCTTTGCATGAAATATGCTTAAAAGATGCTACAATATCAAAAGGGGAATGCAAAGTTAGGGGGGCCCCGACTTTCGTTTGCACAGGGACCCTCAGTCCCTTGGGACGGCCCTGGGAGGAAGATGTTCGCATGATGAGGACGGACAGAGAAAGGAAGTAAAGGCAAGAAGAGTCCGCAGCAAGTTTTGAGTGGGTGGGGGATTTCAACTTGCGAGAGGCGGGCATGCGTACGTTGGGGTGGGGAGGTGGCTTCGAGGGAGGGGTGGGTGTTGAGGGGGTGAAGGAGAGTGAGGCGGGGGGAGGGGGAGAAAGCCACACACGGAGAACGGAGGGGGTACAAGGAAGGGTGGGAAAGCAAGCATCACTCGACACTCGCATCCCCCTTTCTTCTTCGCCGGCGAGAAAGTTTGGATTCCTGAGAAGGGAGATCATCAGCATCACACGCGGAAGAAGAGGGAGCATCTTCCCTTCCCTTTTCGCTGGACCGCCCTCCTCAAAGCGGACTCTCTTCACACGAGGTGTCGGGTTGACAATTTTTGTGGGTCGAGGTCGGGAGCCAATTACGGAGGCGTCGACCGCCAACACCAACCCCGTGTCGTGCGGACGGCGGCCGCCCTGGCGGGTTGATTTCAAGCGTGAAGTCTCCCCCGATCCGTGGACCGTATCTACATGGCTCATCTATCGGAATGCCTCGGGACTTGGTTGTGTCATATGACCAAAAATCGACGTCAAGACATTATGTTTTTATCAAACTGGTTAATTACTTTGAAATAAGTCGATGGTATGCGAAGTAACCTTGTGGAATTTCGAAATACTGGAATGACGAGACACTTGGAGATTTCCGCACTTTTTATTTTCACTGACCGGTTTCGATGTTTTAGTACATCATAATCACAGTTTTAACACAATATAGTAATATAACACAAGATATTGTGTTATAACTCAGATGATGATGTACTAAAACATCGAAACCGGTCAGTGAAAATAAAAAGTGTGGAAATTACCAAGAGTCTCGTCATTCCAGTCATTACTTTGGATTAACTTATAATGCGAGAGCCGAAAACTTTGTCTTCTCTTCAGATATAGCTTAAAGTAAACCTTTCAGCTTCAGTTTCACATGGAAGATATTATTTTATTCGGAACTTAACCTCTATAACAGGTTAAAATCTGTTCTACCTGCGTGTGCCAATCTGTGGGCGAGAGTAGCATTGAGCTACTTTCTCCCACAGATTCGTTTCCACTTGCAGCTTCCGCCACATGAGGGGAGAGGCTCTAATACCTACTGCACCACATCTACATGTCAGACGGAGGCGTCAAATAAGAAAAGTGAGCCGTCGACATCCTCTGCGTCAGCCGACCAAAGTACCACGGAGCTATTCCCTTTTCACCATCATCGCTTCTTTAATATTTATGCTCACTTTTCATTCGACCTAATGGCAGGCTACCGAACTCCTACTGCCAGAAGAAGATAAGGCGGTTGGTAGAGTAATATTTAGGCTTTTCACGACACAGAAAATCGCCCGTTTCCTTTGTTTCCACCCCCACCGATGTCAATTGATGCTGGTGGATATTATGCAGAGCGCGAACGACCCACGGTGTGTTTTTCTCGTAGTTCGGCGGGTAAGTACTTAATTCCTATCGTTAAAATTTGTATTCCATCCACCTTACCTCGTCCGGTTTTATAAAATTGCACGGGATGATTTTAAAATGCCAAATATACATTATTAGGTGTAGGGTTTGTTTGAACTTTGATGATGAGCATAGGAAACTAATCTAAAATCTTTGAACTGCCAACTCCAGTGACATATGACTTCTTAGGATCAAGGGTGATCCAAGGAAAGGTTTTTAACATACCTACCTTAGATATAAGAATTTCACACTCCAATCGGCTTAGTTCGAGGAGAACGGTAGGCTCCACCCCAACACTTAGGATGAACCATTATCATGACATGATATTGCTAACGTAAAAAAAGAGCTGGCGATAAAATAATATTTATTTCAAAGCGCATAAAATTAGAAATATAAGTTTAGGATTAAAAACAAGCAATTTGAGCCATAGTCGACAACCTAAGGGGTCAGTAGAATCTTGGAACGTAGAGCACATCCCTTTAGCGGTATGTGGCACTTGCTCATTAAAGAATGTAATCGGAGCCGTTTCTACCTCTATTCCACCCGACGTTTCCCAAAAACACTACCTTCCACGAAATGACTCGGGAGTTTTTTTATTGCTATTCGGATCCACATACACAGCCCTTATTTTTAAAAGGCGCTCTTTGTCAGCAAAATACATAAATTGGAGATTGCGAAATAAAATCGTGAGCAGGAAAGGACCAAATATTAGCTAATCAAATGCGGAATGCTCCTGAAATGTCTCTGTTCCCACACTTGATCTTTTTTTCTCTTAATTCTTTCCACAGAGTTTTATTCTACCGGCTGCAACGAACTGTAACCCTAAATTCATTTAATCCTGGCCGAGTAATAGATTTTTCCACACTTTTTAAACACTTTGGATCCTACTCAACTGACAAAACTAGCATACGCAACAGCGGATGGCGACGTCAGTATAGACGCGGACACCCACGCTGTTCACTTTTGCCCACGCTACACTCTTTGGGGCAAATGATATTCATATGAAATTGGCAACCACGTCGTCGGAAAATGTAAACCTCTACAGAGCCTCCATTTGGGTAAATCCAGTAAAGAATACATATAATAACTTTACTTACAAGTGACGTAATGGAACGGGTAAAATGATCACGCCGGAGTAAATGTGAGTTAACCATGTTGGGCCACGTGCCGCAAGTTTTAAAAGTGTCCACGTGCCACGGCTTAATTTCATTAGGATCTCATTGCATCAGTTTGCCTCCTTGCATTAGAGATGGGTGTGATCGCCATTACTCAGAAAGGAAGATAATGTAAAGGATATCACGACATACATTTATGGAATAAAATTTAACGTAATAGTGACATCAACGGCACGGCACGTTCCTCTCGCTGTGTATATCCTTTCTCTGAGCTGGTAATGCAATAGTTATCGTCAAATTTGTCGCTCATCTTCTCGTGAAACGGCACGCTCGCAGAGAATCAAGTCTTCAAGATAGGATACGTATAATTTTCGGCATTACGATCTACGAATTATGTCCTCTTAAAGGAAACGAGTTAAGACAGTCGTAGAAAATGCCTTTTAAGTGGGCTCCCATCATTTCCTGGGAAAAAAAGATTTTGTCTAGATAAAATTTCCTACTCTTAAGATACAGTTATGTTGTTTTCCTTGTCGGCGTGGAGGGAGAACACCCATTGTCATGGATTGCCGAAAATTACACGATAAACTTCTAGGCCGCTTAAATCCCCTTAATCTTCCGAACTCCGCGAAATTTCCGCTAACGACCAGATCATTTTAAACGGACCCCATAAAAAAGACTACCTTGCGGTCCCTTCAATTATAAATACGTATCAATGGGAAAGGGAATTTCGCGGTTTTTGCCGAGAAAAGGAAATTAAAAGGAACGGATGACGGATGAGGGGTTTGCAACTGTCAAACTAAGCGGGAAAGGTAAAAAAGAACTTTGGCGTTCATCTAATGTCAAATTAGACTTTGATGAGGCATAAGGAAAACATCGACGTTAGCTGAGCCACTGAAAAAAGTAATATGTGTATTGGCGAGAAGGTATATTACAGGAAAAAAATATAAGACATTGCGTAATTCTATAAAAGCTATTAATATTTAAAACACTGCATAAGAGTACCATTTCCTTCATAAGCGATTAATTTGCTGGAGGGACAAGTTTAACAAGCTAAGGAGTTAGATGGTCCCTTTATGTTTACATAAGTGAGGAAGAATGTCACCAATTTTGGCAAACCTCATTGTTTCATCACTCTATTTTGCCTCTTGGAGACAGATTAGCAAACTTTTTCAACTTTGAGTCCACGCATGAATCTCTACGCCCGTCTCTTGAATCAATTACCTCAAATTTTGAGTATTTAAAGTAAAAACATCTATTTACATGTATTTTACAGACAGAAAACAGCAGGAAAAATGACTCCCCAGAAAGTATTTAAATTACTTTTCGCTCTTATGTCTTGTCAAGTTGAATATGTTATTTCCATCCCAATTCTCTACAGTGATAACAAAACAAATACCCAAAAAACCAGCAATATACCAACGCAGATATTTTAATGAGATAAGAGACAATCTAGCAGAAATTAAACAATGGACGGGTCACTTCCACATGAAAGAAACTCTTTACGTAGCCACATGAAATTTCTAATTTTCACGCACTAAAATAAGAAAATGTGCTCGCTGTTTTGCCATTACCGAAGACCTATTGCCTCGCGTACAACGTCATAGCAGCAGCTGCACGTCTATCGTGAATTCTGATATACCAAATACGAAACGACAGGAAATGGTGACGGAGCCATACCGAACACCAAATGGTGATTACCCTGAGCCACCACCCGCTCATTTTAAACAAAAAAAAACACAAATCCCTCATAGCCTCCTTTCATCATATACGGTCATTTCGTCTTTTGGTCAACACGACTTCACACGAAGTGCAAAGTGGGGTTTTTTACTCCTCAGCGAGGTCCAATTTCTAAGAGTTGAATGGGACTCAAGGATAGAGGAATGTCACGCGATATTAACCACTAGTCGTGACTGAGGAAAAAAATATAACAACCATACTTAAATATATAAGTGAATTACGAGAGGACCTTCTCTGCGCAATGTGTATGGAAGGTGAGTCATACGGAAGAGGGTGCCTCATCGTATCTGGAGCAATTAAGGCGTCCGGAGAAAAAGATTGAGCGGAAAGGAAGGTAGCATCGGAAAAAAACGCATGGGAGGATTGAGAATTGAGGCAAGGGAGAGAATTTATTCTTCAAGTCCAATTCTCCCGGCCGAAATGCGAGGCAGACTGCGTGGTTTACCCGCAAGCGCGGAGCCTTTCCAGCCACTAAGCCCGTGCGTGGGAAATAATGACGTATCCGTTGATGGATTACATAGGGAATGAAGATGATATTGACAGAAGATATGACCTAAAAAATGAAACGTGATTTCCGAAAGCAGAATCACAAAGGGAAAACATTTTTATGGCAAGCATGTTTTTCCTAGTCATTATGTAAGTATCACATTTTCTTTGGTTGACACATTTATGCATGAAGAAACTGGTGGGCATTGAGAAATGAAGTAAATTGATAAATGAAAACTATATTGGTATTCTCAGTTAATATCTCCTCTCATCATCACAATTAGTTAATGAGTAAATATGTATTTGAACACCAAGAAGCCAACTTTCTGAATGATGAAAAAAGATGAGGCACTTTGTTTTTCGGTAAAAAAGAGAGTAACCAAGGGTTTGCCACCCATTACCCGACAAAAAATGTGTGGAAGTTTCCTGAATAGAGGCGGGAGCTCCATGTTTTCCATTGATAATTAATCTCACCACACTATTTGAAGTAGAAGATTATCGAGCAGACAGCATAAAACTGACATGTCCTACCCGTTTTTGTCAGGAGCGTACTTTTCCTGAAAATTTCGAGAGTTAATTGTGCATCAGAATGTTTAATAATTCGTACAGTATACTACGACCACAGCACAAGTTAGTCATACGTTTTGTGTGGCAATAGCAATTTAACATTTCCCCATGCAGACGGAAATATGGAACGACATAGAATGCTTTGCCCGTCTTTTTAAGGAAAGAATTGTTTTCGAGAAGCTTCCTCGCGAGATATTATACTTTCTGATGTTCTAACATTCATTTCTGAAGGCCACTAAATTTGAATTGTAGTAAGAGCGAGTTGATCGCCCCTTAGCTCAATGTAATTTCCTGGCAGACAAAACCGCGTCGGTAATCAGCAACACCAACCGGCTGTTCCTTTCCGCGGAAGCTTTTGGCATCACCTACCGTGTACCAATCAAATCTCCATATTTTCTCTACTCCATGGTTTTGTCTTTCGTGCCTACTTCCCTTTGCCATTGGTGGAGAAGATTTCGTGGTTTCCCTGCCAGGGCGCAATGGCGTCATCACAGCCACACACAGCAGGGGCCTTATTCAGTAAGGACTCGACACGTTCGAACCTCGGTAAACCCGTGAATATGACGTCACTTCCCCCAACAAATCTCTACTATTTAATGCCTCTATTTGATATTATAGAGGCCGTGACGTCAAAATTTCGTCACTTTCGAGGCTCGGAAATTCCGAGAACATACAGAATAGTCCCCCAGATCATAACGACGGAAAAAATCGGATTGGCCACAAAAGTCATCACCCCCTTCTTACTTCTTCGTCCGCACGGTTGATTGGAGACGAAGGAAAAACACAAAGGTCTAGTCTTCACTGCTCATATTTTCCCGCCCCCTCGCTCCCTACGAGCCATAGCCGCGGGGTGGCCATTATTTTCGTGTCCGCAGCAGCGCCTCCGATGGCTCTCTCTGTGCGAGTGGAGAGGCGACTCGCTGGAACCGTCTCCTCTCCGGAACCACCTGTTCAATTTGGACGCTCGTAAATAAGGAATTTGTCGAGTGTGGGTGTCCCGGATGAAATATACCACGCAACATGTGGGGAAGGTGTTTGGGGAGTGAGTGAAGGGTTGAGCCAATCATTTCGAAGATTTCCGGGGGAGAGATTGGTGGGTGGTTAGCATAGGTTTTTAAGGAAACAAGTCTCTTCCCTGAGTAACGGCTCCTCCTTGGGCGGTGCGGCGCACTCCATGGAGTACCTTTTCGATGTGACGCGTCCCAACTTCGGCCTGGGGCTGGACCCTCGTGAAGGAACCGATGGGAATTTGGGGAAATTTATTTCGCCCATCTCTTCATTCGAGTCCGGCATTCATCAAATGCAATGAAAGTTTAAAAGCTCGGGACACTGTACGCTGCAACGGAGATGAATTTTCTTCCACCTAAGATTCTTCCATGAGTGATTGCGTCAGTAAATTGATGACATTTTCTTTTTTTTTTTCGATGATAGAATTGCTGCCAGCCGAAGATGCACTAGCGAGGATGACGTTAACGGTGTATGCTGACTAAGTATGGAGAATGTGAATGAGTTCGTCAAGTTAAAAAAATGTAAACAGCCCAAGGTACGTACATTCCGTACATTAATCGCAAAGCGGGAATGTCACTTTGTGTCATCACATCGCTGCATCAGCATCATTAATATCTAAAAGCGGAGAATTTAGAATACAAAAATCTACAGGTCATTATGGGATAAGTACAGGTCGTCGTAAGAATGGCGAACAATGGGTTCCTAAATTACATCCTTAAAAGAAAGTGAGATTACTTCATTAATTCCCAGAGTTCAGAAGAAGAGGGGGTTTAAATTCAAGCTATGAACCGGAGATGCGACAGAAAAAGAACAGCTAATCTGGCACAACCAGATTTTGTTCATGGTACTTTTCACTCCCGAGTATGGTCGAATCGAATATGGTCTTTCGGGTACGTATCGATTATGTGTATAAAGCACATTAACACTATTTTTTAATGTCACTATTCAGAAACGCAGCGAATCACAAGGTGCATCATTTTTTTAACCTAAACTACGAAATATTGACTAAAGCATAGCTAAAATTCAACGGATATTATATGGAATTACTTCAGTGAAAAATATTGCCTAATTTTCTAAACTGAAAATTAATATGCAACTGAGATAATAATGAAGGGATCTGACGATAAGACATTACGTATTGGATGCGTATGTAAATGAAAATGTAAGACCGAAAAGCATGGAAAGAATGGAAAAGCATGGAGGATGTAAGCACAATTCGGCCACATTTCAAGTGATCATAGAATGCTTGATGCCAGCTCCATCTGCAAGATCTATTTTTACTCAAGAGTAAATGGCGATCACCGTAAAATGACTTAAATGTCATTTTATTCATATTCTGTCCACTTATAAAAAAAACTTGTCCTCTATCTGATATGAACAACAAAATAATACCTTTCCACGCTATTTTATTCTATAATTGAACTTGAAATTACATGATGTTCATTGGGGGAATGAGAGAAACACGGGGAAAAATAGTATTTTTCCATGAAATATAAATGCCAATTTCGCGGAAAACTATTTATATGAAGGAAATAATCCAGAGAAACTGAATAAAAATAATATATAGGCATCTTACCACCTTATTGTTTTAGTTATTAGGGAATCACTTCCGTAATTTAAGTCAAAATGCGGTAATTCGTAGGAAATGGCGCTGCAGTCGGCTCCTATGGCTGGAAAAAAGTGCTAATTTCAAATACATTCGTGGAATAATCTGCATTTTTTCTACTTTACTTTTGGTTTTCTGTAGGTAACGCATTTCATAAGCGAAAGCAGGAGTTTTTGGACAAAATATCAAAAAAAGTGTGTAATTTAGAATTTGTTTTGGCTCACACAGTCGCGGCGGAACCTCCTTAACGGATGTCACAATAAGGAAAGAGCAACGAGTGTAAACACACGAGTGTGTGTTTTCTTTCGAAGGCAGCGTATGAAAAGAACAAGAGGTTGGTCGGATTGGAAATAAAATACCGTCTTCCTTACCTGATCTCACGTTGTCTCCAACCCTTTAATAAAGTATCGCAAATAGCCGTCCCAATGGAGCAATCACATTGTGCTTATTAGTTTCGCGTCCAAGGCACGCGGTTCTAAAACGCGAAATCAGATGATGGTGTTTTGAAAAAAAAAAAAAAGCTCAAAAGGCCGAGGAAAAAAAGTGGAGGCAAGAAATCCTGCGACGGGCACGAGGGCCAGGCTCACATTTCGTAATTGGCAGACGTGACTCGGGCTGGGATATCTCGGGAGATGAAGACCCTCTTCCCCACCCTTCGCTCATCCCGCCTTCATTCATTTCCGCAGAAGTTCATTAAGCTTTCCGAGCACACGAACATACTGGCTCCCGAGATTGAGAGAGAAAGGGAACAGTGAGGTCGTACCACTATTTTACTCACACTCGCATAAATATTGCAGGTCCACACGCACTTGGAAATAAGTGAAAATAGGGACATACAAGTGAACGAGAGTAGGAACGAAAATTTGAAAAAGTAAGTTGGCAAACTTAAAAGTTAAGTGCGTAGACTTGAAAAAAAGCAGTGCACACACTTCAAAAATTAAGAATATGTGTATGCTTTAAGAGAAATTATTTGTACTGTAACCCCCCGTCTACGTATCTACTTATTTTACGCTCACGTCACATTTTTAACTACTTGTTCCCACGTTGTTCCCGAAAGTTGTAGCATAAACGGGTGCGTTAGGGTTTTCTCTGTTCTTGTCCCCGACGCTGTTACTTCGATACGTCCTTGCCAGGCCTCTTTTAAGAGATTTAACTACAGATTGTATATAAAAAAGGCAATTTCAAACAGGCACAATTTCTATCATAAAATGCATGTGAAAGGTCAAACCGTTAGTAATACACTCCCTTTCTTTACATTTTTACACACAAAGACAACAAGTTACTCAAGTGTCTACCCTCTGTTTAGGATGAATCAAAATTACACTTATCAACATCAACCAAAAATAAGCTCAACGGATATCAGCTCGCATGAATCAAATTATTAACAGGTAAACTTCCCTGCACCAATGTCTGGATGGTGATTGGTTTTGGTGGATGTTGGGTGGTTCCGGCTTTAATGTGCGGTTCCTGGCTTAACTTTCTCTCTCCTTGCTAATTGGTGCACAGCTGTTCTCCCCTCTCTGGATGGCTGTATTGAAGTCGTATCCTCCCGTCGAAGCTCAGCTATCTGTGTGGTTGTTTAACAATTGGGCTCTAAACGGGCCGAGTTTCGCCTGCTGTCTGAACTTGTAATTTCAGGAACAGACCCCACTGTTCGTCCCTCACCGCTATTTATACCAACCCTATACATAACTTTTTCCCATCTCAGCTCTGCACGTGTCTCCAACCTCTCAACTTCAGTTCCCTCCGCGCTCTATTCAACATCTACAAAATACCCTGCAAGCCACCTCAGGGTGTGTGGCAGGGGGCAAGAAGACCGGCGGATTTGCCTTTGGTGTTCCTTTGATAAGCAAACAGCTTCGTCGAGGTTGTTTTCCCCCAACGCCTGCATTTCCGCTCAAGCAACGACCAATTGTCGCTCCCCCTCTGCCGGCAATTGTTTATGTGCTCGCTTGAACCCCCAAACTTTCGAACGAAATTCGTCTAAGTGCAATACGTCACAATACCTACTTGAAACAATAGGTATCCAACCTTGAAAAAAGAGAACACCTACTGTTGAGGAACCAAGTTCATATACTTGAAAAAATAAAAAAGTTCCAAAGTTAAAAATGGAAATATGGAGGTATGCACAACACACCACACGAAAAGAAGTAATCTCATACAAATGAAAAACATTGAAAAATGCTTTTCCTCTCACTCTTCCAATCTCTCTATTTCTTTCTCTCTCACGTCCACACAAACGCACGGACACTCATGCATCGTCCGTAAATCATCTTGCCGGAATCGTGACGTCACCCGCCTCCTCGATAGAGGTCGCGGCCTCCGGACTTGAGGGAGCAAAAAAAATAAAACTAAATAAAAAAAATAAAAAGAGAAGGGATGAACAAGAGAGAAGCGGCGGGAACTCTTTTAACCGGCGGATAAACGACCATGTATAAAATAAAAAACATATTCTTTCCTATACTCTTACCTCCTCCCCCCCCCCTCCCACTTACGGGTCCAACCGCATTAGAACCTCATCTTCTCCACGATGGTTTTTCCCTAGCGATCACTGAGGTAGATTGAGAGGGCAGCATAACGTCATCAAACTGTAACCTGACAACCGAAATGCCCACCATATTGCTCCCCCCTGTTCCTTCCGTGCTTACAAAATATCACGGAGAAACATGGACGCATTATCGGATACAAAACAATAATTTCTACCCTCTTTTGTAAATTTAAGGTAAATAACTCACTAAGCATATACAGTAGAGTCCCGCAAACCCGGACTAATGCGGACTGAAGGGTGTCCGGGTTTGTGAAATGTCCGGGTTATCGGGAAAGAAGTAAAAATAAGAAAAAGTAAGGGTTTTTATACATATTTGATATATTAAACATTTATTTATGGCATAAAAATACAAAACACTTCAGCTTAAACTTCAGCTGTTCAAAAAACCTAACGAAAAAACTTAAAACTGTACTTGGTCGGTGTCGCGTCGCGCTCCGGTCGGTGCCGTAGCGTTTGACGTGCGGGGATTTACCGCTCTGCCAGGGTTTCCGGGTTATCCAGACTTCCGGGTTATCGGTGTCAGAGTTTGCGGGACTCTACTCTATTATTTACTTGAAGCTATTGATTATATTCGATTTCAATATGTTTTTTACTGGGAATACGGATTATCATTAATTTAAATAAATAAAAAATTTATGAAGAATGTAGTTTCTAGAAGTGCTGATATAACTGATTTCCATTGATTTACCTTTTGAAAACATTAAAAAATAGAAACATTAGTGCTTCAGCACGTGAGCACTCAAGGTTAATCTGGGAGAACAAATATGGCGGATCGGCCACGCCCACCTCACAGCTTCAAGCATTGGCCACCATTGCAAGCACCCTCTCCATCCACCTCAATGCTCACGATGACAACAACGAGAGTGCGCATCACCCCCTTCACCCACTGCCCACGTTTGTTTCCCTGGGTGCTTGTGTTTGAACCGCTCGAGATAATTCCGATCACGTAATCAAGGGGTCACGTGGCACATACAATCACGAAGGGTCCCAGATTTATGTGTATTTGAACTACTCGTAAAGATCTCACGCAGCCTTCCCGATCGGGTTCTTTTCGCGGGTATATTGTTGATGGAGTTAAATATCGCGATAAGAGGCGCAATAAACAACATATCATACGCTTAAGGTAGTTTGAGCGATATATCAATTCACCTAAAATTTGATGTCATTTGAAAAGAAAAAAACTCTTATCTTTCCAATGATATCAAAATATTAAACCCTTGCCGAACTACTTTTCGAGCAATTTTCCTAAAAATATAAGTTGTTTTACAATGGGGTAGATAATGACTGTGCGCAACAGAGAGAGAATACTGAAAAAATTAGGAACTTCTGACACCTAGATTTCGTCAAAAAACTGTGTGTAGTTCGCATGTTTTCTCAACTATTTATAAAAATTAATTAATTACTCACCGCAGTAATTTATACAGAATCGAAAAAACCTTCTGTTTTGAAGGATATTTAGCTGTGCGGCGTGAAAAAATGAGTCAAGTTAGAGACATGTGGTTACATTTATTTAATTACCGAGGGTTTCTGTCACATATAAATATATTTTACGCCAATAATATTACAATATTTACTTCATACGTCTTACAGACGCTGAAATTAAAAAATAAAATTCAAATATGGTCTCCATTATGACTAGGGAAGTGTATCGCTCAAACTACCTTAAGTTATCCATCCGAACGTTTTAAACACACCGATATCTCGAGCCGTTTGTTTTTTGTTGTACCACGTGACTCCTTAGTTACGCGATTGGGATTATCTCAAGCGTTTAAAAACACAATCCCCACTGCTGTCTAGTGGTGGCATCCATCACGCCCACTTCATTCCAAACAAGACTTCATTCTTTGTCGTCTGCGTTGGGCCCCCACTGGTTATTTGGTCGAGTGCGGGTACACACGGTTGAGGAGGCGGGAGAGGAACGGCCGGGGCAGAGTGGTTGAGTTTGTCCGAGAGCGCTCCGCTCCGCCTCCAGCCACGCCCGAGGGGCAATTACGTGCCCCCGACTCCCCACGCCGACAGCTAACCTTTTCCTCGTTTTTTTTTTTTGCGCCCACCGCTAATGTTTCTTAACCGTTTCCATTTCAGTCTCACTTGGTATCGGCCCATTTATTAAACGTCCCAAGGTTTTCAAGGCGTCCTGTGAGCGTTGAGCGACGAGAGCTTAATAGCCACTTGCGAAGATGTGTCAGTCGGTTGAACGGTAACGGGAGAAATTCAAAGGGACCAAGCCTCGACGGTACACCTAAAGATTTCAATGCCGTGTTCCTTTTGGATGGGGTAGGCCAGGAGTCGCACGGTTGATTTCATGGTTTGGTACATTGTTATACTAGAAAATTAAGCTGTTCATCGATGTTTCTTTAAATGTTTCACGGCATTACGAATATCCGTGAGGTATTATTTTTACACTTTGGTACTTGAAGTTAAATCATACCGTTGGCCATTAAATAATGGCATTAAGACACACACAGAACTACATACCATTGGAAAACAACATTCCGTAACATGCCTCTCGAAGGGTTGAGCGGAGTCACCAAGAGTAAAAAAATAATGTGAGACTTGAAGTAAACTAGAGCAAAAATCGTTATCACAAAGGTATTATTCACCATTGATACCGCCCATTTGTGTTCTCCTTGGCAGAAGCATCAGAAATGCCTCTCTTTTTCCCTCCCAATGCTCAAATGACCGAAATGAATGAATTTTACGAACATTTCATGGGGGAACAGTGAAGAAGAAAAAAGGACCGCTGAAAAAATATATCATTAAAATATCCACCGGACTATCTCCATTTGACAACGTTGTTGAATTTTCTAGCTACAAGTTTTTCGTCTTTTGGTTGATGAAAATATGGTAAATGAATGAAATTACGGAATCAAGATAGCCAAGACGGGGTCAGGAAGATATACTCCCTGTTCTTTACCCTGACGTCTACTATTATCTAACTCCTTCACGCAGTGCCGGACTTAATTTAATTGGAAGCGTTTCTTCGCCTATTCAACGCCAAATTCTGACACTTCCCCAGGATTCGCCAACTAACGACGATTGAGAAAACTCGAGGTGGGTATCGATAAAAAGAATCCACAAGCATTTGAAACATATCTAACAATGGTTTTACAGATTTTATGATGAGGATCCCGAGAAAAGGCACTCTCATCAATCTAAATGCATCGCGTGATTCAAACTGAAAATTTGTGATTAGCAGACAAAATTAATGAAGAGAAAAAAACTGTTAGCACATTGTAAGCAACCACTGTTGAGTCGGAGATGCAATGGCGAAACCATGTTTGCTTCGGTACAACGGAAAGAGCACAAAATACTAAGTGGAATGATACAAGTATAGAGTGTGACGCACATCGATTCATTGAATGTATGAGCTCAAATATTCCAGACTAGAACTCTAAATGATCAGTCGGATCGACTAAGGCCAAGCGATCGGTCTCATCTGAGCGTTACAATCAGAAACAAGGATGGGTATATCCCTCATCGTTGACTCAAGAGGGAGAAACTTTCTTTAAGAGGAGGAGGTCATCCCGCTACGCATATGATTCACGGTCAAGGAAAACATGGAAAACGGAAGAAGTGCTCTCGCCGAGATAAAATGGCTGAGGAGAAAAAAGAAGATATACGCATAAAGAGATCCCACCTTATTCCAAGTAGCCTCGTGGAGAAGTAAATAATTCCCCGTGTACGGATGCGATTCCCCTTCAGACGGCGGTGAAGAGGAAAGGAGAAGGCGGAACCGGGCAGAGCCAGTTAACCGGCCACTCGACGGCGGAAGCGAGACTTTATAAGAGACGAGCGAACGAACGCACTCTTCTTCTTAAAGTAAGAGTCACGGGAATCGTGAATGTCACGGAGTTAACAGGAAGAGGAAGAAAAGCCGTTCTGGGAGGGGCAAGAACTGCAGCCACTCATCTGGGAACAAGAGGCAAACGGTCCCAAAGCAAGAAAAGGGCGTGGGGCCCATCGGATCCACTTTCGGCTCTTTTTAACCCGCCCATCTTCCCTTAAATAAGAAAATATTTTGGGAAAACACGGTAACAATGAAATCCCGCTGACCACAGAAAATCATTCCTTTCTGAGGTAATTTAACACAATTCCCCACTAAACTGGCCACCGAAGAGATTCTCTTATAGATAGCAGTAGCGTAGCAGCGAACACGGTTGTTCCTAGTTCTAAACTGAAATATTACAGACTATTTCGTGACGCTATTATGCTGTTTATCTAGAATAGTGACCTCAATTTTCATTGCATAGACGCTATCATCCAAGATGAACGCAACGGGAAGTCACTTACGATAGCATCTCAAATGCTAGAGATTATTCCGCAGCCAATAATAGGGTACCATTTCTTCAAAAGCGAATAAAAATTGAAGTTGAACTCAAATCCATTTGGCCATATGCAATAAAACACCACCGAAGGTTATGAAGTATTCCTTGGCATTTTTCTAAAAATGCTAAGATGAAATCACTCCACGGACGCCTTGAAATCAACATATCAGCTGTCGTTCGCCTTCCCTAATAACTTAAAATGTACTACTAGCACGTTTGTCTCATTTCAACCTGAATTACGAATCATGCAACAGCCTTTATACTGTTATTCAATTTCATCTAAGCCTCCGACTCACCCCTGTCAGTTCGATGAAAACTGTTTGTTCCAAGTGCAATTTTATACTCGTTTCGGATCTTTCCCCAAACCCATAAATCTGTTGAAGGTACTGGATTCTGGTATTCTGGATTCACTCAGAAATAGTGGTGATATTTGTCTCTATGACCAGGATCACGATATACAGGTGTAAATAGTAGTACAGAGCATGGTGTCACAGTGTATTCCTGGCTATCAATAGGGAATACGTTTTAATTTCCAAACCCTAAAACTCTGAACATTTTTACAGACCCTCAAAATTTTTCAGATAGAGTTTGCTGATGAAGTGCGTGCTAAAATTACACAATAGTTCTAGAGAGTATAATGTTTGGTAATGAAATATTTTTGCTTCTATTTCCTTTTTCGAAAATTATGCGTCATTTGCCAGATGGCTACGTATAAGTGTTCCTTCTCCCATCCCTTTCTCTCTGAATCACGTTTAAGCCCTTTATCCAAGAACGAAAAATAGTCACGCGAGCCAAATTTGAAGGCCGGGGCAAACGTTCTTGGCCCATCCTCTCCAACGAACAACGGGAAGCAGATGAGACACGACCTTGCCCCATATTGTCGTGGAAGTTGAACGCCTTTGAAATGAAATTGCCGTGACAATACGCTTGACCTGGTGACACTGCTCCCTTTCGGATGTGCGGTGAAGGGGATCCGGTCCCGCCTCCATTTGGGTGCCAAACGTAAATGGCTCACGAATTTCTGTCGCGTTTCCGTTTCACTACAAGGAATTCGCGAGACAGTGAGCCACGAGAAACCTAAAAGTGGGAATGGGTGAGAAACGGCTTAGAAAGGTGCTAATTTTCGTCAAAAGGTGAATACGGCTCTCCCAATGTTGTAGTAGCTATCGATCTCTTTAGGCTACTCGAGGCTGGGTTTTCCCTATTATCTCCTCGGAATGATTGATACTGATTTATACTAGTGTGCTTATTTGCTACCTAGCATTAAATTCACGCCGTGTTTGCGTTCAGTATAATTCTTGTATCTCTGTCCATTTATGTAGTCGAAAAATACCCACGGTTCTTCTAACATTGGTAACATACCTATAGTTCATGCTTGTGAGGCTTCGCCTCGTGACAAGCATTAGCGATTTACACTAATTTACCAACAGTCGTTCCGCTAACTTTAATAGGGAATAGCATGTCGGTTACTACTCACCCCCTGCAGCACACCCTTGAGGTGGCTTGCAGGGTATTTGTATATGTAGAAGGAATGTTTGCTCCCAGTAAACTTCACACATCTCATTTTACGGGTGCTCCCTCTCCGGGGTTTTCTAAGAAAGATAAACAAAAAAATCCGCGCTCTAGAATGGAAAACAAACCAGCGCAGCGTTTAGTATTGCCCACGCCGACGTGAGACCTTTGCTCCACATTTCCTCTTCGAGGTTGCCTCAATGTTTCTTAGCCAATTATGAGCGACGATACAGAGGTACGCGACCGATTAGATAAAAGCGGGACAATGATGTGATCTTTAAGGTAAACTCCTGTTTTTGAGGAAACCGGGACTAGCCACGGTGGTAACCTTTACGGAGTAACCCGCAAATGCACATAAGTACGATATTCCACAGGAGAAAAATCATTCGCCTTGACCGGGATTCGAACCCGGATCCTTCGATTTCGCGCCTTTTGTAAGCTCCTGTGTTTGAAAATGAAAAGCTATGAAATAGCACTGAGGAATATTTTTGACATCTTCATTCCTCTAGAACCAATTTGACCTGAATAACAGAAGTTGTGTCCACAGTTCTACAGTCGAGTGTCTAAAGTTATTAATGTCGGAAAAGAATGGATAAATTTCATACCAGGGGCAGGATAACGGTTCTCACGAATCCTCGTTGTGCAAAACAAAAATATAGCTTGGAGACAGCTAAGTTGACCAGTTAACCTTTCTCATATCTTTTTTGGTCCATTTTTAGGCTGGCATTAAAAATATTAGCAAAATTTGCGATGCGCCAAAGCTGTAATTTAAATGGTTTTTAATTATCAGTCAGTGCTTCTTCACGGTAATGAAAGAAGCACCATGAAAAACTCTTCAAGACATTTCTAAATTGGGGAAATGAAGAGCACTGGTAACTGAAGATCAGAAACTTAGGCAACCAACAACGTGCTCAATTTCTGGTTAAGCTACTCATGAATTCTAAAATGTAATTGTTTACAGTAATTTAAATATTATATAATTAGTGGAAAATTAATGCATAAAATACACAACTATTCTTAAGCCATATGAAATTCTCGTTTAATTATAGATTCTAGTCCTGGAATTGTTCCGAATGAAACTTACGATCCCATTCAAGAGTTCTCGCTCGATATTTCTTGTCATAAGCTCAATGGTATCTTGTTTCAAAAGGTATCAAGTGAAGGAGGATAAACTGCTTCATCTACACCTACAAAATACCCTGCAAGCCATCTCAAGGGTTTGTGGCAGGGGGTGAGTAGTCACCAACATGCATTACACTATACCCTAAAGTTAGTGTAACTACGACTAATGATGCATTAGTATAAATCGCTAATGCTTGTCAGGAGGCGAGGTCTCACAAGCATGCACTACATTATAGATATGCTTCCATTGTTAGAGGGACCGTGAGTATTTATGTATTTTTCAGCTACATAAACGGTCAGAGGTTCAAGAGTTATGCTGAAAATATGCACGGTGTGCTGTATGTACTAGGTAGCAGATAAGGATACAAGTATTAGGGAGCACTACTACTACTAAGAGTCACGCTACCTATCGACAAACCAAGTTAAAAGTATCATTGGCAGCTGTTATGGTCTCTTATCATACGCGGGAAAATGAGATTTTTAATGTCCTTTCTGCAATCTAGTTCCCTAATTTTATTCTCATTATCTGATCTAACGTAGTATGTCGGCTTTCGTAAAATATTATTAACGTCGTTAGAGAATAAATCGGTTTGGAAATTATGCAATAGATTATTTGTTTCGATCCGTCCTCGGCAGCAGAGAAGGGTCTTTCTAAGGTATCCCGCCTACCGACCAATACTTGGCCCATCTCCCCTCCCACTGTCCTTCTCCTCGAGCCGGTCAACGAGAAGGATTATAGAAGGCGTGGAAGGAGAATTTGAGGGGAGTGAGGGAGGGTCAGTAAAGCCACCATTCATGATTTCCGACTCGGCACTGAAATTAAGCCCTTGCACCGAAATTGCGACCGCAGCTCCCTCAACACGTTACATTCGGCTCCATCCACCGGTGCGGAAAGAACATGAACGATCGCCTTCGATTTTTCCGACATTCTCGTCTGTACACTCGTCTGCAAAAGTCTCTGAACAAAATGGAGGGTGACTAATGCGTTCCAAAAGTCCGCAATCCCTCATCACGATTGAACGATTTAATATTTCTGGTAATTTTAAAATCTCCTTTCAAGTTTCCTCAGCAACCGCATTCAAAGGGTTATTATTTCTGGTTTTTATTCTCCTTGGTCTCCTCTGACATCTGGGGTTCCTCAAGGCAGTGTCCTTGGTCCTTACTTTTTTAATTTGATCTTGCTTCCCTACTACCTCCTTCCGAAGCTCAAACCCTACTTTTTGCCGATGACTGTAAGTCTAAAGCAATGTCTCTCTTAGGCCTTCTCTATCGTTTCACCGAAATCAATGACCCCCGAGCACTTCGAACTTTCTTTTCTTCTACCATTCTTCAAATTCTGACCTATTCTTGTCCCATCTGGTCTATCTCTCCACAAACTAGTCTCTCCTCCCTGGACTGTATCTGCAATTTCTTTGCTAAAATAGTTAAAAATAGATTACCACATTTTCGTAACATGTCCACCGATGCTATTCTCTCTTCCCTCTCCATCCCTAATCTCACCACCCATAGACTCACAGCAGACTTAAATCTTATTTATAATAATCTAAATTTCACCATCGACTGCCCTGAATTGCTCTCCTATATCAATTTCAAAGTTCCATCCCGCCCCACCCGTTCTCATCCTTTACTCCATATGCCCATTCCTAGACTTTCGTTTAATAAACGTTCTATTTTCTTCCGCCTCTCCTCTCTAATGAACTCCCTCCCTCCACACATTAATCCCTTTGAACTTCCAATAAAATCCTTTATAAGCCGATCTCTTTCGTATCTGTCACCTAACTAGATGTTCCCGTCATTTTTTGGATGTTTTTTTGTACATTTGATTGTTGTTTCTTCTAGTTAAATTTTCTTGTGTGTCCTCAAATGTATGTATTGTTACCTAGCCACTATAAAATGGCACTCTGCTGTATGTGGTTATCTTTCTTTAAAATAAAAAATAAAAAAAAATAAAATCACAATTGAATTCAACCTCATTTGGAGAATCGGGGAGGATATGCACCATCGCACTCAATTTTCCGTTACTGTACGTACATTTACATTTAAAAAGTCTTTTACAAAACGAAGACTCGCCGGTGAGATTCTGAAATTACGGTCACATCTTCCTTCTTCTCTCAATGCTTTGAATTCAGCCCAATTAAGAAGCGCGGGGAAAAGACACGCTGTCACATTCAATGATATCGTTACTGTAAGGTCATTGTTAAAAGCCTCTTCAGAAATAAGAAGCGTCGTTACTACGGCAGCCGTTCACCACAACGCTAATGGGCCAAGGAAAATGTGAAATGCACATGATGAAACAAGAGTCCTCTGTAATTTCGAATCGAAAAATTCTTAGGATGAGGCAAGCGAAGAACCTTCTTTCAATAAACTAGCCGAGGGAATGTTTTCACTCACATTTACTCAACCGTAATGCATTGCCCACAAATCCTTCCGGTTGATATCACTGACATTGAACCACCACCATACGAAATATAGGAAGCTTCTTAGTGAAAAATCTCGGTGTAAACCATGGATAAAAATTAATTTGACTTTTAAATAATCTAAAAATAGGGAGCTCCTTCGTAGGTCGTGACAGACGTTAAAAAATCGAAAATTTGACAGATATAGAGTTAGATGAGGAGTAGAAGATAGTGGATAGGTATAGAATGAGGCATGAGATAAAGGAATGACACTCCGTTATCGTCCGTCCTTCACGATTAAACGTGTCGAGGAACTGATGAGAAAGAATCGGGCAGAGTTCTTGGAATAAAATCATTTGGCAAGATTACTTAAAGCCAGATTTGTACCTGGGCAGATTCCGCAAGCCAGTCACGCAAAATATTGTGTTACAAGAGATTAACGATTATTTCAATCTTAAAAAAGAGGGCTGACACTGCAGCCCATGGAAGATAATGTATAAAAAACATTGTGGATAAGATGAAAAGAGCTCTATAAGGTCGTCAGGGGAAAATTCAGAGACAAAAGAAGAGATCAGCTGATGACCCCAAGTAAAGGAGCTAGGAAAAGATTTAGAGAAGTTTGATGGGAACTTAGATAGCCATATAGATATCTAACATTTGATTTTTAGTAAAGATTAGGAGCGGAAATTGGAGGCTTTTCACAGAGGTGGATGGAAAAAATTTGATGGACTGAGTAACTACACACATTGGTATATTGTACCTACATACACTACGAATGGTAGGAAAAGAGCGATAAGGTAAACAAATTGGATGGAGAATATGGTAACAGGGTATGATTGAAAGGCCATAGTTTGGTTTAATTTGCAGCTAGAGGAAAAGAATGGACACATTGGAAGACAAGATCGAAGTTAAAATATTAACGGAAGGAGAAACTAGTTTAAAATCAATAACGTGTACAATTAGCAGAAAGGTTAAGCGATTTTTTCCATTGAAATGAATGTCACAGATTTCAGTGACTGCTCAGATCCCACCTCCATAAGTGCAGTGCAGTCGGAGGAAACCAGCTCTTAGTACTGGGTAATATCGTAGAGTTTCATCACGTCATATTTGGTGAAAGATGAAAGGAAAATGGGAGAATTTTGGATAGACAATAAGAATGGTATGGAGCTAAGTTGAGATTTTGCAATTCCATGGATAATAGAATTTTTGTTTTTGATATTAGGCAAGCGCTAAATGTTTCTCGATGCTACATATCTCTCTTTTAGCTACTTACGATTAGAAATCGTTTATTATCGAAAGTAATTAAAGACCAGGTTATCGACTATTGAGGTCTCTCTCCTTGACGCTCTACCATGAACTCGACTGAAAACTACGATCATGACTGTCTCCCCTGACTCTGGCACAGCATTGTTCAGTAGGCTAAGCATAGGCCTGTGCGATTATCAAAAATAATCGATATCGATCAATTTCAAGAGTAATTGAAAATGTGGTAGATTAATTGACATTGAAATGGGTGTCAATTAATTTTCATTCCTCAAGGCATCAACCAATTAATTGACAGGACTCAATTGGATCATACTTTTCAAAGGCTTTCCTTTGCCAATGAGAAAAATGAAAGAATTAATTTGAAAAACAGCAAAAGAATTCAATCAGTTAGCTTTTATTAATTAATTAAAGGAATAGATTGCTATTTGAAGACAGCAAGATGAGATCCTGAGCGTGTTCATCCAACAGACACTGGCGTGTGTCGATGGCAATATTCCTGCCGAGACTGTACCTCTCGGACGCAGTGCTAGTTGCCGGGATAGCTAGATAACTTCTGGAGGGAGGGAGGGGTAGATGATGGCCATCACCACCGTCAATAATCGTCAATTAATCGATTACCGGACAATAATTATGAATTTAATAACAATTGAACAATAATTGACACTTGAAAAAAATTGACAATCGAGTAGATTACTGTAAACGACATCGATGTGCTGATATAATCAATCAATTGTAAAAATAATTGAATCGACGATTAAATTAATCGAATAATCGCACAGGCCTAGCCAATCAACTCCTTCATACATCGGAAAACGGCGGCAAATATTTGACGAGAAGAGAACTAGAGACTCCTTAATCGCGACACGGAGATGCATCAGCGGTGGTTCAACAGCTACTTTTCTCTCTGTCCTGTGGAGGCCACGAGGCAATAGAGCAATAGTGGAACAAGCGCTAATGGGCTCGAAGAACGACTATCATACGATTCGCCTTGTACACCTCAAATATGTCAGATACGGGAACTTCAAAATGATGACAAATCTCTAAAATTTCTACTTTTTAAGTCCCGAGAGGAAGTTATCCGAATACTACACGCTGGAGTTGTAACAAGTCACAAAAAAGCCCGTAACCATCTTTCTTGAAAATGGGATTCGTCCGCCGATGCCATAAAATTTTATCAGCCGCCAAAGAGAACACAATAAGGGAGACGACAAAAAAACCTCGCTGCGGTGGAAGGGAAACCATGAAAACGCATTAGTGAGACTACGAGCTTTCCGAAAATAAACAAGGATTTATTCCCATTTTTTGCGCCGGTCGCTCAGAGGGTAAATGGGGTTCCTCACAAAAAATCTCGCTATTGTTCGACGGGGAGCGGGTAATTGTCGAGGAATTGTTGCACCACTCGACCGAAGAGCAATTGAGTTGCTGCCGCTGAGCTTTTTAAAGGAAGACGACTCCACTCATTGCCATTAATATCGAAGGGCTTTTGTCTTCCGACGTTTGACTGCGACTCCTGATACGTGGTAGGCAACTCTCTGCCTCTCATACTTTTTCTGTTAAAAAAACAATGTTTATCAATTCGCCCTAATTTATCACACTTGAGTGACTGAATATATCTGAAAACAAATACGAAAAATATACGCGTAAGGAAAGCATAAACTTGAGATCAATTTCATGAAGAGATGTGGTACTTACATCCACACCTCAGGTATCCAAAATGAAATAAAAAAGACTTGTTAAATTTTGAAACTTGAAATCAAATGAAAGAAATATACCCGGTATAAAGTGCATGCACAAAAATTGTAATTAATACAGACCATAAAGAGAAATAATCTGTTAAATTAATACATATTATGTGAATTTGCCAATGCGGTGGTTGAACCGAGAAGAATTCATGAAAATTATTTATAATTTAAAGCCTTTCTTTCAATACTATGGTCGGATTTTGTATAACTTCTTCTGCAATTCAATATGTTACTTGCTTTAAGTTCTATGACAGTGTTACCATGGGGGAATCACAGCTGACTTTTTAAATCAAAGCTGTCACATCTATGATATATTTTTGTATAATGGGTCCCTCAGAAATTAATTTTATTTTCAAGGACAAAAAGTGAACTCCATGATATTTTTAGATCAACCCATATATCTGAGACCTTGGTTTCAAAATTTAATTCCATTCCACGCCAGTTCAAGGAAGCCCATTTAATCGAGACATATGCTAAAAGACAAATGCATCTCTAAAAGCGATCGAGCGATGTAATTCCGGACTTCAGTAATTCTCACTCAAGAATTTGTCTCACTGCCGACCATCCATGAACGTTGGCAACTGGCGCAGATAATTAGCAGAAATTTAGGACAACCTAACAAGCTTCAAGTGCAAATAAATCACATAAAGCAAGGTGATGCCACGGCCTCACAGCTGATATGATCAACCGATGAGAAAAGAATAAAAAGCGATTTCTTGCATGCACTGATAAGCTAGCTGCTCGAACTACCATCAGATGACGCTCACGAAATAAACCCAGCAGGACCTCGTGTAATACGAAGGACGCGTCTGAGCGTCTTTCACGGCTGGTCCGAAATTTATATTACACATTAAACCTCAAACACAATAAACACCTTTCGAGACAGCAAAAACTATTTAGCAACCATGCGTAAAAATCCAGCGACACTCCATAATACTTAATACGGCGAATGGTACCCATAGAAATTAAAAGTGATACTTAACAATGAAGACGGCGATAGAAGACTTCTAATAAAAGCCTTAATATACACAGGCAGTGGAACGGATCAAATTCTAACTAAAATGTTTCACACCTGGAAAGTATCGACTAAAAAGAAGTAATTTATCACGAGGTTCACTCCATTTGTTGACGGAGAGCTGGGGCAAGTTATACCAAAAATGAAGCCTAAAATGATCTAACGAACATTTCCATCATAAATGACAACAGTGCAAAATTCCCAGCATTTATACAGAAAGACAGATCGCTCATAAATACGGTGAGGTTTTTCAGGAAAATGGCGAGGAGGAAAGTCATGTCGACAAGGAGCGCTGCCAACTAAACACCTACGACAGAAAAAAGAATAGAGAGACGAAAATGAGCTTCGAGTGACGAATATCCCGATTAAATCATAGAATCAAAGTGTCGTTAATTACAAGCAGTATAACTTCAACGGGCGTCGTCCCCTGCGGGGAGACACGAGGGTGCGAAATCCACAAAGAAAAGAATCGTTCGACAGTACTGGAATTCGAACCCAGATCCTCCAATTCCGCGCCGAGTGCCTTGACCAATTCAATTTCTATAAATTGATATCATCCACGGTATTAGTCAATGAGTTAAATAGTGGCTTAAAACCTGGTAGGGTAACCTTTCGCACGAATCTGAGTATTTCGTGGCACTGCATGCATCCGTACTCGTGAGAATACCTAGTTCCTCTGAAATTCGCGGTCGCGGTAGATCAATTAATGAAACAGTCTGCGCGGATTCGGGGGACATTTTCATCCCAATACATGCGAATGATTGTTTAATTACTAATTTAGCACATTTTCCAAATTATCTCTGACACCGGAAATCTGCATAATAAAAATGCATACTGCGAGCAGGCGAAGATGCATTGCTGTAGCCGCAAAAAGAGCCAATATTTCTAATCGAGCTAAAAGGTTGAATTTTTCAGGGGAACTTTTCTATAACATCAAGTTTAATGTTCTGTATCTAACAACGACAACAATATAATATATGTAAACAAACTACTACACCTGAAGATGCCATAAAATTGGTGAAACGCGAAGTGTGTTTTAAAGAATAAAAAGTGTAAAAAAGTACCAGACTATATTATAATGAATATTAAAAGTTTCTACAAAGTAGAGCCCGAAGCTGTGAATTTTATGTAAAAAGAGCCATTAAAAGGTGTCTATTTTGTCGAAATTATCCCCCCCCCCCCGGAAGTAAAATTACTTTTAGCGTTCCAGAAGCCCATTTCAACGAACCCCAGCCTCATCTCCCCCATGGTTCGCCGGATATAGAAGTTTGCGATCAAAACCAATTTCACACACGAGCCAGCCAGGCCGCGAGTCACTGCACACCATCAAAAAATCTGACTCCACCACTCCACTCGGCAGGGCCAAATCAAATCGAGGAACACAGAAGAGAATAATAAGATGGGAGCCATACGGCACGATGGGTCAAGGGAATATTGAACTCATTAAAACGAGCAATCGGATCGCATTGAATGGAAACTTATTATGCAGGAATTGGTGCCATTAAATGGACCCAAAAGAGAGGTGCGAGTTTCGTAATTATCGCGTTACCGTTATCACTTCCTCCAGCACACACAATCAGAACGTAATTAGCAAAACTCATAAGTCTATAAAACTTTACCGGAAAAATTTCGCGATTCAGCCACGCTGGATAGATCATTTATCGCAGAAAACAGGTCTCACTTTCGTGCACTGTATAAAACGAATCAAACTTACCTGGAAAAGCGAGAAAAGAACTGCCAATGGCACACACCCTCTTATTTTAGGCGTTGGCCCAGCCGGTTATATCCACCGTGTTCCGAAAGCCGGCGCGAAGTAAAAAAGATCCAAGAACCCACCGGCGCTAAATCAAACTCGGGTTTATTTCACAACAGAACTGGAAGAGGCACAACCCAATACGTCCGGTCGATTTTCACTCTGTCCGTACACATTTATGTCTAGCATATGCCTATCTCCTTAAATGCACGATACATACGAGCATACACATGTATGAGAAGCTTCTTGTAGGGTATACATAGAGTCCTCCTCCTCTCGTCCCAACCGTTAACATGTGGAATGACTGAACTCGCCGAGCATCGAAAGACTTTCCGTTATATAGAAGTAGAGAGAGAGAGAGGCAAGGAGAGAGAGAGGACTCTCTCTTTCCACTCTTCGTCTTCTCTTTCCCCTCTCGCTCGGCTCACTCAAAAGAGCACACAAAACGACTCGACTACCGCACCGGAGGGTCTCCGTCTTCAGAGTGGACGTCGTCCGGGAGAGGAGGGAAAACGGAAATTGATGGAAGACCGTCATGCTCTCCTTTACCCCCTCCCCCCCCCACCTCCTCCCCTCCCACCTTCATTCTTTCCTCCCCCCCCCCCGTCCTCCCGCCCAGAGCACAAGCCATCATCCATATAGGCATCCGGTCATCCTCTTTCCGAGAGAAAAAGACATTCAAACGGCATTCACTCAACATAGTATAGGCACGGCTCGCTCATACGCCTCGGATAAGGAGGAGGAAGTGTTTCCAGGAGAGAGATAGAGGTAAAGAAAAATAAGAGGGGACCAGATAAGAATGCTTACAGCAGCCCTTTCCTATTTTCTCAGCCACCTCATGCCTCCCAAACATGAAGATTACAGGAAGAGAAAATATGGAGCCGTACGGCACGACAGCTCGGGGGAATGTTGAAGATATTTTAATTCCAACTCGGATGCGCATTGGTTGGAATTTTTTAATGATTCATGTGGGCTTTGAGGTACTTCGGCATTGACGATGTTAGCGCCTGATAAACTCCCCTACTAGATATACCGACCCGTTTCGCCCCCGCCCACCGCCTAAACCAGGATGACTTGCTCATACTCTCCTTCCCCTTCCTTCCCCGATCCCTAACACCTTTTCCCTCCATCCCCTTCGCCCCACCCCTCAGATATTTCTGTATATTTACCACTTATTCCAACCGCTATGGTATACCTGACGATGCCGTAACTAGCGAAACCTGTACCAATAAAAATATTTGTGGGGCTGACAAAGTAATTTTAACTGTTCATGGTGTTAGCGCCAATCAAAATATACATTCTAAAAGTAAAAAAAAACAGCGTTCGTAAAAGTTAAAAAGAACTCTTTGCCGTTTTCTGCTGAAAAATGTAATTCGACCGGTTCCGAATATCAAACCCGGTCACACTAAACAATTCTCAGAAGAAAACTGCAAAGATTTCTTCTTCCGTCATGCATAAAATCCACCACATCAGTCCCAAGACAATATTATTAATTCGTAAAACTGGCGCAAAAAAAACTAGAATCTTACTATATTATATTGCAAGTCACTTGTAGAAATTCTTTCGCCCGATCAGATACCTCATCATCTACAGCGATATCAATACAAGATGTAAGGCTTTCCAGGCGAATACTTAAGCTGCAGAGTGAGTGATGTTGATGAGAGGTGCCACTCACATACATTACCCGGTTGGAAGCCCGAGAGCTCTACATTCTGTCAGGCATATTTTGAGCTCCATTCGTTTGCCTTGTAGTCGAGTGCTATCTACTAACATACGCTTTACAGTAACTGGAGGCTTATAGATTTAAGACATGGATGGATTGTCTCTGATATAATATGAGTACGTCAGTCAAAGGCGCTTTATGCACGGGCTTAGCATTACTTGAATGGTTGTCAGGGTACCGCGATGACGTAACGCATACGAGCCTAAAAAAATATAATATTAAATATAAGGTTACTGGGAAACTTTCTCGCAATGGCCAAGTTGGACTACTCCATTTCAGCAAAACATTTCGGGGAAACGACAGTGAGTTAATTCGCGAAAACGTGCTCTGCGCTAGCGGGTGATTTTCAGCGGCGGACGTTGAGGTTCTTGCGGCTGTCGCTGGCGTCGGTCACCGTGTCGGCTTGCCAACCTTTCCGAAGATCTATGGCTAATTAAACGCCCTTTCCGAAGGGATATAAATGCACTCCTGTATTTCTCTGGGCTTGTTGGTAAGTATACGCCGACACCAGAAATTTAACTAGAAATTCCATTACCTTTCTTTGATATGTCACCCACAAGTATAGCACAGCATGGTTACTTTTTCCTTTCTAGACCACAACTAGAATACGCGTCTAGTATTTGGAATCTTTAGGAAGCAGGTATGCTATCGGCATTAGATCACGTGTAGCGAAGAGCAGCTAGGTTTGATAAGAGATGTTACGAAAGAAATAAGTGGTGTGTCAAATATATTAAAAGTATTGGGATTGAAATCGCTCTTACATCGTAGATTGAAGATTAGGCTTAACCTCCTGAGTAATTTTAGGCCGCTTACTTCTCAGAAGTTGTGAAAATAATATTAAAAACTCCGTGCTATTATTGTAGCCTCGAATACCTGCTCAAAATTATAGAGATATATTGTAGGACAGTCAGGTTTAAAATGTCATTTTCCGTGCACGATTAGGGACCACAATAGCTTAAATTAAAACCTTCAGTAATGAGTGGTAAGGACGGGTAGCATTATTCATTCATATATGTTGCTCTTTCATATATTTTTTTAGTTTTTAACGTCTGCGTGGAATGCTGATAAATTTTACGCGACTGTAATTCTGTAATAATTTTTGCAAGCCACAACCACTGTTATGGGATGGAGACAAGAAAATGTCACTGGTAGGCTAGATTTTGTTCTTGTGTTTAATAACTTATCATTTTAGCTGTCACTTCATCCCATTTTAAAAGTCCCGCATGGTTTTGTTGATTCTGCACGAAACAATTCCTTGAAGCATCCATGTATTATTGTAATTAGTATTACTAATCAATAGTAATATCATTGCCCGTGAACTGCATGTTAGCATGTTTGTCAGCAGTGCACTTCCTTGGTTTCGGGTTAGGACCTGCATTGTTCTCATGAATGCTTTCTAGTTCTCCTCGCCTATTATTGTGGCCGAATGAGTGAGGGAGCGAGTCTTGATCTTGAACTAGCAAGAGTATTGCATACCTGGTGGGAATCACTCCGTGCTACACACCCTTGAGGTTCCTGGCACGATATTCCGTAGAAAAAGACGTAGATTCATAAATCCAGTTCTTTGGCTTCAAAAGATAGAGATAGAAGAGATGTCAAAATTAGGTGTCAAAATCATTGCGGTGGCACATTGCAGTCGCAAGATGCACGGCGCGGTAACTCTCACCCAAGCTTAAAATGACCACCAGGAGCCGCGGGGCCCCACCCGTGTATCGTGCATTCACGGCGCCAACTCTGGATCACGCTCACATCGTAGTCGTATACCCGATCGAACGATACCAGATTCATTTCAATCGTGACACTTGTCACGAAGTTACAGCACCGCAGTGGATCACCCTGAAAACGTTACATTGCTGTTTTCGAAGAGATAGTGATTGTCAGTCTGAATGTAAAGACGTATCTACAATAGAACGTCGATAATCCGGATCAATTGTTATCGGACCCAGTCCGGATAATCAAAAAGTCCGGATTTTTAAACAGAACCATAAAAAAGTTCGTTTGATACTTTAAACATAAAGAAACTTTCCTAAAAACTGTAAAAACAGTAATTCACTTTAGTACTGTAGTTAAATAATTATTTCGGATAAATAAAACTATGTATTAATTTAACCATAACCACCACATTGTAGCGGTCAACGACCCCGCCGAGTCTCGCATCAACGCTTATGACAAATATGTACATAGTATTCAATTCAAATTATTTTTCGCCGGATGTGAATCCGGATTATCGACGGTCCGGATTTTTGGCGTCCGTATTATTGACGCTCTACTGTACTTGAAAATAAATTATTTTGTGCAATGTAGTGGGAAAAATTTCACGCTAAAACCTCGTTGGACGGGTCACTTAAAAAAAACGACTCGTTTGCAAAACTTCAAGACTTCATCTCTTTTTCTCTTAAGCGTTTCTATTAAGCCGTTCCCACACTATCATTCACATCCTTTTCTCCGCGCAGTTTTAAGTCAAAGCCAACCGTATTTTTCTCGGTCGCGTAATAACATAAGGCTAAAACCAGGGGCGACGTGGGGAGTTAGTAATGCGTACCCCGCTTCATCGGGACCGAATCGCGAGAAACCGCCGTCATTTTACCGTGAATCTGGCATTTGTGAAATCCCCACGGAAAATATAGCGGTGAAAGATTTGCGGAGATGTAGCATTCATCATTTTTCAGACCTCGCATTGAATCCAGAATTTGGAACCGAGCCCGAAAACTTTTGCTCATGACCTGCATAAAAACCGAGAGAAAAACCGCGTGATTGTCGAACTGACACCGAAAAATGTATATTTAGGAATACGAATTATCTCTTCCCACGCATCATTCACGAACACGACTAAGGGCAATCGGGGCACGAATCTGCCAAAACACACCTAAAAAACCATTCCTTTCCTATCCCAATTCCTTTCTCCAATTTCCTAACTTTTCATGTCTGTAGGCCTGGAATCTCCAGCCACAGGTGGCTAACAGGGTCGTGCGTAAATGCATATACGAGAAAAACTAGATACAAGGAACTCAAAACCTCCTGAACACGATTAATTCAATACCTAGGGTGAATCTAAAAGTTTAATCTATTATCAATCAACCTAAAATCCAAAACCACGCATGATTACAGAAAACAATCAAATCGCTTAGGTGTTTATTTAATGCATTCATTTTTAATAAGTTGGGCTAATTTTCGAATCCGAATTTCCCAAGCCATCCCACGAAAACTTGTATTAACGTTTTTCTATTGCCAATTCGGATACTCCCTTCCAATCTTGAATCTCAATTACTGCTCAATGGGCAGAGCACTTCATTGAAAAAATTAATTAGAATCCAAAAATAGACGGCAAAGATAGGAATGCTCTCATTAGTAGGTATTCGAAATTTTAAGCAGAGGAGTAATTGACTTCTAAACGCCAACAATGATAACAATATCAAATGCAGGAGTATTACACTCCATTATAACTCGCAATGGAATTGACTGAAAAAAACTGGGTAAAGAAACATCCTCTATATTAAATGAATATATTACTGTTAATAAATTGACTAGAGTTGATAAACAGAGGACAGTCATGTGTAATAGCATTTATATTCTCATTTAAATCACTCTGAACGAATGACGATTTATTACGTCTCAGCGGTCTTTATTGGTACTAAAGAGTTCATCTTCGCACGATTTTACCTTAAGTAGCAATTGCATAGCACCCGACGAAATTAATACCAAATGGTTAATTCTGGCGAGCTTGTACCAATATTGTTAATGGACTACATTTGAATGACCGCGAGTCCTTATAGGCTACTATTGTTTACGACACAGAAAGACTCACAATGATACAGCACGCGTGAGACCAGTAAGGTAATATTTCCAAGAATACTGTACAAGACGCGAGAAATCTTTGTGCGGTTCGTTTAATAGACTCGGGGAAGTAAAAAGTTGAAAATGAAGAAAAGCAATGAGCAATCGGTGGAACAAGGTATTTTGGGAATTAGGCTGGGGTAATAAGAACCTCCTTCATTTTAATGGCCATCAATTCAGTTTTATTGGACCGTAATTCCGAAGCAAATTAAGAACCTATATTGCGAGTACTCATGAGTCATAAACATGAGGCTTTGGCTTTGTATTATCTAAGAAAAAAATTCAAACAGTTTTAGTACGCATGGTAAAATCCATTCCAGCAAGGCTTACAACAGCTCGAGCCTACATCTATGTAACAGCACATAAAATCTGAAAACCTTAACTAAAGGGCCACCAAAGTAACGGATTACAGCGTCAACGGGCACCCTGCCTTTCTTGCTGGACGCTGACGGCGCGGAGAGGAAGGAGGGATCCGTAAAATGCCAACGCCTCAAGTTTAGGGGTCAGTCAGAAAAAATTTCGGCGGAAAGAGTCATAGATCTTAAAAGGATATTTGTTCAGATTAAGTGCAGATAAAACTGTAGTTCCTTCTCAAGTGGTAACCATTGCCTGGAGAGGGATAATAATGGGTATTTGGAGAGTATGATCCCTATCGTTTGCTTTTTATTTCAGTAGCAACGCTGAAAATGATCTCACAAGCGGACATAGTCGCATTTTTACGAGCGAACCTTCCAGTTATTTATTCTGGTTCGTCTACTTTTAAACAGTTTTTTGAATCCCTCTGGTAAGTAAATCTCCAAGAAAGCGAAGACGTAATTCCTTTCACAAATCCAACATCAGAGCGGAGCGTACAGAGCACGTGAGTAAAATAGCTGTTAATGAATCAGTGATGAGTTATCACCACGCTTGTTTTGAACACCTTCTGTGGCTCATGAGAATTAAGAGAATAATATGCAGTAAACACCATAATTACTAACGAACACATCACCGCCCGAATCGCCGAGAAGTAATAAATCAAGTGTCGGATTCATTCGTCTCTATTTCCTTCATACACCTCGCAAGCTCATTATTATTCATGCGAAGGCCCGTTAGCACTGGGCGTATTCTGGGAAACGGTGAAATACCACCTCAACATGCCTGTTTATTGATAATGAATTACTTCTGCGTCATTTTCAAACAAATTGGCAGAATTAATTACACAACGACTTTAACAGTGATCATGGAAACATTATGAAAGATGTCATAAACTAATAACACATTCAGGGTCTAATAAATGAGCTGGTCAGGACAAATTTAGGATTTCACATAGTTAATTTGTCCCAGAAAATAAAATTCAATAAGGCTTTACGCAGAAATGCGAGAGAGGAATTTACGAAGCTAACTCCCATACGTACGAAACAATTATGCATTGCGTAAAATTTCCAGGATTTTAATGAAGTTATAATTCATTACAATAATTTGTCCATTATGAAGATGAATCTTAATATTATACATTTTTTCTAAAAAGATACTGAAATGAGGAGGAATCATATAAAAATGGAACAATCTCTGAGTTAAATCGAGAAATGATATTTTCCTCGGACTCGTTGAGTTCGTGTCTAATGAGGGTCGACCCCTGCACAGAGCTTTGAGAGCAGCTAAAAATTATTTGCGGCCCCAGCAAATCGACTTAGACCGCTATTTTTTCAGAATGCTCTGAGAAATATCCAGTGCTGAAAATCTACAAGCGAAATATGTTAGTGTAAATTTGGCGCCATTCCGTAAGACAGACTTTTTTTTAAAGTAATAACAGGGGCTTGCAGCTTTTCAAGTCGGGCTTGCAGCTTTCCAAGCCCGGCTTTGTGGCCGTCTGTTGAAGGCAACCATTCCAGCATAGGCCGGTTAGGGGAGGTTGCAGCCTTAAAATCGTTTCAACCCTTCGGGCGGAGGAAATGCCTTCTCCCACCCGCCATTGGCCGCCAACCAACACCCCTTCCCCGACGCTTATGACGCCGCGCCCGGCCCCGCTGGAAAGAGCAACCGTCACCCACCAAGAAGGGCCGGCCGACTATTGCAATGTCCATTCTCGCACCCCTTCTATTTATTAATGTGGTCCTTGGGAATACCTCAGGAAATTTGCCGACCAACTTCTCGTTTGCTGTTAGCTTGCACTTCAAATATCGTGAAAAAATCGCGTTTTTCCCCTATTAAACTTATCTTAGAAATCGTTAAACTACTCCACAAACTATGGAAAAAACACAGACATGCTACTACTAAGGAACATTTCAATATTACACCGTAAATCGGTCGCACAGCTTATATTGTGCCTGTCTAGCATCAAACATGGTTTTAATTGTTACACATATTAGGTAAAGAGCAAAGAGAAATTGAGATTGAAGTAAGAGACGTCAAAATCTCTCACTAATCGTACAGAGGGATGATAAAAAGCGACATTCATTCGCTGAAAAATAGTGACTTAGAGGATATTTCAACGATGATTACCGGAAAAAGACCTCAGAAGAGCGTGTTTTTATGGAGATCCCTCAAGAAGTGAAAAAAAACTAACCACTTGCCCTAGGCCCCTCTGGATCCTAACATCTATTGTCGGAACCTCCGTCGATATCTTCTTGAGATGCCCTCGGCATCAACGCGGTCTCCGATCTCGGAATCAGGGTCATCGGGCGGCACGGCGTCCCCAGGTCACTTTCCTCTCCGACCTTACCTCAAGGCTAAACACGCTTCTGCCCCGGTCGCCATCATCACGCCAAAGAACAAAGGCGAATCAAGGGCCCTTGAGATGTTGATACGGGTCTCTAGAAAAACCGATTACACGATCAAACGAGTGTATCTGAATGCAGCGAGTCATAACCGGGTGATCGGACTTAAACAAGAACCGTGGACGTGTTAAAAAAAGACAAGCTAAGTATTTAGAAAAACGAAACCTTCCTCCAACTAATAGTGAACGTATATTGAATGTGTACCACTTTGAAAAAGTC
The DNA here is from genome assembly GCA_963573305.1 of Pyrrhosoma nymphula. NCBI lineage: Eukaryota > Metazoa > Arthropoda > Insecta > Odonata > Coenagrionidae > Pyrrhosoma > Pyrrhosoma nymphula. The sequence continues at coordinate 102,880,641 of OY754335.1, read as the reverse complement.
AAAGCTTTAATAACTGTACCTTTCCATAACAGAACCTATTCACATTCAACGCGTTTTATTAAAAAAATAAGTCTAAATATTTATAAAAAATGCCCAAGAATCAAACAGCCACACGCGTTCTTTGGACATAGTTCGGGTTAGAGTTATGTCTTTTAGCAGCCAATTTTTTAATAACCGTGGCTCTAATTCCGGTACGGGAAAACGTTTAACAATGGCAATCAAATGCATATATAGCATTGGTGTCTAGCAACCTTATATTCTTTTACCACCAAACTGGACTTCTAGCTCATAAAGTTTTCATTAAAAAAAGACCCTACCAAAATGTGAAAAAATAGCTAATTTTATACCTACTACCAATAATACTAACTGGTAATATATTTGTAACTCCTCTGTTAAGCTTAATTATTACCACGGACAGTAATACCATTGCAACTGTGGCAAGTTTGATAAAAACGTGCTATTTTCTATAGTTAATTCACCTCAAGGTATGTAACGCTTTACAAATTTTCTTTTCATTTCCGACAATAAAAATTACGACGCAAATTTTCAAACAAATGTATTAGAGGACACAACGCAATTGACGACGACATGCAATCGCCTTGCCCGTTGAACATTTTCACCGAACCCAGGAGACCCTCATCAAAACGGATTAAGCAGTCACCGGCTGGGGAGCACGGGTGCAATGGATTACACGGTTGGTAACTGTATTTCAAGGGACTAAAATGAATTCTTCTTCTCAAAAGAGAAAGGGATAAAGTTTATCGGCCAACACAAAAGCTCACCATCGTCAATCTGCCTCGAGTTTCGAGCTATCGACCATCACGAGATCGAGCCGTGACTCGATCGGGTCATTTCTGCGGCTCGAGAAAATAACGGTGGTCGCTCCGGGCCGGGACTGTCGGCAGCCGCTGACGGCAACTGACGCACTCCCAGCCCTGAATCGATTAATTACCCGTAAATTATACCCATAACCGAAAGGGTAGTGGGATCGGTAGTTAATGGACCTAAGCAAAAAAGTTCCGTCCAAATGGCCCGTATCAATAACTACATTCCAGGAACCAAATATCAGAAAGAATGGCTCGCACAATGAAAAACACAGCTAAATGAAGGATCAAAGGATTCCTTGGAACCGTTAATAATCGAAATGTAACGAGTTTTTTAATCAAAAAAATATACTGAATACTTACAAATCATTAATTTTTACACTCATTTACATTTACACACATTGCTTTCACTCCGAAGTGAAAATGTAGATATAATAAAGGTCTCCACAAGTTGCCTCCCGTAGAAGTAAGTCTTCGTCACGAAGTATCCATTTCAGACACTTTGAGAGTCGAAAAAGTCCACGATATTGGGCATGACATGGTGCCACAGCATTTTTCCGAAAATAAAATATTTCAAAATTCACCTAGGCCCTTTTATTTTTCCTATCACGACACGATTTCCCACTCTTGTCCTTTCAATCGTCATCATCAGGTACGCTGTTAGTTAACCTGATGTAGTGCAGACGATTTAAACGTCGTCGAAACACGTGTGGTGATTGAAAAAATTAAGCAAACAGTACGAAATCCGCGTATTTTCACCATGACGGTGAATATGAGAATGCTCATCGAGTGGAAATGAAGCCTGCAAGCGATCATATTGAAGACCATAAAAATTTGGACTATATCAATTCCTTTAAGAAAGAAAATGTCCGTTAGGACGAATAATTTTATTTTAAGAAATTAAGGTCTTGCATCTATGCACGATAAGAAATATTAAATCATCAGCACCACTTTCAGGCGTCACTTATGACCTGTCTAAACTTGGTTGTTTAAATATCTCTGTAACTATACTTACAATGATAAATTAGATCACTTATTAGTAGATTACACGTCCTTTGCCAGACGATGAGCGCTTTTTGAAAATCAAAACATGAAAGAATTTTGTGTTTAGAACTCATTCTTCCATTGAAAGTAATCTTTTTTTCCAAAATATATAATGATATACATTAATGAAAACTTTTAATTTTTTTCAGGTTCTTTGAATTTCTATAAAAATGCATGATCACGAACGCAAGCCATGAATATCACACGAAATAGCGAATCGCTAAAAAAAATGCTTGAATATTATGGAAAATGTTCCCAGTAATCATCATGCAAACTCAATGGAATTAATGATTACAACATAGACGTGAAACTTTAAATTTTGCTGAAAGCTATAAGTAAGCATTACAAAGAGGTAAATATACCAAAATTACTCCCGACTGAAAAAAATTGAAACCTGGACAGCCGGTTTGCCATTTTGGCCAGGAAGTACGTACAATTAGCGAGCGTCGAAAAGTTTTATTATGAGTAGGTAAAGTTTTTACCAAAAGATTTAACCGCATGTCCTGGAAAAATTTTCCGGCACGCCATTGCTGACATCAAGATCGCCATAAACGGGAAAACGTGACGCTCGCTTGCACATGCCCACCCAGCACACCTAGCCTCAATTGAATTTTCTCGGAGCTCCAACCGAGCACTTTACATGCGTTCGTTGCGGGGCATGGGACTTTCTTTTTATTTCGATGAGAGTACGTGAGAAATTCCGGCGAGGGAGGCGGCTTTGGAGCGCTTACTTTTAGCACTTCAGAGGTGCCACCGAGGGGGGTGTGGAGGAGAGACGGGGAAGGATGCGCAAGAGAGAGCGGGATGGGGAGAGATAAAAGAGGGGAGACGGAGGCACAGGGGAGACAGACGACGGGGTGGCTTCGTAATAAAGCACTATAACTCTCTCGGAGCCCCCTCTTCGTTTCCCAGAGCGGTTCCGCCCATCGCATGCGAGTTCACGGTCAAGAGCAGCACGAGTTGATCTCGGGGGCGGATAGCACGAGGGAAGGGGAGCGGGGCGTTCGTTATATGTACGTACGAGGCGTGCGAGGCCGGCGGGTGGCTCTTCGAGTGAGTGAGATCGAAAAAAAAGAGCCCTTTTCCATCCATCTACGGACTCTCCGTGCTCGCGATGGTCGAAACAACAAAAAAAAATTACTTAGAGGGAGCACCTTTATATAGCTATCATAAAGGCGTGATCCAACACACTCCGAGAATGCGTTGATATTCCGGCGCGGTATCTCCGTCCCGATGAATCCGAGTGAATCTAAAATCATCGTGTGTTCCCTTTGGGGAATTAATTTTAAGGCAGCACACGGAAGCTGGTATCAGCGGAAAACCTAACAGCTTGCGATTCTTCGACACCCTCCCTGCAAGCAATACGAAAGGAGTTCGGGGGTTAATTTAGGAAAGGATCACTGCGCAGCCAGACGCGGAAATACTGAGAACGGTGGTCGCTTCCGATGAATTAATGAAAGAAGGTATTTAACGAGGCATTGATAAAAAAATTTGTCTATGAACATTTATGAAATGCAGCTGAATTTTAGCTAAGGCTTACAAATTACTACCATCATCAACATCCAAATCAGTGGAAAAGAAAGAAAATTGTCGAGGACTTGCATAAATGAGAACTCGAATACTGACGCGATAGTCAAGAGATGCGTTTCACTGCTTATTAAAAGGTTTGATTGAGCAGTAGAGAGTGTTTTAGTTTTAAAAACCCAGCGCTGGAGGAATATCCATTGATTAAGCATGTCCTCTAAGTAAAGAAGCGTTATCTGGTAACTCAGGTCCTTCATAATTTTTTATAAAACTGATGCATTTAATAAGGCAGCAACTACTACTCTCCAAAGATGCTCCACATACAAAACGAAGTGTGCGATTTTTGCTTCCTCATCATCCCTAATTGGTTCAAAGTCATCAGCCTCGGAGCCATCAGTCATGATAGGTTAGGTTTATCTGTGCTGTTAATTACCGCCAAACATAGGAATTGACTGAGGAACTCCGAGTGAAATCACTGCAACATGCTTTGCGGCCAAAGAATTGGCCTGAACGGTTGGCTTCACAAGTTATTACAGCAACTTGATATTTATCAACCCAGCCGATAAGCCAATAAACCCAAATACACGGCCATTCATCATCAGAGTAATCTACTGGTTAAAGATAGGTTATGATGACCGTCAGAGAAAATCCAACAGACCCTAACACGTGCAGTGAGTGCCCTATCTACCTCTAGTATTTTTTTCTTCATCTTAGCGTTAATCTTACCTTTTTTATCCCGTTCTTAAAACCTAATCTCTTTCTTCCCCTTCCCCACTTGCCCAAAATCCTTTCCTCTATCACGGCCTTCAGCAAACCATCGCCCCTCATTACCGCTTCCGGCCACCTACCCTGCCTTCCCCTAATCTCATCCAGAAGTTTCCTCTCCTCACCAAGTAGGTCAAGCACTTCTTCATTTGCCTTCCTTTCCGTCCACCGCACCTTTTCCATCCTCCTCCACACCCACATCTCGAGCGCCTGTAGCCTACTTTCGTCTTTCTTTCTCAGAGACCACGTTTCTGCCCCATACAATGCCACACTCCATATCAAGCTCTTCACCAGCCTCTTTTTTTACTTCCTTACTTAAGGTCCCTGCCATCAGCTCCCTTCTACTATTGAACGCTTCCTTCGCTAGCGCTATTCTCCTCCTAATGTCTTTGCTACTATGCCGTTTCTTTTAGCGTACTACCCAAGCAATTAAATTGTTCTACTCACACGGCCACCAGGGTATCCAAAATTAGATAAAAAATTACCAAATCCCAATCTTCAATGTGCCTCCTTGTTAATGCGTAACTGCACTATCAAAACTTTCATCTAAGAGATGAAATAAAATGTAAGCTGCTAGTCAAAAGCGCAATGAAATATACTTGAAGCCAATGTTATCTGACGAGGGGCATTAGATGGATATCACTATCTCAGAATAAGAAGTTAGTTCTGTCTAGATAGTGAAAAATAAGTTTAAAAACGCTGGCCCTCGTATCTGGATGATGAGTAGTATTCTGAATATAATAACTGCTCCGATGCAATCCTGAGTCGGACGATGAAATAACTTAATCGTACGCAATTTAAAACTACTTATATTTTACAGGTCGTCAACCCTCTTCACGCATTTTCTGATTTCTGAGCTAAACCAATGTTTTCCTGCAGTAGCACCACAATTTATTACTATTGTTCACTTTTCCGATAGTAGATCTATAAGTCAAAATCGACGCATCTAGTACCTGCTTCCACATAGGACGTAAGATCAAACTCCTGATGTACTGACATTTGCAGATAAAATAGTGGCCTTAGATATTCCATTCCTAAAACGCTTGTCACATTTATTAGGTCCTTTGCCCACTTCACGCGACAGTTTTCGTTTACCGTCTCGTGATATCAAAACTAAACCAATATTCCCATTGGAATCCGCAATATACTTACATTTAATAAAATCTTGAAACTGGGATATTTCCACAGTAGATATTCACAATTAGGTTTAATCATTACGCAGGACAAATTATAGGTACCTGATTCTGTTATCTATGGGTGATAGTAATTCACTAAAAGGGCCATAGTTGACCCATCTTTGGTGAAACTTAGAGAAACTTGGTGAAACTTGGTGCTATTCAGGCTTTGAATGTCAATTCAACTTATAGTCTTTAGGAAAGATGCACGTCTTATTCTCCAACATACTAAGAAATAATGAAATAAGGCAACAACGTGGTGCAAAGCTAATTTTTTCCACCTGGCACAGATTTCTAAGACTCCAATTAATCACAGAACTATCCTTAGTAAATGTAAATTCACATATTAAAATGGTCATAAGTCCAAATGTATTTTAGAACAGAGATATATATTAATGGCTTTCCTCTGGCCAAGAATAAAGGATATATAATAAGAGAGATAAAATAACTAGGTATTACATAAAAGGAGTACTTAGGATCCGACTTCGAATAAAATCATTGAGTTTTGAAGAAAAACAAATTACTAAAGGAGATTTTCTCAGAGCATTAATCTACTTCAGTTTTGTGTTAAATGTGGAGCGGTTTTTCAGGAATGCACATATGAACTTTATGCACTTGTTTCGGTAGAGTACGTGCGCTCAATTAAACTGTCTCCTTCAAATTGCTGTGAGCTTACTCATCGCTAGATGCTAACCAAAATATAAAATACCAGCAGTTGTGTCCAGCAGGTATGTAGCTCACCAAGCTGACACATTCTGCACATTTCACGGCCCAAGGGAAGTCACATATGCTTCATATCCGTTCTAAGAGGGAGAAATGGAACACAAGAGTGACGGGGTCGACTGAAAATTTCAATCTGTTCTTGTTTTCGCATTACAGATGAAATCCGAGACTAAGCGCCCAACATCTGGTTAACGAGGTCATTTGCTTCCATTGATTACAAGAGCATAAGAGCCAGCCACCAGAAATCCCATCCCATTTTATGCTAATTTTAATTTTAGGCACTGCGCCAAACGCCCATATCGTATTGTAATGCGCCCTTCAGCGACACAATAATAAAAAACAATATTAACCCTTAAACGCTGAAAGTGCCAATAATGGCACGCGGTTTGGTGCTTCTCACTGCCGAAAGTGCCATTTTTGGCTTGGACACAACAAGAAATCCTTTTAAGGGCCAATCCGGCAGGGAGGGACTTCGAAGGGAATTTAAATCCGACGTTTAAAGGTTAAAAATGCTAAAATATGCAGGTTTCAATAAAAAAGAATAGAAGACGAAGCCAAAATCATAAGAGGAAATACTGCTAACAGAGTTTACAATTACTAATAAAACGCAAAAATAGCTGAAACTCCAGCTTCGATAATCGGTATAAGCGAATAATCATTCGCGATATTCTGCTACTCCAATGACTGGGATAAAAATTATTACTCCATACGTGTTTTGAACAAATACATTTAAAAGATATAATAATTATAGTCTGAAAATTCACCTTTGAAAGAGAATTTATAATCTCCTGAACATGCGGAAATGAGAAACTTTTATTCAATATTCATTGATGGATTCTAAGACGCTACGCTTTGGTGTCCACGCACAACGTCAGGTCATTGGAGTAGATATTTATGGGAAAATTGTTTAGTTGAGATTAGCGCATAAATTGAATTTCAACGTACGGAAAGGAAAACTTAAACAGCAAATCATTCAGCTTAAAGTGCAACATTTAAAGACATTTTTTCGGATAGTATGGCTTCAATATGTCTGGTAGATATCTGGAGTCCAACATAGTTTAAATGAAAGTTATACCATAAATATTTCAAGGGAATGCAAATTATGAAAAGAGAAAAAAATATAGAGACGGCAAAAGTATTCTCTGGGATCATCTATTTCCATTGCTCTCCTCATAGTGCGCTTCTGTTAGTATGCTCTAACTGCGCCTGGTTCAGTGTCGCTAAACTAGATTATTCGACGTGAGTTGAATTCATGAGACTTTTGTTCAACGAAATGTTATCTGAAAAACGCAAAATTTATTAACAGTATTTTGGCGCAAAATATCACGCCTACATCGTTCAGCCAGTAAATTCCGCATTTAACAAATGTCATTAGGAACAAGAATCTAGCTCGAAATTTCTTTCCGTCCCGATCTAGATACCTCGCAGCAATTGTTGATGACAGTGATGGCTAATGACAAGGCTAATTGTAAATAAATGGAGTGAGCGCCCTGGATGTGTACGTGATAATGAAACTAGATCCCACCGCACCACGTTTGACACATTTCTTCGACACGTTCCGCAAACGCCAACAGAGTGATGGGCTCAATTTTCACTCCAGGAGCGCTGAGATAAATTAATAATCCGCAAACATTAACGCGACCACGTCCATTTAAAAAGCCCGATCAAATTAGTAGGGTCATTAACAATAAAAATTAATCAAAAAAGCTATTTTACTCCTTTAGGAAAACCACAATAACAGCCAATCAGCGTTCAACTTGCTCTTTGTAAGTTTCAAGATAAATTTTAGGCTGGGAGAAGTTCCATGAGAAGTTAAACACGGCTTACTAAAATAATTCTCACTGTGGGTCTGCTCTGTAGATCATAGGAAAAAGTCAGCCAAAGCGATGCACTATATATCTCCAGATTTTTAACAAATCACTGTATAAGATTGTTTCAATCATCTTAAGACCAAAAAAGCAATGTGGTAAGTGTAATCGCTCATGGTAAGATTTAGAGTTGAAGGGGATAGGCTCACACGGCTGTTTTTATTGATACTCGGTAATAAAAAACGGCACTCGAAAAAGTGAATTAAAATTCAAGACGAAACATTATGGAAGTGAATGCCAATACGGATTAATTACGGATAACGGATAATGGGTTTTGTGGAAACAGAACACGTGCAACTTAATTTACAAATTGTGGCTCAATATTAAAGAAAATGATTGCAAATTACAATAAAGTTGACACTTAACTTTTAATTTCGTCAAAGAGAAAAGAATAAAGAGAGATAAATGCTGCAAGTTAATGAAACCACGGGTGATTTAGGGCTCGATGGTTTTAAAACGGTACGGGAGCAAGACAAAGATCGGAAAAAAATACAGATGAGCACAGGATGGATGACAATCAATGGAAATGGAACTGGCTTAATACTTTTCCTCGTCACGTTTCACTCTGAAAGACCACCACCTCGTGTCTTCCACGCCATACCGATCTGGGTAACAACACGAGGGGAAACTGGAACATCCGTGAATTACGCCCCCGGAGCGTAATTGTTTTATAGCTAGAGAGAGGGCGATAATAATAGCCTAGCGGGAATCATTAGGGGGTATCATTACGCTGTTACGAGTACGTGTCGGACTGAAGAGCCTCGTCTTTCCTCCTCGACCCGCCGCGCCGCAGCCGAGACTTGTAACTGAACGAGCTTCGAAAACTTCCCCATCGCTTTAGCGAGATTACATTCCCCCAAGTAGCGCTTGCTTCCATAACTACATACGGCGGGAAATGGGACGAGAGGAAAAGAAAAATTAGACAAGCATAAATTAACGCAAAAAACCAAACTCCGCTTACCTAGGAATGTTGTCATGATCCATTTTTTGCCTTCCCACACGCGATAAATGCGTGTTCCATTCAAATTACGCGAGCTACTTGTTAAAAGACTTTCAAATCTTATGATTTTTATCCCCGGGCTATGCTTACCACTGTGGTCTTTTCCAAGATTGATGAGCATGAAATGAAAGGAGAGGATCACCACTGAAGAAGTCCTACAAACAGTTTAGGAGAGAAGTTCCGGGAAAAATCCGAGAAGTGAAATAGACACGCTCATTAGACAAAACAGCCTCTTTATGACAAAAATGGAAGCGGGAATGAGTTGGAGGAATTGCTGAGGAAGATCAAGGATGTCATTTGGCAAATTATGAGGGATTTTAAAGAGAAGACTTGTAAAGGAATTAAGCTGTTAGCGGGTAGAATTGGAGTGAAAAGCTGCAGAAAACCAACTTTCGTATTGATTGCTTCTGATGATTATTATTTATGTATCAGTTAAAAATCACTAAAAGAAGAGTCAGTCGTTCCAGCTTTGAGTGTGTATTCTTTTAACACCTTTACATTGACTTGTCATGAATTGGAGCACAAACGAACGAAGGATTATTCTTTCCCGAATTCCTTTAGATAAATTGAAATTTCACTCAGCATTTGAATAAAATTAACATTTAAACGCAAGCCAAAGCTAATTATTACTCGGAAAATTTTCAACTTTAAGCGCATTGTTTTCTACTGATGAAAAGATGTTCCCAGGTATGCAGGGCAGAAGATTCACTATCATGGTGAAAGGGTGGTCTCCATGAGGAATAAACTCCTCACACCATCATCAATAATTTATAGCTTAAAATTTTATACAATACACTGAATTCTTGTGCGCTCATTAAAAAGTAGGACCATGTGCCTATCTGCACAAACATGATCACCTCTGTGTTCCCCTCCATTCCTAACAATAAGGACAAGTTAACGGAAGAGAAATGGAATCGGACGAAGGATTTGCTTGGTCTGTTGTTGCCCGACTGCTTCATGTGGAATTCCCGTAACAGTAGCCCAAAACGGGAGTTTTAACAGTACAGCCCTAGTCATTAAATGTCCATTATTAACACAAGGATCGACGATTGGAGAGAAATTATGACGAAATACAGTGCCAACCCTTCAAAAACGCAGCCTTGCTTTCGGTGTATCAAACGATAAAGAGTGTCTTTTAAAGATTTCGTGAGATAGGGGCGGTGACATTACCCGCCATAACGAGGCAAGAAAGGGTCGCGGAACCACGAAGACCAAATCACAATTGCCAATAATTTCTGCGTTAATGACGGGTGCCGGGATGCCCCAAGGCCGTATCTTTCGCACTTTCCCGCTACATTCTATGCTAATTCATTCGATTCCGCAACGTGGAATCAAACATGATAAGCCAACAAGAGCGACACAATGGGCTAATGAAGCACCATCGTAAATAACGTCGGTCGGAAGATCATCATGCAAAGACCTCTTCTTGAGTTAAGTTTCCATGACATGGACTCGAACGTGTTGATACTAAAGGTTACATTTGACAAACAAGTATTTTTTTTATGCGCTACGAGTATACCAAATGCAGTCTCCTCTATCTAATCTCTTCCTACAAGCCCGGTACACTTTAAAAAATCAACACTTACCGATTACAACTGTTAACAAAAAAAAGGTCCATTAAACTTCCAATAGATTATCACTGGCACGATTTTATGCATCGTTACGAAACAGGCGAAGTTGTGAATTAGCCAAATTCTAGAATTTAGAGAACAAAAAATCACCCTGCACACCTGCCAAAATTTAAGTTTGCCAGTCATTTAACTATATGACATTTTCAAAGATTAATAAATCTTTATTAAAGCTACGGATCGATACTTAACTGAAGTAGTCATATACAGTATCGGTTAAGATGTAGTGCTCTGAATAATTTCGTTTAGATTCATAATTTTTGCAAATATGCAACTTCACCCTTTTTGTGATGAAAAGTATTTTATAGCAAGCATAAGTTTAAGAAAGTGCAAAAAAATTGTTTTGATTTTTAAAAGGTTGATGAGCTCTTTATCCTCAATTACAATAAAAAACTTTTGGCCTGAATTTGCTAAATTTAGGGAGGTTTTCACGTAGGTGAAAATTTAAGGTTAATTAAAAAATGGAATGAAAAAAATCACTACAGCACACCGGAAACCCATTACTAACAAACCTATGGGATTAAGCTGATGATGCCGATTTAATTCATGCATAGCTGAAATATGAAGTCATAAAAATAAATGAGAAAAACTATAAAATTAGTTCGTCCAATCCAGCATTCACGAAAGAAAAACTACAACTTTAACAGACATCACTGTTCTGAAAGTTGATTTCCGCCAACAGAGTACCCTCTATGATAAGACATTTAGGTTTGGAAAGATTCCTACGTTTAATTATATTTGGAAACCTTTCCGTAAGTGCAGGTCTTAAAACGCCTCCGTATTTTATTGAAGCAAGTGATAGACTCACATCAACCAATGGCCTTTATTTTCACGTACAAGTCAAAGTTGACGAGTACAAGATAAGGGAGTGGTTATTGAGAATGTTCGCTCACATACCCGGGTGACCGCTACAGCCGCACTGTCCATCAGCTGTCTAGGGCAGAACACTAGCACCGCTCGGGTAGCACTAGAAAGCACGAGGCGTGAATACTAATGATGATTTAAAATATTCAAGAATAATCTGCTGAATTTACTTCTACTTAGAATTTACCTAGAATATAAGAAAAATTAAGTATTTGAAGCCTTACATCTGAAATTACTAGCTTACAATGCTCGTTTTTCACCGAGAAAATGCAATAAGACGGATACTCTCTGTGACTGGACGATAAAATCATGAAACACTCGCTCAATGACACGAATAAGCAATGGAACGAAAGTCGCCATGCTTGAATTACTTCTGTAGTTAAATTTGCTTATGTAATTGATGCCAAAAACATACAAAGATGCGGCGGAGAAAGGTGCGTATGGCGCAATACTTCTCCGACACTGCTATACAGGCAAGAAAGATAGTTCCAGGCCACACAACGCATAGAATCCTTCAAAAAAAATGCGCACCGATAACTTCCATTTGGGTTAAAGAACGTATACCGTAGCTTTACGTTTCATGCGCAACATAGTGTTTGCCAACGCACACATGTATCACTACATTAACCCTAGTTCCCAGGAAAAATATGACATTCCTCCTCTTATTTACTTGGACGGTAATCTGGAAGGGCCGGAATAAAAAACTTAAATCCGTACGGCGCAGCATGACAGCGAGAACCCCAATCAACAATTGACCCATTTCAACTGATCTGTCAAACACGGCCGTATATGATAGCAATCACCCCGGGAAGGCATTATAACAACCTTCAAGAATTACGACCATTGGGGTTATACAAGATTAGGGATCTTCACGGGTCCCCTGAGGCGACACAGTATCCATGGGTCGCGGCACCTCCTTCCATTAAGACTTCCGGGCAATATGAGGTTACCCAAGGAACCCACCCACGGGAGATATCGTCGCATCAAGATGGAAAGCTGGGCAATTAAGGGAATGCGAATATCTGAGGGGTGGAAGTTCGCCCCTTCCCTCTTCATTTTCACGAGACCATGGTCGAAATTAAATAACGTAACCTCGATGAGAACGGGACATTAAAAAGCTCGCCCCAGTGTAACAGCAGCCACCCACTTGCGCCTGGTGAGCAACTGGGTGAAGCGAAGGCCTCTCCGGGGGAAAACGACCGCCGATAAATAATTCATTCTTTTTTCAGGCGCTGGAAGATAAGGCGATTATACGAAGGGGCAGTGATACCGCGACTCAAGTGCAAAAAATTCCGTTCTCCCCCGTCATTAACCCAACATTTAGGCTGCTTCCAACGTCTAACAGGCAAAGAGAAGATAGGAATTTACCGAAAAAAATTCTTTCCAAGTGCCGCATCCAGGCGCCCACTTTTGAGGAGGATAATTTTTTGCGAGACATTGGAGGACAATCTTAACTCCAGGTTAAGTAATACAATACTTTTTTGCTCATTTACGAGAAAAAAACTGATCGATTAAATTGTAAGTATTCACACTCAAACAGTGACGATGAACACCACAATCCACTCGAATAAGCATAACATCAATAGCACTGAGGTAAAACCACACAACCATTGCAATCCTTTTAAGTTTTTACGGGTTTACGGGTCGGTTTTTTTATTTCATAATAGTGTGAGAATGTTTTCAACAGCAATATTCCAATCAACGAAATTGAATTATAAAATAAAATGCTTACATGATAATGGTTATGGCAACATCAGCACCTGCTTTTTTGCATCGTGGAACCGTGCACTCAAACTAAAAGTGGAGATTGCTTAGTCTTTCCTCTTTAAAACTCACAGGATTGGTAATACGAACTTTCTAAGAGTCCCACCTCGGATAATTTCCAAAAAATTATTATTTAAAGAATGAAACCATCACCACAAACAAGCGTGAACGCGAAACAGATCAGGCGAAGATATTATGAGATATTTCCGCCAAGTCTAGTTCGATCTCTTGAATGATAATTAAGAATTTGATACGAGGAGGATAAGTGCACTATCCGGAATTGCGATGAATAAAAAAATTTACTAGGGACGCTACCATAGGCCTTAGTGTCTCCAAAGAAACCCTTTAAATCACAGAGAAAAAATGGCGTCGATTAAACGATGTGTGGTGCTCTTAATTAAGGTCAACGTAACATGTACATCGTCACCATCACGACTTAACCATTCGCAATAGGTAAGAGGAAAGAAACTATTGGCGAAGAATGTACTGACACAGGGTGATTCAAAAATATCTTTAACATCGCCCAATTCTTTCGCATCTGTTTCAATCCTAACTAGCATTTTTGCTGCAACTCATACTCGCTCCCTTGAGCTGGGGGCTTTTCACATTTTAAACCGCGAGCAGACATGAGGGTATGTAGCAGGAAACGATAACCACCAGCACCAATCAGTTTTGTCACTTAAAGAGTATTGAAGGGAAAGCGGGCAGTATTGTCTTCTATGGGGGGCTTTCATATCCACCCAAGTGCCGCCATCACTACCTCCTGCACATTGAGGAAATGAGCAAATTCTTCGCACTGAATGTGAAATATAGATTTATTTTAAACAGGTAAACATCCTTAATTCCAGATTAGGAATTTGATTTGACTCTTCTTAAATGTTTCTTTCACTCAAAAAGTTTTCCAACATTTTTTTGCCGGGCCACATGGAATTTTGGGTCTCCTAAGCCATTCTTCTTCCTCGTCATGACCGAAGCATGTAATTAAGCACACTTCTTAAGTGCTCCTCTATTAAAGCAGCATTTAATCCAAATTATTTCATTACTTGATTTATCACACAAACTAATGACCGAATTTTAAAAGGTGATTGTAGAATAATAGCGAAAAAACATAAGATTTTGATAAATTTTCCTGCTTTTCATTTCTGTTTCATGTACACATTTTCCATCTAAAATACTTTGTCATATCTTCCCCATGTGTCAATAAGAGGAATTTCAGTCTAATATTTTGTAACCCGAAATCCATGTGCTACTCTTATTCATTCATAGATACCCAATTATTAAACTAAGGGGATGTACGAAGGTCAGGATAAAAAATACCGTCGTCACCGACTATGACATTTCAGCAGCTGACGATCAAGCACCCTTAAGTCTTTTTCGCCGTGACTCAATATTCGGAAATACCTTGATTGCACCAGACCGTGAGGATGCTGTGATGATGCCATTGGTGAGTACAAGTACATCATCATCAATGTACAGAGGAGAGTAAAAAGCCAGGTCATTGAAGAATAGCAGCCTTAACGACGCACGGAGCCTTTTAGGCTGCATCCAAAGGAGTCTCACTAATTAATTTATCATTTAATGACCTAACGATATATTAATCATTAAATTATCTTAAAATACACGAACTGTCAAGCTTGTTTCGCATACACATTTCGTCCGACGGATTCGGTTTGTTTTGTCATTGCAGAGAAGATAGATAATTTTTGGCATTAGGTCTGAGTGCATTGCAAGGTAAGAAGATATTAAGAATAAATCCTGGTCTTTCTTATCTCATGAAAGCAGTGGTTCTCGCACCTCGCGCCTTTTTCATGTACGACAATTAGTCGTGAGACTTAGGCCCGGTTTTAATGATCTATGGTTTAATCACTTCTCGGTATAATGACTGATGTTGCCACGCTCTCCCATCGGAAACGCTCGTCTCGTCTAACCCACATCACTAAACCCCGAATCTCAGTCAACATCAATTAACACGAAGAAGTCATCGGAGAACTAAAGTTAACTAGACACAAAGTCGGGATCCCGAAATCCTGGGAGTAAAAGAATGAAGAAACATCGACTTATGTCGATCTGCTTCTTCATTCTTCACACTTCTTCGCTGGTTGGATGGTTACTTGGGAGGTCAGGTAAACGCGTCATTTAGGTTGGGTAGTTCGCCAAGGGATGGATTATTTGAGGAATGGCAGAAAGGTGGAGATCAACCAGGCGTCGGAAGCAGCATAATCTTTGCGAAAGGCGTCAAAGGTACCACATTGTTGATAAAGTGTCCTTGGGTTTCAAACCGGGCCAGGAAGGCGGCTGCTGCCGACGTTTCGACGGCTAAATCTACCATCGCCATCAGCCTTGATGACGATAGCGGGGTTAGGCGTCGAAATGCTGCCAGCAGCCGCCCTCCTGACCCGTCGGTAAATCAGAGAGAACTTCATCAACATCGTTCACCGGGAAAACACCAAATCCTTCACAGGGACCACGGCTCAAGGTCCCATTCCATGGATTACTTCACTTGAAATGCTCTCCGCATATCATCCGATTCGGGATCCCGCGGAAAGATAACCGCCGGGATTTGAACCCTGACCGTTCAGAATGAGACTCCAGGGGGGTTTGAGTTTGAAACGCTCAAGATAATTCTGATCACGTAACTAAGGAGTCGTGTGGTACAATAACGAATGGTTCGAGCTTTTGGTGCCTCTGAACATTTAGGACGGATGACTTAAGCGTCCGATATGTTGTTTATTGCGTCTCGAATCAGGATTCATAACTCGATCAGCAATATTCCTGCGATGAAATTTCGATCGGGAAGTCTGCGTGCGGTTTTTAAGAGTGATTCGAATATTTCAAATCTAGAACTGTTCGTGATATTACCACGTGATTCCTTAGTTACGTGATCGGAATTCAAACACAACCCCCCAACCACGAAACCGACCCAATTCCCTTGCTTCCTCGCGTCGCCAAGTAGGAGCGAACACGAAATGGGCGCCGCGATATAAAAGAAGGGTGTGGGACACGGCGGAGAAGAAGGAGACGAAGCAGAAGACGAGGAAGAGGACGACGTCGAGCGAACGGCGATTAATGTCCACGAGGACTTGGGGCAGTGGTAGGAAGGGAGTGGGCGAGCCAGCGAACGAACGGATTCCGAACTGCACGACGGCCAAGACCACTGGTCTGCCCACGGGAGGACGGTTCGGAAATTTGAATCGAGAAGAGAGCAAAGGAATGCCTGACCTAATATAGTTTGGGAAACCAGCCTATGACGCCACTTGCCAGCGGCGGCGAGCACCGCTCATGGGGGGTGGGGCAGGGGGGAGGGCAGGAGGAGAGGTAGTGGGTTGAGAGGGTGAGAAGGGAGGTAAGGGGGGGAGAAGGAAAGGAACGAGTGCTGCTTCTGCTGCCGGCGTTCATTCGCGAAGCAGCTGCCTCCACCACTACCATCACAGCCACCGCCGACGATGAGGAGGAAGCTCTACCCACCACCAAGCATATTCCAGACGCAACAAAAACAAATGGCTTACTCCAGACGCTTCAAGCAAATGGACCAGCGAACTACTTTCCCGCCTCCGCAAATTTCCACTGCACAAATTGAACGGGCGTACGCATTGCTCACACTGAAAAATAGGCCATGTAAATCGGGCGATTGATCCGAGATCGCTCGACGGAAAGTCTTCAAGGGATTGGCGAAGATTCTATGATAAGTCATTTAGGATAACATTTAGCGATATGAGGCTTGTCCGAATTGGCCAATAATTGGCGAAAACGCAATTAACGTTCGAGGAAGATATTTCACAGGCTTCGAGCAAATGGTATCAATTCAAATAGCAGTTCTTCGCCATTTTCTCCAGTGGTAATTGAAGCCTTGCTCACGCACTTGAAATGGAGGGATGAATAGTGTGCGAAAGATTATCCGCGAGTGATTCTCGATCACTCTGTCCATGAAAAGACAACAAGAGATCCGCGAAAATTAAAGAAGTTTATATCAAGTATTAAATAAGCCAGCATCATACATTCATATGCAACATTTACCGATATTGCCAATTGACTGCACAGACGCTACCGCCACCCAAAAGACTCATTCCACACGCTTTAAACGAATGGCACCGAACGATTCTTCGACCGCCTCCACGAATTCCTGCAGAGCAAATTAGAACGAACGCATTTCTCACACACTTGGCACGGGAGACGTGTAGAGGACTACAAATTATTCACGCGGAATTCTTCTGAGATTTCCCGATTACTCATTCCGCAGAAAGACTTCACGGTACATGTGAAGTTCATTCGTAATCACCTCGCGTGATTCGTAGTTACCTCTCCGACTAAAAATTTAACGGATTCAACGTTGTCGGGCGAGTTGTGGAGGAGCATCGTGTCACAATGTGAATGTTAACTTATAAATTTCCACAAGGTCTTCCGAGTCCCAGTGTTTACAGATATTTAGGGATATACAGTAGATACCTACTGAGTTTTTATTAAAATTCCAACATTGCCCGACCAATTGACTGCGCAAATGTTCCTACCATTCAAAGAGGACGCTTAAAGAGAATGACACCGAGAAATTTGCCCACCTAGGCGCATTACTGAAGTACAAATTGAACGAATGAAAGTCAACAGGGGGTAGAGAAACACTAGCGTAGAAATCTTAGTCAATTCCCCGACCATTTATTACATGGATAGACTTGACGAGTAAGGAAATGATTCTTATGGAGCACCTCGCGGACCTACAATTCGCACATAAATTCTTTTTCTGCACTGGGGCCTGCACAGTTTGACGATTTCACAAATTCTCACAGTACTAAAAAAAGACTTCCCTATTTCAGAGGCTTAAAGCAAATGGCACATACCCCAAGAGAACCTTCTTCGCAAAACCCCTGCAACGCTAATTCAAGCACTGCTCACACACCGGGGCGAAGGCAAAGCGGTTAAAATATTATTCCCGTGGAATTATTACGCTATTACCCCATCATTCTCCCCGTGAAAAAGACTTGAAGAGATCGGCGAATGTCACTCACGGGTACCTCTCGCAGTATAATATACACCTAATATTTAGCGATATTAGGCGTGTCCGAATTCGCCAATTTATTACACAAGTGCTTACACTATTTTTAAAAAGACGTCCCGGGCGATTCAAGCGAATATCACCGAATCCTAAGAGCAATTATTCGCCAGCATTCGCGAATTCCAGTAGCGCAAATAAGAAGTAAGCATTGTTCACACTAAGGTGCAAATGTATTAAGTAAACTGGGCACCGTGGAATCCTTGAGGTTTTTCCCGACAACTCTTTCCGTAAAAGGACTTCAGAGAAATTTCTCTAAATACAAATCTTCAGGCAATGGATATCTTCTGGATTGATACCTTGGTTCACAATGAAATTAAATATACTAGGTGCTGTCCTCGTCTTACATCTGCTACTTGTTTCTTCTAGAAACTGTTTAACAAGCATTGAAGGTAATTTTGTATTTTTGTACTGATTTTGTCTATTACCTCTATATGAAACTAACTTCGAATGCCATAATCCATTGAAAATCACGCCAGAGCACTGATACTGCGTGAAACCACACTGGTGATGGATGAAAAATAAATGCATTTCATTTCATTGTGGAAAATGATCTAAACAATCAGAATATTTATGTATTATTCGTATTTGAATCTGAATATTTATATATTAATGGTAGTTGAGGATGCCTCTCGATTCTCTCAATATATCTCTTTGAATTATTTAGAAAGACGACGATAATGGTGATGATTCTTGTTGTTACTAGCTCTAATTTCTCAAGACAAATCTTTAGCAACATGACATATGTGTTCGAATTTTCTTAATAAACGATTACATGCTCCTTTCAAAGAGAGGATATTAATTAGACACTAGTTACTGACTGTTGAAATCAGCCATATATCGTTGCCGTTAGGTAAAGGGTTAATTACTATATCCTTTCACGATTTAAAGTATCCTCTTCCAATACCAAAGGGATTTGGACGAAGATGAAGTTTCTCCAACAAGGGCGAGGATTTGCTATTTTACAGACTCTATCTGTAATCATGTCAAATATGCTGTGTCGTTAACTGCTTATCTCTAGGAACATGACTGCGTACACATAGCTGATAACTACGGCTACCATACGACTCGTATGATTAAACCTCACGAAATATATTAATAGAGGATTTTAAAGCATGTATAACGTGACACCTGACGTTGCGTTGTATATGATACGCCTACACAGCTTGATAAAGAGGACCCAGCACATGGCCAATGAACCACCAATAAAGCATCTGTTCTTGAACTTGCACCATCAAAAATGTCACTTCATATTCTGGTGTGAGCTGCAAATTTTTCAAATTGGAGATTATAAAGAGAGTGCAACTTTAGAAAGAATCAAAAGAACAACTTTTGCCGCTGTGGCTGAGAATCATGACGTCATAAGCTTAAAAATATTGATGCTATTAGGGAAGCATAGGACCACAAGTGTCGACAAATTACGATAGCATAGAGAGTGTACAAGTGACCCTAATCGGTACATAGTTGGTAGTTGGGTACATAGGTCCTGCTGGAGGTAGGTTCAGAATTGAGGCCACATATGTTATGCAGTCAAGAATCTTAGACCGTACGCAAGTACGGTGGTTCTGTATCGCAACATATTGATCAGCTACAAATCAAGCACACTTGAACTTACACGGAACAGAGTATCGTGAGAATCAGTCTTAATGCCCGCTCCCGCGATTATATGTTAATTAAGAAACATATTAATCACAATTTTTCACCCCACTGTAGGCTTTTAATTGCCACCTCGAAGTGAATTTTACTACTGGTTGTATTGGAGTCATCGCAGAAACCTTAAAAAGTATTTTAATATCTAATTTAACTTCTATAGACATTAAATATAACTTTTATTTTTATTTTACTCAATAGCTAGCATTATTTTATTTTAACATTGCTTAATTGAGTTATTTTGTCATTTATTCCGACTCCAATGGTATGAACACCGGTGGTAGAAGTAAAGCATTAGTAAAAATAACGGCTTCATTTTGTATAGCAGGTAACTGAAGTTACTATTAATCGTACAATACTTGTATTAGTTATCATTTTGTGAATTCCACACCTTAAATCAAAACAGCATACAGTTGTCAGGAGCACTAAATAATGTCTCGACCAGTAAAGTAATGAGTGCTTTAAACTAGTCGCATGAGGACTAAGCCAAAACGCCTACGGCGCCAATAGTTACCACACTCTTCAGAGGGAAAGATATATGATTGAGTGAAGTGAACTACAATGGTATCTCACAAAGGGTCACGGCACTTTTATCAATGCCCAGGTTCACGTAGGAAAGTCGCACGCAAAAAGAAAAAGTATTTACATCCCATACAAAGAGCTGGCGTTCCACCAGAAGGATTGAAACGAGTTAACTTGCGGTCACTAAAACGCGGAGGCGGCGGCGAATATGATTAGCATTCCAGAAGAGCTTAGCGCTTCGCTGGTGCCAACACCGCCGTACTCTAACCACCGTTATGCTCCGCGCTCGTTATCAGACGAGAACATTTCAAATTCGCAGACATGACTGCAAAAAACGGCATCTTGCTCTTCATGCGCACTGGATACGGGAAAACAGAGACTCCGTGGATCCAGGAAAATTGATCGAAACTATTAAAGACTAAAATGAATCCCAGAAATGCTGCTCTGCGAGCAGTCACATGATTTCAGGATATTACACTTTCAACAGAATTGTTATAGCTCTAAGGCCAACACTTATAGCGACGCTGAATGAAAGGGTGAGAGCCACGTTAATTCTTTATGCGACAAATATTCAAAAGGAAACAAATGCAAACGGAAATAGACTGATTTTTTTATGGTGAGCAGTGATCCTTTCAGTATGGAGAGACTAGGTTTTCGGGTCTTCCTCCGCGCGTATCCATATTCTTCTGGACAATATTTCGCCGGTGTTCCTGCTGGCTTCTTCAGGCCCGCTGAAGTGCGAAACCCAAGTCTCTCCAAGCCAAAGACTTCACGGAAGCCTTCACAAAATCCTTTCAATAAATTTTGAAAAAGCTTTTATCGAGTAAAGATCTCATCTTTCCCTTTTTTGCGAGCAAAGACACGGGTTCTTAACTACTAGCATATGTACTTCGGTGACTACAATGATGCGGTGAAAGGATAGATTAGGAATATGAGCGTGGGGTCAGAGATGCCGCGACTCTGGTCGGAAGAGTGTCTGGTGGGTGACAAATTTAATTCCAGATCGATATTCGTATTTATCACAAGAGTAGGACGCACTTATTCACTTGTACGCCTGTCGTCACTTCGAAATACCCAATACCAGTATACCTTTCATATGCTTAAATAACTATTTTTTCTAAAACGTCTACCCCTTATTAAAGGCATTTTCATTTTAGTACGTTTATTGTAATGACTACGCAAGTGAATTCTTCCCACGCCAGATTCATTCATTCATTTGTTTTTCTGCTCCAGATGGCAGGTTTCCTCATGGGCTCTTCCTCCTCCACTCCACTCTTCTCTTAGCCAGACGCTTTGTGTCCGCGTACCTTCCGTCTATTTTAATGTCATCTAGCATTTGCTTCCTTTTCCTTCCCCTTCCCCCTTTTCTTCCACCATTCCTTCTATACCCGTCGTCAGCAGACAATCTCTTCGCAGGGAATGTCCAATCCAATTCCTCTTTCTTCTTCTAATCGTTTCCATCAAAGTCCTTTCCTCGCCCACTCTCCTCAGTACCTCCACGTTTCTCACTTTATCCTTCCAATTCACTATTTCCATCTTCCTCCATATCCACATCTCCAGGGCTTCCAGTCGTTTTTCATCCACCTTCTTAATTGCCCAAGTTTCCGCCCCATATAGTGCTACACTCCATACATAGTAATTCACTAGTTTCTACCTTCATTTAGCCAGATTAAATGAAACAAATAGGTTAATTGCAAACCTACAAAAAGCAAGACAAAATAATCCTTGCTCGTTTCATCATTAAGAAGGGTCCAAATTACAGGCTTCAAAATGCTCAGAAATTTCAACGCGTGCTTCCTCAGTGTAAGCCCAAACATTTCAGGGCGCTAATTCTGTCTATGGTCGATTAATTGCGACAAACACGCCAAAACGTAGACGGAGAAAAACAAACCAAGAGCACCTCATTCGCTTTTTA
Organism: Pyrrhosoma nymphula; assembly: GCA_963573305.1. NCBI lineage: Eukaryota > Metazoa > Arthropoda > Insecta > Odonata > Coenagrionidae > Pyrrhosoma > Pyrrhosoma nymphula. The sequence goes on along the minus strand of OY754335.1, from coordinate 102,858,334 downwards.
ACACCCATGTTCATTAAGAAGGGCATCAATTACTACCAACTTAAAAGAGGGGCGCTGCGCTCGCATTCCTTTCGTTTGCTCTGCTCGTGGCGCAATAAATAACAGGAAGTGCATTCTCGACTTGAAAAATGCAAGCCGCGAAGACACGTGACGGTTTAAAGGGAAAAGAAAAGAAAGGAGTCGCGACCGGCTTTGGGAATGGTAGACGAGAAGGGATAAGAATTTCAGAAAAGGAGAGGAAGAACACTTCATAAAGATGGCGATCGGGAAGGAGATGACTGCCAGACGGGATTTCCGCAAACAGAGAGGGGGAGAGGGGGGAGTAAGAGGGGAGGGGCAGCCCATATCGATTTCGGGAGAAAAATTTTCAGACAACTTAAGCGCCGCCATCGTCAACGTGGAGACACAGGGGTCGCTGCCCGGTCCCCCCCCCCCACTTCCACCCACCCCCAATCCTTGCCCACCTCCTTGCCACTGGTCCTCCTCCTCCACCCCTCCTCCCACTCCAACGCTCCTCGTCTTACGCACTCTCCCCACCCCACCAGTCCCCTTGGAAACCCACCCCTCGCCCTTCCAAACAAACGCACATCCCTACCTCCTCCCGTTACCAAAGAGACGCGCGTGCTCTGCATGCTGACGCACCCGGTTCGATTCCCCTTGCTACCATTCCTGACACCCTACCTCAGCAACTGCACCCCCCCCCCCCGTCCTCTGTAACCAAACCCCGGCCCTCTTCCCTTCAGGAGAGTGGAATACAACCCCTAAAACCCCCTCCTCCACGCAAGACTTCAACAAACTTCGCCCCACACAATTTAAGGTAGTTTCAGCGTCACATCACTTCACCAATAATTTTAGTTAATTTGACTTTATTTTAAAGAAAAAAATCTCCCATCTTTCAAATGATATCAAAATATGAACTCCTTGCCGAACTACTTTTCGAGCAATTTCCCTGAAGATATAAGCTGTTTAACATGGGATTGATTACGGCTCCGTGAGCTACAGAGGGTGAAAAAATGAGGAATTTCTAACGCCTATATTTCATCAAAAACAAATGGTGTGTAGTTTATATGTGTTCCCAACTATTTATATAAGTTTATTTATTAGTCACCGCAGTTATATTTACAGAATTGCAAAAAACCTGCTGTTTTGATGGCTTTTTAGCCGTATGGCGTGAGAAAATAAGTCAAGTTAGAGACTTATGTGGTTGTATTTATTTAATTACTGGGAATGTTTATCATATATAACTACATTTTTGCACCATTAATATTACAATATTTACTTCTCACTTCTTATTAAACGCCGAAATCAAAATATAAAATTCGAATATGGTCTCCATTATGACCACGGAAATATCTCCCTCAAACTACCTTAATATCAAAATATTATCATGTCTGAATACAGTTTTCAATTATTATAACAGTAATCATTAGTTCTTACAAAATTACTGAAAAGATACGATTTATAATTTGAGAAAAGAGCAATTAACAAGTAAATATTAATCAAAGATTAATACAAATTGTCAATAAAAAGCAGAGGAAATTAGACTCCTTTACATGCATTCCGGTTATCCAGGTGACCACGTCAGTAAAATTATGACGCAACCTGAGCTTCAGAATTTCCTAATCTTTATAATTGTGTTCTACTTGAGCGCATAACCCATTTTCCATGGAGAACGGGTTCTATTTTGTTGCGAATGTCTCCTAAAGTAATGCGAATAGTAACGGAAAGGAAAGAATCGACCTTTATTCTTTATCAACAAATTCAATTAATTTTATGCGTAGTCATTAGTCAACTACCTCGGGACCAACGCTCGATCCCTTGCTGCCCATCATCCCACAGGATGACCTTTCCCGGGAAAAAAACCCTTGGCCACCTTCTTCGTCACCGCTGTCGCAACATCTCCCCTCCTGAAGGAAAGACACGCTTAGTCCCTCGTACTTCCACGAGAGCAAGACGAGGTCTGGAGAATCCTTCGTTTTCACTCATCCGCGGGTCGGACGTCTACTGTGAGGGCGACGACAGAAGTCCGAAGGGCACGAGACACTTGGCCGTCACGTGCCTCGCTTTAGTTCCTCCTCCGAAACGGCAAATCACCAGTCGACGTAATGGATTTCCACGAGTGACTGAACCAAATCCTCCCAAGTGCACGACACGATGTTGAGGACATCAATGAAGCCAAACCGATCGAAACTAAGCCTAAAAAACCCTCGTGGGTTTTAAAATTAAAAGAGATGGAAAAGCGTAGATAAAATTAACATTACGCATTGATTTTAAATTACTACTTCTTGAACACTCTACTTCTACTTCTTCTATTCTAACGTACGGATACATCCAAGCTAATAATTTAATAATATTCGCTGAGAGCATTATTCGACTTCACGCTACAGACTCCTGAACGTTATCCCTCTGCGGCGAAGATCGGCAATCTTTCCACGCGCTGGCAAATTTTCCTCGCTATAGAGGGAAACATTTTTTTGAGTTTGTATTGCTATGCCGAACTCTGCCGCTCAGTGGATAAAAACTTTCAATAACCGTTTCATAGAGAAATATTTAATTGCAGCATAAACAACAATCCATTCGTCTTCATCATCGGTTGTCCAATCCTAACATTGGTTGACTACAGCTCCCCACCCTTCCCTATTTAATACTGGTTCCATAACTCCCTAATAGTTTTTCTAATGTACTTTTCTCTTTATTTGGTCCATGTATCTTTCCCTTGGCCTTCCTCTTGGGACTTTTCCCTCTATTTTCCAATCGTAAAAAGTGAAAATCTTAACTTTCTAATTTTGTATATATTCGACCATCCTAAAAACAGTTTACACGGCGATGGGGTTAAAATGGCTCGCCTTAATATGAATGAAAATGAAACAGAGATAATTGAGTAAAAAGATGGAAAGTTGTGTAAAAACTTATGAAAAAACATTTGTCTAATTACTGGAGAATAGTTTAACAAATAAGTTTTATCTTTGATAGCAATCGCTATCAGCTGTTCGGGACTCATTTATGGGAACAGCAAAACCAATGGAATTATTTTTCTTTACAGCACCTCAATAAATTCAATACTGGTACCCTACAATTCAATATCCCTCAACTATAACTACGGGATAATTGATGAGAATAAAAATATCACACCTAGTAATTAGAACCCGAGTAAACGAGTAAATAGTGTTAAGTTTTGATACCACTAGGTCTTAAGGGGATAGAAGAAGAAAAGTATCCATTTCTTTCACCATCCGGAAGCCATCGTGTGGACAGTGTTCACATTACAGGAAAATGAACGCAGTGCTTTGACACCTAATTGCACTACAGTACGAATGGCGGAAGGAGTGAAGTTGAAACAACAGGTATTTTACATATTCGCTCCTCACCCCAAATTAGCCAATGTTCTTTCCACACTATCATTGTTCGTGCAGGAGAGTGCGGTAATGGCTGTTACTTAATGCGCGCCAGTAGGTGGGAAAAATAACAGCCCAAGGGGTCATCAAAAAGCACCGTCCGTCGAGGGCGCCCCTCTCCCCCACTGACCCCGTCCAACCGAATTCCTCTCCCCACGTGTCCCCTCTCGACCCTCCCCTTCCACTCCCCTTCACCCTCCGCCGCCGCCCATTTACGAGTCCCGCAGCGTCTGCGAAAGGGGAAGATCAGCGTTACCACGGCTGCGCAAACACCAGACGGGCGAACGTATTAAGATTTGAGGGACCCCGCCATTGAAGACGATAGCAATGCTGAACAAAAGACCAAGTTACGTCGGGGTGCTGTCTGCTTTCATCCATCCTTCTGTAGGCATTGGTTTCAGAGAAAAATGTTATCAATGCATCAAAGTCGAAAGTTCAGAAGAACTTGAACGCAAAAACCAGAACAAATGTATTATTGAGAGAACCATATCAGCTCTCAACTAAAGCCACCAGGACGATAAAATGAAAGTAAATCAGGAACCTGCCATAGACCATGCTTGGACTGACCGGACAGACTAAATCAGAGGGAGCAATTGGCGTAATGCTTTAATCACTTTTGGCACCGGCTTCTAACCTGCAGAACGCATATCCCTAACAAATACGCGAGAAAAGCTGAATGATGGCGGAAATGCGTCGAGCATATTCTTTTACTGCGAGGAGCCCAATTGATTGGTGTTCCAAGGGGTCCAAAGAGGCTGGGAAGTGCTCATCTAAAGCAGCGAGAAAAAAAGAGCTAATTCTTTATTTTTTCGTTGAGTGTTCGCCATTTGTTCGTGTGTGTAAAACCAATGGGAGGATTAGATAGCGGGTGCAGAACAAAAAACGGGATTCCACATAATAATAATACGAGGGCGATATTCGCGATTAGGGGGCTCCTCATTAAGGAGGAGGAACTCTCCGTCCGGAAGCAATGCGTGTCTCCCGAATGGAACCGGCCGGTGGCCCAGGTGGGCACTAGGCGTGGCGGTCACTTACCCCCACCACTCCTCCTCTCTCCTCCTCCCTCCACCATCGGCCTCCTCCTCCGCGCCTCCACCTCCCCGCCGCCGCCGCCGAGGGCCGACTCCGTACCGTTCGCGTGGCCTCGATTTCCCACTGAGCCGAGGAGCGGCAACTTCTCCCGCTGCTGCTACTCCCGGGATGATGGGTCACAAGAGCGGCGGGCGCGGGATTTTTCGGGGGGGGGGGGGGAAGTCGGAAAAGGGGGAGCGCTGTGGGCGAAGCGGACCGCACCCGCGGTGGACACAAAACACCAGAAGAGCTTGGGGATGGGGAAAAAAGGGACGAAGTCCTCGGCGGATGACGTTCGGGGGAAATATATCCGACCGACAAATGTGTTCAAAAACGTCAACGGGTCCCAGAAGAGTCTCCCGAAATGCCACCGGGGCGAGCAAGTGAAAAAAAACTTTAACAAAACAAACAAGCCACTCAGGCCCCAGCTCTACGTGCCATTGAAAGCTGGAAGGGCCACGCGCACCGGTGGTTTGACTGGAATAAACGAGCGTTGAAATCTCCTGGAAGCAAGTGAGCTCTCGGACAGTCGTTGAAGTCTCCAGGAGTAAGGTTCACCACATCTGCTTGGGGTTTAAAATGTTCCCCCTGAGCAAAACACGGCCGCTGTTGGTTGACTCCCTGGAACGCAGAGCGGACAAAATTCCTCGGTGCAGAAGCAGCATCCAAAGAGCGAAATACCACACTGGTCGGATGACGAAACGGTAACCACAAGTGGCCGCTGACATCCGCGCGAATGGGAAAGAAATACGACGACGATATGAGACCGTCTCTGCCGACCAACCCGTCTGGAGGCGTGTACGAGACTGCGGCGAGGAGCTTGAGGCGGCGGTGGTGGGGCGGGAAAGGAGAGGATATCTTCCGAGCCGGGAGAGGACTGTTCTCAAAGACGAGAGAGGGAGGGAGTAGGGTAAGAGGCCGTAGGGAGGGAGGGGGTAGTGGAGAGGGTGGAGGAAGGAGGGGGGCTTGGCGAGTGGGAGAAGGAAGAGAGAAAAAGAGGTAAAGTGGAGGACGCGATGGGGTGGTAGGGGTGGGTTAGCGCGCGTGTAAGACGTTCCCCAGGAGGAGAAGCATAAGAAGCACAGGGCGAAGGGGTGGTCGAATGGTGTGGGGATGGTTCTTCCTTCGTGGCGAATTTTAAGGCAAAGTGGGCGGGGATCGAGAGGATGGAATGTGGAAGGTTTGAATGAGAGGTTCGGAAGGGGATCTGTTGCCCTCTTCCCCATCCCCCCCCCAAAAAAACTCCCCCTCCCCTTCCCCCAGATTGGTCTCTTTGTCTGGCGGGGCAGGGCAGCCGCCCGATATACACAGGGCCGCCGCCGTCCAACCCCCCGAGAGAAGAGGTGAGGATAGGGGGCGGAGACTAGCGGTGTGCGTGTGTGCCGTACGCATTGCTGTTGTCTCGGCCGAACGTGAGGCTACTCGGACATGCGCTTCCCCGCACACTCGATAACTCCTCCCCGCGTACGCGCCTCTCCTTCCGCGGTCAGCGTCTCTCCTGGCGGCCGCTCCGCTGTCACTTATGCAAAAGTCGCTAGAGACCTCCCTGACGCATATCTAACAGATGGAGCTTTGTAACATCCAATGGTGCTATGAAACGGTACCATCTTTAGTGTCGAATAACGACTAAAGAGCGGAAGATATTAACTTTTGGAATGCGTGCCTTAAGGGATACCGGCTTTGCATTCAAGCAGCACAAGAAAAAATTTGAAAAACTGGGGAACCGAGTATTTAGCAGTAGACAGAATATGAATAATAAACTTTTTTCTCAAATGCAATGATACAATTTAGGGAAATACATGCGGGGTACGCGGAACAAAACAGGTAGGGAACCGCTGGCTTAAAGTATCACAAGTTTTCTTGCCACAATTAACAGAAGATATATCGAGAAGAGCAAGAGGTATCGTGATTAGGGGACCCAGCTACTACGCTGGAGGTTGGAAATTCTAAACGTTTCCTAATAGTCCAGTGCATTTAGCTCGTTTTACCTCCAAACCCAAACATTTATAAGTACTAAGCGGGACCTTTTCCAGTGTGTTCGGACACCATTGAAGATCATTCAATATAAGTCCCACACCATCTGTGGTGGAATAGCCGAGATAACCGGGAAAACCTGGAGAAAATTGGAATTCTCCTGGAAGTGCTCTAAAATCCTTATAAACAGAGCTAGGTCGATGATGAGGCACAGGCCCAGCCACATTGACACACCGATTCCCGCAAGATCACCGCAGTTAAGCAATGTTGGTCCTGGACGGAGGTTGGATGGGTGACCATGCATACCTACACCGTGGCGCTATTGTCCCCTGTCTACATGTGGCAGACAGGCATGGGGTTGGCACAATGGACCATAAATGTCTAAGTGCCCGGGCTCCTGTCCAAGGCCCCGCCTACTAGCAATCTAGATCGATAATTTTTTTCCATTGGAACCCATTTTGGACGTAGAATACCATTGTTAACTTAGCATAAGCCGTTACGTAATAGCTTTTAAGGTAAAGCACGAAAATCCCTCAGTTTTCTGGAACGCGTGGGTAATTTCTCCACATTGATGCTGAATGTACATTGTCGTTTCCCGGGATTGCACTTGGTTTGCAGTACGCGCCCCGCTATTTTGAAGGAGACCGCAAGTACTTAAAGCTCCAAGAATTTCTTGAAAAAACTCCCGACTTCGCCTGGAACTAATTTTTAAATTTAGCTAGAGCAACCGTATTTTTTTTGCTCGACTGGGGAAACAATACGTGGCGGTAAGTGGAATGTAAAGGGGGGAGAGGGAAAAATTTTAAGTAAGAAAAATCCATAGTTCTTGAATTTTCCTGGTTAGGATTATAATACTAATAATAATGGACAAGGTACAGGAAAAGTACCTGTTAGTTACATGCATAACGTCAATTAATCGTAGGACGTCCTGGTATCCTAGTACTGATGCGGACTAGTAAATAACGTAATCTGACAAATAACAGGTAAAATGTAAATACAAAATTGTAAATTTCATGTACTCATTGAAAATACTTTACGAATATTGTTGTTACTGTGTTCTAAAACTATGCTTGGCTAGTGGTTCCCTATCATCTTCAGTTGCTCCTTCCTTGAGATCCTTCACCTGCTCATGTTATTTAATAACTGAAACATGGTTTGGTTTCTATGAAGAGTGCATTTGAATTGAAATTCTCTGCTTTCTATAATAAGCTTTTATTTTATTTTTATACGGGTTTTCCATTGAACATGAGTGAAATTTATAATATGAATCACAAAAAGTTGAGGAATACTGACTAAATTCGTATGTTATCAGTTTATGTTATATGTTCAGAGAAAGTCTTCTTATAACAAGGATTTGGATGCTGAATATAAATAACTTAAAAAGGATTATCGATTCCTTATCAAAGAAAGCTAAACGTACTTATAATTATAAGGGATAATTAAAGTGTACCAACAAATCTAGTGAAATTAGGAAGACCATTAATGAATCCATAACATTTGCTGCCTCTCCTACACATCCAATAAAATCCAGTAAATTTGGCAACAGATTTCAATAACCATTTCACGACCCTTCCATCTCTAGACCTACGTACCAGCATGTCACTTTTCCATAATATTACAAAGTACTCTGCAACCTCACTTTTTCTTTTTCCCTGTGCAGAAAATGAACTCAAAATTATAATTTATAATTGTGGTACTAAATATAGTGCTGGCATTGATGACCGGCCTAATTTAATCAATAAGATCTATTTTGATCTTATCAAGGACCTTTTATTACACCTCATAAATGCTTCATTTGCTGAGACCACCTTCCCTTCTGCTTTAGAACTTCAAAAAGTATTCCGTTTTAGAAGAAAAAAGGTAGCTTATTGGATCCTAATTCATATAGACCAATTGCTATTCAAATTCAGGTGTCCAAAATCTTTGAATAAGCCTATCATAGGCGTTTGGTTCCTTTTCTGGAATCCTCCGGCATTATTTCTCAGCAGCAACAAGGCTTTCGTAAAAATAAATCCACTACAGCTGCCATATATGAAACCACCAATCACATACACAATATTCTTTATGATAAACTTCACATGTGCGTATTACTGTTTCATTTCACTAAATCTTTTGATCATGTTAACCATAATCTACTCTCAAGAAAGTTAGAATTAGTGTCAGAGGCCCACCAAAAGACTGGTTAATATCCGTATATGTTCATGGTAGAACTCAACGTGTTTTTATTAATCAAGATGGTGTGAAACATATATCTACCCCTCAAGTGATTAATCACGGTGTTCTACAGGGCTCTATTCTTGGGCCTACATTTTCCTTTTATATATCAATGACCTAACTGGTAATTTGGTTAGCATTCCCTGCAGTCATCCTGTCCTTTATGCTGATGATACAAATATTTTTATAGCACCAGCTTCCTCTCAGGAACTCCTCGAAAAATGTAATCTTGCTGCTCAAAAAATGAGTTCCTGGTCACTTAACAATTCTCTTAAAATCAACTGTAAAAAGTCCCAAGTCATGAGGTTTATTCTTAAAAACACCCCTACTCAAGTACCCTAAGGGTTAATATTTATTTTGAAGATATAATCCTACCCCAGGTTGAATTTCTTGGCATTCAATTAAATTCTAATTTATACAGGGATTCTCATATTGATATGCTTCTAAAGAAACTTTATTTCTTCTGTTTTCTTGCTTGGAACATTCGCTCTATTGTTTCTATGGATGTTCTTCTATCACTGTACTATGCTCTTTTTACTCACATATTGTTCCAAATGTGCTATTTTGGAGTTCATCCCCTCAGGCTATTCCACTGATGCTATATCAGCTTTTAAACTACAAAAGGAATTTTTTAGATTGATGGCCAATGTAAGGTATATTGACCCTAGTCTCCCCCTTTTCAAACAGTTCAATGTGCTGCCACTTCCAAGTAATTACATATTTACTGCAATTGAGCCCGTCAAAAAGGACTGAAGTGATTTTGTAACTAATGCTCATGTACATAATCACTGTAACCGTAATGTAAATAACATTCATGTCCCCTATGCTCGCACTAATTGTACTGATCTTGGGCCACGTTACATGGGCCTTATTTTGTACAACAAATTGCCCACCTGTCTAAAAAATATAATATGCCTTACAGCATTTAAATGTAAGTTTAGATGTATTTACTAGATCATATTTTCTACAGCTTCAATGTCTATCCTTCTCATTGTTAATGTAATTTTTATCCCTGACGTGTCCTATGCAAAACATGCATTAGTATTCTTTGTATTTCTGTCTTTGAACAAATACACATTACTATTATGATTTAATTATTCGCGGTTTTCTTCAAAATAGCGTGGTATGTACTGCAGGCCAGGTGCAATCCCGAGAAACGACAATGGACATTCGGCATCAATGTCGAGAAATTACCTACACGTCCCAGGAAATAGTTTGGAAACCCAAAGGCATTTTGGTCATACGTAAGGAAAGTTCAAGACAATAGACCAACAGTTAATCCACTACGAAACGAAAATGGCGAATTATTAACAAACAGTTTGGACAAAGCCAACTTGTTGAATTCCTACTTTCGAAGTTTGTTCACTAAGTCATCACAGATTACATCCGTAAAGGTAAATGATCACTTCCAGCAAAAGATACCGCCTATCGATATTTGCACTCACGGAATAGAAAACTTGCTTAAATCTTAAGTCCAAATAAATCCCCAGGTCCTGAAGAAATTCCTGCCCGCGTGCATAGAGAATTAGCTTGTTAAATAGCACTCTACTTGCAGAATATATTTATTAAATCCATCAACGAACACAAAGTACCCATGGAATGGAAAATTGAAAATTTCACTCCCGTATTCAGAAGCGGTGATAAGGAACAGCCATCGAACTACAGACCGATATCTCTCACATCTATCTCTTGCAAAGTCCTTGAACATATAATTGTAAGTTCAGTTATGAGACACCTCGGTATGCAGAACTTGTTAACGAAAACGCAACACGGATTCAGAAATGGAAGATCTTGCGAAACTCAATTAGCACTTTTTACCCAAGATATTTTAGTCTCGGGTGAACATAACGTTCCAGTTGATGTAATTTTTCTTGTCTTTAAAAAGGCATTTGATAAAGGTTCCCACAGTAAGCCAATCATGAAATTAAAATCCTACGGGTTAGACGACGACGTAATTTCCTGGATTAAAGAATTCTTAAGCAATCGCGTGCAAAGGGCTGTATTAGATGACGCTATCTCTAATGAAGTAAAAGTCACATCGGGTGTCCCACAGGGAAGTGTCATAGGCCCACTTCTGTTCCTTCTGTACATAAACGACATCGGTGAAACAATTGACAGTAAGCTTAGATTATTTTCAGGCGTCGCAGTGGTGTATAGAGAAATTCGTAGCCTTAATGATAAGCATGCTTTAACTATGGACCTCGAGGCAATACAGGAGTGGTGCGATGCGTGGCAGCTAGAATTAAACCTGAAAAAATACGTTGTTCTGAATTTTTGGAAACGGAAAAACGCTCCTTGTAACATCTATTGCATAAACAACAGCAAATTAGATACTGTAGAATCGGTTAAATACCTCGGATTTAAACTGACTAATGATCTCTCGTGGAGTATAAATATTCGAGAAATTACCGGTCAAGCTTTGGGATTTGTTAAAATAGTACTTGGCAAGTGCGACGATAAAGTTAGGGAAATCAGCTACTTCTCCCTCGTTAGACCCCACTAGGAATATGCTGCCAGTATTTGGGATCCTTATGAGATAGGCTTGGAAACTGAGTTAGAACGCGTGCAGCGAAGATCGGCAAGATACGTTAAAGGACGTTATGATAATCTCGTTAGTGTTACTGTCCTATTGCAGTAACTGGGATGGGAAACGCATTCCGACCGTCGATTAAAATTTAGACTTAATCTATTATGTAAGTTCCAAACCGGTATATTCTCTGACGACGTTGATAATATTTTACGAAATCCGACACACTACGGTAGATCAGATCATGAGAATAAAATTAGGGAACTAGACTGGAGAACGGACAGATTTAAAATATAATTTTTCCCACGAACAATAAGGGACCATAACAGCTGCCAATGAGACTTTTATCTAGGTTTGTCGTTAGGTAGTGTATTTCTTAGTAGTAGTAGTACTCCCTAATACTTGAATCCTTATCTGTTACCTAGTACTAACAGCATGCCGTGCATGTTTTCTACACAAGTCTAGAGTCTCTGTCCACTTGTATAGTTGCAAAATACATATACTAATGGTCCCTCTTCATTATGATAATATGTGCAGTGTAGTAATGCATGCTTGTGAGGATTCGCCTCGTAACAAGCATTAGCGATTTATGCTAATGCATAATTAGTCGTGGTTACACTAAGTTTAGGGCATAGTGTAATGCATGTTGGTGAATACTCACCCCCTGCCACACACCCCAGAGGTGGCTTGCAGGGTATTTTGTAGATGTAGATGAAATGACGTCATGGCAGTTATAGGAAGGTTTACTTTAGACTCCTATAATCTCTCGCAATTTTTGAAATCTTTAACACTCAGACTACCAAGGTATTTTACACCTTTTCACTATCAAGAGGGGTAACTTTGTTACCCCATTTATTTAATTTCAAAAAAAGTATACCATGCACAGTATACCCTTTGTATCATGTTTATATGATCCTTGTTACATCTGCTTACGATGTTAAATTTTTTTCTGTAATAACAATATTTTATTTAAAAAGTAGGAAAAAACAATATATATTAAAACTTTTACATCTTTATCATAACTTTTATAAAAATATAGCCCTTCAGAAAGATGAATTTTTTTAAATTGAAAAGCCCTACATTTTGCAATTAAAAACATACGATATATTTTGCACTCTGGTTTTTAGCACTTCAATCACATCAGTTTTATGTACATTAATGTTTCACTTTTAATCCACAGGGTAATAGGCTTCATATATTCTTCATAACATTCAGAAGTTGGAAGATATGAAGCTTATTACCTGGTGAAATACCCATGAAACATTTATGTATCAGATTTACCGGGAAAATCTTAGATCATTTATCACATCAATCTTGTTTTTCAGTCCTCTCCATATTCACACATGTAACACCTATACCCAGTGCTCATTTCAAATATTTTATACCCTTCAACCGCTGTGACTCCACTCTTCTTTGCTACCATTTTCAAAGCTAATATTATGTTTTGATGCAATCCTGAAAGATTTTTGGCCCGTCTGTAAATATGAGGTAGGCCAGTTGAAGGACAAGTTCGTGCAGAAATAATTTGCGCCACCTCTGGTCTCTATTTTTCCATGCGGGATGTTTTTCTATCCAAATAATATATGCACATATGGCGGCGATATCAATTAACTCTAGAATGAGTCGTGGCCAACGAAATGTTTTCCGCACGCATGTGTATTCGGATGTCATTTTATCTCCTGATATCAATTCCTCCCTTAGTTTCATTGCTGTGTACAATTATCTCAGGTTTCCTGTTCACGTCATCATATGTTTCTTTTTCCTGATGTTGACTAGATAGTAGAATAACCGCCTCTCTTTTTTAGGAGCATATGATGCTAATTTTATTTTATCCGAGAAACCAAAAAGTAATGATTTTTCATTTTTAGAATTATTGGCAAGGAATTCTTTTGGCATTTCCCTTTTATTTGGCTGGATAGTTCCAGTCAATTTAAATTTTTTTCTAGTAGGGTTGAGCAAAGAGGAATGGCTGTAAAGAAAATATCTGTTGTAATTCATCTACTGGATCCAAAATGCTTCATGAAGTCAGCTCTTACTTCATCAGGCATCTCGTTTTCTTCTTCCACATTATCTTCTTCTTCCTCACTTCCTTAATCTCCGAAGAAAGTCTGGTCACTAGGTCAATTGGCTGAATCACCAAAATACAATAGTTTGTCTATTTCTTCCTCACTACAGTGTTTGTCAGCCGTCACTCGCCAAGATCAATCAAATCACCAAAAATGATAAAATTTCAATAAATAAACATAGTCTTGAAATTTGTTACACACATTGAAACATGGCGCAGGAAATATATAATTTATAAATAGCTGATTATATGTAAACAACGTTGCCCCAACTCGCGGACATTTCTCCGCAGATAGCTGAAGTATTACCACTGGATAAAGCCGAGTACTCTACTTTTTGTTTCCAGGAAACTGTAAGTTCCCAGAGGAACGAAGTTTCACAGGCTAATGGAGTTCTTCTTATGAAGTGGCTACAGAATTGCAATAACCATCTGTGCTAAATGTGGCTGCGCTGGATAACTTCTGACGCAAGCAGGAGTATCAGCGAGTCGTATCAAACTAGTGACGTTCGTAAGATGAAGACTGCTGAAGTTAGCACAATTCTTCGAGTTGGCATGCCCCAAGGGGCAACTAAAATGCTTACTTTGGGTCTGTGGAGGTTGATAATTTACATATCCCAATTGATACTCATACGTTACACCAGAAAGAAAACATTATAGATGTCTGATGCACCTATCTAATTGAAAAAAATTGCTACCTTTTGCAGCCCTCAATCTCATGAGCTTCTCTATTTAGTAACAACTCACTGATTTCCAGGCTTCCAAATTATCTAGCACGACAAAATTTACAACTGGCACAATTATTCCAACTCTGCAGTCACTTCACAGAATGGAAACGTCAACAGCGTCTAATATTTCCTTTCACTTAGGTCATCTTATCTGACATATGTTATTATATAATTTGTTGTGTTCTTATTTCAGCATATTAGTCCATTGAAATATTAAATAATGTATAATATTCCATAGAAAACAGTGATGTTCAGCAGCACACTCATAAAAACTTAATAAACAATTTGCCATTTTATTCATTCGGCGCACGTCCTCCACAAAATCGATATGAATATTGCCAAAATCAAGCAAAACAGTACTACCTAAAATTTACAGGATGTAAATATATTCAAATTTAATAAATATTATATAATAAAAATACACTGCAAACAATTTATTATAAATTAAAATTTAATAAATAATAGCTATAAACACCGGAGTACCATTGCATTTTTCAATTACCAAACAAATCGATATAATATTCCAAAGAAACATCGATAGCCTCCTATAAACAATCAAAAGTTCATTTATTCCCTTTCATGAATAAAAATTTTTTCAAATTAATAACAAATTTTATTTACAGCTTAATTTTTACTTACTTGCGTGGATTTCCTCAGTAAACCGATCGATCTTATTGAAATAGTTCGATCGTGAATGCAGTGAGTGTCTATCCTCTTTGACCCCCCGACACGAACGTGAGTTTTGGTCAACGAACGCACGGCTTCCGTCTCCCATGGTCTGGTTACCCCAAAAATATTTTATCCAAATTATGTATTAGATATTGTAATAATAAATTTTTTAAAGTAATGTTCTAAAATCATCCAAGAACAATTACTGCGAAGCATAACACCCCCACAAAAAAATTAGAGGTTACGCGATTAAAAATGTTACTTGGGGTAATCTCGTTACCCCCCTTTGTAGTCTGAAGGTTAAGAGGTGATTTGCAAATGATCTTCTGTCATGATCCCCTGCATCATAAAGTAAAAAGCAAAAATTGTGATAAAAAGTAAAAGTGATTGATAAATTCCATTTCCTCGAGGACGTCTATAAATCGGCTCAAACGATCATTGCTTTATCCTTGAATTGCTCGAGGACTCCTCATAAGCTTAGCCTGTCATTCGCCCATTGCGTAAGGACTAACTAGAGTTTCGCACTTTTAATTTCAAAACACCTAGAAATAAATTCATTAATACTTCATATGTAACGTTGCGCCTTAGTAGTGACGTTATTTCATATTCACACACATGCAAATAAAGCATTCCTAGCTTCCAATGGACATTACTTCAGTACAAAGAACTAAATGAAAGAAAAACGCCTTATCTTAATATATTCGAGTGATCTGCGAATGATGTTATCTGCGAATCTCATAATTTCCGAGACAAACGAAGTTGAAGTTGAGAAAATCAATTAATAAAATAATATAATACGCTATAATTCTAAAATACGGTTACAGAAGGGGTTAGGAGAGATTATGTTTGTAATTACACTCCACGTATTTCACTCAAGGTAGAAAAAAATTGGATTTAATTCGCAATTTATATGTTCTGAAACACATCTCCAGTAATGAATGGTCTGCCAATAAAACCATTAATATCGAGCAATACATAATGAAGTTAAGTGTACAGTCTGAGTAACAACAATCGTTTTTTGCCATTTTTAGTGGCTAACCAACAAACACAAGCGATTAATCTCATGCTTCACTTTTGGTTACTATTTACACAGTTAAATAATGATGATGATATTGTAACATCGTGACCGGACAGTTGTATAACAAACAGTGTGGGAAATTACCAAGTGATTCTTCCTTTAACTGTGTCACAGTTCTACAAAGAAACTTCGCCTACTATCACGTTAATTACTATTTACACGTTCCAGTTTTCTTCCCATTCCTGTCCTTTGATGTGTTCTGAACATATTGCCAAATTTTGAGGATACCGAGACTAGCCAAGGTATTTATTACTTTTACGGAGTCACTCTTAAGTGCACATAAGAGCGAAATACCAGCTAAAGGAAAAACCATTCGCCTAGTTCGGAACTTGAACACGGATCCCTCAATATCACACAGCGTGCTTTAGCCAGTCAAGCTCCTCTCTCCCTGTGGTTTGCGGGCTTTAAAAAAGCAAGATATTCAGGACTGTCCGACATTCAATGTTATGAAACAGTCCAAAGCTTGCACTTAGCGCCACAGTCCGCGAGTTTAAAGCCAATCAACGAACACAAAGAGTTGTTCGCAGTTTTTGACAAATTTTAAGGACACCAGGGGGGTTATTTTTCAATCTCACTTAGGTGAGAATACGTCATAAAATACGGAAAATTACGTCATTTTTCGTAGCTCCACTCCGCCACCCAGGCGGCGTGACCATCTTCGACTCTCAAGTGGTGATCTGCAGGTCTTCTATTCTACTCACCCGCTCTTTCGACTCTTGATCCGTATCTTTCGACTCTTGATCCGTTTTACTTGGCTCCGCATTTCATTAGTTCCATCTCACCTGTCTTAAGGATCGTGAAATGGAGCCACCGTCGGACCTTGGCTGATCGTGAGCCGATCATTAACAGAACGAAACGGATCTCAAATTTTTCACAAATTGACCTGAAAAAGGGTACAGTAAAATAGAGCAATGATAGATGCATGTACAGGCAATCCCCGAGTTAAGCAGTAGATGCTTTCCGACACATATTGGGTTAGAATAATTAGAAATATTATCGATTTACTAACGTCAACTGATTAAGCACTTATGCCTTTCGGCGTAAGGTCCAGGTGCTTATAGTGCATATGCAATGAATTACGGACCTGCAAGGTGGAGGTCTGTATTTTAGTGACTTAGTACTACGATAGTTTTTATCGCCTGTAAGAATCAGGAGTTGCCATTCGCCATATTGTCAAGAGAAATTGCTTCTACGGGCTAATCATCTTAAGACCTGGATAATTCCTTTGCAACTTATTGGCAATGATACCCAGGACATATTCAAAGGTCGCTCGACTCATTCTGCAGATAAATAGTTAAAAATAAATGAAATTCATACCATAAATAAAAGAGTTATTGTAAATTATTCAATTTTTACCTGAAATGTGACTTCAAGTCAACATCCGCCCATTGCGGCAAAACCTCTTCAATATAGTTTTGAAGTCGTGGCACTTTCCGATGTCTTTCGCGCAAAATATGAGGTACCAATCTCTCAGCTATATTTAATTCCTCGTCTGAACTTGATTCAGAATCATCTAATAATTCTCGAAGAATTCAATTCACTCCTAATATGATTGCCCTTTGTCTGTCAATATCTTCTTCTACGGCCTCCATTTTTAAATACGCGCCAAATTTGCGTTCGGGGAGCTTCATAGTAACGAGCGCCAAAAGCCTCCCCGAACGGTAAACTAAGCGTGTAGCGCTGATAGCGTGATATCGAGCTCCCCTAACGCACCCAAAGAGTCATAAAAAGGTGAGATTACAAAATAACCCCCCAGGACTGACCACGCTATTACCTTTACGGAATCACCCGCAAGTGCTCATAAGTCGATATAGAGGGATCGGGTACGAATACCGGTCAAGGCGAATAATTTTTCCTTTGAGGAATTCCGCACTCACTCGTATATTTGCAAAAAAAGAGTCAGAAGGCAGAAATAAAAAGGAAACTGGAACGCGGTAACAGTGACATAAATAAATCAAAACATTAAAAACTTCAACCATATTATAGTCTTTAAAATATTTTCGTGTATTAAGCTACGTTTTCATGTGGCCGCTTAATGAAGAGAGAAGGCAGCAAGGGCATCATCATAACCTTGTTCAGGAGATGAGGTTAAGGGACAATGAGTCATTCAAAAATTTCCACAGGATGACTGTGGAAATGTTCGACACGCTGTTGAATGTTGTGGGGCCATCCATCACAAAAATTTCGATGACCCGAGAAGCTGTGTCACCAGCGAAAGGCTGAGTGTGACCTTATGGTACAATTCAAGTGTTTGGCATCAGAAAGTTAAAAATGTCAGAAGGTCATCAAAAAGTGTCAGAAGGGGAAGAATCTATGATAATTCTTACGATTTTTACATTCCTTAATAGGTACATTGCAGCAGGTGACAGTATGACTAGCTTATCTTATCAGTATAGGTTAGGAAAAACCACAGTGTCTAATATCGTGAAAGAGACCTGTGAATCAATATGGGTTAATTTAAGGAGGAGAGTATTTCCGGTTCCTACAGAGGAATTCTGGAAAGAGGTAGAGGTAGTTTTCCGCAATAACTGAGATTTTCCACACTGCGTTGGAGCCATCGATGGGAAACACATTGTGATGCAGGTAAGTAATGTACTATTATAAATATAGCAATGACCTAAGCATACCGAAGTGTAATAAAACCTTATTTGCATTAAATTTTATATGTTTACATGGTTAATTATTTAGTTAAGTCTACTGTGGTATGGAAACATTTTCTTCTTAAATCTTCTGACTTTATCACAAATAACGTATATCCTTAATGGCTAATATGACAATAGATGGATAATTGAATTCATGTGCTGGACTTGCCATAAATTTGCTCATGTGTTTAAATCATCTTTTTTAGGCACCTGATAATGCTGGATCAGAATTTTATAACTATAAGGGAACACATAGCATTATATTGCTTGCTACGTGTGATTCCTTGTACCGCTTCACTGTGGTGGACATTGGAGCTGCTGGGCGACATAGCGATGGAGGAGTATTTAAGCTTAGTGCCCTGGGGAAAGGCCTAGAGGAAGGCACACTAAATATTCCCAAACCGGAATACCTTCCACTCACGAACATACGTTGTCCATATGTATTCGTTGGAGATGAAGCTTTTCCCCTAAGGCATTTCCTTATGCGCCCATTCCCAGGCCTGGGGTTAAATAATCCTCTACAGAGAATATTTAACTACCGGCTGAGCAGAGCCAGGAGAATCATTGAAAACTGCTTTGGCATAATGGTTGCCAGATTCAGAATATTCAGTCGACCTATTTTGGGGGCAGTAGAAAACATTGAAAAGACCGTAAAAGCTTGTGTTTGCCTGCATCATTGGATAATAATGAATGAGGTATTTTCCTGATAAAATCTCCATTGACATAAAATATTATAGTTACCTAATTTCCTTCCTTAACTCTCAACTCTGTTACAGGATAGAAGAGAGAGGGCTTATTGTCCTCAAAGTTTTGTAGATAGAGTTGGCCAGGATGGGAATATAATCCTGGGGCAGTGGCGAAATGAAGTTTTGCCTGGTGCAGTAGTGAGAGGCTTTGGCAGGATTGGAAGCAATCACTATAGCCGTGAGGTTTGGGGAATAAGGGAAGCATTTTCCGAATATTTTAATGGGATTGGACAAGTTCCATGGCAATGGGACAAAATTTAAATTTTATTTATATGTATAAGATGCTTCATGTAGTGCATTGATGGATCCTAAATAATAGGTTAAGTTAGTCATGATGTTACCTGCTGCAAGGTACCTATGTGTATTATGGTCAAATATTTTTCAAGGCAGGGAATGCCATGGCAGATTCTTTTACATAGCTGCCAGCGTACATAAATTAATTGGGCTTCGGTTGGTTGAAATTTAATATTTATACTAATAATAATAATATATTTAACTATATATAATATATTTACCCTCATCCTTGTGAAATAGCATACATTAAATCATAATATATGGGTGTTGTTATAACCTAAAGTTGTTGACATACTGATAGTTATAAGAAACAAATAGTTGTGGCTCATTATTTAAAATTATTCTGAGGATTTTTCTGTATGATTTTCATTGCCTCAAGGTAAATAAACAATTGTTATTATTAACACTATCATTTCATCTAAGTAAGCCACTTCCTCAGAAAATTGCTGATACTAGGTAAGCATTGGTAGTCAAAGATCTAATTAATAAATATGCTTTCCACAATGCTCTTTATTGATCTTTGAACTCCAAATTAAATAACAACTGTTCTATTTTTAATCTGGCCTCCGCCTGCTTCCGGTGGCTCAACCTCTCCATTCTGGAGGCCAGAGACAAGCAATAGAGCTCTACATCGCTCATTTTATTCGCTTTGCTCTCTAGCAAAGCATCCAGAAGCTGCTCCTCTTTCTTCTTTGTAGAAGCTGTTATAATAACACAGGAATTCGTAGCTATTATCTCTTTTCAGCGACAAGTCGGACTTTGGATGTTATGATCAATGTTCTCTTGTTCTATGAAGTCATTCAGTAATTAGCTATCCCAGGACATTTACCTTTAATTGATTGCCTGCCTATAGCTGCTGGTGAGGTGACTACTGAAGGTGAAATCATTGGGAATGAGGTTGTTGAAGGGAATGAAGTAGGCTTGGGCAAAAAATATCGATATATCCAAAACTCGATATATTTTTTCAAATCTATCGATAATTATCATCAATATTTTTCATGTCGATATATTAAAAAAAAAAAATTTTCCGAGTATCAAATTCGATATATT
This sequence comes from Pyrrhosoma nymphula, assembly GCA_963573305.1. Classification (NCBI taxonomy): domain Eukaryota; kingdom Metazoa; phylum Arthropoda; class Insecta; order Odonata; family Coenagrionidae; genus Pyrrhosoma; species Pyrrhosoma nymphula. Next base: position 102,837,884 of record OY754335.1, on the reverse strand, counting down.
TGTTTAGCACGTCACCGTTGTAAAGTTGTTTCTCCAGCTGCGGTGTCTAGTGCTATAACGAAAAAAAGTGATGATATTCGCTTAGAACATAGGCGAATGGGACAACGTTCTCCAGAAGAACGATCTGCACAAACAGAACGAGAAAACGCTGATAGAAGTTCAATTTGGTCCAGACATGAACACATATTATCTCTCTACTACGCAAGAGATTCCTAGCTCTGGCTCTGTCCCTAATGAGCTGAAGCAGTATCTGGACCAACCACTACTGGAGAGGAAATCAGATCCAATAAAGTTTTGGGTGAACTCCCGACACTTCACACCGGTTCTTTCGGAAATCGCGCTGAAGTACTTAATACGCCAAGCCTCATCTGTTCCATCCGAAAGAGTGGCTTCTGCAGTTAACTTGGTGGTACCGGACAATAGGAGTAGATTAACGGGGGAACATGTAAAACAGAGAGTTCTTCTGATGTCAATATCAGACAAATACTGGTTTGATTGATTAAAATTGATTGTAAAAATTAAAAAAAAAATAAAAGATTTTTTTATTACTTCTACATGCCCATAATTTTCCAAATTTTACTTCAACTTTTTTTATATATTTTGGTGAAACTTTAAGGAACCACTTGTTTTGGCAAAATTATCGACATATCCAATTATCGATTATTTCGGCTCGATAACTATCGATACATGTTTTAAATATTGATACGATATCTATCGATATACAGGTATTTTACTTGCCCATCCCTAGAATGAAGAGGAAGAAGAAGCTGTAGGGGGAGGGACGGAGGGGTCAAAGGAACATGAGGGTGAAAAAGATATCAAAGATGTTTCCATTACACTACTCGAGGCACCTAACTCTATTTCGGGTATATATGACGAGGACGGGTAAATTTCAAAGCTGTTGGATGTGCTGAAAGAAAGTAAATAAAATAAATTGCCATTGCATTTCGTTCACTAGCATTGAAGCAACGAGCTTATAATAAACGATGTTACATTAGATAAACTTCTCACATAAGTAGAAGTTAAAGCTCTTACAGTGTAAGTAAACAAAGGCATTAGACAGTATTTTTCAGAAAATCGTTGAAAATGGAAATTATTGAATACTAAACTTCTATCACCAACGACGTCGTCGAGAAATCGTACGAGCCGCGTGAACTTCCATACTTTCATTTCTGTGCAAGCAGCACCACTCGGCGGCTTCTTTTTTTCTTATAAATAGCGGTCCCGAAGGCTCCGCCACCTTTTTTTAGCCCACTCACCTATAAATATCAGTATTTTTCGGCCATCACGGACTCACGTTGCATATATACACATGGGTAAATATGGTGAAAATGCACAAATGCTTACCAACAATTCCCATTTCTCTGCTATCTCCTGCCATGCCTTTTCTTTTGAATATTTATCACGATGCCTTAAGGTACGTTTTCATGTGGCCGTTTTTGCGTTGACACACAATGCGCGGCCAATCAGAAGCGAGATCCTCAACGCAGATTGCGTTGACGCAGAAGTTTCCCATCTTTTATCTTTTGACGCAGCCTGCGTTGACGCAGCTGCGTCAGGGAGGGAGGACCCACGCTTGCTGCCTGTCATTTGTTGATCACGAGATTGTTTCCCGAGGAACTATGGGTAAATATTCAGATTGTGATTTTAACTTCGGCGGGATCGCTACCACACGATGGAGGAAAAACTCGTTGAGATGAATAGGGATAAATACCCATTCCTGTATGATGTAAGGGATGTAAAGCTACGTTTTCATGTGGCCATTTTTGCGTCGTTGCGATGGTGCGTTGTGCGGTAAACGATTACCCCGTTTTCATGTCAGCGTCAGCATTCGTGCGGCAGCACCTCGTAAGGTATGATATTATTTAATAAATATATAATTGTTTATTGTTGTAATTTTACCTCTCAGGATATTAGTACCATTTTGCTATAAATTGAGAAATGCGTTTGTAGGCTGTACGAGGTATATTATGGTTGAAATTAACGATAAAATTTTTCTAGCGACGAATGGTAAACAAGGGAAATCCCTCACTTCGTAATTTATGAATAACTTTTAATAGGGTATTTTGGCGTATATTGACAATTTAATCATTCCATTAAATCATTGATACCATGCTTGATATTAATCTAACGTCATTTGTTCTCATAATAAGAACTTTTTGTACAAATTTCCATCACAAACCTCCCAGGCGAAGAGGACACTGAAGCACGTCCAAAATATTTATCTTAATTTACGATTTTGGTGCCATTTTCCCCCAAAATTATGAAGTGGGACTTGATATATGTAAACAGTGATAGTTTTTGCGTGTAAATATGACCCTCGGGAACATCATTAAGAATCATATGCGCTAAAATTACTTAAAAGTGGTTAGCAATTCATTGAACATGGTATTTGCATTCGTAAAGCCGATGCATAAATTACTTCAAATAGTGAAAAATTGTATGCCAGGGATCTCTCGGGTTTGACACCGGACTTGTATTCACTCTCGTGCTAGAGGAACCACATAGCAGTGACATATCTACTGCGATAGAAAATGATAACTATGTTGCCAACCTGCTTAGAAGTCAAGGTCATTCAATAAAGCAATCCGTAACTTATTTGGCGCAATATCTCTGCGGGACTTTTCAAATCCTCATCAAAGTTAACAGGAGTATGCTAAAAGTTATCACATAATACCAGGAAGAACTATAAGAACACTAATGCATTCATTCATAAATTATAAAAAAGAGGGCATTAACCCTGGAGAGGTCGCGTGGCGTCTGTGATACGCCAGTTTCTTTCTCGGTTTTTTTTTAGGTTGCCCATCTTTGGAATTTGTTGTACCTTTCAAGTAATGCAATTGCATTTATAGGATAAAATTCGTTTTTACTATGCTATATAATGATTTCAGAAATAAGCGGTTTCTTACCGATCTTACCGGTCTTGGCGTCTCCCAGACGCCGCGCGACCTTTTCTGTAATTTTTTTATCCGTCTTCTTCCAACTCGGTTGCGCGGTGTTTTTCAGAGACCAGGATGATTACATTGTCGTCGATATGGATTAGTAGTGGTGTTCCATTCGGTATTAGTTTTCAGCGAATATTATCACAAAGTGCTTTCATTCTTCCTCTTTTCAAGCATATGGGTAACACGCAACAGCTTGTGTACAACTTTTTGTATCTGAAGGGGACTGGTATAATATCCTCAGTTTCAATTGAGGAATTGAGGTGAGAGGTCGCTGTCTTGCCTCGAAGTTTTCAATTGCTCCTATGTGTAGCAGTGCAACAGGATCTTTCCGTGCAATATTTGGCAGTTTTATATGATGTTTGTTCTTTTGAAGAAGCAGTTTAAATTGCTTATTGTACCGATTCTGGAAAAGTATCCCTTCTGTTTTTCCGGTATTTGCATGGATGTCAGGATGTTAGTTACTTCTTTCAGATGAATATTCTTTCCTAATATTTTTATAAGTACATACATTATTTATGGCAATTATGGTAATTTTGGTGCTTTACACTGAAAATGACGTCGATATTTTTGTAGGCTATAATGGAGAAAAAAAGAAAACGACCCCACAGTTGAGAAGGATAGAAAAGTAGTGGAACAGTGGCTTCAGGAGGCGCATTATGAGGAAACAGATGTTTCAGATGAGTCCAGTGATTCTGAATACGATGCCGTGGAAGAAAGAACAGAGAATACAGACAAAGAGCAAGACGTAAGTGACAGTGATGTGAATTCTGAAGAAGCATACTGCAACTTAGTGGACACACATTTCATTGGACGAGACAAAATATCGCGGTGGTGTAAGAGTGCCCCTACAAAGAATGTTCGGACCCGTCGTCATAACATTGTGATTCATTTACCGGGTGTAATAGACATAGAAAAAGAAGCTAAATCTCCAAAAGAATGCTGGGAGTTATTTTTTGACAGTGAAATTATTTCTACTATCGTAGAATGTACTAATCAGAAAATTTCTAAGATTCAGCAACATTATAGCAGAGAAAGAGATGCGAGGCCGACTGATGCTTTAGAAATCAAGGCTCTGTTTGGTGTTCTTTATTTATGTGGGGCAAGGAAAGCAAATAGAGCAAATGCCACCAATATTTGGTCTGCAGTTGGAACGGGTATCGAATTATATCGTCCAGTGTTCTCTGAGAAGCGGTTAAGGTTTTGATCTACTGCTTGAGGTTTGCCGAAAAAAATACTAGAGAGGAGAGGAAAAGAGTAGACACTTTGGCTCCTATTAGAGATGTATTTACAAAGGTTGTAAATAATTGCCAAAAACATTATAGTGTTAGAGAATATTGTACAATTGACGAGAAATTGGAGGGATTTCGTGGTAGATGTCATTTTAGACAATACATCCCGAGCAAGCCAAAAAAGTACGGCATTAAAATTTTTGCATTAGTGAATTCGCGTGTGTGCTACACCTTCAATCTTGAAGTATACGCAAACCGGAAAGCAACCTTTGGGCCCTTTTCACGTCAGTAACAGCCCAATTGATCTCGTCAAAAGGTTAAGTTCTCAAATTTCTGGGTCGGGACGGAACATTACATTTGACAATTGGTTTACTAGCATAAAATTAGCCGATTATCTACTAAAAAAGAACATAACTGTTGTTGGGACTATAAGAAAAAATAAAAGAGAGATTCCACCTAGTTTTGTAGACAAAATCTCGAGCAAAAGAATCCTGTTTATTTGGGTTTAAAAAGGAATGCACATTAGTATCCTATGTGCCAAAGAAAAATGAGAAATAAAAATGTGTTGCTTATTTCAACTATGCATAATGACGCTAGTACAGATAGCTCTAATAGAAATAAACCAGAGATAATTGAATTATATAATCTAACCAAGTCAGGCGTTGATACTATCGACCAGCTCTGCAGCTCATACGACGTAACGAGAAAAACAAATAGATGGCCAATGGTGGTTTTTTATAGTATGATGAACATTGCAGGAATTAATGGTCAAATAATTTTCCGTAGCAATGTAAGTCCTCTCTCAAATATTCGGAGTCGATTCTTGATTTCATTAGCCCGAGAATTATCTATTGATTATTTTCATACCCGGAAACAGTGCTTTTCTCTACCCCGAGAATTAAGGCTAAAAATTGAAGAAATATGTCCTAGCACATCTACCGTCGGGCAATCAGACAGAAATTACCACTGTAAAAAGATGAAAATGTTAATGATAAAATGGGTTTATAATACAGGAAAATAAAATAAATGTAGTGTTTTACTATGACATGTAAATCCCAAAGAGTGGTTGTATAAAAAAACTCCTGCTGAAATATCAGGCGTCTATTTTATGGCTTGAAAAACTCACTGGCGTCTATTAGACGCCTAGCGACCTCTCACGTAACTATTCGTCGCACACCCTCTGTAGGGTTAATCACATTTATTACATACCTAAAAAAATTAAAAGACACAAAGAAACCCCATTTATCAATCGAAAAATTGGATGATATAGTGACAGAATAATCACAATTCATTAAATTGTAAAGGAGTTCTGGAAATTCTATACGAATTAGTCAGTGTTTGAGAAAAAAAAGTAGATAAAAATTAATCACTAAAAGAAAAGTATGGATTGTGATTGAACTCACCAGGTCTTCTTACATACCTATTCAGCGACCTCTCTCCAAATATTGTCTTTCACACGTATGTCCCGATATAGAGGATGGTGTAAATCGTACAGTGCTGGATGCTCCCTCACTTTCTCTGTCAGCTTTTCATCCTCTTCCGCTGAAAAATTGAGCTTTGTTGAACCGCACGCCATGATTTCACTAGATTCCCTGGCGAATAAATGCTAGTGACTGTGATTCTGACCTCTTTGGGCAGGCTCCTATAATCGCTCAGCGATCGACGCCAGCGATTCCGGCAATAGTCGCGGGTTTGAAAATGTTTACATTGACAAACAGTACATGTAGACTATCGCGATGATTGCTATAGTCGCTCCTTGGAAAACGTACTTAAAATCCTGAGTAGAGTCACCTGACCACGTCAAGTTTCGGTTTTCTCACTCACGGATGGGTGACCCCCCTCCTAGGAAGGAATCTTCTTTATCACATTCCGAGAACATACGAAGGGTCAAAAGATACTTCAAAATGGGTACAATGTAGGTAAGTAGCGTGGATACAATGTAAGTTTCTGCAAATCCGGCTTTTACTTGAATCTCAGATGAATCCTTTTTCATTTCATCGGTGGACGTTGGGTGAGTGGCATCGCTTGCAATCTGCGCAAAGGAGAGAGGAGTGATGTGAAAACTGTCGTGTAAGAAGGGCCCTTTCCCTTCACATATCTGCGAAATTAGTTTGAGTTATCGGGGGTTCATAGTAAGGATAATATTAAGTCTGTTAAGTGATATGAGATATGTTTTGGCAACAAAATATTTAAGTCTACATGGAGCACCGCCTCGAATTTGAGAAATAATATCACAGTTAGCATGTTTAATTCCATATGTAGATGTTATAGTCCCCAGTCAAATGTACATCCCCGTGCTCCTTGATAATGCAAGTGTGGAAGTAGTGTCAATCTCTTCGTTTGACCTTGGAGAAACATAATTTCGATGGTGGCACTCTTGAAAATGGTGCGTTTGAATGCTGCGGGCAAAAAACAAAATGGCTGCAATCTCAAACACGCTTTCCTATTTATATCAGTAACCGTTGGGATAACGAAAAAAAGTTTGGAACAAAAAAATGTAGCTGCACAGATTCTGCACAGATAAGATTATTACAACTTTTTATGTAGGATCAACCGTTTTCTCCTAAAAAGTACATTTACATTTTTCAAAAATAAAAATGAATGTCTCACTATGAGGGTTTTGCAAGCGAATATTTACATGCTTGACATTATTTATATGACCACTGGATAATTCTAATAACGATTAATACACTAAACACCAATAAATTAAAAAATATCCTCTTTCCCTTATGTTGTGCCGTAGGAAATTGATAGATAAAAAGTACCACTATACATTTAACCTTTAATGGAAATACTGTGAAAGAAATACAACTTTTACAGATTTATATAGACAAGAGTGAAGACAATAATACTTGTCACTCCTAAAATTACATTTTTAATTACAATCATCGTCACTTTAAATGCAATCTCATTTTGACCTAAATCTTCATCATCGTCTAGCTCGCACTCTCCCATATTGTCAAAACGGTCGGGATTACCTTCGCACTTGCACATTTCTGTACACCGGAGTCCATTTGATTGACATGTACATGGGGGATAGCAACTCCTTTTGGAGCAAGAGCAGCGACAAAGTTCCAAGATAAGCTCTGGTGCATAAGGGATGGTACAAGCTGCAGGCTCGTATGCACTCCCTACTTTGTTCCATCCAAAATCTGAGGGTGGTGGGCTATTGGGATGCTGAATTAGGTCCTGATTCCACTCAAAACACTGAAGGTGAGCCTTTAGCAATGCCGGATCCAGTGCAGATCTTGTTGGAGGAATATTCTCGTCGTGAGTTTTTTTGTGTAAACAACAACCATCGCACAGCTCCTATGTCGGTCAGTGTTGTTTTAGGGATATAAAGTTGACAAATGTAAGTAGTAAGTCCTGACATCTTCAGTGAGTGACAGTGTAGTCAAAGCTTCTAGCACCGTATCATTTGCGGCATTAAAAGCTTTCCACCACTTTATTTTACCTTTGCCAGCAAATGTTCCTGTTACAGCAGCTCCTGAAAGTACGTGTAATCCAGGGAGTGCAGAGGCTTTCAGAGGTCCAAGTGCTCTTTAAATTGAACCATAGAGTAGGTATATTTTAGAGGACTCACTGCACGCGCAAAAATCGTATATATTTTTGATGTAGTTCCGGAAGGATAACGTAGGTGGCGAGGAGGAAATTTTGACCATTTTTTTTTAATTTTCTCGTCCACAAGCCTGAAAATATATCCTGAAGCAGAAACGGTCGCTACGTTCAGTGGTGACAATGGTTAGTCGATTTTGTTCATAACAATAATTATAAAAAATATTTCCTTGAATTTTGGCTAGTAACTTGGCTCTTCCGAGTTTATATTCCTAATGCAGTTGCCGGCAGACTCTCAGAATTAAGTTGAAACTTGCAGGAAAAGTTTATTGTACATTCTTTTCCATACTGGTGAACTTGAATTTGTGCTCAACTCAGTATCAACGTTGTTATGTTTGTTTATATATCTTTTGGACGAAAAATCTGGAATTTTGCAAGGTACAATGCGATCGCCTGCTAACTTTCGTATTTTACTATATAGGTCCATATATGCTGCGTATGAAATTTGGTGAAAACTATAAATGTATTTTTTGTGAAAAATTGTAACTTTATCTCGAAAACGAAAGGAGTTACGAATTTTTTATTTTCTCAAACATTTTTACCGCGCCATTATTTCAGCCGCTTGCTATTTCGTAGCAGTTTTCCGTGGCTATTTTCTTCACTCAACTGTCGGCTAACAGTTCTCAACAACAGTCTAAAACTTACAGGGAAAGTTTTAAATGCCTAAATTCCCATATCGGTAAACCTTTTTATGTTTTTAGCAGAGTTTCGACGTTGTTATATTTAGTTCAGTATCTTTGGGCCAAAACTTCCGATTTTTGTAAGGTAGGAAGCAGTCGCCTACTAATTGTAGTATCATACGATATAGGTCCATATATGCTGCGTATGAAATTTGGATAAAACTATAAATTTATTTTCGGTGAAAGAATTGTAACTAAGAATCCTTACTGGCCTGAGTTTTGCGCTGAAGGCTCCCACCTCCCAAGAAGGTCGTTTTTCCATTAGATAAGTTGGCGAGGTGAGGCTAATGTTTTGACGAGGAAAAGATTTTCCTTGAGAGAAGAATTTTTCGCTTCAAGAGACAATATATATGTTACTTGACGTCTATCGCTTCGACGAACGATCAACATATCGAATGAAATAGATTTCGCGTAGCCTGCTTTGGACAATTAAACTTTAGTTAGGAAAACCTTTTTGGGAATTACCTCACGTTGGTGAGGTGCAAATGTTATTTACAACGTTAAGTTTTTTTACGAAGTCATTGACGTAGTGCCCTTCTCTTGGACTACAACCTTGTCGATGTTGAAGGGCTTGCGTGCTCCGATGACCCCTAGAGCTGCACTGGCGGGAGCATTGCTCCTGGTAGGGTCACCCATGCCAGATTGGTCGAAGGTTAGGAGACAGACGAATGGTAGTCCGCGCAGCGTCTGTACCTCAGTGAGGCGGCTGCAAAAGGCGTCTGACCCCAGTGGGGCGGCCTCTGAAGTGATGGTGTCACGTAAAAAACACTAATGAGTAAGGCCACGGAATACTATCTCAATTAAAACAAAAGCCTTGAAATTATGGACAGTTCTCAATTGATAATGAATCCTGGCAACTACGGGACTCGGTCAAGAGGGCCGGGTGTCGTGCCCGGCAGCGGTGGGAGCAAGGCCCCTGCGGTCGTCATCACACGAAATCCTTGCTCAGACGTAGCAGCAGCAGAGGAAAAGAAGATAAAGAAGAGGAACGAAACAATCAGAATAGGCACGTGGAATGTTAGGACTATGCTGAGGGCGGGGAAGCTAGAGAATATAAAGCAAGAAATGGAGAGGGTGGGTGTAGACATCATGGGTCTGGGTGAAGTAAGATGGAAGGATGACGGGGATTACTGGAGCGGCGACTATAGAGTAATTTATATTGGAGGGAATGAAAGTCAGCGCGGGGTTGCATTCGTAATGAATAGGAAACTCGGTAGAAAAGTAGTGTATGCAGAACAGGTGAGTGATAGGATAATAGTCGTGGAACTAAAAGCAGAACCAACGAATTTAGTTATAATCCAGGTTTATATGCCTACCTCTAATCATAAAGAGGAGGAGGTAGATGGGGTGTACGATCAGCTAGAAGAAATAATTGGTAGGATACCAGGAAGTAAGCACCTGGTAGTAATGGGGGATTGGAACGCGGTGGTGGGTGAAGGAAGAGATGGGCGGGAGGTGGGCGATTACGGGCTAGGAAGGAGAAACGACCGGGGCGAGAAAGCTGTGGAGTTTTGCCGCAGAAATAACCTAGTAATTACGAATACATGGTTCAGACATCATCCTCGACGTAGGTACACTTGGAAGAAGCCGGGAGACACAGATAGGTTCCAGATAGATTATATAATGGTACGTCACAGATACAGGAATAGTGTTAAAAACTCGCATACTTATCCAGGAGCTGATGCAGACACAGACCACAACTTATTAGTCATGAAATGTCGGGTAAAACTGAAAAAGATAAGAATGGGAAGGAGGGTACGAAAGTGGAATACGGAGGCATTAACTGGGGCAATGAAGAGGAAGTATCAGGAGAAGGTGGATGAGATAATGGGTGAGGATCATGGATTTCGATCAGTGGAAGATGAATGGGGAAGTTTGAAAAATGGACTTGTAGAAGCGGCGAAAGCAACGGTAGGAGTAGTGAGTGCAACTAAAATTAGAAAACCGTGGATCACGAAGGAGATGATCAGGGAGATGGAGGAGAGAAGGAAATGGAAGAGCGTAAACTCAGAGCTAGGTAAGAGAAAATATCGAGACTTTAATAACAGGCTTAGAAGAGAAACAAAGAAAGCAAGAGAGGCGTGGTGGAGAGAACAGATCGACGCGTTAGAGAAATACCAAAAAGAGGGAAGAGCAGATGCATTTTATAGGAAAGTAAAGGAACTGACGGGTGGTAACAAGGGAAGGGGAATTACAACGATAACAGACAAGACGGGAAAGATGATCGTAGAACCGACAGAGATCCAGGAGAGGTGGAAGGAGTATGTTGAAGAGCTCTATGGTAAAGAAATAAGGCCCAATATGTTAGATATAGAAAGGGAAGACGATATCGACAGAGATGGCATCGGACCAAGTATCCTAGATGGCGAAATCGAGAGAGCTCTACGAGACATGAAAAGGAATAAGGCGGTGGGAATAGATGACATACCTGCAGAGTTTTTAAAGAGCATGGGGAAGAGCGGAAGAGGAAAACTTTTTGCGCTTATTCGTAGGATTTATGAGGATGGAGTGTGGCCGGAAGACTTCACGAAGACTGTACTAATTCCTATACCGAAGAAGAGTAAGGCAAAAACTTGCGAAGACTATAGGACAATAAGCTTAATATCCCACGCGGCCAAAGTAGTTCTGAGGATTCTAAACAGAAGGCTAGAGAAGAAGGCAAATGAATACCTGGGTGACGACCAGTTCGGGTTTAGGAGAGGGACGGGAACGCGAGACGCTATAGCGGTGATGAGGACGCTAGTAGAAAGAAACCTAGAGTATGGGCAGGATGTTTTTGCATGCTTCGTAGATTTCGAGAAGGCGTTTGATCGGGTGGAATGGACGAAATTAATGGGAGTGTTGAAGAAATTAGGGGTCGATTGGAGGGACAGGCGTCTGATTCGAAATTTGTATATGAATCAGAGTGCGCAGGTTAGTGTAGCCAATGGAGAATCGGGATGGGCCACGATAGGACGAGGAGTGCGGCAAGGGTGCCCACTATCGCCGTTGTTTTTTAACGTGTATTCAGAAGAAATGGTATGGGAGGCATGGGGGGAGGAGGAGGTAGGAATAAAGGTAGGAGGGGAGCTGAGGTAGGTAGGTAGATTTGGATTTATAGGGTGCGTCGACAGCTATGGTCATTTTGCACCACGCACAATCTAGTTTATATAAAAAAATAATATGAATGAATATAAATCTAGGCAAAAGGTATCATTAAAAGCCCAAATATATAAGAAATATAAATATAAAAATAATAAATATAAAAATATATTAGATTTTGCTTATTAAATTAGTTTCCTTTAAAAAGGAAAATACATGATTTAGTCGATCGGCATCGTTGCCTAGAACTTGTTCTAGGTCGCCACTGATGCCTAGCCTGTTTCGTGTGTCCCGATACTTGTCACACTCCATCAGGATATGTCGCACACTGAGAGGACAGTCACAGTCATCACATCGAGGTGGAATTTTATCTTCTGTAAAGAGGAACGAGTGGGTCAGGGCGCAATGCCCTATTCTTAAACGTGTGATGACGACTTCCTCTCTGCGATTACCCCTGATGGAAGTGGGCCACCCTGTCGTTACCGGTTTAACTGTCCGTAACTTATTGTTTGGGACATCACTCCACTGATCTAGGACTACTTTACGTAAAGTACATTGCAGGTCCTGGTAGGGTACCAGCGTCGTCGTCGGCTCAGGGATATTTAGAGCTTCTTTTGCAGCTGCATCCGCCTTCTCATTCCCGGCAATTCCCACATGTCCAGGGACCCAGAGGAACGTTATAGCAATTCCTCTTCGATTAAGACATAGGAGGCTATAGTGTATGCTCTGGACAATGGGGTGTTCGGATGAAAAGCCAGAAATGGACTGAAGAGCACTCATTGAGTCCGTGCAAATGACAATCGCTTTAGTACTCTTCCCGATCTCATCGAGAGCCATCTTAATGGCTAGCAGCTCGGCTGTGTATATGCTACACAGCGGGCTGAGTCTGGCCTCGATGACCCCGTGGTGAGAGGAGGTAGCCGCGCATGAGCAAGCTGCATCCGACTTAGAACCATCAGTGAATATGGGAATGAAGTCGGAGTAACGAAAGAGAAATTCGTTAAAAAGACGCTGGTATTCTAGATCAGTGGTGTAAGCTTTCGGGCGTCTACTGAGACCCATGTGGATTTCAGGGGACGGAATTGTCCAAGGTGGGTACTTGAGTACCCAATCGGATATAAATCTGGGAGCCTTAACCCGGTTGCCTGAATAAATAAATTAAAGCGAACACCAAGCGGTTTGGTGGCCCTTGCCCGTCTGCTAAAATGTTCTAAAAAACGGGGGTTAAAAATCACGTTAAAACACGGATGGTTCTTTGTCGCTAAAATCTTGGCCGCATAGGAGCACATTAAAATGTTTCTACGGTGCGACAGCGGCGGTTCACTGGCATCAGCATAGATGCTGAGGACCGGGCTGGTCCGAAAAGCACCAGTGGATATCCGAAGCCCTGCGTTGTGCACTGATGTCAGAGGTCTCAAATAGGAATCGCGGCTGGAGTTGTAAACGAACGACCCATAGTCCAGCTTGGAACGCACGAGTGCGCGGTATAATAAAAGCAATGACCTGCGGTCGGCACCCCAAGATGAGTGATTTAAAAACTTTAAAATGTTTAGTGTCCGTAGACTTTTGTCCCTTATACCCCGTATGTGATCGCGGTAGTTGAGTCGGTAGTCCAAGGTCATACCGAGGAACCGAACTGATTCCACATAGGGTAGATTTCTACCACCAAGTAAAAGTGCTGGCGGAATGTAGGCTCCCCTCACACGATAAAAATGGACGCACTTGCACTTTTCCGTAGAAAACTTGAATCCATTTCTCTGGGACCAATTCTCCAGTCTGTTCAGAGCCAGCTGGGTTACTCTGGCCGCGCTAATAAGTTTGGACGACCTGCAAAATATTGCTAGGTCGTCCACAAATAGTGATCCCAAGAGAGGAGGTTTGATACACTTTGCTATATCATTGATAGCAATGGCAAAAAGTGTCGCACTTAGAACGGACCCTTGGGGCACACCGTTCTCTAGGGAATAGAGTTCAGATAGGTGCTTGCCTATCTTAACTTTAAAAAAACGATCACTTAAAAAGTTATTTATAAAAACAGGTAAATTTCCCCTCATGCCCCACTCGTGCAGCGTCGTTAAGATCTTCCGCCGCCAAACCCTGTCGTATGCCTTCTCCATGTCAAAGAAGACACCCACGACGTTCTGGCGGAGAAGAAAAGCTTCCTGGATATAATTGTCGAACCTGACTAGGTGGTCAACGGTCGAGCGGCCACGTCTAAAACCGCATTGGATAGTGGAGAGAAGATTTCGACGCTCCAACCACCAAACGAGGCGCCGATTCACCATTCTCTCCATTACCTTACACAGGCAACTGTTAAGAGAAATAGGCCTGTAATTGTTCGGGTCAGCTCTATCTTTACCCTGTTTGAGTATGGGTACAACTATGGACTCCCGCCAGGAGGTAGGGAAGCTACCCTCAGCCCAAAGTTGGTTGAGGGAGCGTAGGACCTCCAACAGTGCCCTCTCCGGAATATTCCGGAGAAACGCATTGTGGATTTCGTCATTTCCTGTGGCTGTGTCTTGGGAGTCTTCAAAGGCAGATCGTAGTTCCCAAAGGGAGAAAGGGATATTATACTCTGCCACTGTACGCATCTCAGTAAAGATGAGTGGGGAGGATTCTGTGCGTCTCTTGATGGAGAGGAAGGCTTCCTCATACGTGGCGTCGCTGCATGTTTTGGCGAGTAACTGACCGAAGACCTCACCAATAGCAGACGGAGATGTCAATACATTGCCGCCGACGTTGAGGAAAGGGACGCTGAGCTGATAATGATTTCCCGAAATACGTTTTACTTTGTTCCAGATCTTAGCCAGGGGTGTTCTGTAATTAATGCTGGATACATATTCCATCCAGGAGGCTTTTTTCGCTTCCTTCACGATCCTTCGAGCTTTGGCTCGGAGGTGCCTAAAGGAAGCAAGGTTCGTTTCTGTGGGAAATTTATTAAAAATCCTTAAGAGCCTTCTTGCGCTGACGAATGGCTCTTGCGCATTCCTCGTTCCACCACGGGACTGCAGGCCTAAGAATGTTTCGCATTGACTTTGGAACGCTGCTGTTGGCTGCCTCAATAATGCTGCACGTTAATTTATCTATGTTTAAAACACCGTTTTGGCTTTCGTCATACTCGTAATAAAACGTGTCCTTAAAAACCGGCCAGTTGGCTTTCCGGACAATCCAGTTGCCCGGCATGATAAAATTTGGATTAAAATTATTTTCTCTATTTATTAAAAGGGGAAAATGATCGCTCCCACACAGAACATTATGAACAGTCAGGTGAAGCTTGTTCGTCAAGATACTCGACGTGATACAAAGATCGATTGTAGAAAACTGACCATTAAAAGAGTTAAAACGGGTGTGTTCCCCATTGTTCATTAAAACTAAATTAAAATCTTTAGTAAAATTAGATAAAACCTGGCCCCTACGGTTGCACTGCTCCCAAGAACTACCCCAAAGGGTATCGTGAGCGTTAAAATCCCCTAATAAAACGAAAGGTCTCGGTAGCTGACGAATAAGGGTGTCAAGATTGAATCGGGTAACCGGTGCCCTCTCTGGCAAGTAAACATTACATAATGTCACGGCCTCTGGGGCATGTACCGTCACTGCGACTGCCTGAAAAGGCGTTGTCAGCTGCACTCGGGAGGTGTAAAGGGCCTCCCTAGTAGCAACTGCCACTCCACCCTGGGCACGTTGACCACTGGTATCGTCAAATCTAAAAACTTTAAAATCTTTTAAAAGACCATTGTCGGTAGGTTTAAAATGGGTTTCTTGCAGGCATATGCAAGATGGGTTAAGATCCCGTATTAAAATGGCCAGCTCCTCCTTATGCCTATAAAAACCATTACAGTTCCACTGTAATATAAAAGCCATTAATAATATAAAACTTAAAAATAAATAAATAAATAAATTAATTAATTTTAAAATGTAAACACAGAGGATCAACGCTTGATGCGATTCCTCCTCCTACCTTTGGTTCTAGCCCGGAGGATCTCTGTCTCCGAGAGACATTCGTCCTCTTCCATTGACTCTGGTTGGAGTCGGGCTAAACCAGATGGTCCGGGGGATACTGAGTTTCCACGCTTCGTTTGCGTGGCCCCGGCGGTGTTTTTAGTGGGGTTCTTCTTAGGAGAACCCGGAACGGTGGCTTGTGTTTTATTTGCCGGATTTGTGGCCTTAGCCGGCATGGCTGCTTCCTTCGGATCGGCTGCCTTCGTATTCTCATTGTTGTCGGTCTGTGTTCCTTGGGTGGTTTTCTTGACAGTTGCTATGGAAGCAAAGGATTTAGAAAAGGTCGGTGCTACAAGGGCTCTGAACTTCTTCCTTGCCTCTAAATAAGGGATTTTATCAATTGTCTTAATCTCCATGACCTTTCGTTCTTCGATCATCTTCGGACACTTGCGAGAATACGCTGGATGCGTACCCTCGCAGTTCACGCAACGTGGATCTTTAGTACATTCAGCACCCTCATGCTCCTCCAGGCTGCAGCGCGGGCAGGTGGCCTTGCCCTCACATCGCGTGGCGATGTGGCCGAAGCGTTGGCACTGGAAGCAGCGCATGGGCGCCGGTATGAATGGTCGTACTGGTACCGATTCATATCCGACGAAAACCTTGTCGGGGAGACTGTCACGCGCAAATGTTAAAACGACTGAAGTAGTCTTTACTACTTCGCCGTCGCGCTTCGTTGTTAATCGACGAGCATCAACTACTCCCTGAGAAGCCATCTCTCTCTTGATCTCAACGTACAGCAGGTCGTAATGTGATATTACTCCCCGACTGGTGTTGAGGGTGCGATGTACCTTTACGTGAACTGGTATATCATGGAGATTTTTCATTAATAGTAGCTTGTCGCTTTGTTGCGGAGTTGCCGTTTCAATTAAGAGGCTTCCGTCACGCAGCTTCTTTGCAGACCTTAAATCTCCGGGCACTGCAGCCGATAGAACTTTTCTAATGAGAAAGGGGGACACTCGCTTAAGTGTCTCCCCTTCTTTCGCGCACTTCATGATTAGAAACCGCCTACAGGCGGACGAGTCTGTTTCTCCTCCACCCGTATCCGGGCGGGATCGTTTTGATGGTGGTTGAATTTTACCCTCCATGCCAATGATAGATTCTTCCCTCGGGCTCCCCACCCACCATGGAGCCACACATTTGGGACGCCGCACCGCAAACCGGTGCGGTCGCCAGGGTTACCCGAGGGATATAGCACCCTAGAGGTGGTTGCCTGTTTCGGGTTGGATCTTCGACGCACGAGCCCACCAAACTCGTGCATCTCCGACCGCCCTACGCAGACCCCCACCTCCTTGGCACTCGCCACCGAACGTATCGGAAGCCGATTGACCGGGAGTGGCTAGCTCCCGGCCGCCCGTTTACACAGAATCCGGGGCCGAAGAGGGGTATTGGCCCATAGTCCATACCGGGCATCCGACACCCGGCTGGAAACCATAGACCTCACCCTCCAGGATCCCCTTCTCCTCCTTACGGGTCACCACACACGGCAAACAGGCGGGTGGATCGCAGGCCAGGTGGTGTGGCCGCACACAGACAGTTGACCCACAAGACTGTCCGGGCTCAACCCTTACTGGCTCGGGGTTTGTTTTCGGGGTTTCCGTCCCCGCCCTTTTAGTCGCCTCTTACGACAAGCAGGGATACTGCGGGATTATTCTCCATCCCCCTACCCGCAGGGGTAGGGGAGCTGATAAAATCAGTGAGATTTGCAGATGGTCAAGCTTTGGTTAGTCAGTCGGCCAAGGGGTTACAGTCAATGGTGAATGCATTAGAGGTGCAGTGCGAAAAGTATGGGATGAAGATCAATCACAAGAAAACGAAAGTAATGAGATTTTCTAGAAGTAAGAAGGCGGGTCTGAATATAAGGGTGGGAGGGCAGAAGATATAGCAGGTCGAGCAGTTTACGTATATGGGTAGTATTTTGGAGGCGAATGGGTTTAGTGGTAAGGACATCAGATGCAGAATTGCTCTCGCTAAAGAAGCATTTTCGAAGAGAAGGGAATTGATGAGGGGGGGTCTGAGAAGAGACGTAAAGAAGAGGCTGGTGAAAACTTTAATATGGAGCGTGGCGCTATATGGGTCGGAAACTTGGTCATTGCGAAGGGAGGATGTGCGTAGACTTGAGGCGTTTGAGATGTGGGTTTGGAGAAGGATGGAGAAGGTTAGCTGGATGGCGAGAAAGACGAACGAGGAGGTATTGGATATGGTCGGAGAGGAGAGGAAGCTTGTGGCAGAGGTTTGGAGAAGGCAGAAGAGATGGATGGAGGAGGTTTTGAGAGGAGAGGGCATGTTGAAGAGAGTGATAGAGGGGAGAACACTGGGGAAGCGTGGGAGAGGAAGGAAGAGGATAGGAATTCTGGACGAAATAAGAGGAGGTAGAAGATATGAAGAATTAAAGAGGGATCTAATAACGGGCCATCCTTAGGAGAGAAAGCGAGACAATTTCTATTAGGTTGGGATACAAAATGGGGACTGTCCAAGAACCTACCAATCAGCTGGTAGAATACTTGAATGAATGTTGACGTAGTGATAAGTTATTGCTGAACTGGAAAATACATTAAAATAGGAATGCGCCATTGGACCTCTAAACTGAAAAACAATGCATTGTTTGCCTTTCGCTAACTGTCAAAGTCACTTTACTACAGGTTAACAGAAGCTGTATAAGTATTTGGTAATCAATTCGTAAGCGCGACGCTGCTAACGAACACAAGAGGTAAGTAGCATCATATTTTTGGAAATAGGGGTGGTCGGTGACCTTGATTTGTTTGCTTGAGAGCGGGATGAGTAATGGCCCATTCATTATTACTTCGAAAGTGAATGGGGGGAGGAAGCTGGGTTCTTACGGCTCGTCTTAAATTGTCTTACGTACGAGGGACGAGATCACGTAATGTATGACCTTGTCTTATCTTGAGACCTTACCTTGTATCACAATCGTGATAATCGTCGTCTCGTTAATGACAACAAGCACTGTTGTTTGAGGAAAGTTTTTTGTAAGTGTGAGTCGGTATGCATTTAGTTGAGGTTCTGCAAAGTAAAACAAACAGCGGCTGCAACTAGGCCTGGGTTCACTCATTGCTTAAATGCTTGCCGTCGGGAGATGAGTCCCTTCTGCCTGGTGCCGAAAAATGAAAAATCCAATGATATACTTTATGCGGTGAGCATTAACCCAACAATATCACATGGCATATTCTTAGCATGTTCCGATTGTATGTTATTTCGGCACTAGAAAAATATGGCAATAAATAGCTTTTGATAGTTTAAAACGTTTTCAAGGACTAAATTTTGCGATCGCCAGTGGCATTAGTTGATCTGCGCTCTCGTCCGATACTCCGACGAGATGTCATGCAAGTGTGCGCCAGCTACCATCTGAATCTCAGGCGTTAAAAACACGCACGGCAAATATTTCTCGTGTACACTGCCTCGGCTTCCTCAGGATGAGCGTAATGCGCCGCGAACATGAATGTTAATCACTTACTGCTAGGCTAAAACATAAGTAGGTTTATACAAAAGTGACGCAATACGCGTCTGGGAATAAGATAGCACTCGTTAGCATTATATACAATATAATGATAACGAGTGTTACTTAGGATAAAAAGTCAGGTGTCGGTGTCAAAAACCAGGTGCCTTCAATGAAATAACTGTTGTCTAACAATTGCTGGAAGAATATTATGAGATAAGGTGAGCAGACTTACAGATATTCCAAATTCAAACCATTAGTGAATGAATGAATGAACATACAAACATGCAGTACAATGAAGACATCCAATGGCTCATGCCTTTGCTCCTTTTGTTTAAATTACACATGCTTCGCTGCACAAACGGATGTACGATATTTCCGATGAATCTTATTTCACTATCAATTTTCTTGTGTTCATCATTCTCTTTGCTCCATTTTCTTAAACTATTTCTGCGTCAGCCGGCCTATAATATTGCACGCGAATAGTTTGCTCTTGCGCTATAAGTATGAACGAATCACGTTATCCAGAGGTGTGCCAGAGAAATATTTCCTTCTGCTGACTCAATACTGCAATACCCTCGTTTTTATATGCCTGAATTTATAAATTATATCGGGAAATCTTCACCACCAGAGACTTCAGTAGATATCCTACTTTCTGTCCATACGAATGCAACTACGTCAGGGGTTTTGTTGAAGTGGTGATATGCACTACAGTGGTTTAATACAACCACAGAAATGGTTTTGTCTTGTAACATTTTTAGAATTTCATTTGAATAGCATAGTTGTATGATTATAAAAATATTTTGAGCTTTTATTATACTAAATTTAGCAGCCAATTTAGAAGATTAATAATGTAATAGTGGTGTTCCGTACTACGCCACCCATAGCTCTCTTTTACTTTCTAGTTTGTCTGTCCATTGCGCTCCTGACTTTTTTGGTCTGCGCCCACAGTCCTGAAAGTAAACCACCTAATGAGATACACTACCTATCGACAAATCTAGTTAATCCACGACCGATCGTGGAACCCTGGCTTGGATCGCAGTGGAAGTCATAAACCAGGACCTCCGTAGGTTCTGTCAGACATCGGAGCGTACTTAGATGACCCTCGGCCGGCAAACCGATCCTGTCGGAAACCTCTGAACCGTTCTGGATTTCTGGACATGGCCCACAGTGGATCAGAGTGCCGGTTTAGCCCGCCAAAAGTCGGAATTCAATTGATGAGCTACTGTGAGGCAGTGTTTGTTGAGAAATGAACTGATTACATTTCCATGAGTACTTTTTACGTTATAATAATAACATTGCAATGTTTTATTATCACCAGTCCCAAATCCGAATATTGGTTTGCTGAGGATCTTTGTTTCACTCTCCTCTCAGCTTACCCTTTCATTCCCATTAAAGTTTTCACTGTGACTTTCTTCTCAACTTTCCTGATACATTACACCCTATATCTTCCTTGGTCATTCCCTCTCATCGTTTTTCCTTCCATTTTTCAGGGGCTAATTATTCGCAAAATGTTTTCAATAAGTTTATCTCTCTTCAAAGTTTTTATCTTCTCTCTTCAACTCTTCGTCGGACTCCTTCATTGATGATTCAGTCTGGCTGTATTATCTTTATCCTTTTTCTGACGCATTTTTATTTACACCAATTAACTACTTTGAAATAAAAGAAAGAAATAGGAATACTTTGCTTATTTTCTACAATTTTACTTTAATTGTCGACTAGTTTCGATACACTGTACCATCTTCAACGGACTAGACGAAGATGATACAGTGTATCGAAACTAGTCGACAATTAAAGTAAAATTGTAGAAAATAAGCAAAGTATTTCTATTTCTTTCTTTTAATATGGATTTCTACAAAGTAAAGGCCTCAACCATGAAGTCTACTTTGAAATAATAGATTCGTATATCATTGCGATCGAAGTAATTTTTTTTCATTTTCAATCATTGATCAAAGGAAGTAATTTCTTTCAGTTCTTTTAGTAGCTTCAACCTTTCCCTGGGAGAGACGGTCTTTCAACTCGATACGTAATTTTTTCATCCTCTCTTACCAGGCCTTCCTTGCTTGATAGCCGATTGTATTTATAATAATTGTAAACAGCTACTGTGCTTTTGTATTAGTTTCTTTTACCATATTCCATAATATATTAAATTCAGAATTTCTACATTTTTCTCTAAATATGTTTAACCAATTCAAAATTCAGCATCCCTTGAATCCCAATCGAATTCCTGCTCTGATAGGTAAATATTTGGTTGCTTGAGTAAGTTTACTACAGATCTATTAATCACACCTACTTCCTTTACCGGAAGCTTACGTAAGGATGTAATTACAGGGTCGGAGGATATTAGGCACACATGCAGCAAATCCTCATTACATTATCTTAGAGATATTTTCCTGGTGTTAAATGCCTTAATATATTCGCAGTCTTTGTGCCATGCTTCCTGCGCATCTTTAGATAGCATACCTATAGGGAGGGGCGAAGCTTTAGTGATAACAGCACCGTGAATAAGAATCTTGTACACTGTGGGGGGCATGGTGTACCACGGGTAAATTTGGATGAACTTTTGAGCTGTTTCCAGTGTATATTCCCTAAAATGTTCAACCTTTATCTCGAAGTTGCAGGCCAGAGCGTTGAGTATTGCTGAGAAACGTTCGATTATACCTAGATCGAGACCTGTAATTAATGAGATAAGGCTTGGAATGCTGAAAAATGAGCGGACAATGCTGCCATCATTCGAAGAATCGTAACCCTGCTTCGGAATTTCCTCAACCAGCCCAAGTTCCTCTTTAAGATTGCGCCAATTTCCCCCCCCCCCCCCCTCGAAACCTCGAGACTCGAAAATCCTCGGAGACTCAGAAACCACAGGAGACCGTCTCCTGTGGTTTCTCGCAAAGTGCCTGAGAGCGATGAGCTAAATGCCGCGATCTGCTCCGGTCAACGCGAACGCTCAGGTCATCGCGATTCCAGCAAGAACACTCCTTTTATTCGGTCCACGCTGGTGCTGACTTCTTTTTCAATTTGCAAGCTGACTTGTGAACATTCCCACCAATTGTTGTCCGTCCCGCAGTGAGGCCTATGATATTTAAATATCCCCATACTCTCCCTTCGGCCGGACAATGGGAATTGCCAAAACACGCGAAAAAATTGGGTGTCAATTCTGGTGGGAGAATTGGAGGAGAGAAGTCTCTCATATGGTTAAACGGTGTCATTTATGTCAGGTGTCAAAGCCACTAAACCGTCTCCCTCAAGGTAATAAGTCTTCTATTCCCTCTTTTTATCCTTGGGAGAGAATTTATGTCGATTATGAGGGCCCTATGCCTCGACGTAGTAATGGAAATGAATATATTAACCATCACAGATGGGTTTTCCAAATTCACATTTATTGAACCAATGAGAAACGCAGATGCCTCTTTGTTGATAAGTATGTTGTCAAGGAAGATTTTCCCTAAATTTGGTTATCCTAAATTCCTTGTGGCAGACAATGGCCCTGCATTTAATGCCAAAGCCTTTCATGATATGAATTTTAAGCTTGTTATTAGTCATGTGTTCACTTCTCCATACTATCCTACGGCAAATCGAGCAGAGCGTGTCCACAGAATTTTGAAATGTGCATTGTCTACACTCTGTGGCACTGCTCACAAAAAGTGGGAAGATTTCATTCCTGATCTGTGCTTTGCTTTAGATTCCGCTATGAACTCTAGCATTGGACATTCACCAGCCAAGATTTTTCTGGGACGTGAACTCCCACACTCACTTAACAATGTCTGGGAAATCCCAAATAACATGATTAATGAGGATGTCAATAATAAAGACATGTCCCCCTTGTGGTCTGATGTTTTCCTTAACGCGTTTGGCATTTAAAAAAAAGGAATTCCTATCCACAGCAGCATAAACACTAAGTAAACCAACTGCATGTCTCAAGTATGATACTACACAAAGCCAAGTGGCATAGAAATGGATTAGAATTTGCCCATTGATGGCTTAAGTGTGGAAAATGGAAAACCTTTGCATCATCATGAATAACAAGAATTTAGAATTAATAATAAAACAATAGGAAATATGGTGTGAATTTAGAATTAATAATAATACAATAGGAAATATGGTGTGAGACATTGGGGTAACAAATATATGGAAAAATCCCCAAATACTTAAATTCTTAAAACTAGTTAATTTTTTTTCATGCAAGTGACTGCATGGTTAATCCATTGGAGTTTCAATGGAAAAGTTTCATATAATGAATTGACCTCTAAACAGAGGGTCAATAGGGTCCCGGGCCGGTTAATGCCACACGCGTTAAAGAAAGCTAGAATGGGAGAACTAATTTTGATGGCCACACGAACGTTTTTTATCCATATAATACATATAGTATTTGGGGGATACTTCCTAGTTCCAGCTCCACATATGGTCCAAGCACAATACATGTCATACGTGAAATTACCTAAAAAGTTAAACATGAAAAGGCTTCATGAGGTAATATATTAAATATTGACCACTAGAGAAAATTCACTGAAAGACAAGGAAGCAAATACTAAAGAGTTGGAAGAGCTGGAGTATTGGCAGGCACCTTTAAATTCAGTGAAGTTTATAAGAAGATTCCTGCTAGGCTATCTTCTCAAGACGCCAAGAGTCTGTCCATTCCAATGGCATCTGTGGCATTGCTGCATTTGGCCAATTCAAAGAGCCTTCATTTGCATGGATGTACGAACTTAGATGATTTAGTTATATCTCATGTCGTACATAACCAATAATTACATTAATTTCCCCTTAGCCCGAGCTTGCTGTGGTAAAAAATGGTTCATTTGTTGAGTTTTTTTTTTAATTTTATTCATTGTTGATTGGTTTTGATTATTTTTATTAATAATTTATCACTCGCTTCCCTCAATTTCTGTGTATTGTTATCTAACTCAGTTTGGAAATTTCATGAACATTCATTCTTCTCTTGCTTGACTTCAACTTTTGGAAATGTATTTAACAAAGGTGACTGCCTTAAAGTTTAATTATCAGATGGGTCCTATCTCTTGAAACATATTAGCTGCATTTTGGTTCTGGATCAGTAACCATTAGTTAATAAATACATACAAAGCATTAAAATGTTGATTGGGGCCACCTACTTGGGTGAACTACATATTGTATATTTTTGGGGGATAACCCCCGAATCAGCTACTAAAGCTGGGTGCTGTCTGCGGCAATTGCCGATCGATGAGATCGCACCCCTACGCCAGAAGGTGGAGTGAAAGAATCAATCCACAAAGCCCGTGAGAAAAGTTACATCACGGGGTGACTCCCACTGAAGGTATATCACAAGAGTTCAGGCTATCAGCACAGATCAATATTTTCATTTTTCCCAAGCAATCAGCTGACTTGGGTTGGACCTCTTAGGTTCATGTTCGCCTTGGGTTTAAGCACTCAGGCTCAAATTAGAAAGCAAAAAATTCAAAAATCAACAGAGTTGGGTTCATAGGCTGCTTGGGTTAAGCCTATAAGTCAAATTAGAACCCCTCCGCCGAGCTCCAGAATTCATTTATAAAATTAAAGCAGTGCTTAACTAATCCACCAGTCCTCCTTCTTCCGGATTTTGATAAGGAATTTCACCTCTATGTTGATGCTAGCCAGATTGCCTTGGGAGCAGTCTTGAATCAGTCCTGTGATGGTCAGATGAAGCCAGTTGCTTACGCTGGTCGAGTACTCAATGAACATGAAAAGTGTTTGCCCTCTTATGAACTAGTATGTTTAAGTTGTTGTAGGGCAGTTGAGAAATCCGCCCTTATTTGCAGTTCAAATCGCTTCATTTGTATACTGATAATACGCTTGGACGTGGTTATTCAAGCACCCTAAGCAATTAGGTAAGATTGGGCGAATGGTATTAAAATTATCTACTTTCCGTTTTGTCATTCATCACGTTAAAAGCCAGAAAAATCGTGTTGCTGATTGTTTATCTCGCCCAAATGATTCTGAGGCAATTAGCCCTCAGTGCTGTTTCTCAATTTAGTCCCACTTTCTTTTGTAAACATTCGCCAGCATCAATGCTCAGATCATAAACTAAAATATATTATTGAGGATTTGCGAAGAGAACCCTTATCACACCCAGGCTGGATCTTAAGAGAGCACCTTCTATGCCATGTCATTGGTAGGGCTACTAAGCGAAAAATTGTTGTCCCTCCCGCAGTGAGGTCTATGGTATTTAAATATTTCCATACTCTCCCTTCGGTCGGACAATGGGAATTACCAAAACATGCGAAAAAATTGGGCGTCAATTCTAGTGGGAGAATTGGAGGAGAGAAGTCTCTGATATGGTTAAACGGTGTCATTTATGTCAGGTGTAAAAGCCACTAAACCGTTTCCCTCAAGGTAATATGACTTCTATTCCCTCTTCATATCCTTGGGAGAAAACTTATGTCGATTATGTGGGCCCTATGCCTCGATGTAGTAATGGAAATGAATATGCACTAACCATCACAGATGGGATTTCCAAATTCACATTTATTGAACCAATGAGAAACGCAGATGCCTCTTTGTTGATAAGTCTGTTGTCAAGGAAGATTTTCCCTAAATTTGGTTAACCTAAATTCCTTGTGGCAGACAATGGCCCTGCATTTAAAGCCAAAGCCTTTCATGATATGAATTTTAACCTTGGTATTAGTCATGTGTTCACTTCTCCTTACAATCCTAAGGCAAATCAAGGAGAGCGCGTCCACAGAATTTTGAAATGTGCATTGTCTGCACTCTGTGGTACTGCTCACAAAAATGGGAAGATTTCATTCCTGATCTGTGCTTTGCTTTCAATTCCGCAATGCACTCTAGCATTGGCCATTCACCGGCCAAGATTTTTCTGGGACGTGAACTCCCACACCCATTTAACAATGTCTAAAAAATCCCAAATAACTTGATTAATGAGGATGTCAATAACAAAGACATGTCCTCCTTGTGGTCTGATGTTTTAAGTAACTTAAAAACTTCACACCAGAGACAATCTCTAAAATATAATAAGCTCCATTCTGAAGTGAAATTTAAAGTTGGAGACAAGGTACTTGTGAAAACACACACCTTGAGCTGTAAATACAGAAAGCAAACTGCTAAGTTGTTCCCCAAATGGGAAGGGCCTTATGCCATTGTTAAAATGCTTACTCCCGTTACTGTAGTGTTGAAAGTATCACCTAAAAGGGAGAGAATAACTCATGTCTCTCATCTAACGGAATACCATGAATGATGGTATTGTCTCTTGAGAACAAAAATATTTTCCATGTAAAGTTGTATAGATTTAAAAGGGAGATAATAAGCTATGCTATTATCAATTATTGGATTATTCCAATATCTACCTTCATAATAATTGTTGATGATTAATTATACATTGTTTCAAGTTATATTTCATGTTAAATAATTAAATACATACTGACTGTCTACATCATTAATTCAATATTACTCACTATTTACTGTTTAATGTTATTCTGCCACTGCATGGGTCTCCAGACACTAGTTTTTAAAAATAAATATGTTGATAATTGTGGAAAGTGGAATGTGTTGCATCTTGGGGTCTGTAAACTCTGTTCTGGTTTGGCAGATTTGATCTGATGATGCTGTCATCAATATTTTTGATTGTGGAAATTCTGGACCTAGAGGTCCAATCCAAAGTCTGTAGGTTTTCCTAATTTGAGGGGTTCTACTTTACTGAGAGGCTTAACCCAAGCAGCTTATGAACCCAACTCTGTTGATTTTTGTATTTTTTGGGCCATTAGAATTGGGGCCACCCAAGTAGGTGGCCCCAATCAACATTTTAATGCTTTGTATGTATTTATTAACTAATGGTTACTGATCCAGAACCAAAATGCAGCTAATATGTTTCAAGAGATAGGACCCATCTGATAATTAAACTTTAAGGCAGTCACTTTTGTTAAATACATTTCCAAAAGTTGAAGTCAAGCAAGAGAAGAATGAATGTTCATGAAATTTCCAAACTGAGTTAGATAACAATACACAGAAATTGAGGGAAGCGAGTGATAAATTATTAATAAAAATAATCAAAACCAATCAACAATGAATAAAATTAAAAAAAAACTCAACAAATTAAACATTTTTTACCACAGCAAGCTCGGGCTAAGGGGAAATTAATGTAATTATTGGTTATGTACGACATGAGATATAACTAAATCATCTAAGTTCGTACATCCATGCAAATGAAGGCTCTTTGAATTGGCCAAATGCAGCAATGCCACAGATGCCATTGGAATGGACAGACTCTTGGCTTCTTGAGAAGGTAGCCTAGCAGGAATCTTCTTATAAACTTCACTGAATTTAAAGGTGCCTGCCAATACTCCAGCTCTTCCAGCTCTTTAGTATTTGCTTCCTTGTCTTTCAGTGAATTTTCTCTAGTGGTCAATATTTAATATATTACCTCATGAAGCCTTTTCATGTTTAACTTTTTAGGTAATTTCACGTATGACATGTATTGTGCTTGGACCATATGTGGAGCTGGAACTAGGAAGTATCCCCCAAATACTATATGTATTATATGGATAAAAAACGTTCGTGTGGCCATCAAAATTAGTTCTCCCATTCTAGCTTTCTTTAACGCGTTTGGCATTAACCGGCCCGGGACCTAATTTAGGGGAGATTTGGGTAATGGCGGTCACCTAAGGGAAAATGAGTATAAAACTTCACTTTTTTTTAAATTTGGAACACAATCATGTGAAATCGCTTTCATATAGTATATTTTACCCATTGCAGACTTAAATTGAGCCCTAATTAAGCTTACCTATTGATATTATAAAAAATATTGAAAAATCAGCTTTGACCGGTATTACCCCTACCCTGGGGTAATGGCGTACGGTAATGTCATGTTCTACTAAATGGCTGTAAAATAAGAAATATGATGAGTTTCAATGCCATAAACACGTTAAACTGAAATCTTTATGTTTATTTTATTACATGATTCCGCATTTAAGAAATTACAAAAAAGTAATTTAAAGTATGGACATATTATGAAGTCAATGATTAAAAAAAACATCTTTCCATTTTAAAAAAGGGCTTACAAATTTAAGGGCACTGCCAATATGTTTAAATAAGTTTATGAGCTTTTAGAAGCTTAAGTTAATTTTACTTCACGGAGCACATGTCACATACATAACCCTCAGGAGTGTCCCATCCAGAACATTCTTGATGTGCCCATGATGCACAAGAAGTGCACCGATACCACATTTCTCCATCTTTTCCGGTGTCTTCGCATAAGAAACAAGTTTCTTTACCCTTTTCCGTGAAAAGTAACTCACTTTCTGATTCGTCATCACCAATCTTTTTCTCATCAATAGAAGTGTCTGAGTCAGATTCAAAGAGTTTCCTGCTCATTTTCTTTTGCTTCACTTTTTGTGTTTTTCTTTCAGCAACAGCAGCCGTTTTCTTTTTTTTTCTCCATTAAATTCTTTCTTTATTCGCTTAGTTCTTTGGTTCTTTTCTTCTTTTCTTTTTAATTTTTCCTTGATCTTGGCTTCTTTTTCTTCTCGCTTTCTTTTTTTTTCTTTAAGCTGGGTTTTCATTGGTGTTGAAGTCAAGATCTCAGAATGTTGCTTTTGTCTTCCTCCTTTTTTTGGCTCATCAGCCCAACTACTGCATCCAGGTAGAGGAGAAATCTCTTGTATAGAAACTTTAATTTGTGGGTCAGTCTGAATATGAACTTTATCAAGTTGGACAGAGGATTCTAAGTTTTGTTCAGTCGTGACTTCGTCTCGGTCTACTTCTGCGATGACTTCATTTGCAGTAGCTTTCAAGGGAACGTCCACACACACTGGCGTTAAGTCTTGATTCTTCTGGAGGATGTCCTCTACCAAAAAATCCTCATATGTGAAAACTCCCGGATTAAGAGGATGAATCCCAGTGTTTTTGAACCCACTTGCTGCTTTTGCAATCGTAGCGACTGGTGAATAAGCCTTATTGAAGTAGTAGTAGTAGGTTTAAGGATGTAGGGTGCGTCGACGGCTAGGTCATTTTGCACCACTACACAGTCTTCGTAGTAAAAGTATTAAATATTAGTCACTTGCACTCATGTCACTTATTTAAAAAAAATTTATATAATGTGATTACAAATAAAAAATAAAAACTTATATTTTTTGGAATAGTCCTGTCCCTTTTATAAATAAAATGACTCGGCTTAAAACATTAGGGTCGTCTCCTAGGATGGATTTTAGGTCTCCCCCTAAATTAAGCCGCCTTCGCGCGTCACGGTATTTGTCACACTCCGTCAGGATGTGCCGAATGTTGAGAGGACAGTCGCAATTATCACACTGCGGTCGTACTTTCTCTTCCGTGAAGAGAAATGCGTGAGTTAAAGGGCAGTGCCCTATCCTCAAACGTGTTATGACGACTTCCTCTCTTCGGCTGTTCCTGACGGAAGAGGGCCACACTGACGTTACCGGCTTGATGTCACGAAGTTTATTATCCTGTGTAGTACGCCATGACTCCTTCCACTGCCCTAGGATTATTTGTTTCAGGGAAGATTTCAGATCCTCGTGAGGAACCAGCGTCGACTTAGTCTCGGTATCGTTCAGAGCCTCTTTGGCCAAAGCGTCCGCCTTTTCATTTCCGGCTATTCCCGCATGCCCCGGGACCCAAAGGAACCAAACGCGTACTCCCTTCCTGCTGAGAGACAGTAGGGAAGAATGAATGTCCTGAATGATCGGGTGCATGGGCGAAAAGCCGGAGATTGATTGTATTGAGCTGAGGGAGTCGGTGCATATAACGAAGGAGTGACCTTCGTCACATAGGTTTTCAAGTGCCATCTTAATGGCAAATAGTTCTGCTGTGTATACACTACACATCGGATTTAATTTTGCTTTGACTGCTCCTTGGCTAGGCGAGAATGCTGCGCAGGCACAGGCCAACTCTGACTTAGATCCGTCTGTGTACACTGGCACAAAATCGGAGTGATTCCCTTTAAACATTAAAAACTGACGCTGGTATTCCGAGGGAGTGGTGAAGGATTTTTGACGATCACACAAGACCGCTTTAACCACGGGGGTGGGTGTTAACCAGGGAGGGTGGGATGAGTAAGAGACAGGGTACACTTTAGGTACCCTGAAATCACACCCGCGAATTAAATCATTAAAACGTACACAAACAGGCCTAGTGGCCTTCGTCCGTCGGTTAAACATTTCTAAAAAACGAGGTTTAAAAAGTACGTTAAAACAAGGGTGTGCCGTCATGGATAAAACTTTGGAGACATAATTGCACATAAGCGCGTTCCTCCGGTGGCATAGAGGAGGCTCCCCTGCATCAGAATAGATGCTTACGACCGGGCTTGTCCGAAATGCCCCCGTACAGAGTCGTAACCCCGCGTTGTGTACGGGGGGCAGTGCTCGTAGGTACGACTCGCGGGCGGACGCATAAATAAAACAACCGTAGTCTAATTTAGAGCGCACCAGTGTGCGATACAATAAAAGCAAAGTTGTGCGATCTGCTCCCCATGATGTGTGGCTTAGAAACTTTATAATATTCAGAGATTTAATACATTTTGTCTTTAAAATATTGATATGTTCTCGCCAATTGAGCCTGTGGTCGAGTGTCATACCAAGAAAGCGGGCTGACTGGACAAAAGGGAGATTTCTTCCCCCGAGGTGTAATGTGGGCTGCATTTGGAGTCTTATTTTCCTGTGGAAATGGACACATCTGGTCTTCTCATGGGAGAACCGAAAGCCGTTCCTTTGGGTCCACTGGTTCAATTTGTTCAATGTCATCTGAACCATTCTGGATGCAGTTGCCACCTTGGATGATCTGCAGAAAATTGCCAGGTCATCCACGAACAGTGTGCCTATCACCGGAGCCATGATACAATTCACGACGTCATTTATCGCAATGGCGAAAAGCGTCACGCTCAAGACGGAGCCCTGGGGAACTCCGTTGTCAAGACGGTAAAAATCAGATAAAAACTGCCCTATTCTAATTTTAAAAACTCGTTGCGTTAAAAAATTTTGAATAAAATTTGGCAGATTGCCTCTAAAACCCCACTCGTGCAAAGTCTTTAAAATCTTCCGCCGCCAGACCCGGTCGTAAGCCTTCTCCAAATCGAAGAAGACACCGATCACGTGTTGGCGGAGGAGAAAGCCTTCTTGGATGAAATTGTCGATCCTCACTAAATGGTCCATGGTGGAACGACTGCGTCTAAATCCACATTGGATGTTGGAGAGAATGTTTCGGCGCTCTAACCACCAAACGAGCCGCCGGTTCACCATTCTCTCCATTAACTTGCACAGGCAACTGGTGAGAGATATTGGCCGGTAAGAATTCGGATCAGCTCTATCTTTCCCATGTTTGGGAATGGGGACAATGACAGACTCCCGCCAGGACGAAGGAAAGTGACCTTTAGCCCACAGCTGATTATACGTCTGCAGGACTTCCTGCAGCGCTGTCTCCGGAAGGTTGCGGAGAAAAGCATTGTGGACCCCGTCTGGTCCTGGAGAGGTGTCGTGGGAGTCATCGATGGCAGATTTCAGCTCCCACAAGGAAAAGGGGAGGTTGTAATCTGCCATTGTACGCGTCTCCTTGAAGCTTATAGGAATTTTCTCGAGACGTTGCTTCAACGTTCGGAAGGCAGGATCCAGATTTTCATCGCTGCTCACCTTGGCGATTGACTGGCCGATTATCTCGCCAATGGCAGCTGGAGAAGTAACCACTTTTCCTCTGACTTTTAAGAAGGAGACGCCGAGCTGCTGATTGTTTCCAGAAATGCTCTTCACCTTACGCCACACCTGTGCAAGGGGTGTGCTGATATTGACACCAGAGACAAAATTCATCCAAGAGGCCCTCTTTGCCTCCTTTACGACCTGACGGGCTTTAGCTCTCAGACGCCGAAAAGAGGACAGATTGTTTTCAGTGGGATATTTGTTAAAAATTTGCAACGCCTTCTTGCGTTTCCGAATGGCTTTGGCACATTCATCATTCCACCAAGGCACAGCAGCTCTCGACACGATGCGCCGAGACCGCGGTACGCTCATGTCGGCGG
Organism: Pyrrhosoma nymphula; assembly: GCA_963573305.1. NCBI lineage: Eukaryota > Metazoa > Arthropoda > Insecta > Odonata > Coenagrionidae > Pyrrhosoma > Pyrrhosoma nymphula. Next base: position 102,805,899 of record OY754335.1, on the reverse strand, counting down.
CGGTGATGATGCTGTTAGTCAATAATTGTACATTAAAAGCGCTATCGCGATTTTTATCGCACGTATAATTAAAATTGCTTTTAAAACAAAACCAATCGGCTTTCCGCACAATCCAGTTGCCCGGACGAATTAAATCAGAGTTAAAACGCCGCTCCTTAAAAATTAAAAAAGGGAAGTGATCGCTCCCACAAAGATCTTCGTGCACAGACAAAGACACCTTATTTGTTAAACTGCTCGATAAAATGCATAAATCAATGGAGGAGAAATCACCATTGAAAGAGTTAAAACGGGTCTTCTCCCCGTTGTTCAGTAAGACTAGGTTAAAATCTAAAATAAAACTTGATAAAATGCGTCCCCTGCGGTTACACTGTCCCGCAGTGCTTCCCCAGAGAGTATCATGAGCGTTAAAATCTCCGAGTAAGATAAAAGGCCGAGGCAGCTGGTGGACAAGGGATTCTAAATTAAAACGGGTGACCGGCGCACCCTCCGGCAGATAAACGTTGCATAACGTAATCGCCTCCGGTGCGTGCACCGTCACCGCCACCGCTTGAAACGGTGTGTTGAGTTGCACTCGGGAGGTGTAAAGGGCCTCCCGAGTAGCAACCGCCACTCCACCCTGGGCTCGTTGGCCACTGGTGTCGTCCAGTCTAAAAAGGTTAAAACCATTTAAAATGCCTTTGTCCGTTGTTTTAAAATGAGTTTCCTGCAAGCATATGCAGGACGGGTTAAAATCACGAATTAAAACACTCAGCTCCTCCTTACGCCGATAAAAACCATTGCAGTTCCATTGCAAAGTAAAAGCCATTAGTAATATAAAAATTTAAAAATATATAAATAAATTAAATAAATTAAATAATTCAATTTAAAATGTAAAACACAGTTGGAGGATCAACGCTTGATGCGATTTCTCCTCCTACCTTTGGTTCTAGCCCGGAGGATCTCTGTCTCCGAGAGACATTCGTCCTCTTCCATTGACTCCGGGTGGTTGAGTCGGGCTAAACCAGATGGTCCGGGAGATACTGAATTGCCACGCTTATTTTGCGTGGCCCCGGCGGTGGTTATAGTGGGGTTCTTCCTAGGAGAACCCGGAACGGTGGCTTGTGTTTTGTTTGCCGGATTTGTGGCCTTAGCCGGCATGGCCGATTTCTGTACAGAGACTTCAGTTTTTTGGCTCACATTATCTTCTGTCTGGGTCGAGATGGTGACCTTGGCAATAGGTTGGGAAGCGACACGGGCGAACGACTTGGAGAAAGTAGGAGCAACTTGTGCTCTGTACTTTTTCCGAGCCTCGAAGTACGGGATTTTTTCAACCGTCTTGATTTCCATTACTTTTCGCTCCTCGATCATCTTTGGGCAATCACGTGAGTACACCGGATGTGCACCCTCGCAATTGACGCAAAGTGGGTCACCCTTGCATTCCGCACCCTCATGCTTTTCCTGGCTGCAGCGGGGACAGGTGGCCTTGCCCTCGCACCGTGTGGCCATGTGGCCAAATCGCTGGCACTGAAAACATCGCATGGGTGCCGGTATGAATGGCCTCACTGGTACCGATTCATAGCCGACAAACACCTTGTCGGGGAGCTGGTCACGCGCGAAGGTGAGTACAACAGATGTCGTGTTTACTCTTTCTCCGTTGCGCTTTGTTGTGAGTCGACGAGCATCGGTGACCCCCTGAGAGGCCATCTCCTGCTTGATCTCGTCGATCTCAACATATAAAAGGTCGTAATGACTAATCACTCCCCGACAGGTGTTCAAGGTGCGGTGCAACTCGACCTTGACGGGAATGTCATGTAGCTTTTCCATCTTTAATAATTTCTCACTTTGCGCTACTGTTGCCGTTTCGATGAGCAGTGTGCCATCGCGAAGTTTCTTGGCTGATTTTAATTCCCCAGAAACGGAACCAGACAATACTCTTCGTATAAGGAAGGGAGACACCTTTTTCAGGCTCTCACCTTCCTTTTGACACCTCATCACTAAATAGCGCTGACTAGCGCCGGGAACATTAACTCCCCCGCCCGTATCCGGGCGGGATCTTTTCGGAGGTGGAAGAATTGTTTCCGCCATACCAAATGAATCTTCGTCCCCCGGGCTCCCCACCCACCATGGAGCCACACATTCGGGACGCCGCACCGCAAACCGGTGCGGTCGCCAGGGCTACCCGAAGGGATATAGCACCCTAGAGGTGGTTGCCTGTTTCGGGTTGGATCTTCGATGCACGAGCCCACCAAACCCGTACATCTCCGACCGCCCTACGCAGACCCCCACCTCCCTGGCACTCGCCACCGTTGAACTGAACGCCACGGAAGCCGATTGACCGGGAGTGGCTAGCTCCCGGCCGCCCGTTTACACAGAATCCGGGGCCAAAGAGGGGTATTGGCGCCAGGTCCATACCGGGCATCCGACACCCGGCTGGGAACCACGGACCTCACCCTCCAGGATCCCCTTCTCCTCCTTACGGGTCTCCGCACACGGCAAACATGCGGGTGGATCGCAGGCCAGGTGGTATGGCCGCACACAGACAGTTGACCCACATGACTGTCCGGGCTCAACCCTTGCTGGCTCTGGGTTTGTTTTCGGGGTTTTCTCCCCGCCCTTTTAGTCGCCTCTTACGACAAGCAGGGATACTGCGGGAGTATTCTCGATCCCCCTACCCGCAGGGGGGGCCTTATTGAAGATCTCTGCTACATCGTAAGGGGTTATTTTTACTAAGTTTCTAGTCTTCATGAACAAATCACATTCCCTTTTGTAAGCAGCCTTCAAGGGCGAGTAAAATACTACATCTAAAGGCTGAAGCCTATGTGATGAATGGGGCGGTAGTGACACCATAACAATCCCTCTCTCCCTACAAATGTCATAGGCTTTAGCTGAGCAATGAGTGGAATGATTGTCAAGAATAAGAAGCATTTTGTTGCCATTACTAGCATGAGTAAACTGAGCAAAATGTTTTAACCAAACAACGAACAGTTCTTCATTGATCCAGCCTGTCTTAGAGCATGAGTAAATTGATCCAGGAGGTCCATGTTTTTCTAAGAGTGGAGACATACGAACTCGAGGAAATATGAACATTGGTGGAGCATAAAGGCCTCCCGAACTCATTGCACACACAACTGTAAAATTTTTGCCCCTTTCCCAACTTGTTATAGAACCCACACGCTTTTGGCCCCGTTCTGCCAGTATTAGACCTGGGTCCTGCACAGTGGTGATCCCTGTTTCATCTACGTTCCAATAGTTTGTATCTTTAAACTTGTATTTATCCATAGCCTGTTCTAAATTTTGGAAAAAACGATTCACTTCCTCTTTGTTAAACCCCATGGCTCTTCCGATGCTTGTGGCTTCAGGTTTGCGCACACTAATGTTGTTTCTTGCCATGAATCCGTACATCCAATCCAGGCCAGCCATTTTTGTTTCTTTATCAAACCTATGGCTTAATTGGTTTTTTTCTGCATATTCAAATGCAATTTTTCTTAATTTCAGTGCAATCATGCCGTAGAAAATCTTCGATAAAGTCTTTACGTGGTCAGCTAGAGCTGCTTCGTGTGCGGGAGGGAAGACACACTTCCTGCCTAAGCTTGGATCAGAATCAGTTCCACTCTTCATTCTGTCTTGCAACGTGCTGAATGGTATTTTAAATTGATCTGCAGCCTTTCTAATCGATAATCCTCCAGCAATGGCTGCTTTTGCTGTCTTTAAGTCTTCTGCAGTCCATTTAGCTTTATCTGTTTTCCTTATGTATTTTCTGGGCATCTGAAACATAGAATAAAAAATATGAGTACTAATGGGGTAATGCCGGTCAGTAATGCCAAAGCGACTGCCATTACCCCAACCGCATGTTTTCATTCAACAGCTAAAAAACTAAATATCAGTGCTTAAAACATTAATAAAACGCTAAGTGAAAGAACAATATGGCTTACCTTGTTATTGCGAGATCAGTCTCGTCCCATGAGTAGTAAACAGTAAGAGCTGATAGTGGATTAAACTATTGTCTTTCTTATAAGGCGAAACGTCAAAACAGTCTTTCTTACACAACAGGCAAATTACGACTGGCAAGATGGCGAGCGCTCCAGTAGTATATCCATAAACTGTCGCGAGATGGCAGCACCAATCAGTTTGACTCTGCGTTATCCACTTCACGAGAAATCATAGTGACTGCCATTACCCGCTGACCGCCATTACCCCAATCTCCCCTACCCTCTGTTTAGAGGTCAATTTATTATATGAAACTTTTCCATTGAAACTTCAATGGCTTAACCATGCAGTCACTTGCATGAAAAAAAATTTAACTAGGTTTAAGAATTTAAGTATTTGGGGATTTTTCTATATTTGTTACACCAATGTCTCACACCATATTTCCTATTGTATTATTATTAATTCTTAATTCACATCATATTTCCTATTGTATTATTATTAATTCTTAATCCACATCATATTTCCTATTGTATTATTATTAATTCTAAATTCTTGTTATGCATGATGATGCAAAAGTTTTCTCTTTTCCACACTTAAGCCATCAATGGGCAAATTCTAATCCATTTCTATGCCACTTGGCTTTGTGTAGTATCATACTGGAGACATGCAGTTGGTTTACTTAGTGTTTATGCTGCTGTGGAGAGGAATTTGTTTTTTTTAATGCTTTTCTATTATCTCTGCCCATTTATTGGTAAATGTTTGACTGTTATTACTTTATTCTCATATTGGAGGTTGATTCGTGTTCATGATGCAACCCATGAAGTTTTTTTCAGTTGTTTGGTTTTTTTATGTCTTTAAAAGGCCTGAAATGGTGATCTCTAGCTAAAAACTTGTTGACTGGTAGTACTAGTTGCTCGTCAGTTTGATTGTTTCGTGTGCTATTCGGACCACTGTAGTCCCTCCACGTGTTGACTTGACTACGGGTGACAACCTTCTATAAATTGTAAATTATAGCCTTTTTCTGTTTTATTTATACTTTTTAAATGTTAATGTCTTGTGAATACATTATTAAGTAATTATTCAAAATAGTACGCAGATACGTGGATTTATTATTTTTCTGTGCCAATGTTTAAGTCGATGGCAACTTTAGTTGCCGACGGGCACTTGCGTAGTCAAATATTGGGAAAAAATGCCATTTCTCAGAATTTTTCGAATTTCAAATGCTAATAGTAAGCGAATAGTAGTTTTTTAATCATAAGTGAGTAATTTTGTTCTGTTTATGCTACATTGGGCATATTTGTATCATATTTTTTTTGCATGAATCTAATGCGAGGTTTTTTTCCCTCCCAACTCCTGCAGAAAAGAGGGTTTCTCTTACAATCGGATGCAAAATTCTCGACTTCAATTGGGTTGCATAATCTACGTCGGAATAAAAATATGGATACCTGAGTTTGCCACCTGATAGCTGTACAACGAAAAACCAACGTTAAAAATAGCTGAACAGTAATTTAGCTTATTTAATTTTGCGTTTAAGTAAAAAAACATTTTCCATTTCTTGGCAGCAGGCAAAGATTCGGTGTGCGCCGATCAGTCGCCGGGTGCACTTCTGCCGTGTCCGCGAGTTCGCCTGCTTTCCCCTGGGTTGGGCTCCGTTCAAGTTACAGCTTGATCAACTCACAAAATGTTCGTGTGACTGGTTACAATTTACCTAACTTGTAACGTTAAAGCCTCAATGCCGTCGCGGAATAAACTGCTACAAAGAGGTGCATTTGTCTCAGAGCAACTGTAAGAAGGCAACATTATTTGCCTCTGATTAGAGAGATCGATTCAGTTGTGATCCCGTGCCTTTCAGAGTATTACGATGGCAGAGAAAGTAAGTCATTACACTGCCGCTTTCAAAAGAAAAGTTATATTATTTGCAGAGAAAAATTCTAATTCTGCAGCTGGATGAGTATTTGGTGTTTCGGAATGTAATGTTAGACGCTGGAGACAAGATTCGATTAAGATTTTCTCGTGTGTAGCACCAAGGAGAGCATTTTCTGGACCTCAAAAAGGAATGTACGAAGAATTGGAAACAAAGTTTAGTGACTTTGTTATATCCTAGCGAGCTAAAGGACTACCAGTTTCTAGCGAAATTATTCAAGTGAAAGCAAAAGAATTAGCTCGGACTTTGGGAATTCTGTGGACTGAATTTGGAGCTAGTCGATCTTGGGTGCAGAAGTTCATGGCTCGGAAAGGATTTTCTCTTCGTCGGCGAACTTCGATTTGTCAAAAACTTCCACCGAATTTTGAAGAGAAGCTGGTTGAATTCCAGCGTTTTGTGATAAGAAAATGACAAGAAAAAGGATATCTTCTTGGCCAAATAGGTAATGCTGACCAGACGCCAGTTTACTTTGAAATGCCCAGTGCATACACAGTGACAAAGAAAGGGGATAAGGAAGTGAAGATACTTTCTGCCTGTGCTGAGAAACAAAGACTAACAGTGATGCTGTGATGTACCACTGATGGGTTTAAACTGCCACCATACAGTTCTCAAACGTAAGAATGTACCCAAGGGTAAGAATTTTCCTTCAGGAGTGATTGTAAGAGCAAATGAGAAAGGGTGGATGACGAGTGAAATGGTAGTTGAATGGCTGAAATTGGTATGGTTCCGACGGCCTGGACACCTTCTCAAATTGAAGTCTCTACATGTTCTGGATTCCTATCGAGGGCTGTGAAGGATTCAATGAAAGAAGCAGATAGTGCCTTGGCCGTGATTCCAGGAGGTATGACATCCCAGCTGCAGCCTTTGGACGTTTGCGTTAATAAGCCTTTTAAAGATCAATTGAAAAGGTTTTATGCAGATTGGTTAGTATCTGAAGAATGGGAGCCTACGCCATCTGGACGCGTAAAGAGGGCTTGTCTATCTCAGTCAGTGCATTGGATTTTAGCTGCATGGAAAGGAGTGAAAGAGGAAATCATTATTAAAGCATTTAATAAATGCGGTATTTCTAATCTTATGGATGGAAGTGAGGACGATGAACTTTGGCAGAGCAGTGATAAAGATTCAAGTGGAAATGAATGCGATAGTAACTGTAACTAAAATGATTCTTCGTGAATTTTGAGCATGTAAATTAGGTAATTCACCAAGTGAAAGTATCTTCTTTCATCATTTCTTGTTGATCATTCCATAGTATTACATTACAGTAAGAACTTGTGAATACAACTTAATATGTTTGCATTTCCTATTTTTCTGCTTACGTGCACAAATGTTGATAAACTTAATCCTTAAATATTTTATCATTTATTTCTTTTGATGGGAGTATTGGTTTATGGCCACTTTGGAATAAAACAACAAGAAATACCGTGGGCCACTTGTATTAATCGCCCAATTACGACGCAGGTAGTGAATATGACTCTCCGGTCTGGAGCTCTCTCTCACGATGACCGTGGTGGCAGGGTGTATATAATCTTTCGCTGACTACTGACTTTCGTATCCTCTTTAAGCTCTCAGCTGTATCTTGGTGATAACAAGGTGATAAGCATGACTTTCGGGTTATAGTAGGGTATTATCATTTCGCCGAGCGCGTCAAGCAATCTCGCGTCGCCATCGCGGCAAGCAATAATGTTAAAGGTGATGGACTCCCGTGGCAGTGCTCGCAACTGTGGGAAACAGGAGTAGCGTTCCGCTACGTCTATCATTAATATTAATTCCTCAATATTTTGGCGCCGAGATAAATGAAATAATATATAAATTTACTTTATTTATTGGAGTTGCAACCTCAAAACTCCCGTCGCGGATATTCAAAGCAAACAGCAATAAGAAGATAAACAAAAGATAATGAACGTGAAAAACAAAAACAACAACAAAAATAAATATAAAAATGCAAATAGAATAAATGTATAAGCACTAGTATTCGTCTAACAAATTATTTTTCAAAATAATTTTTTTTCCCTAGTGGAGTTCCAAAAAAGGGTCTTAGAATCGTGTTCGTCTTAGATTCGTGCAAATGCGGTATATTGTTTCTTAATGATGACGAAAAATGATTAACTATATCAGTTTTATCAACATAATTAACCACTTTAATGCTATTTACACATTCTTTGGGCTCTATTCTGGTTTCATTAGTTTGGTTTCAAAAATCATAATTCGAGGCAATACGTCCGTGATACCGATGCGGAATTCCGTATATGAATATAACTATTGGCTTTATTTACTTTATTACACATCTTTAAAAAATCGTATACATTCGCTTTTAGGTCCCGAGGAAATCGCAATGGAAGAAACTTGCGCCTAAACGAGATTCTCGATTCCTTAGCGGAGGATGGTATTTCTCCCGACAGCATCGCTATTAGCCCTCCTATCGAAGAAAAGGGAGTAATTAGCGATCAAGATTCCGATCTTTCCGACGAGGAGGTAGAAGGAGACTTGAGTCATCTTCCTGCTCGAATACTGCAATCTGATGTTCTTGCCAACTTCTCCGAGGAGGCTGAGGAAATGTTGATTCAAAGCGGAAGGGGCAATTTAAGTGAAACGTGTGAGTCCTCAAAAACACAGACCCTCAAGAAAACCAAGAAGCGTAAGCGTTGTTACCCCTCGCGATCTTGGAAAGAAAACTAGTGATTTTACCGCCAAAATTGAAAGTCCACCGCCTCATTACCGGCCCAATGCAGAGGATTATTTGCGCGAACATGTAAAATCTCCTTTTGATGCCTTCAAAGCATTTTTTCAGAGTTTAGTGAACCACATAATCGTAGAAACTAATCGATATGCTGCCCAACATCTTGTTCACGGCTTTCACCCAACTAATGACGATATACACTCGTTAATAGGAGTTATTCTTTTGTCTGAGTGCCACCGTCTACCTCAGAAAAGAATGTACTGGAAAGTCGACCCGGATTGCCACGTCCAGATAGTAGCGGATGCTATAAGACGAAATAGATTCGAGAATGTACTGCGCTACCTTCACCTGGCGGATAATGATGCTCACGATGGGAGTGATCGCATGCACAAGGTGCGTCCATTGTTTGATTTCCTCAACGAGGTATTCAAGCAGATAGATCCAGGGAACAGTTTGAGCATCAATGAGAGTATAATTCCCTATCACGGGCGTCATGGCAGCGATAAGTTTATTTGAGGGAAGCCCATACGCTTTGGATTGAAGTTATGGGTTTCTGTTAATCCAACAGGCTATATTCAGCATGCTGAGCCGTACTGTGGTGCATCCACTCGCCTCCCTGACACTGGGTGAGGACAAGGGGGAGACGTTGTGTTCGTTTAAGCCGAGCATATTGTTGTAGAAAAAGGAGTTACACTCTATTTCGATAATCTTTTTACATCAACAGAGCTTTTAACAGAGTTGACAAAGAAGGGGCTTGGAGGAACCGGTATAATGAGAGAAAATCGAGTTGGTACGTATATGAAGCTCCCTGACAAGAGGGCTTGGAAGATAACGAACAGGGGCTCCATAAGTTTTTCTGCTTCTTGTGATCTGATTGCTGTACGGTGGAATGATAACGCTGTTGTCACTGTCCTCTCAAATTGTGACCCGGTGAAGCCCGTTAAAAATTCAACACGGTATTCCAGGGCCGAGAAAAAAATACTCTAAGTTGATGTTCCAGGCACAATTGCTAAATACAATGGAAATATGGGTGGGGTGGACATTTGCGACCATTTGGACCTTTACCTTTGCATTAACTCCAAATTTGCATGATTTTGCACAATTAGAAAAATCGACTTTTGGCGGGCACCCTGACCCACTGCCGCGGCCGAGGCAGCTAGGTGTGTAACTAGGCTCTGAGAGCTGTGTGTCGTTTTTAGGGTAGACAGTAAGACAGGGAGCGGATCATGTCGTGGGTTATATATAAAACGGTCATTGTATAAAAATGATAATCGGTGGTGATTTAAACGAATCCTCGATGGATCATAACAATACTTTTTTTATACACTTGAATTTCATTCAACATTCAAGAAATTTCTGACTCTCCGCCGCAATGAAGTTACTTTAAATACGTTATACTTTTAGAATGGGAGATTTATTACTTAAATTAATACATTGCAGCTTGCTAGTGCTCGTCACTGGGAAATCTTCACATTTTCATCGTTCACATAGAGTGTTTACAATCATACAACACTTTCGAATGATACTTGAAATAAGGTATCAAAAACTCAGAACTGTCCAAAATGTTTAAAATATCTCCTAATTTAGAACCACAAGTTTTCTTTTCGCACCTGAATTAAAAATGATGATCAATTGTTAACAGATCGGGAAAATTACTCAATTAGTAATTCGACATCATCATTTGAATTTCACGTTCATGTGAACAACGTATATCCTTGGTATATATTTATGTGATAGCTGATAATCTGCTGTTGCGTTTAGGACGGGGAATAATTGGTCCAGTGCAGACGGAAATTAGTATTGCGTCATATTATTTATGACGGCTCCTACGCCTAAGTGTTTAATACTTTTATGATTCAAATAATTCTCATGCTAAGTTTGAAACGATCACTCTTGTTTCCTTACGTGATTTAGGTGTGAAATAATGGTTAATTTTTAAAACACCCGTTCGCTGTTTAGTGTCTGCCGAGATTTACGTAAGAAACTGTTTTGGATTTGAGAAGTCATTGAAATTCGGAAAAAAAATAATGTAAAACGTTGATTTATTCCAATTTAATTTAACCATTTTATTCGTCATATCAGTTCCTTCCAATTATGAAACTACGTATATGTAGTGACATTATGATTTGTATTACACGATAAGTCGTGTCAGGAAGATATAACAAGATAGTCGTTGTTACACTTTAGGGTATAGTGTAATGCACGTTGGTGAATACTCATCCCCTGCCACACACCCCTGAGGTGGCTTGCAGGGTTTTTTGTAGATGTAGAAGAATGTAAGAGGAAACATGCATTATGATCATGCTCATTGCAACTTTAAGTGGACTTTAAGGAAAATTTCACCATAACGGCAAACAATCGCGTATAGATTTAGCAATGTAAGCCATAGGTAGAAATTTTCAGACCACGCCGCCGCCAGGGAATTGGCCATCGGCGCTCGTATCTATAACGAAGTGCCTGTTTTTATTAATAATGAAGGAGTTCCACCGAGTAACGCCAGAGAGTGTCCTATGTTCAAAATACTAGTCTTGCATAGTCGAAAATGAACATATACCTAAATATGTAGGTATACATCAATAGTAACGCATCACGAAGAAAGACATTTAATATAAAAATATACGTAGGCTTCTGATCCAAGTTATTCGCTTTAATGTTCGCATATAAACAAGGTTAAACTAATTTGAAAATCTTCGGGAAATTATTTTGGTATGTTAGACTAGATTTATTGTCGAAGTCTGCCAGCCGTCTCGGAAAGCAGTTGAACTTCCGAGTTGTATCATCTTGCTGACGGAAGTTTCGGAAGTCCAGCTGTATAATGTAGCATTGTGTTTTTATAACTTTCTTTTAACAATGATCATAAATATAATTACGCATCTACTCTACATTGTTATCCAGGGGGGTTGTGTTTGAAACGCTCGAGATAATCTCGCTCGGTTGACAACTTGAGCGGGTGATTCCGAGTGGTTACTAACTCGAACGTAATTTGGTGTGTTTGAAATGTTTCATCTCTATCACGAGTTGAGTCATGGAGATCGGCTTTGAACTCGATTGCCAGGTTTGGCAACGTTGCTAAATCCGCTATTTGTTTATGCTTAGGCGCAACAACTGAGCGCGATAATTCAAGGCTCATTCAAAATGAAGGTAACAGCGGAGCAGAAGTATATCCTGTTTGATTTCATTGAAGGTATATTTGCTAGATTACGAATGTGTGATTGATACTTAGAATAACGTAATCTCACTTTTACCTAATACTCGATACTTTTTAGCTAATGATAACGTTGCAAAAATAAGCTGTCGAATAATTTTACAGCCAAGGATGCGGCAAAATACTGGCAAGATGCAGCAGAGAAATTAAATGCTTGCCACGGTCCCACGAAATCGTGGAAGGAGTGGAGAAAAGTAATGAATGACAAAATATTATTACCAAGAGTAGTTGCTATAAATCATCAAAGTATCTGTATTTAGAATAAAATTTTCAAATATTTGCGTTATATTGCATTCAATTATAATCAGTTGGATACCATAAGTTCGATGACGTTGAAACGCTCTTAAATCCTACATCAAAGGATGATGAGAGGGTTTAATAGTTGTTTTAATTCGTTGACTTTTATTGTGAAATGGAATATTTGAGTTTAAAAATATATAATTAAAGTATAAATTTATCATTTCTATGAATAAGTGTTGGCAGGATATTGAATGAAGTGCGAAAGCTAAGGCAGCTGCTTATAATAAAGAAGGCCGTAAGACTGGGATATGAACCATCTGAAAGTGAACCGACCCAATATCAGCAAAGGGTCATTGCTTTAATTGGAAATAATGCCACTTACGGTCATGCAGACATTGAAGAGTCGTGCATTATTATTGATTCAGAGGTATATTCGTGTGACAATAATAAAAATTGACTCAAATATCAAAGATAATTATTAATGACATGATTATCTTTCTTTTTAGTCACAAAATTCTGATGTCAATAATGATCCTTTTCCAAGCATTCTGATAACTTCCACCCCTTCAATTGAAAACATTTTAGAAAATCCTTCCTCCTTTGAGCAGACCCCATCCACCTCACACCCACCCTGTACCAAAAACTTTCTCAAACCAAACCACACCAAACAGGAATTTAACAACTCCTAGGGCCAAGGTTTCAACATTAAAAAGTAAGTGGAGCATAATTTATCATACCAGAAAGCCTTATGCTAAAATATCTACTAGCTTTTTCCAACCTGATCATTTTTCTCTGCTTAAATGTAATTCATGGGCAATGTATGAATTACTACGCACCATTTCACCACCTGCATTGAATTAAATTCATTAACAAACATTAACATTGGATAACTTGAGTGTACTTTATTAGAATTATTATGAACTGCCTATATTTACAAGAGATTCATTATTTAATGAGAATTTCTGTCTTGTCTAGAACACAAATCTTGCTGACGAAAGTTTCGGAAGTCCAGCTGTATAATGTAGCCTTGTTTTTTAATAACTTTCTTTTAACAATGATCATAAATATAATTACGTATCTACTCTACATTGTTATCCAGGGCCGCTGTCCCGGCCGGATAGAGTCAGCGCCGAGCGCTGGCGGCCCTAAATGGGTGAACGTGGCGACCAGCCCCGCTAAGTTCAATGCGCTTTCATTGTTTTTTCGTTACATTTTTTGAAGCCGTTCGATATGTGGCAATAGTGAGGTTTCTGATGGAGTTAGTTTACGTTTTGTCACTATCGTCACTTTGTTTTGCGGCTTGTGAGGAATTTCAGATTTTGGCATAGAAAAAGATTTATTACTAGACTAAAAATGAGTAAGACATCTTACTTTGTTCCTGGATGCTCCAAATGTTATTCCGTAACCGTGAGAAAGAACAAAATTTTAGGTGTGAAGGGCAGAGAGCTTGTTTAAGGCTAATGTATGTACTCTGTTATTCTTATTCTTCACGTTACCGTATAGCAAGGCATGGTCGATGCTGACCATTACCTATGTATCCATTGCAGACCTCTTCTTATTAATTTGACAGATGCTGGTTTTTCTTCGCTATGTGATGTAAATATCTTTGATGTGATCATTGAAAGTATGCATTAACGAATTCAAGTACTCGTGAATTACGCTCATTACCCATACCGACCGAAAACCCTCGAAATGTCACTCCCATATTCAAAAGCGGTGATAAGGAAAATCCACCGATCTACATACCGATATCTCTCACATCTATCTCCTGCAAAGTCCTTGAACATATAATTGTAAGTTCAGTTATGAGACCCCTCGATATGCAGAACTTATTAACAAAAACGCAAACCGGTTCAGAAAGGGAAGATCTTTGGCAACACAATTAGTACCTTTTGCCCACGATATTTTAGTCTCGGGTGAACATAACGTTCCAGTTGATGTAATTTTTATTGACTTTAAAAAGGCATTTGATAAAGGTTCCCACAGTAAGCCAATCATGAAATTAAAATCCTACGGGTTAGACGACGACGTAATTTCCTGAATTAAAGAATTATTAAGCAATGGCGTGCAAAGGGTTGTATTAGATGGCGCTATATCTAATGAAGTAAAAGTCACATCGGGTGTCCACCAGGGAAGTGTCATAGGCCCACATCTGTATCTTTTGTACATAAACGATATCGGTGAAACAGTTGACAGTAAGCTTAGATTATTTGCAGACGACGCAGTGGTGTATAAAGAATTTCGTAGCCTTAATGATAAGCAAGCTCTAACTAAGGACCTCGAGGCAATACAGGAGTGGTGCGATGCGTGGCAGCGAGAATTAAACCTGAAAAAATGCGTTGTTATGAATTTTTGGAAACGGAAAACCCCCCCTTGTAACATCTATTGCATAAGCAACAGCAAATTAGATACTGTAGAATCGGTTAAATACCTCGAGTTAAACTGAATAATGATCTCTCGTGGAGTGAACATATTCGAGAAATTACCGGTCAAGCTATTCATAAATTGGGATTTGTTAAAAGAGTATTTGGCAAGTGCGACGATAAAGTTAGGGAAATCAGCTCGTTAGACCCCACTTGGAATATGCTGCCAGTATTTGGGATCCTTATGAGATAGGCTTGGAAACTGAGTTAGAACGCGTGCAGCGAAGATCGGCAGGATACGTTTAAGGACGTTATGACAATCTCATCAGTGTTACTGACCTTTTGCAGCAACTGGGATGGGAAGCGCTGCCAGACCGTCGATTGACTTTTAGACTTAATCTATTATGTAAGTCCCAAACCGGTATATTCTCTGACGAGGTTGATAATATTATACGAAATCCGACATACTACGGTAGATCAGATCATGAGAATAAAATAAGGGAACTAGACTGCAGAACGGACAGATTTAAAATATCATTTTTCCCACGAACAATAAGGGACCATAACAGCTGCCAATGAGATTTTTATCTAGGTTTGCCGATAGGTAGTGTAGCTCTTAGTAGTACTCCCTAATACTTGAATCCTTGTCTGTTTCCGAGTACTTACAGCACGCCGTGCATGTTTTCTACTTCAGTCTTGAGTCTCTGTCCATTTGTGTAGTTGCAAAATACATATATATGTTAGGTCCCTCTCCATTGTGATAATATCTGTATAGTGCATGCTTGTGAGGCTTCGCCTCGTGACAAGCATTAGCGATATATGCTAATGCATAATTATTCGTAGTTACACTAACTTTAGGGTATAGTGTAATGCATGTTGGTGAATACCCACCCCCTGCCACACACCCCTGAGGTGGCTTGCAGGCTATTTTGTAGATGTAGATGATAACCAATCCCCCTAGACCTAGAAATTGGCGAACGTGAGTTGAAAATTAAGTTTCACGTCTCCCAGGGCCGAAGGGAACCGCTAGAGACAAAAAATCTTTTATCAGTGTTTTAATTTATTCATGTATGATACAGTAATTCGAGCTCACGTTTCATCCACCAACACATACAGTACATCCACCAACACATACCTTGTAATAGAAAGATTTGCTCAATATAGAGATGATAGAAACACCGATGAGATTGAGATTCGTGCCTTCCTAGGTATTTTACCACTTTCTGGAGTACTAGGCAGTAACAGGAAAAAAACTAAACATACATGGGGTAATTCCACAGGGACTGAGTAGAAGCTTGCTACCTTGCTATCAGTGAGAAAAGGTTTCATTTTCTCATGAGGTGCATTAGGTTTGATGACATTAGAGATCATCACCAACGGAAGGAATTGATCGCCTTGCCTCTATTACAAGGGTGTTTGAACTTGCGGTGCAAAACTTTCAACGTTTCTTCACTCCAAGCGAGTACTGCCCCGTTGATGATCAGCTGGTAGCCTTTCGTGTAAAGAGCCCATTTTGAATGTATATTCCGAAAAAACCTGCAAGGTATGGCATTAAAATTTATGATCTTGTGTGTGCTAGATGTCTATGTTTACAGTAAACTTAGAGGTTTTACGCCGGTACACAGCCAGATGGACCATGTAAGCAATCCAACTCCTCAGAGCAAGCGACTCTCAGAGTAGTTGAACCTGTAGCTAACACAAACCGATACATCACAACAGACAATTGGTTCACATCCATACAATTGGCCGAAAAACTGGCTAAAGGGAAGAAACACTAGTTGGAACAATTAATTCCACACGTATTGGTGTTCCACATGAACTAAGACCAAACAGCCAACGAAAACCTCGGTCATCTCTTTTTGCCTTTCAGAGAAATGAAACCCTTTTTCCTACTGCACGAAACCGAAAAAGGCAGTTATTTTGCTGTCGATAATGCATCATGACAACGTAATAAATGAATCAACTGGGCCCGAGCAAAAACCCGAAATTGTAACATTATATAATAGACCAAAAATTGGCGTCGATGTTCTCGACCAAATGTGTGCCAAGCGCAATGTTGCTCGTAACACGAGATGCTGACCATTGGTCGTATTTTTCGACCTGCCCAACATCTCAGGAGTTAATTCTTTGTGTATTTTTAAGTTCAATAACGATGAAGTAAAGGCGATGCCTAAACAAGTATTCATTCAGCGTGTTTCCTGGGAGCTTATGCAACCACAGATCTTCGTCAGAATGGAGAATGCCGCCATTCTAGTGCAGATGAAGAACAGGGGAAATACAGGACAATGTAAACGGAAACCCTAATCATCCTCAGGACAACAGTGTTGGCAGCTGTTTTTTTGTGCGAGGGCAAAAGATAAATCAACAAGGAAAACCTGTGGCAAGTGTGGCCACAAGTATGGGTTGAGAATTCTTCAGTCATTTGTTCGACATGTTTTGAGTTTTGTGTAGAGTAAATTTTCTTGTCAAAATCAATCACTTATCCACCACAAGTAGCTTGATATGAAATTAAAACATTTTTGCTCAAACTGGGAATCAATTTACGTTACAATGTAGTATTGTGGGAACAGAAACATTTTTGTGAGGATTTTTTGTCATTTATATAGTGAGGACACCAAGCGAGATGCATGAAAGACGATAACATGCTTCGAATTATAGCAAAAATTTGAAAGGACATTAGGGAGTGGGGAGGGGAGTAAGAGGGGGGAGTAAGAGGTAAAAAAAACAAATGTTCATATTTTGTACACTTCAACCTTGTTTCACCTGCCATTCTATGTTATAGGGGGTAAAATTGCTTTCAACACAATTTCACTAGAATGCTATAAAACGCAGCTCATTTCGAAATGTGTAACAAAACCTTTTCTACTTTATCTATACCACGAACATATATTTTTAATTTTATGTTTATATTTATGCGCTGGCAATAAAATTTTCTTTTCAATGGTGTTTTATAATTTACAAATTACCCTGGAATATATTTAAGTTACATTGCCCTGAATTCACGGAAAATATATAGCCTTAAACTTGTCAAAAAACGGATGTTAGTTATTTTTTTATTTACCAGAATATTTTGTTTTAAAGGAGCAGAAAAAAGGAATAAGCATGGTGTTGGATAGCTGAGGAACACACAAAAATTACAAAAATATTAAATTATTGAAATAGTTTTATTATAGAAACAAACTATTTCTTGGGCCACATTGGTAGCCCACGCGCCTATCCGTGTTACGACATGTCACGCGCCTACTGCAGGGCAACAACCAAGCAATAGCCAAGAAACAAACAGTTAAATTACTTGGAGTTCACCTTGATTCAAGACTCTCCTCGAAGGAACATACCGATATTGCCAGAAAAAAGTCCACTGCGCGTACGGATCCGTCTACCCACTCATTAAACGCCATAGTCTCCTTGCAATAGAAACAAAACTTATCATTTACAAATCCATGATCCGCCCCCTCCTGTGCTATGGATATCCTGCCTGGGCCACGGCAACAAAAACGCAACTAAAAGTTGTACGCTTGCACACCGGCAGAGATGGACTCTGCCGAGTCACCACTGTCAAAACCCCAAGGGGATCATTTGAGCGTCCAATAACGAAATTGGGCGTGCTTCCAATTTATTGAATTCAGTAAAAATATTTCCCTGTTTATTGTCTCATTTTTTGTTTTCTTATTTTTGAAAGGCAATCCTTTCAAGGTGGACGGTATGTTCGCGCTTCATGCGCCGCGCGAGATTATAGTTCCGGCAGTTGTCACTGGTGGCGCGGGGGAGGCGAGCTTCGCCCAAGCCTTGGGCGAAGCTCGCCTCCCCCGCGCCCCAAGCGCCCAAGGGCCCAAGGTCCCTATACCAAGGGGGTAGAGCGACCTTGCCTTCGCCTCCTGTCGACAGCATTTGCAACGGTCAGTCGGAGAGAACTCGTCTACCGCACTCATCAGAGAGCAGTCGCAGAGGGAAGTTGCAGAGCGCAGTCAGCAGAGAGAACGACGAGAGCATCGCCAGGAAGACGAAGGCTGCCATAATTGTTTCCGATGACCACAACCATTCTGTATTTACGGCCAAATAAACCAGGAGTCTAAAATAACTTCTTTTTGCTTTAGCATTGCAGTAGGTTTATTCCCCTACAATATATGTACTGGAAAAAGCTGTTAGATACGGGAAAAAAACCAAGGTGAGAGAATAGTAAAGCAGCTTGCCACTCCTTACAAGAATAATGGAAGAAATATTTGTATGCATAATTAGTAGTAGGTTTAAGGTTGTAGGGTGCGTCGACGGCTAGGTCATTTTGCACCACTACACAATCTTCATAGTAAAAGTATTAAATATTAGTCACTTGCACTTATGTCACTTATATAAAAAATATATAATGTGATTTAAAAAAATAAAAACATATTTTTTCAATAGTCCTGTCTCTTTCAGAAATAAAATGACTCGGCTTAAAACATTAGGGTCGTCTCCTAGGACGGATTTTAGGTCTCCCCCTAAATTGAGCCGCCTTCGCGCGTCACGGTATTTGTCACACTCCGTCAGGATGTACCGAATGTTGAGAGGACAGTCGCAATTATCACACTGCGGTCGTACTTTCTCTTCCGTGAAGAAAATGCGCGAGTTAAAGGGCAGTGCCCTATCCTCAAACGTGTGATGACGACTTCCTCTCTTCGGCTGTTCCTGACGGAAGAGGGCCACACTGACGTAACGGGCTTGATGTCACGAAGTTTATTATCTAGCATAGTACGCCAAGACTCTTTCCGCTGCCCTAGGATTATTTGTTTCAGGGAAGATTTTAGGTCCTCGTGAAGTACCAGCGTCGACTTTGTCTCGGTCTCGTTCAGAGCCTCTTTGGCCAAAGCGTCCGCCTTTTCGTTTCCGGCTATTCCCGCATGCCCCGGGACCCAAAGGAACCAAACGCGTACTCCCTTTCTGCTGAGAGACAGCAGGGAAGAATGAATGTCCTGAATGATCGGGTGCATGGGCGAAAAGCCGGAGACTGATTGTATTGAGCTGAGGGAGTCAGTGCATATAACGAACGAGTGGCCTTCGTCACATAGCTTTTCAAGTGCCATCTTCATGGCAAATAATTCCGCTGTGTATACACTACACAGCGGATTTAATTTTGCTTTGACTGCTCCTTGGTTAGGCGAGAACGCTGCGAAGGTACAGGCCAACTCTGACTTACTTACTTAGATCCGTCTGTGTACACTGGCACAACATCGGAGTTATTCCCTTTAAACATTAAAAATTGACGCTGGTATTCCGAGGGAGTGGTGAAGGATTTTTGTCGATCACACAAGACCGCTTTAACCACGGTGGTGGGTGTTAACCAGGGAGGGTGTGATGAGTAAGAGACAGGGTACACTTTAGGTACCCTGAAATCACACCCGCGAATGAAATCATTAAAACGTACACAAACAGGCCTAGTGGCCTTCGCCTGTCGGTTAAAAATTTCTAAAAAACGAGGTTTAAAAAGTACGTTAAAACAAGGGTGTGCCGTCATGGATAAAACATTGGAGACATAATTGCACATAAGCGCGTTCCTCCGGCGGCATAGAGGAGGCTCCCCTGCATCAGAATAGATGCTTACGACCGGGCTTGTCCGAAATGCCCCCGTACAGAGTCGTAACCCCGCGTTGTGTACGAGGGGCAATGCTCGTAGGCACGACTCACGGGCGGACGCATAAATAAAACAACCGTAGTCTAATTTAGAGCGCAGCAATGAGCGATACAATAAAAGCAAAGTTGTGCGATCTGCTCCCCATGATGTTTGGCTTAGAAACTTTAAAATATTTAATGAATTAATAAATTGTGTCTTTAAAAGATTAATATGTTCTCGCCAATTGAGCCTGTGGTCGAGTGTCATACCAAGAAAGCGGGCTGATTGGACAAAAGGGAGATTTCTTCCCCTAAGGTGTAATGTGGGCTGCATTTGGATTCTTATTTTTCTGTGGAAATGGACACATCTGGTTTTCTCACGGGAGAACCGAAAGCCGTTCCTTTGGGTCCACTGGTCCAATTTTTTCAATGGATTTGTTCAACCATTCTGGATGCAGTTGCCACCTTGGATGGTCTGCAGAAAATTGCCAGGTCACCCATGAACAGTGTGCCTATCACCGGAGCCTTGATACAATTCACGACGTCATTTATCGCAATGGCGAAAAGCGTCACGCTCAAGACGGAGCCCTGGGGAACTCCGTTGTCAAGACGGTAAAAATCAGATAAAAACTGCCCTATTCTAATTTTTAAAACTCGATGCGTTAAAAATTTTTGAATAAAATTCGGCAGATTGCCTCTAAAACCCCACTCGTGCAAAGTCATTAAAATCTTCCGCCGCCAGACCCGGTCGTAAGCCTTCTCCAAATCGAAGAAGACCCCGATCACGTGTTGGTGGAGGAGAAAGCCTTCTTGGATGAAATTGTCGATCCTCACCAAATGGTTCATGGTGGAACGACCACGTCTAAATCCACATTGGATGTTGGAGATAATGTTTCGGCGCTCTAACCACCGAACGAACCGCCGGTTCACCATTCTCTCCATTAACTTGCACAGGCAGCTGGTGAGAGATATTGGCCGGTAAGAATTCGGATCATCTCTATCTTTCCCATGTTTGGGAATGGGGACAATGACAGACTCCTGCCAGGACGAAGGAAAGTGACCTTCAGCCCACAGCTGATTATACGTCTGCAGGACTTCCTGCAGCGCTGTCTCCGGAAGGTTGCGGAGAAAAGCATTGTGGACCCCGCTTGGTCCTGGAGAGGTGTCGTGGGAGCCATCGATGGCAGATTTCAACTCCCACAAGGAAAAGGTGAGGTTGTAATCTGCCATTGTACGCGTCTCCTTGAAGCCGATAGGAATTTTCTCGAGGCGTTGCTTAAACGTTTGGAAGGCAGGATCCAGATTTTCATCGCTGCTCACCTTGGCGATTGACTGACCGATTATCTCGCCAATGGCAGCTTGAGAAGTAACCACATTTCCTCTGACTTTAAGAAGGAGACGCCGAGCTCCTAATTGTTTCCCGAAATGCTATTCACCTTACGCCACACCTGTGCAAGTGGTGTGCTGATATTGACACCAGTGACAAAATTTATCCAAGAGGCCCTCTTTGCCTCCTTTACGACCTGACGTTACATTACATTAGCTCTCAGACGCCGGAAAGAGGACAGATTGTTTTCTGTGGGATATTTGTTAAAGATTTCAAACGCCTTCTTGCGTTTCCGAATGGCTTTGGCACATTCATCATTCCACCAAGGCACAGCAGCTCTCGACATGATGAGCCGAGACCGCGGTACACTCATGTCGGCGGCGGTGATGATGCTGTTAGTCAATAATTTTACATTAAAAGCGCTATCGCGATTTTTATCGCACGTATAATCAAAATTGCTTTTAACCCTTTACAGGGCAGTGGTCCCTTTAGGGACCACCAGACAAAAAATGTTCTCAGCTAGCCCCAAACAGTTCGTCCATCTCCCGCTTGGGTTTGTGGTCACTAGAAAAATAGTTTGAGATGCGTTGGCACGACGGTTTGCGCCCTCTAGATGGATTTGTGAAAAAGTGGTCCCTGAAGGGACTAGAGACCGTTATCCTCAGTCACCCGTCAAGCGTTCGAGCAGTCGCTTCGTCAGTTTTGTTGTTCCTGTGTTTTCTTCGCAAGCTCTACTTGTCTGTTAGAAGGTATGTACTCTTATTTTACAATGTCTTTAGCATTTATTTAAATTATTATATTCAACACAGGTAATTTCGAAAACATAATATTTTAAGTTTTGTGCAAGAAAACGGAAACTATATTTTTCCGTTTTCCGTATTTTACATTTTAAGTCTATTATTCCATTTCTTTTTATCTAAATGATTTATATCTTGTCACCATAGTATAGTTTAGTAATTCTGCTATACTTTCAGATCTAGGAAGCTATATTATACTTTTTAGTAGTATTAGTTTTTTAGGGTGCGTCGACGGCATGGTCATTTTGCACCTCAAACTCTCAAAATTTTAGATATACTTTTTATATCCGGAGAAGTAGTAGTAGGTTTATCAGGTGCGTCGACAGCTAAGGTCATTTTGCACCGCTCGCAACCTAATTCATGTCAATAAAAATGTATAAAAATGTATAGGAAGTGGAATTCAATATTTATTATCTAAGAATTAAATTTTTTGATACCAGAGAAGGAATAAAATAAAGCGTGTTTCCCATTGAAACATTAGGTTTTTTAAGTGCCTTAAATATGTCAATACATTTTAAAAATTCGATTACGCGACCGAGGGCAATAGGGTTATTGCCGAGAAATTGTTCTAGCCCACCACTAATGTGATATCTTTCTCGGAGAGCTCGGTACCTTTCACAAGCCGTCAATATGTGTCTTACACTCAATGGGCAGTCGCATTCATCACAGCGAGGTGGGACCTTCTCTTCGGTGAAGAGGTATGAGTGGGTCAGGGCACAGTGCCCTATTCTCAGTCGCGTGATGACAACTTCCTCCCTGCGACAGCTCCTGACGGAAGAGGCCCACGCCTGCGCATATGCTTTCAGGTAGCGCAATTTGTTATTCATTTGGCTCCTTCACGATTCCTTCCACCTCTGTGCACATATATTTTTTAGGGTACACTTAAGGTCCTCTGCCGGTACCGGGAAAGAAAAGGCTTCGTGGTCCTTCAGGGCTTCCTTCGCCGCTGAGTCAGCCTTCTCGTTTCCGTCTATTCCCACATGCCCAGGAACCCATGAAAAGCTTACTCTTATTCCCTTTTTATTAAGAGAAAGAAGGGCATTATGTATATCCTGAACGATAAGACTGAGTGGGGAAAAGTCGGAAACTGCTTTCAATGCGTTTAAAGAGTCTGTGCAGATTATAAAAGACTTATTACAGCCATGTATGCCGTGGATAGCCATCTTTATAGCGAACAGTTTCGCTGTGTAAACACTACACAGCGGACTGAGCTTCGCCTTCACGACTCCGTGGTTAGGGGAGTATACTGCGCACGCACAGGCTGAATTGGACTTTGATCCATCCGTATATATAGGGATGGTATCCGGGTGTGAATTCAGCATTTCCTTGAACATTACCTGGTATTCTGAATCGATGGTGGAGGATTTTTGTAACTTGCTCAGTTCAAGGTAAATATCTGGATTTTTTGGGTGGAGGAAGGTCGTCTTGCTCCATTTAGAGTTGAAATTCGTCCCCTGGGCTCACCACCCACCACGGAGTCACAAATTTGGGACGCCACACCGCCAACCGGTGTGGTCGCCAGGGCTACCCAAGGGATATAGCACTATCGTTTAGGGGGCCTGTTTCGGGTTGGACCTCCAATGTATGGGCCCTCCGAACCCATACACCTTCGGCCGACTTACACAGGAGGGTGTTTCTGACTCTCATCGGATTGACGGTATCGGAAACGGATTCAATCCGAGTCGATCGGATACCTTTCCTACGGTCGTCTTCCGTGCGCTTCAGACTTACTATCGGAAAGCGTTCCGCTGTTGGTATGACGTCACTCCTCATTCCCATCGAGCAGCGATGAAACGTCACAGTTTTGAAGAGAAAAGCGAGCAGCGAAAAGCAACCTCCCGCCAGGTTTAACACTTCATAATGGAGGGAAAAGGTATGTACGGGGATGTATTTGTGCTAATTGATACATTGTCTTATAATTGACGTTATTGTGGGTTAAAATTATTTTAGAATTGTTCTTTTGTAATTTTTTCAATGTAATCTCCTGTCTATTTGTGTAAATAACGGGAATTAAGGCAAATTTTAAACGATTTTGTTCGTTCATTCTCGTGAGTACACAGTTGATTATTAAGGTCACATGCATATGACTTGTAATAGATACAGTCACGAAACGTACCCTTTCTTGCAACAACAGATACTTAGCATCATTTACTCAATGTTTTATCCAAAATCCGACGTGTTATTTTCATTGTTTATCTCATTTGAATGTGGTCCTTCTTCATTGATGTATTGACCTTCATGATATGCCGTTTGCTCTTACATTTTGCCCGTAAAAATGGAGGTTCATTGGAAGGAAATACAGTGACTACATTGAAAGGTTTTACGGTGTCGATGATTGTCAATGGCTTGACACGTTTGTTAAAATAACGAAAAACAATGGGGTTTTATTGTTATCTGTGGTACACGTACCCGATTATTTTTTTAACACCATTTTATTGCGAAAATGGCACACTTGCTAATATTGCACCTTTTTTTATATCAAATATACTTGCGTCAACAGAATTTATACATCATATTTGGGCTTTGGAACACCACCGTACATAATGCAGTAACATCGAACCTCATTCGAATAACTCCAACCTATGTGCCTGTTTTGATTCATATCATATTATAAAATATTGATATTTGAAATCAAACGTTTTCTTGCGCAGTGATATAGCTATGAAACAGGCTGAAATATTCCAATAAGATTTTCCTTGGTAATAACTTACATAGTTTTTGCATTTATATTGCAACAGTTACATCAACAACCAATATACAGGTCATAGTAATGCAAGTGCATCTTCTGGGAAATTACTATATTTACAAAAATTATCAATAAATTTACCCAAGTGTTTATTAATATCATTATTGAAATATAATATGTGTATTAGTCTTGCTGCAGGAGATAATTGCCAGTTTGTTATAGGACTGAAATCTGTGGCCAGGGTGTCCTGCCAGCAGAGGGAGGTGATGCTTGAATATATGGAAGAGCATCTGGAGCTTGCTCACAATAAGTGGGTGGGCCCCCTTGGTGCCCAAAGGAAGGAGAAGCTGTGGCAGGAATTGAGCCAGAAGCTCAATTCCTGTCCGAGTGGGGCCACCAAGGATGTAGGGAAGTGGGCAAAGGTAATAAAATACTTCTTTAACATTTTGTTTTGTGATCACTATACTTGTACATACGTTAATGCTACTGTGATTGTGATAATAGTGCTGGCAGGACTGGAAATGCGACGTCAAGCAGAAGGCTGCAAAACTGCGTCGCCATTCCCTGGGAACTGGTGGTGGACCCCCACTGCCTGTGACACCCCTCTCCATTTTGGAGGAGAGGTTGCTATATCTCATGGGAGAGGTGGCAGTTACTGGGGTGGAAGGAGCAGTGACATTACTATTGACGTAAGTGCCAAAATTTCTAATAGCTATACATGATTATTTTGGGCATATCTTGCACCCTATTGTTAGAAATTGGTTGCACAGCATATTTCACCCTGAATTCTTTCATTTCAGTTGCAACAGGAAAATGTGGAGGAGGCAAGTTTGGTTACCTGCGGAAGTGTGGCAGAGGCAACTCCAGCCCCTACTCCACCACCTCACAAAAGGAGGTGCCTTGAAAAATGTAAAATATTGCATAACAACAATTTCTCTCAATCCTTAAATTCCTACAAAGAACTAGCATAGATAACAACAATGATTTTAAGATTTAAGGTTTTTCACTGGATTTTATTAGGTTACCCATGTTCAGTTCATACATTCCTTTACCTTCATGTTAATTTAAGTATTGGGGGAAAATTGCAAATGACCTTAATTTTCTATTTCATAATAATATTAAAGAACAAAAATACATTAAGGTTCAGAAGGAAAGGTATATTACAAATATAATTATGTCAATTATATTCAGTTTATACTTATCATTAGAGCCATTTCTACTAGTATTGTAACATGGAAATGCACACAGGGAGAAGTATACATGCTCAATGCATAATATACTATACAATAAAACAATACATTACAATTACAAAAGAATTATGCAATGAATACTATACAGAAAACACAGCCCAATCAAAATAACTGTCTCACATCAGATTGGTATGAACAGAAATAATATGTTTTTAGAAAGGCTGGAAAATTAGTATAAGAGTAAAGTATCCACAGTGACTTGTTAATGTTCAAGCCCCATCATACATAGCACATAATGAATAACATAATTATTGAAGAGAAATATGCACTTTGTGTGGTAGTTGGATATAATTCTAACAAGCAAGAGCATGCAATGGAATTATTTAATAGTCAATTTCTATACCTGCATTATGCATAGCAAGCTGCCCCACAGGAGTGCTTGTTGTTGGGAATCATTCCATACTAGGGATGTACTATGCACAAGTTTCAATAATGGCAAAAACACACTTTAAATCCAATTCCTTATCCTCTCTTTGGCATGTATGACTAAATTTGAAGTACTTAAGTAAAAACCATATTTTCAGGTCTCGCTTCTCAAATATTTTAGGAGGTAATGTTTTCAATTGCTGTAATTACTTTCCATTGTCTGTAGTTTTTTGGTTGTTAAGCAATAAACAGCACTTTTAACATTGATGTTTCTTATGTTTCTTAGATGATGCCTCTTCACTGGAAGAGAGAAGTGTAGCAGCCTCAGAAAAGATGGCTGATGCAGCTGCCAGTATGGCCACGTCAGTATCTGATATGAATCAGATACTGAGAGATATTTTAATAGAGTAAGTTTAGCTTATTTTAATGGAAAACTTAGTGGCGAATAATAGAGGGTTGAATTAGAGGAGTCGCCTGACCAGGCGCCTCCTTACTGCCCTGGCGACATCTCCCACTTGCCCCTGTTCCTCAACTGGGTCTTGCCCAATTTCCCCATCTTCTTCTCCCATGAGAACTGGTTCATTCATATGTCCTTGGAGGCACTGGTTGTGCAGCACACAACAAGCATTTATAATGCCACACACTTTTCTAGGGGCATATTCAAGCAACCTTGCCTTATTCAGGCACCTGAATCGCCCTTTCAACACCCCTATACACCTTTCCACGGCACATCTTGACCGTACATGTAGGTGGGTGTACCTTGCCTCAGGACTGCCTTCTTCTGCATGGAGGATGGGAGTCATCAACCATGGCTCAATTGGGTAACCAGAATCACCTGTTTAGATATATATTCCCTGGTTATTTTACAGCAGTGTTAATTTCTTAGCATCTAAAAGAAATTTAACTATGTATACCTAGGAGCCAGCATTCTTCACCTTCTCTCCATACTCCTTGGAGAACTCCCCGAACACTGGAATTAGCCCAAACAAAAGAGTCGTGGGAGCTCCCTGGATATTTGGCCAGTATATTCAATATTTTTAATTGAGAGTCACACACCTAAAAATGCACAAAATAAGAATCTTAGCTTGGGAAGAGTTATTTTATTGATGGTGTACTTCACATTAAAACTTACAATTTGAGCATTAATCGAGTGAAATGATTTCCTGTTTACATACAGGTGCTCATGCTCGGACGGTGCTCTAATGGCAACATGAGTGCCATCTACAAATCCAATGACTCCTGGGATTTGTGAAGACTGGTAATGCCTATAATAAAAAGAATTTTGATTTTTTCATTTCTTTATTTACAGGTTAAGGAACCTAAGGAAGTAGTTATTTTTTATTATTTATTTAGTTTTTTTCCTTTTGTAATTATTTCTTTTGTTGGTATTTTTTTTACCTTGAAACAGAGGCTTTTAGATTTTTTTTAAATGTATGATTAGGCCTATGATGTAGAGGCCATTACCTTATTTTTTTATTTTAAGTATTACTTTTTTTGAAACAGTTTTATTTTATTTTAATATATGATTATGATGTAGAGGCCATTACCTTATTTCTTTATTTTAAGCATTACTTTTTTTGAAACAGTTTTATTTTATTTTAATATATGATTATGATGTAGAGGCCATTACCTTATTTCTTTATTTTAAGCATTACTTTTTTTGAAACAGTTTTATTTTATTTTAATACATGATTATGATATGGAGGACATTACCTTATTTATTTATTTTCAGTGTTACTTTTTTTGAAACAGAGTTTTTTTTTATTTTAATATATGAATATGACGTAGAAGCCATTACCTTATTTAAGTTTTATTTTGAAAGAGGCTTTTTGGTTATTATTTCAATTTATGATTAGGATGTAGAAGCCATTTTCTTATTTTCACTTTATTTATAACAATTTTTCCATTCCATTTATCATTTTATGTTTTTGGTTACTTTGTTTATGATTTTATGCTGAGGGATTTCAACTATAATTTTTAAGAAGGAGTGACTTTACCTGACAGAACTTCATGCACAATGGTCTTTTGAAGAATAATGAAGGTGAAATTGTCTTGGGAGAACTACAGAAAAAGACGTCTTGTATGAAATACAAGAACAAATAATGATACATGTCAATACAAAGGATTTATTTCACATTAAGAGATTAGTCAACAGATGAATGGAGCGCAGAGTTCTGCCATATCAATCTTAGGATTTAAGAAAGCTGTGACTAACAGGCTGTATGACATACACATTGGCAAACTCTTTTAGCTGATGTGACTGTTATTATTTTAAATCCATTGTCTGTGCGGTGCATGTCATTTGCTCTACTCAACTGTTTTACCAGATGTGACTGCTGGTATTTTTTCATGAATTATTTTTTTGTGGGGTGGTAAACTATTTTTGTGCAAATGTAAGTGCAAATCTGATGGTAAAACCTTCCTGGGATGTGACGATTATTATACTTTTTAAGTGAATTTGTACCAAAAGAGTATGAATATTGGTTTTGATATGTACCTGTCCAAGGAGTGTGAAAATAAATGAACTACTTGTAAAAAGTAAAATATGTACCTCTCAATGTATTGCCTCCTTTCCAAGTGAGTACGGAGGAATGAAACCCACTTTGTTAAAACTCCAGGCATGTTCAGGCTATTAGTAACTTCTTCTATAGCCCTACTAACACTGGCATGGCTGAGGCTTACATGGGCACTGCTCCCCACAGACTTCTGATACGACCCTTGAGCGTAGAAATGCAAGGCACAAAGGACCTAAGCTCCCAAGAAATTTTTTCAATCGTTAATATCATGCACAGGAGGTAACATCTAGGTACTTCAATAGAGGAGTATGAATTTGAATTCTAACACAGAAATGATTTATCATCCTAAAAAGATATGAACAATTTCCTTAATAATTGGCTATTTCAAAATCATTGCATTAAGTTAATAAGCTATAGAGCCTTAATGTATCAAATTTATGTATGTTATTTGAATAACCTCCAGCTGCTTAAGTAACAAATAGGAAAATTAGATGTTTTCATTTTTAACAAATTTATTGCCAATGCAACTTCTTCCAGAAATATACAAGTAAGTATGTACGTTATTTTGTCTGATGTGATTGATACTTCTTATAATTCATACAGGTATTTTTAGGTATATTCAGTACTAGAAGCAACCTAGAAATGTTTTTTCAACAGCTTTCTAATACTGGAAATGGAAAATTTTCCTTGACTAAATTCTGAAAACCACCACACACCTTTATTTCAACGCTTAATGCTGTAGAAAGCTGTCCACTGTTGAGGAATGGTCTAATTTCCTCAATCAAATCCCTTGCCAGGAATTTATTGAGGCGATATAAGCCTTGAAAAACCTCTTCTGTGACACTAAAGGGGTCAGAGTGATCCCTCAACTGCCTCAGATATTGTCTTCTCAACAATATCTGCTGCCTTCTCCGTCTCCTCTGCAGGTATCTTAGGTTCCTCAACGTGTCCATGTGCTATTAACAATGTAATTTCGTATTATTACCAAATTTAGTAACATTTGGGATTAAAGAGTTTAGAGTGCAACAAACTCAAGATAATCTGCGAACATAGATGAAATCGAGAATCAGCTGTGCGATGGTAAGTAAACATAACTACGGAAATCGCAGCATATACATCACTTCAAACGAATATTTCATGTAGAAATATAATATTTAGGTTGTACAAAATGTATTCAATCTAACTAAGTTCATAACCATGTCTAATTTTAATGTACATACGATTCTAGGTCACGTACACGTATCGTATGAAAACTAAACAAATTGATATATTTCCAAACTGAAAGATCAGTTTCCACTACATTAAGCTACCTGAAATATTTATACGTTATTATGCTATGCATTCCAACTCGTCTCATCTTCCTTTTGCTAAATTACTTGCCCAAATAATATGTAAACAAACTTGCGCCAACAGTGATACAACATGCGCATATATTGTCCCATTGACACGCTAATTAAATTCTCCTACACCTATATTATTCTGGCAGGACATCCACATAAATGTGCACACATGAAATAAACCGGTATAATCTTATTATAGCCAAATAATTAACGTCAACAACATCATAAGGGTATTCACCTGAGACCAACCAACGCAATCGGAATGACTTTCCGACACCTCCATCCCGATCGACCCGGTTCCGATCGGAAAGCCTTCCTTGAGTCGATCGGAAGCAGACTGAAACGCACGGATTGTCCTTTCGATAGTAAGTGACGTAGAATCCGATCCAAGCCTTCCGATCCGATCGGAACGGATGACTCTGAAACACCCCCCAGGACCCCGTCACTCCAGTACTCGCCATCGAATCGTGTCGATAAGCCGATTGATCAAGACTGGCTAGATCTTGACCGCCCGTTTACAGGGGATCCAGGGCCGAAGTGGGGTATTGAACCCCGGCCCATACCGGGCATCCGACACCCAGCTGGGTGCCGAAGAACTCACCCACCAGGATCCCTTTCTCCCCCTTACGGGTCTCCGCACACGGCAAACATGCGGGTGGATCGCAGGCCAGGTGGTAAGGCCGCACACAGACAGTTGACCCACAAGACTGTCCGGACTCAACCCTTGCTGACTCTGGGGTTTTTTCCGGGGTATCCTTCCCCACCCTTTTAGTCGCCTCTTACGACAAGCAGGGATACTGCGGGAGTAGTCTCCATCCCCCTACCCGCAGGGGTGTTATATCCGGAGAAGGCAGGTTGCATGGAAGGTAGATATTCTGCTTATCTATTATTATTCCGATATTAAAAACATTCAAAATTGCTAAATTATACTTATAATATATTAAAAAGCGCCGTTTCCTTTAGAAAAAAAATGACGCGGCCAATTGCATCGGGGTCGTCACCTAGAATGGACCCTAGGTCGCCCCCAATCTTCAGTTGGCTACGCACGTCTCGGTATCTGTCACACTCCGTCAGGATATGCCGAATTCCGAGAGAACAGTCACAGTCATCACACCGGGGTGGAATTTTCTCTTCAGTGAAGAGAAAGGAGTGGGTCAGAAGGCTGTCCCCTATCCTCATACAGGTGATGACGACTTCCTCTCGGCGGCTCCTCCTGACGGAAGTTGGCCACGCTGACGTTACCGGTTTCACTGTGCGTAGTTATTTCTTTGAGATAGTTCTCCACGACTCCCTCCACTGCTGAAGAACTGCACTCTTCAGTGAAACTCATAGGCCTTCACAAGGTACCAGCGTCGACTCAACATCTTCAAGATTGAGAGCGTGTTTTGCGGCAGAGTCAGCTTTCTCATTTCCGGCAATTCCCGTGTGTCCAGGGACACAAAGAAACCAGACGGTGGTTCCCTTCTTGTGAAGGGAAAGCAAAAATGAGTGGATACCCTGGACGATAGGGTGCATAGGAGAGAAGCCAGAAATGGATTTTAGGGCGCTCATGGAGTCTGTGCAAACCACGAAGGAGCCACCATCAACATCTATCCCATCAAGAGCCATTTTAATAGAAAACAGTTCCGCTGTGTAAATACTACACACCGGACTGAGTTTCGCTTTCATGACTCCATGGTGGAATGATACGACCGCACAGGCACAGGCCGTGTCTGACTTCAAACCTTCTGTAAACACGGGTACGAATTCGGGATGGTGGCAAAGAAACATTAAGAATTGTTGCTGGTACTCTTCAGCAGTGTCAAAAGCCTTTTGTCGGTCGTGAAGGAACATTTTTATTTTGGGAGCGGGAGTTAACCATGGCGGGTGATTCGAATGCCAAATGGGGTAGAGTTCAGGTAATAACATACCTCGTTCACGAATAAAATTACGGAAACGTACACTTACAGGCCGAGTGGCTTTTGTCCTGCGATTAAAAAGTTCTAAAAAACGAGGCTTAAAAACAAGGTTAAAACACGGGTGCGTCCTCATCGTTAAAATTTTGGCAACATGGTTGCACATGAGCAGGATCCTAGTAGTAGTAGTATTATTATTTTTGGGTGCGTCGACTACTATGGTCATTTTGCACCACTCTCATCCTTATAAGTACAAAATATAAATTACGAATAAAAAATTAAAATTTCGCTTGCCTACATGTGATAAAATGTGCAATTAAGCCTAAAACAGTGAATTTATAATTTATTTAAAACATTAATATCTTTTAAAAAAGCAATTACTCGGGTGAGACTATCAGGGGAGTCGCCTAGGATAGTTTCTAAGGTCCCGTTAACCTTATGTCTTTCTCGAGAAGACCGGTATTTTTCACACTCCGTCAGGATGTGTCGCACACTCAGAGAGGAGTCGCAATCATCACACCGAGGTGGAGTCTTCTCTTCTGTGAAGAGGTATGAGTGGGTCAGGGCAGTATGCCCTATCCTCAGACGAGTGATTGCGACTTCTTCCCTCCGGGTACTCCTGACAGAAGAGGGCCACACTGTTACTACCGGTTTCACAGACCGAAGTTTGCTATTATGTATCTCCTGCCACGATTCTTGCCATCTGCCCATTGCTATGTTCCGAAACATAGATTTTAGGTCTTCTGCAGTTACCTTGTTCGATACAATTTGTGGCATGTGCAGTGCTTCCTTTGCTGCTTTGTCCGCTCGTTCGTTACCAGCTATTCCCACGTGTCCAGGCATCCAGACAAATGATGTTTTAATTCCCTTGTTAAGAAGGGATTGGAGGGTGCATTGTATATCCTGGACAAGAGGATGGTGTGGGTAATAGGCCGAAATGGACTTCACGGCGCTTAAAGAGTCGGTGCAGATAAGGAAAGAGCCAGAATTGCAATTGATATTCATTAGGGCCATCTTAATTGCGAATAATTCCGCAGTGTATACGCTACACAGTGGATTGAGTCTCGCCTTGATGACCTTGTGGTGTGTGGAGGACACGGCACATGCGCATGCTGAATCAGTCTTCGATCCATCCGTATACACGGGAGTGGAGTCCGGGTGGTTACCCAGGAATTCTAAAAACAGGCTCTGGTACTCCTGCGGTGTGACAGAGGATTTCTGGCGTCCATCCACAACAGTATAGCACTCTGGTCGCGGTAAAGACCAAGGCGGGTATTTTGAGTACCCGACCGCATACACATCCGGTAGTGAGATGTCAAATTCATCAATAAAATCTTTAAAACGAATACTTAGTGGCCTAGTAGCCCTCGTCCTTCTGTTAAAAATATCTAAAAACCTTGGTTTAAAAACTATGTCAAAGCATGGGTGTCTCGACATTGATAAAATTTTTGACACATAGTTGCATGTCAACATTAGCCTACGAGTAGCCAGCGGCGGCTCCCCGGCGTCTGCATAGAGGCTTAGGACAGGAGAGGTCCTAAAAGCGCCAATTGCTAACCGTAATCCTGCGTTGTGGACCGTTGTTAACGGTCGCAGATAAGACTCTCGTCCAGATGAGTAGACTAAACACCCGTAGTCTATTTTCGAACGAATCAGCGCACGGTATAGTAAGATCGAGGTCGTGCGATCAGCACCCCATGTTGTGTTGTTTAAAATTCGTAAAATGTTTAGGCTACGGCGGCACTTATCGGCTAGTTTGCGGACGTGCTCCTGCCATGTCAACCTACGGTCTAAAATCATACCGAGAAATCGAACCGATTCCACGTAAGGAAGGTTATTTCGTCCCAAACGTAACGGCGGATCTATGTGGATACCTCGCAATCGGTGAAAATGCATGCATACAGTTTTTTCCTTGGAGAAACGAAGCCCGTTTCTCTTTGCCCAGTTGTTCAGTTTGATGACAGTCAACTGTGTCAGTCTTGCAACGCTGGCCAATGTAGACGACCTGCAGAAGATTGCAAGGTCGTCTACGAATAGGGATCCCATCACCGGTGTCTTTATACAGTCCGCAATATCATTAATGGCAATTGCAAATAATGTAACGCTTAAAACAGAGCCCTGGGGTACGCCGTTATCCTGAGAGTAAAACTGTGAGAGGTTTTTTCCCACTCTCACTCTAAAACCACGGTTTGTTAAAACGTTTCGGATAAAAATGGGTAGGTTACCCCTGAAACCCCAACTGTGCATTGTTTGCAAGATCTTCCGGCGCCATAGCATGTCATAGGCCTTCTCCAAGTCAAAGAAGACACCAATGACATGTTGACGCAGAAGAAAGGCCTCCTGGATAAAATTATCAGTCCGAATGAGATGGTCGATAGTAGATCTTCCCCTACGAAAGCCACATTGTATGTTGGAAAGAAGGTTTCGCCGCTCCAACCACCAAACAAGCCGGCGATTGACCATTCTTTCCATAACCTTGCACAGGCAACTGGTAAGAGAGATGGGCCTATAGTTGCTAGGGCTACTGTTGTCTTTTCCCTGCTTCGCTATTGGAACCACGATAGATTCCCGCCAGGACTGTGGAAAACTACCCTCCAACCAAATATGGTTGAGGGTATGAAGGACGTCCAGCAGCGCTTTCTTCGGTATGTTCCGGAGAAAAGCGTTGTGGACACTGTCTGTTCCTGGGGTCGAATTCCTGGATTCCGCAATTGCAGAGGCCAGCTCCCATAGCGAGAAGCATTCGTTATAGTCAGCAATACCCTGCGTTTCACGGAACGATAGGGATTTTGCTTCGCAGCGTTGCTTTATTTCTCTGAAGTCGGCATCATAATTGTCGTTACTGCAGATGTTGCTGAACGTATGGCCAAAGATCTCACATAATTCCGAGGGAGATGTTACCACCCGGTCATCGACTTTTAGTCCGGAAACGCCGCATTGCTGACGGGAGCCCGAGATGCTTCGTACCTTCCTCCAGACCTGTGCAGGAGGCGTCCTGTGGTTGACGCCTGAGATGAATTCTATCCAGGAGGCCTTCTTCGCCTCCTTTACGATTTGTCGGGCTTTCGCTCGAAGACGTCGGAAGGAGGCAAGATTGGTTTTCGTGGGGTACTTCTGAAAAATGCGAAGTGCTCGCTTCCGCAATTTTATTGCCTTCGCGCATTCCTCTGTCCACCATGGCACTGGAGGTCGACGGACGATACCCTTGGATCGTGGGACGCTGGTATTTGCCGCCTCGATGATTGCAGATGTAAGGACTTCGACGTTTTGCATTACGTCACGGTTGCCGTCATGTTTATATGTAAAATTCTCTCTGAAAATTGACCAGTCAGCTTTCTGAATAATCCAATTTCCAGGAGTTATAAAAAATGGATTAAAAAAGATATTCTTACGTATAAAAAGGGGAAAATGATCACTGCCACATAGATCTGTATGAACGGATAAGTTGAGTTTCGTGGAAAGACTGCTCGAGCAGATGGCGAGGTCAATGGAAGAAAGTTCTCCATTAAAACTATTAAAACGAGTTTTCTCACTACTATTCAGTAGAACAAGGTTAAAATCCTGGATAAAATGTGATAAAATCCGCCCTCTTCTATTGCACTGGCTTCTAGAGCTACCCCACAAAGGGTCATGTGCATTAAAGTCTCCTAAAAGTATAAAGGGCTTGGGTAATTGAAGGATAAGATTCTCGAGGTTGTTTTCAGTGACTGGAGCGCACTCCGGTAAGTAAACGTTGCACAGCGTTATGGTCTCTGGTGCGTGCACAGTCACAGCAACCGCCTGAAAAAGTGTGTTCAGTTGTACCCGAGAGGTGTAAAGGGTCTCCCAGACAGCAACCGCCACTCCACCCTGGGCTCGTTGGCCGCTGGCATCGTCGTATCTAAAAACATTAAAATTCCTTAAGTTACCCTTGTCCGTGGCTTTAAAATGCGTCTCTTGGAGACAAATACAAGACGGATTAAAATCACGAATTAAAATGGTTAACTCCTCCTTGTGACGATAAAACCCATTACAGTTCCACTGTAAAATAGAATTCATTTAAAAAGGGAAAAAAATAAAAGGCGAGAAACAAGTTAAAAACAGCAGTCTGTCCATCCGTTAGGAGGATCAGCGCCTAATGCGGCTCTTTTTCCCCTTTTGCCTGGCTAAGAGGACGTCTGTCTCAGACGGGTCATCCTCCTCAATAGCCTCCTCTGGGCATGGAGCGCGTACCCCGGAGGGGCCGGGGGATGGCGTTTTCTCACGCCCCGAGGGCGGGGTCCCAGTGGGTTTCGGCGGGTTCTTCTTAGGAGAACCCGCACAGGTGACATTCTTTGGTTTTGCCGGCTTTGTAGCCTTATCCGGCTTGGCTTCTTCATCTTTTCTAGACTTTCTTGTGTCAGTTGTCTTATCTGCATCATTTTTCTGAGTATTGTCAGATCCATTTTTATTGGTTGGGGTTTCAGCGACAGCAGCGAAAGATCTGGAGAAAGTAGGGGCTATTAGGGTGCGGTACTTTTTTCTGGCTTCTATGTATGGCAACTTTTCAACTGTTTTTATCTCCATTATCTTCTTTTCCTCTTTCATTCTCGGACAATCGCGGGAGTACACTGGGTGTGCACCCTCGCAATTGACACAAAAAGGTTCGGAGGTGCAACCATCATCCTCATGCTTTTCATTACCACAGCGCGGGCAGGTGGCCTTGCCCTTGCATCTAGTGGCGATATGGCCAAAGTGTTGGCATTGAAAACATCGCATGGGGTTAGGGATGAATGGGCGGACAGGAACCGATTCATACCCAACAAAAACCTTGTCGGGGAGCGTGTCGCGCGAGAAGGTGAGGATAACAGACGTGCTGTTGATCAGCTCACCGTTCCGCTTTATTTTTAATCGACGACAGTCTATAATGCCCTGAGGGGCCATTTCCCTCTTTATTTCGTCGTCGTCGACATACAGCAGGTCGTAACTGCTTATCACTCCCCGACTGGTGTTCAAGGTGCGGTGCACCTCGACCTTCACTGGTATATCATTTAAACGGGTAAAATTAAGCAACTTTGCACTTTGGGTATCATTGGCCGTTTCTATTAATAAAGTTCCGTCACGTAGCTTCTTGGCAGATATTAAGTCGCCAGTAACTGCTGCTGAAAGGACTCTACGGATTAGGAAGGGAGATACCTTAGTGAGGGTCTCATCTTCCTTTGCACATCTCATTATCAAGTACCGCCTACAAGCGGACACCGG
Source organism: Pyrrhosoma nymphula (assembly GCA_963573305.1). NCBI lineage: Eukaryota > Metazoa > Arthropoda > Insecta > Odonata > Coenagrionidae > Pyrrhosoma > Pyrrhosoma nymphula. Next base: position 102,768,604 of record OY754335.1, on the reverse strand, counting down.
GTTAACTCCCCCGCCCGTTTCCGGACGGGATCTTTTTAATGGAGGAAGGGTATCTGGTTCCATTAATATAAGAGGTTCATCCCCTGGGCTCCCCACCCACCACGGAGCCACATATTTGGGACGCCACACCGCCAGCCGGTGTGGTCGCCAGGGCTACCCAAGGGATATAGCACTATCGTGTAGGGGATTTGCTTCAGGTTAGGTCTCCAGTGAATGGGCCCTCCAAACCCATACACCTTCGGCTGCCCTACACAGACCCCCATCACTCCAGCACTCGCCATCGAAACGTGTCGATAAGCCGATTGATCAAGACTGGCTAGATCTTGACCGCCCGTTTACAGGGGATCCAGGGCCGAAGTGGGGTATCGAATCCCGGCCCATACCGGGTATCCGACACCCGGCTGGGTGCCGGAGAACTCACCCACCAGGATCCCCTTCTCCCCCTTACGGGTCTCCGCACACGGCAAACATGCGGGTGGATCGCAGGCCAGGTGGTATGGCCGCACACAGACAGTTGACCCACAAGACTGTCCGGACTCAACCCTTGCTGACACTGGGGTTTTTTCCGGGGTTTCCTTCCCCGCCCTTTTAGTCGCCTCTTACGACAAGCAGGGATACTGCGGGAGTATTCTCCATCCCCCAACCCGCAGGGGTAAGCAGGATCCTTCGGTGGCACAATGGCGGCTCTCCTGCATCCACATGGATGCTGACAACAGGACTTGTCCGGAAAGCACCCGTGGTGAGCCGGAGCCCTGCGTTGTGCACGCTATTCAGGGGTCTTAGGTAAGACTCCCGAGTGGATGAGTAAATGAAGGATCCGTAGTCCAACTTTGATCTCACCAATGCGCGGTATAATAAAAGGAGTGTTGTGCGGTCTGCTCCCCACAATACGTGGCTTAAAATCTTTAAAACATTTAAGGATTTAAAACAATTGTTTTTTAAAACTTGCATGTGTTCCAGCAAATTGAGGCGGAAATTGAATGTCATTCCAAAAAAACGGACCGGCTGTGCGTAGTCGAGATCTCTGCCACCTAAGCGCCGCGGAAATGGGATATGGACTCCCCTTAGGCGATGAAAGTGGACACACAGTTTTCCCTGGAGAAAAAACAAAGCAGTTTCCTTGTGTCCACCGGTGTAAACTATTTAGGGTCAGTTGGATATGTCTGAAAGCAGTGAGAAGTTTGGATGATCGGCAAAAAATCGCCAAGCCATCGACAAACAATGATCCAATTACCGGGGTTTTTATGCAATCCGCAATATTGTTAATTGCGATGGCAAAAAGTGTTATGCTTAGCACAGATCCCTGAGGTACGCCGTTATCTTGCCTATAAGGTCCAGTGAGGTGCTGTCCTATTTTTACCCTGAAAACTCGGTCGGATAAAAAATTTCTGATAAAAATTGGCAGACTGCCCCTGAAACCCCACTCATGCAGCGTGCTTAAAACCTTCCGCCGCCAGACTCGATCGTAAGCCTTCTCCAAATCGAAGAAGACCCCGATCACGTGCTGGCGGAGGAGAAAGGCTTCCTGGATGAAATTGTCGAATCGAACTAGGTGGTCCATGGTGGAGCGGCCCCAACAAAATCCGCACTGACTTCTGGAGTGAAGGTCTCGGCGCTCTAACCACCAAACGAGCCGCCGGTTCACCATCCTTTCCATTATTTTGCACAGGCAGCTGGTTAGAGAAATGGGTCTATAACTGTTCGGGTCACCACGATCTTTGCCCTGCTTTAGGATGGGGATGACTGCTGACTCCCGCCATGTCGATGGAAAATCACCTTCAATCCAGAGCTGGTTGAAGGTGTGGAGGACCTCCAACAATGCTTTCTCCGGAATATTACCGAGAAAGGCATTGTGGACCTCGTCAAGACCCGGAGATGTGTTTCCTGAGTCGGCAATGGCAGACTTTAATTCCCAAAATGAGAAAGGAAGGTTATAGTGGGCTACACACCGCGTCTCATTGAAATTGATCGGAATCATTGCGCAGCGCTCTTTTAAGTGTACAAAATTCTTGTCGAATGCGTCGTCGCTGCTAGTTCTCGAAATAAACTGGCCAAATGCCTTTCCGATGTCATGTGGTGATGTTAGAACTTCACCACGGACTTTAAGGAAAGAAACACCTAGCTGCTGCTGATTGCCCGATAGACCCCTTACCTTGCGCCATATCTGTGCAATTGGTGTCCTGCAGTTGACACCGGAGACAAATTTCATCCAGGAAGCTCTTTTTGCATTCCTTACGACCTGTCGAGCATTCGCTCTCAGTCGTCGGAAGGAGGATGAATTTCTTTCGGTGAGGTATTTATTAAATATTCGTAACACTTTTTTACGTTGGCGAATAGCTTTTGCGCAGTCATCATTCCACCACGGTAACGCAGTCCTAGAAATTATACGGCGAGACCGTGGTACGCTGCTGTCTGCAGCTTCGATGATCATTGCAGTCAAATTATTAATATTTTCAACGCTATCATTGGTTTCGTCATATTTGAAATTAAAAGTCTCCTTAAAACGTCCCCAGTTCGCTTTCTGAACAATCCAGTGACCCGTCCGAATAAAATCTGGATTAAAATGCCGTTCCTTGGTAATAAAAATGGGATAGTGATCGCTCCCACACAAATCGTCATGTACAGACATACTTAGTTTTGTAACTAAAATGCTCGATACAATACATAAATTGATACTCGAGAAGTCGCCAGTAAAACTGTTAAAACGGGTTTTCTCCCCATTGTTTAGTAAAACCAGGTTACTATCACATATAAAATGGGATAAAATCCGTCCTCTACGGTTGGACTGAGCTCGAGCACTTCCCCATAGAGAATCGTGAGCATTAAAATCTCCCATTAAAATCTCCCATTAAAATGAAAGGCTGAGGTAGCTGGCGGACAAGGGATTCTAAATTAAAACGGGTGACCGGCGCATTCTCAGGGAGATAAACGTTACACAACGTGACCTCCTCGGGGGCACGCACGGTCACTGCCACAGCCTGAAAGGGAGTGTTGAGTTGCACTCGGGAGGTGTAAAGGGCCTCCCGAGTAGCAACCGCCACTCCACCCTGGGCTCGTTGGCCACTGGTGTCGTCCAGTCTAAAAACGTTAAAACCATTTAAAATGCCCTTGTCCGTTGTTTTAAAATGAGTCTCCTGCAAACATATGCAAGACGGGTTAAAATCACGAATTAAAACAATCAGCTCCTCCTTACGCAGATAAAAACCATTGCAGTTCCACTGCAAAGTAAAAGCCATAGATATCTATTTAAAAAAAAGAAAAATAGATAAATAAATATGTGAAGTGATATAAAAAGCAAGGGGGTCAGCGCCGAAAACGGTGCTTTTTCACCTTTTGTTTCGCGATGAGGACTTCCGTCTCCGTGGGGCCGTCGTCCTCCATTGATTCCACTGGAACTGGTTTGGCTAGTCCGGAGGGGCCGGGGGATGGTGTTTTTTCGCGCTGTTTCAGCGCTACCCAGGTTGAAGATTTAGGCTGGTTCTTCTTAGGAGAACCAGCGTTGGTGGTGTCGTTTTCGTTTGTTGCCGGAATTGGTGCCTTGACCAGCTTGGCTACTTCATTTTTTTCAGTTTTTTGGCTGTCATAACTCTCTGTCTGAGTGCCTTGGGAAGCCTTTACCACATTTGTGGTCGCCACCGTGGCAAAGGATCTCGAAAAAATAGGGGCTGCTGTGGCTCTGTATTTCTTCCTTGCCTCGAGGTATGGGATTTTTTCTATGGTTGTTATCTTCATGACTTTCCGTTCTTCAACCATCTTGGGACACTTCCGAGAATAAGCTGGATGAGTACCCTCGCAGTTCACACAACCTGGTTCCTTGTTGCACTCCGCAACCTTATGGCCTTCCAGGCCGCAGCGTGGGCAGGTGGCCTTGACCTCACATCGCGTGGCGATGTGGCCGAAGCGCTGGCACTGGAAGCAGCGCATTGGTGCTGGTAACCACCCCCAACTACCTACCCATGGCAGAATAATGGAAGTAGTAATACCAGTACAAGCACCCAAATAAAAGAGCCCACTGCAGACATCACACTACAGCCTAGGGAAGAGGAGGCGGAGGTAAATACCTCACCAAACAGGACGGAAAATAGGAAAAAAGACCTCATCAGACAGGGCAGAAGAGCCGACACAAAAGTTAAATGACAACGATGTACCACTTAACGACATCAAAAGCATTTTAAAAACACTGACGACTTTTGGGACAATGTTACAACAGCAAATGGCTATATTCCAAGATATGATGATGAAAATTACGGGTATTCTCTCCTCTTTGACCAACCATGTGTCATAAGGCAGGGAAGAGAAATTTACTGGTCATCTCTATCTGGAATGCAAATGGAGGCATTATGAATAAAACCCCCGAATTAACAATCTTTCTTTTAAAGCACCTAGTGGACGTGTGCCTTATATCCGAAACCCACCTTAAAGTAGGCGTGAAACGGGAAGTCCCAGGATATAAAATAATAAGAAAAGATCGGGAGAGGACAAATGGACGGGCAGCAGGGGGCGTGGCAATCTTGATGAAGGATAACCTCATCTATAATGACGCTCCAATCATGGGAAGAATGACTAGCCTTGAAGCCGTGGGTATTAGTTTACTAACTGAACTAGGAAATCTTAATATCTATTCCTGCTACCTCGCTCCGACGAGAGAATTTCTCGAAGAAGAATTCTCGAATTTTTTAAACGATGATGATCAGATATTTCTGGGAGGAGACTTTAATTGCAAACACATACAATGGAATTGTCCAACAGAAAATAAGAACGGAAAGAGATTAAATAATTGGGTTAATAATAACAATCTAAAGATAGCAGCCCCTACAGATCCCACCAGAGTATATGGAAGGAGCGTCATTGACTTGGCCTTACACAGGAATATAAGACGAAAGATAAAAGCATCCACGATTAACGACCTGACAAGCGACCATTACCCAGTGCTCATTCATATTGGAAACCGGCCGATTCTAAACAGCAATAATCAAAAAAGGATGTGCTATGGACTGGCTGACTGGGATCACTTCCAAAATAAAATCAGTGAAATGATTTCTAGGGAAAAATGGATAGTGGAAACCAAAAAAGATGTAGACAATATGGCCGAAACCCTAGAAAATGCCATTACACAAGGCATGACAGAGGCCATTCCGACCAAGAAACGGAGGCCCGCTGATGTTATTAAACTTGACGACGATATAAAACATGCAATCCGAGAAAGAAATCTTACACGAAGACAATACCAACGCTTTGGTACAAACTATTACAAAATAAGAATGAAACAATTAAACACTTTTATTAAAAGACGAATAAAAAAACAGAGGATTAAAAGGTGGAACGACCAGTTAACAGCCCTGGGAACGACTGACGAATCCATATGGAAGATGGCAAGACAACTCAGGAAGACGTAACAGCCAGATCCCAGAATTAACACAGGAAAAGGCATTATCCACACCTCAAAAGACAAATGTGATTACATGGCCCAAGAATTCAAAAAGGTCTTCAGCCCAAATCCACCTTGCCTGAAAACTCCCGACCTAATAATAAAACAGTATGGGACATTGACGAAGACAATGACAAATATCCGTTACCCCAAATTATAGTGAATGAAACCATAACAACAATAAAGAAATTACCAAACAGTAAGGCCACAGGGGAAGATAATATACCAAACGAGGTTATAAAAAGGCTCCCACTAGATGCAATCAGCTACATTACCACCATGGCAAATAACAGTATAAGACTGGGCTACTTTCCGGCAAAATGGAAGCGAGCTCATATTAAATGTATTCCAAAGAAAAACGGAAAGACCATAAACCCGCAAGACATCAGACCGATATCCCTGCTCTCTAATCTAGGGAAACTTCTTGAAAGACTAATAGTGCCCAAGATAAATAAATATGTGGAAGACGAAGGATTCTTGCCTGAAGAACAGTTTGGCTTCAGGCAAAAGAGATCGACGACTCAGCAACTGCATAGAGTAATAAATTTTATCTGACGGATTCAATAAGAAAGAAGCGACAATAGGAATATTCCTAGATATTTCCAAAGCCTTCGACAAAGTTTGGCATGACGGACTGCTTCACAAAATGGACATCCTGGGATTCCCAAAATGGATTTTAAACTGGACAAACTCATACTTGAGAGATAGAAGTTTTACTGTAAAATGGGCGCATGAAAGGAGTGACAACATCCCTATTACAGCAGGGGTACCACAGGGATCCATATACGGACCACTCCTTTTTAATATATACACCTCAGACTTCCCAAAAGATAATGACGATTGGCACACGGAAATAGCCCTCTATGCCGACGACGCTGCAATTCTGGCCAGGAGTAAGAAGGCACCAACAGGAGCAGAATATGCCCAAGACACCATAGACGAAGTTGTTAAATGGTATAATAAATGGAGAATAAAAATCAATACAAATAAGACACAGGCAGTCCTATTCACGAGACCACACGTAGTAACACCCTGGTGCCCATTCCTACGAATAAAAGGACAACCCATAGACTGGTCTGACTCTGCTAAATACCTTGGAGTAAAACTAGACAATAGATTGAACTTAAAAGACCACACCAATGCAGTAATAGCGAAAACCATAGGGATGCGGGCAACCCTATCACCAATACTAAAAATTAACGCCACGCCCAACACGGTTAAGAAAAGGATATATGAAACATATATTAGACCAATAATTCTATACGCCACGCCGGCATGGGCTGGACTAGCATCCAAGGGAACAATGGAAAAGCTCCTAAAAACAGAACGACGGTGCCTAAAATCCTTTTTTTTAAATACGCTGGGGAACAAAAAATGAACTGGTCTATAAATGTACAAAGATAACGGATATTAAGAATACAATCAAAGAACAATCACTATCTTATTATAAAACACTAAAAGACAGTGATACGGAGGTAATAAGGATTATTGGCGAGGACCAAAAATCAACTTGGGACATCACAAGGAGACCTATAGATATATTAAAACTATAAAAAACTATAATTGGCAGGGAGAAACAATAAAACGGCAACTAGATAACAAACTAAAAGACGGGCCACAGAGCAAAAGCCTACAAAAAATAGTCAGGCATCTTCTGAAATCAGCTGCTTTCGCAGCAAAGGACACTGATGAGGGGCTGCCGTGGCTCTGTATTTCTTCCTTGCCTTGAGGTATGGGATTTTTTCTATGGTTTTTATCTCCATGACTTTCCGTTCTTCAACCATCTTGGAACACTTCCGAGAATAAGCTGGATGAGTACCCTCGCAGTTCACACAACATGGTTCCTTGTTGCACTCCGCAACCTCATGGTCTTCCAGGCCGCAGCGTGGGCAGGTGGCCTTGACCTCACATCGCGTGGCGATGTGGCCGAAGCGCTGGCACTGGAAGCAGCGCATTGGTGCCGGAATGAATGGCCGCACTGGGACATCATAACCCACGAATACCCTGTCGGGAAGACTATCACGCGCAAATGTAACTACGACGGAAGTAGCTTATATAACTTCGCCGTTGCGCTTCGTGGTGGGCCGACGAGCATCTGTGACTCCTTGACATGCCATTTCGCTTTTTATTTCGTCGACTTCCACGTACATTAGGTCATAATGGGATATCACTCCCCGACAGGTGTTGAGGGTACGGTGCAACTCCACCTTAACTGGAATGCCATGGAGACTCTTGAGTGTCAGAAGTTTTTCACTCTGGGAAATATTTGCTGTTTCAATTAGCAGGCTCCCGTCCCGCAGTTTTTTTGCCGATTTTAAATCTCCAGGAACTTAGGCCGACAGCAATTTACGGATGAGAAAAGGGGACACCCGTTTGAATGTCTCCCCTTCTTTCTCGCATTTCATTAACAAAAACCGCGTACAAGCGGGTAAACTATTGGCTCCCCCGCCCGTATCCGGGCGGGATCTTTTTGGAGGTGGAAAATTGGTTTCCGCCATTCCAAATTATTCTTCGTCCCCCGGGCTCCCCACCCACCATGGAGCCACACAATTGGGACGCCGCACCGCAAACCGGTGCGGTCGCCAGGGCTACCCGAGGGGATATAGCACCCTAGAGGTGGCTGTCTGTTTCGGGTTGGATCTTCAATGCACGGGCCGACCAAACCCGTACACCTCCGACCGCCCTACGCAGACCCCCACCTCCCTGGCACTCGCCACCGTTTAGCTAACGCCACGGAAGCTGATTGACCGGGAGTAGCTCGCTCCCGGCCGCCCGATTACACAGAATCCGGGGCCAAAGTGGGGTATTGGCCCATAGTCCATACCGGGCATCCGACACCCGGCTGGGAACCACTGACCTCACCCTCCAGGATCCCCTTCTCCTCTTTACGGGTCTCCGCACACGGCAAACATGCGTGTGGATCGCAGGCCAGGTGGTGTGGCCGCACACAGACAGTTGACCCACAAGACTGTCCGGACTCAACCCTTGCTGGCTCGGGGTTTGTTTTCGGGGTTCTCTCCCCGCCCTTTTAGTCGCCTCTTACGACAAGCAGGGATACTGCGGGAGTATTCTCAATCCCCCTACCCGCAGGGGTGATTATACTTTGTATTCCAATGCTGAACTTCTTCAAAATCATCAGTTGACCCGTAAGTTTTACTTTTTAATTCAGTACAATTATTCCGTAGTTACTATGAAGTACAAATACTGTTGATGAACAAATCAGAGGTTAACATTTTTATAAAAATTCTCTTTCAGCAATAATCCTACGTAGTCTACTCCCATCGCTAGCTGCCTTTGGGATACGCACTTCGCGTAGCACTTCCGCTAGCCGCCTTTCGGCTCTTCCCAACCCTCGGTGAGAGAAAAGGACCCAGGTCAGTAACCCACTTTATTGCACCACTATTTTTAATTTCAAGAAGGGATGTTTTCCTCTTTTCCCCTGAAACGGTTAACCATTCTTCATTGCTGCTTTCTACTCTTCCAGAATGGAGAAAGAATTTTTTAATCTGGGAAGCGAAGAGGATGTGGAGAGGGTGCGGAGTATTTTGGTGTCAGAGGACATGGCTGTTGATTCCGAGGCTGAAGTGGATTCCGATGCAGATGTTCGGTTTTCAAGAAGCACATCTTCAACCCCCAAGGTATCAACTCCTACTCAAGTCGTGATCTCCAATTTCCCTTACGAGGATCCTGGAATGGAACCTCAACCGGGGCCTAGTGGTCAGTAGAAGGTAAAGACGTCAGCCACTTTTGAGAGCGATTCCTCTTCTTCTGAGAGCAGCAGCGAAGACGTGGAAATGGAAGACGTAAATTGGGGTAAAATATCACTGTCCCCAGTGAAATTCAAGGGTTTCAAATTTGACCAACATTATGGACTTGCTCCTGGAGTCGAAGTAGACATTTCAATCCCATTGTCATTTTTTTCACCATTTTTACGAGTTTTCTTTTTGAATGTATTCTGGAACAATCCAATTTGTATGCCAATCAAAATCATACAAACTTAACTTGAGTCGAGAGGAAATGAAGGCATTTCTAGGGATGCTAATAATAATGGGATTCCACACATTACCTAGTCTCAGATTGTACTGGGCTAGTGATCCAAATTTTCATTTTGAAAGGATTTCAGCAATAATGCCAATAGAAATGTTTTAGAAACTATTGCGATTCATTCACAATGAAAGTGACAATGACAATGAAAAAATGCCGAAAAGGGGTGAGCTAAATTTTTATAAGTTATACAACGTTAGGCCCATGAATACGGAACTGAATAAAAATTTCAAAAAAAATTTTAACCCAAGTCGTTGGTTGTCAATTGATGAGTCAATGGTGAAGTTCAAGGGGTGATCAACTCTGAAACAATATATGCCAATGAAGCCGATAAAAAGAGGCTTCAAAGTTTGGACGATTTGTTGTGGAAAGACAGGGTATGCTCTTGGTTTAGACGTCTATGTCAGGAAAGAAGACAGCCAAAGCGTTCTATTGGGTGAAAGAGTAGTACAGAAACTAAGCCAACCTTATTTATAGTAGTAGTAGTATTTTGTTTTAGGGTGCTTCGACGGCAAGGGTCATTCGCACCACGTACAACCAACAATGGGTCTTTTCTTAGTTTCTTAAATCAAGTGACAGTGAATAAATATATAATTTAATAAACAATTAAAATTAAAAAAAAAATATATAAATAAATTTAAGATGGATAAAAACGATATTCTGCTAACTGTAGACCAGTATACAGTGAGTCATACCATGTTAAAAATCCTAGTTTCTTTCAAAAATTTTAAAACACATGTGATGCAATCAGGGTCGTTCCCTAGGACCTGTCTTAGGTCCCCCCTGATGCCGAGCCTGTCACGTGCTGCACGGTACATATTACACTCAGTCAGGAGGTGTCTCACAGACATGGAAGAGTCGCAGTGGTCACATCGAGGTTGTGTCTTCTCCTCTGTAAAGAGGTAGGAGTGTGTAAGGGCACAGTGCCCTATCCTCAGACGTGTGATCACCACTTCTTCCCTGCGAGTCCTTCCAACTGAAGTGGGCCACGCTAATATGTCCGGCTTGATGCTGTGTAGCTTGTTCCCGGTTTGGGAGCGCCATAATTCTGACCACTTATTAAGGGCTACGTTTCTCAACATAGCCCTCAAATCGTCCGTGGTTACCAGCGAAGATGCGGTGCGGTCGTCCATAAGGGCCTCTTTCGCCGCAAGGTCGGCCTTTTCATTTCCGACTATTCCCACGTGCCCAGGGACCCACAGGAAACGAATTTCTACTCCCTTTTCATAAAGAGATAAGGTGGCGGATGGAATCTCCTGGACCAGAGGATGCATAGGGGAATAGCTGGTTATGGCATGCAACGCACTCATCGAGTCGCTGCAGGCCATGTAGGCGCCATTACATGCATGGATCCCACCAAGGGCCAATTTTATGGCGAAGAGCTCTGCCGTGTAGATGCTACACGACGGCCTTAGCTTCGCCTTGATGATTCCATGGTGGGACGAGAATACTGCACACGCACATGCTGATTGGGACTTAGACCCGTCTGTAAATACTGGGATGAAGCCGGAGTGGCGGTGCAGAACTTCCCGAAACATCTGCTGGTACTCCACGGGTGTGGTGTAAGATTTATGGCCTCTTTTTAGAGCAAAGCTACACCTGGGAAATGGTACTCTCCACGGTGGGTGATCTGATAACCCACAGCCATACACTTCTGGAAGTGTCGCGTCCGTTCCCGCTATAAAATCATTAAAACGAATACTGAAGGGTTTGGTGGCCCTTGTCCGCCTATTAAAAACGTTTAAAAACCGGGGGTTAAAAATTATATTGAAACAAGGATGCGCCTTCATTGATAACATTTTGGTAGCGTAATTACACATCAAGATGTTCCTTCGCGTTGACAATGGAGGCTCCCCGGCATCCGAATAAACGCTCAAGGTCGGAGACGTCCTGAACGCTCCGGTCGCCAGACGTAGTCCCGCATTGTGAACCGTTGCTAACGGTTTCACATAGCTTTCGCGACCCGAGGAGTAAACAAAACATCCGTAGTCTAATTTGGAACGCACCATTGCTCTGTAAAATGAGAGCATGGTGGTTCGATCTGCACCCCATGACGAATTAGATAAAATACGTAAAACATTTAACACTTTAAAACATGTATCCTTTAAAACTCGAATATGTTCTCTCCAATTAAGTTTTGAGTCAAACACCATCCCGAGAAAACGAATAGATCCTACGTAGGGGAGAACTCTACCACCAAGTCGTAACTCTGGTGGGTGGTGGTGACCCCGTGTACGATTAAAATGCATACATTTCGTCTTTTCGGTTGAAAAGCGAAAACCATTTCTCTGGGACCAAGAATTCATTTTGTTTAGGCATAGCTGTATTTGCCTAGCCGCAGTCACTGGTTTGGATGACCGGCAGAAAATCGCAAGGTCGTCCACGAACAACGATCCCATAACAGGAGCACTGATGCATTCAGTTACATCGTTTATCGCAATAGCGAATAACGTTACGCTAAGGACTGAACCTTGAGGCTCTCCATTTTCCTGTGTGTAACGTTGTGATAGGTGTTTACCTATCCTTGTTCTAAAAACTCGGTCCATTAAAAAATGTTTTATAAAAATGGGCAAATTTCCCCTAAAACCCCATCGGTGCAACTTCATTAATATATTCTGACGCCAGACCCTGTCATATGCCTTCTCCAGGTCGAAGAAGACCGCAATGACCTGCTGGCGCAGAAGAAAAGCCTCCTGAATAAAGTTATCACTCCTGACGAGGTGATCGATCGATCTACCTCGCCGGAAACCACACTGAATATTTGAAAGAAGGTTCCGTCGCTCTAACCACCAAACGAGACGACGGTTTACCATTCTTTCCATCACCTTGCACAGGCAACTGGTCAGGGAGATGGGTCGATAGTTATTCAGATCCGCTCTGTCTTTCCCCTGCTTCGGGATCGGAACCACCGCAGATTCCCTCCAGGATGACGGGAAACTGCCCTCGAGCCATACTTGGTTTAGTGTTTTAAGCATTTCCATCAACGCCTCCCCCGAAAGATTTCGAAGGAAGGCGTTGTGGATGCCATCCAGACCCGGAGATGTGTCTTTGGAAACTGCGATGGCTGATCGGAGTTCCCAGAGGGAAAAGGGGTCATTATACTCCGCGGGTACGGACGTCTCAGTGAAATTAAGAGGAATTCTCTGGAGGCGTTCCTTGATGGCCAAGAACGCATCGGAATAATTGCTGTCACTACTTATGCCAGTGATTCGCCGAAAACTTCGGCTATATCGAGAGGTGACCTCACGACGTTGCCATTAACTTTCACGTATGAGACGCCGTACTCCTTGCGAGAGCCAGAGATGCTTCTTACTTTGTTCCATGCCTGTGCAAGTGGTGTCCTGTGGTTAATACTACTAACAAACTCTATCCAGGAGGCTTTCTTAGCCTCCTTTACGACTCGTCGAGCTCGAGCTCTCGATTGACGAAAGGAGGCTAGGTTAGCTGCGGTAGGGAACTTATTAAAAACCCGCAAAGCACGTTTCCGCAGACGAATTGCTTCGGCGCACTCCTTGTTCCACCAAGGAACTGCTGGCCTTGGGAGATTCCCCTGTGACCGTGGAACACTGCAATTCGCTGCTTCAATCATAGTTCTAATTAAAATCTCCACGTTACGAGTGGCGTCACGATTCTCATCGTGTTTAAAAGTAAAACCCTGTCTAAAATTATGCGTCTGCTTTACGGACGATCCAATTGCCCGGTTGGATAAAATCTAAGTTAAAATTGCTTTCCAAATTGATGAAAATTGGGAAGTGGTCGCTTCCACAAAGATCTGAGTTCACGGACAAGTTCAGTTTGGTGAATAGCCTGCTCGAGGATATGCATAAATCTATGGAGGAATATTCTCCATTAAAAGCATTAAAACGTGTTTTTTTCACAATTATTAAGCAAACAAAAATTAAAATCAGGAATAAAACTGGCTAAGATCCGTCCTCTCCTAGTGCTTTGGCCCCTAGAACTTCCCCACAAGGGATCATGGGCGTTAAAATCGCCCAATAATATAAAGGGCCTTGGCAACTGTCGGACGAGGGCTTCCAGGTTGCAACGATTCACCGGTGCACCGTCTGGTAGATAAACGTTGCATATCGTTATTACTTGAGGGGTAAACACGGTAACGGCCACAGCCTGAAACGGAGTGGTCAGCTGTACTCGAGAGGTGTAAAGGGCCTCCCGAACAGCGACCGCCACTCCGCCATGGGCTCTTAGGCCACTAAGGTCGTCACACCTTTCCACCATATACCCATTTAAAATACCCTTGTCCGTTTCTTTAAAATGCGTCTCTTGGAGACATAAAAAAGAGGGGTTAAAATCTCGGATTAAAATGGCCAGCTCTTCTTTATGCCTATAAAAGCCGTTACAGTTCCACTGTAGTATAAAAACCATTAAATAAAATTTAAAATAAATAAATAAATAGATGTAATAAATCCTACAGAGCAGTTTTTGTCCGCACTCATGCTTGATGAGCGCTTAAATCGCTGCTTCCTTCCCTTACTACGTATTTTTTGGATTTCTGAGTCAGAGACACAGAAATCTTCGTCCATAGCCTCCGGTTTGGGATGAGTTCCCTTACCGTTACCGGAGGTACCGGGAGGAGTTTTCCTCGCCTAACGGGCGAGACTCCGGTGGTTTTTTGGTGTGAATTATTGGAAGAGCTCGCAGACTTGGTGGTTTCTTTTCCAGCATTACTATCATTATTTTGTTTTCCTCCCTTCACGGGTGTTTCAATTCCATTAATTGGGTCCGTTTGCGTAGAGATGGTTGTAAACTTCTTCATTGTGGTGGTTGCTACCGCGGCAAAGGATCTGGAAAAAGTAGGGCCATTTTGTGCCCGGTACTTTTCCCTTGCCTCAAGATAAGGTATTTTATTCAGCGTCTTTATTTCCATGATCTTTCGCTCTTCGGTCATCTTTGGACAATTGCGAGAGTACACTGGATGTGCACCCTCACAATTGACACAAAAGGGGTCAGATACGCACTCTTCCCCATCATGCTTCGGTTTGCCGCAACGCGGGCAGGTGGCCTTGCCCTGACATCGCGTAGCGATGTGGCCAAAGTGCTGGCATTGGAAGCATCTCATGGGGCTGGGTATGAAAGCACGGACAGGAACCGATTCATAGCCAATGAATACTCTGTCGGGAAGCTTGTCGCAAGCGAACGTGAGGATGACAGATGTGGATGCCTTCACCTCGCCGTTGCGCCTCGTGGTCAATTTGCGAACATCAACTACGCCTTGCGATGCCATCTCCCTTTTGATATCTTCTGCATACATATACAATAGGTCGTAGTGACTTAAAACTCCCCGACATGTATTCAGGGTCCTGTGCGTCTCTACCTTGACCGGGATGTCGTAAAACTTGGTCATTGCCAGCAGCTTTTCGCTTTGTTGGTCCGTGGCTGTTTCAAATAATAAGGAACCATCTCTCAGTTTTTTAGCAGATTATAACTCTCCAGGTACACACCCTTGAAAAACTTTTTTTATTAAGAAGGGAGACACTTTAGTAAGAGTCTCACCTTCTTTTATACACTTCATCACTAAATAGCGCTTCGAAGCGCAGAAAGCACATTCTCCCCCGCCCGGATCCGGGCGAGATCTTTTTGATTTTGGTGGTGAGGTATTCTCAGCCATACCAAAATTTTAACTTCATCACCCGGCCTCCCCACCCACCACGGAGCCACACATTCGGGACGCCGCACCGCATACCGGTGCGGTCGCCAGGGCTAGCACGGGGGATATAGCGCTTCTGGGGGTGGATGTCTGTTTCGGGTAAGGACCTTCGATGCGCGAGCCCACCTAAACTCGCACACCTCCGGCCACCCTACACAGACCCCCACCACCTTGGCACTCGCCGCCGGAACGCAAAGCGATCGGAAGCCGATTGACCGGGAGTGGCTAGCTCCCAGCCACACGTTTACGGGGAATCCAGGGCCGAAGTGGGGTATTGAACCCCGGCCCATACCGGGCATCCGACACCCGGCTGGGTGCCGGAGAACTCACCCACCAGGATCCCCTTCTCCCCCTTACGGGTCTCTATGCACGGCAAACACATGGGTGGATCTAAGGCATGGTGGTATCGCCTCACACAGACAGCTGACCCACTAGACTGTCCGGACGCTACCCAAGCTTTACAGAGGGTTTGTTGTCGGGGTTTTCTCCCCGCCCTTTTAGTCGCCTCTTACGACAAGCAGGGATACTGCGAGAGTATTCTCAATCCCCCTACCCGCAGGGGCAACATTATTTATATCGCGGTTTTGGAGTTATCTTTGATAATTTTTTTTCTAATATTGATTTGGTCGATGCTCTCTTAAAAAAGAATACATTTTCTTGCGGAACTATTAGGCCTACTAGGAGAAATTTTCCATCAGAATTTTAAAAAAAGATAAAGATATATCCAGAGGAGAAACAGATTTCGCACAAAAAATGACATTAGTGTTGTGAAGTGAAAGGATAGAGGTACTAAGTCTGTAAATATGATATCTTCCATGCACAAACCATCAGATATGGCCAAAGTCCAGCGGACAAATAAATCAGGGTCTCGTGACCTGGTTGTTTGTCCAAGGGCCATTGCAGACTACAACATGTTTATGGGTGGAGTGGATCTCTTTGATCAACTCCTGTCGACATACAACTTGTCATGGAAATCAAGAAAATGGTGGCTTAAATTATTTTATTACTACTTAGATGCTTCCATTGTAAATAGCTATATAATATATAAGTTTGTTATGACTGTGTCCCATTCCAAAGCGTCTGTCATGAGTCATTTAGAGTTCAGGTCTGCTATGGCTTCTGAATTAATTGGCACTTACTCAAACAGATCTAGAACCGGTCCAGTTCCAAAAGGAAAAGCACGTAAGAGAAATGATCCTCAAGGCCGGGAAACTATTGAAAATTCCATTCTTGATTTACTTTATTAGGCTGTATTACTTTATTTACTATATTAGGTTTATAAACTTCACGAACATCAATAGGTATTGATGATCATATCTAAATTATAAATATTGGCGTTTTTAATTGTCAAATAAATGTATTCGCAACCACATTGGCATGCATATTTTCTTCTACGTGGGTTTTGTAAAATAATTTGATATTTTATAATTATATTTCAACAAAAAAATGAAAAATAATATTAAAATGTAAAATACTGTAAAACAGTATTTCAGTATACAAAATAAAAATGTTTTATTGATAAAACAAAGTACTATTTGACTTATATATGTTTTTTTTGGGTTGTCCGCGTCTTGCTGGCTGGTTCGAAGGTGGCCGACGTTTCCTCTCCTTTGCCGGAGACTTCCTCAGGGCTACTGAGTTGCCACTCCGGTTATGCATCTATTTATACGAATTTGGGGAGAGGGGGGGGAAGGAGGAGGAGGGGGAGGGAGTTGTGGAACATTCTGGGTTCTTTTATTTCTCGCTAAAACTGGAAGCCAGGAACTGCTGATAGCTTGTCCTTGGTCACGGTTAAAATTGCAGGGGTGTTTCTTTATTTCTAGGGCTTCTCTAACTAGCCTTGTTTTAAAGTGCCGGTCTTTGGCAAGGATGATCGGCTTCTCGGTTTCGATTTCATGGCCTTTTGCTGCGTGTTCGGCGACCGCTGATTTATCTTGATGTCCTACTTATTCGGCGACCGCTGATCTATCTTGATGTACTATTTATTTAATCGAAAATGTGGTCCTCAAGGGACCAGTGCACATTTCATTAAAATATTGCGCTAAGTGGGCAATGGTCCCTCAAGGGACCACCACCTTTAAGGGGAAACTTTTTTTTACACTTCAAAACACATTATTTAATGATAGTATAATCATAATAAGCATGTTCAACCAAAAAATATTTTTTTTTCATTGACCATAATTATGCCCTATGAAGGGTTAAGGAAACTTTGGAATCTATGGAATCAATAACTGACAATGTTCAGTCAGGTTTCAAAAGTGCTGGCATAATTCCTTTGAACCAGCATATGGCTTTAAAGAAGTTAGCAGGAGCAAGGTCAGAACTCGAGGAGGCATAAAAAGTTTCCTTGATTGAATCATTCACTGAAATCATGAATGAAAAAAAACAGTCAATGAAGCTCCCCCGGCAAAGAGAATTGAAAATACAATGCTCCACCTGGAAAATGTGTCATTGGATGATTTTTGCAAAGAAATCTCTCAGGAAACTCCCAGTGACAAAGAAAATGAGGATGTGCAGTCTGTTACTGATTCAACAGACAGTGAAATGAACAATATAATCCATCCCCGTGTGAAGAATGGAGTTACAGAAACCTCCAAACTTCAAGAAGTTAGGGCACCTGTTTATAGTGACAATTTAAAGGTGAACTTATTTGTAATTGTGTCATTCTCATATAATGAGAGTACAAAAAAAGAACTAAAAAAAGATTTTCTAGGGAAAATTGTAAATTGTGATAAACGAAGTAAAGTGTACAAAGTAATTTGTCTCAGAAGTCACAAAGGTAGAAGGAATACATTTGTTTTCCCAAATGTTGAAGACATTTCTGAAGTGCAATTACACCAAATTAAATGTATTGTGTCTGAGCCTGTTATTTGTAGAGGAATCCACACCTTCTCGGGGACTGTTTTGTAGGATGTGCTTCCTTAGTAATGAAAGCAGAGATATGCTGTTTTTTAGTAATATATGGGCTAAGTAGACCCTATTCCTGTCTGACTTGAGTTTACATAACCTTATTAAGTATACATTCATAAGTAATGCCTTTTTTATTTTTAACACTGGTTACGTGTAATATGAAACAATAAACATGGAATTAAAAACTAACCTGCGTACATTCCAATCTTATGTAAGATAGTCCTACAAACCTATAGTATGAAAAAATATAATGTTCCTGTTTCATATAACCCCACCAGTGTACCAATATGAACTAAAATGCTCAGTCTATAGTAAATTTTCACTCCTGAAAGATTCGTTTCATAAAGCCCCGATGTATTGGGTTATATGAAACACACATAAGCAACTCCCATCGGTATACCAATTTTAATACCAACATTACGTGAGTGAAAAACTAATCCTTACCAGTACTTTAATCATACTATGTAATCACTCAGTCCATTTACAATGAATCTAACGAACTATTACAAAATAAAAAAAATAATTGTTTCATATGTACCCGTTTGTCGGTACTGAGGAAGATAATACGATCACAACCATCCAACCACTATTGCCAAGTTCTCTTTCTTCCGAGAAAATACTCCATCCAGATTAGAATAGTGTCTGAAAAAAGGAAAAAAGAGACTTTGAAGACTATATCCTGAAAAGGAGACTTTTAGCGACTAACCCAGAAAAAAGAGACTAAAAGCGAGAAAAGTGATTTATTCCGAGGCCTGGGCAGCGCAGAGAAAGGAGGCTAAAGGGTCTGCTGGGAGGTCGACTTCGACCCCCAAAGCAGCACCTAATAAAAGGGGCCGGACCCCAGGAGACACCCCCAAGGATAAGGAAGTGAAGAGGGCCAAGACCGCACCCAGGAGGGCTATTACGGAACCGCGAGGAGTGATTACGGATCTTGAGTCGCCGGCCGCATGGTGACTTGGAGTCGCCAGCTACTCAGCTCTCGCCCCGAACGATTACGCGACACCGTTCTGTCGTCTTCGGCGACTAAATAGTCGCTTCCCCATGTCACCCTCGACGAAGGTGATCACTCTTCGAGTCGCCGGCTTGATTCCGATTCACTTGGCGATAGTCTGCTGTTTAGTGTTTAGAAAGCAAGAAATGGCGCGACCAAATTGGTTGGCAAGAAGAATACTTCTGTATGAGGAGTATTAGGAGGAAAGGCAGAGGCTCTCGATCGAGAGGAGATGGTTGAGGGACAATAGAAATCCCTTTGACTTTAGGGAGGAGGATTTCAAAAGATATTTCCGGGTGACCAAGGACATTGCCGGATATTTATGTGGGCAACTAGAGCCGACACTAAGAGACAGACGGGGTCACGGATTGAGCGTTCAAACACAGGTGAGAGTTTCATTTTCGTATTTTGAAAGGAATAATATGCTATAGTAAAAATTGAAGCACTTTTACGCACTGAAGTTCTCAGATTAAAAATTCGAATTTGTTAATTAATCCATGAACGTATGTGCTTAATGTAGTGAAAAAAGTTAAAAGTAGTAGTAGTAGGTTTAAGGATGTAGGGTGCGTCGACGGCTAGGTCATTTTGCACCACTACACAGTCTTCGTAGTAAAAGTATTAAATATTAGTCACTTGCACTCATGTCACTTATTTTAAAAAAAATTAATATAATGTGATTACAAATAAAAAATAAAAACTTATATTTTTTGGAATAGTCCTGTCCCTTTTATAAATAAAATGACTCGGCTTAAAACATTAGGGTCGTCTCCTAGGATGGATTTTAGGTCTCCCCCTAAATTGAGCCGCCTTCGCGCGTCACGGTATTTGTCACACTCCGTCAGGATGTGCCGAATGTTGAGAGGACAGTCGCAATTATCACACTGCGGTCGTACTTTCTCTTCCGTGAAGAGAAATGCGTGAGTTAAAGGGCAGTGCCCTATCCTCAAACGTGTTATGACGACTTCCTCTCTTCGGCTGTTCCTGACGGAAGAGGGCCACACTGACGTTACCGGCTTGATGTCACGAAGTTTATTATCCTGTGTAGTACGCCATGACTCCTTCCACTGCCCTAGGATTATTTGTTTCAGGGAAGATTTCAGGTCCTCGTGAGGAACCAGCGTCGACTTAGTCTCGGTATCGTTCAGAGCCTCTTTGGCCAAAGCGTCCGCCTTTTCATTTCCGGCTATTCCCGCATGCCCCGGGACCCAAAGGAACCAAACGCGTACTCCCTTTCTGCTGAGAGACAGTAGGGAAGAATGAATGTCCTGAATGATCGGGTGCATGGGCGAAAACCCGGAGATTGATTGTATTGAGCTGAGGGAGTCGGTGCATATAACGAAGGAGTGACCTTCGTCACATAGGTTTTCAAGTGCCATCTTAATGGCAAATAGTTCTGCTGTGTATACACTACACATCGGATTTAATTTTGCTTTGACTACTCCTTGGCTAGGCGAGAATGCTGCGCAGGCACAGGCCAACTCTGACTTAGATCCGTCTGTGTATACTGGCACAAAATCGGAGTGATTCCCTTTAAACATTAAAAACTGACGCTGGTATTCCGAGGGAGTGGTGAAGGATTTTTGACGATCACACAAGACCGCTTTAACCACGGGGGTGGGTGTTAACCAGGGAGGGTGGGATGAGTAAGAGACAGGGTACACTTTAGGTACCCTGAAATCACACCCGCGAATTAAATCATTAAAACGTACACAAACAGGCCTAGTGGCCTTCGTCCGTCGGTTAAACATTTCTAAAAAACGAGGTTTAAAAAGTACGTTAAAACAAGGGTGTGCCGTCATGGATAAAACTTTGGAGACATAATTGCACATAAGCGCGTTCCTCCGGTGGCATAGAGGAGGCTCCCCTGCATCAGAATAGATGCTTACGACCGGGCTTGTCCGAAATGCCCCCGTACAGAGTCGTAACCCCGCGTTGTGTACGGGGGGCAGTGCTCGTAGGTACGACTCGCGGGCGGACGCATAAATAAAACAACCGTAGTCTAATTTAGAGCGCACCAGTGTGCGATACAATAAAAGCAAAGTTGTGCGATCTGCTCCCCATGATGTGTGGCTTAGAAACTTTATAATATTCAGAGATTTAATACATTTTGTCTTTAAAATATTGATATGTTCTCGCCAATTGAGCCTGTGGTCGAGTGTCATACCAAGAAAGCGGGCTGACTGGACAAAAGGGAGATTTCTTCCCCCGAGGTGTAATGTGGGCTGCATTTGGAGTCTTATTTTCCTGTGGAAATGGACACATCTGGTCTTCTCATGGGAGAACCGAAAGCCGTTCCTTTGGGTCCACTGGTTCAATTTGTTCAATGTCATCTGAACCATTCTGGATGCAGTTGCCACCTTGGATGATCTGCAGAAAATTGCCAGGTCATCCACGAACAGTGTGCCTATCACCGGAGCCATGATACAATTAACGACGTCATTTATCGCAATGGCGAAAAGCGTCACGCTCAAGACGGAGCCCTGGGGAACTCCGTTGT
Organism: Pyrrhosoma nymphula; assembly: GCA_963573305.1. Lineage (NCBI taxonomy): Eukaryota > Metazoa > Arthropoda > Insecta > Odonata > Coenagrionidae > Pyrrhosoma > Pyrrhosoma nymphula. Next base: position 102,747,069 of record OY754335.1, on the reverse strand, counting down.
CAAGACGGTAAAAATCAGATAAAAACTGCCCTATTCTAATTTTAAAAACTCGTTGCGTTAAAAAATTTTGAATAAAATTCGGCAGATTGCCTCTAAAACCCCACTCGTGCAAAGTCTTTAAAATCTTCCGCCGCCAGACCCGGTCGTAAGCCTTCTCCAAATCGAAGAAGACACCGATCACGTGTTGGCGGAGGAGAAAGCCTTCTTGGATGAAATTGTCGATCCTCACTAAATGGTCCATGGTGGAACGACCGCGTCTAAATCCACATTGGATGTTGGAGAGAATGTTTCGGCGCTCTAACCACCAAACGAGCCGCCGGTTCACCATTCTCTCCATTAACTTGCACAGGCAACTGGTGAGAGATATAGGCCGGTAAGAATTCGGATCAGCTCTATCTTTCCCATGTTTGGGAATGGGGACAATGACAGACTCCCGCCAGGACGAAGGAAAGTGACCTTCAGCCCACAGCTGATTATACGTCTGCAGGACTTCCTGCAGCGCTGTCTCCGGAAGGTTGCGGAGAAAAGCATTGTGGACCCCGTCTGGTCCTGGAGAGGTGTCGTGGGAGTCATCGATGGCAGATTTCAGCTCCCACAAGGAAAAGGGGAGGTTGTAATCTGCCATTGTACGCGTCTCCTTGAAGCTTATAGGAATTTTCTCGAGACGTTGCTTAAACGTTCGGAAGGCAGGATCCAGATTTTCATCGCTGCTCACCTTGGCGATTGACTGGCCGATTATCTCGCCAATGGCAGCTGGAGAAGTAACCACTTTTCCTCTGACTTTTAAGAAGGAGACGCCGAGCTGCTGATTGTTTCCAGAAATGCTCTTCACCTTACGCCACACCTGTGCAAGGGGTGTGCTGATATTGACACCAGAGACAAAATTCATCCAAGAGGCCCTCTTTGCCTCCTTTACGACCTGACGGGCTTTAGCTCTCAGACGCCGAAAAGAGGACAGATTGTTTTCAGTGGGATATTTGTTAAAAATTTGCAACGCCTTCTTGCGTTTCCGAATGGCTTTGGCACATTCATCATTCCACCAAGGCACAGCAGCTCTCGACACGATGCGCCGAGACCGCGGTACGCTCATGTCGGCGGCGGTGATGATGCTGTTAGTCAATAATTGTACATTAAAAGTGCTATCGCGATTTTTATCGCACGTATAATTAAAATTGCTTTTAAAACAAAACCAATCGGCTTTCCGCACAATCCAGTTGCCCGGACGAATTAAATCAGAGTTAAAACGCCGCTCCTTAAAAATTAAAAAAGGGAAGTGATCGCTCCCACAAAGATCTTCGTGCACAGACAAAGACACCTTATTTGTTAAACTGCTCGATAAAATGCATAAATCAATGGAGGAGAAATCACCATTGAAAGAGTTAAAACGGGTCTTCTCCCCGATGTTCAGTAAGACTAGGTTAAAATCTAAAATAAAACTTGATAAAATGCGTCCCCTGCGGTTACACTGTCCCGCAGTGCTTCCCCAGAGAGTATCATGAGCGTTAAAATCTCCGAGTAAGATAAAAGGCCGAGGCAGCTGGTGGACAAGGGATTCTAAATTAAAACGGGTGACCGGCGCACCCTCCGGCAGATAAACGTTGCATAACGTAATCGCCTCCGGTGCGTGCACCGTCACCGCCACCGCTTGAAACGGTGTGTTGAGTTGCACTCGGGAGGTGTAAAGGGCCTCCCGAGTAGCAACCGCCACTCCACCCTGGGCTCGTTGGCCACTGGTGTCGTCCAGTCTAAAAAGGTTAAAACCATTTAAAATGCCTTTGTCCGTTGTTTTAAAATGAGTTTCCTGCAAGCATATGCAGGACGGGTTAAAATCACGAATTAAAACACTCAGCTCCTCCTTACGCCGATAAAAACCATTGCAGTTCCACTGCAAAGTAAAAGCCATTAGTAATATAAAAATTTAAAAATAAATAAATAAATTAAATAAATTAAATAATTCAATTTAAAATGTAAAACACAGTTGGAGGATCAACGCTTGATGCGATTTCTCCTCCTACCTTTGGTTCTAGCCCGGAGGATCTCTGTCTCCGAGAGACATTCGTCCTCTTCCATTGACTCCGGGTGGTTGAGTCGGGCTAAACCAGATGGTCCGGGAGATACTGAGTTGCCACGCTTCGTTTGCGTGGCCCCGGCGGTGGTTATAGTGGGGTTCTTCCTAGGAGAACCCGGAACGGTGGCTTGTGTTTTGTTTGCCGGATTTGTGGCCTTAGCCGGCATGGCCGATTTCTGTACAGAGACTTCAGTTTTTTGGCTCACATTATCTTCTGTCTGGGTCGAGATGGTGACCTTGGCAATAGGTTGGGAAGCGATACGGGCGAACGACTTGGAGAAAGTAGGAGCAACTTGTGCTCTGTACTTTTTCCGAGCCTCGAAGTACGGGATTTTTTCAACCGTCTTGATTTCCATTACTTTTCGCTCCTCGATCATCTTTGGGCAATCACGTGAGTACACCGGATGTGCACCCTCGCAATTGACGCAAAGTGGGTCACCCTTGCATTCCGCACCCTCATGCTTTTCCTGGCTGCAGCGGGGGCAGGTGGCCTTGCCCTCGCACCGTGTGGCCATGTGGCCAAATCGCTGGCACTGAAAACATCGCATGGGTGCCGGTATGAATGGCCTCACTGGTACCGATTCATAGCCGACAAACACCTTGTCGGGGAGCTGGTCACGCGCGAAGGTGAGTACAACAGATGTCGTGTTTACTCTTTCTCCGTTGCGCTTTGTTGTGAGTCGACGAGCATCGGTGACCCCCTGAGAGGCCATCTCCTGCTTGATCTCGTCGATCTCAACATATAAAAGGTCGTAATGACTAATCACTCCCCGACAGGTATTCAAGGTGCGGTGCAACTCGACCTTGACGGGAATGTCATGTAGCTTTTCCATCTTTAATAATTTCTCACTTTGCGCTACTGTTGCCGTTTCGATGAGCAGTGTGCCATCGCGAAGTTTCTTGGCTGATTTTAATTCCCCAGAAACGGAACCAGACAATACTCTTCGTATAAGGAAGGGAGACACCTTTTTCAGGCTCTCACCTTCCTTTTGACACCTCATCACTAAATAGCGCTGACTAGCGCCGGGAACATTAACTCCCCCTCCCGTATCCGGGCGGGATCTTTTCGGAGGTGGAAGAATTGTTTCCGCCATACCAAATGAATCTTCGTCCCCCGGGCTCCCCACCCACCATGGAGCCACACATTCGGGACGCCGCACCGCAAACCGGTGCGGTCGCCAGGGCTACCCGAAGGGATATAGCACCCTAGAGGTGGTTGCCTGTTTCGGGTTGGATCTTCGATGCACGAGCCCACCAAACCCGTACATCTCCGACCGCCCTACGCAGACCCCCACCTCCCTGGCACTCGCCACCGTTGAACTGAACGCCACGGAAGCCGATTGACCGGGAGTGGCTAGCTCCCGGCCGCCCGTTTACACAGAATCCGGGGCCAAAGAGGGGTATTGGCGCCAGGTCCATACCGGGCATCCGACACCCGGCTGGGAACCACGGACCTCACCCTCCAGGATCCCCTTCTCCTCCTTACGGGTCTCCGCACACGGCAAACATGCGGGTGGATCGCAGGCCAGGTGGTATGGCCGCACACAGACAGTTGACCCACAAGACTGTCCGGGCTCAACCCTTGCTGGCTCTGGGTTTGTTTTCGGGGTTTTCTCCCCGCCCTTTTAGTCGCCTCTTACGACAAGCAGGGATACTGCGGGAGTATTCTCGATCCCCCTACCCGCAGGGGGGAAAAGTTAAAAACTTTCGGTCATACACTGGATTCATTTTATTTAGATATTTGTTTCAAATTAGACAATTGATGAATTTTTCTTCAATGGAGAAATGTAGATGGTATTTGAATTGAAGATTTTGCGGTGAAAAATAAAGTTTTCATGCTCCATAGGTTTTGGTCACTCTGCGATTCTTGGCCGAGGGCATCTACCAAAGGGGAGTAGGGCAGGATTTTTTTACTTGCCTTAGCCAGCCCTCGGTCAGCAATTGCATTCGAAGGATAACGCAAGCGATGTGCAACAACATGGCAGGCTAGTGGATCAAATTCCTTGGGAATGAGCAGGAAAAGGACTCGATAGCTAACAGGTAAAAAATACATATATACTTTTGACAAAATACTAAATACGTTCTGGATTAAATTAATTTTCAATGAAATATTATTGTAAATAATGCAAAGCGCCTTGTGAACATTGATGGTTGTTTTTAATGAATTATAGAGGGAAATCATAGGTACTATTTTCCTCGAAAATGACTTTACTGCATGTCAATCTCTGAAGGATGTGGAATCCCTATTGGGACCTGTCCAAGCTTCAGTTATAATTCTATAGAAACTCTGCAGCCCTTTCTATAGAGAAGGCTGCAGAGATTAACATATGTTTCTCTCGTCCATTGATATACCTTACTAAAAAATTACTTTACCTTCTAGATTTAGACCTATAGTGGGAGCTATAGAATGTTCACATGTGGCAATCAGCACTCCTATAATTCATGAGGAATCCTATAAAAATCATCAAGGGTTTTACTCCCTCAACGTACAAACGGTACATGGTTCAGCTCATCATTATTATTTAAGTGTAATTCGGTCATTGATATATTGGAAATTCAATACTAACGTATGTGCTAACCTTGTGTTGCAGTGAAGTAAGGTATATAAAATTGTTATTTTTCAGATTACTGTTGACAACATGAGGGTCATGAACTGTGCCTGCATGGCAGGCACAGTTCATGAGCAATTCATCTGGAATTTTTCCAGTGCTAAGGCAGCAATGAGGGAGGCCCATCAAAATGGGATGGGAAGATACTACCTATTAGGTAAGGATACATTTTATAAACAAATATCATTCATTCCACGCAATATTTGTCTTATGAATAATGTAAATATTGTAGGGGACTCAGGGTATGCCCTTGAACCCTGGTTCCTGACTCCTCTACCACATGCAGAGGATGGTTCACCGGAGCAAAGATATACACGGGCACACTGCTCTACACGTTCAGTGGTAGAGAGGATGATTGGGGTCCTGAAAGGACGATGGAGGTGCCTCCTGCGTGATCGTGTCCTGCATTACCAACCTCATGTTGCAGTGAAAATTATAATAAGCTGTGTAATTCTGCATAATATTATGGTGCATCATAGGTAAGAGCCCAAATTAATATGAAGTGCACTGTTCAATGCGAGACCTGTTCACACATGAGGAACTTGATCATATTCTATCATAGAACAACTTTAAAATTTCATTCCTATTCTATATTTGAATTTGTACATTATTTTGAATACCTTATCGACTGACTTCCACTTCCTCTTGCAGAATACAATTGCCTGATATTGAAGTAGCCGGTGAGGTGGATGGCAATCATGAAGAGAATATGAATGTCATCCAGGGAGAGAGATTAACAATAGCCCGCAGATACCAAAGAAATCATCAATCAATACTTTAGGTAAAGTTATGAGAGATGATTTCTCTTTGGTATCATAGGTATCATACGATTAAACAATCACTTGTAATATAAATAGACCACAGTACCTAAGCGATGCACGAAGCAATTTTTTTGTTACACCCATTGGAGTAAATTGTGATATTTGTTTTTATTTTCATCCCGATAGTATTCCTACCCCCCCGAACCTCTTGTCTGGAGCCGCCCCTGCACCATCTTATATAATGTGTACAATCTTTTAAGATTACTTGAATTCATTTTATAATACTGTAAATGTCTATGCACCAATAAAGAATTTTAAATGAATAAGAAACCTCTACTGGCATCATTTCTCCATCTTCGAAAATACTTCTTTCAGAGAGAGCACTCGGTGGTCTCACCCCAGTATCTACCAGTGGGAAGGATGAAACTGTCCCAATGATGGTCAATACCATCTCTTCCATTGGGCGGAGTGGTTGCAAAGTAATCTAAAAAAACTGGCAATGTAATTTCTTATTATAGTTTCTCATTTTAACATTTGATTTTGTTTTCCGCATTATTTCCAGTGCTCCCTCGATTCGCCATGAGCTGAGCATTCTTCCCTCTCACCTTTCTCTGCATATCTGTCCATGTCTGTGAATTAAAGGTTTACCAGGGGTGCGGAATGGGACTTAATACAAAACTTTTACTGCATGCTTCTTTGTGGAAAAAAGGTTCTGCTTGCTATATGGTTTAATTATTAGGTACGTACCCCAAAACATAATTGAATGAAAAATATGTGAGTGAACTTTAGCATAATAAATCATTTTAAGATATCAATTAATTGACACAAATAAATGGACACAAATGAATTTTAAATATTCCATACCATGAAGCCCTCATCTGTATATACTTAGCAATAAAATGTGATGAAATGTTACTTTATACTTCGTAGAATTGATGAGGACATTGTAGATTTGATATGTAAGAATTTTTTAAGAACCTATAACTTAAGGTTGTGTCCATTTATATTACAGCACTGACAAATGTATCGGAAACATTTCTTTGAACTGAAAAGGCAAGGCAGACTGAAGCGTATTCGGAAGGCTGTTCGGTTGCACATCAAGCCGAATAGATCAGGAAATGAAAAGATGGAAGGAGAGCCCAGTATAGGTTCCAATGTCAAAGAATTTACCAATACTTCTACAGCCTTCGGTGAACAAAATCAGCTAATAAGATCTTCAGACAGCGATGTGGATACCATTCGAACACCTGATGAAGATTTATTTCAACCATTCCTGGGAATAGACAAGGATTATATTTCAGAAGATGCTCCAACAGCAACACTGGAGGAGAAGCTTGATTTACTTGAGAAGTCTCCTCTATCAGAGGACTCAGATTCTAAGAATTCTGTTGAGGACTATTCTGAAAATGAAGAACTTTGCACTTCATTGAAAAATTGGGCTGTACAGTTTAAGATAACAAATGTTGCATTTTCGGCATTTTTTGCATTTTGAGAACATATAAGGGTTTTGTTTTACCAGCAGATGTCCGATCCTTACTTAAGACAGCGCACAGTGTCTGTGCAAGTTATTGAAACTGGGTGGTATTCCCATGTAGGACTAAAAGTAGGCATAGAAAAAGTATTATCTACAATGTCAGATTCCCTCACAAATGCTTGTGTTGATCTGCTAATAGGTATTGATGGTATGCCTTTGTTTTAAAGTAGTTCTGGTGAGTTATGGCCTATATTGGCTTAATTCTGGAATCCTTCTTTTGTAAGTGCTGTTTTTTTCCCAGTTGGTATTTACTTTGGCCCAAAGAAACCCATTTGCAGTACAGGTTTTCTAGACAAATTTGTTGAAGAAACTAAAACCTTGATTAATAACGGTAAAGACTGGAAAGGTAAAGTCATGGCTGTCTCTATCAAAGACTTCTGTTGTGATGCTCCTGCTAAGTCATTTATTTTAGGTATTAAGGGTCACAACGGTTACTTTTCTTGCACTAAATGTGACACAGAAGGACAGGATATTAACAACCGAAACACTTTCCCCAAGGTTGGCACACCAAGAACGCATGATGCATTCTTGCAAAAATAGAGATGAAGAATTCCATAAGTCACATTCTCTATTGGTAGACATACCTCAGATAAATTTCATCACATCATTCCCTCTGGACTACATGCACTTGGTGTGTTTAGGGGTAGTGCGGACTCTAATTTACATTTGGGTTGTTGATTCAGTTCCCTTAAAACTACCACATCACTTAATCAGTAACATTTCAACCAGTCAACTATCGCTTATCAGTTACATTCCGGTCGAGTTTTGAAGAAAACCTCGAAGCCTAGAGCAGGTAAAACGTTGGAAGGCAACGGAATTCAGGCAGTTTCTTTAATACACCGGCTGTTGTCCAATAATAATCCATTGTGTTGCATGATATCTTGAAAGAAGATCATTACTCTCTTTACGTTAATTTCATGTGATTAAATTTTGCATTGACAATTCTTCTGAGTCCAAAGCTTTGTACTCAACATCAAAAGTATGCCAATGATCTCCTACATCTCTTTGTTAACTCTTTTGGAAATATATATATATGGAGAGAATTTCATTACTCACAATTATCATGGTCTGTTTCATCTTGCTGATGATGTATTAACTTTTGGTGCCTTAGATTCCTGCAGTGCTTTCCAGTTTGAAAATTATTTGCAATTCCTGAAGAGACTTGTAAGGAAAGGAGTCAAACCACTACAGCAAGTTGTCAAGAGACTAAGTGCATTATCATTATCGAATTTTTGCTTATCCAAGCCATCAGCATTTGCTATTTCTGATCCAGTGTACTTATCACCTCATAGTTTAGGCCCTTTGCTCATTGGCTGCGATCCTTCAAGACAGTTTAAAACAGTTACCTTTAAATCCTTTAAGCTATATATTTCTAAGCCCAATAACTGTTGCAAATTAAAGGACAATACCATAGCTTTAATTCAAAATTTTGTCTTTTCAAAAACTACAAAGAGTATGGTTTTGTTATGCAGAGAATTTCTGAAAAAAGAGAATTTCTACTCTGAGCCTTTTTGTGATAGCTCATTCTTAGGAATATACAAAGTACGACAACTGTCAGATTTGAAAGTGCAATTGGTAACTGATGTACAAGCAAAATTAGGTATGCTGCATTTTCATCAAAATTATATTGTTTATCTCTTTATCCATACATTGTAATATTTTTAGATTTTCTCTGCTTGTGTTATTTTATATTTTGTTTCTTTTTAACTGCATAATTTCTGAGTTACCAGGTTTATGTTTGTTATTTTGTTGCCCCTATGCCATTGTGATTAGGATAGTGTTGAGAGACTCATGTTAAAGTATCCCATTTGATGATAGACTAGCATGACAACAACAAACTGTAGTTATAGTTTAGGTTATACATTCAATTATGTTACTTCATTACTGTACTCTATTTAACACGTGATTGTAGGTAGTATATGCCCCTACCTATCTTCGAAAAAAATGTGTTTGCCTTTTTGGAACAATGCAGTCAAGTACCTACTGGCCAGTAATTTCAGAGGTAGTGTTGCCTTAAATGCCTTAACAATATAACAGGGATAGATTTCAAGTCTTTATTTACACGTTATAACTAAAGAGTACCATTCTTTACTTGCAGATTTAAAATGACTGAAAAACAGTATTGCATATTAAAATTTACGGAAGAGGATGATGCACCTGGAATTGTGCCTTTCAATTGGATTAGAGCTGATGGTATGCTGTGCCTTTACCCACCTGTAAGGTCCGATGAAAGGAGAGAAAAAATGGTGAGGCAGAAAATAGCTGTAATGTATGAAAATGAATGAATGTAATGTATGAAAAAAGAATAAATATGATTGGCTAAAATTCGCGCCACTTCCTCGGGTATCAAGACCCTGGATGTACAGGGCAGTCTAGGAAACCGGCTGGGTCGTGGCAGTCAATGTGTTCCTCTCACATAACGCAGTTCGCTGATGTTTTTATTAACCGATTCCTCAATGCCTGTACATTACAATAGCACCAGATGAAACATGGCTGCCATATCCCATTAAAATTCTTCATCGACATGGTTAGTATCTGTCTCCATTGTCTCCTCCTCTCTACATCCCCATTACTCTGCACCTGTGCTTACTTGACCTATTTTAATTTTTCACGGGTTAAAGGTCAATAAAACGTTTAATAACTCATGAACCTCTCAAATAAATTATAGTGCATAAGACTATATGTCAACTTAAAATTAAACATCTGTACAGTTGGAAAAGTATTTTCCGGGTTAAGACCGCGTTGGTCCATTTGGGCGGACGACAGTTTCGGGCGCATTCCAGCTCCCGTCTTCAGGTCCAACTGATCTGCAGAGCATCATTTTCTTCTATATATATCTAGTCAGGTGCGCGCTGATACGTTCGGTTTGAATCCCATTGTTGGAAAAGCCGTTTGAAAGATGCAGGGAGAGGATAACTGTCTTCCCTGTTGAAGTTCTTTCCGTGGTTCACTATTTCTATTGCCTCCCTTATCAGCCGAGGGAAATATTTATTTTCTCTGGCAATGATTTTGGATTCGTCGAATTTAATCACGTGTCCGGGTTCTGACCATGCATGCTCTGCAACCGCGGAAAGGCGAAAATTTTTCTTTTCGGTTGCCTTACGATGTTCTTCTATTCTGATTTTTAGGGATCTAGATGTTTGACCGATGTATGATTTACCACAGGTACACGACACTTCATACACTCCTTCGTATATGTCACATGGGTGACGGTCTTTTTCGCTCCTAAGGAGGTCAGAGGTCTTCTTAACGCTTTTAAATCTCGTCAAGACGTCGTGTTTGGCGAGAACTCTTGCGATCATCTCTGAAGTTCCTGCGACGTATGGTAAGATAGCATGTGCCTTTGCCTTCTGATGGTCTTCTCTTTCAGTCTCCAAGGTCGCATGACGTTTCTCTTCTTCCTTACGCGCGATTTTTTTAATTAATTCTCGGTTATAGCCATTCCCATGGAGTGCGGCGAGGAGGTGTTGTTTTTCTTTCGCGAGCGAATCGGCATCCGAGATGGCATATGCCCTGTGATATAGAGTTTTTATAACTGATGCTTTTTGGCCAGGATAATGGTGGGATTTGGCATTTAAATAGCGGTTAGCAGATCAGTTGGACCTGAAGACGGGAGCTGGAATGCGCCCGAAACTGTCGTCCGCCCAAATGGACCAACGCGGCCTTAACCCGGAAAATACTTTTCCAATTAATCACCGCGGAAGCCTCCGTACCATCTGTACAGTTCTTTTGAGAATGTACTTTGCTAGGGTTGCCATATCTGCTTCTCTGGAAATAACAATATTTTGGATGTTTGTATAGTGCATTACCATCTCTCTACCTAAGCCATACTATCTTATTACCTATATATCTACAACATCTTGCACAACTTACTAATTTAATCTTGGATCAGGATAGGAAGGTTTCAAATTTCAGGGTCTAAATTGCCGGACAATTATGAATTACTTTCTCCCAGACAATAAAGAATGGTTTGTGAAAAATGAGGGCATGTCTGAGAAAATGAGGGTGGTTGGCATGCCTTACTCTGACCCTCCGTTGATGCTTCACCAACTCGAGTGCTTAACGAATATGAGTGTTCGCAGTGGTAGATGATACACTGGAAATGTAAAGTTTCCGATTTGCAATTATTTATCGATTTTCTCGCTGGTGATGAATTGAACTTGGTTTGAACCACAATGAATTGTAATTTTAATTGCGGACAAATTTGTAATCTTTCAAAATAGTTTGCGGACAGTCAATTTTGAACTAAAATTGAGGACATATCCGCAAAAATGAGGACATGTGGCAACCCTATACTTTGCTGAATGGTAGTTAGGCTGGTAACCTACCACCCTTCCTTATTCAAAGGTTTTGGGTTTCCATAGATGTGCCCTTTAAGATGACCAATGAGAATTACTCCTCCAATATATCTTAATCATACTAAATTAAAATACTTCTCAATGTAGAATGCTGTTTAAATTGAGAGCATTAATTCTCTTGTTGCTTTCTTTTTCAGATACATATACTGCAGCTAGATTGCAGTTAAGAGCTGCTGAGGAAACATCCGATTTAGCTTCCGACGATGAAGTTCAGCGGCCTCGCAAGAGGAGGTATAGAGAAATAACTCTCCCAGGTGAAGAGATATATGCAAATGATTCACAGTGCAGGAAAGAGAAAGTTAAGAGTTCCCAATCCCTATCCTTCCCTTCAACCAAGTCTTTTCAATCACCTCACCAACAATTACCCTCTCCTATCCAATCCTTAGCTACACCCCTACTCTCTCACCCTGTTTATCCTTCCAATTCAATTCAGCCAGAAGTCATTTGTGGATCCTCCCTTGCAAGCTCATCACCTTTACCAAGAAGATTGTCTTCCTCAGGTAAAAGAGTAGTTTTTACCATTTTTATTAATTTTTTTGTAGTTAATTAATTTCTGCTGTTTTCGTAGAAAGAAAAAAATTAATTTTTCTACCTGTTGGGCAGTTTTTTTCCCCACTAGCTTTCATACTTTTATAATAATCAATGGAAATAATTCCTCATAATGAATGGCTATGCTAAATATGGCGTTTGGTCCATTTGCCTGTTACAGATATGGAGATAACCAAAACGCAATGGGAAATTCTGCAGCAGTGGATGGTCAACATAACAGAGTCAGTAACAAGACTCGAAAAAAAAGTGGACAGCATGTTAGCCAACCAGGGAAACATTCCAATGGATGAGCATGCTGAGGATCTGGCCTCTTTGGGTATCCTACCAGTTAAGGATACAGAGGAATTTTTGACACTGGAAAGAAGATTTTAAAAATACAGCAATTTAAAGGCACAATTGGTTAGAATGAATTCCTATTTCTAAGTACCAGTATAGATTTATTGAACTTTGCTGTTTAATTTTGCTAAATTAAATACTTTGAATGATAAATAACCACAGGAATGACATTCCCATGAACCTCACTCAGTTTCATTTATTTTATTTCATTCCAATTGGCCTAAATTCAAATTAAACTGTACTTTAACTGTAACTTAATTGCAATGTGCAAAATAGATTAACATACAGAAATGAACAAAACGCCAGACTGCAAAATAAACCGTTCTGGAAACACTTTTTAATGCATCTCTCTTTGACTGTGTGTTAATAAATGTGTTTTATGGCAGGTTAAATTATTGATAAACACACCCACATAGCATGCAAGATTGCCGCAAGATTGCTTGAGGCTAGCGTACGGCTTGCCAATATTGGCAATCTGGATGCAAGTCTGCTGCAGGTTTGCCAATATTGACATGTTCCGTGCAAGTTGCACTCGACCTGCATGAAGTGTGCCAACCTTGCCGGCTTTGCTGCAAGACTCCCGCAACTTCGTAATACTTCAGTACAACTGGCGAGGGAGGGCAGCACTGAGTTGCGATGGTAGCGGGCGTAGCGGGAATCCAAGCTTGCTCAGTCACTTCAGTGGAAACCCTGGAAACGGTAACTTCAGTAGTACGAGCCTTTCGACAATTTATACAAGCTGCCGAATCTGCGGACAAGTTTGAGAGTTCCGTGTGACCCCTAGGTAAGATTTTTATTTCGATTTGTGGTATCGTTTCGTGGTATTTTCAATGGAGTAATTATCACATTTACCATTCAGGCTTTACCGAAAATCCTTAGTTTGCCCATTAGTAAACTAATGGGCAAAGCTCTCAGCTGGCACAATGTAAGTCATTGAGGGAAGTTGGAAATAAGAAATTGGTAATTAGCTTACCATGTAAGTCACTTGCTTATTTCTTACCCACAAATCACACGACCTCTTGCGGGCGAAACAGGTACTTAAGGGTTATTGAGGAACGGACTGATGGTCCCCGACGCTCCCTTCTTCGGAGGAAACGAAACGAAAGACGGAAACCACGAGAATTGCGAAAACTACGAGACAATGAGTGGCCACGCCGAGCACAAGATCACTTCTAACGTGGACGCCATCTTCGCTAATACTAAGAACGCAAAATGGTTTGATTTCGATTTTCTACTCTTTGCTCGTTTGGACTTTCTTTCTCGCTCACCCCTTTGGATTATTTTATTTTATTTCGACCCTGCGCTTTTGGACTTCTCTTTTGGTTTTATCGGTTATTTTGGTTTGGACGGATTTTTTTCTATTTTGACCCTGCCCTCTTGGACTAACTCTTCTGTTAACTTGTAACTGGGAACCGTGTATTCCGAAAGGGGAAGTACAACTGAACAGATAGTTTTGGTAAACTCGAAGCCTTTGGTGTTTCTTTCCTTAAGTTGTCTTTGGAATAAATTTCCGAGTGTGATTGGCGATTTCCAGGAGAAGACACTTCGGATCATATCTTCCGTATCTTCTGTCGTGCTGCTGAAGCTACAGCTGCAATCGAAGGTAAGTTTGTGTTATCACAAGTGTTTTTTATCGTGACTAGTTAAGGAAGTGACTGAAACTCACCTTTAGTGCACATGCTGGTACTCTACGTTCTGTTTGCTAAAATTTCTTAATAATCAACAAGTTAATGGCTCTAAAAGGTTGGGTAGGCTATTATTTGCCTTACTTTGAACGTACTATTACAAAGTATTTAATTAAAATCATAAGGCATTAGTGGTTCAGTGTAAACGTGCAGCTAATGTGGGCATGGTTTTAATATCTCTGTAGTTGTATTAGTTTGGATGATGTAATCACCCACGTGTTCATCTTACGCCATTCTTCTTACGTAAATCGTGTCTGGAAACTCAGTATCTTTTTTCAAATACCTACGAGCATATGTATTCGCGATTTTTTCCGCCATTTTTCCTGTGTCCATTAATGAATGTAAAATACACCCCTTCTGTTTTTGGAAGATGCTGTTCCTCGCTTCACAATAGCATACGTCGCGATATTCTGAATCTGGGTATACTATCCGAGGTATTGTATTTAATGAGTTTTCTAATAAATTTAAAATTTCATTTACTTTTTAATCCCTCCTGAATAGCTCCATTGTGTGATTATATAGGTACCTACCTTCAAAAGTTGGAAAAAACTACATTTTTTGTTTCTAAACCTTTCTGTTGTTAATAGGTTTTAAAGGGCGTTGTCATCCTATGAGTATTTGTTTTTGTTCTTTCAGGTGCTTGCCAGATAATCTTTAACGAGGCATCCGTATATTTTTTTGAAGTAGGTTCATACTTTCGGAGATGTCTTCTCGTAAGCGCATTTTAGATATTACGCAGCGTAGTAAGTTACATCGCTGTAAAAGAGCCCTCGAACCGTCCTTTCGTATCCATAAGTCGGAAGGCGAGAATGTAGCATTAGATGATTCTTTCGCGGAAGATCGTGCAGTCGGTGAGGAAAGTGGTACTCATGACAATATGGTAGCGTCTCCTATGACTGAAGGTGTATCTCGCTTTGAGAATGAACCAGTTTCCTCATCTCCCGATGAAAATGGAGCTAAGTGTGTCTTGGAGCTCTTGGATAACTTGCATGACGATGAAAGTGAGGATGAAGATGTTTCTCATGAAAATAACTTGTTGGAGAAACTGAATGACTGGTCGATATCTTTCGGGATATCCCATGTCGCCCTTCCAGCTCTTTTGTGTATTTTGAGGCTTCATCTATGCTTTCAAAATTTACCCCGGGATGCTCGAACTGTCCTTAGAACTCCATGTAACTTGCATGTGAGGCAAGTGAACCCAGGGTCGTATTATCATGTAGGAGTTCGTTCGAGCCTTAATAAAGTGTGGGGAAAAGTTGTGGAAGTTGTTTCAACGTTAGAATTGCTGATTGGAATTGATGGATTGCCCTTGTTTCAAAAGTTCTCCAGGTGAATTGTGGCCTATACTCGGGTCTGTGCTCAATGTTCCCTCTTTGAACCTATTGGGCTTTACTATGGCCAAAAAAACCGATCGATTGTGGGAATTATCTTGCAGAATTTGTGGATGAAATGAAATCACTCATTGCCGAGGGACTTGAGTTAAACAGTCGTCACATATCTGTAAAACGGAGAGGGTTTATTCTGGATGCTCCCGCAAAAGCATTCATTATAAACATTAAAGGTCATCCAGGCTATAACTCCTGTACCAAATGTGTCCAAGAAGGTACTTACTTTAAAGGCCGTATGACATTTCCTGGGACGAAAGATACGTTGCGAACTCATGAAGACTTCGTGCAACAGGTAGATCCTTGGTTCCATAAAGGTGATTGCTCTTTGACTGCTCTGCCTGGTGTTCATTTCGTACATGCCTTTCCACTCGACTATATGCATTTAGTCTGCCTTGGTGTTGTCCGAACAATGTTTTATATTTGGAATTTTGCCCCTCCACTGAAATTTTCCTCTAAAATGTTGCAATCTATTTCTGCTGGTCTATTATCTATGTCTTCTGTCATTCCCGTCGAATGCTGCCGGCGACCACGCTCAGTAGATCATATTAAGCGTTGGAAAGCCACTGAATTCCGACAATTTCTTTTGTACACCAGACCTGTTGTTTTGGCAGAGGTGTTATCTCGTGATTTTTCTCCCATATATCAGAACTTCATTAGCTTGCACATAGCTTTGACTATTTTATTGAACAGCAAGTATTGCTTGAAATACAACTCATATGCCAAAAAACTGCTTGAACATTTTATCATTACGTTCCAATCTATTTAAGGACAGGAATACATTGGCCACAATATGCATGGCTTAGTCCATTTACCTAATGATGTTCCCCATTTCGGTGCTCTGGATAACTGCAGTGCCTTTAAGTTTGAAAATTTCCTCTTTTCATTGAAGAAATTAGTTAGGAAAGCAGATAAACCTCTAGAACAAATAGCCAAGCGTTTAAGTGAAATAAGTAATTGCAGCTCCTTTGTACCTGGGGGTTCCTCCAATATCTTAAAAGGTGAATTTCAGTTCACAAAACCGCACTGCAATGGTCCTCTTTGCCCTGGTTGTACTAATCCACAGTATAGCTCCATTGTCTTCTCTTCATTTCTTTTGTCAACATCCCTGCCAAACTCTTGCTGTTGCCTTTTGGATGGAAGTGTAGTATTAGTTAAGAATGCGGTATACTCATCTTCTTTGATGTGTATGGCAATCATCTTCAAGAAATTTCTTTAAAAAAAGTGCATTTATGGTGGCCCCCACCCTGATAGTTCTTTCTTGGGTATTTGGAAGGTCAGTGACCTTTCAGATTTGTAAGTCCAATCAGTGAGTAACATCACTCATAAGATGATGCTACTCCCATTCAAGAAAGACTTTGTTGCTCTCCCTCTGCTTCATTGTGAGTAATAATAATATTATATAGACAAATGTCTTTTTACAAAACATTACAATAGACAGAATAGTTACCTTAGAAAAAATAAAAATATTAGACATTCTGATGAACAAATTTTCTGAATACATTTTGAGATAATTGAAAAATATCTGTTGATGTACGTCTGTTAAAATCCCTCATTATTCGAAAAATTGGTGGGTGATAAATGTAATAAGTTCTTACATGTGGAATATGAAAAAGGTAGTGAGATCTGGAGAGAACTGATGAAATCCTTAGATTAATTTAAGTTAATAGATAAGAACACTTAATGTGATTATTTAGCAATGAGTGTAAGAATATTAATCCTATTTGTTTCTTACGTGCAGAGAGAGAGAGAGAGTGGATATTGAGTAGATTCAAAATATTTACGTATTCACCACTTTCCCTTACAATTCCAGCCGTAAAGGCAACAAATCTTAGAAATTTATTTTGAACCCTCTCTAGGCCTAACTCATATTTATGATAGTAAGGAAACCAAACGATAGAGCAATATTCCAGAATAGGTCTCACTAGGGTGATGTATATGAGTCTATAAGAAGACATTGTTAAAGTCTCTGGAATTTCGATAAATGAAGCCGAGAGTTTTGTAAGCTTTCGTAATTGTAGTTTCAATATGCCTGTTGAAAGTTAAGTCAGGATCAAAAAATATACCCAAGTCAAGTTTCTGGTTCACTCTAACAAGGTTTTGCCCAGACAAAGAGTAATCAATAAGTACCGGAATCTTAGATTTGCATAAGGTTAGTGCATTACATTTACTAACATTAAAATGCAAGGCATTAATCACAGTAAATAGTGTCTACTTGATGGTGATCATATGCTGAGGTAGTGACAAAGTGCTGAAAAGAAAGCTTGGTGACGGTAGACCTACCACTCCCTACCACTACAGTAGGTGAGTCTTGCAAAGTAATACCATGCAGTGGACTGCTGTTTTGCTGCATACTGCTGTATGTGAGTCTTTGTTGACTGAAATGTACCCATTTTACCTTGTGAAATTTGTTTACTGAATTATTAAGTAGTATGCTGCCTTTTTAGAATATTTATATGCTATTCATTTTAGATTTTTGACATGGATTATGCTATTGTACGATTCATTGATGAGGGTGATGCACCTGGAATCGTTCATGCCAGCTGGCTTGCAGGAGATAGAATGTCCTGCTTCTTTCCACCTGTGAAGACAGATGAGGCCAAGGACAGGATGCTCAAGTCAGCAGCAGAGCCAACATCGAAATGGAGTAGATGCAGAGTTAGAGTCCTTCATACATTTCGTATGTATTGAAGCATAGTAATGGCTTCTGCTAAAATACGTAAGTTATTTCATTATATTAATTTGATTTTTGATTTTATCTCAGCAACTTACGGAGCAGCAAGGCTCAAGCTACGGAAGGCTGAAGACTCCTCGAACTTAGATTCCAGTCCGGAAAAGGAAGAGACAAGAAAAAGAAAGGCCAGGAGTCTTCTTCTGCCAGGGGAAGAGAAGGCTGAAGAATCCAGCTCGAAACTGAAAGGCCAGGATCAGAAATGCCTTAGAAAAGATCCTGTCCACCAACCACCCAATCCACCAGCCTATCCCCCTCTAACAGTTTTCCGTCGCCCCACTTCTCCTGAGACATGTAATACTTCTGATGATTCCTTGTCTCCTTTTCCTGCTAATCCTTCGACTCCACTTCCCTTGAAGTCACATAACCCTCGGAGTGCAGGTAATCCTTAAATCCTTGACTTTTTTCTTTCCAGTTTTGCTAATCTATAACGTGCATCGTAACGAGCATCAGAAATACCTCATTTCTTATACATAATACTCTAGTCATAAAAATAAGGCTGTCACACAGGACTTGGAAGGTTCAATCAATATAACCTTCACGTATGTTTCCTTGTAGTTTCTAGCATGTGTAAACATGGGATAGAGAATGCAGTTGGTACATATTGATTAATTTATGCATGGTGCATTTTGGAACAATTTCTTGTTTTCCTTCTTATGCCTTTCTTGTGCCTGCCTCAAAATTTCCTTTGCTCAATATGCTAATTAATTCATCTGCATAAAATATGTTGGAGAAGCTGATGGCGACAGTAAATTCCCAGCAGAATTGTATTGAGGCCCTCATTGAGGCTAATAAAAGGCTGAAAAAAAAGATAGACTTGCTGCTGGCAAAGGCAGATTGCGACGTTGCTACGTCGATAACTTACCGAAAATCCAAACTAACGATAATTGGTTTTCTCTAAGCAATTTTTATTGAAGTTTGTCGATAGCATTAACAAAAACTGTCGGTAAGATGTCATGCATTAAAAGAACACATCCATGTCTATCGCTACTGTAATCTTTATCTATTTCTTCAGTCTTCTTTCATAAGGGAAAGTTTCATTAAATGACCCATTGATTATACTTGAAACCATACTGGAAAACGCAGTAATATTTTTATTTCCTATTTACTTTTTTTCAGTACTCATTGGTACAGTATTTGACTGCAACACTGACATAAGCATGGCCCGGGAGGCAGCTGCTGACTGGCTGACTCAAGCTAAGACTCGGCCAATCAGGCGGTATGTTTTTTTTTCATTATTAAAAAATTTATTTTGACCATGTTGAGGTGATTCATAGTGGTAATTATGTTATTATGGGCTGCAAAGATAGCTCATTCTTCTCACTGCCAGATAATAATGAAAGAATCTGGTTCTAATTAATCAGTCATAAGATTCTTTCCCTATTTGTTTGTAACTTTAACGTGCATCATCCTGCTTCTTGGTGATATCCCATTGATGATTTCAAAGCTCATGGAAATGATGTCGATTAAGCACAGGGTGGGGTATTGATGTAAGATTTCTTTTATTGTAGGAGGAACAGAGAAGTTGCCAAGGAGAGCCAAGAAGACTTATCTTATCGTTGAAGATCTTATCGTTGTGGAAGCTGATATAAATGCGTTTAACAAGTGATGAAATTGTTTTTTGTTTATCTACTATGAATATATTGATATGTATTTTATCAATTTTGCAACTAAAATATTATTAAAAAATCCCATTCTGAATTTTTGGCTTTTTCTTTTTTCTAATGAATTGACCTGGGCAAGATTCCCATCCTCTTAGTCTTGTATAGATGCTGCAAATAACTTATCACCAGATGCTGTTTTATTCTAGTAAAGTAATCTCGCAATGCAAATATAAGGATACTAATAATAAAGGTAAATGGGTTAACCCGTAAATAAATAAGGTACTAGAGGTTTCTCTAAAACTTGTCATGGCCAGATGCTCTCGGTTACGGCAGGTTTGTCTTGCACGAAGCTTGCACAGGCCTTGCATGCAACTTGCAGTTCAAATTAGCAGCAGGCTTGCTGCAAGGTTGCAGCAGGTGTAGTTGTCAGATTGCAGCAAGCTTGCTGCAAGCTTTAATTTTGCCAATGCATGCTTGCTGCCAGCTTGCTATCTTGCAATGACAAGGTTGCAGCAAGCTTGCTTTGCTATGTGGGCAGGTGGCAGAGATGAAAGAACATATATATTCCAATATGTTGCGAAGGCTGATGGAGGATAGCTGTGCCCAAAGATTCACTCATACAACGAAATCAACAAAGAATACGAATAAGAAGGCTTTTCTTGGCAGTGACAGTTGCAGTTTATTTTTTTGTGAGTAGCCTATAATTATTTCCCTTTTGTAAGTTTTCTAAGATTTTAACTACTTCTAGGAGTTACACCAAAGATATATTTGTGGATAAGTTGTCATGTATCATCTGATCACTACTATAATGTACCTATAATGTGCTCCTTTAAAAGTTGCTGTTCAATGCTTGAAAGTATAAGTAAATGTAATTTTTGTGTTAAATGTTTTTAAAATTTTATTCATTCCCTTTGTTAATGGATAATTCTTTAAAGAAATTTAGGAACACATTGGTTATAAAGTTTAGGGGCATCCAGTAGTAAGTTGGCTATTTTATGTGCTGATTATTATAGGGCAGCATCTCTCGACATATTAATAAAGGTCTTCAAAGGGCAACAATGATCAGACACCCGTAGGGACTTTTGATAATCGTTGCTAGGGAAACATTAATTTTTAGCGTAAAGCTATCTTGAGATAAAAAGCTGTTTTTTTGAGTGAGTTAATCATTGTGATTTACAGTGGAAGAAATTGGAGGATTACGTGAGTATTATATTGTCCATTATCATTCACATAAGGTTAATTTTCGGAGAAGTTTATTTTCTTCAGTGTTCGCGAATATCCTGCACATTCGATAATATCATAAGATAGCTAATTTTCGTGCTAAAGGTTAATGGGCAATAACTTCATCACCAATGAAAAAAGCTGGACTGGGAATAGAATCTCAAAGTTTTGTCTGACCGATAGTCCACTACGGTACACAACCTTCCTGCTACTGTGGGATCAACACTTTGAGGAATAAAGCCGTAATATTACGTCGACTTCCATTTTGGTAAAGGCGGTGGGAGACGTAATGTTACTCCACGCGATATACAGGCATACAATAGGTTCTGGGGTAACCCTACATCTTCCACACTGCGCACAAGTGTTGATTTACTCTCTTAGTTCCCTCTTTGGCCAATAGATGGTACATGCATTCAGTTTGAGCGTGAATGAAAACTTTGATTTTGCGTTTGTTTTTTTTACCTCCAATTCCCTCGCTAATGCTAACGGTAGTGTTGTGTAGTTGCTATAATGGCGACTATTAGTGATGACAATATTCGAAGAATATTAGACGATACAGAAGACAGTAGTTAGCTGAAGATTCTGAAGATTATTTGGATTTTTTTCTCGTAGAGTAGAGTGATGATGGTGAGCTGAAACTTGTCTTTTCATCTATAATTCGGAGTACTTTACGCATTCTTTACTCAAGCTCACGGCGGTGTGTCACACGACCATATATAATAATAACTCCCATAATAGTAGAGATGATTCATAACATCTTACTGTCTCTTTTTTACTGATGAGTGTGAATCTAATGAAGAAAATGATAGTGAATACAATTTAGATGACGCTGAACCCTTTGTTACGCCAAGTAAGAGGTTGCCAACTCAAAGACGTGGAAGGGTGCCGAGAATTGACAATCACTCAGATATAGAATGGGCAGATAACCGTAACAATACAGACATTCTTGTGTTTACGAGTGATAATGGTGTTGATCCAACTTTATGTTTCGACGAAAATGTTACGGAACAAGAATCTTTTGACCACTTTTTGGACAGTGATTTTCTCCATCAATTGAAAGAAGAGACAAATCGTTATGCGAGTGACAAAATTATAAATCTAAGGAGAACAAATAGTTTATCAGCAAATTTCAAATACCGCAAATGGAAATGCGTCACCCTTTCAGAGATGAAAAAATTCATCGCAGTGATGCTTCACATGACAGTAAGCAAACGCCCGAGCTTGAGAGATCATTGAAGTTCGTCTCCTTTCTTGTCATGTAATTTTTGTCCCCATTGTATGCCAGTGGATAGATTTACTGCGATCCTATCTAACTTTCATGTGAATGATAACACCAAAATGAAAAATCGAAATGATCCCATCTTTGATCCATTGCAAAAAGTGCGACCTTTGATAGATCACTTTCGAGCAAAATTTATGAAGTCTTATATTCCAGCAGAAAATGTTACGATTGATGAAGCAATCTTTGCATTCTGAGCACGTCGCAGGTGTAAAAGTCTACATGCCAAAAAATCCCAATAAATATGGGATTAAGTTATTTTTATGCAGTGTATCCAAAACGGGTAATGTGTGGAATCTTTAAGTATACCAAGAACGAGGACTAGAGAACTCTGGTGCTGCAATAGTGAAGAAGCTTCTTGGAGATTTAGTCAACACGGGACACACCCTATTTTTCGATAGATTTTTTTACAAGTTTTCAACTGTCAAACGAGCTGAAAGCCCTAAATACTGGACTCGTAGGAACACTGCAAAAAACATAAAGCTGATACCTAAAGTTATGTATTCTCCTAAAAAAATTGAACGTGGATCAGTTGTTCATCGCCACAAAGATGGTGTATCTATCATTAGATGGCGTGACAAACGTGAAATATGGATGATAACAACAAAACATGGTAATGATATGATGACATTCAGAGATAGGCATGGCAGAGAGCAAACAAAACCAGCAAGTGTTGTTGATTACAACAGGAATAAGTTAGGTGTAGATTTGAGCGATCAGCGATTGTCGTATTCCACGTCATCTCATCGTTGTTCCGGAGGTTCGACAATTCTTTTCCCTCACTTGCTCGCCTACCGCTCACATGGAACGATCCTCCATGAGCATGAGTTCGCCGCCAATATATAAGCAGGCCATCTCGGCTGCCAGTGGCAGTCTGTACTACGAAGTGGAAATAAACGCTCCTCTACAGAAACTTCGCAGTTGTGTTATTCAGCGTAGCAATCGCCACAAGTCAATACAAGATAAGGCATTTTCCATTGTAAGGTCATAAAAATTGTACATTAATTTTTCTGAAAATATCTCTTTCAGGACACTCAAAATTATGACGTTATATTTGAGGTATGTAACCACAAAGTGGAAAATAAAATAATATAAGTGCAATGATAGATAATCATCACTTACCATTAATTCTGATGCCAAGCTATATATTGAGAAAGTTACAACATTTGAGGATACTTATATTTTCAGATGAATCATAACATTGAGGCACCCCCATTGGTGCTCGTGAACCCCCCCTCCACTCCTGTCAACCCACAATCCACCCCTGTCAACCCTCCCTCCACCCCTATCAACCCACCCTCCACCCCTATCAACCCACCCTCCACCCCTATCAACCCACCCTCCACCCTTATCAACCCACCCTCCTCCACTATTAACCCACCTTCCTCCCCTGTCAACCCACCATCCTCCCCTATCAACGTGCCCTCGACCCCTGTCAACCTACCTTCTGCCTCTACCCATAGCCTGGACCTCCCCTCAAGTAGTAAGTATGTATATAAGCAATGTGTTGTCAAGTTAATAATGGAGGCAAAGGTAAAATAATGGATTCAGCTAATTCTTGGGTATCTTCCATATTTTAAGAGAGGAAACCCACACTGAGTGGTGACTTAAAAGAGGCAACAAGGCAATTACAGGAAGGGCAAGAATCGAAAAGAGAAGGGCTAAAGGTTAGTTGGCATGAAATTCAATTGTAAATGAAAATGAGTTATTTCTATACCATGTAGTGAAACGTTATAGCCTATAACTCAAAAAATATATTTATATTTTTCAGGGCATTGAGGAGGCAATTAATAGATTAGCCGACATCCAGGAGAAGAGGTTATCTTTAAAAGAAAAGGAGTTGGATTTAGGGGAGAGATTTGTGTTTAAAGTGTTCATCTAACCTGTGAAAGAAGAATCAGTGAAATCGGCCGAAAACTTGAGTTTTCACGACAGATTTTGTTTTTGGAGCTCAGCGGCGTCTACCCAGGAGAGGACTCCAAAACTTGTTGACGGCCCTTCCAGGGCCGGTGGCTAAACTCCACCGCCTTTGAGGTCTTCCTTGGGCTTTCCGCCAACCCCTGGTTTATAGTTTTCAGGTTTTTTCTTTAATTTTTTTTTGTTTTCAGTTAATTTTCATTTATAAATTGAGTTTGTTTACTTCGTTGCTAGGGTTTGTTTATTCCTCGTTGTACTTAACTTATTACCTTATTTTGGTCAAATTATTTGCTTAAAGTGCTATTTTTGGCTTAAAGTATTGTTCGGAAGTTAATGTTTACTGTTCTTTTCAATTATTTCTTTGTTCTTTCAAGTTTTTCAAGTTAATTTCTCAATTTAATAAGTTTCGTTGTCGTTACTAGGGCTTGTTTACTTTTTCTTACGTTAATAAATGGACTGGTAAAGCATGACGTCACGAACAATTAGTTACCAAGGTATTATTTTCCAAATAAATGCAAAATAAGTGCCTAATATATAGGAAAATGTTGTTTGGAAAGTTATTTTGGAAAGGGAAAGAGAGTGGCCCCGTATTCGCGACGGAGAACACTGTGCAGAATGGCGGAAGACCAACAAGAAAGTGGCTACATCGACTGGGTAATTTTGCACCTCAGAGGAGGAAATGTCTACGTGAATATACATTATTATTGGAATAAATATAATATTAGTCCCAAATGCCGATAGATATAAAATAAGAATACATTAGAGTGCGCTATATAATGTAGACTTGCAGTGCACACTTGCAGCAGACTTACTGTACACACCTGCAGCAGACTTGCTCTGAAAACTAGCTGCAAGTGCACAAAGTGGAGACTCGCAAGTGTGATGCAGACTTGCTGCAAGTTTGCAGAGACTTTCAGGCTTGCTTTGCAAGTTAGCAGCAAGTTCACCGTGCTATCTGGGAACATACACTTATGCACATATCTCACTCATATGGTGTCCCAGTGGGGACCACTTTGGGTGTACTCAACATATCCATTCGAGTCTTCCAATAGCCATCTTTGGAAACTAGTCAAGGGAACCAGGGGTGTTACAGCACAAATATGCCAAAAATATGCTACTGTTAAATTTGCATCTCATTCAGTGAGTCAGCACTTGGTCAGTGAGAGAGTCCTTGATTATTGCAATGAGACTATTACATTTGCTCATCTTAGAAAGAGCAAACAGTTCAATGAGACTACCGCTCTTGGCATTGAAGTTGACGAAAAATCGACTATTGAGGAAGAAGAGGCTTTCTTGAATGCCACGATACCTCTAAATTATGTCAAGATATGTTATTATAATAGAGTTGTACGAAAAAATGTAGTATATTACAGTATGTAGACGCGGTGGTGGGGTTGTCCTTGGATGACCATCTCCTGGCTCTTCTGCAGCTCGTGGAACCCAAGGATATCACCTTCGAATCCCGAATATCCCAGCAACGCGTCTGCGTCTATTTAAGGGAAATATGGATGGCGGATAAAGTGGCCAACTCCCCACCTCTCCAATACAAGGGCTCACTCCTATCCTACAGGAAGGTTGTCTCGAGAGCAGTCAGGGTTTTCCTATCTAACGTGCACCCCGACATCCCAAACGAAGTTATTCAAGAGGTTCTTTCGGGGTACGGGAGGGTTGTTGGGGAGGTGAAACTTTTGAAGGCCGCTCTCCATGACACCTTGTTAAGGCACGTACAGGGTTTCAGGAGATTTGCGAATGTGGTGGTCGCACATCCTGGGGTTCTCCCAAAAAGTGTGCGACTGGTTCATCTTGGGGTCACGTACAACCTCTTTCTGAACCTGGTTGACATTACCTGCGGGGTGTGTAGTCAAACGGGGCACCATTTTTCACGTTGCCCGGAGGGGAGTCCACAGATACCCGAACACGCCTAGGACGCTTCGCATACCGTCGCCCCCCAGGACCCCGATGCTGATGTCGTGGAACAGCCCCAGTTGCCCGCGACCCACACCAGGGAAGCCGAGTCACTGCAGAACCACGCCTCTGATGTTGCCCATCATTCCCCCCTTCCGAATGTGAATCCGCACGTTGGAGAAGTATGCAGCGAAGCTTCCCCTCTAACCAAAACAAATGACGGAGAGGAGGTCATGGAGGGCCTGGAGACCTCGGCGAGGGCCCCAAAGCGGTGTCACATCTCCCCTCCTCGGGAGCCGGCCAAAAAGCACGCCGGGCGCCTGGCAGTGGAGGACGGCATCGACGGGGAGTCCGTTACGTCGGATGACACCGACGCTGAGGGGGCGGGGATACCAACGGATGCCTATGGTCTTAGAGGAAGTGGATAATGTTTTTGAGGATCTGTTGTTGAATGGTAGCAATGAGGATGATAAATCTGATAAGGACGAGATCATTCGAAGACTGAAATTGAAGGTATATTCTTTACAGCGAAAGGTGAAGAAATTGGAGTTTTCCTTGGAGGAGACAACACGAGTCCTGAACGTTATCCTCAATCAAGACCAAATCCAGGCATTGGGGAAAAAAGTCAACCAGCGGCCATAAGTGGTCTAATGCGACGTGTAAATCCGCTCTTCAAATACGGTTTTTATGTTGCGTCAAAGGTTACAACAACCTTATGAAACTACGGTACCCCCTTCCTAGTGACAGGACCCTTACGAGGCGTTTAGAAGATTTCAAATTTCATCCTGGAATCCAGACAGAGGTTTTTGAATTCCTTAAGTTAAAGGAGGTTCTCTTGAATGATACAGAGCGCTTCTGAGTGCTACTACTTGATGAGATGGTCATTGAGCAGAAGGTGGAATTAGACATGAGCTAGAAGACTATGTATGGGTACTGCACATTTCTCCCTCTGGGGTTGTTGCTACGCATGCTCTTGTTTTCATGTTAGCAGGGGTTTCCACTAGGTGGAAGCAAACGGTTGCATACCATTTCACTCGCAATTCCTTTCCAAGTTCGGCAGCCAAAGATGTGATTTTAAAATTAATTCATGTCATTTGATATAGGCCTCACTGTTGTGTGTGTGACCTCTGACATCGGTAGCTGCAATAGAGCAGTTTGGAATGAATTCGGTATTACGTGTGGCAAATACAAACAATTAATTCCATTCCCCATCCATGCAACCCCAGTGAGAACATCTTTTTTATGGCTGATATTTGCCATTTGTTTAAAAATATTCGAAGCCACCTTTTGGATGGCAAATGCTTAGTTCTGCCTGATGATTTTGTGCAGGAAAATAGCTTTTGTGATGGGTCTTTTTGGACAAGGATATAAAATTAGTTCCAAAACTCACTGACAAGCACATTATTGTGAAGCAGTACCAAAAGATGAGGGTCCGAACTGCTTGTGATTTAATGAGCAGAGATGTAGCAGCTGGCATAAGGTTCGGTATATACAATTTAAACTAGAATCCAGGTTATTTGGCTACTGCTTGGTTTTTTGACTTTATTGACCAGTGGTCCTCTAGGTGTGATGTGATGTTGTGAGATTGATGCGCTCCAGGAACCCTGTTATGGCCCTCAGCAAAAATAATATTGATGTGTATGACAGTTCTATTCAAAAACTCACAAACTTTGACATTTTATTTGAAAAAATTAAAGTAGGGGATGGGAAGTGGAAACCAGTGCAAACAGGGGTTAAATTGACGACAGCTTCACTTTTGGACCTCCAAGATGTACTTCTGAACCGGAAGTCTTTCGGCTATATTCTGACATCCAGGTTCTGCTAGGATTCTCTGGAAAATCTGTTCTCTACTGTCAGAGTGAAAACCCCCATTCCATCCCCTGTAGCATTCAAGAATGCCCTTCAAAATATAAACATAGGGAAGTTCATGATCATCCCCCCAAGGAGTAACTGTGAAGCAGATGAAGGAAATCTCCTGGCTGATTTTTTTGATGTGGTGGGCTATTGAGTGGGAACTGATGAAATTCAGAAAGAGATTGAAATTCCTGAATTTGAACTTAGTGAAGTGGAGAAAAATTCTCTTTTTTACCTTTTTGGGTTTGTTGCTAGGCAAATACTGAAAAAGTTAAATTGTGACCATTGCAAAGGAGTACTGTGTGGAGATGGAAGTGACATACCTGAGTCGGTAAAAAATTTACTATACCTGAAAAAACAGCATGAGGGGTCCTTGGTGCTTAGTAGTAAGTGGTGTTGGGACTTGGCAAGTGAGGCTGAAAAGGTCTTTCAGGTGAAGAAGGATATCTTGATGAAACAGGGTGTAAACGTGGTGCACGATATGTGCTGTGCAGTTGGGAGTGCTGGGAGCAAAGTGTCAGATTGTCACGATAGAAGATTTATATTTCTTAAAAAATGATTCACCTTAAGAATTAATTTTTTTTAATCTGTGACGGAGAGAATAAATAAAGTTGGCCGGTCAAATGGTTCATGGCATTAGGAGTGTACACATGAGAAAAATAGTTGAAATATTTTTTTTCTTTTACCTTGTGAGTTTCATTTCCATGATTATTGTTTGACTATCCTTTTCAGATGGCTCTTCATGCTGATATTTTCGTAATTAGGTATAGTATATCAACAAGGTTAGTAGACATTTTTTACTCTCAATCGGAAATGATAGTGTACAATTTTATTAGGCATGAATTTCCTCTAGGTCCAGGCTTCAGTCTATCCATGTTTTAAATAAGTTGTTAGCCACCCAATAGATAAATTAACGTTTATTTTTCACCCGAAAATTGTCCTTTGTTATCAAGTTTCATGTTTTAGTAAGAAGTGTTATGTTTAAGGTCGTAGAAAATGTTGATAAAACGGTATTCCATGAAATAAGGTCAATTTATGGAGCTTCACATTTTTTGGTAGATGGTAGACGCAAATGAATAAAACCCATACTTCTACTGGCAGGAAAAGTAAGTGTCCATACAATAATGAAAAATTTGATAATTTGGTCAATTTGTCTACTCAATCGCTTTACCGATTGTAATTTTATGGGTAGTACTCTCTCTTCTGAGCTTCTATCATATGCATTAATACTACTATTTACCTTCAGGTCCATGTCAAAATGAGAAAGTCGAGGAAAACGTGAATACTTTAGAAGAAACTCACTTTTATAGAAGACATTTTTTTCGAGAAGAAACTCACAATTATAGCACTTTCAAAGATTGATGACCAGGTTGCTACATCGAATGATGATGGCTCACCATGCCTTGGAGTTTGTATCTGCGCAAAATGTACCATAACAGTTAATGAACTACCAGTTGCAAAAGGCAGTCTTCCGCAATATCATTCTGTGATAGATGATGGGCTTTCTCACAATATAAAGGAAGAAGGACTTATTATCTGGGATGAACCTTTATCACCAACTATAAAAACTACTAAGTTTGAGGTTTTCCTGATGGTATTACATATCGTATGCGTCATGGTATGACAGGTCCTTTAGTTGAGGACTTATTGATGTTTATAAATGCGCTGCTTGGGGAGAATATCATTCCTACTTCAAAGTATTACTTCAACAAGCTGTTTTCACCTCGTGCCCATTTGGTTTTTCATTCTTAATGCCCCTTATGTTATTAGTACTTGGGTGAAAGAAGTTCCTTTGAAGGTGGACTGGTAAAGTGTGATGATTGTGACAAATAGTATGATACTAATTTAGAATTAGGGAAATTTTTCATAACCATTCCTGTTAGGCAGCAAATTGAGGAACTTTTTAGGGGTGAAGTTAATTGAATGCCCAGAAACAATGGCGCGAGTTTGCTTTTTTTCCCCCATGCCAAAAGTGCCCCACGGGCCAAAAGAAGTTATCACTTCAAAAATTCTACAGGAAAATGGAGGTACATAGCATTAAAAACTTATCCTTCCCGAACTCATGATGGTATGTTGAAAGACATGTTGGAAGCCCATGCAATGCAGCAGAAAACATCTACCAAGAATACAAACAATTCATATGATTTTACTCATGGTTTGAAAGGAATTAGTCCTCTACTTAGTGTCCCAACATTTTCTATTGTAGATGGGTTTGTAATTGATTGTAGGTATGCATGCTATAATAGCTGGAGTTGCATCCAAGATAACAAACTTGATCTTCGATTCCAATTCTCATGGTAAGGACTATTATATAAAAGATAATTCAATTATTGATTTGCACCTCATGGAAATTACTCCACCCCAAAATTTTTCAAGACGCCCTCAGTCGGTAGCACAGCGGGCTTACTGGAAATGCAAAGAGTGTAGGAGTTTCCTTCTTTACTACAGCTTGCCCTGTTTAGAAGGTTTTCTGCCTCACAAATATTTTAATAATTTGAATTTGCTGGTAGCTGGAAATTTCACTCTTCTTAGGGATTCAATTTCGCAAGATGAGCTTTTGAATGCTGAATTTTTACTCAGTCGCTTCGTTTTGGGATATAATAAACTGTATGGGGATGAAAATATGACATATAACCCAGATAGCACGTAAGTTTGCAGCAAGTTTGCTCTAGGTTTGATTTTCACTTGCTAGACTTTCCTTGCTTTGAAAGTTTGCAAAGACACCATGACATAGACAAGTCTGATGCAAGTTCGCACTAGACTTGATTTTCACTTGCCGGTGGCTTGCTGCAAGTTTGCTAAAAGTGAGTATTGTTAACAACAGTACGTAATATTTTATCTAACTAAGTGCATATTGTATATATTCACGAACATGAATATACTTACTATATTCATGATCACGAACAAATGCGATCTTTTACGCATACTGTTGGTATTTGTATTGACCTGTGCTTACGCTTGGCTTCGGCGCCAAAATGGAACGGTGGAACGTCCGGTGGAGTGTCCAGGTTGCCTCGGCTAATAGAGGCCTTAGTGTTGGGGAAGACATAACAGCAATCAGTTCATTGTTTCTACCATTGACAGTATTAAAATGTGGAATCTATGTGAATTGAAGTTGTTGACTAGTGAATTGCTCTTGTCTTGAAAGTGTGGTTGTTTACGTTTCAGTGATGGGATAAACAGTGAAGTGTTTTATTATTCTTCATTCAGTGAATGTTGCCACCCCAAGTATCATCTTTTTATTTCATTGCATTGTTGTTTCCAATGTGATTTTGTTGAAATAATTGACCCGTATGCGTTTAAGGCAGGTAATGACTAATTAGCAATAGGCAATTGGATTTTTCCTTAGCAGGGATTATTGTGTTATTTTAGAGTATCGTAAATTGTGAGTGTGGAGTCCAATGAAAGGATGATTATTTTTTTTTCTAATTATGCAATGTGAGTTGTTTCATTATGCTTCATTCATTAAATTTTACCATTTCAAAAGTTATCTTTTCATTTACTCGACTTGATGTCATTACCAAGTATTGTTCCTTTATTTGAGTGCCGCTGTACATGTGTCTCTGGAGATATAGTGGAAATGATTAACAGCAGCCATATATATCTCACGGTATGTAATCATATTACGAAAGCTCACCTTTACCCATATTATAGATAATTATATTACATATATTTGATATTATTTGTACTGACCCATTAACTGACCTGATGTGCCTTATACGCTTTTCCAATGCATTATACTGTGGACTATTGGACAAGGGGAGGAGTTAAGGGGAGGAGATAAGGGGGGGAGATAAGAAGGGGGTCGAGGGGAGGGGCATCGGTGTGCATGCTTCGCTACGGGAAAGAGAGTGGCCCCGTATTCGCGACGGAGAACACTGTGTAGAATGGTGGAAGACCAACAAGAAAGTGGCTACATCGACTGGGTAATTTTGCACCTCAGAGGAGGAGATGTCTACGTGAATATATATTATTATTGGAATAAATATAATATTAGTCCCAAATGCCGATAGATATAAAATAAGAATACATTAGAGTGCGCTATATAATGTAGACTTGCAGTGCACACTTGCAGCAGACTTACTGTACACACCTGCAGCAGACTTGCTCTGAAAACTAGCTGCAAGTGCACAAAGTGGAGACTCGCAAGTGTGATGCAGACTTGCTGCAAGTTTGCAGAGACTTTCAGGCTTGCTTTGCAAGTTTGCTGCAAGTTTGCGAAACTTGCTTTGCAAACTTGCTTCAAGTTTGCAGCAAGTTTGCAAAGTGGGGACCACTTTGGGTGCTCACCGTGCTATCTGGGAACATACACTTATGCACATATCTCACTCATATGGTGTCCCAGTGGGGACCACTTTGGGTGTACTCAACATATCCTTTCGAGTCTTCCAATAGCCATCTTTGGAAACTAGTCAAGGGAACCAGGGGTGTTACAGCACAAATATGCCAAAAATATGCTACTGTTAAATTTGCATCTCATTCAGTGAGTCAGCACTTGGTCAGTGAGAGAGTCCTTGATTATTGCAATGAGACTATTACATTTGCTCATCTTAGAAAGAGCAAACAGTTCAATG
This sequence comes from Pyrrhosoma nymphula, assembly GCA_963573305.1. NCBI lineage: Eukaryota > Metazoa > Arthropoda > Insecta > Odonata > Coenagrionidae > Pyrrhosoma > Pyrrhosoma nymphula. Next base: position 102,714,699 of record OY754335.1, on the reverse strand, counting down.
AGACTATTGAGGAAGAAGAGGCTTTCTTGAATGCCACGATACCTCTAAATTATGTCAAGATATGTTATTATAATAGAGTTGTACGACGAGTTGTACGTTTCTTTGACCAGTATTGGTTACGGTATCATTGAGAAGTTAGTTGTTCATGGATCAGATACCCTATGGGCTCTTGTGCGGCCCGTGAGAATTTCTCAAAGTTGGCATTTAGCTCCTCATATATAAACTTGTGCTACAAGCATGTATGATTCATTGATTGTATTACCATTTGATTCAATAGATAAAAAATGTGTACTTATTAATTTGGAAACCACTACTTATGTAAGCAGCTTAACCTTTTGAGTAGTACCAACGTTCATGTACGTCCTTGTGCCTCCTGACCGTAGGGAGTACGGTCGTACCTGTACGTCTTTGAAGTTTGAGATAGAGCAGTAAAGGCGTGAATGAACGTCTGCCCCTTTATAAGCATTGTAGCAGGTGTTGCCATCTATTCTGGAGGCTGGTGAGCCCAGTTATCACTATGAAGTATCTCTGAAGAGTGCTTCCATCTATTTCATAACTCTAGTAACTACGTTCATCCTTGAGTACGTGCATACCATAAATAGCTGCCGTATTTGTTCTAACAGAGCTAATTGTATTTACAGCTGTGTTTTCATCTGATAAGTTATTATTGTAGTTATAATACCACAATATTCAGTATCATACAAGGTATGATTGTTTTTTTATATTTTGCTTTTTCGTAAACATATACCTCATTCATTCGTCTAAAAAATTCTGCCTTTCCCCAGTAAAGATGTCGAGGCGTTATGAAGCGGGAAGGCTAGCTCCGGAAGATATTCATAATATCTTGACAAACGCAGAGTCCGATGATGAATATTCGTCTTCCTACGATAGTGATTGTGATGATTTCAATAATGAAATAAGTGATTCATCGTCTGATGAAAATACTTTGGAAGATTGTCCAGAAACACAAGCAAAAAGGCCTCGTTTGACACCGGATAAACCACCTTTGTTGAGGAAGTGGATATCTGCAGGCAAGTTTCTTCCAGCAATTTCTCCTGTCTTTGATGACTCAAATTCCGGTATTTCCGATACTTTTTCTCAGAAACTGGATGACGCTGATGACAGTAACAGACTGGAAATTTCGATATTCAAAGAAATTGTTGACGAAGGTTTTCTGAGCAAAATTGCTATTGAAATGAACAATTATCATGAATTTATTCTTGAAACTACAGAGGTAAAAGAAAAATCAAAGTTGCGCAAATGGAGAGGAATTACAGTAGAAGATTTGTATGTTTTTCTAGCTCTTTTTTTGTTGATGGGGCACGTAAAAAAGAACAGACTGAAGGACTACTGGTCAAAACATTCTTTGATTGAAACACCAATATTTGGAAAAATTATGTCGTTGGATAGTTTTCAGCTGACATTACGACTGTTGCACTTTAGTGATAACAATATCCAACCTCAAGGTGATCGATTGTATAAAATTAGGGCTGTTGTGGACCACTTCAGAAGAAAATATCAGTCCATTCTTTATCCATTTAGAAATTTGTGCATCGATGAAAGCATAGTAGCTTGGAAAGGGCGACTACAGTGGAAACAGTTTATTCCATCTAAACGGCATAGATTTGGGATAAAGATGTTCCTTCTCTGTGACTGCGAAACAGGAAAAAATGTAGTATATTACAGTATGTAGACGCGGTGGCGGGGTTGTCCTTGGATGACCATCTCCTGGCTCTTCTGCAGCTCGTGGAACCCAAGGATATCACCTTCGAATCCCGAATATCCCAGCAACGCGTCTGCGTCTATTTAAGGGAAATATGGATGGCGGATAAAGTGGCCAACTCCCCACCTCTCCAATACAAGGGCTCACTCCTATCCTACAGGAAGGTTGTCTCGAGAGCAGTCAGGGTTTTCCTATCTAACGTGCACCCCGACATCCCAAACGAAGTTATTCAAGAGGTTCTTTCGGGGTACGGGAGGGTTGTTGGGGAGGTGAAACTTTTGAAGGCCGCTCTCCATGACACCTTGTTAAGGCACGTACAGGGTTTCAGGAGATTTGCGAATGTGGTGGTCGCACATCCTGGGGTTCTCCCAAAAAGTGTGCGACTGGTTCATCTTGGGGTCACGTACAACCTCTTTCTGAACCTGGTTGACATTACCTGCGGGGTGTGTAGTCAAACGGGGCACCATTTTTCACGTTGCCCGGAGGGGAGTCCACAGATACCCGAACACGCCTAGGACGCTTCGCATACCGTCGCCCCCCAGGACCCCGATGCTGATGTCGTGGAACAGCCCCAGTTGCCCGCGACCCACACCAGGGAAGCCGAGTCACTGCAGAACCACGCCTCTGATGTTGCCCATCATTCCCCCCTTCCGAATGTGAATCCGCACGTTGGAGAAGTATGCAGCGAAGCTTCCCCTCTAACCAAAACAAATGACGGAGAGGAGGTCATGGAGGGCCTGGAGACCTCGGCGAGGGCCCCAAAGCGGTGTCACATCTCCCCTCCTCGGGAGCCGGCCAAAAAGCACGCCGGGCGCCTGGCAGTGGAGGACGGCATCGACGGGGAGTCCGTTACGTCGGATGACACCGACGCTGAGGGGGCGGGGATACCAACGGATGCCTATGGTCTTAGAGGAAGTGGATAATGTTTTTGAGGATCTGTTGTTGAATGGTAGCAATGAGGATGATAAATCTGATAAGGACGAGATCATTCGAAGACTGAAATTGAAGGTATATTCTTTACAGCGAAAGGTGAAGAAATTGGAGTTTTCCTTGGAGGAGACAACACGAGTCCTGAACGTTATCCTCAATCAAGACCAAATCCAGGCATTGGGGAAAAAAGTCAACCAGCGGCCATAAGTGGTCTAATGCGACGTGTAAATCCGCTCTTCAAATACGGTTTTTATGTTGCGTCAAAGGTTACAACAACCTTATGAAACTACGGTACCCCCTTCCTAGTGACAGGACCCTTACGAGGCGTTTAGAAGATTTCAAATTTCATCCTGGAATCCAGACAGAGGTTTTTGAATTCCTTAAGTTAAAGGAGGTTCTCTTGAATGATACAGAGCGCTTCTGAGTGCTACTACTTGATGAGATGGTCATTGAGCAGAAGGTGGAATTAGACATGAGCTAGAAGACTATGTATGGGTACTGCACATTTCTCCCTCTGGGGTTGTTGCTACGCATGCTCTTGTTTTCATGTTAGCAGGGGTTTCCACTAGGTGGAAGCAAACGGTTGCATACCATTTCACTCGCAATTCCTTTCCAAGTTCGGCAGCCAAAGATGTGATTTTAAAATTAATTCATGTCATTTGATATAGGCCTCACTGTTGTGTGTGTGACCTCTGACATCGGTAGCTGCAATAGAGCAGTTTGGAATGAATTCGGTATTACGTGTGGCAAATACAAACAATTAATTCCATTCCCCATCCATGCAACCCCAGTGAGAACATCTTTTTTATGGCTGATATTTGCCATTTGTTTAAAAATATTCGAAGCCACCTTTTGGATGGCAAATGCTTAGTTCTGCCTGATGATTTTGTGCAGGAAAATAGCTTTTGTGATGGGTCTTTTTGGACAAGGATATAAAATTAGTTCCAAAACTCACTGACAAGCACATTATTGTGAAGCAGTACCAAAAGATGAGGGTCCGAACTGCTTGTGATTTAATGAGCAGAGATGTAGCAGCTGGCATAAGGTTCGGTATATACAATTTAAACTAGAATCCAGGTTATTTGGCTACTGCTTGGTTTTTTGACTTTATTGACCAGTGGTCCTCTAGGTGTGATGTGATGTTGTGAGATTGATGCGCTCCAGGAACCCTGTTATGGCCCTCAGCAAAAATAATATTGATGTGTATGACAGTTCTATTCAAAAACTCACAAACTTTGACATTTTATTTGAAAAAATTAAAGTAGGGGATGGGAAGTGGAAACCAGTGCAAACAGGGGTTAAATTGACGACAGCTTCACTTTTGGACCTCCAAGATGTACTTCTGAACCGGAAGTCTTTCGGCTATATTCTGACATCCAGGTTCTGCTAGGATTCTCTGGAAAATCTGTTCTCTACTGTCAGAGTGAAAACCCCCATTCCATCCCCTGTAGCATTCAAGAATGCCCTTCAAAATATAAACATAGGGAAGTTCATGATCATCCCCCCAAGGAGTAACTGTGAAGCAGATGAAGGAAATCTCCTGGCTGATTTTTTTGATGTGGTGGGCTATTGAGTGGGAACTGATGAAATTCAGAAAGAGATTGAAATTCCTGAATTTGAACTTAGTGAAGTGGAGAAAAATTCTCTTTTTTACCTTTTTGGGTTTGTTGCTAGGCAAATACTGAAAAAGTTAAATTGTGACCATTGCAAAGGAGTACTGTGTGGAGATGGAAGTGACATACCTGAGTCGGTAAAAAATTTACTATACCTGAAAAAACAGCATGAGGGGTCCTTGGTGCTTAGTAGTAAGTGGTGTTGGGACTTGGCAAGTGAGGCTGAAAAGGTCTTTCAGGTGAAGAAGGATATCTTGATGAAACAGGGTGTAAACGTGGTGCACGATATGTGCTGTGCAGTTGGGAGTGCTGGGAGCAAAGTGTCAGATTGTCACGATAGAAGATTTATATTTCTTAAAAAATGATTCACCTTAAGAATTAATTTTTTTTAATCTGTGACGGAGAGAATAAATAAAGCTGGCCGGTCAAATGGGTCATGTCATTAGGAGTGTACACATGAGAAAAATAGTTTAAATATTTTTTTTCTTTTACCTTGTGAGTTTCATTTCCATGATTATTGCCCGGGATGGGCCAACAATGTGGTTTGTTGCGGGGTTTCGGATACCCCGCACCCGTTGTTGATGGAGGGAGTGCTGTTTAGCAAAAAGCGATCAAAGGGCGATCGTGCTAGCACCAGGGCGAAACCTGGAATTAGGAAGTACTGCGTGAATCTGCGTATCTTCCACCTTTGTCACTCCCTCCTTTCCTTTTAAGGAATTGGAAGTCCTGCCACCGCCTCCACGAGGCTCCCGGGCGGGCAACGGCCCCTGGCCGGCAAAGAGTGGCTGATTGTGGTGGACTGGGACAGTGGGAGTTTATCCAGAGGAGTTTTAAGCGCAAAAAGTTTCCTAAGGCGCTCCCGGCAAAGCCGGTTTAAGAGCCCAGGAAAATGGACGGGACCCAGGCGATGTCGTCTGACTTTGACCTGAAGATCCAAGAGGCGCAAGAGTCTTTTGACAACCAGATGCATGCTCTAAACCAACTAATCGGAAAAACAAAGGAAATCACAGCCAGCAGAAAAGGAGAACTGCTGGATGGACTAAATGCAATACGGGCCACTTTCTTTTCAGTGACAAAAGCGAACATCCAGCTTACTACTAAGCTGGAAATGGCCGAAACAAACCCGGGAAGTCTAATATCAATCAAGCAAGCAGTGCAAGAAGTCTTGCAAGATGCAGAAAAGCCAAGTTACGCCGCAATGGCTGGTAAACCAAAACAAGCAAATATAAAACTACCCTTTGGTAAAAAACCCAGCAATATTTACACGGTATTAGTTTCCCCAGCTGATGAGAATCAAGAAAATGAAACGAGTGAGGACACAAAATCAAAGGTCTTAGAGTTAGTAAACCCCAAAAAGCTGGGAATTAAAATTAAAAGGGTTTACAAAACTAAGAATAAAGGAATAAAAATAGAGTCCGAAAGTCCGGACATTGAGGCAAAATTGAAATCGTGCCAGGCACTGATTAATAATAATTTTCAGGTTGAGGCCCCAACGAAGGTCTTACCAAGATTAGCAGTATACGCAGTTAAAGCAAAAATTACGCAAGAAGACCTTGAGGATTCCCTTCGACGCAAAACGACCTCCTTCCAAATTGCCATGTAAAAGCATTATTTAAGTTTGGTAAAAAGAAGGAGCATACGGTCAACTGGGCAGTAGAAGTTGACCCAGATAGCAGAAAGATTCTGTTAAATAGCAGACGAGCATACGTAGGATTTACCTCGTTCAGAGTAAAAGACTTCCTAGCAGCAAGTCGCTGCTTTAAATGCCAAAGCCACGGCAACCATTGCAACCATTTATACCTGGTCTATCACGGGATCCAAGAACGCTCTTACAAACTCGTAGATCATTGGAAATTGCTGAAATTAGTGGTGGTGGTCAGTACTTTTATTTTGGCTTGAGAGATGGAATACTATGGACCTTAGAATCCACAACATTATTTAAAAGTGATAAGTTGGTGTTAAATTTTAATATTGATCCAGTGCAAGTCTCCAAAAGTAGAAAGCTTAATCTCATCCCATTTTTGTGTAAGGTCCAAAATTTGCACGAAACCCCACCTTTTCTAGTTTCTGCTGTTTAATGTTCTGTTTAACCCTCAGTGGATGATTTTTTCAAAGAATTCATCAAAGAATTAACAGAACTACTGCAGACCGGTGTCTCATTCAATGATGAGAATTATGGCATAGCTATTGGGCACTTCATATGTGATCACCCTGCCAAGAATTGGATTAAAGTAAGAGTGGGATTTAATGCTTATAATGGATGTAGTCATTGTGTACAGAGAGGTGAATGGGCAGGTAGAGTTGTATTTACTGGAACTGATTGTTCCTTGAGGAGTGATAACAGTTTTCGGGCACAAGAAGACAAGGCACATCATGTTAGAGTGTCACCCCTTACTGAACTTCCTTTGATTAAACAATTTCCAATTTATTATATGCATGCTGTTCTTCTTGGTGTTACCAAGAAATTAATTTAAGTTTGGCTGGGAAGGAAAAGATTTAGGAAATCAGTGTTGAGTTGAGTCAATGGGGAGTTGTAAGTCAACAAATCGCAGCATTTGCTCAATATTGGCCATCAGATTTCAATAGAAAACCCAGATCCCTTGATGACTTATACCGCTGGAAAGCAACCGAATATAGACATTTTCTGCTTTATTATGGAATTATAATAGCAAAGTTGTACTTCCCAAAAGCAGAGTATGACAATTTCTGCCTTTTCTTTGTTGCAATTACAATTTTAGTCCGTGAAGATCTATGCTCACAGTAAATGGAGTATGCTGAGAAGATACTTAAAGTTTGGGCTCAGAATACATGCCAATTATATGGAAAGGAAACTATTACCTAAAATTTTCATTCAATCATACACCTGACCGATTGTGTTAAAGATTATGGAGTGCTTGATTACTTCTCCACATTTCCATATGAAAATTATTTGCAGACATTGTTAAAAAAATCAGCAAACCCTTACTTGCTCTGAAACAAATTTGCCTGAGAAATTATGAAAGTCCTATAGTACCAACAAAAAAGTGGTCTGATCAGACAGAGGTGATAGATTCCAGCTAGATTCAGGACTCTTATCATTATGGAAAAATTCTATTCAGAAGACAACAATTTAGCAGTAATTGAAAGAATGGTTATGCTCTGTTGAAGACTAATCAAGTGCTGAAAATTTTATACTTCTCATGATCAAGTTCTCAGAACCCCTGATTCATTATTTGACTATCCCACTGATTCTAACGACCTCGGAATTTACGTTTTTGATAATTTGGATAATTGCACCTCTCCCAATGATTTCAATGTGAATGAAATCAAATGTAAAGGGGTGTTACACAAGAAGAAATTCGCATTCATACCCACGCCAAAACATAAAGATTATTAGGGTGAATTCCATTTGAATATTTCTTTCTAAAAAACTTCAGTTGCACAGATCACGGCTATTCTTCATTTATTTCACATTTTCACTTTATGAACTACCTAATGTTTTGTTTCTGTAGTATGTAGGTAATGTTACAATTGCAAAATTTTGTTAACTACTCCTTTGAAGGCTTATGTTTGTTATTCAAGTTCTAAGTAATGTTTGGAACAAAAATATTTAGGCAGTATGTTGTCGCCGAGTTTCCGGAAGACTTAGACGAGGATGGGAGTCCGTCAATAAATTTGATTCGGTGAGAGTGGCTGCGTATTTCTGAGGGGCACTTTATGGTTCACCACCCGGACTATATAAAAAGTGAAACTGGAAAGCAGAAAATAATAAAAGGTGAAGTTTCACTAAATAGGGATAGATGTAGACTATACAAGGCAGTGATAAAATTCTGCAGTGACTCTTATCACAGTGCATCACAGCGATTACTGCGACTTTGCTCAGATAGTGAGTTGACAAACTTTTCAGGCATTGAAGTTGAGTGCACTAGTGAGAGCCTCAAAAGAAAGCATTCCGCTTGTCAAGATCCGGATTTTGTCTACGATAATGCTGAAGAGGATGTGTCCCAAGTGCCCAATGGGACCAAAAAAGTTCGCGGAACGATAAGTCGTCCCCAAGTGCCCACACTGCTTAGGTATTGCCTTTTTTTGTAAAAAAAAAACTTTGAAATATTATTTTTTGCAAGAAATCATCTGTTTTTAATTGTTTTAAAGCTCCTCATCTAGACCTGGATCTTCAGGTAGTGGCAGCTGTAGCTCTACTACCAGCTCAGGTTTTTCAGACCATCAAGTTGAGTGAATAATCAATGTGGTCCGAGGTAATTACATATCTAGGTGTAACATGAAAATCACATAGAATTCACCTTTTTTACTTTGATTGTGAAGTTACACAAGCAGAATGCGAATTACATAACTGTGGATGTGTTGCCTATGATGACGCATGTATCACTTTTCCTCCTTTCACCATTCATTAAATATGTGTGTAGGTGTTTCGATCAAGTGAATTACAGGCTGGATAAAATGGATGAAAGAATTTTGCTTTTAGAAGATGCATTAAAATTTGGGAAGTCTGTGGATAATATGAAGGAGCCTGTGGCGGAAAAACCCAAATATCTCCCGATAAATCAGCCAAAGACATGACACAAACAGCATAGAGGTAATCAGCCAAATGCACTATGTAAATATTGTGGTCGTCGAACAACATTTATATGTGAAAAATGTAATGTTGCTTTACATCCAGAGTGCCACAAACTGCACCATATTCCTAGTTAGACTGATATTGCTTGATAATAAACATCATTGTGTGAAAGCCATAGTGTTCAATAAATTAATATGAAAATCCTATGTATCAAATTTTTGATACCTTTATATCCCAGTGGCAGGAAATCCTGCCAGTGTAAAAAATAGTGTTGCACATTTCCGATGACAATAATTTTTGCAGGTATGTTATTTGAAGTCATTACGACTATATCTATTAAGTTTCATTGAAATCGGAACAAAAAATAATTCTGGGCATTAATGGGTTAAGACGTATGGCATTTGAGGTGGCAGAAGACAGAAGAAGAGAGAAAATCAAGCACAATTTTAATCGGACAAAGAGAAAGGCTGGGGAGGATTGGGTGAATGGTTTTCGGAAAAGAAACCCTCATGTTTCACTAAGAAAGCCCTCCGCAACAAGCATCAGTAGGGTAATAGGTTTGAATAAACAAAAAGTTGATATTTTCTACCACAATCTAGAAAGAAGAAGTTGATATTTTCTACCATAATCTAATGGATAATCATGCCTTTGGACCGACACGCATTTTCAACGTGGATGAAACACGAATATCCAGTGTTTGTAGCAGATGACAACCTATGTATCATAGGTTGGCATCCCTGAACTTCCGGTTCTAGGATACCCTGTCCAACTATGATGTTGGCAGGTCTGACTTCCGGTTGTTGGTATTATAAGATGTAGCATGGATGTACCTGTTATTGCTATCAGATAAATCTGACTAAAAATCTAATCTTGAGGGTTTGCGTTATCATTTAGGGGAGAGTGGGGCAAAACCGACTTGGTGGGTCAAACCGACCCCCAGTAAATTTTCGCTATGTGTGCTGCAATCATGCGGAATGAATGCTAACTAGTTGAGCTACAGCCATTACGTGAATGCGGAGCTGTTTCCCGTTCCAGTCAAACGTATTCTCACGTTGCAACATTGTCCGTAAAATATTAAGAGAGTTTTGACCAGTTTATGCGTTGAGAAGACTTCACTCTGCGTTCTACGGGTTTGAAGATTTACCATCGGTAAGTACACTACTGAATTCACCGGTTTTAGTAATTAATTTAGTGTGACAATGAATTCCATATATGTTGCTGGTAAACTAAAATCGCCATTTTAGTTTGGATATGTACCACGGGGCAAAACCGACACAGCCTCGTGGAGCAGGACCGATTGGGGTCGGTCTTGCCCCACGCTTTGGTAAGAAAAACGTTTTATTGAAACGAGCATTGGGACAAAAAAAATAATGCAGTTATATTGTTTAATAAATTTGTTCCCAATTAGTTGGCAGTTTACAAACGAAGCCTGATTAACGGTCGGTAGTTTGTATTTTTGTTTTAATAGCCGAGGCCCAGTTATAATAGACGTACATATTTTACTTAGGTCGACTTAAAAGTGGGAATTTATAAAACAATAGCCTAATAATTAATCTATACGCCAGGCTAATAATGAAACAATGCTAGGCGTGTGAATATATCTAGACTCTCCTTGTCTTTATCTTTAAAATCAGACATTAAGATTCTATATGTATTATTTTGTTGTAGATATGGTGAGGAACTACCAACGAAAAACGGAGGAGCAGAAATGGACTCAAGACGGAATAGCAAAAGCCATCCAAGAGGTCATGGAAGGAAGAATGGGATATTCAGCAGCCTCTCAGGCCTTCAGTGTTCTACGAACAACGCTGATAGATAGGGTAAATATTGCTCGAAAGAATGGACTGACACCTCAGGGAGCATAAAAAAAAGGCTTAGGTAGATACGAAACATTTTTTCCGAGGAACAAGAAAGAGAACTGGTTGAGTATATAGTGATGATGGAACAAAGGTTATTGGGGCTGACTTTGTTTGATCTCCGCCGCCTTGCCTATGATATCGCTGAAAGAAATGACATCAACCATTCCTTGAACAAGATCAAGAAAATTGCTGGTCAAGACTGATTTCTGGATTTTTTGCGAGACATCCTGAAATAAAGCTTAGGGCTCCAGAGAAAACCTCTTAAGCCCGAGGAAAAGGGTTCAATAGGGTCGCTGTAGGGAAGTTTTATGATCTGTTAAGAGTCCATTTACACAAAAGATAACATTTCACCGAGTGATATCTACAATGTGGATGAAACGGGCGTCCTTACTGTCCCTAACAAGCCATCAAAGGTCCTTGCTCTTCAAGGGAAAAAACAGGTGTGGTGTTTGTCATCCTTAGAACGAGGAGTCCTCGTCACTGTCGAAACGTGCATGAGTGCCTCCGGTAATTTCACGCCACCGATGTTTGTATTCCCTAAGAAACAAGAAAATCCCTTACTGATGGACGATGCCCCTCCTGGGTCTTTTGCTTGTTACAACGAATCTGGATGGATCAACAAGGATTCCTCTGTCGTATGGTTTAAGAAGTTCATTGGATTCTCAAATCCATCGTCAAACAAGCCAGTGTTGCTGATCTTGGACGGGCATACGGGTCTCATACGAAGAGCTTGGAGCTGATTCAGCTAGCTCGTGACAAAAAGGTTAGACTGATATTATTCCCACCTCATACTACTCACCGTCTCCAGCCTCTGGACGTGCCTTTCTTGTGTCCTCTCAGTACTTTGTATGAGCAAGAGGTAAGAAAGTGGTTAATAGCTCATCCAGGGAGAGTTGTAACCATCAACCAAGTCGGAAAACTGATGAATGGTGCATTCACCAGAGCATCGTTGATGCAAACAGCAATCAACGGTTTTGCCAAAACAGGAATATATCTACGAGATTTGGGAAAAAGCAGGTAAGTCCACTTTTGGTCGAAAATGAGTTAAGTTCACCGAGCGTTCACTTTTGATGACATCTGCATCGTGTGAAAACGGGTAAGTCGTTGTTTGAAAAATGACGCCGTCATTGAGCAATGAATTTTCGAGGTAAGTCAGATAGTGTGCTCTGATACGGGTAAGTCAACTTACTTGATATCTAACGATGGGGCCTGTGAAAAAGGAAAAACCAGGTAAGTCTAGTTACACTGTTTTCTCCACTCCAAAACATTAATATGATTCTGATGAAACCGGGTAAGTCTGCCTGCATGTTTTATGAAGCTACTTTGTAAATCACAAGCAACAATATATTAAAGACTTACACGGAAGCCAAAACATATTGTCATTACAATGTCATTTTCATTACTTGGATTGTTCATTTCCCTCGCATTTTCACCCTGGCGCTAGCTTGCCTGCAGGTCTTCACAGTTCTGTTTTTGCCATGGAAGGATACGGGAATGCGCTTAGTCGTGGACAACGGCTTGTTATTTTGGCAAAGAGAAGTGTAGAAAATGCGTGTTCTGATTCTGATGCTGTTACAAAGAGAGGAAGGAATGATCACCAAGGAGGAAGTGTTGAACAAAACTGTGAGTTTAGTGTGGTGGTTGTTGATGTGTTAATCGTATTTAAAATCATGTTATCAATACTTATCTAGCATTTTATTTCAGATTCTTGTAAACTACCCACAGTATCACAGGCGAAATCCAATAATGCCAATGTAGGAGAGTTAGAAGTGGTTCAAAACTGTGATGATGTGCTGTCTGACCAGCATTTGAGTTTAGGTAAGAGTTTTGTTATTGTTAATTCAATATTTTATAAATTGTTTATTTAAGCTACTTCCTACCTGCTAGCTCACCTTAATACAATGTTGAACAAAGTAGAAAAATGTTATGAGTAGCCGAGTTAGTGCATTGCAATATTGAATTCCCTGCTAGAGAATACTTCCATGATTCCTCACAATTTCGGCTAAGAGTTTGTTAACTGGATTTGATTGTTAAACAATTTTCAAGAAATAGAAACTCATGAGAGTGTTCTTTTATTTTCTCAGATTTGCCCGTTTTGGAGGAAATGGTGCTTCATGAACCTGAAGGTTTCGAAAATGATGGAGACTTCAGTTTGGAAAAGAGAGCAAAGGATCCAGATTTTGTCGCAGAATGTACCTCTGAAGAACATGATCTCAGCATTACCGAGGAAGACTTACATGTGAGTAATGGCTGTAAGAACCTACAGCAAGTGAAAATTCCTAGTCTTAAAGATGTTCCAGAGAAAAGTAATACATCAAGACAGCAAAGGAGACTGAACAAAGAACGTAGAAATAAGGGATTGGCTTACGAAACAAGTAAAGGGAAAAGAGTTAAAGAAAGACAGATGTTACCCTTGAAACCATGCCGCATGAAATGCAGTGAACGAATTTCAAACTTAGACCGAGAAAAATATTTTCAAAACTATTGGGCTATTGGTGAACATGATAGTAGGGCCCGGTACCTGGCTTCACTCATTACAATTGAGGCACCTAAAACACACAGAGTTCGTCGAGAGGATCAAGGGAAATCAAGGGAGTGTGCATGTAAATACAATCTAATCTTGGAAGGCAGAAGTCTCCAAATGTGCAGGGAATGCTTCCGGCGGACACTAGGAGAGACTACAGGGTTTATAGAAAGGGTCACGAAGAAAAAACGGACCTCATCAACGGGAATAGTGTCTGCAGATGGAAGAGGAAGAGCAGCACCCGCAAATAAAAAATCAGACAGTGACCTAGACATTGTGAAAAACCATATTTTATCTTTCCCAAGCTATGAAAGTCATTACTGTCGACAGAGGACAACAAAGAAATTTCTCTCCCCTGATTTGAGCATTAGTAAGATGCATGATTTGTACAAACAGTGCACAGATAATCCAGTGTCGTTGACTATGTACACTAAATGTTTCCATGAACTGAACCTAACTTTTAAGAAACCTAAACAAGACACATGCCACAAGTGTGATTTAATGAACATGAAAATAAACACATTGTCTGGCGATCCCAAGGAAGAGGTTATCAAAGAACGTGATGCCCACCACAAGGCAGCAGAAGAAGCATACAATGCAAAACGCCAGGACAAAGAAGCAGCACTATTGGATGAAAGGAAAGGAGTTTTTGCCTTTGACCTTCAACAATGTCTTCCCACTCCCTTCCTGACTACATCAGTATCATTAGGTTAGTAGACCGCCGTGTTTTCCGTTGTGTGATGACTCATGTCTCGTTTCTCAGAACTTTATCATCGCTACTTATCTTGCCATGCCTGAAGGCATGACTTTGTGTCCATATTGAATAGAAAGTTTTGTACTATTCCACAGATTTTATTTGCTGTTACAACGCGTTTCACCGACTTGCGGCATCATCAGGTACAAAGTTGGTCAAAACATCTTCCGGTGCATGCATTTTGGCAGGAACCCTGGAGAAGGAGATCCAAAACCAAGTGATCCCTTATATAAAATTCAACCCCTTTTGAATTTATTTAATCAAAGGATGAAAGAAGTTTATTATCCAGGCAAGGAGCTCTGCCTTGATGAGTCCATGTTGCTATGGCGAGGAAGGTTATCTTTTCGCCAGTACGTACAAAACAAGCGTCATAAACACGGCATAAAAATATATATGCTTTCCGAGCCGAATGGACAAGTCCAAGATGTTTTAATGTACACTGGGGCAAAGGATCCCGATGTAGGAGGGAGGGGACATGCAAAAAAAGTCGTCCGAAAATTAATAGATAGATTTCTTTTCTGTGGGCAGTCTATACATGGACAATTACTATAGTTCTGTGGAATTATCTAGTGAGTTACTCAAAAAAGACATACCACTGAAACATATAGGAGAAACAGAAGAAATAATCCTCCTCACGTGCTAAGTAAGAAACTAAATAGGGACGAATCAGTACTCCAATATACGTCTGATGGTGTATGTGTGCGTAAGTGGACCGACAAACGAGATGTTCTCATGGTGTCGTCGGAATTCAATGGTGATCCATTCAATGTCAATTTAAGAGGAAAAACCACCAGCAGACCACAAATGGTTATCAAGTACAACACGTACATGGGGGGAGTGGATAGGGCTGACCAACTAATGGCATATTATCCGTTAGAAAGAAAATCGCTGAGATGGTACTTAAAAGTTGCCTTACACATTTTCCACACAATTCAAGAAAATAGTTATATCATGTACAATAACAACTCAGAGAAAAAAATGTCTTTAAAAGATTTCAGAATTGCGGTCATTAGATCGTTAATTTTAAGAAATAAAAAGATTCAGCCACCACAACCAAGCATCCCCAGATCTACTGTTCACCTTCCTGACAACATTAGCAAAGAAGGGGCTAAATAAAAAAGGTGTAGGGTTTGCTATGGTAAAGGAATATGGTTAGAACTGTTTGCCCGAGTTGTGCAGAAGTTCCAGGGTTATGTTTGAACCCTTGTTTCAAGGAATTTCATAATTATTGATCAATTGTTCTTTATGTAAAAATGCATGTAAAACATAAATAAGTGAAAATTAATTAAATTTGTTTGTGTGCTCATTTATGTTTGTAGTAAATAAATTTCAGAAGAAATTCTAAAGCTTTTATTTTCCCAAAATTTACCTTATTTGTAATCGATGACGTCCGCAGGTATATTTTACCTACCTTATATTATAAGGTAGGTAAAAGGGGCTAAATAAAAAAGGTGTAGGGTTTGCTATGGTAAAGGAATATGGTTAGAACTGTTTGCCCGAGTTGTGCAGAAGTTCCAGGGTTATGTTTGAACCCTTGTTTCAAGGAATTTCATAATTATTGATCAATTGTTCTTTATGTAAAAATGCATGTAAAACATAAATAAGTGAAAATTAATTAAATTTGTTTGTGTGCTCATTTATGTTTGTAGTAAATAAATTTCAGAAGAAATTCTAAAGCTTTTATTTTCCCAAAATTTACCTTATTTGTAATCGATGACGTCCGCAGGTATATTTTACCTACCTTATATTATAATTATGTAGTACATAGCAATTCTGTCAACATTTCATTGAAATTGTTCATAGCTACTTGGTTGCATAAGTCACTAATGTGTTGTTGGTGTTTAAAAAATGCGCGTCGAACATAAAACGTTTGTGCAGCGGGTTGCATAAGTACCTGTAGCATTCATAGCACTGGTGCGGATGGCATCACTGTGATGCCATCAACAAATTCCATAATTAATGGCCAAATTTATACGAAAATACTTTTTAAATGCAAAATAGGTTCATATTATCGTAAAATAATGCAATAAAGTAAAAAAAATTCTCCGCCAATATGAGACAATTTAAAAAAATGTCACGCAGTGAAAGGGTTAATTAGTTTGAACAGTTGGACTCCATCGTCCCTCAGTGAGTAATTCTCCTTCCCCTACCTACAGGGGTCAGAAGCACTTAGAAGAAGATGCTTATTGCCCCAAGGTAGCAAGTGGAGAAGAGTGGTAGTTTACTTGGCAGTGCAGAACATTAGTTGGTGTAAACACATCATACCTAAGAGCGACAAGTGTTGCAATAAGTGACCTTATTTAGGTGCTTGACCCCTAATCCATCAAACATGCTCAGCTTACAGCAAATGTGGGTGGATCATAGGCCGGCTGGTATGACCACACTCAGGATAACACCCAAAAGACTACTATCTGGATGCATTGTTATTTCCGAACCGTGCTGAAATATTATGCCAGAACATTGTTTTATGGACTCCCTACCAACCCTTTTAGTCGCCTCTTACGACAAGCAGGGACACTGCGGGAGTATTCTCATCCCCCTACCCGCAGGGGTACTAGAGGCAGTCTTGCCCAGTATTAGTCCTAACATGGCTTGGCTACCACCTACAATGGTCCTTTTCATTTCCTGTGCTTGGTCCTCCTGTACATTTATCCTTGCATTAATAACAACTGTCTACTTTGGCCAGGGGCAGATTAAGGGAGGTACAGGGCCACCCCCCATAATGCCTGGTAAACTAGGAAAATTGGTGGTCATTAGGTACTCCACATCCACGAAAAGTAGCAATCCACTGCCCCCAAACAACAGCCCAAATCCACCCCCACAGTGGCAAATGAATGAGAAAAAGTATGCGCACCAATGGCCCAATACTTAAAAACAGGCTTACAGGTATGCATCGCACTGGGCTTTCATTTCCATTAGATACTTGGAATTCTTCTCTATTACATTCAACTCTAAAATGAAGTGTGTAACAGTTTAGAATTAACATACAAATCCTGATTGAACCAAAATTAGGAATTGTATAAGACATTTGTGTCACCATTCATAGCCATTAAAATTCCCTCAACATCCAGACTCATGGCTCATGAGGTTGCTGTAAAGACCCAACATATTCCAAAAAATCACAATGTTGCTTTTTGAAAATAATATTGTCAGAATACACCAACATATGAAATACGACCTTTCATTTTTGAAGAAGGGATGACGAAAGCACAGCAAGGAAATGAGCAAGATACCCCGAGTACAATAATGGGTAATGTTCAAGGACACAAGTAAAATAGATATTGGTAAACAATGGACAAAGGCAACTTTGTAACATTCTCACTTCTAAACCATTCCAATAACCAAAAGCAAGAATTCAGGAAAAGGGACACACACACATCAGTATGAGACAACCCCCACCAACAATAATTTATTGGTTCAAACCATCTTTTTTCTTATATGCCCCATCCTGTGATTCAGAAAAAAGGACCACAACAGTTCCATCATGTCTTGATGCCACCATGCTGATTGCATAACATGTTTTCAGCATTTTAAGTGGCACACAGGGGATCAAAGAAAGGACAAACATCAGAATACAGAGTACATAGAGTTCATAGAACATAAAATGGCTACATGTGCCTTCTGAAAGATGACTCATGACACTTTCATGCTAGTGCGTAATTTAAATGACAATTTAAATCATCAGGAATAAAATCAATGACACAGGATATCCCAGGAATCTCATCCAGTTTCCTCCAGCAATCACGGAGCATGAAATTGCAGGCCATATAATCACTGGTGATGAAAGAAACAGCATTGTGATCCACGATTCTGAAAAAATGATAAATGAATCAACATTAGTTAGTAGTTAAACAATAACAGAATTCTACTGAGAGTAAAATGACATTGCCCACCTACTTGCACACAGTGGGGTGTGAATATTTATATTCCTCACTAGTTTTAGATAAATTGGGCAAGGTCTTTTTGCTTATAGTTTTACCATTTTTTTACAATTTTAAGAGAAAATTCAATCATTTGTTTGAAGCACTTTGTCTCACTAAGATATGTGCAAGATATTCTTTATATTAATATGTAAATGCTTACTGCACAGCAGATGTATTAGTTCTTCCTATTTTCAACATCATTGCTACTTTTTGATTCATTCTTTTCCTTTGGATCATAGCATGAGCATGTATTACATATATAGTCATCCTAACTCAAGTATAAGGCACTATATTTGGAATTTAACCCCTATTTTTGGGGTAACACTAGGTTGCTACAAATGCCAAGGCTATTTTATCAATTTCCATGACTTTTCCAGGTTTTTCAGGCCTGTAACTATCATCTTCGAGCACACTGTTGGAAATAAATTGATTGGAAGATACTCCACAGTGCTATTGAACCATTCTGCACACCACACACTACCTGTTCATGCACAGAAATCTGATGAGAAACTGCCTTCGCCCATTCTTTCCCCAGTCCCTTACACCAAAGAGTCGCTTCTCATGCCGATGTTTAATGGCACCTTCTTAACGGAACGTCTAGAAATACCCAATGTACACTCATTGTCAGTCAAAGGCCATGCACTGGATAAGAATATCCCTTGCACGAATTCATTCACATTTTCTGCCGAAAAGCACGTAAGACCTCTTCTTTCCTGGCTGTCAAAAATCTTTGCTAAATGCTTCCGTGTTTATGTATTTTCATCAGTCAAGTTCTTGAAACTAGCATATTCTAATTAAATATATTACTAATGACTTAAATAAATGTCACACAAAAGTGATATCTTTGTTAGCAAAGATGCAAGAGTAATTAAAGTATCAAGCTCATTCTCCGACCGAGAATCTCCCATCCACGCGATGGGTTAGCTGGCAGGGTAGAACGAGCGGCGGAATTATGGCGCGTCGAAAATATTTGGCGACATAAAAAAATCATAACTCCCTTTGTAATCAAGATAGAGTTATGATTCTTTCATCACAGACAAATTTAAAGTTATATATGAATTTCATACGCAGCATATATGGATATATATCGTGAGATACGAAAGTTAGCAGGCGACCACTTTTTACCTTGCAAAATTCAAAATATTTTGTCCAAAAGATATTTAAATGGATACAACAACGACGAAGCTCAGTTAAAAACAAATTAAAGCTAACCGTTATGGAGTGAAACGTATGAAAAACATTTTGTATAAGTTTTAACTTAATACTGTGAACCGTTTGTCGGCAACTGGGTGAGGAAGATGAAATCAGAAGCGCTCCGTTACTAACGGAAATTCCAGGAAATATTTTTTGTAACATTTATTTTAAAATAGAGCAATTAATTATTTCAACCACTAAATGTAGCATCTTTATCTGCCTTAGAACATGTCTTTTTATATTGCATAGAATCGCATTAATTTTCCAGCATTCATTGGCAACATCGCACCTCTGGCCTTATGGAGATTTACATGGGAATCGAATCTCCATAAGAGCCCATACAGTCAACTAAATGTGGAATACTCTATAAGTATTTTCGAGCCATCTGATCAACAACATAAACACTATACTTTGTCTCGTTATAAAAAACAACTGTACCAGGTTTCTTCTTTTCATCTGTACCAATGTGATCATCTGGGAGGAGTGAGCTCAAAAGAAGTACCTTTTTCTTGGTTTTCCCTTGATAATGTGTGACTGTCAGGTCATCATGCTTCAAAATTTGAGTGTTATGCAGGGGCAGTTTTGCCTTTTTCACTTCAGCTGGAACTTCATGCCTAATGGGATTAAACGTTCCAACAAGACTCATGCCTTTGGCCTTCATGCTATTCACCAATGTGAGTGACGTGAAGAAATTGTCGGTCACATTACGCCCCTTATTGACATACTGGGACATCAACTTCTCAACAACATAATCACCCAGACACTGGTCATCAGCACGCATGTCATCTTAGCCAAGGTAAGGAAACGCATTCACCGTGTACTTGGAGTCTTTGTCAACAGCCAACCAAAACATTTGCCCATATTTGTCAGGTTTTACGGGCAAAAAGGGAGGAATCAGGCGAGATGTTGTGGAATATGAACATAATAAGAACTAAGACAATGCAATTTTCCACAGATAAAGTTTTGATTGACCCGGGTTTCGATGCACTGTATCATCATCAGAAAATTCCCCCGTAACCACCCAGTAACCCACAAAAATTCACCAGTAACCAGTGACAAAGTGTAATTTTCCAATGCTTGTCCCCCCCCCTCGACGCGCCGCGGGACATCATCTCAACGAACTTATGTTTTTTTCAAAATTCAATGTTAACGTGTTTCTTGAAAACCCCCCCCTTGAAATTTTTCCCCTTCCCCACTCCCTCCCTCCACTTTCCTAACCTCCCTCACCCACCTTCTCTTGTATACATATATACCTTGATTTACAAATATATGTACCTGATGATAATGCAGTGCATCGAAACCCGGGTCGATTAAAACTTTATCTGTGGAAAATTGTAGTATCTTAGTTCTTATTAGGTTTTATGGGCATGAACTGGAGGAACCTGAACCGGGTTTTGAAGGGTATAATTGCTCATCAACACTTATGTAAGGCCCTGGGATGTAGCAGGTTTGACAATTTTCAATAAATTTGTTCCAAACCTTGGACATTTTCCGGCCTCGGTGGCGGCGGGGTAAAGTTCTCGCCTGCCAATCTGAAGGTCGTGGGTACGAGTTCCGCCTGGGTAGGTTTCACCCGCCCAGAGCATGGATGTTTGTGATTATTCACGTTTATTGTAAGAGAGGACCTAATGTTCCTAAATATGATTTATTAAATAAAGACGCGATTATTATTATTATTATGAGATAAAACTTGTCATTCTGCAAGCTGTTGGGTCTGGTGGACCTGACGTAAAATCGTAAGAACCTCAGACTTTCTTCAAAGCGGTCCCGAAACATAGCTTTCTGAATGATAGGAAAGCCATATTTCGAAGACCACAGAGATCTTTGCGGCAAAGAGCAGGCACCAGTCGCTGGCAAAAATTGCTGAAAACAGCTAAATTGAAAAAGCAAAAGGGGTCAACAATGACCCCTCCGGCATCAAAGGTAAAAGTACAAATTTCTTCAAAAGGGTGGGGGCGACATGAAATATTTTTTGAGGGAATACTCATTGAATGGAGATAATAAAAGTCACAAATCAAAAATAAGTTTGAAAAAGAATAGGTGGAAACAGCAACGGTGAAAAACCAAAAGGGGTCAAAAATGACCCCTCCGGCATTCTAGTGTTAAGTTTTACAGCATCAGTATCGTCACTACTAACAGGTTTATCAGTGTAGTTACGAAAGTTTACCGGTATTATATGGTGTTCCGCCTTACATAGCCCTGTTGTTTTTAAACAGTACAACATGTTTTTAAACAGTACAACATTTTTTTCAACTACTATGTCCAAAAGGCCAGGAACCAGTTCTCTTGGCAGAAATACAAATAAGAAGCAATAGAAGCTCAGTATTAAACAGAAGGTGGATTTATTGATTCAAATGTATTGAGAGATGCCGGTAAATAGCAATTTGGTGTTGGAATTTCAACTGTTTATGATATTAAGAAGCAAAAGAAGGAATTATTAAAAACTTTTAATTGTATTTTGGCTGGGGTGATTTTGACACCACCCGGGATCATAAGGGGGTCCCATTCTGCTACTACGTGACTCACTGACTCAAAAAGCATTGACAGCTAATTCCTCCTCGTGCCCCTCTCACACCTCCCTTGGCCATAACACCTTCTCACTCAAGATGAGAAAACATCACAGCTAATAATTAGAGAAGATGATATTCATGACCGCGGGACAATTCTGCGAGAAAACTAATACAGCTTATCATGATGAATGGTAAAATATCCTTTCCAAGGTATCTGAAAATTGCCAACAGGCAGTCCTGCTACCCAACTAGCCCTCCAAAACACACAGCCGTAAACAATAAAGCTGTCAGATTTTGGGTTGATACCTAGGTCGGATCTAAACAATTGACGCATCTAAACCGGTTTTTTCCCAGAAGATCCCTCAAGAAAAAAGTTCTTCGTTCCTTATTCCTGGGCATGACGAAATTTAGCGAGAAAGAGAAGGATTCAAGAGGATCACTTCCTCACCTTATCTGTAATTATCTACACTCGCCCAATTCCACTATTACCCAGGTGGCTTCCACTAGGTGGTGGGCCTCCGCAGCCAACATTGGGTTGATACAGCTGATGCTCGAACGAAATGAGGGGAGCCGTTATTTCGGTCGATTCAAATTGTGACCTTTCCCAGGTGGTAGCTGTGAGATAGATTTCGCACTTCCACAACCTGATTTTTCCACAACCTGAAATTATGTTGCGTAGTGCTCGAGAGAGCTTGGAAATGTATCTTCACATCAATGGGACAAATAACGTAGTGCCTCAGCGCATGCGAAGAGAGAATCAGAACTCTGATCTGTTTTTACTTCCTTTTTTAGGAAGCATCATTCACTAGTGTGAATTTTAATATTTAGGATCCAGATCTGATTTTTTTTAAATGAATTAGGATCCAATTTCCGTATCGGATGAAACGTAATACCCGTGGATCTTTAGATCTGATCCGACCATCCCTAAATAGCATCTTTCCCAGCGAATCAGCTGGTGTCTTAGAGGACGAAGTTATACCCTAGGCCCATAAGACGCAGGCTGATTTTAGAGCACATTTTGGAGTAAAAAAAAGTGTGCCTTATGGGCCAAGAAATTCAGTAATCAAGAATTAGAAGAACTTTCCTTGATTTTTTTCACTGTAATTCCTTACCCTAACCCTATTCCATTGTATAAAGAAGTCTGCAGATATCCATATGCATTTCTGTATTAATCTTCATACCCTCAAAGGTAATCCTGTCCTAACCCAATGGTTTTAATGCTAGTGGCAAATTTTTGCTGACCTATATTTACCAGCTTGAAAACACACCAGAGTTGTCACTGATGAGCTCCTCAACAGTTGAAGTTATTTCCAGGTTGCATGGCTGCAATTTCTACTGGGTTATTTAGGGCAAATTATTACATCATAAGCCACTGCCCGAAGCCTTAAGAGAGCTACATGGCAGATTTCACCCTCACACAGCTGATTCTTTAGCTAGCCAGGCCAACTTGAGAATTGAATGAACCTCTTCAAGGTGCTAAATTCCATCAGGGTGGATCTGTAATGAAAAAAGGCATAATTATCACCAAATGATAATTTTTTTTATAAAATACATACAAATCCCACCAAATAAATGACGAACTAAAATATGTAAATGGTACTTCTCTCAAAGAACCCCTGTCAATTGATGGTAAAATAAAGCACATGAATGCAAAATTCCACCAATTAATTTTCATTTTGGTTGGCCAAATACCAATAAATTTGGAAGAAACATACCTAACTATGCCCACCCTCAAGAAAAAATGAAATGAAGTACCTCATTGTGAAACATTTAGCCTTACATTGTATTCATTAAAAAATTAGGACAAATTCAATGACAGATACCTACCATCATAATTTTAAATAAATTTTGTATATATGTAGTTAACTAAAATTTTATTTACTGTAATTAGTAGATATGCCAAAATTTATTCATATCTGTTCCTTACAAGGTTTGTTCAAATTCTAAGGTCTCCGAATTGTTTTCTGGGGAGTGGGTGCAGATAGACATGAGTCAGCTTGAAGTACCACGGTGAGCTTGAACTAAGTTTAAATACAATGTTTTCGGGAATGGAATTTTCTTTTTCTACCCTTTACTACATACATGTTTAAACGTTTTCCAACAAAAATCAAAATAATCCATTGGTCTGTTTAAAAATAAAATCGATTTTATCATTTTGCATACTGAAAATACGTATTATTTACGCACAAGAAGCTTCCATAGACTTAAAGCATTTTTATAATTATTAATAAATATATTTTGTGATACATTAGTAAAAATGTTTGTTTATTTCAACATTTAAGTTCGATTTCGAATTGTTAAATATACTTAGCGGCTTGAATTTGCTAAAACAAACAAACTGTATCAATTTTTTCAAGCCGGAAATACACGGTATACTACAAGAGATGCAAGGTGTGAATGCACGATCTGCACACAAACAATTAATAATTTTGTTACAAGAAATTGCAAAAAGAAGATATATAAAAGAAATATTTCCGCGAAACCTGAGAAAAAAGCGTAGAGGTAATGGAGTACATATTTTAGATTTTTAACTTTAATTTTGAGAAATGTTTGAAAATAAGTGTATATAATTCATAAAATAAAATGGAAATTTTTAAAACAATATTTTGCTGGAAAAAAGTGTCTATTAAAAAAATAATTATAATAGGTTATTGTCATTTTATAGGTGAAGATGTTGCTGATTGCAATGATAAAAAATCTGCTCGACGACGGTGTGAAACTTGTTTCTCCATACTTGCAAAAGGAAAACGTCATAGTTGTAATTCGTCGACTTTCATAGATAATATGAATGACATCGTATCAAAATCTTCTTCTGCGGTAAAGTCTCACTTATTTTCATCATTTTTAAAATGACAAGTTGAGGCCGACAATAAAACAGGAAACAATTCTATAATATCTACCAACTTCACGGTAAGCCTTTAAAAGTTGAGATAAATTCTTGAAAAACAGAGGACTCATCTCAACCATTGATTACTAGGCAGGCAAACGTGGCGATAAAAAGAGAAAGACACCCAATGCCAACAATTGAGTGATAATTGAATGAGTTAAGAGAGGGACTAACATATTCAAAGTTGGACTTCACTGGGGAGGGGGGGGTACCATCAAATTGTATCAGATGAAAATTCTCGTGGGAACACAACATTTTGTACCAGTGTTGGTCAATTTAGATATTGAAGGAATGTCAGTTCCTACATGATATGGTTTTAGTATGGAAAATCTCAGGCTGAACATGATTGTATGCTGGAAAAGGCCTAACTAATCTATCAGGAAAGGGGACTTAAAACCGAATAAAAATATATGTACCTAAGCTGAATGTGATGGAAATAGAACTTTTGGGACGTGTAGTATCTGCAAAGGGAATAAAAACTAAGGAAAGTAATGTTCAAGCTGTAAATGAGTTAAGAGTTCCCGAAAATTAAAGTACATACCTCCATACTTGCAAAAGGAAAACGTCATAGTTGTAATTCGTCGACTTTCATAGATAATATGAATGACTTACGACTTAGGTCGACTTTCATAGATAATAATAAGCAATAAAAAATACAATTTATCTACTGCTTATGGCCTCCAGAAAGACCCACGACTGACCAGAGCTCTATCTTGCCCTAAAAGCATCATCAGATTTTCAAAATCTGAAAATATTCCACCAATGGCACACTTCCCATCTGTGGAGCCTCTTTCTGGGAAAAGCATAGAATCCTGCAATTTGCTACTCTATTATGACGGTTAAGTTGTAAATTCAGGAAATACATTCATAGATAAGATTGCTTGTAGGGGGGTCCTTCAACAGGAGCCCGGGAACTTAGACCGTCTTGGTCCTTTGTGCCAACCCCATGCCTATCTGCCACATGTATAAAGAGGAAAAGAGCACCACAGTGAAGGTATGTATGGTCACCCACCCAACCGCTGTCCAGGCCCAACATTGCTTAACTTCGGTGATCTTACGGGAACCGGTGTGTCAATGTGGCTGGGCCCTTGTCCCAGGAAATACATAGTTTGAAAAGTACAAATGATGTTGTTACCATTGTACATGGTATCAGGCATCTTACACTGTTTCCGAAACATATTCAACAAAAAAAAATATGCCGCTTGAGAGCCACAAACTCTAAACACTTACTTGTATATAACTCCTACTGCCATAACCCTCTCGGCCATGGCAGAACTTGATTAGAGTAGGTATCCACTGAACGAAATTCTATAATAGCAATTTTCTCATGAACCTGGGTCTATGGGAGAGAAAGCCGTGACTTTTTCTACACTCACTCTCTAGTTTTAGAAAAACATTCAATGGTTAGCGACTCAACATAGGTATGAAGAAACTTAGCAGCTAACAAATATGAAATGATCGATTTTTGTCAACACTGACTCTACTTCGTGGGTGGGTACCAGGAGTTGTGTTCACTATATTTCACGATAAAAATAATGAACACGCTTGAGATGCACACAAATGGCACTTAAAAACTTAGCGCGATGTGCGGATTTGCGATTCCCCACTGCCAGAGGCCTGCGTGTGGACAGAGAGCTTACTCGTGCAAACAGCACATAACATCATGGCAAGGAGGCATGACTCGAGCATACAAAATCAATTATTATTTTCAGTTCCTAACTGCGAAGCTCTTGGGAAACTCACCTCATTTTACTTTCACATAAAGAAACTAGGAGTTTAACGCATCATCTCTCCGAACTCAGCGACGGTCTGTCGCACTTTATGGATGAATGCATTCTCCAAAGAGCAACGCAATGTAACTCCTAATGCAACGAAAGTCAGGGAATAGTTTTAACATATGGGGAAGAACTGGGATAAAAGCCCTAGGATGTGAATTGCCGATACCATATCTCAATAGTTTCATTGTATAACAAGGAGCGTAATGCTTATTAAAGGTATTCATTCATTTACACTTCCAATTTCGATAATTTTCGAAGAAAAAGAAAGCTAACGAATATAACTCGTAAGTTAACTATGTTTACCAGAGTTTATCACAACAATGACAGCCAAAAGGTTTTCTTGGTACAAGCATGTTAGCAGCTCCTCAAGACATTCCGTCGTAGATTACAAACGCGATCGGTGAGTGGTTATTATTATGGATTATTTTAGGAACTTCAGAGTCGATAAGAAGATGCAGGAAAATTTTTACTCTGGAATCCACATGGAGGAGGGAATGAGGTAGGGGACTGTATAATATTATGAATAAGAATTCGAGGCGAAAGACAGAAACTCATTTTTGAACTGCAGGTGAGTGATTCCGAATCCATTACTCGGAGACGCAGACAAGGTAACTTTTTACAAGTCGGAAATTGGGGACGAATAATGTGTTTACTTTTAATATTCAAACTGACTTCATGTTTGAAAGCAACTGATTTCATGCGCAAAAATGGTAATAACAAAAAAAGCAGAAAAAATATTTCACTTTCCATTCTCGAACCTACGAACTTCGTGCCTTCGATCTAACATTCTACCCACCACACCAAGACCTCCAAATGAAATGTGAAGGAAAAAATAGCTAGATCTGGCAAGCTAATGGCATAAGTACGAGTGCGAGATGTCTGTGGGTCATTCCATGTCAGTTCACCCAGACCATGTAACCCACCGACTCGGATTTTTATGAAATTTTTGTCACTAGCAGCTATCACCAATTTAATGAGCCATGCAAAATATTTCCTCTCTCACTCTCATAGTTTGTCAGATATGAGGGCTCAAAGTTTGGGAAATTAGCTAAGAAGTGCCGGTTGGGAGATTCGACTTTCAGAGTACAGGGCACAAGGTAAAAATTCATTGCTCAGTAACCATTTAACATATCACCATGAAATTTTACCTCTTGCATATAAAAGTACATTAATTCCATAGAAATATTTTCTACCCCCCTGGCATTTCTATGTTGGCCACCATAATGTCATTAGTCATAAGTTAAACAAGTTTTTGAACTCAAAAACATGACTTCATATTTTCACAATTATCACCCAAAGGCAGAGTAGTAAACTCATCCAATTATTTTTTTAATTGGACCTAAATATGTGCTCTAATAGACTGTGAAATAAAAATGGTGGTGTTTTGACTGCCACTGTGAGTATTTCAGGTTTCACTTTTTTTCTATCTCGGAGAGAGGGATTTTGGAGAAACTGCAGTTATGATGTCACAAATCTTAACTAACTCGTACATTGCATGTGCATATGATGATCATTGGTTTTTTGGATTAGTGATGTCTAAGCATGAGGATGAAGGTGATGTGAAAGTCAAATTCATGCACCCCTATGGCCCAGCAAGATCATTTCACTGGCCTCCACAGGAGAAAGAAGACATCTGTTATGTACCTGTAAGTAGTATCATTTGTTCTGTCAACCCTCCCATCACCACGGCTTCTGGAAGGATGTACTACTTTAGTGAAAATGAGGCAGACGTTGTGCAATGCCAGTACAGCCGGACACATTTCACTGTAGTTTAAAGGTAGGTTATACAATTTAAGTGTATAATTTAAATAAATTATCAAATATTGCATAATGTGAGAAATAATTATTAGTTCTAAAACTTTTTCAATTAACATTTGTAAAAAATATAAAATGCTAGATAAAGTGCAGCATTTCACAGTTGCTGACACCTTTTTCCCCTCTGCTACCACAAGCCCAGTATCATTTTTTTTAAATATTTGCATGAACAATGAACAAGAGGCATATTCAATAAAATTAGATGTTAGGCCTATCATTTACTGACCATTATTTCAAATATTTACACATGATCACTGGCATTTCCATACAGTTATCCTTAGTAAGTGTACAGTATTTCTCCAAAATCCCTCTCTCCGAGATAGAAAAAAAGTGAAACCTGAAATACTCACAGTGGCAGTCAAAACACCACCATTTTTATTTCACAGTCTATTAGAGCACATATTTAGGTCCAATTAAAAAAATAATTGGATGAGTTTACTACTCTGCCTTTGGGTGATAATTGTGAAAATATGAAGTCATGTTTTTGAGTTCAAAAACTTGTTTAACTTATGACTAATGACATTATGGTGGCCAACATAGAAATGTCAGGGGGGTAGAAAATATTTCTATGGAATTAATGTACTTTTATATGCAAGAGGTAAAAATTTCATGGTGATATGTTGAATGGTTACTGAGCAATGAATTTTTACCTTGTGCCCTGTACTCTGAAAGTCGAATCCCCCAACCGGCACTTCATAGCTAATTTCCCAAACTTTGAGCCCTCATATCTGACAAACTATGAGAGTGAGAGAGGAAATATTTTGCATGGCTCATTAAATTGGTGATAGCTGCTAGTGACAAAAATTTCATAAAAATCCGAGTCGGTGGGTAACATTTTCAAAAATTTCTGGGTGATTTGACATGGAATGACCCAGGTGTGAATAGATTTGGTGCATATAATTCAGTTTATTCATCCTAAGGACCTTGTTTTTCCACAAAAGCTACCACTATTTACAAAACTCCAGTCATGAGTCATGCAGGAGGAGTCAGGGAGGCAGCTAGCACAGAAGTAGAGAATTTTGATAGTTACTTACAAGTTGATTTATTCTCGCTGCAAAATAAAGGGTATTTTGTCCAATTGTTCTTAATTTCCGAATGCTTGGCACTTGATATATATGAAGCACAGTGTCATTGATTGATGTATATCACCATTTCACGCCGAAATGCCTTATTGAAAATTATTTTGATAATTCGAGTGAGGGCTCTACCTTTCGTCATTAGAAATAATTTATCATTCATTTTTACCACAATATTGTTCGATCATTCAACATAGTCCCTTCTCATTGTAAAAAAATGGTACCATAATGTCCAAAAGTGTATTTATCGGATCAAAAAACTAATTGTTTATTAATTAATTGCATAAAATACGAGAAGTGTTGTAGACTGCAGGGACATGGTCTCGAAAGTAGACCAGGTGATTTTTTTACGATTTTTTTTTAATAATGCCGTCAATTTCCCATCCTTACCACTTTCATTGATTCTCATTTCAGTCTTTTGTAGCATTTTGCTTCAATTGACCCTGGAATTTCATCATTTCCAGCATTTAAACGTTTTTTGAACACCCACCCTGTTACAATCAAGTGTGACTTCTTACACCCCATTGGTCCATACCCTGCGGTCCGTTCCATTCCTTGATGCATTAACATGAAATTTTCCCTAACTGTCATATACCTTTCAAATCTATATCAGACAGGTGGAGCCAACATAAATTTTAACTTCACTACTCAGCCGAAAGAGGCACTGCAGATCTTGCCCACAGCCTTTTACAAATGATTGTACCTTAAACACTGTTGGTTATTATAGGGTCATGTTCTTCATAAAACTTAATCTGATCTTTTAAACCTTCTTCATGATATCACAATTTCGTGTGCAAAAGTAGCATATTGCTTCTTCAGGCTCATTTACCTTCCCGAGATTTTATAATACCAAGTGCTTCTTTTGCTAATTTTGAAAAGGAATTAGCCTTATAACTATTCAAAGTTGGCGGGAATTGAAAAATAATTTGCTTCATTATGTTAATTACCTTTGAAAAGGGTTACTAGTGACTTTTGCAGCTGATTCGATCTCTTATGAAAACATAGTTTCGGCTCATCTCAAGAACCAATTTTACTAAGTAAATAAGATGCTTAACTTGTCTTAGTTATTATTGGAATTTTGTTTTGAAAATTCTCTCTTACGGTTTAGGAAGAATTGATATCCAATTACTTGGCACTTCTATGAATGCATCAAAACTTTTTAATCGAATTTACTACATGAAAATGATAGGTTCTCCATATTTAATTTCAGGTTGGAGACTGATGTCTTCATAATCATCATTAGCACCAAATTCCTTCCCATTGAAGATCCAAGAAATGAAATATCCTTGATTCAGCTGCGCAGTTTTAATTTGTGGATGGATGGCAATATACCCCGCAAAAATGGATCAATGAAGTTCTCAGACGTTAATATGTCATTTGTAATATTTGGAAACAATAAACCTGTATCATCTTGCAAACGGTCGTATGTTATTGTGGCTCACAATCCATTCCGTACATAGTGGTTAGCTATAGTATCATAAAAAACATGTCTCGGGTTGCTTTTTTGGGTGCTATTAGTGTTTTTAGGATTTATGGTTATTCTCCCCATCCAACGAATGTTCACACTGATTTATAAAATCAACTCGTGTTGTAAGTCATCGAATCACGTCGTGTAGGATCGTAGATCAATTGGATCCGAGGATATGCGAGTAAGCCTATTTTCAATTGCTGTGAACTCGAGTACTTCATTGTTGCTGATTATTAAACCGTCCGCTAGGTTAATGCCATTTGTAGTACATTTAAGGGCTTTTAGGTTTCAGTATTACCACATACTGCCATACAAGAACAGTATGATAAAACTGATCATTTATAAGTAAGGGATCTAAAGGCTCTCCTTGTGGTAAGTTATAACACGTGTTACTTAAGTATCTCGCCCTGGGTAATATTTATGAAGCCTCCGGGTAAGAGAAGAACAGTAATAGCTATACATCACCTTGAATTATAAGGGATGGCTTACAACAGATGCAGTCGAATTTCTTTTCCATATCATCTTCTTCTTCAGCTCTACACCGTATCCTCCACAGCTTTAAAAAAAAAACAACAGACTTCGATAGAATTTTCCTCTTGATGTTCCACATAACACCGGAAAACTATGCGCTAATGTCTTCTCGGATTCCATAACTCCCAACTCCAGAAAAGAGGCATCTACCGACAACTTCTAACACTTGTTGCAGAACTAACTTGCTGTGCTAGGTGCGCTAGGTGCCACTGCTTATATGCCAATCTAGAGCTTTATTTTTATTTGTGTCGATCGTGAAAGAGTTTAAAAATTTCAATTTCATACAACACTCGAGCCGATGGAATCATGCCCTCGTGCTTTCAATGGCCTCCTCGTTGCTTTCTTGTTGGTTGTGTTTTGCCTGTTTTGTGTATCAAACAACTGAATAGTGAAGGCCGCCTAATTATTTTCTTGAATTTTTCGTATTTCAGTATTTCACGTGCATGAAGTTTATAATCACGGTTTATAATAATTAATTCATGTTCATGGTTTCTAAGAATAACGAATGAATGTACCTGAAGATGCAAATCTGTGATTCAATGCATTATATTCTGAGATATGTGTATAAAGTGAATTGATGCTCTTAATAGCATGTCTTAAAGCAATTCTGCCTGTTTGTTATGAAATGTAATTTCTTCTTAGGTAAGTTACCGCCGTTGGCCGCTAATTTGTTTATGCTGTGCATGTACAAAGAGGGTATCGTATTAAATATCATTTCTCTGACAGCTCACTCAGTCAATTACATTTTTTAATTGCGATTTCTTCAGGATTGACTTTCGAGCTAAGAGAATGGCCGTTCAGAAAGAAGTAATTCAGCGTCCACATCATGAACGTCTGGAGTTGTGTGTAACCAGGGCAAAATATCGTCAAGGAAGAAAACTTACAGCTGTTAAGGTACGTACGTTTTTGTATATCGTAAAGAAATAATACTTCATTAGCCCAGTAGATGTGTTGTTTTACAAAAATAGGAGAGTCGAAAGAAAAATTGTTATGATTTAAATAGCCTGTTACTTACAAACAAGTCATCGTGACAAGAGAGAAAAGAGCATCACCTTGTAAATCCAATTCTATTAGACGATGGGGTAACTGGAGAATTTTGGAAAATATAATTGGGGAAATACAAGGGTCACGTTGCAATATTTCATGTGTACTCTGAATGTAAAATTTTTCTCTCGTGTAAGTGTTCTGCAGCCCAAGAGGAACTGGCAACAAAGACTGTACAGTCAGTATGCACAACTTTTGTTGGAACTTCCTCTTGGGAGCAGCCTGGTATTTATTTTATAATGGTCCCCGTTCATTCCGTGAGCAATCAGTTGTAATCGTTGGGTTTCCCATAGATGAATTGTTCATCCATCGGATGGGACATAAAACTGGTAAGTCATTCCATTAAATGCACCGAATTAAAACATTTTATGGACACATTGTACTACTTAACGTTAAAAAAGTTAAACTTTATAACACTCGTTAAAATTATTGACCACCTACAATGTGTATTGTCCTCAAGTACTAATTCTGATTTTCAAGGCTTGTAACTGTGTATATACTTGTGAAATTTGGCTGTTATTTGAAATTTACTTTCTCACTCTGTTATTTTAATTTATTGATATTAATATTTTCAATCATTAGGTGTACACTGTGAATGACGAGTCGCCTCACATTTTGGTGTTTGGTGTGCCATCACTTGGGCTACAAGATGACCTTAAGAGAGTATCCTCCAAATTTGGTGATATCAAGTCTATAGTTGTAGTCCCTGGGTATTCAATCGAAGAATTCACTGATACGTACCATATACTGTTCTCCAGAGTGCAATCTGCCAGGTATGTATTAACAAGTTGGACTTCCAATGTCATTTCTGTAATTTCTGACCCAGAATTGGTGTTAAAATACCTTGATCAGATAAAAATCACAATCCCAAGAGTTTTGCACAATGCACATTTCACTGTTTTGTTTGGTATGATAATTTATTTAAAACTTCTACTACAAATGATTGATAAGAGTGGCATTATTTCCAAATGGTGACATAATTTTGCTGTAACATAGTTATGTATCTCTGTCTTCAGTTTAACTCATTACCTACATCCCCTCCTGAATCCAAATCAACCAAATCCCATTCTCTTTCTTCCCAACCCAAAATTCTACTCTCTGTCATAGCCTTCAGCATCTCATCAGACCTTATAGCTGCTGTCCAATTACTCTTGTCCCCTAATTTCCTCAGTTTCTGTCCTCTTACAAACATAGGCAAGCTTTAAAATTGCCTGAAAGGTGAAAAAATATGGCTAAGGGAGAAAACTAAATCCTCAAGTATTGTTCTCTAGCAACAACAGGATATTCTTTATTAGATGCATGAACCCATTAGTCTCCTACTTGCTGTTAGTCCCCTACATCTACATAAAAATGAGATGATATTGCATCACTGGCAGTGATGTAGCCAGGACTTTGTTTTAGTGGGGCAGGTTGATTTTTAGCTGTGGGGGGTGAATATTTATTAAATCAGCAGCAAAATTTTGTGTTAAGGCAATGAAGAGTGCAATCATGACTGCAGTGTTGATCTTTCTATTTTTTTCTGCTATGGATTTTTAGTTTAACTTTTTAAGAGGATTATTGACATTCTGTTTATTTTTATTCTCCATGACAGGATCATTACAGTGACAAATTATTATTTTATGACAGTTAAAATTTACCCTGAAGATGATGGCGTAGTCGTCCATTGAAATGTTGGTACTTTTTGCCAATTTTACCCTGTGGAAATCCCGAGAAGAATTTACTCGAAGCGTTCACCGGGAAAGCATTGAATCTATTTTTTTTTTTATTTTTTTTTTAAGAAAAATATGTTTACCACAGGTATTCTAACACTACTGCTTGGGAAACATCACAGGCTACGTATACTTCACAAACAAAACGAACAATAAAAACTGCGTAAAAAACAATCCAAACATACATACATGAAATTACATGTTCAATCAATCATGCAAGAACATCATAAATCAACACAAAATGCTCAAAGTTTCGAATATTTCATCGAATCTAATAAGTTAAATTTAATCTCTCACAATACTTCTTAGTCTTTGGTCCATTGACAACGTTGAATCTTTGGTCCATTTTCAACATTGGTAAACAAATCACATAGATTTTCATTTGAGTGCACTAACATGAATTTCAATGATTTTTCTCACTCAGCAACTTTCTCACTCGACGATTGGCACCTTGATTATCAGAAAAAAATCGCAAATGGCTCCGGACAATACTTGGTTTAGTTTAATTTACTCAGCATATCCATCAACCACAAAACCTCTCATGTACCTACTCACAGTGCCACATATTCGGCATTCATAGTTGACAATGCAACCGTTGGTTATTTCCTTGATTTCCAAGAAATTGGACCTCCTGCTAAGGTTGCCATATACCCACTGACTGATCTATCCTTGTTATCATTCTCCAAATCAGAATCACAGTACATGTGAATACATACTTGTATCATTTTTCAGATAGGTCAATTTTGTTTCTTTTGTCTGCTTCAGGTACCGCAGAATGGATAAAATGTCCTGCCAATCTCTCTTCCTAGGGTTTTTATTTTTTTTTATGCATAAAATTGTCCACATACAGCAATTTACAGTGGCACAATGTAACAACAACAAAACAAGAAAAAGATTTATGAATGCATCCAAACAAAAACAATCAGCTCAGTAACAATGTTGCGACGCCGTTTCCTTTATCTATCTAATAAACTCTGGCGCCAGGTCTCCACGACCACCAGATTTTGCAATTAAGGGCGCCTCCAGCCTTAACCTACCCAGATAGGCTTAAGTGGTGACGATTGCCAGGATTCGTTAAAGTTGACACGGGACAATTAACAGGACTCCCACGTTATATTCAGTTACTCTATTTATTTGAATGACAATTGAGGAAAAGTTGGCATAACAAAATGGCACATAAATTAGTCAGGACTCAATGCCTCTCAATCACTTAAAGTAAATTGGCACAAACGATACATAAATGACTAGGGAATCACTCCCTCTCGTTAGCATAAAGTAAATTGACACAAATGATACATAAATGACTAGGGACTCACTCCCTCTCGTTAGCCTAAAGTAAATTGGCACATACGGAATAATAGAAATAACTGCCTTACAATCGGTTGACTTAAATGATTACACTGGGATGCTACTATCTCTGCAACAAGGATATCAATGAATATCAGGCCATAAATATTATAGTCAGAAAAATTTTCCTTGTGATTTGAGTCCAGTGTACTTGGTTTTTCAGTCAATGAGATTCATCAGCTGCATTGCAGATTAAGGGTTAGAAGAGTCAGTATACATTAACGTGCAATGGACTCTGGTGGAAATGTGGTGGAAAGGCAGACATGTCAACCTAATTAACATGCAATTCTGCTTATACTCCATACAAAATTTTGAGGCTTAATAGTATGGTATCAGCTATTCCACAGTCTGCTCTAAATGTATTTTAATTTAATTCTGAAATTTTTTTTTTCTTTTTTCTTCAAGGCATGCGAAGCGAAGATTGGATGGCCTGTCATTTTATGGGGGAGTTCTTCATGTCTGTTATGCTCCAGAAATGGAAACCATTGCTGAAACGAGAGCTAAGCTTATTCAGCGAAGAAAAGATGTCGCATGTAGAATAAATGGAAGAGAGCCTCAGTCTATGGCAAATCCAAGGTTTGTTTAATTGCTGGCTCAGTCTATGTATTTGGTTGTTGGATAAAATTACACAAAACATGATTGCACATTGATTCATATGACATTTTCTATTTTATTTTGTAGACTAAAATCTTTGAAGAGAAATTACTTAAATCCGAGATTGCCATCAGGAATGAATCTAGCTGTTGGACCAAAGGGTTGTATCTGGAAAGGCCAGCCAATGGCTCACCATCCAAAAATCAGAAAAGAATCTGGAGAAGTATACTTCATTAATTTATTTGCCTAGCCTTCAATTTTTTAAATTCTCATTAATAAATATCAATTCTAATGTTAGGTTATTGTTTTTCAAAGGTTTTTAATGAAATGTTTGTTTCGTGCATTAGTACCTACCTAAGTTGCTAATGACTCAAATACATATTTAGGAATATTCAAAGGGAAAAAGTCACCTTTTATGCATGTATGCATTCACAGTTAGTTTGGTTCAGCCTACTGCAATGCATGGTTTTAGTGACTCTACCTACTTACTTATAGAGATATAATAGGAACTCATTTCTATTTATTATAGATTTTTTACTCGCGCACAGTCCCCTAATTTAATATATGCTCTTAAATATATTTTGTCCAAATTTTCCACAGTTAAAATAATCCTGATAGACATATTAATCAACACAGTATTATCAGAATGGTGTACATATCTTTTCAAAATGGCCACCAGTAGAATGACACGTGTATCTCTCGCTCCTCTACCTTTCAATGTTTTTGCAATTGTGTGAAATTCACAGTGAAAAAATCATTCGCCTGGACTGGGATTTGAACCCAGACCCCCCGATTTCGCGCTGAGTGCTCTACCAGTTAAGCTACCCAGGCATCATCCCTCACTGTGAATTTCTTGGAGGCTTTAAGGAGCAAGATGTCTACTGTTGCACGTTGATGTTGCACGGTACCTGTGAAGACATCTCGCTCCTTAAAGCCTCCATGAAATTCACAGTGAGGGATGACGCCTGGGTAGCTTAACTGGTAGAGCACTCGGCGCGAAATCGGGGGGTCTGGGTTCAAATCCCAGTCCAGGCGAATGATTTTTTCACTGTGAATTTCACACAATTGTGTGACCACTAGCGGGTGACTCCGTTAAAGTTACTGCGCGGCCAGTACCGCAGTTCTTTGAATTTTTCAATGTTTTTGTGATCGCTACTCTGTGTGAATATTTCACTGCGTGTTTGTGCTCTTTGGTGTAGTGATCACTCCCATTGTGTTAGCAACCAGTTAACTCAAGAATATTTCAATTATAGAAGGCATATTTTTTCCGCCTTCTCATCCTGTGGCTTCTCCCGACGCTGTATTCGTTACCCCGGCGTTACATTTTCGAGGTCCCAGTAACATCTCAGGCCCCCTCGGGTAAACCTCACACGTGCCCCTCGGTGTGGAACAGTCATCCTGCTCCTTGCGCTACTCTCTGGTGACGTCAGTCTCAATCCTGGCCCCTCTTGTGCCCCCCAAGTGCAGTTATACTATCAAAACACCAGAAGCATCAAAAATAAACTAGACATTTGTGACAGTCATTCTCAGGAGCTCTCCCAGTTGGATATTACGCCCTAACAGAAAACTGGCTCAACCCTTCAGTCTCCGATTCTGAGTTATCTTTCCTAAGTTCCCACACTATTTATCGTCGAGATCAACCGTCCAGAGGTGGTGGAGTGCTGCTTGCTGTTAACACTCACTACCCATCCAAGCGCCACCTGGACCTTGAGATCGTTTGGAGTGAGATCTCACTATCCTCAGGTGAACCTTATAATGCTAGGAAAATGTTCATCGGTTGTTTCTACCGGCCCCCCACCAGTGACATTTCAACTCTAGAACTATGTCTTGATTCCTTACTTAGAGCCATTAATCTTGGCCCTGTTATTCTGGTTGGTGACTTTAAGCTATCAATTCGTTGGGACTCACCAACAACTCGTTGACCTCATGACGCCCTCGATGACTATTTCATTCAAAATTTCATAAATGCTCTTCGTCTTTCCCAATACTGCCTCCACGGTACCAAAAACACGGTAACACTGGACTTTGTTCTTTCCACCGTTGCCCCGGTGACAGTCACCCCCGGGTGAAATATCTTCGACTCGGACCACGATTCCCTCGATGCAGTTTTCCTCCTCCCCCGTTCCAAGAAACACCGCAGGGTTCCTAAGCCTTTCCATCATCCAAAAATCATTCAACAATATCCGCCGCTGCTCTAAGAAGCTAATCCGCCGTGATTACAAAGAATACGTGCTGGTCCTTTGTAAATAGTCCCCGTAATCGGTCGCTCATCCCCCTTGAGATGTCATATGAAAATGTCCATGCGGCGGGTCAAGATAGACCAAGCTTATTTAATAAATTCTTTACAGATTGCCTGGCCCCTTTATCTAATCTCCCCATTAATCATGATTACTTCCTTACTCCAATTTGTGACCACTCCTTATCCATGATTAAGACAGATCCTCGTGAGGTATTTGAGTATCTCTGCAAAATCTCTCTCCATCGAGCTCCTGTTCCCGATGGCCTCAGTCCCATTCTCATCAAAAACTGTGCATCCTCCCTCTCCCTCCCCTTGTGCTTCCTCGTTAACCATTGCTTTTTCCTCTGCACTTTTCCTTCCCAATGGAAAATTGCAAACATTATTCCCATTCATAAAAATGGCCCATAAAGATGAAGTTCTAACTATCGCCTAATATCATTAATACCAATACTATCTTCAGTTTGTGAAAGGATTATCCCAAACAGACTCTACTATTTTACTTGGAAGTAAAGAAGGGGAACCCCTTTTTTGTTCAAGAATCAACATGTTTTCCTCCCTCGTCGCTCCTGCTTGACCAACTTAGCAGTTTTTCAGCACCATGCAGTTAATTGCATTTCCAACAAAATCCTACTTGATGCTATTTTCTTAGATTTCTCAAAGGCCTTCGACTCTCTAGACCACTCTCTTCTCCTTCACAAACTTTCTCATCGATTTAACCTGCATGGTAATTTCCTAAACTTAGTTGACTCCTTCCTCAGCAGCAGATCCCAGTGGGTAATACTTACCGTTTCTTCATCCCACTGGTCATCTGTAACTTCTGGGGTTCCCCAGGGAAGTGTTCTCAGACCATATCTTTTTAATCTTTTCATATATTAATGATCTGGCCTCCCTAGTTCCCTCCTCACAAGCTCATACCCTTCTTTACGCAGATGACTGCAAAATCTTTAGGCAAATCCACAATTTCACGGACTGTTGTGATCTTCAGGATGACTTAAACACAGTCTCAGGATGGTGCAACCTGGAAACTCAAATTAAACCCAAGAAAATCCAATGTTATATCTATTTCCCTAAAAAAATCCCCCATTGATTTCATTTATAATATTAACTCACTAAATCTCAATCGACTCTTCTCCATTAAAGACCTCAGCATTTTGATGGACCACAAACTCAACTACTCTGACCATATCCTTGCAGTTAAAAATAAAGCATTGTCTCTGCTTGGCCTCCTCTACTGCTTCACACAAATTGCAGATCCATTAGCCTTACGGTCATATTTTTCGACTATTGTCATCCCAATAATCATGTATTGCTCTCCCATCTGGTCCATATCAGCTCCTTCTAACATTCAGACCCTTCAGCCTGTTACTTCTTTCTTCTGCAAGATAGTTAAATACAGAGTATCTCATTTTAAAAATATGCCAACTGAAACTATTTTGCCTACACTATCCATTCTTAATCTCCCTAAACAACTTCTCAAATCTGACCTGAAACTCATCCACAGCATCCTCAACTCTGCCATTGACTGTCCAGAACTGATTGGCAGAATCAACATAAAAGTTCCATGTAGACCTACTCGCACATATTCGGTACCACCTCTCTTCCCTGATAAACTCACTTCCAGACAATATTGACTCATTTTCACTTTCTATACCTTCACCTTTAACAGCTGTGCCTTTTTGTATCTCACTGGCAATTTTTAATTGTTTCTTTCTTTTTATGTGTTTATTTTCATACATTGTTACTAAGCTGATTGTGTTTGTTTGAATGCATTCACATATCTTTTTCTTGTTTTGTTGTTGTTACATTGTGTTACTGTAAATTGGCAAGCATGCTGTATGTGGACAATTTTTATAAATAAATACAAAAAAATGTATGTATCATTCTGATATGGGAAACTACTCATTGGTTTATATGTATTTCTGAACCTTTTGTATGAACTGAGTTTTTCCTGGCATATTTATAGAGAGAGGAAGAGAAGTCAAACAACAACATTTCAAAGGCTTAATCGACAAAGTGACTTGACTTAACATACCCCTGAATATGGTAGTGGAAATACCCTTCGAAATGTGGTTGTTTAACTCCTCAAGTCAGTTGGAAATCCAAGAACTCTTCACACCATTATATTTATGTATGAATTGATTGGAAAATTTCGGTTTTAGCTTTTCTGCCCATTTGCAACACTACCCTTGCCACTGTATATCTCTTTACATACAATGATTGTCTTTGGTGTTCAATGATGTTATGTGTGTGAGGGTTCAATGCAGTTAGTACACATATAATACGAGGCGAGTTTTTTTTAAGTAAGTACAGTTTTGAAATAGAAAAAAAGAATAAGTATACTTTTCTTAACAATTTTTTTTTTACATGAAAGCCTGTACCTTAATTTATTTTTTTACATAATTTCCTCTAATATTAAGGCACTTATCGTATCATAGAATCAGTTTTTGAATCCCATCCTCATTGAAGTCTGCCGCCTGATTTGACAACCACTGCAACACGGTCCTTTTGACCTCATCATCGTCGTTGTGGCGCTGACCACCCAAATGCATCTTCAGATGCAAAAAAAGGTGGTGGTCAGTGGGCACTATAGATCAGGACAGTACGGAGGGTGATCAAGTTTTTCCCAGTCAAATGATCCGATGAGATCTTGAGTTTGATTAGCCATGTGTGGACGGGCATTGTCATGGAGCAAAACAATCCCCTTACTCACTGACTGAAAGTCGCCCACTTCATTTTTCATCATGAGCATTGGTGCAGCCATCTCTAGAAGCTATATCCCATTTCCGTACTATTCTATCGCTCATAATGTTTTCTCCATAAACTTCACTGATCTGATGATGAATTTCAGTCACTTTCACATCTTTAGCACTTAAGAAAACAAATCACAGTACATATTTCACAGTCAGCGAGATTTTCAATCGGCGGTGGCATTTTAAATACTCACAAACAAATGTAAACATGGTCGAATGTTTCCATAATAGCATCTGTGGCTTTCTAACGGATGTAGGTACACAGCATGCAGGCACCAAATGCTGACCGCAGCACTGCAGCGGCCAAATTTTAAAATGGTACTTACTTAAAAAACACACTTCGTATCTCTACACATGAAATCTATCATCCACCGAGTCAACTGGCGGAGACTTAATTTATCTTCTGATGGAAATTGATGAAAGTCAATGATATATTAATGACTCTAGCTACTCAAATGAAGTGTTATAGACTTGATTCATAATTTTGAATGCCATGATGGTTTTTAAATTAGCTTGAAATAATTTTAAACTAAATTTGTTGTTTCATGTATTATATAGGCCATATGTTAGTAAGTTTGGTCAAGGTTGGTTTAGGATAAATAATTTATCCTTCATTTTCAGCCTTTGAAAAATTATAGTTTGTATGTACTTAGTTCTTTGGCCAATTTATTTCAAGTCCCATCAGTAGTGATTGTTTTGTTCTGTGATTTGGAAGTGAGAGATTCACTTTGAGGTCCATGTTCTGCTGTTCAGTGTAATTGCCTCTCTAAGATTAACCCTTTCAGTGCAGAAGACTCAAATGTGTGAGTTGTGGATGTATGCTTTCTAGGGGCAGATGACTCACAGCTTGAGTCAAGCTTGTAATGGTAAATAATGCCCTTTTTATTATTCCCCCGCCCACAGAAATGCTCTTTGAAAAGTAATTCTGCACTGAAAAGGTTAATACATAATATAAAATTTGATGGGCTCATTCTGCAGTTATTTAATCATATTTGTTATCCTTAATCAACTGTTGGTATCTATGTTATAGACGGACACAAAGGCTGTTGTGTATGGGCCAGTACTCCCTGAGGGTTTGAAGATAGAACCAGTGGAAAAAAGTTTAACACCGGTGACTTCTGCTCAAGGTAGCTGCTCCTTTAATTGGGCAAGCAAGAACAAGTTTATTCCACGCCAGATAGCTGTTAAGAAGCAGATTGTATTCAGGCAAACAAGGTTGGTTCGTAAAGAAATCAAACTCTTTGGTTAAGAATGAATAATTTTTTAAATATCATCCACAATACAGGTCTATTGAACAATTACTAAATTTCATGCTGAATTAAACGTTAGGTGTTGCGGTTGAGGAATGAAACTCAGTCCATATTTCCGGTTTTATATTTGTTTCATATATAGAGGGTTTTACAAAATGTGGCATCTCAAGGAACTTTACCTCGAGCTATGTGAGAGTTTACTTTACACGGTTTTGTGCTTCCCTGTACCATGAATAAAATTTGCCGTTGGGCTGATGATGATACCTCCCCCAAAACCCTCCATTTCTAAACCTTAAGCACTATATTACTAGTGCTGAGAGCAATGTCTATGACTCCCTTCCCACTGTTGTTGAAGGTAGGTATTGATCCTTCTTAATTGAGTGTGTGCAAATCAGTACCTAGTAATTAAGTATTCCAAAAGGGCCTCTCCCCTTGGGTAGATCTCAGAATTCCCCACACTAGATGGTACAAGTTGGAATCACATCCGACTAGGAGGTCTCATTCCCTAAATTGCTGGTTATTGCTGTTTTTCACATGTTTCATGAATGTTTTTCTTTCCAGGGATTTAGAAGAAGAAGAGCCATTGTCTAAGCAGTCTAAATTAGGTGTTGAGTTTGGTGATGATAATGCTGTGATTGAAACTCATAATCGAATTGAAGAAACTCTTAAAGTGGTACGTAGAAACATTCTTCTTGGCATACGCATATTTTTTTTACTTGTACTCCTAAACAGTGCATCTATTTATATATACAGTTATATGGCATTTATGTTAAGCAAGGGACTCGGCACATTTCCAGAAAAAACTCCTTTACTGGTCAT
The DNA here is from genome assembly GCA_963573305.1 of Pyrrhosoma nymphula. Taxonomy (NCBI): domain Eukaryota; kingdom Metazoa; phylum Arthropoda; class Insecta; order Odonata; family Coenagrionidae; genus Pyrrhosoma; species Pyrrhosoma nymphula. The sequence goes on along the minus strand of OY754335.1, from coordinate 102,671,807 downwards.
TCATTATTTGTTGTGTCTTCCATATCATCAGATGAATATACGAACCGGGGAGGAAATATTATTTAGTTCCAATTACTAATTGCTTGAGGACAAATGAGGCATGATTCGGCATATTTTCCATACTACCATCAATTTGGGATATACCAAGTTTTCGGTTCTCAGTGGCAAGATTGTTGCTTATTGCTCGAGTGAGATTGATGATTGAGTGCTTATTGTTTTGTTTCACAAAAAATTACCTTACAAGGAGACATCGTGTGACTAATGTTCGGGACGCAAATGAGGCAATTATTTTCTGAAACTATAGCGAGAATGCGGTAAAAGTATCACGGCTTTCTTCCACATAGGCCCGGGTTCGAGTGAAAAACGTTATTAAAGAATCTTCCTCCGTATAAATCCTTTGCAAGTGTACCCCTCGCTCAACAGACGTCGTAGCACAGTGGGTTGAGGCACTGAGCCGTTCATCCTCATATGGTGGTTGGCGTTCGATCCTAGGTGGCGGCACTTTTTTTTTCTTTCGAATAATTTACGGAATTACTGTAAATTGCCCACTTCTATGCATTTACGGCAGTAGCAACAAATTTTAAAATTTTTAGCCTATTTGGTGGATTTTAAATCAGTCCCCTTGGGTCACTTTCGAAGCTAATTTCGGGATTCTTGTTTGGCCGAAAAGAGACTTTTTGGATGATGTCCTGGAAAAGGCCCAGCCACCTGGAACTAAGACCTCTACTGCTATAATGGAAATACAGAGGTATCTGGAGGAGGCAGTAATTCCAAGGAACGAGGACCCTCTTCAATGGTAGGCCAACCGGAATCATGCATATCCAATTTTATGTAAAATTGTGAAAGAACAATTTCACATGGTGGCAACGTCTGTGCCATGTGAGAGAATTTTTTCAAAAACAGGACTAATAATCAATGAATGGCGCACGAAGCTAATGAGCAACAAAGTTCGACAGTTGGTTTTCTTGAATGCCAATGTAAGATTGTGTAAAACGTTTAAGAATTTTCCGCGACTATGAACATTTTCATAGATCCTATGTAATTGCAGTTCCTCAAGTAAAATAGTATATTTCAGATTTTATTTTTAAATAAAAAGAAGTAATTTTCAGTTAATTTTTAGTAGATATTTTCTTTTTGGAGAAGTTTATTTTATGAATTTTTTTCCTGGAAGACTTTTATTTACTCATAGTATCTACTCATTTGGTTACAATGTGTTAAATATGCTTGTTATGGAGCTATGGACATTTTGATATTAATTGACCAATGTAATTGTAGTTCCTCAAGTTAAAATTTATGTTTTACATTTCATGTATAAATAAAAAGAAATAATTTTTGTTTTTTTTTCTGAGAAGTTTATTTTATATATTTTTTTCACGGGAAGACTTAAATTTATTTTTCGTTTTCACTTATTTTGTTGCATCATGCTACATGTTTTTTAAGCTATTTTCAAAATAAAGTTCATTTGTATATTGAGTCACGCGTGCTGTGCAACTGGAACAGAATAGAAGACGAAACAGTCAGCTTCATCAGTTGCCGCTGCACAGAACAGAGCGCAACGGCGTGGCTACAGAACGACTACGAACCTAACCTGTTGTTTGCAACAGTTATCTGAAACAGTTGTCTGACCGAAACAGTTGCGGATGCAGCCGTTTCGCTCCGACAACACTTAATTCCACCACTACTAATCAGGAATATTGCATAATATACTTTCTAGAGGTATGAATGACACACTCAAGGTGCTATTTTTACTCAGAAGCGCCTCCTACCTCTTGGAATATAATAAAAAGTCATTTGTGACCGAGGATCCCTAAAGCGACTCCATAAATGTTCCTTTTGAAAAAAACCCCAGATAATTCTGACTTTGCAAAACCTGGACAACCCCTTTCCCCATATAGCCCTCCTCCATTGTATGTGTACCATAAAATGGTGTTATATGGAGCAAGGGTCCACTGTATGTACTTATTTGCGAAACATTCTGACTGATTAGTATCACAGATTCAGTTATGTTTTTATATAGTGGAGTGATCTTTGTCAAGGATTTCATGTTTCAATTCAAGGGCTTATTTCCAAAGTAACTCCTCTTTGAATTCAAAATTTTTACCAAATTATTATGTACTAGTATGTCTATGAATTCAAGGTAGATACATATTTCATTCTTTGCTAGTGATTCATGATGGCTGTAAACAATAATGTGTAAAATCTTTCTATTGCATTCAATAATGGTCCAATCCATGATTTTAAAGACTTACCATAAAATGTTTTGACCATGGAGATATATTACTTTGAAAATATACCTATGCTTGATTTATGTGCTTCTTTTTATGATTTCAATGACTCTAATGTGAGATAATTTATGAATCTTTTTCAGGTGGCAGTTCCAAATACTGAAGTAAAACTACTACAAGGTGAGAGCTTCTTGAACATGGAATGAAAGACGATGTTATCATTTCATCAGGATTGTATTATATAATGTAAATTATTTTATGTAAATTTGACCCTTAGTGGCCAATATATTTTTTTAAATACCTTACCATTGAGATTATTTACCTGGAATCAACATAACCAAAGAGAGTTTTGTATCATCTGGAAACTCATGTAGCAACTCTACATTTAAGCTGGTGATTGACAATATCACCTCAGTTATGGTGTTACAAGAGTCTATACATAATAATAATAATAATGACATTTATTTGCCTAGTAGATCGAGTTACAAAGTTTGCACAATATAAGGCACGTCAGGAAATAATGAAAGTAGTAAACTATGTATACATAGATGGACAGCACAACAAAAAAGTTACCATTGAACAGCACTATAAATAGAGATGGGAAAATTGCCATAATTTTCATCTGAGGTAAATGACCACGGTAAATTACGGTAATTTTCGAAAATTACCGTAATTTTCCAGTATTTTTTAGTTGTCAGTATTAAACAGCAAATGTATGGTTAAATAAGAAAGCTAATAGGAAGGGAATAACTATGTTTAAACCAACCCTAATACAACATTATTCTATTAGAAATTTTTTAAATTGCAAAAAGAACTACGGCAGCAACATGCAATCCGGCTTTCTTTTGTCCAAGTATAAGAAATTTTCAAGAAGAATATTGTAATGCTTTACTCTTATGATGTGATAATGTAAGTAAAATATTCCAAAAAAGAGTTGTACATGCCTCAATTTGTTATTAAACTTGTAGGAAACTTGAACTTGGCTTAGAAGAACATGTTGGGAATTTATTTGTATGAAAAATTATCTCTAACATAGGTGAATTATCTAGAAAATTATGGTAATTTTTAAGGGACGCGGTAAATTATGAAAAATACCGCGGTAATTTACGAAAATTACCGAGGTAATTTTCAGAGTGGCCCATCTCTAACTATAAATATTAATTCATCAGTGATCAATAAAAAGATGATTAGCTTGTTAAGGATCTGCCATTAACTCATTGACATCATAGTAGAGCTTTTCTCTTAGAAGAGCTTTCAATTGTCTTTTAAAAGCATCACCACTCATGGTTTTTATGGGAATGGGCAGATGATCATATATGTAATTGAAGTCCCATCCTCAAACCGTGTAAGCATTTAGTGGTCCTGGCATATGTTACGTGTAAGTCATTACGGCTTCTCGTTAAGTAATGGTGAATGTCTTGGTCTCATATAGTCTTATTGTGTCCTGGATTGTGCGGACTTCAACCACCTGACTGATTGGAAAGACATTAGTATCATATAAGCATGTAAAGGACTTTCCAGTTGTCATTGCTCTGTTTTTTACATACCAATTTATTTTTTGCTCACACCTCATTTTTGTGACAGTTATCAGTTCTTTCTATAATTTCAATTTTTCCCCAGCCTTTCCTTAGTGTCATATTGCTTCATATGACTTCTGGTAGGTTGTGAAATGTCTCATAAATTCTTTAATCTTGTTGATTTTTGTTGGTTTCTGACTTTTTCTTGAGTTCTGCCCATAAAACATTGATGTTTGGGAAGTTGGCGACTTGTACTACAGTGGCTGTTCCACTGGTGCTGTAAAAGTAGACTAATTAATGTATTTTTAGTAAGTTACTATGATGTAAGCATTTTTATTCTAGAAGGATAAATTCCTTGTTCTCAAGGTTGCATTATAACCATTTCTGACCAAATTAACTGGTCTAAGATACAGAAAATATTGTTTTATGCTTCCTTCATCCAAAAAGTGTAAACAGTAATACATACATATTTTTTTTGGTCTCTTTTGGAACTAAGGCCTTATAACTTACTTAGTCCTAAGTATTTTATGTACTGGTAAAATGGGAAAACAGTAAAATTAGAAGGCTTTCTAATATTAATTAACAAGCCTCAAGATAAGTTTCTGAATCAACTTGAGATTCTTTCTGTTCTTAGTTATGACAAAGTAGTCTATGTTTTTTCAAAGTCTTGTGTTTAATCCATCTCTGGAAAATCAGTCTATCTTCATCTTTTGTTGTATTAGCTAAGTGAAACATTTTCTTCATTCATGATAGATTCAAATAAACCACAGCTACAATTGTAATAAACAAAGTTGTTTTTATGCTCCCTTACCTCTGATCTGTAATGCATAGTTTTCTTGGCCAGAAGTAGCATGATGTGCTGAATTAAATGTGCTGGAACATTTGTGTTGCCTCGTATGTCAATGACAGAAATTGCATAGCCATTTTGCAGAAAAGATATCAGTTCCATTGCACCGCAAACTCCTAGGCCACATCCATTCATTTCAATGCCTGAAATACAAAGAATTTGTGGTAAGCTGTAATAAATACATAATGAACAAACTACTGTAAAATTCCAATTTGAGAAATATAATTTATTTCAACCTAGGTTTCGACATATCATGCCATCATCACATTCATTTCATTGAGTAGTAGTTTATCAACCAAAGGCAAAGTACCTTCATATATTTGTATTTTACATCTCTCTCAATCTGTATGCCTAACATTTTTATCAAAATATCACCCACAGCTTCACAATGGTATACTACCTTGGAAGAGGGAGGAAAAACCTAGAGTTAGTTTAATTTACAGTTGGAACCCAAAATGTGAGTATGAAAAAAATTAAGATGTTGATAAATTTAAAATTAAATAAGCCTTTTTGAGGTTATCTATAAAGCTAGACATAATTTAACAAAGGACTGTAGTCTTTGGGTCCTTAAACAGTGTTTCTAAAAGTTCATGTCTACGATAAGGATTCAACATCGTCAGAAGAAGCATCTATGTTATGCCACAATGGCTAATGTTATTAATGCTAGCCATGATGGCATTTATTTTAAAAAGAATATGTCCACAGCTATCCAGGGCCGAACCCTCAAGGTTAAAAATAGTTAATAATTATAATATCTCTATAAGTTACAGCTTTCGCCAATTACTACCTATTTATTATATTTGGACAACACACACAACCATGCCATGGATGGGGAAAATCCACCCAGGTGAAACTCGAACCCCACTACCTTCGGGTTGGTCGTCGAGAACGTTACCCTGCCACCACCGATGCCAACAGTCCCTGCTTTAATCAACAGCTTTCATTACTATTTGCATCTCTAATGGCATATGTTGCCCCTACAAATCTAATGTTGCCCTCTGTTTCTTCCCAAAAAGTCACCAATTATGTATAAGTATTTAAAGTAAGGATGAAGAAGATCACTTTGTATCAGGGTGACCACTCAACTGTGAAATTGCAGTGAATTTCACGTGTTAAACCTTTAATTTGGGTATCCATGGCCCCTCTGTTGTTCTATTAGATTTTTAGTGACACAAAAGTTTGTTTTATTTTAAATATCCTGGGAATGCCTGGGAAGCTATGAATGCAATAGTATGTCCTCTATCTTACTACATACATATATAATTCTGCTCCTATCAACTTTTTTTCATATTTACTTGCTGCACCCAGCATCAGGATCCATGTTAAGCTGTTGAAATGATAAAAATATGCCTTTATCAAAAAGTTTTCAGCTAGTTTCGGATGCATTGAATTCACTTAATCACTTAACGTTTTCATTAGATTGATAATGAAAACCTACTTCAAAAATGTGACATCAGTCATTTTATTGAATTAACGTTGCCTTATTGAACGTAAATGATTTACCTACCCCTTAAAGTATGAGCTAATATACTTAACAAATAAAATATGATTTATAATGGCTCTGCATTTAACTCCACCAAAATCATGAAAATGGCAACTTTCAACCATGAATAACTGTGAAATTGACTTTATGGAATTAGTGGTCATTCTGTGTATTTCATTACCAACCTTTGATCCAGAGGTCATCCTCAAGGCCCTCTAAGAGAGTTTTCATGCCCTCATCACCAATTGAAGGATTGCAGTTCAGGGTAATTTGACGCAAACCCAGCATTGAGTCCAAATTTGGCCTTTGGTAACGGAGGGACTGCTGCCATATTTGCACAAATCTTTGAATCCTTTGAGCCTGGAACCAAAAGCAATGGAGGCCATGAGGGGAGGATGTTCTGAATATTATTGAGTGACAATACAATACATTAATTTTTTAAATACACTAATCTTCTATTTATATTCAAATGATTAGACTTTTTTCCATGTGAATTGTGAAAGTGAATGCTTGGGTAAAATATGTGTCTTCGATAAATATTTTGTACAGGATTCAATTGTGAACAGGAATCCATCTTCAACACTTAGAGTGCTGGGCTTTCAATTGAAGGCAGTCCCAGAAAAACTGATGATTTTTGAGCACTTACAGAATTTGTTTAAGATGACTCTCTTCAATCTAGATTTAAGAGGTATATCTTCAATTTTGGACTTTCTGTGCCGTCTAGCAGATTATTTAGGCACTGCGTGGCCATAAGTACATCTACCAGAAAGACTGCATCCGTACCCTTACGTCCAGCTACCGTTCAATTGATGGCAATCCATTGATGTCCATCGTCCTTCTTGAAAAAATTAGTGGACGTACCATTACGTCCATAGCACTCCAAGTGTTAAGATGCCTTGTCTATGCATATATTTTTCTCCCTCCTACGTTTCTCTCATTAAAGTCAGTTGAAACATCATGCATGGGTAAGCTGTTCTAAATCTGAACATTTTCTATATGGACTAGAGAATACCACCAACCTCACAATGGCCTAATTTTCAGAAATCTCTGCAATAAAGATTTAAATTCGAAACTAAATTCTGTTAGTGTGCACATGTGATTTTGCACTCTCCCAAGCTTGTACTTATTTTCAATGTAAATCTGCCCAAATGCCACATCTGAAGATGTCTTTCATTTGTTATAAATGTCCATACATGCTTCCAACAATCTTGTGGACATTGAATTGGGCGTATGTTTCAAATTTGATCTCTAGGAAAGAAATGAAAGAAAAACTCATTAAATTACTTACAATTTGACTTCATGGAAGAATGAGGTTGCTCGTTTAGAGTGGATTCTCTCTGATCTAAGTATGGAGAAACATACTCATAAAATACAAGCTTTTGTTCATTTTTTCCCTAATTAGTAGTCGGAGATACATAGGCATTCAATAGTTCATCATCAAAGTGTTTCCTTCAGCTTTTTGCTATGTTTTCACGTGTTCATTTGCATCTGTTCATGTTTGTGTTAAAAATAGTGCAAATTAAGCAAAAATCAATTTCTCTCTGAATGGCCTTGTGTAGCTCCTTACCTTGATTAAATTTGCAATGTGGCCAATGCCTACTGAGGTTAGACCACAAGCTGTGAAATTCAGAAAGGACACGTTTGGAAGGTGGTGAAGAACTCTGCAAACCCTTCCAGTTCCAATGTCACCAAATGGAATTTTTATGAAGGACAAATACTTCAAATTTGTTGACTTTGAAATGCCCTGAAAAAAGTAATTAGAAATATATATAGTTAGCTGAAGCTATATCCACCATCCTTGGCTTTTAATTACCCTTTCAATAACTACTTAGTTATCCCTCCATCAAGCATGTCAGCTATGTCTGTGCTAATTTTCAATGCTTCTATGCAATGCAAAACTTTCTATTGAAATGGGAATGATAATCTATTCAAGAGTTTTCCCCTAATTTTCATATGATCTGCCTTTGGGTGGCTGCTGTAGTATTTTAATGAAAATTAATATAATCTCTGTTGTCTCAGGCGTAATTTGATGGAATTTGCTTAGCATTGTGAATGAGAAGCAATAACTTTGTAATTCCACATGTCTAGGTTTCGATGTTGCATGTCATCATCAGGTAATGATGACGTGCAACATCGAAACCTAGGTCGTTTCTAATAAATACATGTGGAATTACAAAGTTACTGCTTCTCATTCCCAAAAATATATAAACTTTTAAATTTATGTAGAACATAATTTGTAGCAGTGGCGGAAGTAGGACTTGGCTTCTGGGATGGATGAGATTGAATAGCTCACCACACCGGGTATGCTATTCAATCTGATCCATCGAATACATGACATTTTGCTTTATAACGCGAATGTATTTTAGAAAAACATGGCTACATTTATTATTTGTCACAGATGGTTACAAGTCTTTTAGTTTTATTTTCACTAAAATGAAGGTGAACTATCATAATAGATAGGCGAGACGAGAGTTGAGGGATAATAGATTTTGTACATTACAGGACAAACTCAAGTTTTCTTGGTTTTTTGCCATTTCATCAATAACTTCGTATGATGAAATGTCGATTTCTCGGCGAACACTGAGTAATTCCAGTCCGTTTTATCTTGTCTGTAATAGTATAAATAATAAGGAAAGAATATGTTTCACAGTTTAACCATTTTACTTTTTAGTTTTAGCATAACATTGATTGATTGAATTGATTGTTTCTTACCTGTCCAATAGTATTTCTGAGGTATGTCTTGACTCTTTTTAGAGTAAAAAATGTCCGTTCTGGGGTGCATTTAGTCACAGGCAGAGTACATAGTATTTTAAGCAATCTGTAAATATGAGGATATAACGTAACATCGCAACAGTCGAGTGCCTTAGTTGCAGACATCTGCCAGTGCCAACTCTTGCCTCTGAACTTCATTTTGCCATAACTTTAATTCAATAAATATGTCACCTGGGGGTGACTGCATGTCTTCACAATAGAAATTGACCAAATTTTACAACTTCTCTTTACAGCTATCGTCAACAGGCTCAAATAAGCATTGAAAATACAGACTCATGTTGGTCAAATCTCTCATTGAGGTTGATGAAAAAATCTAAAAACGGGATTAAAAAATTTATTCTGTAGTAAGTTTCTGTGCTTCTGCTTAATGCTTCGTTATTGGGTTAACTAACAACATTACTTCGGTTTGTTTGTTTCCCACAAACTCTTGTAGTTTTTAGGTTAACTTCCTGGTCATTAGCAACTGTTTGTACACATTTGAAAATGGAACCAAATTCATTTTCAGAGTTTTGCCTTAAACTTTGCAGTTCTGCCAAACATGTCTTGGATAGATTAACCATTTGTTTCAAGTCAATAGCTTCCTTCTGGAGAGTTTTGCACAGTGGTAAGCAGTAAGCAAATACTGTTGAAACAATATATGTACAGAAACAATAAAATCAGAATTTAAAATTCCCTACTTCAATGTACTTGCATCGCTGCCATCTTTCCAGGACGATATTATTGTCAAGGCTTCAATTACAAAATCTATAGTTTGCAAAAAATCTTGGATTGAGTCATACTATGGCGTCCATCTTGTTGTTGACATTCTTTGACATTCTTTTGACAGTTTTGACTCGAGGATTTAAACCAGATTCTTCAATGCAGTATAGGAAAACAGCTTGCCTTTTAGGTGTGTTTAAAAATGTGTGGACTTTTTCTACTATGCCAAGGCAGTTCCAGATATCTTGCACTTCACATGCTTTAGTTAAAGCCAGATTGAGAGCATGAGCAGCTGAGCAGCACAATGCACATATAAGGCAGCCGGGTAGTTGTTTTGTATAATTCTGTGCACACCATTGCACATTCCCGCCATATTGGCCGCTCCGTCGTAGCCTTGCCCTCTTAAAAAATTTAAGTCAACTCCATATTTTTGAAAACATTCAATGATTTGTTTGGCAAGGGATTCACCCATCATTGACATGACTTGTTCATATTGTAAAAAGTCTTCTTTTACAAAGTGATGGCCGTCAATTACTTCCACGTAACGGACACATAGCGAAAGTTGCTCGACAGTAGAAATGTCACTTGTTTCATCTGCTAAAATTGAGAAACCCTGAGCAGCATTAACTTTGTCTACAAGTTTCCTAAAAGTAATGGTGTTACAGGATGTAATTATTTCATTTTGCACTTTTAGTGAAAGGTACTTTATTTTGCTAGAACCATGTAACACTTGCATTAGCTCCTGGTCACCCTGACTGCATTATTTTAATATGGCCCTCAAGTTTCCCTCATTAGATTAACTACATCATTTTCAATGTTTATATTTCCAGAGTCACGGTGCCCACGTAGTGCTAGTTCCTGTCGACCACGTAGAATAACAGCATCAATAATTGGCTTTAAATTTGACCTGTTTTTAGCAACCGCGTGATGACGTGCTAGGTTGATTTGGTTAGCAATGGGTTCGACTGCCTTCTCTTTAACTTTTTCTAAGTTTTTAATATCCAACAAATAGCTTCTGTGATATTGGGTACTTTCATGGTTTTTAAAAGCTACTTTTGCTTTTTTCCAGTTATCAAACTTTCATTTTACAAAAGCTCCTACTTCTTGGTGATTGATTCCTACGTCATGCTTGGCAAATAGACAGCAATATTTACAATATACTCCTTGTTGTACTTCAGAGTACGCAAGCCAGGGAAACTCTGTAAACCATGTCCATTGAAACTTTATTTTCCTTGTTGTAAACTTTTCTAAAATAGGAAAAGTGTAGTTTGAAGGAGGTTGCCAACAATTTTTTTAAATTTCATATCTTTCAAAAACTCCCAATGTTTTATCAGTATACAGTCCAATGTCGTTAGGGTGGTGTGGAGAAGGTTTACCTACATTTTCTGCAGGTTGAACAGCTGCTGTATGGGCAACGCCATGTTGTCCTTTCCCCGGCGGCGGTGGTGCTCAAAGCGCACACTCGCTTGTCCGTGGCAGCCACGAAACTGTTTGCACTTTCACTAGAACTACCTGCAGTTACCGCACGTTTCTTAAAAAAATCTGTCAGTAAACTTTCCTCTTTGGTATTGTGGAATCGTAAAACTTACACATTAGTAAATAGTCTTCACTAACATACGCAACGACTGAACAACTACAGAACACAGAGTAACCTAAAAGCCGTCTGGCGTCTGCACCAGGTGAAACTACGAAAAGCAAGGCCTGGGTTTAATAATTTAAGAAACCTGTTATAATCCATTAATTATGCAAATAAACTACTAATTTGAACAAATTAGATAGGCCAAATTAAAACTAAAACATTTAATTACAGTATTTCAAACAAGTAGGGTTGCTGTGATACGAATATTTTTTTTATTTTTAGGGTTCTGGGGGAGGTGGGGTTCTATCCCCCTCATCCCCCTCCATAGTTACGCCACTGATTTGTAGTGCCCTTGGTTAATTAAAATTAGTATAATTGTTTTTCACATTTTCCAATTTATTTCTTAATATATACCTATGTTGAACAATGGTATTTGGGATGATGTTATCAATTCGTACAAATTTAGAATTGAACAGTAAATCTACCATTAGTATCTGTAAAAAGCACTTCCGAAGTTTCTAATTTTTGACCCTGTAAAATTTGATTAATTTTTGTTCCTTGGGCATTAGGTTTTTCTGAACTCTGTCTTAAATTTAAGAGGCCACAGGTGATGGCAATATGTGCAAGGAGTTTTGGGTTATGAGTATTGGGTCTGCTAGGCTGCATCCTAAAGTAACAGAAAATAATATGTAAATAGTTACATTAGCTGCAAGATCAAAAGCTATAAAAACTGCCTCTTTCATTGGCCTACATTATACTCACCATTAGTATGTGGAGCTGTTGATCAAATAAGTTGGTGGTGAAAAAGAACATGCAACTAATTGTTTAGCTCCCTGGCACAAAATCAAGGAGTTCGTATTGATCACTTTCACATCCATTTGTGTTGCAGACCCAGGTCACATTGACAAAGGAATGACATCTTTGCCCTTTTCATCTCCCAAATTGTGATAAGTATATTATTCATAATCAACCCTTGCATACATTGTTGGATTATTCAATTAAGCATTTAGCTGTTACCTATGTACCAGGTTAACTCATAGTAATTTTTGCAAAATTCTCAGTTGACTGGATGTTTCTGGGGCATACATGTGTATGAAATTTCAATGTAGTCACAACTTCAGTCTTGGCAAGAAATATTTGATATGTGTTTACATATTTTTTATTTTGTGGCAAAATTAAACATGAATGTTTCCTTGCGTGAGTCCCTCCACATTAATTTCTTTTGTGAGCAATCCCACGATTCCACCTAATTCTTTTCCTGGCATGAGACCACTCCCAAATATAAATACTCCAAAGCATATCAAATGTTATGTTCATAGAGGTTTTTATTGTATTATTGCATAGTAATTCATTTTTCCAAGCCGTAAAATTTGAGCAGGAGTCACTCACTTAGGGGAGACACGAATGTATGGAATTCAGAGTGAAAATATCATTTGCCTGGACTGGGATTTGAACCCAGATCCCAGTCCAGGTGAATGATCCTTTCACTGAGAAATCAACACCATTGTGTGCAGCTATTAATTCAGCCTGACACCCATTTACCCACTTGACAGCATTCACCTGAGTTGATACATAGTGAGTTTTCATTGGAAAATGGAAATCCTGTGAATTTTAGCACAAAATGTGGAATTTATGACAACTATATAGGAGGTCACATGCTACATTTTCATTCATTAAATTCTTATACATTTTCAAGTATTATCATTTCATTGTATTTGGTCAAATTTTAAACAAAAGAGCTTTGCTTCCTTGTGTTTCCTTGTACATACATACATCCATGGAAAATCATCATTATGATAGAAATACCAATCTCATTTTGCTGTAAAAATCACCATTTATCAGTGTTCCTGCTATGGGTTATATTTTTGAAAAATGTGTATAATGTATCTTTTAAAGTCATTATAAGTACATATATCATTATAACTTACCTCTAGTAGGATGTCAAGATATTTAAAACTTAGTGGAATTCCTTGTAGCTCGAGATAAGCCAAGCAGTTGTTTATTGAGAGGCATTTGACTAGGGCTTCAATCAATTTGCTAAGGCCATAGGCTGTGAATATCACAGGACATTTCCTGGTGTGTGCAGCCTTTTCCTTAGTGCCTGCAGACTCCAACACTTCAAGGAAACAAAACATATTAAATGTCTTCACCAAAGGAAGTTTTCTTTTAGGATAGTGGGGAACAACCATTTTTGTACATCATTGATTAGGAGTAGATGTCTGCCACAGACATCTACTCCTACTCACTGAGGAAACCTGGAGAACAAAATGTACCTCTCATGTTATTATTTTGGAAAATGTCTGGTATAGAGAAAATTACATACATTATGTTATAAAAAAAGATCTGTCATCTCCATATTGTAATTGCCAGATTATTTATAAATAAGAAACTATTGCCAAATAACAGTTGCTCCTGTGTAACATTTTGGTGCACAGGTTAGTTTTGTGCTTACTGATGTATTGTATAAATAATAAAATTTTATAAAATCACAATTAAGGCTCAAGCAGAACCTCGTTTTTAATGCCTGGGCATCATCATTCATGTTTATCAATACATGATAAAAGTAAAAACTATGTCATGCTTAAATCTGAGGATGCCTTTTTATTTTGATTTTATAATGTGCCTATGTATCTGTTCGCATGGGCCTTTATCTCAGCTCTGCCAGCTAGTGGCTTTCAATCATTAGTTGACTTCATTGAGTGATAATGTACGATTGTAAATTGACTACCTACTATGTATCAACTGAAGATCCATGTTCAATTAGATGAATGATAAATCAGAATGTATACTTGTCTCTGAGCCCCAAAGGAAACTCCATGAAATGAAAGTCATGGTTGAGCTGAAAACCCTCGATCCATGCATTTCTCTCTTGATCAGACGCATGAAAATAGAAGTTCTGATGTTGATGACTGGGCAAATTGATGTTTTTATGATAATTCATGAGCATGTCCAGCTATCTAATGTACTCCAGTTTGTCTTTCGTTTAGCATGTTTTTATGTCTCAAGCCTAAAATAATTTGGCTCCCAGCAAAATTTGGATAGTTTCGCCTTCATTCCAAATGTGGCATTGAATCTGTTCCTAGGGCTCCCAAGACTTTCTTGCTTTCATCCTGAATTTTGATATTTGTTAACACATTGAAGACCATACATTTCTTTCCAACGTACACAGTGGCAGGGTATTTTTTAGGGCTGGCATTTTTTATAATTTTGACTTTTCAAAATAAAAAAAAATGCAGTCAAAAATAGTAATATGTATATGAAAAGTAAGCATGAAATAAATTAGTCTTATTTATTGATTACTGATTTAAACACCTAATTGGACAAAGTAGTTACAATAGGTCATGGCAGATGACATCTAAGGATGGCATGTAGAAAAAACGAGTTATCTCGTGAATTCGTAAGAGATGGTATGCAAGCCATGAGTAAACTCGTGAACCTTCCAAAATGAGTTAAAATTGAGTGGATCTCAGATATGTTAGAGAGATATTTTGGATAATGTAGGTGGATCACTCCATTAAATATAAATTGTGCTTAAATGTGGACATATCTCAATACTAAAAAAAAACAGAAAACCTAACTAATGGGAACTCAACTCCTCAATATCTGGCACTTAGTACAAGGCCTGCATCTCAAAAAAATCAGTGAGGTGGGTGGTGCTATTGACAAATATGGCTTAATGCCGTATGACCCTGGCTAAAGAACTTCACCAAAACTACTTGTCTCTCTAACCTGTGGGCACCTATGGCCAAATATTATTTTAAATTAATTATCAAAAATATGAACTCACCTTTTCCTTGGTAGCTACTTCTTATCACTATTTTTTGAAGTCCTTGATCTGACTGAAGCGTTTCTAATAAGGGTTTCCAATCCTCGAACCTTATACGATCCACTGGTAAATCCAGAACATTTTCACGGAGATAGCTTTTGACTTTTGACAGAGGGAGAAGGTTATAATGATAACAGATCTCTTGATATTTGGCGATAAATGACGAAGAGTGTGGATTGCATCTTTTGGACCAAGGTGGATGTGCTCTGAATTCTGTTTGTTTCCTTCCAATTAAAGGTGCTGAAAATGGCCTGGAATTAAAAAGGTGCGTGAAAATTGTGACAAAATTTGAACAATCACAAGGAAAGGGTGACTAAATCGTACTGTACGCACAGACCTAGTGTGTACCATTTTGAGAAGATTTTTATAACGAGCTTTTTGTACTTCAGCAAGTAGTCTGCTTCTTTTCCATATATATAGGTATATAATCTGTTGTTTTCTGAACCCCTTTACTTTAGGCTGATTTCCCGGAAATAATATTCAGAATCAATTCAATGAGAATGATGAAAAAATAATCTTGTGCAAAAATTGTGCCATAATTATGACTATGTGAAAATCGCTTTAAATTTTTGTAATAATTAATTTTTAATTCATTGCTGTGTAGTGAATGACATTTTTTAAATGAACTTTAGAGATTTTCGACGAAAACTTTGACTGATATAAGCGGTGGCAAATTCCAAAATAAAATATAACCACTTCGCGCTAGTTGAAAATTCCTTCTGATCGCTTTAACTGTTCGTCCGGCACTCTTGCGCCGGGAGACTGATATGGCTTTTACGGCCTCGGTCACGGCGTTGCCATAGGCAACGAGTAAATACTGAAGTGGGGGCGGAGAATGGAGGGGGGTGAGAAGTCGTCCGTGACGACGGAGCATGGGGTGTCGCCGAGAATTAAAGTTCTGTATCCTTGTACAGAAATTTACCGATAATGCATTGGTTGCGCCCGAAACGTACGGTTTCATCTTGACCATTAAAAATGTCATTATCCATCTCTCTTTAGGTATTATAGTCAGTCTGGAAGAAAACAAATGAGACCTGACAAATTGTGGCGATTTTTGCAAGCGTTCCGAAATATGCTCTTGGGGCTAACAATAACTGGCTTGAGATTTGCGATTGAGATTTTATCTTAACCGATGAGGGCATCAATCCAAATTCATTTTCAACTAAAATATTTTTCGCTTCCTCCGTTTTATGACAATATTGTCTAATATGTTCGCGGTTTGTTAGCCTTTTCGGTTGAACTCCTCTTCAGAGCTCCTCTATCACAGGGTCCACCGTTAAAGTGAAGTTGGTTGGTTGTGGCCATTGGTGGCTCAAAGGGGGACAGTAGGGGCAATTACCCTCCCCCCAAAACCCGGTGTATTTTATTTATTTTTTCATAGACCTAAAACTAAAAGCCAAAAACATTTAAGCTCTGAAATACGATGGTAGGCATATGTCTTAAGCTAAATAAGAGTTTCTTTTCATTTTACACATAGTTTGTCACGATTTCCCGGGACGAAACCCCCGGACTCCCCTTTTCCTGGGAAGTGTTCCATACCTCCAGAGCCAGTGGTGCCCCTCCCCCCGAACCTCTGGTCTGGAGCAGCCCCTGGTTGTAGCACGAATCCAGATTTTTTTCTCAAAACTACTGGCAGCATAAGGAAAGGGACGTCAATCTTCATTACGGCTGAAGAGAGACGTGTTACACAGTTATTTTTCTGAAAATATTTAACTTATAAGATAAAGAATTAAACGAAAATGGTTGACAGCATTTTTCATAAACTAATCAATGTAATTCCGGAAATGGAAACTGAATGAGACGATAATTTAGTGAAGCCATTGTATTGGAGATCTTTCATTGGAATACCGATCCTTGCTTGAGTGCCGTATTCAAGGGTAGCACTCCGTCCTTCGGACGGGACGTTAAACTGTCGACCTTTTGGCACCTTTAGTTAGAGTCAGCTAATGCCGACGCCGAGTTTCCCTTCAAACCTTCCTCGATTCCCCCAAGTCTCCAAGCAACTTACCTCTCCTTAAATCCGCAAATTGCCTGAATTGTCGGTCGCCTCCCCAATTAGCCAAACACAAACTACGCGATGCCTTCTCAGAAGTAGGAAGTAGAGTTGGAAAGCCTGGGCGAAGCTGGTAGGGAAAGGATATAAAATGGAAGAAAAAAGAAAGTAACTAGAATGGCATAGGAAGGAAATATTAACGCTGTCGCGAATGGGATTAGGAATCCAATCTCCGGGGGAAAGCCTATGGTGGCCTTCACATCGAACCAAGGGCGTATCCAGCTCAACACTGAAGGGGGGGGGGACAGCTTTCTGAAGTCAACCTCATGGGGAGGGGGTGACATGCAATGATATACAATAACAAAAGGGAGAACAGTGAACCATATTTATTTTTAAAATATATTAATTCTTGAACGATAGTTTTGAAAATTTGTGGAGGGCTCCCAATGCCATAATTCACAGAAACATAAGGAATAACACCATTTATTTAAAAAAATGTATTGTTGAAAAATAGTTTGCGAGGATTAGCTGCGAATTTTTTTTACTACAGCTTCCACTAATTGCTCCTTGTTTGCGAGAACCCATTGACGGTGAGTGATTAGCATTGCTAACCCATTTAACCTATTTTCACCAATCGCTGGTCTTAGCCATCTTTTAATTCGGCGAAGGGAGCTGAATGAGCGCGCAATAGCACATGTTGTGCAGGGCAGTGAAAGCAAAATCAGTATCGCCTTTCTAAAGGTCGAGAAAAACAATTCGCTCTTTTTTATCACTTCAATGATGTCTGTCGCTTCCTGTACTTCATTCCACATTTTAAATCACAATTCCTTTCTCCTTCGATGCCTTAAAAATTGTAAAAATTTTACAAGATTAAATAACTTCATTCCCATTCCCCATAGAAACATTACATCTATTTATGTAGGATGATGTTTTCGGACAATGCTGCGTTTTGTTCATCATGAAAATCTCAACGTTTCGCTTCTCTTACTGGAAGGGTCATCAGGAGAATGAGCGTTTATATACCGGCTTTAGTTCGCTCTTATATAGCATCGATGTCCGTTGCACCATTGTTGGGACGATTTGAATATTTTTCGGAAGACGTTAGCCGTTGGGTTTAGCTGGAACCAAGAACCCTTTCCAAATCCTGCTAAGGATATATCCATCCTCCCTATTAAAATTTTTGGCTATTTCTATGGCCTAACGTATTAAGCGCGGATGATAATCTTGAGTCTTGGCCAAGACCCGTGTTTGGTCGAACATTATTTTATGTCCAGGGCTTGAGGTGGAATGTTCGGCAACCGCTGATGTGTCTCATTTATGTTGCTCCATCGCTCTCTTGTGCCTTTGAGAGATAGCTCGCTTACTCTGCCCCACATAGCTTCTGCCGCAGCGGCAGGGAACCTCATAGACACCCATAGATTGAAGGGGAGGATGGCTGTCCTTCGGTGAGGACGTTTTTTATTTTCTTCACCGTGCAGAAGCGAGTCACAATATTTCCTCTCCGCAGGATTTTAGCAATTCTGGCAGTGACTCCGGAGATGTAGGGAATTTTTGCGTACGCCAATGGTTTCTTCTTGCGGTCGTCATCATTATGGTGTTGTTGCCTTTCTTTCATTGCTCTTTTTATGAAGGAAGTACTGTAGCCATTTCCTTTGAGAGCCCACATTAAATGTTCCATTTCTTTGTCAAGATTTTCGGTATCACATACAATTCTGGCGCGGTGGATTTAAGTTTTAATTACGCAAGATTTCTGAATTGGATGGTGATGGGACGCCGAATTCAAATACCTATCGGTGTTGGTTTTCTTTCTGTAGACCGAATGTCCCAGGCTCCCATCTATTCTCCTTTTCACCATGACATCCTAGAATGGCAGACAACCTCCTTCTTCCAGCTCTTTCGTAAATTTAATGTCTGGGTGGATACTGTTAAGGTGCTCATGGAAAGCCTCCAGCTTCTCCTTTCCATGTGGCCAGATCACAAAAGTGTCATCCACATATCTGAACCAGCATGATGGCTTATCTACGGAGGAGTACAGTACCTTCTTTTCAAAATACTCCATATATAAATTGGCTACAACGGGAGAGAGGGTGGAACCCATGGCCGCTTCGCTCTTCTGTTCAAATATAACTCCGTTATAAAGGAAGTAGTTGTTTAGGAGGCAAAATTCAGCCAATTTTGGAGAGTCCTTCGCCATTCCATCCTCTGTTAGATTTTTTAGAATTTCCTCCGAATCAGGGACAGGAACTTTGGGGAACAGCGACACCACATCAAAGCTGACTATTAGGTCTTCTTTAGTCACTCGTAGATCTTTTAGAATTTCTATGAAATGTGCCGTGTTTTTAATGAAAGAGTCCGTACCACCGATGAATTCTTGAATGCCTTTTGATATGTACTGGGCCAATTTGTAAGGCGGCGAGTCAATCGTGTTCACAATCGGCCTCAAAGGGATTCCTTCCTTGTGAATTTTTGGCAGACCATAGAGACGAGGAGCCTTGGATGCAGAAGGCATTAATTTCCAATGCTCTTCTTTGGGAATTGAAGAAGTTTTGATTAATTCCCTTACTTTGCGCTCAATTCTGGCCGTTGGGTCTTTATTGAGCCTCCCATAAGTTTCCGCATCCAAAAGGGAGAGGACTTTCTTGTTATATTCCTCCTTCGTCATAATAACAGTTGCGCTGCCTTTGTCCGATGAAAGGATGAGGATGTTCTCATTAGATTTAAGCTCCTTCAAGTGTCGCAGTTCAGCAGTTGGCAAGTTTAATTTAGGTATTCTGGAAGATCGTAGTACTCGCACTATTTCATGCTTCATGTTTTCAGCTTCACCCAAAGGAAGTAACCGTATTGCAGCCTCTACTTCTGTGATAATATCTTCCGCTGGTATTTGTTTTGGAGAAACTGCGAAATTCAATCCTTTTGAAAGAACCGAGACCGTCTCCTTGGCCAGTGTCTGCTCGGTCAGATTGTGTACCGCATTTGGTAGGTCAGCCTGTGGTTTCTTCTGTCTTAATGCGATGTTGTTGAATTTTCGGTTCTGTTTGAGTGTGGTGACTTCAAGTGTGATTATCGAGGGATTATTTTTTATTCGGTCCACGATTTCCCAGTATTCTCGATTCAAAATACCGGAGAGCTCCGAGTGAAGATCACATAATTCGTCCGCAACCGTAAAGAGTGACATGCGTGTTGCACGAACACGTTCCCTTAAGAGAGCTTGGCTGGTTCGTTTGAGGATATTTTTGGCATTTGGCGTCTTCAGATGATGTTTGACTTTCATATATGTAGGAATTGTTTCCGTATCTCCCGAAAAAATATTCAAATCGGCCCAACAATGGTGCAACGGACATCGATGCTATTAAGAGCGAACTAAAGCCGGAATATAAACGCTCATTCTCCTGATGACGATTCCTGTAAGAGGAACGAAACGTTGAGATTTTCATAATGAACAAAACGCAGCATTGCCCGAAACCATCATCCTACATAGATAAGAAAAGCTGCGAAAGCCTTCAAACAAAAATTACATCTATTTGGATGAAAATATGTCGATGAAAATGCAGGCGATTTATCTGAAGAGAATCTGACTTCTAAAGACGATATGATGGAATCCAAGTAAGAAATTATTGGTGACCTTCACCAAAATTCAGATGGATTTCTGGCTGGGGGGTTGCTTCTATGCTTTAGTCGGCCAGCAACACGAGTTGCGGTTATATCAACATTCAAATTCGTAATTAGCTTCTTTCAAAATGTTTAAATACCAACAATCAACCTGTCAATACATTTTTCAGAAATTTGTTGTAAATATTTGTTGTAAAGCTGCCCCTCCTTGCCCCCCCCCCCCACTGGGTATGCCCTTGCATCGAACCCTCGGAAATCCTCGATGTGTACACAGGAGCTTCCGCGGCCTCGCCGTTAATGGTCACCGAGAGTCGCATGGAACGAGAGGCAGTGCCGCAGGTAAACAAGTCATTACGTGACTTTGGCACACTGAGAAAATCTCGGTCCGACAATCGATAAGAAAAAATAACAATCCTCCGGAGAAAAGTTGTCCTTGTTGCAGCTCCTATTCAGGAGTCAATAAACAAACACTAGTCCATCCCGGGCGAAATAATGAGGAGAATGTTTACAGAATCGATTTATAATTATTTCAAGCAATACACTAAATATTTAAATAGAGGAGGAAGCCATCCTGACACGGGCGACCACCGCTGCAATCACTGAGCTGTGTCTCTTAGAGGAGAATGTTGTCTCTCTGAAGGCTACAAAAAGCCGGGATTCCAGAGAGATTTGTTTTCGCGGGTTCTCTGTGGAGGTGAGATGAATTCCAAATTTTCTAGAGTACGAATTTCGAATTCAATCATGTTCTAGATTCCCTCGTATCCTTCGTCTTCCCATAGTAACAAGAAAAGGAAGAAAAAATGACCTTTCTACTTAAAGTTGAACTTTTTATGATTTTTAATTGAAGCAAAATTTGTAAAAAATACTTAGTAGCAAACAAATTTGAGAGAATAGTTTGGAAATATTCACCAAATTTATGAAGAGTATACTACTGAAACTGAGTAAACAGAGATAAACTTTTTATAATGTTTTATTGGACGCCAATGGACGTAAGGTTCCCAAAGTATAGAGTAAAACGTTTTACGGTTTTTTGAGTTACGGTTCGAAACATTACGTAAACAGCGCAAAGGTATGTGTCTCCGAATATCGCATCTTTTTTAAGATTTGCAGGACTCGTGGATTTGAACGTCCCGCACTTAACGCCATGAATGGAATGATCGTTGTCTTCGTGGTGCCGCTCTTGCTCCCTGTTCGATCGGCAAATGTAGCGGAAGAGGAACATACGCTAGGGAGAGTCCTGGACGAGATCTATTCCCTCCACTTCTCGTCCCTGCGGTGCCTGGTCGTGGTGGACTCGAGACAGGAATTCCGATGGCTCCCGCCAATTTCGCCCGGACCGCCCAAGATCGCCACGCCAATCATCTCCGTGAGCCTGGATGCCGAAGACGTCTCGGCCCTGGCCCAGGTAAACTCATGATATTATATATATACCACTAGTTTCACGAAAAATATAACGTGGAAGATCGGTGACATTGGGACGGGGAGAACGAGCCTTCAAGCGAAAACCATTGCCGCGTAAACACGACCATTTCTCTGTGATTTACGAGTAAATATCAGCAGGTATTGGTAGATTGGGGCATAGTTGTCTACCATGGTAGCTATGCGCAGCGAAAAACATGCATTATTTAAAAATATCCTTTTGTGCGTGAATTTCAACGTACGCGCTTGGCGGTGTCCAAACACTACGTCATGGACAATCTGGCTGGTGACGTTACGGAACGGTATCGCTGCTAGTAATACGACATGTTTCCATGTGGAGTTCAGCTGGTTTATCCTTATGCGACGAAATTAATCGTTTTCATTTCCTCTTTGGAAGACGATGAAATGAACTAGTAGGTTTTGATAATTCATGTTGCTGAAACATGTCAAGCAGAGAAGTGGTACCGTGCGGTGACGTCGAACCATTGAGATTGCGTTCGTCGCTGTGTCTGCTTATGCTATTGGTTAGAAATCTTCTCTATGAATCATTATCCCCTGGCCAAGGAAGGCAAAATTATTTTTAAATATTTCACTTTATTCTGTTCCGTCACATTCCCAGTTTAATAATTCATCATCTAAAAATATTGCATGCATTCAACTCATATAACTCACCTTCGAATGTGTCCCATGGTCGCCTTCCCGAATATCTACTACTGCCTCTCTGAGAAAACTACAAAATAAATGGTGATTTTCAGTGGTCGCGGCAAATCGAAAGACGTTGCCACAGAGGCATTTTCAATGCAGGCGCGATATTCTTTTGGGTGTGGTCGGGGCGATGCGAATGGAAAATGAATCACTGCTATTAGTCATGTGCGCGGGATATATGACCGCACAATAGCATTGAAGCAGACCGACTAGTAATAACTGGCGATGTTTGGATTTCACATTGTCCCATTTTCGTCCTCAGATAAAGAAGTTTTTATTGTTTTGATAGTAATCAAGGCTTGCTGCCAATGTCTTTCCCACTCGGCCCTTGGCACGCGTGTCCTTGTAAGGTCCTGAACGAATTTTAACGAAACACTTATGGCTGGCCTCCGAGTAGATTGTTCATTCTTTTTGGCAGACTGGACCAGTGTATGTTATCGTGGACGGTAACCATCCGCGGCGGTAATCTGCACCATGGAGAATATTCTTAAAGATTTTAAAGAGTAAGGTGGAAGGGTGAAGAGAACCCAGAGTCGACATTAGCGTACTATTTACTAAAAAGAGCCTAGGGGTCAACAGTTGTATACCCCATCCGACGGCCGGAGTACTATGCTCCAGGCACCCTCCACATGGTACTCCAATGGAGATTTTGTGCTTAAGCAAAACATTTCGAGGAAAAGATTCTTATCAGTGGATGATCTGTCTTTTAAACGGCTAAATACAAAAACTTTGTTTCATGTTGACTTTTTGCTCAGGGATTCGCTTTCAAATAGTTAAATTTAAAGCCTGATTCACAGGATCATTTTTTCCGTCCATCGGCAGGGATCACTTTAGAGACGCTTTCCGCGATCGCTCAAATGATAGGGAGAGTGATCACTCAAGCTATCATTTTCTGATCCACACGATCACTTACTTCCTCCCTGAGAACATCACTTTCGCACCCGTGATTTTCAGTGTAAATCTAGTCCACGATGCACTCTTATTGGCTGAATGACGGGGTCAAGGACGGCTCAAGGGACCGCTAAAATGACGAAAAAAAGTGACAGGGATCCCTATCACTACAGTTATCCCTGAAAGTGATCGCGAAAACCTTCATTTTGAGCCATAATTTGAGCTATCACTTGAGCTATCACTGGAGCTATCCCTGAAAAGGGACGGAAAGAATGATCGTGTGATTCAGGCTTAAGGAAAACCTTTCCGTAGAGGGCTTAAATATGAGGGGAAAGGGATGAGGGCTTTCATAACTTTTTCCAATATATTGATTAGAAGAAATGTTTTTCTTGAAGAAAGTGCATTGAAATGTTTATTATGGGTGATTGAAATGAAATTAAACCCTATAAGAAACGTTCTGCAGCTTCGCTATTGTTTTTTGCCTTGTGTAATTTACAATGATATTCGTCGATATTATAAGACTAGCTATACTAATTAACTATTAGATTATAACACTATATGTACTTGGGTACTTGAAATGTTGAAATAAAGGAGCAGCCAATAACCGAAAACGACCTTTTTTGAGCATGTGTTTGATAGTTCTATGTGGTTAGCTGACAATATATATTCCGTGCAATCTACAACTTGGAGAACTTTGTCAAAAAATTCCATCGCATAATCACATATAAGCACCTAATCCTCTCAACTACCTAGGTACTATGTAAGACGTGAGAAACGTACTGATTTAATTTTCAAAAAAATATGAAAGGGAAAAAAATATGAAACGCCTTGGTTTCGTACTCATTGAAAACAGTATACCTACGCTAAGAGAAAAAACGAAGGGATGCTATTTTTTTATTCAAATCGAAAAAAAACAATGTCCAATGGGAACTTTCATTGTTCAACTTTCAATTGAACTTTCATTGCTCAATGTCCAACTTTGATCAATGAAAGTTCCCCCCCCCCCTATCATCACTGTCTAATATGTATTCAGACTGGCCAAATCTGTCCGACTCAAATTGCAGGGCCCCCTCTCGCCGGATGCGGCCGCTGCCATATTGTCTGAGGACGCCGACGCGCAGTGGGGCCTGCCTCCGCCGTCGGCCTCCACGCCGGCCCTGAGGGCCCTCCTCTCAGCCAGAAGGGACTCGTGCAACACATACGTTGTCTTCCTCTCCTCGGCAGCCCCGGACACGGGCATTCACCTCGTGAGAGACGGGCCTCGGTCGGGCCTTCTGCACGGCACGGCCCGCCTGCTGCTTGTGCGCAACTCCTCGACGACCGAGGCCCTGGAGAGGGCCTTGCCGCCCACGCACGCCCTCACGAGGGTCGCCGTGGTCGAGGCCAGCCCGGAAGGACTCACGGTGAAGCGGAGACTGCCCGACGGCCGATGGGAGGACTGGAGGGCGGGCGAGGTCCTGTTCGGGGCAGGCAGCGTCCCCGGGGACCTTGGTGGGAGGAAGCTTGTGATGAGCACCTTTCCATACCCCCCGTTCTCGTTCGTCAAGCACGATGCGGTCCAGGGGCCCACGCCAGGGTCCGTGGAGTGCTGGGATGACGACATCTTACCTCTGTCGACCCTCGAGGGAACGGAGGTATAGCTATCACAAGGGATAGGAATTTTTCGGAGTTTTTAGAGAGAGAAAAGTGGTACATACTTTGAAATTTGAAATTCGGTACTTTCAAGTAGACATTTAGGTGTTTTCGCAGAAGGAGGGTCAGAAGGGTTTATTTTACTACTACCAAAATCGTTTTATGACTCACCTTATAATATTTTCTGTCTGTATGTTACAGATTCGCATCGTCAGAGAGCTGGCCCAGAGACTACATTTCCGCCCTTGCGCTGTCCTGCGACCAAATTCACGCTGGCTTAACCACTCGCCAAATGGTTCCCTCCAGGGTAATTTCTCCGATATGCCTAAACCGTCTATTCCTACCCTTTAAACGCTCCACGACTTTTGTTAGAGGTTAGTTCATCATAAACCATGTCAAATTTACCGTTAGCACTTCGAGGCATTGTGTATTTGTTAAATGTGCTTGAACATTACTAACGCGTAGTGGAAATTTGAGGGTTGACTCAGAACACACCGCTTCGGTAGATTTTCGTTTCACCCAGCCATCAGGGTTTTCATTGAAAAAGTTTACCCTTGAGAACTTTGGACCGAAAACCAGCTGTGCTGCGCCTTGTGATGTCCACTCGAGTGCCTAGTAATCCATAACTAATCGTCGAGGCATGCGAATCAAATAAAGAGTACCTAGTTTGGAAATGAATGAAGAAAATATTGATTTTTATAGATCATATTGTAGTAATACTCTAACCTCGCCAAGATAGAATAGAATAGAAAATTATATATACATTAGTTTGATTCCCTTCATCATTTTTAGTTCAATTCGAGGACGTAATTTAGCCTAGAGAATTGGTTATTTAGAAGCAATGAATTTACCTTAATGTTAAATATTGATGTTGATATTGTAGTTCTCTGAACTATATATTTAATAATGTTAGGCCGTTATTGCGGCAGTGACTTTATATTGGAACACTTCGTAAATCCTGAAGTTTCAACGAAAAACCTTGTTTATTTTGCAGTTATGAAACCATTCCGTTCAAGATGCAGCTTATAGAACTACTTCAGGTTTCCACGGAACACTAATACTAATTTTATAGCCAGCATAAATATTCCTAAATATTTTATCGCAGGTGACAAACTTATTTATCGATTTCGTCACGCGTGGGGTCCCGCGGAGGGTCGTGCTATCGCGTGCCCACCAGCCAAGAGCTCCATCGCCAGGTGGGCCACGCTCCAGTCACGCCTGAGCGCCCTTGCAAGGGCCGAACCCCTCTCCTCCATGCAAGGAAATATGCACAAGCTCCCTTGCATTGTCCTCCCCTGCTCCCATACGTTGAGAGGAACGAGGCTCTTGAAGTCTGCGTGGGCCTAAATGATACGGATTTCACATCAACATCAATTTCACATAACCACCGTCGCAGGAAAAGTTTTTCAATTCGAAGCTTTCATCTCATCTCAGTGAAAAGAAACTGAAAATCCCATCGCTCTTTACAATTCCTGTCCTGTCTGCCATTTTTTCTGGCATTATTACATTTATTTAAATGTGTTGTTCGGAGAGGTGACCGAAAACTGAGGTTATCAGTACCATTAAAGATAAGTGAGCAGGTTGATGAATATATTATACCTTAGTAGTGATAGTATGAGCTATTGATATGTATTTCGGTAATTGGGAAGGCGCGAGAGAAACCTAGCGTCGATACTCTCCTTGTCTTCACGAAATCATCCAACCCTAAAATGCGTCATGGGGTCCAAAGTTTTACGTGCCATCCGACGGACGTATTACAGTACTTGGAGCTCTTATAAGGAACCGAGGCTCCATTAAAACTTCTTTGCTATATCTGAAATTTAAAACCTGGCCCTTAGAAGTAATGCTCTAACTGCCAAATGGCCTTAACCCCTATTCGTTTACTTGATTCCCTGGATGAAATATGAAGAAAAGCTTAACATGACTTTGAAGTATTCTCACCCGAATTGAAATTACGGCGCACAAAACCTTTACTTACTTAGCTTTTTGATTGCAAAATATTTCATTTTTGCTTTATTATATAATTAGTGACATTATCATTAGCTCCGCGAACGGACGAAAGCTATGGAAATCACTGAGATTAGTACCAACGGAATCATTAGAATGACGCTATGGCATTACTAATAAAGTCAGTGGAACCATTTCGTCTCCAGTTATTTATTATGTACGCACAAAGGTGAGAAGTTTTCAACTCGTACCTTCATTTTTTTAGCACGTTCGGTGCGATGGTGAGTACATGCCTAGAGTTTCCTTAGGATCGGATATTTTTTTATCATAATGAGATAGTATTTTATTCCTACCAAATTTATAATTTTACTTCTCTATACTAGAGTAAATATTTTAAACGTTTTAACGGTGGACTTCCGCTCTGCGTGATGTTTCAGGCATACGCAAATGCACAAACATTGGAAAGTTTGCATTTTTCCGGTTTCTCGATATATTTCACCATTCTTATAGCTTCACATGACCCTTTTTCGAATAAGCTGCGGAATATTTTTCTTTGAGCTCTGGAACGCTGTTCAGCTTGAATTTGAAAAGGTAAATGGACTTTTCCTTTCTCAGGCATTGAGCTGACATTTCAGCAGACCTGCTACTGAATTTAAGACTCGCAGTTACACAATCACTAAACTTCTGAAGATTACTACGTCAGCTACTGAATTTATTATGTAGTATTATGTATGCCCCCGATAGTATCACTCACCACCTCAGGCTTCTACTCTCTACTGGATGATGAGATCTCCATAATGCTCTGAGGAAATTGTTGAGGTATTTATTTTGTCTTTCCATTTGCGTATACATATGCCCTCTTCCGTAAGTATATAGCGCGATAAATCACCCCTTTAGTATTTTTTTTTAATTTAAAATCTCCTAATGCTTTGGAGAGTTTCTGCGGAGTATGTTTTATTTTTATAATAGCTGTAGCAAGAATTTATTTCTATCGTGAATTGCTATGAATAATCCATGCCCAACATTGGTGTAACCAGACAATAGTTAATGGACAAATTTTTCTGAGTGACCACCTCCCCCAGCACATCGGTCCTTGGAACCTGTATAAACCAAGCAACTCAGTACAAGCTCATTCGGTTCAGCAATACTGAGCAATTCCATTCCATATTTATAATGCGTCTTTTTCATATGCTGCCGAGAGTATAGTCTTCCTCTCCAAAGAACAGTAGATTCGTCCAAGCTTTGCGGTTTTTAAGGATATATCACTGTCGACAAATTTATTTGGATAGGATTCAAAAGTGGACGGATTTAGTAAAACAAAAACGCCTCGCCTACTCCCAGATGGGGTCTGCCAAACGTGCAGTTTATTGAAAGTTACATGGGGGTATGTACTTTTAGTTTATCCCCCTTTATTGCACTAATATTTTCAAAAATGAGTTTTCCAGTTTATTAAGTTAAATGTCTTTTAATCCGCCAAGCCGCCTCCCTCCGCTCCGCCTCCCTCCTTTCGGCCTCCACCTCTCTCTTCTCAGCCTCCACCTCTCTCTTCTCAGCCTCCGCCGATCTCCTCTCAGCATCCGCCTCTTCATACCCCCTCTGCCTCTCTCCAATCACCCGCACACCGCCTCCCTCCACTCAACCTCCCTGCAATCTGCCTCCCACCATACCGCCTCTCACCACTCAGCATCCACCTCTCTTCACTCACAAGGGGAGACTACTTACGTTGGTATGCCTTTTTGAATGCCATATTTTTTATGTTGTTCGGAATGGTAAATGATGCTGGGAATACGTATTTGTTTGGGATAACGAGCTCTAGTTTTGCTGTAATAAATGATTTTTCATTGGTTATTTTTAGCATGCCTAATATCTACATCTACATACTACCCCGCAAGCCACCTCAATAGGCGTGTGGCGGGGGGTGTTAGGACACCAGCCGTTTACATATAAAAAGGAAAGGCTCTAATGAAATTACGCCTAGCATTTATCGAAGTCCCTTATTGTTCGGGGGAAAAACGAATTCCCATACCTATCCGTTCGGCAAAATATCTCTCTTAATTTATCGTTTCTGTCGGACCTGAAAATATACATCTACATCTACATATTACCCCGCAAGCCGCCTCAATAGGCGTGTGGCGGGGGGTGTTAGGACACCAGCCGTTTACATATAAAATGGACACGCTCTAATGAAATTACGCCCAGCATTTATTATAGTCCCTTATTGTTCGGGGAAAAGCGAATTCCCATACCTATCCGTTCGGCAAAATATCTCTCTTAATTTATCGTTTCTGTCGGACCTGGAAATATAGTGGGGTTCTAATATGATGTGTTCTCCGTGTCGCTCTGAAAGATATCTACTCTCAATTGTTCAAGCAATCTAAGCCTAGCGCGCAGCCTCCGAGTCTTTAGCGGCTCCCAGCCTAATTCGTTTAACATCTGTGTAACGCTGTCTGTACGCCCGTAGCAGTTTTTGACGAATCGCGCAGCTTTCCTTTGTATTTTATTAAGTTCCCGGACTAAGTCTTTCTGCACCGGATCCCATATGCTCGCTGCATATTCAAGGTGTGGCCGGACGAGTGCGAAATAGCACCTCTCTTTTACTTTTTCATCCGAAAATCTTCCCACAATACGCTTGACGAATCCTAGCTTCTTCAGAGCTCTGCCACAAATATTTCTTATGTTTTTTCCCCACGATAGGTCCGAATATAAACTCAAGAGAACGCTCATCCTGTGTCAGAATAAGATGCCGTAATGGTCAGTGTCTTCGACTCATGTTCCGAAGGACTCTCAACCGATTATCGGAGGTGGATATTCTTTCGTCACATTTCCAATTTTTTCGTTCGTTTTTAATTTATTTTTCATTGCAGTAGGAGTCACGAGACGATGGAACATTTTTTTATCAATCTTCGACATATTCGATTGAAGTCTTATTCCGAACGCGGAACCATGACAGCTACAGTAGCTACGCTAGGGTGCGCTCATCATTAAATGTGTCCATTGGTTATTTTTATCAACTTCTGGATCGCCATAAAACGTTTTCATGTGGGTGCATTCAAATTAGCGCTTTCAAACTAAAGCAGTGAACAGCATAATGGGTTAATTAAATGGAGAAGAACGTGGATCGGATAAATATTACCTTATCTTCTTAAACGCTCCTGTAACCAAATTACTGAAAAATAAATAAAATTACTTGGTATGTCATTAATAAAAGGAAACTATGGGAAAAATTTGTATATTCCTCAAAATATATAATTATCACAAGCAATATTTCTGAAGGAATAAAACTGACATTCATTTCGAAAGATTCCGGCGATATTGTGTGGCATTTGAACTTATCGAAAAGAAGAGACAAAATTTGTAAATTTCCTTCCTTTTCTCTGAAGGAAATAGACGCTCTGGAACTGATAGAAACTATACCAATGCAGAAGAAGATTTCCCTCCTCTACGACCATGTGTTCTCCCCCTTCTCTCCATCAGTTTCCTTCAGTGGCTCCCTCTTTGCCCCTCACCCCCCAAATATTTGCTTACAACGCTTCAAGACCACAAAGCTGGAAAATCCCATCCCCCATCCTCCGCTACATTTGGAGACCTTCACCGAGGACGAAGCTCCAATAGCTCCTGACAGCCGCAACTCCCCCCCTCCCCCCGCCACTATCCACCTTCCACCGAGGACCAAAGGACCGCAGCCCACTCCGGAATCTGCCTACTAGGGAACCTTCGGTGGCAGCAGTAATAACCAACGTCAGTGACATAGTTCCTCCCACTCCCACCTGTGCTGGAAGGAAGGGCTAAGGACGATTTAGGGAAATGGCGAACAAAAGATGCATTCGGTGAAAACACCTCTAGCCCTTACAAAGAATCTACTTTTTTATAATAATAATTTAAATATTTTGTGGAATATAGTTACAATCTTTCCTACAGTTTCCTTTTTTATTTATAGACCTAGTTACATTATTTATTTATCAGTAATATGGTTTCAAGAGTGGTGAAAAAAATAAAGTAATTTTTATTCGTTTTGCGTTCATCTGTGTCTATTTACACATTCTGCTGTTCACTGCCTTTAGGTTAGGTTCACTGCCTAAGCGTTAATGTGAATGCACCCACATGAAAACGTCTTATGGCGATTGGGAAGTTGTACAAAATAACCGATGGACGCATTTAAGACTCACCTATTAGAGTTACTCTTATGTTTTACCTGACGTACATGTGAGTCTATTTAAATATTGGAGTGATATGCTAACAGGATAATTCTTTCGTCTACTTTGATTGAAGATAATGAGACTTTTTCAAAGTAAGCAACCAAATAAGAATGAAAAATAAAATATAATATTAAAATCATCATTGGTGCTTCTGTCCGCAGACAGGTTTCAACGGTAGCGTTGTCTCCACAGCATTCTGTCCAGGGCCTCTCTGTTCATCTCTGCATAACTCCTTCCTTCTTTTATATCCCTCAGCATTCCGTGCCTCCTGCTTCCTCTTCCTCTCTTCCCTTCTATTTTCCCTTCTATTATTAATTTCTGTAGGCTGTTAAATATGTCCAATCCATTTTGCCTTTCTCTTTTTAATTTCTCTTATTATACTTCTTTCTTCTCCAATCCTCCGTAGCACTTCTTCATTCGTGATCTTATCTTTCCATCCAATCTTCTCTATTCGTCGCCATAGCCACATTTCAAAGCTTTCTAAGTACTTTTCTTCTCTCTTCTTCAACGTGTCCACGTTTCGCATCCATACAACACAATGCTCCATATAAATCATTTTGCAAACATTTTTCTTATATCCATCTTGATGTTCCTTGCTGTCACCAGTTCCTTAATCTTGCTAAACGCTACTTTTCCTTGCCCAATTCTGCTTTTAATTTCTTCAGTACAGTTGCCATTCTGTGTAACTATAATTCCCAGGTACTTGAAAGAGCTTACTTGTTTTAATTTTTTTTCCTCCAGCCATATTTTTAAGAGCCCAAACGTACTGTAACTAAATCCATAACTGGGGTTAAATTACGTTGATAGGTTTGAAACAGTCCTAATGCGAGTAAACTAGCGAAGAAAACACGTAGTTATGGTGGTGGACTTAGGTAAATATACTTGACTTGATTGAACGTTTAGCGCAGCTGCACTCAGAAAACCACGAAAAAACGATACACTGACACAAAAAGTGCCTAAAATACAGCACAGAATTTAAATACGAAAACAATGAATACCTACACCAGGGAAAATATTTTGGTTGACTACTTAGAGCACTTCCTATATAAGTGTATGTAAATAATCTCATTCAATCGCTGGTCTGTACAGAACATGAATGGGAACGTAACGCAATGAACGGGTATTTCAAGGTTAATGAGGATTTAAAAAAATATTGTTGGAAATAAAAAATTGATGAGCGTGAGAGAGAAAAATACTTGAAATTTATTTCAGAGGTGTGAAATGGGATTTTTTTAAAAGAAGTACATAGAAATCGAAAACAATGCAGAGACCGGTCAGAAGTCGTGGGGCAACAATTGCGAGCGGTGTTGAAAAAAAATTATTTGATACACCGGTGATAAGGCACCAAAAGGTGGCAGCCGTTCCTAAGGACATTTTGCGAAGCGCCGTTTGTCGGCTTGTTAATGATTGTGG
The DNA here is from genome assembly GCA_963573305.1 of Pyrrhosoma nymphula. Lineage (NCBI taxonomy): Eukaryota > Metazoa > Arthropoda > Insecta > Odonata > Coenagrionidae > Pyrrhosoma > Pyrrhosoma nymphula. Next base: position 102,639,054 of record OY754335.1, on the reverse strand, counting down.
GTTAATTATCTCAATGCGTTCCTTAATCCGATATTCTACTTAGCGCAACTGATGACAGATCGTTTTCAAATTAACTGAAGTATTACTTGCCTAATGATTGCGTTACTCTTGAAGCTTCAAAATAATGTCCATTACAAATGACTATTAGTGCATGCAGTTTAAATATTTTGATAGCCAACAAATTTATAGAAGTGGTATGGTAAATTTATGTGCATAAATTCATTAAATTTCCCTGCGAGTTGAATATTTGGCTGCTAGTACATTACCCAATAACTGTAGAGGGTTTAACATAATGAAGGAGCTATGAACTTAAATCATTTTCTTCACAATTTGAAATGCAAAATCATGTCGCTAAGTTTCCTCGTACAAGCTTTGGAAGCAATCGAAGTGACCGTGACATTGACATTTTATGAGTCAGCGTTCATAAATATTGGCATATTGTGTAAGGAGTTTCGCTTTCGCGGCCTCGCCAATCAAATATGTACAAGGTCAGAAGAACAGATGACTGCGGTTTAATGTCACACTCCTTTCTCGCGATAAGATTGACAGACGAAGAAACGCTTGCGGAAGCGGCTTGTGCAGTGAATTGTACTGCGCGAGTGTCGCCTTGGATGTTTCAAGAGATTTATTGCGGAAAATGTCGATTTCACTCATTTTTATTTCTCCAACGGTCATTTGAAGCATATTGTGTGAGAAATGGAATCACTGAACCGATAACAAGTGGACAAACTTCATCGGTTAAGCAGATAACATCATAGCTTCGCATGCACATATATTTTACGGGCAAAAGAACAACATGGCAGGGACGAGATACTTTTTGCAAGAAATTTGTCGAAATTAGCTAGTTTTCTACATCTGCAACCTATGAATTAGAAAACCATAGAAAAACAAACCATTTTCATGCACCAATATTTCAGCCTTCCTATGGAAGGATGACGGGGACTACTGGAGCGACGACTATAGAGTAATTTATAGTGGAGGGAATGAAAGTCAGATCGGGGTTGTATTCGTAATGAATAGGAAACTAGGTAGAAAAGTAGTGTATGCAGAACAGGTGAGTGATAGGATAATAGTCGTGGAACTAAAGGCAGATCCAACGAATTTAGTTATAATCCAGATTTGTATGCCTACCTCTAATCATAAAGAGGAGGTAGATGGGGTATACGATCAGCTAGAGGAAATAATTGGTAGGATACCTGGGAGTAAGCACTTAGTAGTAATGGGAGATTGGAAAGCGGTGGTGGGCGAAGGAAGAGATGGGCGGGAGGTGGGAGATTACAGGCTAGGAAGGAGCGAGCTGAGACAGACCGGGGCAAGAAAGCTGTGGAGTTTTGCTGTAGAAATAACCTAGTAATTACAAATACATGGTTCAGACATCATCCTCGACGTAGGTACACTTGGAAGAAGCCGGGAGACACAGATAGGTTCCAGATAGATTATATAATGGTTCGTCACAGATACAGGAATAGCGTTAAAAACTCGCATACTTATTCAAGAGCAGATGCAGACACAGACCACAATTTATTAGTCATGTAATGTCGGGTATAATTGAAAAAGATAAGAATGGGAAGGAGGGTACGAAAGTGGAATACGGAGGCATTAACGGAGGCAATGAAGAAGAAGTATCGAGAGAGGGTGGATGAGATAATGGGTGAGGATCATGGAGTTAGATCAGTGGAAGATGAATGAGGAATTTGAAAAACGAAATTGTAGAAGCGGCGAAAGCAACGGTAGGCGTATTCAGTGCAACTAAAATTAGAAACCGTGGATCACGAAGGAGATGATAAGGGAGATGGAGGAGAGAAGGAAATGGAAGAGCGTAAACTCAGAGCTAGGTAAGAGAAAATGCCGAGAATTAAATAACAGGCTTAGAAGAGAAACAAAGAAAGCAAGAGAGACGAGGTGAAGAGGACAGATCTACTCGTAAGAGAAATACCAAAAAGAAACCTGGGTGATGTAAGTTCCAATTTTTTTCAAAAATCTCCTTATGGAGCGCACAGCCGTAATCTATCCCATGTAAAACAGCTTGTATTTTCCGGCAAATTGCTCGAAAATTAGTTCGTTAGAGGTTAATATTTTTATATCATTGGAAAGATGGGAGTTTTTTCTTAAAAATGAGGCCAAATTCGTCAAATTTCAGGGGAAATGATTTTTCGCACAAACTAACTTAAGGGGGAATAAAAAAAGGGGGTCTATACTTCCAAGCCAACTTAAGTTAATGGTCGATGCCTGTGGTTGCCTACTGGGGTGGTAGAAGCCCAACGGGAAACTGAGAAGGCAGCACTGACAAAAATGGAGTGGGGAACGATTATCCTTGGGTGGGGATGGAAAAGATCTACTCCAGTGTCAATGCAGGCTTGAACGCTTAACATTGTTATAGTCTTAGTACGAAAACAGCATCAATGGTTGTTGATTTTTTGCGTATATGAAAGACGGTTCTTTGATTTAAGTGGGCTGAAAATCCTAATTTCGGAATCTAGCCTTCGCAACGTGCCACGGAATATCCATAACATTTCGTAAAAATCAAATTTTTGCTATTTTTTACAAAAAACACAACCACTTCATGATAAAGATACTCCACTTAAATCAAAAAATGGCTCTTCATCTACAGAAGACAAAAATTGCAAGTCTCCAGCTGTCACGGCAAAGCCATAACTGGGTTAGAGGGAAACGTCTGAAACGAGCTTCTTAGCCCCGGAATAGAGCCACCTTAAGTAGGGGATGAAGGGGTCCGAGACAATCTTACGTAAGATTTCAGTTGCTCCTGAGATATTGTTTTCATCACTTTTTAATTATTGTTGAACGAAAAATCTTACTTTACAGAATTACCGCCGCTGCGGTACGCCTTAAATTATGCTAAACAATTGAAAAGCGTTTGTGATCATTTGTTTGGAGTTACATATTGAATTTTAAAAGATCGTGAAGTGTGACGTTGAAGAAAAAGTGACACTTTTTTATGAGTCGTGCCTATTTTAAATCGCGAAATATCATAAATCGTTATTTACCATATCATGGGGGTGTTCATAAAATCTTGCGTTGTCTTACACAAGGGAGAGGGGGGTCAAAAAGGGGCCGAAATCGCCTAACGTAATACTTGAATGGCCCCTCCCCATTGGCGTTTCGCCGTCGGCAGAAGAGAAGAATCGACGCGAGTGTGCTTTTCCGACTTCAGGTGTCCTGGCGGATGTGTCCAGTCGCTTCGCGGACATCGGCTTCGCGGGGTTCTACCAAGACGCGCGCGAGGCCCCGCTGGTGGACTACTCGGCGCCATACACGTCCGTGGGCCTCTCATTCCTCGTGCCCCGCCCAAGGTCCCCGGCCGTCCCCCGGTGGATGGCGCTCCTGCAGCCCTTCAGCCCGTGGTCGTGGGCCGCCGTCGGCGGGACCCTCGCCGCCTCCGCCCTCACTATCCGCCTCCTCGCCTCCGTGGCCACCAGGGTCCTGCCGCCCCCGGCACCCGCCGCCTACCAGAGATACGTCCGCCTGCCCGACTGCATACTCCACGTGGCCAGCGTGCTGGCGCAGGTATTGCAAATCAATGATCAATAACCAACTCTCGGAGTTATTGGTTGTGATGGCAATATCAGAATCGGATACTGTCGGATCAATGTATTTACTGAGTTTCAATTTTCAATACCACTTGATGGCATTGGAAGTTGGCACTATTTGTACTGATGAAATATTGATTTAAATCAATGGTCAATAACCAACATCCGGATGAGCTGAAATTTGGCATGTAGATAGAAAATATATCTGGTTGTATCATATGCTATATTAAAAAGCCCTAAGGGCCCCCGAAGGTCCCCCCCCGGTGGTCCATGCTAAGCATTGGGTTCGGTGCAGTGGTTTCATTTTTTTTTGCTTTTTAAAAGTACTTTCACTCAAGATATAGGGCTGAAATTTTTTTAATCGGATGGCTAAATAAATGAAGTTTCTAATTTTATCAATCGATTTTCTTCTACGCTCCGTATTTGTCTGTAATTCATGTTTTCATTTGAAAAATCTCACATTTTTCTCTGAAATCAACAATAGAATATTTCCTTAACAACCAGAGATTTGATTTTCAAAGGATATTCACGCCCAGCCCCGCCAAGTTCAGTGCGCTTTCATTGTTTTATGGTTACATTTTTTGAAGCCGTCCGATATGTGGCTTAGTGAGGCGTCGCACAGTGGGGCAAAACCCCACTTTAGGCGTCAAAAGTCCAAAAATGAAAGTTTGAATTAGGGTTTCTGTAATAGTAGGTTGGGTAAACTGATTTTTGAACTACGTAACGGTGTATTTCGCAGGTTGGTAAACATGCACCTGCGCGTAGAAATGAGTGTCAAAGTGAGAGAATAGCGGACGCCCCACATTGGCCCCACGGACGCAGACGCCGAATTGGACGGTCGATTTGAAACTATTAGTACAGCACACTGGTGTCCTCTATTTTATTTTTTAAACTTTCAATCGACTGAAATAAGCAAGTAGAGTGTGAATATCATTTTAAAATTTATTTTTTTAAGAAAATACGCGTGGAGTAATTAATTATCACGAATGAAAATTTATTGATTTTTAAAAATGAAAAGTTTTAATTATTTAGAGAAAATTTATATAATCGGACGGAATCATATCGTAATTTTGAGATATATTATTCATTTAAGTATGAGCTAGAGATTGTAAAAGAAATCAACAGCCATTGAGTTGCAAAAGGACTGTTACGATATAAAAGTTATTATGCACGAGAGGCGGATAGAAAATTCATACGGCCGCTATGGCCCCACAACGGGTAAACTATAATATCAACAATTTCAATCATGGAAAGCAAATGTAAGTACCGTAAATAATATCTGTTTATGAAGTTATTACTAGTTTGTAATAAGTCAAATTTGGATGCTATGTGTATTATGTCCACTCTTAGGTACAAATGGTGATGTTTGTTACACCAGGGCTGAGATTTAAAAAATCTCAGCCCTGTGAAACTTCTGTGCAAATCGTATAATTTTTTTCTATGAAACATGAAAATATTTTTCAAAGGTGATTAAAAAAATAATTTGAAAATTTTATAGCAGATTCATTTTCGACGACCATCTCAATTAACGTGAACATTTTTAATTTGATTCGTTCAAATTATTCTACTGAAAAATAATTTTACTGTCAAAAATATTAAAAATAATAAAATTTGCAAAAAAATCATAAAATACAATAAATATTACAAATTTGATATCAGCTTTCATTTAAACAATCTCAAAAACATACACATGCCTATTTTGGAGTTGATTGTAAATTTTTTGGACTTTTGTCCGTCTAAAGTGGGGTTTGGCCCCACTGTGCGTCGGAGGCATGCACATTGTCACTTTGTTTACGAATGGTCGCTTGTTTGGGAATTCCGATTGCTGGTATAGAAGAAGATTGATTGCTCCACTGAAAATGGGTAAAAGATCTTGCTTTGTTCCTGGTTGATCCACAGGGTACTCCACAACCTTTAAAAAGAACAAAATTTTAGGTGTGAAGAATAAAAGGTTGTTTAAGGCTAATGTAAGTACTCTTTTTTATTCTTCACGTTACCGCGCGTATAGCAAGGTATGTTCGATGATGATGATTACCGATGTATTCATCGCAGAACTTTTATTATAATGACAGAATTTGTTTTTTTTCTCAATGTGATTTAAACTTCTTTGATGTGATCATTGAAGGTTTTACCGAATTCAAGTACTCGTGAATTACACTCATTATCCTTACCGACGCTAATGATTTGTTTTGTAGCCGTTCTCTATATAAGTATATTTCTCAACGCCAATCATTTTCAAAGGATTTCCTTTCATCTGTTGAACCCCTATGATGGAAAATTTTAAACGTAGATCAGGTTACGACATCATCGCAGTCGCACGGCTGCCGTAGATCGTTGGTAAGTACTCTCGAATGATCCATGATAGGTTAATGAAGGTGTTTTCTGTCATTCAATTCATATATCGTACATGGTTAACATTATTATTTGACGGAAGGAGCCATTAGTTGCTTCCTAACTATCCGTAATTTACCACAGTACGAAATAAAAAAAAGTAAATACCGCGTTTGTTTACATTGGGTTGATAGGGATCATCGATTCCATGTATCCAGTACGACAGTGGCGCCGCGGTTGGCAGCTTCAAAAAAGGTATCATGACGAAGTTAGGAGTCTGTTATCCTTCAGTATCCATGTTTACGCCTCTAGCATTTAAATATCACGTTTTCTTGCAGGCCCATGATGGTACGTAAAAATAAAATCCGTATAAGAAGGGCCCAGAGTCTCAAGGGCCCCATGATACATTGATTCGGGGGGTAATCGATAAATTCAATGCATATTTACAAAAAGTTTACTCTTCAACGTCTATTCTCAAAGTAGCTCTCATAGGGGCACTGCATGTATATGAGAGAACACTTGCGTATTAAACGATACACATAAAGTAATTAAATAGATTGCACACGCAATTAAATGTGCAAGAATATTTACGTGCAGCGAATAGCAATGGTAATAATGCCTCTGTTGCTACAGGCGTTGTTTACTTTCGTTAACGGCGAAGGGGATAGTAAACACGGCGTTGTTTACTATCGTTAATACTCAGATGTCGGTATTACACGTAGTGGAACCGTCTGCCTCTCATTACGATTGCGAACTGTTTTTTAAACCAATTTTTACATCATAAACGTTACGAGTTATTTATATATGTTTAAAAGTGTTAAAGTGCAGTTAACTTAGGTACATACACTCAATCATCGAGTTGCCTATTCAAGACTCTCACATACCATTGTGTCTCCCCTCCTTGGACTTAAAAATATATCCATCAACATGCATGCATCAATATCCTAATAGAAAAAAGAGTAACCTTTCGAAAAAATCTTCTAAAGCATAATGAATGTCTTTTTTGCGAGAAAATTAGCCCTTGAAAGAAAAAAGACAAAGGTTAGACTTGGATGCTCAAAGACATGCCCACCAGTGATCTCATGAGCATTTCCCCTTGGTGTTTCTCGGGTTACGCTAAGAACCGCACAAATTTCAACTTAACCCAACCCACGGACGGGTAACCAGCTATAAATCTGGTTCAAATATAGACCCATCGGTTTCGAAACTTCAATCTGTATTAAGATGGCGGAAATTATAATGACGTCACTAAATGCTTCTTACCCGAAAGAAGAACGGAAATGCTGCGCAATTAACGACATCCGTGCATGAAAATCGGCAAGTGCACTAAGAATCACCATAGATGTTTTATTTAGCAACTGAAACCAATGATTATGGCTACCCTTTCTGCCGAAGGCGCAGTCCGGGTGACGAAGGATTCATAGGTCAAATAAACATGGCTGCTGCTGCAAATGCTCCATTTGACGTTGTAAACCACTGGATTGTACCCTACTCTCCAATCCTGATTAAGATACACAACGCACAACGTTGAGTAGTGCAACTCAATTAAGTCATCGGATGCAAATATGTGTATGTACACAAGGGAAGCGATCAAGCTGTTATTCACTCAGAAGACGGTTCAAGAGAACCAGAGGGACGAGGTGACCATCTAATAACCTTGGTGCTATTTAAGTAGTAATGAGTCTGCGTGGCCAGTTTTTGGATTTCCCGCACATGAAAGTGGACCAATAGTCACTCATCTCTCCGTGCACCTGGAAAACGGTCAGCGTGTCTACTACAACAAACACAACATAAAAGATAGGTTACGAACTCCTCAAATGACCACGCATACAGTTTGTCTTCAGGCTTTGTGGTTTTCTTATAAAATAATTTTAATGTTTTTCACACCCGTTGAATTTTAACGGGTACCTTCCGCTCGATATATAATATGTATACATTGTAACAATATGCAGTAGCTCATATTGGGTATTGAAATTTCAATATTCTGACATGGAAATCTCAATATTTAAAAAGATTCAATTATTTTTTATAGCCCGTTTGCGCGATTTGGTGTGTGCAATTCAGTGGAATGCTCAGTTTTTTTCTCAACTTGCTATATGCTGATTAGTACTGCTTCACATGGAGCGTATACATCCATTGCGTGTCTTTTCCTACTTTTCTATGTGGTTCGGTCTGCTGCTATTTGCAAGATGTAGCATTTCCGTTTTATTAATATTCGGATCGATCAGTAAACCGGAGGGCATCCATGGACATTCTACGAGGAGAGGTAGGAAACATTGAACATTATGTTTAGGGAAAACGTAAACTGTATGATTCAAAGCGTAAGAAGCGGATATGAAACTATTCAGAAGACTTGGAACGATCCTTGGGCTCCCTTCAGTTTTCCTACGCTGATTCTATCTATGCATGGTCAAATTATTACGAAACTCTCTCCGGTGAAAAAAACAATTCTCGTTAAACCGGAAGGTATAAAAGCTAAGAATTCCGGCGTAACACAATGGAATTGGCACACGTTACTAAATGAGTTTATACTTGGTAGATACCACACTTTTTTATTTCCGACTATGGTTCCGACAACCATTGTTATTATCAAGATACAATGGCTAACGTTCGCAGTATTTATATACACAACGCAGAGGGGTTTGTTTGAAGGGTTTGTTTTTCAATGTGGGGGGGGGATAGAAAAAGCATTGACAGAGGTGAGAGTATTATGGCGTAGAAGCATAAGTGGAGAGGAATAGGTGGGGAGGAGAGGTTGGTTTTCCAAAAGTGAATGAGAAGAGATAAAAGAACAAAGAGGAGGTTAAGATATGATAACATTCTTTGGTAGCATTACTAATTTCAGTAGAAAGTGGTTTTCACAAGTCTGGTCGTTCTGCTGGTGGACGCTCGTGGAGGAGCCAACCCTCTATATGGTGGATCTTTGGAGACACGAGATAGGGATCAGGGGCGGCTCCAGACCAGAGGTTCGGGGGGGTGGCACCAGCGGCTCTAGGGGTAACGAATACCCCCCAGGAAAAGGGGGGTCCGTGGGTCTCGTCCCGGACATTAGTAACAAACTTTGTGGAAAATGGTGCGTTATAAGTGGTTTGGAAGCAAAAATTTGCCTTTTAAGAAGAGCAAGTTTTTACTAAATGCATACTTCCCTTATAGATTACCTCCAATTTTGGACTAATTCTAAAATTATTTTGATTTACATTCGCATTTAGCTCGTGGCTTTATAAACCGTTATAGTTGATATAAAATTTAACTGGATTTTTAAGTAAAACCACCTGAATTTCAATAACATAAAAAGCAAAAAAATAATTAAGGCCTTTAATTTAAAGTCTATGACAAAGAGTTACGCAAGGTTTTTGTGGGGGGGGGGGGCAATTGCCTTTAGTTTCCCCTTGGGGCCACCAATGGTAGGGATTTGACCCTCAGGCTCCTCGGCGACCTGTCCACTTGCAGCGGAAAATTAAATGAAATGAAACTGCGCTCATTAAATGAAGGTAATAGGAAGGGCGTCCCTCCAAGCACTAAGCTAACAAGCAAGGTTAGGACTTCTAGAAAAGTAAAGGCTACCCCAGTTTATCTCTGACACTGACGATGTCATCAAGCTTCCTCGGCATATCGATAAACGATTCAAATAAAATAAGGAATATTTCCACCAGGAATGTTAGTTTTATGTACCGTCGCATTTTTCCGTCGACCGTTTGCCGTCGCATGATTCGTCAAACTCATAAGAGTGCACACAAAAAACATAAAAACTGACAGGGATCCTAACATCACCATCACGCCCTCTTGCTCCGGCTCACGGGGTTCAACGTAGTTGTACGCAGATGAAAACGCTGTTGAAGCCTCCTGTCCTCTGCAGGATTTTCACAAGATCATGCCGGTATCTGTTGGTATTTACGGGCCAATATTAATACGAACCGTAAGAACTTCTATAACATCAGCGATTTCAGCATTCTTCTGGTAGTAACAGTTGTTTTGGCAGTTGTTCTTCTAGATAAATCACTGTTAATGATTACAATTTGCTTCGCAAAATAAGCACAATGTGGATTTTGTGGGTTTAAATGACGATAAAAAATGTTTTAATGTATAATTGAATATTATAATATTTCCTCCATTCTACGACTAGCTAATTAAAGGATATTATCGTGTATTGAATACAAGAAATATACGTTAATATTAGGCCTGGGAATGTATGTACTTTCAATAATCACTTTGAAAAATACTCCTTCGAACGATACAAATGAAGTCTCCAGAGTTGAAAGTTATTTACGTTCTTCTTAACATAATCGCTGCTCACTAATAAAACGAAAAAATCATTTTATTTACGTAAAAAAATATTCCTCGCTCGTATTATCAAGAGTCACGACCCGGTCTCTTTATGGTTTACGGTTTTATGGTTGGCATGAGGTCATCCTCGACGATGACGTCGGTTCAATCAATAATACGGATATAAATCATAGTAGCATACAAATTTCCAGTCTCACAGCTGAAAACATTTCCCTCTTTTTACTAATGGTGCCCTTTAGCTTATTATTTTCTATGGCAATAACTTAAGTCCCTGAATGAAACAAGTTCACAGTTAAAAGCCACGACGAGGAGATCATTAAAAGTGTGAGCGAAAGAGTATTCATCATTTTCAAAAATGTTAGTTTTTGGTGAGAGAGTGAGATAAAGAAACATACTACAGGCGATCAGCAATTGAAACGTCTTTGAATTTGGTAAATATTATGCGTTTGAATTTGTATAAATCGTCATTTTCACGGCAGCCCGACTCAAAGGGAAAGCGAGTGACTGGAAAATGTATACGGGTGCCGTGAAGTGCCAACGATTTGTAATGTCTTTAATACAACGCTCGAGGTATGGCTATATGCCTGGCTAGATTCAAATGCTTCCAAATAGACGATGATAGTTATTTTAGCTGACAAATATAGATCTCTTTCTTCTGTCGTATAGATCCTAACGCCATTTTTAAGTGCACCCCTGCAGTTTATTGCCCAATTAGCACTAAATCGGCAAATGTTACGGTGCAGGAAGAGGAAGAATTACGGAGTTGAGAGTAACGTTAGCCGGAACCTCAGATTTGATTTTGATCCACCCTAGACGGAAGGTGATAGTTCCCAAGGTGAAAATACCCATCCAAATTACCAATGTATGCCGTAATCTCTATACGACGAAAATATAAGAGGATTGCTGTCCGGAGAAAATACTACCATATCTAATAGGCAAACCCGTGTCCTCAGAGTATAAATTGCAATCGGATTCAAATTTGTATGAGCCCCTTAATTGCTATGAGGTTTTACCTAACCTTTGCTCGAATGTGAGGCTAACCTTTGCTCCTTCCTGCACTAACTATATGGCTGTCTAGATTATACTTTCATTCCCGGATATTTTACATTATTTAAAAGTAAAACTTTAGGACTAATTTATAGTGATGCTTGTCGCACACGTAAAATGCTCACTTTCTGTTGATATGAGAACAATTTCTAACTGCTTGTCACTATAGTATTTTGTTATTAAATAAAGGGGTCATACTAAATTAATATTTCACGAGTACACTACAACCTATCCCTTGCCTGCTAGATAAGTTTCGCACAGCATCACATTATATAATTTCACATTTTTCTCTTTAAATGTTGCATTCTTTTATTTTGAATCAGAAAGCGCTTTAAATATGGAATTACGTGGTAGTTGAATATTACCTCCATGAGTATACTGATTGAAAAATGTGCTCAGGAAATAAGCACATAGCAATAGTGGGGAAAACTAGTCCCGGTAAGCATGTTTCGCCTTGTTAAATATACTCATATAGTCTTCTTGGGAAATAAACGTAATGACTTCTCAATTGAGAAGAAGTCATTACGTTCCTATCGAAACGTTTACGTTACTATATACGAAGGTATCTAATTTACAACGTTGTTAGTTAGAAAACCCACGCAAACTGCCGTTGACGAACATCGTTATATTTGCCTTTGGATCAGTCAGAAGAATGCTGTTCTTTAATATACATTTATAATATCCATGAGGATTCATTGGTCAAGCGGTCTCAAGATGCGCCTGTGAACAATGTGAGAATTTTGAATATATCGTTTTGCAGTTGCAACCTCAAGATCGAATCACGAGGGACTTAAGATTGACTTAATAATTTCCCGAGGCTACGATAGGGCAGTGTTGGCTCGATCTCATTGTAGGTTTTCCTCATCATGATAAACAACCTAAATCACCTCATGTATTTAGATTCATTACTTTGTAGAATTCACGTTGATAGTGGTGATGGACCGAATTGTTCACTTTAGGTATTGATTCGCTGAACTGTAATTCACCTAATTGAACTATTCTGATGAATTATTCACTGTTGTGATGCCAAGGGTTAACATTTGGCGCGAGTAATGTGAACTACGTACCTGGTGCGATATTTTTTCAAGCTCTTCCATTGTATTGTCAGTTATTTCACTTTTATGCGATGAAAATGACTGATCTGATTTGCTGCATCAGCTTTTTGAATTTATAAATGCGAAAATTATATTTCAAATATTTTGTCAATTTTATTGATTCCTTTTATTATTACCAAAAGCATTCAATTTCCTTTCGAAGCGAATGTCTAAATGCGCCAACAAGTCCCATCGAATCCATAACTGCTTGAATTTTTTAGCATAATTCATATAGTTTATTACATTTGTCACGGACTAGTGGGAATTATATTTATTTAAAAAAATAGATCTTTATAATAAATTAATGCTCCTGGTCTTTCTGCACCCTTGGTGTTTCGTCAGAATTTCTAACTAAATATTTAGTAGCTGCAAATATGGCTAAACAATTTGTGGTTCCCATAATTTTACTTATAACCCTCCTCTTTTGAACTCCTTCAAATGGCACATAGATCATTTTCTTGAACGAAATAGTTTCCATATCCTTCTGCTTCATCGCTTAGGTCATGGCTTAGGCCAAGTGAGTAGTGTCTCCTCGAAATAACATATCGTATTGGCTCATTTCTTCGACATCCATTAATTACTAACGATATCAATTAAGTCAACGTTTAGAAATTCCGGCACAACAGACCTTGCACGAAACTAAATAATTGTTCTACCACCTGTCAGTGAACTACTCTCGGAACTATTCACCGAGCAAACTATGTGTAGTATTGCCTCTCTGTTTCGTAGTCGTAAAATAAACGGAATTTTATATTTGAGAGGTGGTGATTTTTGCTCGGTTTGCTGTCCACTAACAGGAGTACCGCGCTCAAACAACGGTAGATAGTGACGGTGATATCCGTTATATCCCTCATCTAATTAACTTAAAAAAAAGCCTTCTTACATGGGGAACACACCACTCGTGGATCACGGATTTTTCTTAAACTTGGTGTTGTGGTAGATCATGATATTAAATAAAATATATCGGACTTTCTCCAAGGAAAATCCCTTTAGAGTTGGATACCTCTGTTACAGTATTTTACATTTTACACTGGCAGTTTTTGCCATCTATCGTTGGATTGCTAATGTTATATGACCACTGCATGCATTTAAAATTGGACAGCAGAAGGTCGGCGATACCTTTCCTTAAAACTTAAATAGACGGCTTGAAGGAAGCGGCCATGATACAGTATGATGACGTAGGTAGGTTGCGGCGCCACTGCTTGTTATGAGACATTAATTAGACTCCAACGAAAAGACTTCACGCTGCGCTGACGGTGAGACTCGAGCGTCCTAAAGCCGCTCTCAGTCTCTCTGAGTTCGACTTGAGAAACGACTATGAATGCGAATTTTGAGACTATATTCATTTCTTTCTTCAACTGAGAATAAGCGGAAGTTGTCTAGAGGTCGAGTTAAGAAACCAAGCCGAAGGCGCCATTATTAGTGATAAAGATCTGGGTAATTTTTGTATTTCAATTCAGCGTATCCTTGAAGTTATACAATTTAAAATGCTTGGTCGTAAAAATGGTAGCATAACACTGATTCATTTTCCAGCGAGGCTAAGATAATTCTTTTTAATAAACCGCCATTTTCATTTATGATTTCAGGATTCAATTTAGAATGCCTCAAGTTTACCGATTAATTATTATTTATTACATTTCATTGCAATCTATTTTAACGTTCACTCGCGATATCTATACAAACTAACTGGTGGGTAAAAATATATTTCCTGAAAATTAAGATTTTGACATTTATAGGTAAGTAATACTCAGATGGAGCTAGATGTTTGAAAATAGAATATACAGATTCAGGTGTGATGTGGTGGAACCAATCAATAATGATAGAAGTAAAGCAATAGAAGTTTCCCACTAATAAAGATATAATCCGGCTAGTTTCAATGCAACTATATCATCTTGATGCTTTGAATTTCTATTCTATTCAAAGGTGTTTATTTACACATTTACAAAACAGGAAAAGGAAGAACAAACTCAACTGAAAAACGAACGATAACAACAACAAAAAAAGAAATCAACCGTAAATGTGGGCTCCGCTATAGGCTTTAGCCTCTTCAAGGGGAGAAAAATAGTCACTGGATAGGAGTAAATTATGTGATACATCTCCAGCGGGGGAGGTTTCGGGCCGGCATTGGCCGTAAAGGACGACGGGAAACCCGCTAAAACCGTCATGACAGCCGAGGTAAATTTGGTTTTCAACCAACAAAAAACCGTCAGAATATGGAATGAAGATTGATAATGAGAAAAATAAAGTATAGAGTTTTTCTGAAACAGAGAGCGGTAAAAAGTAGGAAGGGACACATTGGAGCAGGAATAGCAGGTGGAACAGTTAAATAACCTGGGCAGCATCTTGGAGAAAAAATGGGTATTGTGGTAAATATATTAGGAGGAGAACTGTGCTAACAAAAGATTCGTTTACTATTAGGAGAGACATTATGGGGAACCTTGCGTAAGGTTGTACACTAGTAAGAGTTATATCATGAAGCGTTGCGTTTACGGTGCAGAAACCTGGACGTTGAGGAACTAGGATGAGAGTAGATGGACGGAAAGGAAGCAAGCGAGGAAGTGCTCGACGTGGTGGGTGTCAATGGGTGAGGAAAGGAAACTGCTGGGGGAGATTAGGAGGAGGTAGAATGGTTGGTCGGAGCAGGTATTAAGAGAAGAGATGATGCTAAAAACTGACAGTGTGGAGGATCTTGGGTAATTAGGGAAGAGGAGGGAAGAGAATTGCATTTATGGATGGGATGAAGAGAGATTTAAGATTTGAATGTGTAAGTCTTCCGGATTTCTTTCCGAGTAGGTCCATTGTGCTTGGACTACAGTTTCGCCGGCGTTGCAGTCGGCTTCTTTAGGTCAGTGAAGTGAAGTGAAAATGTAGTTTGATCGTTTTATAACTATCATCGGCTAGGGTCAGGTCCGTTGTGATTGCTTGTTGTTTATTTTCCCGCGCAACATTCGTTTCCATGCTTTGGACAGCGAGTAACTAGAAACCCGGAAGACTTTCATATTCAAATTTATTAATTCTCGGAAGCCTCAAAAGATATATAAGATGTACGCAGAGTCTAATTGTAAAAAATAATCCATGCGAGGAGGAATTTTCCTGCTGTTGTAAAATATCATTATTAATTTTATCTCGGACTGAAATCTGCCTAAATCCGTTCTTCTACTAATAATAATGGCAACATCCACCACCCCGAGGACTTAGTCAAATGAGTTTGCGTCCTCAGGTGGGCGTTCCGATTCCGACGGGCAAAGAGGGTCGCTGGCCGCTGCAATGGCTCCTTCCGGGCCTCAACCTCATCACCTACTGCTACTCGGGCTGCCTGGCAGCCTACCTGACGCTGCCGTCCCCCGAGGTTCCCATCGACTCGCTGTCCGAACTCCGTGAGGCCGGACTGCCGTGGGGCGCCAGAACCTCTTACTGGTCGCTCCTCCTGCTGCACAACTGGGAGAACGCCGACGCGCAGGTGAGGTGGCTGGTATTATTATTATTATTATTATTCACAAACAACAATAATGAAATCTTCATTCAAGAATTTATCTAGATGATTTCTCTTCATAACCTCTTATTTTGACATGCTTTTCTTTAACTCGCTTTTCCATGGATCCATGGTTCCATGGGCCCATGGTTACCACTTAATTTTATCCTACATGGTTACCACTTCATTCAACGCGAACGTGGCCTCATTTATATTTCACACCATAACCGCCTCGAATTTCATGCCCTCTCCCACGCTATCACCCGACCAGAACAGCTTGGTTTTCGGCAAAAAACCTTCCGCAATTCATCAGGTCTTTCGCCTGGTTAAAACCATGGAAACCCCAGGAGATGCATCTCCTGGGGTTTCCTCAAAAAGCGACCAACGGATGTCGTGTTCCTTGACGTCGCGAGAGCGTTTGTTAGGGTATGGCACCGTGGATTGCTCTACAAGCTTTGGTCATTGCGGTTTCCAATCTCCGACCTATGCCTCCTCCGTAGCTGCCTTCACCGTCGCTTCTTCTGCGTCGCAGAAGCAGGCACTCTTTTCTCCATGCGGCCCGCTGAGGCGGGCGTACCGCAGGGCTCCCTCCTTAGTCCTTCACTGTTTACTCTCTTTGTCAACGACTTCCCTTCACATCCGCAAACCCAACTTCACATGTATGCCGACGATACTGCCGTCGCGGCTACATCCTTCACGGGCGACGCAAATATCAACAAACTAAACAACAACAACAGACACCCTCGTCTGATTTAGACCTGGACATCTATTTGGAAAATCCAGATCAATGCCTCCAAAAGTACCCACATCCATTTCACCCGCCGTCGAAAATACCAACCGCAAATTCCTCTAACTTTAAACAGCCAAAGAGTGCCAAGGGCTAATTCTCACCGTTTTCTTGGCATCATACTCAAGAAATCACTCACCTATTCCGATCACCTCCGCACGTGTAAATCAAAAACCTTAGTGGTACTAATGGAACTATTTCTTTAGTAGAAAAAAATCAATTACACAAGAATGTATGCTATATTCAAGAGCATATATAGTAAACCCTGCGCAAGACCCCCCTCTATCGCGGAACCCTCGTTAATTCTTCCCATTCATTTCTCCTTTACTTGTTTTTTTACGAGGCTGTTGTGTCGTAAAATGAGTCCTATGCGTTTCTCTCCTTTTCTTATCAGTGTCCATTATGCATCTTTTCTCTTTAACTCCAAAAAAGTGAGGAGAAAGTCCTCTCGGGCTTCCCACTAGGAGATGGATATCATCGTCTGTACCTACGTGGGATCTGAGTGGTATCGGATGGCATAGGAATCATCGTGGGATGAGGATCGTCATCAAGGCGTTGGTGATCAACATCAACAACTCGAATGACGAAAGTCTCATTTCGAAACGTCGGCAACAATATCACCCGGTAGGATACCCGAAAAGAGTTAACATCCATAATTCGACGGGAAAGCACACCGTGAGAAACTTTGAATTATTAAGTTAATCCGGAATACCACAACAGCTTTCGCTGATTAATTATAATTAATACTTAAATTGAGGCAGCGTTTAACGTTATTTAAGATAGACCAAAAAATACCTGTAATTATCTACTGACTGTCAAGTACTATTTTAAATTACCACAGGCAGGAAATAAATGAAGCCAACATAAAGATATGCCACGAAAATGGCAAAGTGGGATTGACTCCTGACAGCTACACCAAGTAGAAACAATAAATGGGTGGATTTACACTTCGGATTATACAATGTACATCTGCATCTACAAAATACCCTGCAAGCCACCTCAGGGGTGTGTGGCAGGGGGTGAGTATTCACCAACATGCATTTAACTATACCCTAAAGTTAGTGTAACTACGAATAATTATGCCTTAGCGTAAATCGCTAATGCCTTTAACGAGGCGAAGCCTCACAAGCATGCACTACTACACTACAGATACTATCACAATGGAGAGGGACCATTAATATATATGTACGATTCGTATATAATTTTGAATTTAATAGCTTTCCTAGGCATTGAAATAATCAGTTAAATTGGGAATTCCCATGGTCAAAAAAGCAAACGCTGCTGGTCAGCGATCTTTCGGGTTTAACACCGGGTATTTCGGTGCATGGCGGCCAACGTTTTGACGCTCGAGTCGAGCATCGTCCTCAGGGCAGAGAGACCCTCACCTCTGCCCTGAGGACGATGCTCGACTCGAGCGTCGAAACGTTGGCCGCCATGGACCTGACTACCCGGTGTAAACCCCGAAAGATCGCTGGCATAAATCTTCGCCGGGAAAGCCTGAAATCCTACATCAAACGCTGTTGGAACGGAAATATGAATGGAACGAAAAATCTGATAAAAATAAATACACAAAGACTCCTTTGCATCCAAGATGAAGATTTTTCAGGTCATCAAGAAAAGTACTCAGTATATCCTCATATCTGCAAACAAGAAATAAATAATGGAAAAGGCGAAAGTTGGACAACTTCGTCAAACATAGTCCAATATATTAATGAATCACACTAGACAAATAGTATCCTTAAATTAACTGAGGTTCGTTCGGATTTTCACATATATTATTATGGATAGTATAAATATTCCATTGCACTTTTATTGCACTTGCATTAGATGAGTTTAAATAACATAAAAATGATGGTACCTACCCTTAAAAAAACATAGATAGGTATCACTTATGGACCCATAATTCAAGCCTACAAATCCATCACTATTTAATTTCCTTGCTAGATGGATGCGCAATTTACTTCGTTATGTTTGAAGATACCTACAACAGAAATGCAAATGCCAGGGCACCGGTGAATCGGAGGGTGGGTTCTAATCCCAGTCAAGGCGAATGATTTTTCCTCTGTGGAATATCGCACACTAATACCCATTTTGGCCTTTAGCATCCCTCTTTCTTTCTCTTCTGAGATGGCATATGGCTATAAACTTGTGATTCAAAGACTCGGAACTGTTGAAATGTGCCAAATTATTTACCGCCCCACAACTCATTGGGAGTTATACCATGTATAGAGCTTGTTCCAGTGCTAGTGGTGACATCCTCTTCTGTATTGACTTCTTCTGCCCAAAGTTCTTTGCTCAGGTTCTTGCGCAACAGCATTGTTTTTGTAGATTACACCTTAGTTCTCATCTAACGTTCAGATTTCCCATTACGCATGGGGTTATAAGGTGCAGATCTGCATCTTCAAAAAGTTTTCTTATATCTTTAACCACAAATTCAGGTCCATTATCGCTTCTGAATATTTTTATCCCTTTGCGAGTTTGCTGTTTTGCAAATTTCTGGAACTGCTTCAGCCTTTCTTTTGGTACTATGTACCTAGTGTGCCAGATCGTCCTCTAAGAAAAAAAATATCGCCCAGTTGTCTCCGAGGGTCCGCATGGGTCTACTTGTAAGAATCAATTCGCATGAGTTCTCGGACCAGTTATTGCTTGGGATAAATTTTCTTTTTCCATATTTCCCTTCCACACGGGAGTCGGAAAATGTAATATTGTCTTCTATTAATTGAGATTTTATTTTATTCAATAATTTTCCACATAACTATAATTTTGATGGTATAACCTAACATGCCACTCTTTCAATGTTTCTGCTTTCCTTGCCAGATGTTCCGGTTGCTGTCCAATGGCACGAAAGTTCATTACATGAAATTTACCAATGCGAATGACCTCTGCACATAGGTACTTCATTTTTCAGGTTTTTCAAATGCATCTCTTGTCGTCATATTCAAATTTATATAATTTGTCAAGTGTTATTTCCACATAGAAAAGATTTGTTTATACTTCAGACACATTCAACACATTTTCAAGAGTGACTTCTCTTTGTAGTTCACCAAATTGCCAATGCCGTTGCAACAGGTGCTCACTTGCTCCACAATTCAGGTGCCGTATGTTCTCTTTAACTCAGTCCTTGAGTAATTCAATTTAACTAATGAATGTGTTTTTCTTGTTTTTATCTTGCCTTCTATCTCCAGTCAGTACCCGACCCTGTTTAATGAAATGTCCTTGTTTCCTGCAGTGACGACACACTTTCTCATATCTTGATTTTTCTTTTAAGTAGCAGTTCTTTTCTTCGTGATTGTTTTTCTTACACATATTGCACCTCACATCATTACTTTTGAATTAATTTTTTCCCGGTGACTTTTTTTCCGCTTTTAAGGCATAGTTCTGTCTCCTTTGGCATAACCTTTAAATATGAGCTCTTCAGCCACCAATATCGCGATGACATTGGTTGACATTCGCAATGACACTCGTTGCATATTCAGGATTTTCGTCACTTGCATAGTTTCGTCAAACTTTTACTGAAGCATCTTAAGTTTGTGTAAGGTCTATTGAATTTCTAAGATTTTGGTCATTATATCTGCAATTCTCTCAAATCGGAAATCATAGCGACATGCTGTAGGAGGTTACGTTTTAGTTGATCAGTATCACGTTCAAATATTTCTGAGAGTTTTTAACATCTCGTGAGCAGTGGTGCATGGCATGATGTGCGTCATTACATTTTTGTCTATCGTCATCACTACGTACTTCGTACACTTGGCGTCCATGATATTTCAAAGGTGAATGTATTTTCCGTTTTTTAAGTCAGTTTTTGACTCCCATCAATTATGCCCAACAAATCTCTTGCTCTGAGGAATATTCTTATTTGGAACTTCCATAGTTCACCAGTATCGGCTCCTGTTAGTTCTTCTATGCTTGTTAGATCATCCGCCATTATCATTATGTACGCACAACGCAGTTTCTTCTTTTTGCACTTTTAAGGCCAAATATTTCTTTATTTTTATATTCAATTTTTTTCTTTTTCATTTGAATGAAATTTAGCGTTGGGGCTGTGGACCAGGGCCCAAAGCCTGTTGAAAATAATTGGAAGGAAGATCGAGTGACACAAGACAAATTATTTATTGCCTTTCTAGCTGCTTATTTATTCCGATCGCTCCTTATTAACAAGATCTCTTTGCTACGATACACAATCATATTCAAAACCTCCCCCGTGGAGGACTTTATCCATTCATTAGGAGGGTTTCTTCACAAGTTATCGAATATTTTGGAGAAACTCGTTTGCATTTATTGAGAAAAGAGTGGAAAAAAGGATTGGAATAATTTTAGCAATACATGTAATAATAGATGACAATGTTGGGCTTCAGTTCGTGAGAGCAGCTATGTCAGCAATGAGCAAATAATTGGAGAAGTGAATAATATTATTCCAAAACACTGCGTAGGCAACATTTCTGTAGTATCTTGTTTCTATGTCTTCAGTCTAGTAGATAGTCGAAACGCCATTAGTATTCACATTAGTGCACTTAAATATAACACTACTGATTTCTATTAAATAGCCCTAAAATAATGTGAACTTTTAAAAGGCTGCTTTTCTATTGAGATTGCATGATAATTTCTAGTGCACAGCCTACTCGCTAGTCATCACTCATTGCATCATCGCCAGAAGACTAAAAGCGCTGAATGAATCGAAAACATGTAATCTTCAAGGGAATCTTGGGTAGCGTGTTGATCGGTGGAATCAGTCAGAAGATTGTGGGGGTTAGAAATTCCAACTCAGGAAAATCTAATCCTACGGCAATGTGATTCACATTTGAAAAGCTTTTTCCACAGGCCGTATCAGTGAAGCCTAGTGAATAAAGCCATGAATTAAAATATCAAATTCATTTAATGCTATGCGAAGAACTTATGTAAAGCATTTTAATATAACCATTCGCAAATACTTAACTGGTAGTAATTCTGGTGTTATTAGATTTTGAAGGTTTCGTATTGAAATAAAAAGAGAAATAAAGTAAAAAGACATTTCATGAGGATATGTATGCTCTTCAATGGAGTAAACAAAACAGGAAATATTGATCACTAATAAACAGCCCAATTAGTGAAATATTCCCTCCGAATAGCTTTAATAAAGTGATGGCGTGATGTCTGAGATACCCCAGCGTCCCCATTGAAATTGGTGCGAGTTATTGATCGTAAAGAACCAGACGCACAGCGGAATGGAAAGATATAAAAGCGTCAGGATTAATTTCTTGCGCCGTTGACAACCAGTCTCAGGATTCAAGTAGTAAATCAAGCTGTTAAAAACTATCCCGCCTTTCCCATAGCGAGGATAATGTTTACTCATCTGCCATAGTAAACTACACTCTCTGATCCGAAAATCATATTGAATTTTTAATAGATATTCATTTGAACATTGAATGAATTTTCTATGTTCACGTAAGTTTTTTTCTGCCCGTATAGGATCATAATGAAAAAATTTGCAGCAGGCATGCCCTCACTTTTTCTTCTTTATTTTAATATTCTATATTTTCAAATTCTGCAGTCTAGTTTCCTAATTTTATTCTCATGATCGATATACCGCAGTAGTCGGATTTCTTAAAATATTACTAAAGTTGTCGAAGAATAAATCGGTTTGGAACTCACATAATAGATTAAGTCTAATTTTTAATCGACGGTCTGAAAGCGATTCCCATCTCAGTTGCTGTAAAAGGTCAGTAACAATAACAAGATTAAAATAACAACAGATAGCATTATTCACCTTAAAAAATAAGAAATGTTAACGTCCTAGCATGTGTGCAAGTTTTCTTTACAATTGATTTTCATATGTCTGATTAGCTTGATTAGCTTTGACTTAGTTAAAGATGCTGGAAGTGCGTTCGCGTTCTAAACCTTCTTTGCATGATGTCCTCAAGATTACGGCAAATCATCGTAGAAAGTCGTTTTAGGAAAGGAAAACAATTTTCTAAATGTGCTTATCTCTTGATTTTTATAATTCATGAAGTATATTCTTCAATTTTTGAAGATACCGCAAACCATCCGCTTTATTACCTTTTACGGCGTCAACCGCAAGTTTCTTCAAGCTAATTTTGTGGCAGCACTTTCATATCAGGCTCCACAACCTAGTGGCAGTGCTGCTTGAAGCAGCAGTATTAAGTAGAACCACTATGACGCGCTGAAGAAACGGAGAGTACTGATTATCCTAGTTTTATCGCCAAATTACATCCTATTTTTCTTTATTTCTTACAAGACTTATTGTAGCTCAAATATTTATCCTTATTTTACTGAAACGTACCTTTATACCTGTGAGTTCACTGATAAGAGTTGTGACTTGGTTCTTGGATTTAAATTCATTGAGCTTCGAGGACTGGTATTAGCACCAAAGCGAAAAGTGTGACCATACTGGCCGATGATTCCTCTGTGGTATCACGCATCCAATTTATGATAATTTCATGCGAAACTATTTCTTTGAATGTGAAATGAGCTCTGCTCCCAATTGAACATCTTAAAAATTGTTTTTGCTAATGCCATTTTAGTAGTACTTCCGTTATTACTGTATTCATACAATGTAAACGAAACAACTTGAAGAATTTCACAGAGCCACAAAACCTTGAAATATCCCATGATTTTACGAGAGAAAAAGCCAAATGTATCTGAGTTTGGATAGACATTTTTTTATTTGTAGTACATATTTTGGTAGTTTGGAGAAAATACGCAGTACCTTGGAGAATGAAATAATCCTCTCGAATGTATTCTTGATTAGTTCTAGATAAATCATGATTTTCCGAGTGACACTTTCTCATTGTTGGATATCTGTCCCTCTTTCATTCATCCAGGTCCTGGGTCGTCGCTTCCGCCTTATCCTGGACCCAATGGCCCTCCGGAAGGGTCTCCTGTCCGCCGAGATGGCCGTTGCCGTGCAGACAGTGCAGGGCACATACGTCACCAACGCGGAATATCTGGACGCGAGAGGATTCTCTCAGGTGAGCTCCTCCTACCAATTGACCCAAATATGCTCAACGGGTTTCCACAAGAACTATCTGGTCCCTATTATATATTCTATGACTAATAACGTTTTACCGTGAACTTAAGTATCGGAATCCACCAGGTTGCAATGACGCCAAATGAAAAATTAAAAATCGGTCAATATTCGTAATTGCAAGTGATACTGTACGCCTAATCCTTAATTTGAATTGCCATTGAAGTATTTTCACTGATGAGAAATAATACATTTTCTCCAAGGGCAGCAGACATCTGATGACTATTAATACAACTATAATCTTTCATAATATTTTTTTTAACAGCCGTGCAATAATCGGTCCATAAGAAAATTTTCTTCGATGGTAGAAGGTCGGCAAGGAAGGTTTACGCGTCATAATTAAATGTAATAGGAAATTACTGAAGGACTTATGGCTATAGGATATAACATTTATCAATATAAATTATTTGTAATGATTTGACCGACCATTATTAGGGGCCGTTTGGAAGAGGTAAAGAGCTGCCAACTATATTTTTAAACCGTTTGTTTGCGGCCTCTTTCAAATCACATGGTTTTATTTTGTTTCACTAATATTTGGAAAAATATTCTTCAAAATATGAATACCTACCTGTAAAAACCTCAAACCTAAGTAGAAAAACTATTTTATAGACACAACTGCGTTGCAAAATCATCATCATAATCGCTAACTTAAAGGTTTCATGATTTACTCTTTTTCACTTATTGCGACGACAGTTAATGCCCACTGGGTGTCAATTTCTTCTATGCATAGTCCTGCTGAGACTTTATCCATGACGATTAGTTCTGATGAAAAGTGTAAGAAACCAGCACAGATTATATTAACTTCCTACCACTCTTTAACCAAATGATGGTTTCTCACTTGGCACCAAATTTTATTCAATGACATTTTAAGAGAATATGTATGTTCTGTTCTTTTCTCAGAAAGTTTACCTAGGGGCAGTAACTTTTCTGTTCATGATTATCGCCATCAATTGTACTTTTAGCCCTCCTTAATGTAATTACTGCACTTCAGATTCTTTTCCAACAATGCCTCGTGGAAATTGGTTTGATTGCTGATTTTCTTCTTTCATCTCCAAGATTTTCAACATTCTTGCACGAAAAATTAAAATTTCCAGAAATTTTAGGCACGGTTTAAGGATGGACTTCGAATAATGGTGGCTAATGCCGGAAATATTAATAGTAAGGTTTTTCTCTCTAACTCCTTGTCTTAAGGTGGTTCCACCGTAAAATGACTTAAATGCCATTTTATTCATACCCTGTCTACTTGTAAAAAAAATTTGTCCTCTATCTGATATGAGCAACAAAATAATACCTTTCCAAGCTATTTTATTCTATAATTGAGCTTGATTTTGCATTGTGTTCAATGGGGGAATGAGAGAAACACGAGGAAAAATTATATTTTTCCATAAAATATAAATGCCATTTTCGCGGAAAACTATTTATATGTCGGGAATAATCCAGAAACATTGAATAAAAATAAAATATAGGCATCTTACCACCTTATTTTTTTAGTTATTAGGAAAATACTGCCGTAATTGAAGTCAAAATGCGGTAATTCGTAGGAAATGGCGCTGCAATCTGCTCCAATGACTGGAAAAAAGTGCTAATTTAAAATACATCCGTGGAATAATCTGCATTTTTTCTACTTTACTTTTGGTTTTCTTTAGGTAACGCATTTCATCAGCGAAAGCAGGATATTTTGGACAAAATATAAAAAATGTGGAATTTAGTATTTGTTTTGACTCGACTCACACAGTCGCGGCGGAACCTCCTTAAGAGAAGCCTAATCCATCTCAGTGCTCTCTAATGAAAGAATAATAATCACAAATTATGGTTCTGCATTATCCTGCTTTTCTGATCACTTTTTTATTTTATAATTCCTGCACCGAGTTTTAAAGGCTTTTACTTTTTTATGGTCAGCTTCTCCGAAGGTCATATCCAGTTTCATGTTGTATCTCAATAAATTAATTGAAAGTGAGCCGTAATTTAAACATTTACTTCCCGCTAAGTCATCCTTATTATTTCCGGAGAGTGGATGTGCATTAGTCACTCAACTAGACCTCATTACAAGTAAAACATTTGCCAGAACAGCATCAGTCCTACAACTGCGTATAAGGAGATAAGAGAATTGACTGCAGTCCAGTATCCTAGTGGCAATTCTGAGGAGTCAAATTAGCGTTCTTGCTAATTTTTTGGCTTCCCACGTCAAGGATCCGGGTTCAAACCCAGAAGGTGGGAATTTTACCGCGGTGCCGTCCGTGAAGTATGTCGGGTTTTTCCTCTTCCTTATACTCAACCTTCTTAACTCTCTCATGCAAGAATTTTCATTTTTAGCGATACCAATTTTTTCCATTGATTTTCTACGTGTGAGTAGTCATAACAACGTTACTGTATACTTAAAAATTAAAATGTATGCCAAAATATTGCAAAATTATGGTGTCCTCATCTGAGAACATCATGTATGAAATGGGTTACATGTTTCCCTATGTTGGAGATATGAATACCATTTTTTTAAATGAAAATCTTTAGATTCCCAATGATATTTAATACGACTTTTAATTATTTAGATTACAAGAGTAAAGATATTTTTTGCATCTCGTATTAACAGATGAATTGTTTATACACATCTATACTAGAGGTTATATTCATACTATGCAACAAAAACAAATGCCTCTAATTACAAGAAACGCAAACGAAATATTTGGATGTATCATAAAGCATTTTAAGTAACCACATTTATTATATCGACAACAATAGTACTTAGATTCTCTGTAAATGAACACTTCAAGCATGAAAATTTTCGAAGCATTGTGGGTACAATGGTACCAAACAAGTGCAACAATCATATCTAGTTTTCCTTTTACAGTTTTTGTCACGGCACCTATTTGCATTATTGCTTTTACCTTTCTTTGGATAATGCTCACATTTGCTTAGTCTTAGTTCATCTAAGACATTATGGGTGGGTTTTTTCTTCTGGGGGGGGGGTGTGAAGGACTGCTTCTATTTAGACGTCCCCTTGTTTGTGATTGCTCTTCTCTGCCACTAAAAATTATACCATTAGCGACACGACTCTTGAATTCCAGCAGATCCATCGGTGTACTGTTGTTCCTCCTCCATAACAACCAGGCGTTCACAAATGTTACATTTATAATATGGTAAAATATCCTCATGTACCGTATTTCATTCCTATATAATACCACAAGTGAATCCATGAGATTCACCCCTCCCATATGCTTGTTGTATATTTCTATGCTAATAGACCGGTTAATTTCGATGGACTCCTTTTCTATTTTGGACCACCTTTTGGCCTTTCCCATTGGCTGTAGGCCTGCATAAGATGAAATTGTATGCACGGTATTGTTGTCAACCCATCGTGTTACAGAAATGCCATCCGAAGAAGTGACGATGAAAGAGCTACCTCTCTCAGTTTTCTTAAGGTCTTTAAGTCTTTAACTTTTTCCCTGCGTCTTTTAGCCTATTTTCCCTGCATGTGCCAACATATGGTACATATGCCAAGTTCTTTTAGATTATGGATAAGGGGGAGGCTGGAGTAAAAGTTGTCTGCATACAGCTTTACATTCAGATTATGAATACCATGGCATAGCCTAAGAAAAACATCGCCAGATATTCCATACTCAGAGGCTGGCTGTTCTGATGCCCCCTGGTAAAGCTCATAGCAATACACGTAACCGGATACTCGTGCCCTTACCCGCATTTTGTACCCCCACTTTTTTGTTTCTTTTGGCAGATTATTTTTCAACGACGAGCGAGCTTTAAAAGGGATCATCATCTCGTCCACTGATTGAAATATTGAAATTCTTCTGGATCGAGAGCATTATGGAATGATTTATGAAGGAAGTCCAGAAAGGGTCTGATTTTGATTAATTTTTTCCTGTTACCATCTGGTATCCCCAAAGAATCGGTGAAATACTGGTATCTCTTTATCTCTTCGTATCTGTTTATTGACATATTATCTGCCACCAGCGACAATTTCAAATTAGTATCTGAGGACCAGTACTGCTTAACTCGGGCATATTTTACATATGAAATTACCAGAGTTACTCCCAGAAATACTTTTAATTCAGAAATAGTTAGCTTTAAATTTTCTTTGCCGCTTTGAACTGCATAGAGGCAACTTTGCTCAACTAAATCTTTCATATAATCTTCTGTTATTAACCCCAAGAAATAGTCTAAGGGAAATTCTCCATTGACGTACACCTTAATCTGACAGTTTCTCTGAGGAGGACAACCTAAATATGGATTATCTTTATCAGTAAACCACAATAAGTTTCGAGAAACTGCACTATAAGTAGCTGGGGATGGTGATCGCTCTAAACTTGAAGAGGTAGATGGATTTGTACTTGCAAGATGTTCAGTGGAGGCGTTGCCACTACTCACTTCGTCTGACGACGAAGATTATGCCAAATTTTCCTCTAGGTCATGAAGAGAGCCATCGCTTGCAGCGCCACTACTCCCTTTCCTTTGCTGACATGCAGGAGGAGTAATATGATACTTATACAATGTTTCGTTCTCTAGGAAACATCGGAATACCACTTGAAGGCTACGCAGTAGCTGCGGCCACAGTGCAAATAAAATTCAGACACATTGTTGCATGATAGAGTTGGCGTCCTCACTTGTGGGCATCATGCATGTGAGGGCTATTCCTCCCAGTCTGAAGCGCCGATTTGTGTGGAACAGAATTGCATTACATTAATGATGAAAAATCTGTAGCTTAAATAGGAGGATTGGAATGAATTATTACCCCAAGTTAATTGTAAATTAAAATTTATGGACTTTATAAAAGATTTTTGACTTTATTGAACCCATTTGGTTATTTAGCCAAATAATTGCTTCATCCTGCCATCGACCTCTGCTGATTTTTTAAAGTTTTACAACAAAACATTCATTATGTGACTGTTGGTGGTTAGATAGCCATTACCATATAGTAGTATTCTTTACTCTGTGTCATTACCTACTTTCAGAGTTATGTCATTACAGGTGCGAGTTATTTTTTCCTCCTCTTCTTAGCCTTTCTTGGCGACATTTACGGGGGCATTGGAGGCGCACGTATGACAGGTTGCCATTTACGGCCTTGAGCGTCGTGAAGAGAAATCTTACTAGCGTTGTGAACGCGCTCTGATGTTTCTCTCACCATAGAGATGAGACTAAATCTGGTAGAGATCAAGCTTTCGATATTGGGTTCCGCTGGTAGTTCACCTACTGGTAGGTGACTTGCAGAAGTATATTCTATAAGTTTCATTCATCCAAATGGTTCATGTGAGCGATTTTCCATACGGGTTCCTCTAATTCCACTGATTGTGAACTGTGGCGTTGTATTACGGAAATATTGATGAAGATAGTTTCTGGTCTATGTGAAAAAATCCGCAATAGGCAGAAAAGTGACCTATAATTTAGAATTTGTCATTTTTTCATATTTACCGGGGCACCGTGACGTAAGTGAATCAGCATGGGCTGGACAAGTGTTACTCTATCACCACCATATATATCGCTGATATTATCTTCACTGATATTTTACCAAAGTGATATTTAAAGGTTTTGTTGGCTTTCGGACTTTCTTTTGATGAAAAATCGCACTCCCTTCCTTTGGCACCGAGAAAGTCTCCTCTTTCGGAGCGTGAGCACATTCAACCGATGCTATGTCGGTCTTCAAGGTCTGCAAAAATGCCCCCAGCCCTTAAGCCCATTTCGTCCCAAATCAAACTCGTTTTTCCTCATTTTTCCATGCCGGCGAGAAGGGTCAAGGGAACACTGTGATTCCTCAAGAATATCCAATCGTTTCGATTTTGTGCATCCTTATCAGGTGACTGCGCATTTGGTGAACTTCATTGTACTTACAGGATGACGAGGAAAGGGGGAAAATGGTAGGGGTGGGGGAGTGAGGGGTGGAGGGGGATGAGGACTACGTATCCCACATAACGAAAGGATATCCACTGGATATATATTAGATGTTCACCGTGGATATCCAAATTCCCTCCTTATGTGCATTATATATACACGCCTGGGTGTTCAGTGGATCGGTACAAGCAAACTTCTGATAATTATTAGTACTCAGTCTTAATACAGATGACGTTGTGCGAGTCCTCAGTCATCAGAACGTACCACTAATATTGATGAATTTTCCAGGTATTTACTGCGTTTTTAATAAGAACTAAGATATTACAATTTTCCACAGATAAAGTTTTAATTTAAGACCCGGGTTTCGATACACTGCATTATCATCAGGTGATCGAGCAGTGCATCGAAACCCGGGTCGATTAAAACTTTATCTGTGGAAAATTGTAATATCTTAGTTCTTATTATGTGCATATTCCACAACATCTCTCCTGATTCCTCCCTTTTTGTTCACTGCTTTGTTGTATCTGCTGAAAACAATTTTTCCCTTATTCCAACGGGTTCCCTCAAGTCACTTAGAAGTCCGTTGGAATAAGGACGAAATAGCAAACGCATTGACTAGAGAAAGGTCAAGGCTGTGCTGACTGTAATGGTGGCGGAAGCTTGAAGAATCAGAGCAGTAATCACGGAACTAAACTGTTGAAAATTGTCGAGTAATGTGACACCTAATGTTGCTCAATTCGCTCTTTAAGCAATGACCTCTTCCTCGAGCTGAAATTACAGAGATGTGAAATGTGACAACATTGGGTCTCATATCACTCGATACCTAGCGATCGAAAATCTCTGTGACTGCGACTTCAGCAAACGCCGCCTGCACCTTCTTCTAACATTCTCGGTTACAATGATGTCGGAGCGTGACGTGATGGCGGAATCCATACTGGGCCGTTCATAAGCACGCCCGTTTATTCCTCCAGGTGCACCTGATGAAGGAGACGGCCTTCGAGGGCTACGCGTCCATCCTGCTGCCCAAGGGTTCCCCTTTGACCAGGCCCACGGACAGGATCATTGGACGGCTGCTGGCTGCCGGTCTGATTCAGCGCTGGGAGCGTGACCTCACCTCTTCTTCCTCCTCGCCCTCCTCCGGCTCCACTCCCTCCCCTTCCACCTCCACCCCCTCCTCGAACGCGGGTCCCGTGGTCCTCTCCCTCGAGCACATCCTTGGCGCCTTCCTGCTCCTCTTCGGTGGCCTCATAGCCGCGGCCGCCACCCTCCTCGGCGAAGTGATGACGACCAGGCCCTGAGGAGTCTCCTCATAAAGGATTCGATTATCCCCCAACCAATCATGGCCCACCAGGGGTCTACAATACCAAAAATGATAGCAACATTTTTCAGGTTGCGTCCGCGTATGTTGTTTGGAATCACAACAGTTTCGACTAGTTGTAGCACTTAGTGAGTGATAATGATTAAGAAGTACTTTTGAGACACTAAATTAGCATTTATACATTTAGATGGCATTATAACTTCCTTTTTTATATTTACTGCACTGTTATATGAACAGAAAATACTCTTTAGTTGCAATAAAAATCAATATTATTTGAAATTACTTGAAATGGCGTTATTACCTTCACTGAAGGTAATAACGCCATTATGTACCAATCCTTTTTTTCTTATATTTCATCAAATACGAGTAAAGCCGGAATTATTAAATAATAATTTTATGTATAATATAATAAGTTATTAACAATAACAAAACTGGGAGATAAGGTATAAATTAAAAAAAAACTCAGTAAATTAAATGAATAGGTGGCGTTATTACCTTCAGTTACCCTAACTGTTGCTGAGGTGATGCTAAGGAAATTGAAACAATAGACAGAAACAAAATCCCATGAAATGCTACGTTCACCTGCTATTGCTTAGTTTTCATTCCTCATTCACGTATGGAACTGATATGCTTTTTCCTGTTGCGTGTAAATGTTCATCATCACACAAATTTCTATCGGGCTAGGACCGGGCCGGCCAAAAAGAAGCACGTAATACCCTCCGCATCTCAAAGCTTCACAAAATTCCAATTGTTTTCCTCCTTCTGTCCCCCTTCTTTGAATGGCCTACATCAGTCTCGAATGAGAGCGGAATCGACCTCAAAAATGAACCTTAAGGATATCTGTGACCACCTGGTTCACATCGCATGCCTGAGATAATACCTACGCCCAAGTGCAAACGCAATTTTTTTTAGCGAAGGTATACTTCAAAAGGGTCAGATATGAAAAACCTGCTTCTTTAAGGTGAAAAATCTTTTTATATAATCATATAGCCATGAGGTTTGGCAATTAAAAAAAACTCTACCCTTTAGTGAGAGAAGAGAGTAAGTAAAATGCTGTGATTGACTTGAAAAAAACATTGAAAATTTTCATTCGCTGTAAAGTTAAAATGAACTCAAGGATATTAACTTTACAAACATCTAAATGCTGTGAATAAATTTTGTCCACGGAGGATAAATATCCTTAATCATAGAGAATGAGAGCATAGGAGAAGTTTATCAAATTTTTCTATTTACAAATAGAAATTATGAATGACAACAGGAAACGGCAAATCAAAAACTCGCTGAATATTGCAGAATATTGCTGATGCCGTTTTGCTCTAGAACGCGATAAAACTGGAATGTTTTAAGAATTTTATGGTTTTCTTGAATACATGACTCATTATCATATATAATTCAACACACTTTTAAACTCACTCCTCATGATTTTTTTCCTGTACGTATTCATTATCGCCCGAGACGGATGTGATCGCTGTACAATTGTAATGAAGTTGAGATGCTCTCATTCATCTTTAAGTTAACTCGAAATATACATAAAATATTTTTAGAAAGTGCAGTAGAATTTTACCACGGTTGAGCATACACAATGTTTGTAAATTAATCACGAAATTTAAATAATTTGAAGCAAACTAAATTGGCATCAGATGAAAATCTTCGTTTGATTTTCGCTCTGAAGTTCTAATTTCGTTTGCCTTTCGAAAGATATACCCAAATGCTTATCAATTAATTTGGTATCGTGGATGAGTCGTTTGCTAACTCAGAAGCAGTGAATCATTTCCTCAAAGCATTTATGCCTGGAAAATATGCAGTCACCCAAAACCCCTCCACTTTGGAAAACTCCAAACTTTGGCCTCAATCTTGCAGGAAATCGATGACCGGTGGCCGTCTTTTCCTCCTCCCGCTCGCTGAGAAAAGACCCGCCCTCAGCCATTCCTCAGCCCTGCCAAGGAAAAGAATCTTTAAGAAAAATCTTTATTTTCGTTATACCGTTGAGTAAAGAATACACAATGTGTACTTTACTCAAGGTGTACTTTATAAACAGCACCAGTGTATTCTATCTAAATCCGAATGCTATTTGAATAAATGCGGACGACCTTCCCAGCAGTTTCATGGGGAATTGTGTCTTTACTTCGAAGGTACCTAATGCTCTGGCATCATTTGCTAATTCACGAACCCCGTGGAGTGCGAAAAAAGATATTCCATGTTGACTGCTGGGAGATATTGTGGGTATTTGCGTTTTTAGCGTACTTACATGATCTCTTCAATAATATAAATACGATTCAAATTTACACCCAAGATGGTATTCTGCATAAATGATTATACACCTACATGCGCCTGATACATACGCCTACCTACTCTCACATTGACATTATATTATAGATGTCTTTCTACTGTTGCACACAGAATGACTACGAGTTGTAGTAAATGAGAATTAGAGCCAAATATAAAAATTACGTAAGATATCTGTTTAAAGAATCTTTGGGTGCATCAGATTTTAGTGTTTGACTTAATCAAATTCAAGCGCCATTATTTCCTTCTTTTTATTATTTGAAAATACTATATCGTATTGTGACTCTGCTTTACCCGGCCTCTCAGGAAATATTTCCGGCTCGCCACATCAGACAGCGTCTGTCCCATCTGACAAAGCCTCTTGAACTGCCAGTAAAGTCGGAGACCAAGAGCAATCAACAGCCATAGATTGTTCCGTATCCGCGATCGAAAACTGGAATCTATATGTATTATCAAGTTTAATAATCATTGATACATAATTTACTTCAAAACAAGTAGGTTTATTTGAGATTCGATTGTTATTTCATAAAAATAATATAGTTCATAATTACTTTTTTGAATATCGAAACTGCATATTTACGCTTAAGTTCGTAGTACTTCTTTGAGTAGAGTTAAAAGTAATTTTACATATGGTCTCTAGGCTATAATAACAAGTATTAAACCGATCTTTGACGATAATTCGACACATTTGACTACTAAATTTTCATTGAATCTTTGTTGATTATGTAAATCATCGAAGCATTTTAGGTTATCAGCGCTCTACAAGTATTACGTGCATTGTCTGTACTACCTTCCCGATCTTACAGATTCCTTTACTAATTAATCATCAATCACACGTAAGGATATTATGCCACAAGATAACTGGAGAAGAACATAAAAGGATATAGCCGAACGATATCACAAACGTTAAATTCATTTTACAAAAAAGTGGATGCGACGTCGATTTCAATCATGGAACATAAATGTTCGAACTACCGTCAACATCGAACATAATTCATTTATTAAATGAGTTATGTTCGATTTTGACGGTATGGTCAAAAGGCTTCACTCAATTCATTGAGCGAAAGTCTGGAAATGGCTTTGTCTACCATACACATATCGTTCTCATAGTAGTCTCTTGAACCCATTCGTGAAAGCTAATGCTTAAAAACTCTTGATAAACTATTATTACTGTGCCAAACCATGAATGGCAGCAAAGAACTGCTGCATTTTTTTTGGAAGTTACACGATAGCCATCATGATCTTCAAACTGCCATTTATTACTCATCAGTACGATTTCGTTTCGTTATTGAAGTTCAATTTAACCTTTACGATAACCTCTTTTGGTATAGTTCTCTGGTATAATTATTCCATATTGGTTCTAAGCTGATATTCTACTTGGTTATTTTCTCTAGTTTTCCTTTTGATTTCATTTTCACAGAGATTTTTCCCAGAACTAACCAATACTCACAATCAGTTCCTACACCTGCTGAGTTTAGGGTTCAGATATTTTATTTCTGATTTGCATGTATTTTTATAAGACCTCTAGCTCGTGAGGACTCCAGAATCCTATGAGCAATATAAGGTAATCCGATACTTAACTAGTCTCCTGGTAAGATGGATAAATAAAGAATACTACTTGGAGGAATAATAGGAGCAGTTCTTCAAAAGACTTGAAAGTGACTTCTGTGTATCGCAGAAACAAATATGGCTATACATACGACAGCAGCGTAATAAAATGGCCGAACTTATTGGAAACGAACAGAACAACCAAAGAAAATTTTTAAATAGATATAATAGAATCGTTTGAAGGAAGCAGGAACAGAAAATATACCAAAAATAACAGATGAAATACATATCTGCAACAAAAAAATTGTAAAAACTATGTAATCACTGATGAATAGGAAATCGCCGGGACAAAATGGGATAGCAAATGCATTGCTAAGGTATGGATGTGAATGCTTAATATCACAACAAACGAAAGTCGTCCAAAAAATAATATCACTCCGTAAAAGTGTCAAAAGGGTAATAAACACAACCCTAGTAACTGCAGGGGTATAAAATTAGTAAACACTGCACTGAATCTTACAACAAAAGTAATATCTAATTTAAAAAATACGATTATATCACTATCAGAAAGAGCAGATCTGGAAGGTCATGCGTGGATGCAGTATTCGTATTGAGAGTTTGAGATAGACCATAGAAAAGTTTATATTTATATATAAAAATTCAGCCTGCGAGTATTTGTGCACACAAAACTCGATAAGTATTCATCCGATTGCAATGAAACTTTGGTGATTTTTTGTTCGCGTGCCCACGAAGGTTTCTGAATTATAAAAATTGCAAATTTTGGGTTTTTTTACCCCAATATTGTTAACATTTACTCCCATAGTAAAAATATTGAATTCGGTGCAGAGTTTCTTTATTTGCTTTTTTAAATTAGTTGCACTCAAGATAACGGATGGATATTTTTTGTCATAGAACGCATAAAAAATTCAGTAATAAATTATTTCATGCAATTTTCTTATACGCTTCGTTTTTGTCCAAGTATTGCGTTTTTATCTCTAAATTCATCAGTTTTTCTTCCTTTTCAACAATAGAAATTTCCTTGGGAGCCAGACGTGAATACACTTTTAATAGCTATTTCATGAATGGCTATTCACGCCTGCAGTATTTAAAGGCCAAGTTCAGTGACTAATTTGATAGTTGTAGTCAAACGACCAGAGTTCCCTGTTCGTCTTGCCTTCTCAAACAATGTCAATCGCTTCGAGCGTGTGGATTAAATCTGAAAAAATCCATGTTTTTCACATGGCCAATTATATGCATGTTGCATGCTCACGAGTGGGACAGCCGACTAATTTATTTTTTTTTGCGGAGGGTGGTAAGACCAAAAATATTTTATATCCCAAAACACTTGAATACATTTTTTTCAACCTGAATTTAATACACAAAAATTATTTCCTATCATTTATTTTTTACATGTAAATGTGTTGGTTTTGTATATGTGTGCCTACTTAGAAAGAAAAAGGCATTGCAACGTAAGCCGGGCACAGCTAGTAGAATATAATATACCAGTATATTTCTGTGGTAAGATGGCTAAATATGATATGTCCGTATTTTTTAGTTATGCATACCGTTGGATTCATCTCCGTGAGATCTATAAGATGGCAAAATGTGATGTCAACAGCCCTTAAGATGATAGGAAAGTCTTCCTACGAAACGTCGGCCATCATGCAGGCATTCACTCGTTACGAAACCCGAGAAGAATTCACCAAATAAAAGCTCAGTGTTTTCCCTCTTGCCCAGAGCCCCACGTCTTGCAGGCATAATGAAAATCATTCTCGAACCGTGGACTATCCATCGCTGTCCTTCGTCAGGCGAAAGTTGGTTGGCACATTTGGCTAAGCGATCTTTGGACTCATTGCCAAGGCGGTCTCACACTTTCCTGGCTCGCGGAATACCGGTTAGAAGCAGGGCGAGGAGGAAAAAAGAGCGACTTTCTACTAATGGATGGCTCTCGAAAAAAAGTTTGTCTTAAAAAAAAGTTTTTTCAAAGGCGATGATTAGTCACAGCGCAATTATTTATTATAATTTCACTGTGACAATGTTCCAGGACAAATTTAACTGTTCATCTCCATACTTGTTTCTTATTTATTTAAAAATTGTTCATCAAATGTTTATAATTTTAATTTAGATTAAAGACTATTCATTCCCACGTTGGTAAAACTCTTGTCTGCTATTAACAAAAAAAATGCATTGGAAGTTTCGGAAATGCAGTTTTCGTAATTATGACTAATTTATTATGCATAGTAGGTAACGGACATGATGAAAAAATAACTTAGTATATTCAACACTAAAACGTTTATTTCCGATCAAGGTTTCGACTGCTCAGTTGTTATTATCCTTGATAGTGACCGCTGAGCAGTCGAAACCTAGGTCGGAAATAAAATTTTAGTGTGGATATACTAAGTTATTTTTTCGTCATGTTTGTAACGATGTTCCACAAAGTTACTTCTTCAACTATTAATATAATAGTAGCTAACATTTGGTCAAACTTAATTCTTCCTTCCGCTCCGAAAACAGGGACGCAGGGACATGATGCAGGGACGGAATGAGAAACCGTCTTACTTGATGAAATTTATCAGATTTCTAAATTAAATAAACAGCCAAGGTCCCTGTCATCAGCTGTAAAAATATCAATTTATGCGGAAAGCTACGAGAGGAGGAAAGTAATGAGAGCCGCTAAGTTGTGACAAGGAAAGTTATGAGTGCAGATTTACGCCCCCTATCTATTTGGGCGAGAAAATGCCACGTCTCTTTTTTATCACAGAAGCTTTTTTTCGATTCGGAAGAAAATATTTACCGACCCGACGGATTACCTCTTGCTAATCACGGAATCCTCCTAATATTTCGCCCGCTGATGTGCGCGCTGCCTATGCAATGAATGAGAGGTGTGTAAAACGAGCGTCTCTGAAATAACAGACGACTCTCTAGTAGACAGCACACCCGCAAGATGTCTCACGCCAAGCCTTCATCCATTCCTTCCAAGCACCATCAACGAAACTCGGGCGATGCGTGGCTCGAAAAAGCTTTAAGGAAAAACACCGCCATCCCCGCGGCTATAGCACGACTTGTCAGTCTGTCCCCGCAGCAGCGACCGTCCACACGCCAACCGCCGCTTCGCGCTTTTGCTTCGCCTCCTACTGGCCCGCTCCCGAGAGCGTAACTTATCGGAGGAAAAAGCCCCGCCATAACAGGTGAGTGCCTCCATAATCCGAACGCAAACAAAAAAGTGCAGTCATACCTTTTCCAGATGCGCGTGAAAGCTCCCTAGGTTCCAAGATAGTCGATCAGCTGCTCAGTTTCACTCTTTCCTTCGCTCCTAGATTCATGAGAAGCTCGTAAAACTGAAAAAATGCTCCCAAATATTTATTATCTTCGGTCCGTTTGTTAGCAAATTTCCTTTCTTTTGCCAACACGTTCGTCTTGATTGGACGTTTCCTGATAGGAATTGAAGCGTGTTTAAAGTCACCACGTCCATCGCCCAATCCCCAGTGTTCAATCAACAATCATTTTGCTTCATCACTGAGCAAACGGCGGGATTAAAACTGTGTCGCAACGGCAGGTCAATCCGTAAGTCTCGATAGATGGTCAATCGAAAGGAAGCATCGCAGCATGCAATCGTCGCACGATACTCTGTGGAGTAAACTACTGACTTAAAGCGGATGTGACTAAACTCGATTTGGCTCTAAATACCGATATGAACAATTTTCCGATCGCCGAGTTCCACGCAGTCCCGGTCAGCATTTCATTTACGAATGAAAGTGAAAGTATGTCGGCGTGAAAGCGTTCATTTGAATTCCCGCGACCTTTCTCGGCATCTGAAGTCGTATTGCCTCGGGCAGTATAATTGATTGACCTTGTGGGAATTTAGTGTCTTCAGCGTATAAGTATATATCATTCTCAGGGTATCAGTAGAAGGCCTTCGAGGGTCGAGGAATTCAGTTGATAATCAAGCAGATTAAACTTTGAAAAAGGACAAATTAATTTACGACTGAATTACGTAAGAGTAACTGTCAGAGCTGGTAGACCGAAGGAGACAATTCCATTTTGACGACGGTCAAAGTGAACAATGCTTCGGGGCTCTGTCAGGGTCATTCGGTGGTGAGCTTAAAACTATTTCCGCTCACACGGCACAGGTTATTTAACACGACGCTGTTGGGTGGATACAAGTAAGCCTTTCATAATCGCAATGAGCGAATGTTCGTGTCTTTCATGAACGTCAAGCTTGTTTTCGGCTGAACTACGAGAACTGGCGAACTCCGATACCTCCAATACTCCGTCAGAAGTATAGTAAAAATTGCTTGACACATTCATTCGGCAAAGATGTCGCCAGAGATACGCCCATTTCACTTTTGAAACTAATGCCTTTTTGAGAGTCATTGGGCACATTCCGAGGCTCAAACCTAAAAATCTATTGTGAGCTTTGAATTAATCATGTGAATAAGAGATAACCTCATCGTCGTCAATATTCATCATTGTGAAGGTTTGTTTGCTGCAGCTCTCCCACTAATTTTCCTTTCTTCCAACCTCTATTTCCTTCGTAAACATTCACTCTAACATCCTCCATAATATACCCACGTGTTTCATTTTTGGTCTTCCTCGGTAATTTTCCCCACTCTTCTCTCCTTCGTTTAGTGTGTTCAAGAGACTATTATTTCTCCTAACGTGTCCAATTAGTCTGTCCCTCATACTTTGCAGGGAGTTCTGTTAACATCTTCTCTCGCCAGCTCTTTCTTTGTAAAATTTCCTCCGTGAATTGGATCTCCACTAGGAAACCAATAAATTAGGTTTCTCCATTTTTCTAAAACTCATCCACGGCTAATTTTTCATTTGAAGGAAGTTGGGGCTACATTGTGAGTCAGCATTCTTTTCATAGCAATTTTGGGCAGCTGAAATGCACATCTATGCCCTGCAGATTCACTTGACTAAGTCTCATACTCTTTATTTAATATTCCGATTATGATGCGCTGTTTGTGTCCGCAGTAACTTATGACTGTCGTGATGTAAAACAGTTCGTGTTCCGTGTCTATGGTGTCTATCGACTGAAAAACTTGAGACATAAATGCACTGCTGTCATAGCTGTTGCTTGTAAATTAAATTCAAGCTCTGAACGAGAACTTATGAGCAATACTCTGGTAATCCATATGACACCTTGGAATATTACAATAAAATATTTCAATTCTCAATTTTTTAAAGCAAATAAAGAGAACTATTGATGAGTCAGATTTGAGTTTGTTTTCCATAAACTTTCAGCCATTTCTATTTTTTTCCTAAACTGTTCGAAATTTCTCTTATACTTATGCTAAGGAAACACAATGAACGAGTAAATTACATAATCTATCTGTTCCGGAATATGATTAAAGGAAAGTCATCTATAACTAATTACAAGTCAATTATCCTCGCACAAAAGTGGACGCTGCAGCGTGTTGGGGAAAAAAAGTAGCAAGAAACAATGGAAACTGGGGGGAACATCTTAAGTTTACTTTTGGAAATAGTAATCACAGGAAGTGAAGAAGAGTGTCAATAAATAGGTTAGTAGATACTAGCGCCTGTATGCACATTCTAGCAAACACAACTTTAGCCCTCAGTATAAAAGAAAATTGTGTTATAGTCTTCAAAATACTTGAATATTTTGCTGTGGTTGTTATTTAGTTATATATAAAGTACCTATACATTTGAAAAGCCACTCTGAAATGAAAATCACAATGAACACTTTCATTAATATGCCACGAACGCCTCAACTCAGAAAGTCTTGCAAGTTAAAAATGGATCTGCTATATTTTTGGTATAACAACACATTTGTACATTTTCATTTCATTTTGAATATACATTTTCTGACATTATCAGTCCATGAACCATACCAGAAAGATATATTCTCTCCGTGATGATGATGTTAGCGTAGCAGTTATGTGGTGATCTGAAATATGTATCTTCCTCTGTTTTAAAGATTATGTCAGTGGATCCAACTCAAGTCGAATTAACTCCAAATTACGAAATTTCATTGGTAATGGCTCCCTTATCATGACAGCTTACGACTTAGCGTTCACTTTTACTGTCTGACATTTGGTGAACCTTGCGTTCTCTTCGTATTGTCTAAACTCCAATGAGAATTATATCATGGACACTGTTTCAATGAGCTGAGCCAAGGTGAAATAAAAGCCACAACCCTGTCGGCAAAAACCATTAATATTGAGAGTGCATATATGCTATGCATAGGTAATGCCACCACCCGTTGAAAAAATAATTTCAGTGTAAGGTAAAATGTTTATTGATCCAAGTAGTGGGTCAGTGAAATTTATGAAGCTGAACTCCATCAGATTTCGGCATCTTGATTTCGTTTTGTTCGATCATACTGAGATTAAAATTATATCGGGCTACTTCCTGGATACTGCTCTGGAACAAGCACTTATCAACATTTTAAATACCTACTATATTACGGCGAAGGTAAGAAATCGGGTCAAGGAATTCCCGAGTGGTGCTATCAGTGCTATCGCAGCCTAGATTCCACTTCCGCCAGTAGATTTCCGGATGCAGTGGTCTGCGAAAAGCATGCTCTATATTCATGAGCATGTTATTCATCGTAAGCTTGGAGCAGTCGTGGGGAAAAAATGTTTAAAACATTTGCGGCGCTACTCTTAGGGGACTTAATGATTCGTTAAGTGAACAGCAGGAAGATCCTCGGAGGAAAACGTGAAATAGATATTCTGGCTTGGCCATATTTTTTAATATGAAGCATGCATTTGGGACCCCACGCAGAAAGATTGAATGCGCGAAAAAACACAATACGAATGAAATCCACGTGCTTAGTTCAAAAGTGATACGAGCGAATAGCGAGAGCAATGAATCTGATGGAAGAAATAGGTTGGAAGCCACTAGAGACTCGGGAGGCTACATGCTAGACTAATATCACTTGAAATATTCGTATCATTGAATTAAACTGCAATAGTTGTACTGTACACAAAAATGTAATATACAATAATACACAACACGTGTTTCAACGCTTAGGGCGTCATCATCAGGTGAAAGCTGTGACCAGATCACGTGAGTTTCAGGGTGACAAAGTGGGGTATTATGTTAACCCCTCAATCATCATAGTATTACAATCCTAGGATTGCTATACTGTAGCCCTCCATTTCGCCCTATCCCATGCCAGTTCCTTCACTTCCCTATAGTTCTTCTTCCCCGTATCCCTCTTGACTTGCCCCTAGTACTTGTCTCTTGGTCTTCCTCTGGGGACTTTCCCTTCAATTTTTCCCTCCATTATGCTTCTTATGTAACCGTTGTGTCTCATAACATGGCCAACCCACCGTGTTCTTCTTTGGCGTATGGTGCTCCACAGTGTCCTTTCTTCTCCAATTCTTCTGTATACCTCCTCGTTTTTCACCCTATCCGTCCATTTGATCTTTAGCATCCTCCTCCAGCACCATGTCTCGAAGGCTTCTATTCTTTTCTTGTCAGTTTTTCCAATGGCCCATGCTTCTGATCCGTAGAGTGCTACTGCCCACACGAATGTTTTCACGTATTTTTTCCTTGTCTCCAGTCTTATGCTCTTCGAGCAGAGTAGCGGCCTTTTGGCCATGAAT
This sequence comes from Pyrrhosoma nymphula, assembly GCA_963573305.1. Taxonomy (NCBI): domain Eukaryota; kingdom Metazoa; phylum Arthropoda; class Insecta; order Odonata; family Coenagrionidae; genus Pyrrhosoma; species Pyrrhosoma nymphula. Next base: position 102,596,906 of record OY754335.1, on the reverse strand, counting down.
GCCGTCTTAGCTTGGGCTATTCGACGCTTGATGTATGTCGTGCTTCTTCCATCCCAGGTAATGGTGCTCCCGAGGTAGGTGAATGATTCCACTTGCTCCAATCTTTCTCCTTTGAGGCGGACGTCGGCCACTACTTTCTCTCTTTCGCACACAATTATCTTGGTTTTCTTCTTATTGACTTTCATATTGTATTCCTGGAACACTTTTTCAATTGTGTTCAGTGAGTTCTGTAGGTCTTCCTCGTTTTCTGCTACGATGGCGATATCATCAGCGAAGCGTAGCATGTTGATTTATTCTCCATTCACTTTGATTCCTTTGATTCCTTGTTCTTCTATTGCTTTTATTGCTTCCTCCATGTACATATTGAAGAGTGCTGGAGACAAGTTACATCCTTTTCGGACCCCTCTTGTTAATTTTTGCCTTCATATTTCTTCCATCTTGCATGCGTATTGTGGCCACCTGGTCCTTGTAGAGTTAGTAGATGATTTTTCTGTCATTGTAGTCCAAGCCAAGTTTTTCCATAGTATTGAACAACTTATTCCATTCGACATTATCAAATCCCTTCTCAAAGTCCACGAAGGCTATATACAATAGCTTGCTCACGTAGATCATTTTCTCTGCCAGTAGTCTCAGGCATAGTATTGCCTCCCTTGTCTCCTATTCTTTCTAAATCCAAATTTGTTTTCTGACAGGTTTTCTTCAATTTTTCCTTCAATTCTTCTGCCTACTATCCGAGTAAGGATTTTGGAGGCATGTGACACTAGACTCAAGGTTCGGTGCTCCTCGCATTTCTCAGCCCTTGCTCTCTTCGGCATGGTCGCCATTGAGCTCCTCTTGAAGTCTTCTGGCAGCTTTCCGGATTCGTAGCAATCTTGGATTATTCCATATAGTGTCTCGTGCTCTTTCACCAAGCGCTTTGATTACTTCCCCGCTGATTTTATCTTCTCCGGGCGCCTTTCCATTCTTCAGGTCTCTAACTGCTCTCTCAAATTCGCTTTTTAGTATCACTGGTCTACGGTTGTCTTCCTCCACTTGGATCTGTTCATCTGTGAATGCTTCTCCTAGGGGGATCGGGCCTCGGTATAGCTCTTAAATGTACTGTTTCCATCTATTGCCGATTTCTCTATCTTCCATTAGCAGTTTCCCATCCGAATCTCTGATGTTTTTGCATCTTGGTTGCCTTTCTCCGAAGTGCCTCTTGATTAGGTTGTATGCCGTTTCTTAGTTCCCTTCATCATATTATCGTTGATGTTCTCGCAGCAGCTTTCAATCCATTTCTCTTTTGCCTTTTTCGATTCTCTGATAACTTGATTCCTTAGCCTCTTATACAGTACTTCTTTTGTTTCATTTCTTGCATTCTTATACTTTCATCTTTCTTCAATGAGGGCTATGATATGCTCCGTCATCCATGGTTTCTTAATTTCGACCTGCTTGCTTGCTAGTTGTCCTCTGCTACTTCTGTGATGGTCTTCTTGAGGCTATTCTATTTCTCTACTACAATTTGGCTGGATTCCTTTGTTATTCCCACCTTCTCATCAATGGCAGCAGCAAATTTTCTTCTTCTTTCCTCCTCTTGCAGTGGCTTTAGGTTCCATCTTTGTTCTCGTTTCGTCATTCTTATCTTCTTGTATCTCAGTTGACTTTCCATTACCACTAGATTGTAGTCACTGTTGATATCCGCCCCGGGGTAAGTCTTGCAATGCTTCACTTGGTTCTTGTACCTTCGTCTTACCAGAATGTAGTCAATCTGGTATCTGGCTCTGTCTCCTGGCATCTTTCATGTGTATCTTCTCCGTTGGTGTTGCATGAAGAGGGTGTCTGCCACCACCAAGTTCTTCTCGCTGCAGAACTCCACTTGTCTTTCTCCTCTCTCGTTCCGTTTCCCCATCCCGAACTCTCCCACTGTGTTGCCATCCTTTCCCTCTCCAACCACTGCATTTCAATTCCCCATTACTATCAGGTTTTCCTTCCCTTTGACTGTGCTCAGGACCTCTTCTAGTTGCTCGTACATTTTTTCAATTTCTTCTTCCGAATGGTTGGACGTTGGCATGTACTACACCTGCACTATTACTATATCTGTCGGTTCTCCTTCTTGATTACCATTATCCTTTCGTTGTACTGCCAATGTGCCTTTACTCTTCTTCCCCATTCTTTCTTCAGGATGAATCCAACTCCCGCAATCTTCTGGTTATCGCCGGAGTATATGACTCTATACCCATCACTCCAGAAGTCGTCCGCTCCCGTCCACTTGATCTCGCTCACTCCTACGATGTCTAACTCCAGTCTGGCCATCTCCATCTTCAAGTTCTCCAATTTCCTGCACACCCCCAATGATCTCACGTTCCATGTCCCTATCCTGCATCTGACACCTTTGACTGGTGTACCCTTCCCAGTAGTCCCCACCCGGAGATCCGGTTGGGGGACTATTTTACCTCCGGATTTTTTTTACCGGGAAGGAGCCCCTCGATAGGTACTATCTATCTCTAGAGCTGGTAGAAGCAATAAGTTAGAGAGATACGCTACTGAACTGATAGGTACATAAACCCCCTCTTTACGCGCACAAATAGTGACTACATGCAACAAAATGTGAGCCCGACACTAGGACACCCCACGTCCACGTACATCTCACTATTCGTCCTTTCCCCCTTTCAATTCCCTGTCCCTTTTCCCTACCTTCTTTTCCGCAGCTGTGCTAACACCACGTGCTGCACGCCCTTTTTTGCGGCTCGCGGTGTAGTGTGAGAATGTACATGGAAGGATGCGGTGTGAAGAGCATGCGTGTATCTCTATACATATATGAATTCGCCCAACACTGACTGACTGACTCTGAAACGCTCAAACTTAAGTTTTTCACTAAAAGATGGCACTAAAGTTACAAAATTGCAAAATTTATAAACTTTATCAATGTACTGCACGGGGTCACTTTCTACCTGCCGGGAAGGTTGACCCTCGTGCGTCCCCAACCTCGAGAGAGGATCCGGATTAGCTCGAAAGCGAGCGAGGGCCTTCCTAATGAGGGTGTTCTAGAGACTACCTGGGTCCATCCGCCATGCAGTCCCCCTGAAATCGACACTACCCCTAAAAGAAAAGCTTTTCTAAATTTGCGCATGTTTAATCTTTCTTTTACTTGCTCTTTGATACTAGCAAGAATCATTTCAACATGCAATCGCAATGATATAGTTCTAATTCCCAGGACTGATATCACTCCAACCGACACAAAATTTCCTTTCACATTAAAACGCCGCCAATTTCCGATAATTCCTACTTAGGGGCTGTCCATAAATCACATCCACACGATTGGGGGGGGGGGGGTCAACACCTTGTGTCGATGTGTAACAGGTGGGGGAGGCTATGCTTCATGTGAAATCCGCACTTCTACTGTATATTATGTCTTATCTGGTCTTATTTTCACTCAGACTGTGGGGGGGAGTAAAGTTTTTTCATTTTTGTGGCATCATTAAAGGGGGGGGACACTATTTGTGACTTACTGTGACGGGGTTCTAGTTTAGTCCAAAATTGTATGACATCATTTATGGACAGCCCCTAACACTATTACAATAAACAAGGTACATACAAGGCCAGTCATTTGATCGAGTTGGAGACCGCAGTATGTATTTTCACATGGCCAATTGTATGTGGCTTTATCGCGTTCAAGAGTTGCAAGTCAATTGAAGGAGTATATTGAATCAAATACACAGCAAGGAAGATTATCGAATGATCAGAGACAATTGACGCGGAATGTACTTTTTCAATAGGTTCTTGATTAAAAACAATTTTTTGTCAAATATTTTTTATATCATTCCATGTATACCAGAAATAATTCTCATTTGTACAAGATTAAAAGAAACTGAATTTTTAGTTAATATTTCGTGTATATTAAATCAAATTTTTTGTTATATTCGAAGGTGACGTCACTTTGGAGTCGTCCCTAACATTATAGGCCACGCAGTTTGCAATCATTCCTGCGCTTTCGTTTAAAATCTTTAACGTTTGTGCTTCTGTTGTTTTACCGATGCAAACGGGTAGAGTGTGAGGAATTGAGCTAATAAAAGCCCCCCCCCCCTCCCCCCTGAGTTCCGCAATCGAGCTTTTAAAATTCTTCAATGCTTGTAACTATGGCACTTGTGGGCATAATGTGTCGAAATAGGTTGCCCGCTGTTTCGCGCGTTTTTGTTAGTGAAACGGCTCCGCTATGGTTGACCACCGCTGCACTATTACTGGTGGACGCAGTTAGTTGAAGAAAGCGCCGGATGACGCCATCTCATCGACCGCGAAGTGCAGTAGTACGTGGGTGAGGATTGGAGGGGGCGCTCGTAGTGATCACGAGACTGCTTCCGGAGCACCTGTGGCGCCCTCCTAGCGGAGTAAGGGAGTCTCCCGAGTGATCATCCGAGTGTTCGCGCAACGCAATTATGAGATATCCCATTTCGTCCTCGACCATATGCACATCGCCGGAATTATTGCGCTCTCCATTGGAAAGATCCCAGATGAATCATTTTGTGCACCAGCATTGTGAGCGTTCCAAAGCCAGGTGCCAGCGCCTGGGTATTATATTATATAGAATATATTTTTCCTTTCTCTTGGAAACAGGATTAGACAGGAGTTCACACCAACCGACAGCCCTCTCCACGATCCGAACACATCAAACCGACAACGCAAAATTATTATTGGTTGTGGCAGTAGAGGGAACGAGTTTCATCTCTATGAATAAAAATCAGCTGATTTGACTGATACAAAATTAACTGGAGCAAGATCGCTCTAAGGTAGGTAATGCGAACTAGTTTCCTGCCTATTCGCGGTTGAACTTGTTCGTGTGTTTAAGTCATATCCCAAATATTGATTAGAGATTATTAGTTCCCCAATGTATTCTTTTTTCTGTCGCCACCTTAATTACCTCAATTTTGTTCGCCTAATAGTACTCATGAAGTTGACTTTCCGTTCCTTTGAAATGAAAATTTAAATGTGGAAACAAATAGACCACGAACGAAAGATGTTTCACGTAATTGCTACAGCCAACCAGCCGGTCGGCGTCAAATTAGTGTCAAGCGTGACGAAAATGAATGTCAAGTTATCTTATCAACCGTCCTTCTAGAGATCGGTGAAACTACACGAAATAATAATTTTCGAGCATTTTATGGTACAAACCAGATGCTTTGAAAGGTAGATAAAAATACTGAGTAAATGTGCGTGGAAGTTAAAGGGGAAGAAAAAATACGAGGGAGTTTGGTGTCAATATTGATAACAGAAGTGATAATGGGAATTAAAGGGCCTTCATTTACGCAATCTTACAAAAATGGATATTCTTTGGACCATTCCAATGTGACAACTCTTGAGCTTTGTTCCACTCGAAAAATTACTGCCGGTGACAAATATAAGGATCGAGAGGCACCGATTGAAAAGCAATTAAGACATCTTAATCCTCGCGACACTTCCATTGTGCCTCATGTACACGGTTGGCTCCCTTCAAGTGGCAGAGCAATGGGGAAGGAAATCCTTTATCAAAAATTAGCTCATACATTGTAGTACATCCCAGTAGTTTATATTAGAAAATACTTAACTCCGCAACCATGATTTCCGTGTGAAATAGTGATGGCCCGCTTGATATTTTTCTGGAGTTTGAATCGATATGGACCTCTTTTCATTGTAGTTACTAGGGGAGGCGACCATTGAAAGCTATTATTTGCGCCATTAGAATAGTTTTATTGCAATTTAACGTGATTTCAGAGAAGGCAGGATATAAAATACGTCCCCGATGTTGTCCTATCATTAAAGAAAGGGGACAAGAGGTTCGCAACTAAATGGCCCATCTGACGGACAAATTATTGTACTGGAGGAGCTCTCTCCAGTGAATAATGTCAGGAGCGTCGAGAGGAGAGCGAAGCGAAGCAAAAAAAAATAGGTTATGAGTTAAAATAATCCATATGATCACTATCACTCATAAATTCGGAGTTGGGCAAGGGAGGTCAAGTAGAGCTTGTCCGCTTAAAACATTGAGGGCAATGAGGTTTAGTAATTCAGGGAAGGATAGACATCACCCGGATTCAAATCCAGATTCCCCTTTCAGAATCCGAAAGTTATACTCATCAGCCGATTATGTTGCCTTCGCGCATATTGTCAATAGGAATGGCCAAGTTGTGAATCTCTCAAACTCTTTTTATTTTCTTTCTCTGAAAAACTTTTCAGGAGAGCCAAAAAAAAGACTGCACTGCCACCAAAAATAGTTTTAAATGTATATGAACTACTTAAAAACATGTTATTTGATAAGTAATTTGAATTTACAGATTTGAAATTTTACTGTAGAGATTCTTTTTATAGTTAATAATCTGAATAATTTAGCATGAACTAGTAATTTTAGCAAAAATTTACAGCTTTATATTTTAGTGACAATAAGTATGTGCGTCAAATTCTTTCACCCTGCTCGACTACCAACGAATCAAAACCCATCAGTATGAGGAGAAAACGCAATCCGCTGGAAAACAACCAGGATTAAGGAGAGCTGGCTTATTAATCTTATTTCCTTCCCAAAATAGGCTTCATGAGCTGCCAGCTATTAAAATCTAAGAAAATCAGTTTTTTTATTTCAATATTACCCTACAGTCCGTTCGGATCTACCCTCTCCCTACCGGACGTAAATAATAGGAAATCCATTAAAGCCATCACCTATTTGTCGCGGGGTGGAGATAAGATTTTCTATGGCGACGTCGAGTGACGTGAGTTCGGCATGCTGAAGCTTCTTCCGGTACAACCGGAGTAACCGTAGAACACAAGCGTAGTTTCCATGGCCGGACGGAATTTAATCTACTTTGCTTTTTATTATATTTCTTACTTAGACTTTCTCTTGAGACATATCCAGATTATGGCCTGAAATATTTTCTCGTTTTGCATATAACGCGAAATTGAAGCCAATATAATTTCCTCGGATGTTTGATTATATGTATAGCGCTCATGCTGATGATATAGCGCTGGTGGCTGAAAGTAGAGGAGAGCTAGAGAGTCTAACAAGAACCCTAATTAGAGAAGCAAAATGTGTAGGACTTGAAGTTAATCAGGATAAAACAAAATACATGAAAGTGGTGAGAAGGACTAGAGTAAACGGGCAAGAAAGTTTGTAAGTGGATTATTTGTTATTTGAAAGTGTGACAGAATTTAAATATCTGGGAGTAGTCATTACAAATGACAATAGAGAGGAGAATGAAATAAAAAATAGGTTAGCCTCAGCTTCAAGGAGATATCTACATCTAGATCTACAAAATACCCTGCAAGCCACCTCTGGGGTGTGTGGCAGGGGGTGAACCCACATGCATTACACTATACCCTAAAGTTAGTGTAACTACGACTAATTATGCATTAGCACTAATTATGCATTTGCACTAATTATGCATTAGCACTAATTATGCATTAGCATAAATCGCTAATGCTTGTCACGAGGTTGCTTGACATACTAGTCTTTAGAAATAATACTCAAATCTAAATGGCTCTCTTGAAAAACCAAGATAAATATTTATCATTCCATAATCATCCCAGTACTACTATATGGATCAGAAACGTGGGAATCAACCAAAGACTCTAATAAAACGTTAATTGTTTTTAAAAATAAAGTATTGAGGAAAATATTTGGCCCAATTCAAGACCAAGGTGGATGGAGAATTAGGAAGAACAGAGAGTTAAGGTACATCTATACATACCCAGGTATTGTGGCAATGGCTAGGAGCCGTAGATTAAGATGGGCAGGACATGTATGGAGGAGAGAAGAAACTGCTATAATGAAGAGTTTCTACCTGGGAAAACCTGAAGGCGGAAGACCACCCGACAGACCTAGAATGAGGAGGAAGGACCAGGTTGAAAAGGACATCGATAGACTAGGGACTACACTCAGAGCGGCAGAGAATATAACAAAATGGAGAGGCATTGTCGGTGAGGTAAAAAACCTGCTGAGGTTTCAATGGTCAAGGAGGTAAGGCAAGGTTTGATGATATGCATCTCATGTTCATTTATTTTTTTTTAATGAGGACCCATTTGCTAAAAATATTGTGTCACTGGTATAGGCTTTTTTTGTTTAAATTCAAGTTCTCATGAGAAGAGAGGGAAAGCTGTTTACAGATTCTGGCGTCACCTTGTGGAAGCTACTTCTTACTGTCGATAAAGTCAATATTCAAGAAGGGCTACTTTATTGACTCTCTACCAAAAAGCGGAATATCGAAATTCCAAAATGTCTTAATGATGTCACTAGCGTCTGTTCTCCTTCGAAGCTTATTGTCGGAAGAAGACTCACCTGCGAAGGTGAAGCAAGGAATGCACCACCCGGCACGTTTTGAGAACAAAAACAGGAAAAAGCAGCCTCCCACAAACATGCGACGAGATAAGCAAATGAATATGTAAATACCGATTAAGAAAACAAGGATAAACGTTTGCGTGAGGATGCTTTTGAAAACGTCAAGCTCAATTGGCCACCAGAACACTCTTAGAAACCACTTGAGACAGAACCCCTACCCTCCCCCTGAGGCAAGATATCTGAAAATTAAACACGGTGATCAGTCACATCTAGTGATGTAAACTTTCCGGAAATTTTGAAGGCCAGGAAAAATCGGGTTTTTCCTGGAAAAATTAAATATTTTGGGAAAAACACTTCTATAATTTCTTAATGAAGTAACTATCGTACTGCTTAAATATAAAGCATAAAATATAGTTCCAGAATTTGGTAGGAATAGATACCATAGCAGATTAAAGTACTGCAAAAATACATAATTTGTAATTAAATCGAATCAATTAGGCAATCCTGAAAACCCATATGAAGTGGAAACCATAAATTGATAAAGGTAAATTGACTTGGTAGTATTAGACTATATTTAGAATGAGGAGGGTACGTTTTTTTACTTGCTTTGTGGATTTGAAAAAGGCGTTTGACAGAGTTCATTGGGAGACGAATGAAGATGTTTATGAAAATGGGAATGGATTGGCGAGATACGAGACTCATCCGCAACTTATATATGGGCCATAGGGTACAGGTGAGCGCGGCTAGTGGAGAATCAGGGTAGGCAGCAGTTTTGTGTCGCGGGGTATGGCCGTTGATGTTGGCTTGTCTTTTCAAAATGTATGCCTAAGAAATGATAAGAGAGGCTTTTGAGGAGCTAGATGTAGGAATAAAAGTAAGATAGCTGATAAAATCAGTTAGATTCACGGATGATGAGGCGTTGGTTAGTTGATCATCCAAAGGTTTGCACACTATGAGTTGCATTAGAAAATCAGTAGAGAAAATACCGAATGAAGATTAAACAAGACCAAACAAAATTTAAAAGAAGTTCTTGGGCAAATAAAGCTAGGCTGGTCATTAAGGTAGGTGGGCACAAACTGGAGCAAGTAGAGCAATTTAATTGATTCGGTAGTACGTAGGAGGGTATAATAGAAAGGGAACTGCGCTAGCGAAAGAAGCGCTCAGCAATAGGAGGGAGCTGGTGATGGGAATCTTGTGTAGAGGTGCAAATAAAAGGCTGGAAAATAGTTTTAAATGGTGTGTATGGCGCAGAACTGTGAATTCCGAGAAAATGGACCAGAATAGCCTGCTTGTTTGTGAGATGTGGGAGTGGAGGAGAATGGAGAAAGTGCGGTGAACAAAAAGGGAGACAGTCAAGGACGTGCTTGGTATGGTGGGTGAGGAGAGTAAACTTCTGGAGGAAATTGGGAGGGGCAGAGTAGGGGGTAATGACAGTTAATGAGAGGCGAAGAGATGCTGAAGGTCATCATAGAGGGGAGAATGTTGGGTAAGCTGGGAACGGGAAGAAAAAGAATGGGTTTTATGAATGGGATAAAGAGGGGTAAGACGTATGCTGAAATGAAGAAAAACATTGTGCAAGAAAAAAGAGGCTCGCATCTGTATAAACCCACTGGATTTTTACTCACTTCCATTTAAACCTACCTTAACCAGTAGGTTACCCCAATAATAATGAGTTGTTAAATCTTTTTGAAGATTTCACGAGTTCTCTTTACTTTTTTTAGCACTAACAAACCCCTAATTATTGTATTACAATCTAATGCAGTGGATTTCAAATTGGTATGGTGGCTGGAGTGGATTCTACACAAAAAGTGGCAAAATATTTCATTGGCATTCAAACTCTTAAACTTCATTCTATGAGGAGAGTACTTCGTGTGCTATACTTTGCCAGTCCGTATATGACATATGATCGTGGTTTGCTTGCCCTTTTTCATTTAATAGCATGTTAATGCCAGTTCCGAACTTGTATCCACTCAATAATTCTAAGAGGCTAAAATGTAGCTTTGATACTCATCTTCCATGTTAAAAATTATGATCCCCGGTACAGTTGAGTGTAAAGTACTAAATGCATTGTTATATTACTTTTTACTTATAGTTTTCTGAACTATTAATATCTCTACTAGTCAAGTCTTTTTCCAGTGCAAATCGTCCCTCATAAAGCCCACCACAGTACAGTACAGTTATGTGGACTGGAACTGTACTAAATGCTGAATTTAGTCCAGTTTTAGCTCAGTTGCAGTTCACCCACAGTGCAGATTTTTTTCCCTGGGCTGTTATATACCGAATCTATTCTTCAATTCGGATCTGAAAGTTATAGAAAAATCCCCCTCTCATACCTTTGCTCCTGGTCTGAAGCAACAATTTCATGGGGAACATACTCGAATTAAGTTGATGAATAGTTATATACCTATATTTAGAAGCAAATGATGATCTCGGTATATTGGCAGAATGATAAGCCACCCTATGTGCAACCTACCCGCTATTTGTTGACCATTTCTTTGTCAATGCCGAGTGCAAGAGAGCAATGGAAGGTCGCTCTATGATAGATGGAGATATTTCAAAGGATTCCGTATCATCAACTTCATCTTAAATCAAAAACACTTAGAAATTGTTTTTCCAATACCTTAAAACCGAAGGGCAAGAAATGGAGGATGCATAATTAGCTAAATAATGTTAACTAAAATTACGTCGCAGTAAACATGATAGTATGGATTAGGCAATTTTAACTATAATTACACCGCATTAAACATGATAGTTTAGATTGAACACGTTAATCTGTAGAACCGACCATCTGTGACTTTTGCGACAGTTGTAAACTGATCTATATATTTCTTTTCATAGCAGTGGGATTTTAATTACCGTGACTTTCAATAAAAATATTAATGGTATGATAATCAGTGACTATGCCAGTAGCAGCAGCCACTACTGTGATTATGGTTAATTTCAATTGAATTTTCCTACCTTTTTAAGGAAAAAAAGTTTTCGACCTGCAGTAGTAAATTTTCCAAAATTTCCGTTTTTATCCAAGGCTCGTAAAAAAACCTTTATTTCACAAAATTTCTGTTTTTTACCGAGTCCTCACATCACTAGTCACGTGAAAGCTTCTTCGCGCCGCATTCCTGAAAAACAGTGTTCTCCCACTGAATTAATTTCATCGAAATGTATGCATCATCCATGCCGGCTAACTAATTAACTATTCAAAGCAGCCAGGGAATTTGGTAGCATAGGACGCTTTCAGAGCCGACGCGACGTGGCACTGCTATTTACGCTTCAGTCGCCTTCAAAAGTGTTTGTCGATGTTTCTTCCTCTCTTCGTGGAGAAATACGTCAGGTGAGGCCAAAATATATGGTGAATGGGAGTTTTTTCTGAAACAATTATTTACATGTTCACTAAAAATCACCCTTACATGCGGTACCGAGTCGGTAGATGGAATGGTAAGCTGCAAGAACCAGGAATCAGATGCTTGAAAAAAATCTATACAGTTTCGTCTCGTTATTTCTTAGTATTGCCAGCTCTTCCACGTGGTAGGTACACTGTGAGATATCAAAATGATGGCGTCATTAAATTACTCGTTTCCTTGCTTAACCAACGCCGTATATATACGTCGCTGGCTTTATTGCTACTATAAACATAAACGACGAGTACGTCTACTCTAATATCAGATCTCGTATAACACGCAGACCGCAGGGATGAATATCAGGTGAGTCCCACCATGACTTGCTAACGCCTTCTTCAGATTAATGACTGTAGTTTATTTCACTAAAATCCTTGAAACGAAAAAAGCGAGCCGCAACTCCTGATCATCTGGCAATTGGGATTGTATATGAGATTTCCACGGGACAGACCGAAGGGTTGCGTTTCTTGGCTGGAAGATACAATGTATGTAGTCGCTTTTCTAAGGGGAGACGATGGGCAGCATAACGGGAAGCTAGAAAATATTAAACAGGAAATGGAGAGAGGGAAAATATCGGGCTGTGCGATGTGAGATGGAGTGATAGCGGGGACTATTGGAGCGATAGTTACAGCGGAATCTACAGCGGGGGATATGGGAATCAATGTGGAGTAACTATGGTACTGAATGCAAATGAAGGGATGAGGGTAGTAAACATTGAATAGGTGAGCGACACGATACTAGTGGTAGGAATAAAAGCACGCACGATGAATTTCGTATTGTACAGGTGTACATGCCCACAAGTAACCACAGGGAAGAAGAGGTGGATCTTCCTGTTAATAATGTCTGAAACTTTTAAATATCGGATATTTTAGCATAGATCACACAGCATAGCATAGATCATACGATCCTGGTTGAATCTGAGCGTGCAGGGTCCACGGTCCCAACGTAAGTGAATTTAATTAATTGACTCCGACCCTATGGGCCAAATTAACTTCCGGGTGATCCAACCATAGTCATTTTATCACGGACGAGGGTTTCGGGACAAGCACTTGCCAATGATGGGCATGGTGTTCATGTTCCCCTTCCAGCTGGCCAGTTTGAGAGAAAGAGGGAAAATGCTACTTTCGGGAAGGAGGGTAAATTAAACACTCCAAAAAAGATGCATGCGATCAATCAACACAGGGAGGGAAATGCTCCTTATCCACGTGTTCAACACCGTTGCATTGCTATATTAACAGATTATTTTAAAGTAATATCTCCATTGCGTCGATTAAATGAAAATGTGAGTGTGAAAACTACCACAGAGATCATCGTCGCTTCAGTCAGAAGTCACAACTTAAATTTGCAACCCTATAGTGAATTTGGATTACCACATAAGATTACGGATCATGATACACATTCTGATAATCAATTTTGAAGTATGTAGAACCTGTATGACACTAGGCATTCAGTTTTCATTTTTAGGGCTGAGTGATAGAGATTCGGGAATTTATTTTCGGAGCTCATGAGCTGCATCATCATAATATTAGCTCCACTTGACTTAGTAGCTATTTATTGCTCGTTTGATTATTCAAACTATACTTTTTTAAATATTAATGCTGAAGTCTGTATTTGAAGACCTGATTCTTATTCTGGAAGTTTGTAATACTCTTTCCTATGGCCATTATTGAAGGGGACAATTTAAATGTGCGACCCTATAGATAATTTGGATCACCAAATAAGACTACGGACCATTGAACTCTGAAGCCTATAAGATCTGTATGACACTATAGGCATGAGCTGTTAATTAGTTAGGATGGCAAACTTAATTGTGATGAACTGTAATGTTAAATTCAAAAGACTTTTAAAAAGTAGGAGGATGAAGACGTGGAACGTGGAAGTATTGAGAGGATTGAAAAAGAGGGAATGCCAGGAGTTAGTAGAAAAGAGCGATGAAAAGCAAATGGGAACAATTGAGAGACGATGGGAGATTATAAAAACATACCTGTGTAGTAAGAGCGGCTGATAAAACAATAGGAACAGTGGAAGCGAGGAGGGTAAAGTAGCAGTTGGCTACAAAAGAAATTATTAGGAAAATGGGAGAGAGAAGGATGTGGAAAAACGTCAAAACCGATCTAGACAAGAGGAAGCACAAGGAATTAAACAATAAACCCCGTCGAGTGACCAATCGGGCAAAGGAAAACTTGTGGAAGGGGCAATTCGAGGAAATGGAAAAGCTGGTGCAGAATGGTGCAGAAACATGGACTCTGAGAAAACAGGATGGTAATAAACGGCAGGCGTTTGAGTTGTGGGTGCGGAGGAGAATAGAGGAAGTGTGATGGTCGGAAAGGAAGACGAACTATCCTTAGCACAGGGGCGGATTAAGGTTGTTGTTTTGGGGCGGTTTACTACTTTCTGGGGGTCTGGGGGGTGTGGACCCCCCAGATGTGATGTATGACTACCATTTTTCCTATTTTATGAGGAATTACGGGGGGCGACCCCTGCCTCGGCATGGTTGGTGAGGAGAGGGAAATGCTTGAGGAAAGTAGGAGCAGGCCGGGTTGGTGGTTGGAACTGGTAATGACAGGCAAGGGGATGCGGAAGGCCATGATAAGAGGGGAGGATGTTGGGTGAGCGAGGAAGAGGATGGAAGGGTTTTACGGATGGAAGGGTGCGAGGTAGGACGTATGCCGAGCTGAAGAATGAAATTGTGTGCGGAGATGGAGGCGTTCGGCTGTAAAAGATTAGTATAATTACTCCTACTACCATCTAAACTTACCTTTACCGGTAGATCACCGCTATTTAAAAAAATACCCATTGACAGGTGGATTAAAATCACTTATGTATGAAACGCTCCACCTATGTATGAAACGCTCGGTTGGGCCATGTTGAAAGGATGGAAGAGTATAGAATGCCCAAATTGTTAATAAATAGGAATATGGAAGGGAGTAGGAGGGGAGGAAGACCACGCAAAAGATGGCTACAAAATGTTGCAGAGGACCTGAAGACAATGGGGATTGGAAGATGGAGAGAGAAAGCAAAAAGGAGAGTCGAATGGGGGCATATAACTGAGGAAGCCAAGGCCCACACCGGGCTGTAGAGCTGAGGATGAATGAATGAAACGCTGTACAAGCCAACAGTATAGTGTGTATGGAATGGGGTGATCTTCAACCGACATGCCCCACAATCAGTGCCGTCCCTAGGGAAGTGCGACATATGCCGCTGCACTGGGCCCCGCGTCTATGGGGCTATGCCCCCGCCTGGGCTTGTCTCTTTCAGACGGCGCGGGCGCGGGGAAACCCGCCTATTACCTGAAATTAAATACTAATTAGTGCAAATGAAAATTTCTTGAAATAATTAGCCAGTTCGTGGGTTAGTTTCCTTCTTTCCATGAAATATGCTACAATATCAATAAGGGAATGCAAAGTTAAGGTGGCCCCGACTTTTGTTAGCACAGGGCTCCTCAATCCCCAGTGACGGCCCTGCCCACAATACCCACAGCTAAAAACAATTGTAACGAACCAGTATTTATGGTTTCTACGTGAATAAATAGACATGCACAGCGGTAGGTAGCGGCTATTTACGTTCTAAGAGTTACCTACAGTTTTCACGTACTGTTTTACAGTGCAGTGGTTATAGGATGTGTCAAGTATATTCTTCAGGGATGCTAAAAATCCAAACACTTTGATAACCGCAAACCTGTCACTCGTGAAGAGAGAGGCAATATGATAGGTTGGCTTAGAGTGCTCGGTTCAGTCATATACCTATGCCGGATGGAGTACAAAATTGGTATCAATGGGTTAATGTGAATCAAAGTATGAAAAACCGAAAATGGGATGTTGTCCAAGGGAAGAATACGTATTCTTCTCGTAGAATACGTACGTATTCTACGAGATGTAGATGTAGATGAAGGTGAACTTTAATAAGAGCGAAATCAATGAAGTGCATATGTCCGTAGATATAGGTAAGGACAAAAAGAGGCATTACAAATAAAAAATGGGTTCTGAAATAATCTTAAAGAATTATTTTGGAACATTTTTCTTGAAAAAATACCATAGAAGTAAGAACTACAGCAGTCAGACAGTTATTATATTTAAATGTATGATTAAGGATCATCGAAGATGATTTTTTCACTATGCACACATAGATCACATACCGGCATTGGGTAGTGACAAACCCGCCCCGTGATATCACTAATCACCGACAAAAATATGGAATTTACCCACAGTGTCTTGAAGGTCAACCGGAATATGGGAGAATTACAAGGACGCGGCCATCTGAACGCCCCTGAAAAAAGTTTTAAAAAATTATATTTACTCATATATTAATTTTAAATACATTGAGAAATGTTCTTTTATAAAACGGCTTTTTAATGACTTACTTATCAATAACAATTAGACGAATGCCAACCTCAGTACGATCATTTTCGTGATAAGATCGGCTCCACGAAATATACGTAATCGCGCCAAAGAAATTTGAATCTGAGGGTTCTTCAATTGACCTTGAAGAAGATTTCTGCTGCTGAAAGATAGTGCTTGCTAAGATTAAGGTACTCCATAGAAAATTTTCACTTTCACGCGCTATAGCGATCTAAAGTAAATCGCAACAAATTCTAAGTTAAGATAGGATGGAAACAAGCATTTAAAATATCAGGACGGTAGGAAAATTCGAGTGACGGACGGCGGCAGTCATTAACGCTATTACGAGTCTCAGTTGTTTGCGCATACCGATGGGTTGAGGAGGAGAAGTTCAAATCAGAAATTAACCTTTATTGATACACGATGTTACGCAATGCATGAATTTCTTACGAGTGTCGTTCCGGTGACTCTTGCCGTGTGGAAAAAGTCGCACTCCAAACTTCTCATCAGTATTTTCTTTCTAAAGTGATATAGTGTTGGATGAACTTGGCCAAAACTCATGTTCTTTATTCCAGTAGCTAGCCTTCACTGTCGCGATCATGGAGCGGGCAGGTTTTCAGGTGGTGGACTATGTCGTTTTTGCACTGATGCTGGCAATATCGGCGTCCATAGGAGTGTATTACAGGCTTACCGGAGGGCAGCAAAAAACCACACAGGTAAATGTGAATGGCATTAAGTCTCTATATGTATTACTCAATAATATTTGTACTAATGCAAAGATTCGTGCTATTTCTAGGAGTATTTATTAGGTGACAGAAATCTATCGGTAATACCTGTGGGGTTTTCCCTAATGGCTAGCTTTATGTCAGCTATAACTATACTTGGTGTTAGTATGGAAAACTACACTTATGGCACCCAGTTTGTGATGATAAACGCTGCATATGTATTGGCGACTCCAGTTGCAGCTTATTGTTTTCTGCCTGTTTTCTTCAAACTTCAAGTGACCAGTGTTTACGAGGTAAGAAGAATTGAAAGTATTCTCACTTGCTTTATTATAGAAAATTGTTCTTCAGCGTATACATTCTTTTGCCACATGAGGTGGGACCTACACAAATGTCCCAAACGGTTGCAAATAATGTGCAGTCGCTTGGCACAACCTTAGTTGGAACTTGGCAAATCCAGTAGACTTTATTTTATACGATCGTTTTTAAGTTAACAAAACTATAAGTATGTAATTTATTGTGATGACACTAGCAGATCTAGGCTCCTATATTTTGTTAATAGAGGAAGGGGAATAAATATATATATATATATATTTCAACTGTCATAACCAGTTAACATTTATTTAGTTTTTAGTACACAATTGGAAAAAGTGGCATAATATGTCTAAAGTTGAAACTGGTCTGTCTTTAATGAATCTGATCTAAACGTTACACCAGTTTATCTATTTTCTGCCACTATGTCTCAATTCGTCCAAAATTCAACTGTCATCAAAACATATAATTCTCCATATATTTACCCTAAAGGACTTATTCTTAACACAGTGAAATGTCTTTGCAATTATTCACTCAGGAATGTAACATTTATGTAACATAAGCAAGTACCTTAGTTTAATTGAAAAAGCTTTTACCCAAATGCAATATTTACATGTGCACCACGAGTACATTTTCCCCAAAAAATCCAATTTTTTAATCAAGTAAGTGTCATACACAGAAGACCTATCGGTAAAGGTGAGCTTTCGTCTGGGTACCAGTAGTGTAGTCAGGGGGAGGGCAGAGGGGGCGAATGCCCCCGCCCCATGTTCTGGTGCCCCTAAGTCTGTGAATTTTTCCACTCTCAAGTCCCAAATATGTATAAATAAATTTGTATAATACGTTGTCAATTGTCATATTTTGTACAAACCCAACAGCCTATTGCATCACCGAAATTGGTAAAGGTTAGTAAACTGGTTAATTGATGAGTCGGCGCCCCCTAGACCCAAAACCTGGCTACACCACTGCTGGGTACACAGCATCCTGTCATAATTCTGTATATTGTGCTGAAAGAAACGTTCCTTTATATTTATTTTTCTTATTCCAGTCTTCCATGCCTATTGCATACAGAGTAGTAATATGTGTGAATAATTTTCCATACAGTATTCTTTGTTATATACTTTTTTATCTTCACAGTACTTACAAATGCGGTTTGGACTGGCGACCAGACTGCTGTGCTCATTAGCATTTTCCACTCAAATGATTGTTTACATGGGGATAGTTTTGTATGCTCCTGCTCTTGCATTATCAGCTGTTACTAACCTATCATTGGTTACTGCCATCCTGTCGATGGGACTTGTGTGTACCTTTTATTCCACAATAGGAGGAATGAAAGCTGTTGTAGCAACGGATGTCTTTCAGGTGAGACCGGTGATGGTGCTCTTGACTTTTTAAATCTAATTGTATTTTATGTAAGTTTTCGTATACCTACCATTATAATTACTTGGGTTTTTTAGCATTTGCATTTGTTTAAAGTCCCAATAGTTAGGGATAATGAAAGCCATTTGAAATGGTTGCTGAAAACAAAGGCATTGAAATTGAGTGCTTACACTTCAGAACACATGTGTGATTCAGAAAGTAACAAATTTGACTTGCTCAAAATGTATTACTTCATGGGCAGTCACTTTAAAAAACCAAAATATACAATCAAATTTATTTATTAATGCAAATTTACCATATTATTATTCTCTATTTGTTTTTGTTTGATTTTCTAGTTTAACAAGGCAGAAAGGGTTCAGCTTTTCTAATAGATTCCACATTTCATGATTGTAAAAAATGCACTTCTTGCCTTGATTACTGTCTGTCAACACTTTCCACCTTTTCCTGCGGGTGTATCATATTGTTACTTATTTTTAAAGTTAGCATGTGGTTTTGAAATATTTGGTTCATATTACATTTCACTCAGTAACTTAAAGTATGTATTAGCTTGCTATACAAGCATTCCTGTCTTTTTAGCTCTGGACGTTTTGACAATTTTCATTTTGCTCAAGCCCTTGTAATATTATGCAAAATTTAAACCGCTAATTATTAGTGATGGGTCGAATCCGAAATTTATCAAACCCGAAACACCAAATCCAAACCTCTATTAGGTAGATTTTGAAGAAAGACTACATATTGTAGTCGTTACCAAGGGCCATGGTATATTTATTTCTATATGTATATCACATTTTTGTAAACACGCTAACTGCCGTAATTTTACAGTAAGGACTTCCAGACTTATAAATGCATAAAATCTAAAAGTGCATAATCTCAGTCAAGTTCGTTATTGAGCAAAATCGGACCAAAGGGGAGAAAATGGGGAGGCTTTTTTTTTAATCAGAAAAACCCCCATATCTCCCTTAGTTTAAATTATAATGCATTTTTTTAGGTGTAGTATAATATCTAAGAATATTGCACAAGATTTTTATTTCGAATGTTTTATCATCACACTAACAATTATCTCAAGGGGTGGAAAAAATAGGGGTTGAAGGACGAAAGAAATCATAACTCCCTTACTATTTACATTACAAAATCCATTTAAAGTTATCTGAAATTGTCAAAACAATACATATCTACAACTTTTGTTTCAAACATTTTTTTTACGACCAGCCGTTATTGCAAGGGGTGGCAATGCTATCTGTTTTTATTTTAAAGTACTTTATTAAATATTAACTCTTGCACAATAGTATTTTAATGCACTGCCTTAAATACAAAAAATTTCCGAGTAGATCAATTTTCTTTATCTCATTTAAATATGAAATAATTGAGCTACAAGTTTGCTTTTTGGACTAAAATAAAGCCAAATCTTAATATTTTATAATTTATTTAACCTATTTGTCTCAATCGACTGATAAACTAAGAAGTTTGAACTTTTCGCGTAAAAATTATGCAATTTTAGAGCTTTTACCATTTCCGTTGCTACGCATTTATTTCATTGCTACCCAGCCTTGCAATACACATTGCAGGCTAATAAACTTATGTTTCAGTACAAATAAAATTGGATCTAGATCCAGAGTATTAAAATTCACACTTCAGTGAATGTGTCCTAAAAAAGGAAATAAAAAGAGGTCAGATATCCGATTCTCTCTTTGCATGTTCCGATGCACTATGTTGCTAGTTCTATTAATGCGACGATGCATTTCAAAGCTCTCTCGGGCGCTACGCAGCATAATTTCTGGTTGTGGAAACATCACGAGGAAGTTCGAAATCTACCTAACCCCTACCACAAGGGTAATTTACGATTTAAATCGACCGAATTAACGGCTCCCCTCGTTTCATTTGCGGATCAGCCGCATCAACCCAGTGTTGCCTGCTGTGTCACTCTAAAAGGAGGCCCATCCCCTCTCCCGAAGAGTGGAAGCCACCTGGGTCGAAGAGAAAATGGGCAAGGTTAGATAAACACTGATAAGGCGAAGGAGAGATCTTCTCGGGTTACTCCATTCACATTCTCGCTGATTGAGTCTAAGCCGTAATATGAGCAGAAAGAGGGGGAAGAAACTGTCAGCCTCTCTTCATCATGGAATGATTTACCACCGTCCTTGCGAAGCGAACCTGAAAAAAGTATCCGGTGTCAGCAGGGATGGGGGGAGAGTGAGTTACATGGTGAGGGCAAAGAAGTCCGCTGAGTCGGAGATACAGATTGCCCTAAGTGCTGCCATAGCAGCAAAGCACCAATGAAGAAATAATATATGGTTTACGCTTTACAGGACAGTTCAAATTGTATCAAAAATAGTGGGCTGGTGGTGTCAAGGAATCACCCAAGCCTTCATAAGAGCCGAGAGATGGGGAAGAAACTGCCAGCCTCTTCTAATCACGGAATGATGTAACACCAACCTCTCGAAGCGAACCCAAAAAAAGTATCCGGTGTCGGCAGGGGTTGGGGAAGAGTGAGCTACGCTGTGAAGAGGAAGAAGAAGCTGAATCGGAGGTCCAGGTTGACCTTGGCACTGCCATTGCAGCAAAGCTCTAATGAATAAGCGTGACATGGTTCACGCTTTACACGATTGCTTCAATTGTATTGAAAATATTAAATAATTTTTATTGTAATGAGAAAATATTCTTATGAGAAAGGTAAAAATGAAAAGAGAAAGGATCATTTCAGATCATAGACTTTTTTGGCTCATTCAGTCCATCTCATGGCCAAGTAAATGCCCTGGCAAAAATGGTTGATCTAGGCTTAATATGTACACGCATTACTCTATTCAATAAGGTTAAAATCACGTATGTTTGAAACAACTCACGATATTGCCCTATATTTATTATGTATATCAAATAGTGAAAACAGTAGTTTTTATCTGCCAGCATTTCAGCGTAGCAGTGTAAATGCTGACGGTCTGCAAACACATTTTTAACGAGGTATCCCACCCCTGCATGAGTTTTCAATTCCTTTTGTTTACATCATGGCAAAATTCTCTCAGAAGCTGCTCCTGGGACTCTCTTCCATGCTGTCAGAAGCATTGCTTGAGCATGGAACAATGTTTCAGAGGAAATCATAAAAAATTGCTGGAAATCAGTAGGCTATGGTGGGACAGAAGTTTATGTGGCTGAAGAGACCTCATCTAGGCCCCTGAAACTGCAGGATCTGCTTGCTAATGAACTCCGGCAACTCAATCAGGTTTGCCCAATAATGCCAGTTATTTCACCACTCACCTACAATCAGATAGATGATGAGTTGGCTACAAAGGAAGAAACAGTGAGTGCAGGATGTACCAACCTGCCAGCTTCTTATTTATTTGAGGGAGACAGTGACATGACAGTGAAGCAGTGCCTGTTCATTTTGCTTGTAGTGATATGAGAGAAGCTTTCAGAAATTAGTACTATTTTTGCTATGCACACCCATAGGTTTCAGAGGGCTACGTTGAAAATCTGAATGTTTTAGAAACAGTTGTACATAAAATTTTGGATAATAGGATGCAACAAATTAAAATAAGTTGACTACTTTCACCCAAAATGAGTGATTTCATAAATATTCAAAAATTCTGTTTAAATATTCCTTATTCATAGCTTAAAATAACATATATGACAAGGTTTATTTAAAATAAAATTTAAGAGACGTCCTAAATAACTAGACACCTTGCATTGCTGTCACCTCTTCATAAAGTCTTGATTTTACACAGTACCCTTATTTTGGTCCCTCCAACTGCATAAAATAAAGGTTTTACTGTATTTTAAACATAGATTATTAGCTGAGGATATATGTTTGCTATTTGTCATTGAATACACTTTTTGAGCGACTTAATTGTCTTTGTTATTTTATTCCAGCCAGTACTTGAATTTAAATAATAGTCGTATGCTACTGGTGTATCAATATCCCACCTGTTATTAGGAATAAGAATCGATGGAATTGGGAATCGATTTGAAAGAATCAGAATTGAAAAAAAGTGGAATCGACTCACCCGTACTCTAATAATATACATATAAGGAATGTGGCTTAGTCTTTAATTTCATATTGTTGCTCGTTTTGTTTCCGTGGATGTGATAACAAAATTTAGCATGATCTAGTATTCTATACATGCATGATCATGAAATAAAAAAGAATATAGTGTCGTATGTAATTTAGCAAAGCAAGTGTTCAAGTGTTACATTCAGAACCATAACTGAGATCCAAACGAGAACTGAAATAAAATTATAACTGATCCATCACATGTTAAAATCAACTATTTTCAGCTGGTGGGCCTTGGCTTTGATAAATTCTGGTGTACCTAGACATAGTTTACTGGAATCTACAGAGGAAATTTTCTGCCCTAATACATATTGAAATTTCATAGCAATGTGAAATTTATATGTATTTATATCTAAGCTCTTCTTTTAATTTATTAAGGTTTGGTTGAAAATTTATACAAATATATTTATATTTAATACAAATTTATATACAAATATATATTTATACAAATTTATATCTAAGGGCTGGTTTTATAGTGTCTGATTAAATATTTCATCTGAATGGTAACAGAAGTAAATATGTATGCTCTCTCATCAATAAGGTTTACGTCAACCAACCAATAGCCTGCTGCAATATTCATATCCCAAACAATCAATTAACATCATGTTTACAAAAAGGCTATGTCATCTCTTGCTCAACATTAACCCCACATTATAAAACCTAACCTTAATGAGCTTTTTATGATGCTAATATGGAGAGATTTTAATCAAGGTAATCTTAATTATAAGTACATCTTGAGTGAAATGATGATCAGATCGTAGAATCGTATTTGGATGTGAACAAATTTGTTGAAGTTACATGCCAAAATTTTTAATAACACTATTTTCAGTCACTCCTCATGTATGCTGCCATTTTCACGGTCATCATAATAGCTGCCATAGATGTTGGGGGACTCTCTCAAATATGGAAAATAGCCAGTGATGGAGGACGAGTTGAATTTTTCAAGTAAGTTTAGCTTGGGAAAATATTTGATTCAGGACTAATGGTTTTGGGAAAGAATATTATTTTTGTGCATTCAAATTCATGATCGATTGTATTTAATGATGCATTTGCTATGATTTTGGCCTAAATCACTCTTATGTATGCCCACAACAGAAGAGTGCCTCACATTAGCCCATACTCTGGCACTGGTATTAATTCCTAAACTATTCATTAGATTATTTTGTCTGGTGTTGTGATGTGGTCTGCAATAGCTCCTATGTACCTCACTCTCTACTTGAGTGATGGTTAATGCATGTGGAGCCATGTGAATGGACACTTTCTGGTAGACTCTTGATCATCACAAGTTATGGACAAGTTTTTTAGGTCTTCATTAATATATAACCTTAGGGTCTATTCTGTTGCTTTCAAACGTGAGGCTGAAACAGCTTTATTTAATTTGGCTGGGGAATTCTCTCCCTTTACGAGCTTGTTGTAATCAGTGTACGTACAGTGTACGTAATTCAGTACCATAGTTGGGAAAGGTACCCAAAAAAATTAACTGATATAAGTTCAAGTAAATCTCTGTAAAAAGTAACTAGGTAATTAAAGTTAAAAGTTATTTTTCTGAAAAAGTAACTGATAAAAGTTAAAGTTAAAAAAAGCAACTTTTACGTTAAAAGTTACTTTTTCAGTTACTTTTCAGAAACTTTCAAAGTATACAAACTTCAAATTCAAGAAAGATTTATTAATCTTTTTCTTAAAAAGTTATTAAAATTTAATAACATTCGCATTTCAAAATTTTCTATTGGACATCTGTAATCTTCTGTCTGAAAAAAGAAGAAAAGAAAATTCAAGCAGGTCGACATTTGCCAAAAATTAACAAAAAAAATTAACTGAAGTTAGTTTTGTATCAGTTAATGTATAATTTTAACGATTAAAAGTTCAAAGTTAGCTCTTCTAAAAAGCAACAGTTAAGTTAAATAGTTAACTACATATTTAACGATTAATCGTTAATCCCAACTATGTTTGGTACATATGTATGTATTTGATTTCCGTGAATGTGTTATCTATGTCAAGGTTCCCCATTCATCCTGTTTTTCCTGGGACAGACCCGTTTTGTGATAGAATGTCCCTGTGTCCTGACTTTTTTCCAAATGTCCCACTTTTTTCTTTTGTAAGTATCATTCTTGAAAGCAGTGCACTTTGCTTTCCGTTTTTCATATGCAGCACTCCTGGTGTCGAATTCATGAAACTTTGATGAGATACATTAAGAGGTGGGTAATTTCAATAACGACGCTCTTTTTTCTCCATGTTTCTGTTGGCATACATAAACACGGTTCTCGGTTGCATATGATGCGACATCAGTTCAGTGCCAGCATTGCTAGATTGTAAATTAGTTAAATGATTTAAGATTTTCCCGGTGAATCTGATTTATAAATCTTTCTCAGATTTCACACCAGGCTTCGTTTCTGCCATCATTTCAACGAACGACTTGTTCGCCATCATCAGGGCATATGTAAATTCATTGCTACTGTGTGTTGCAAATAGTTTGTGTTGTGCTGGAACATACGTGCTTCTAAAATGAAAGTATTAGAAGAGAATTTCCCTTCATCAAATGAAACAGTACAAGCTTTAATCATTATAAAGCCTTTTTGTAAGGATTTGTCCTGTGTTGACTTCCTTGCTTAAATATCTAAGGAAAAGATACTTCTTGACCAGGTTCATAATTGTGATAAATATTCTAATATATCGTGTGTACAAGAACTTTAATCAGTCATATTTTGAAATTCTGTTCTTCTAATTGTTGTAAGTGTCCCAGTTTTTAAAATGTTAAACATGCAAATGTCCCATAAAAAAATTATGGGAACCCTAATCTATGTAATAGTATTTTTAATTTTTTTGCTACTTTTTCTCGTGGTGAATAAGATTTTCTTGATAAAATAAGAAGACTCTAAATTAAATAAAATTGATTACTTAAGAATGAGGTGCTTCCAGGCTGGGTGACCATTATTTTGCTCAATTTTCATAACATCCGAATGTTTTCCCAGTCAACTGGAAATTCCTTTAGTTCCCAGATTAATCCCACCGATAATGGTGATGCATCTGTCATGCTTTTTCTTGATGGCATTGTTGCAGGCTCTTCAACTCTGTTGTAGTGTGATATGTATTTGAAAAAGCCCAAAGTAAATAAATAAAAATTTTCCTCCAATCTCTAGCATTGATCCTGATCCAAGAGTGCGACACACAGTTTGGTCACTAATCATTGGTGGGATGTTCACTTACCTTTCCCTATATGCTGTAAACCAGGCTCAGGTGCAGCGTTTACTATCCCTCAGGTAAGAATATGATCCACATATTATCCTAAGTAGTTATGTATATTATTATTTGAGTGTTGTATGTTATTTGCATTGACTATTGTGCCATGCATTCTAGCTTTATTGTATGCTCATGGTGTCATAAGATTAAAATTTTACTTCATTTTCATGCACAGAGATCTGAGAACATCTCAAAAGGCATTATGGCTCAATTTACCAATATTGATGTTACTTAGCTTGAGCACATCATTTTCTGGATTGGCAATTTACTCAAAGTACTACAAATGTGATCCAGTTGCAGACCAGAGGATTAAATCACCAGATCAGGCATGTGAGAATAACTTCTCTTTAACTTCACATCTTCTCGCCTCATTTTTTCACTTCATTTTTAATTGTAAAAAATGTCACCTTTTCTTTAAAATGTCTGCCATGAACTTGAAATAATACATATTGAGATAAACCTGATGTTTCGTATTTTGGAAGATAATCTTCCAAATCTTCTTTCAAGCAGTGAGGCTATTAGTTATGGCTATGTAGTGTAGAGATTTTGCTGGAGAACCATTTTAAACCAATGGGTGTTAAAAGACTTGGAGTTCTGTTTTGTTCTCTTTTATATAAATACATAATCTCATTTATATTTATTAAGTTCTGGTGAAGTTATATTATTAAGAGAAAATTTTATCTAATTAGCTTTTTTAAGTTAACTAATTAACAGCTAGAAGATTTAACACTTTGAGTGCTGAGCTTTAAATTGGAGGCACTCCAAGTAAAACTGACCATTTTTGAGTGCTTACGGATTTTTTTTAAAGATGACACTCTTCAATCTAGGTTTAAGAAGTCTCTCTACAATTTTGGACTTTCCATGCCATCTAGCAGAATATTTAGGCACTGCGTGGCCGTAAGTGTGTGTACCAGAAAGACTGCAGCCAAATCCTTTTGTCCAGCTGCCGTTCAATTGATGATAATCCATGGACGTCTGAGTACGTCCATCGTCCTTCTCGAAAAAAATTAGAGGACGTACCATTACGTCTACAGAACTCAAAGTGTTAATGAATTCACCAATTCATTTTGATAAACTGTGCTTTAATGTACAGCATCTGTAGGCTATTTTAATCTGCTGACTAAAGTTTAATTTTAACCGTAAACCAGGCATGCCCATTTCCTTTACACAAGTGGGCATTAGGGCGGGCCAATATTTCAGATTTTCAACTTTTTCAGAATTCATAGGTCTTGAAGCTTAATTTTATTTCCTTTTGATGGAAACATAATGTACACGAAATTTGGCTGACCAAGGTATTGCAACCCATGCTGCAGGGGTCCCAAACTTTAACTTTATTTTCTTTAAAACCAGGTACTTGTAAATATCGATATTTTTTGCCGGTGAAAGTTATTTCCTTCTATTGGGCACATTTTGTAAAGCTGAAGCATTAGTGAATTGTTGTTATCACTAGCTTACTAAACAATGTAAAATAATCTCCAGTCCCTGCGGACTAGGCAACACGCAGAAGACTTATTTCGTGTTTGTTCGCCTACTTAAATATTTCCTTACCTTCTCGTTATCCTTAGTTAGGATGCTATGCTATGATACCTGTTATCATCAATAACCTGATAACATCACCTAATTAAATTTGCAAAAATTAAAAGTGAAAGTTTTGGCCTGCTGTAATGAACATTTTATGAGGTTGATACCAAAATGTTCACCTTTTTCAGTAAAGTAAATCCAGGAAGAGATCAGGAGAACTTTCCAAGATAAGAATGATTTTTTTTCACCTCATCTGAGGTAAATAGCCAAAATCTTGATCAGTTGATGGAAATTCTTTCCTCCTAATGAAAATTTCTCTTTACTCAGCACACCACGAGGAATAATTTCCATTCAAATCTCCTTTGTAAAGAAATATTTTTACTCTGGTATTGGCAAATAATTGTTAAGCAATTTTTTCACATGAATTTCAATTTGAAAGTTGAAGTGGGAATGTGTTATTAGTTTTCACATGCAGAAAATGTTTTATTACGTGCAAAATAATTTTGAATTTGCTTTTCGTACAGGATATACTTCTAACATTTATACATTCAGCATTAGAATGCATTATGACTATGCAGTTATGTTTGGATCTCCCGCATAAACAATATTTGCCCTTCTTCTTATTGACATTTTCTCTTCCTGGACATAATCATTTTGCCACTAAATATTTGCTGAGGATAGCCTTATGTCTTGATGGAACATAGTGATCTTTTGCCTTCCTTGAAGTAGACTATTAATTAGTCTCAATGCAAATGTTTTCAGAAATAGGTATTCTCCTGAGTAGCTTAGGTGGCTCAAGAATAGTGAATTAAGGCAAATGCTACCCTTTTATTCCTGCAAGGTTTACGTGAGGAGGAAGGTCCAAAGGCCATTTTCTTCCTCTCTGTGAAGCACATCTGATACAGTGTTCATTTGTCCTTTGTTCCTATTGTAATCAAGAATTTATTTGGATATTTATTTTTTCACATCCACTTTTGAGAAATATAGTCAATATAAGAAATTTTAATTTATTTTTCTTTGGTGGGTAGAATCAACATTACATCATGTTATAAATCAAATAATGTTGTTTCTGTTTGTTTCATTTTCTGGGAAGAAACAATGTTTCCTTGGGTTTGTTGTTTTTGAGTCACTTTGTCCAAAAAACTACAGTCATGTGATTGTTGATAATCATCATCAGTAAAGTGTTCTTTTTTTAAGGACCTCCATTTCCATTTAAGTCTCAATGCTAATGTTATTAATTAATTCAAGGTATATACATTGTCTTCCAGTGTACCATGTATAGGATAGGAGTGAAAAGAAATAATTGACTGATGAAATGAAGGAAAATGCTCTTTTGTGATTTTCTGGGTTTTAATAGTCAACATTTTGACTGTATAATAGTACATATATTGCCTTTACAATTCCTGAAATTAGCTTTTTAATTTTTCTCTCATTCAGTTGATGCCACTGTATGTTATAGAAACAGTTGGTCATATTCCTGGTCTTGCTGGTTTTTTTGTTGTGGGACTCTTCAGTGGCTCCTTAAGCACCGTCTCCTCAGCTCTCAACTCACTCTCTGCTGTCTCTCTTGAAGATTATATCAAGGTAGGTATTGGTTTTAAGCATTGATATTTAGAGTCCAGTATGTTATGATATGCATGTATAAGCTATTAATGTGGTCATGAATTAGGATTCGATCTAATACATATTATAAAAATACAAAGATTCAAGATTCAAATGATCCTTCTAAAAAATATTTGAATCCCGGTTGAGTAGGTGAAATATGCATTAGAATCTCACTGAACTCTCATCATTTGAAATGTCGCTTGAGAGTGATTGTATCAGGCCATCATGCCATTTTACCTCAAAAGTGTTGATGATTACATGGAAATGCATGATGGCCTACCCTATTTGCACAAATCTAAGACGATGTTTTTTTCCCCTTCCGGGCTTTCGAAGAAAAGTTGGTTTTTCCTGCAATTGGAAGCAAAATCCATGACTTTTTTCCCATTGTGGATTTACAAAAAAATAGTCTTACAATCAGCTTTCGTCTTAGATTCATGCAAATAAAGTATATTTTTAAGTAGAGAGTAGGTGGTTGTCTATCTCGTTACGTTTCACTGAGAAAATCAGCTTGTGGTGCATGTACACCATTATCAGAGCCTCCCAATGCATGATTTTTTAAGCTGATCCATGTGCCACAGACCATTAATGCTTGCATTTTGTATTAAATATATGTTAGATTGATAGACACAGAAATTTTCTTTTTAGTTTTTCATAGATGAAGTTTTGAGCTGCAGAACAATATGCACCCTACTGAGAACGTCTTGTCAAACATAACGTTTTTCATGCTGCAGCAGTTGCAGAATTTTCATCAAACAATTTTTGCTGTACCCTTGTGCCATGGTTTTGCACCACAAATATAAAGCTAAGCATTCTAAGAAGAATCATGCATTGTGGTTATTTAGCAAAATTAAGCCTGGTTCTTTTTAAGCATTATTTTAAGCAAATTTGTTTGATAGCATTCATCGAGAAAAACTTTGGTCCAAAATGGAAAAATGAGGGTAACCAGTGCATTTGATTAAAACCATTCAATTTCTCTATAAAAATACAAAAATTGAAATTGATACTGAAGTCTGCAAAAGTCCAACTCAGGAAATTCTAACCAACATTCAAGGTGTTAGACAAGGGTGTACTTTATTTAATATGTATATTCATAGATGACTGCATACGAGAATGGAAGAAAGTTACACCACCAGGAATACGAATAAAAGAAAACGAATTTTTAAGCTCAATGCTATTTGCATATGATCAAGTCATAATTCAAGATAATGAAGACCATTTACAATTGGCTGTCCATAAATTAAGTCTGTAAGACATGTTAAATGGCCACAATTGAACGGATCAGCCATGTTATTGTCTCATAATCATGAAGAGACCATTACATTCTAAATCCTACTGTTAGATCAGCATTTATTGGAGTCAACAGTTTGAAGCTGCATCACACTAAATTTACACAAAATTCAGAAATTTAAATCACCCTATCTTTTAAAATAATAAATATTATGAGATATATTTTCCAAGATATGTATTAGGATCATACTCTTCTTTTGTGCCAAAAATCATCAAAATCGAAATTGATCAAGGCATCAAGTATAGGGCCATTTGGTAGAGTTAGTTTGCAAATGTCCTACACTGAATTAGGTATTACTTTTCTGTGAAAAATTCTGATGATAATGTCATGATTTGCATACATAATTAGTAGCAATGCTATGTCCCACTGTGGTTTCTATAAAGTTACTAATGGGTCAATCCCCATGCCAAGTGGTCCTACACGGGTAGAATTACCATTTGAGAAAAATTTTATATTTTAACATTTTTAGCCTTACTGTATATCATGACAGTTCAAAACCAAATTTATTTTATTTTTATTTGTTGTGGTTGTAATTTTTAGGCCATTTTTCAATCTTGGTGCAGAGTCTTTTCTCCATTTGCAAGCATTGGTGTCAACTACTTTTTCTCAGCTTTGGTTAGTTCTAGAATAATGAGACAAAATCATGTATTCATTCTCTTATTTCATTTCATTATCTTATGTATTCAAGGGACTACAGTTTCTTGTCTTACAATCTGTAATTACGAATGCTTCATAATGAATTTTATTATTTATCAAATTTTGGAATTTATATCGCTAAAATTGTCATTTTAACGAATTTATTTTTGATGGAGGAGGCAGTTTGCCAACTCTTCAAATTCTTTTAAGAAGTACCCTTGAAATTATACTTATGGTCAAAATAATTTTAAGCTAAGAACTTTTGTACTTTTCTTTTCACATGGTTGTACAAATGTATTTTTTTTATATTTTTGATAATTTTTAAAGACCAAATATTCCTGGTGGGCAGTTGTCTAAAAATCTGAAATTTGCATCAAATAAAGCACTCAAAGAGAGGCATTTTCAGTATCAAGTTTAAGTTTGAGACTCATCTGGTTACAAATACACATCAATGTATAAAATGCAAAAATACAGCATTTTTGTGAAAACGTACATACATTTAAAATCATGCATATTCAAAGTGATCATGTTTGGTGAAAAGCTGTCAATTATCATTTTAAGTGTTTAGAAGGAATTGTTTTATATATTTATACAGTATCTGGATTGATAATGAGATACCTACATTAAAATCCTTGTATGCATGATAGGTACAGACGGCGAATGTTGACACCGCAGATACAGCGGATGCTATTTATCGGCTATGCTGTGTACTCTCTGGGGAAGTTTTAGGCTTACTGAGTGCTATTACTAAGTATTATTATTTATTCTCATAGTGGATTTTAAACAAAAATTGAATGGTTACATCTCCATCTTAAATTTTCTGGAAGAAATAAAGCTAAAAAGTGTATGTTAAAACACAATGTTGCCCTCAACTAGAACAGCTTTTTAAATTTGTACCCAATTTTGTCACCATACTCAATGAACCTTTTTCAAAAGTGGTCATTCCTGGCAACTGATATTTCATTTTTCATTTTCAACATGCATATTTGTGGCTGTTGTGTACTTGACAAGAGGTAGATAAAAATCATGTTCAAAGCATCTATTTTCTTCTTTATTTTCTTTGATTTATCGTCAACACTTATATCTATGAAAGAAATTTAATTTTGTAATGTATTTCCTTTGCAGCCAGCATATGTGTCTATAAAAGGGAGAGAGCTACCAGATAACTTGTGTGCGATCCTGTCGAAAATCTTGGCTCTTGGCTTTGGAGTATTGTGCCTTGCCTTTGCCTTTATAGCTCAGTCCTTTGGAGGAATACTTCAGGCTTCTTTGACAATATTTGGTGTTATTGGTGGGCCTCTTCTTGGGGTATTTACCCTGGGAATGTTCTTTCCTTTTGCCAATCAAATGGTAAGTGATTTTAATGTGTGTTCCATGTCCTTTCTCTCCATTTAATGCATTAAAATATGTAATAATATGTGTTGCACATAAATGTGTGAGGTAAGAGGCATTCCTTCTCAATTGGTCCATTATAGGTAGTAATAAGGAATTTTTTTATTGAATTTCGGGTAAACGAGGATTTGCACCAATGTGAACTTCATCTCTCAAGGCCTATACATAATTGCAAAAGCTTATCCAAGGAATGCATTTCAGTTGCTGCAATAGTCCTAGGTCTAATACTCATCGCAGTACCAAAAATTCATATCTTTTTGTCTGCTTATTGGTAGGAATAGGAATTTTTTAGTGGCTTGAGAGGGAAAAAGCAGTACTTTGAAATTAGGAATTCGGTACTTTCAACAAGACATTTCGGTGTTTTCACAGTGACCACAAATTTATATATATATACACATAAAATATCGATTATTTCAAAGTCTTAAAAAGGGTCACTTATATTATAGTTTAACCCAATATGATCTGGATTATTATGCGACACTTCCCCTTCTAGCCATGTTAAGACTGAAGACAATCACCTCAGTGGTGGAACCTGGAAAAGTGGCACTAAATTTAAAAATAAAGTTTTATACATTTCGTGTATTGACATGTAACTTTAGAGAATTTCCATCCTTGTGAAAGTTTGCTGCAGTTACGTGCTTCGAAGATTTTAAATTTTTCCAATGGAGTATTTGCACAAATTTAGGAAACAACGGCAAATGTTAACTTTGAACATAAAAACCCTAAATCCAAAATTTAGCTGTTGCACATTGCCTACTTTTTAAATAATAAGAGATTTAAAATCACAATTTTAGCCTTGCGCACAAACAGACCGCGGCCATATTGCGACTGCTGTGACGTCATCCCCCTGACTCGGCAGTCGCTACCGGGTTTGTTTACATTCGTTCTGGTTCTTTTCCGCCTTGAACGGTGAATATTTTGCGCAATAGGCTATATGGTGCCGAAGTACATCATGCAAGTACCAAATTATACCCATGGCATAATTAATACGATAAAGAAGGACCAGAGTTTAATGAATTGAACGATAATGTAGGCGATTTAAGCCTATTAGACTGTGCTATTATTTTGTTTGTTATGCCTGCGAAGAACTTATACAATCATTCAATTTCATCAATCCTGTAAAAAACAACAAAACAAAAAGAGCACAGCACAGAGGACATTGGCGCGTTAAAAACTATGGATAGTTATACAAACTGAAAAGTAAGAAAAAGTACCCCCTCGGATCTCTCGTGATCGTGATCTCCGAACTGCTAGGCGATGACTTGACCGCGTCTCCATCACCATAACGCCATAACCGATATTTTGACTACTTAGACTCACGTACGCTAACCTCATTTGCTCATACATGATCAACTCGGGGTTGCCGTATCTAGAAACTCATATCATTGTTTAAAATACGGGAATTATAAAATAATTTCATCCATGTTTTCATATGTTTAAAATTTTTTCCAAATGTTTTTTCATTTCACGATGGCAATATTTTTCGGCCACCAAACCGTTAGACGCAACATTTTAGACAGCTAAAAACCCGTGTGCACAAATTAAACTAAACTCAGTATATTTTCATTTATGATTAAGTAAGATACTTTATACTTTTCTACAAAATTTGTAGGTACTTAGTATTTTACTTAATCATGAATACAAACAAAAATAACTTATACGAAGTGAAGCCTGCCACTGTCAAGTTTTGCGCAGTAAGTTTAGACTGTGCCACCATGCACACAAAAATAGTACATAGTAAAGCACTCGGTAGTCAACACCATTTAAGACGCACGCAATATTATAAACTAACAGCATATTCGTAGATTGGGTTTTGCTTCGCTATCTGTTAATACCAGCTGAAAATGTGCCCAGATAACCAAGATTTGAGGTGAAAATTTCTTATTTTTCCAGATTTTTAGTTTAATGATTTCAGATTAGTAAGCATTTTCAACGACTATCAATATAATAATTTTGGAGAAACATTGACAGCAAGAGAAAACACCCATTGAGATTAGCGTGGTGATGAACGAGACTGATATTTTCGTGAATACACGTATCGATTGTAAAAAAGTTTCAAATAATCAAGATTGATATTATAAAATGAAGAGGGTTAGTACTTATATTGTACTCAATACACGATCATATTTTCGAGCGCCACAATGTTCATATAAAATTAGAATAAATTTTTTCAAGGTTAGAGACGATAACCTTAGAACTTCCGACCTGCTAGGCGATGAATTTACCGCTGAAAATATATTTTATAATATAATAATAATAACTTTTATAATGGGGTATATATACCCCATTATAAAAGTTAATACTCAGACAGCACACATGCTACTGTATATGTTAAATATACATATATGTAGTGTATAACATGTGTATACAGTAGAAGGTACACGTATACCGTATACGTATAAACACCTTCTACCCCCCCTCTACCAGATGTATATAATGTAGCAAATGTCCTCCTACCAAGCATATACGGTATACGTATACAGTATACAAGATGTATACCCACACAGCACAAAGATATCCATTGGACATCCATAGATGTCTAATGTATATCTAATATGGATATCCAAATGTCCTCTTTCTCGACATACCATGGATAAACATTAAACATCCAATGGATATCCATATTATTAATTATAGTAGATATTGGATATCAGATGGACATTCACTGGATGTCCAGTGAAAAAAAAGATAGCTTATCATCATTCATTTTGAAATTGCTATCGAGCAAAGGCATGATGTAACATGCCATATTATAGTACCTCGTATCTACCTATCGTAATTTTACCTGTATCGCACAATTATAGACGTGTCCAATCTCGCTTCTATCAGTAACTTGTAGGTTATCAGAAAGACGTACATATGTAGTCACTTCCGTGGATAAATGTGACTTTGAGAACTATAATAATTAAATGATAAATCCGTGATAGTTTGAGGAAATGCCATAAAATCTTGATATAAGTTATTTGCCATTAATTAATGCCAGATAACTGTTATTCTATATTGCCACATAGTATGCATATAAATGCAATATTACTGCTAATAAACAAGATTTTTCGAAATCATGCACGTTAGCTTCAGCTAGGGGCTGGCCAGGCGGG
The DNA here is from genome assembly GCA_963573305.1 of Pyrrhosoma nymphula. NCBI lineage: Eukaryota > Metazoa > Arthropoda > Insecta > Odonata > Coenagrionidae > Pyrrhosoma > Pyrrhosoma nymphula. The sequence continues at coordinate 102,561,675 of OY754335.1, read as the reverse complement.
CGGCTGCTAGGGGCGCACTTTGCAGACCCACAACCTACGGGCCATACATCGAGGTAATATTACTATAATTAATAATATTAATTATAATAAATAATATTAATTTTTGTTAATAAATTGAGGTTACAGCACGTTTCTTTTCCTGTATACAGTATACACTTTGTATACTAAAGGCTTATGTATACCTTTTGTATACTGTTTATGTATACGCTTATGTATACTGTTTATGTATACTTAGCATCTAAAACAAGTATACAGATTCTCAAGGAAACAGTATACATGTGGTATACTTTTAGTATACATATACGGTTACTGGTGTGCTGTCTGGGTACTGGCCTACGAGGAAATTTATAACTTGCTACAAAAGCGATCGGCATTGGATATTTGGTGATTGAATTGAACAATTATGAGTAACAATAATATATGTAGTTTGCAGTTTAAGATAACCTGCATGGAGTACAAATTCGCATGTCAAAATAATAAACATCAAACGGTTTCCCTTACCCTGGCACAAGATGTACACATGCCGTCGATCAAATTAAGAATAACATAAGAAACAATATACTTTTACAGTTACGCCTTTTAAAACTTTGGTAATTTTGTCTAACTTTTACTATATTGGTAGAAAATTCTAATGAATTACTGAATGACAATTCCCCTCTTTACTATTCACCCAAAATTATCCGCATTCCGCCAAGTCATTACTCGATAGTTGATGCAACAACCATAGTTTATAGTTGGATCAAGCCTCGATTATACCTGTTAACTTTACAAACGTAATGATTCCCCATTTTGAATCAGTAAAGTCGGAATAATTCGTATATTTCCACTTCATACATCCTCAACACGCTACAACACAGTCTCACCCGTCTGCTGCAAGGGGGATTACGTCACTACGCAACGAGCCAATGGCTGGGCGTAAATATATCGTTGCGAAAACAATGCTCAATAAATCGTGATTATTAAACAAACTAGGCAAGATTTAGAGCTGGTAATTTAAATATATTATTATGGAAACACAATTTACGATATAGAATGGATTTCATAGCAATCCCCCATTTATGCAAACACTCCATTGAGTCTTTCCCAAGCAACCTGACAGTTGTAGAATATGTACATGACCGTACTTTTATCGATACATTAAAATCCATCTTTTTGATACTGGAAAGCCCGGTCTCTTGCACTTAATTTTGCATTCAGCATCTCATTAACTCGTCAAAATCACTTGAAAGCACAGAAACCAGGAATAAAACTAGGATACTTAACAGTTGTCACTGGAAAACAAACAGTCATTTGACGGAAATGGCCAAAAACTAGAGATTCAAACAAAAAAATCAATCTTGGTGCCACACAATAAATAAATATATCAACAATTATATTGATGTCGTAGTTGGCCTTGATTGGTGCTTTAAAGCTAGCTACGCAACCATTGCAATGGAACAACCCCATTGCAATAAGGTCGTTCACTATGAGGCGAAATTGCAATTTAATTCACGAATTCGGTAGATGGATTGGATAATAGATTTTCGGTGGAGACAAAATTCTTCTATATTCAGCCACTCACTCTTAAATCAAAAACAAAAATTGGTGAAACTTGCCACCCACTCAAAAAGTTTGTGACAACATCAGAGATCCGGTTCAGTTTGTAATTTGCTCGCTGGAAAGCGAGGGAAGGGGAATGCTGCATAGCGCCCAGCGTGATAGGACGGAGCAGCGAGTGACTTCAAAACTTATCACGTTGGTTCTTTTACGTGAAAGGGTTAGGAACCCCAATTTTTCGCTGCCGATAATTCGAAAAGCAGGCAACGGATCAAAAAATGGAAAAATACGTGTCTCTTTAGTTTCAAAACTATAATTAGCATTTAAAATCTCTTGGTGAATGATCCCATTGAAATGAAACAGCTCAAAGCAGCTATTCACACATGTGCAGTCTGTCTCGTCTTCAAATCTGTAGCACAGGGATTCCCAAACTATGTTCCGCGGAAGGCTAATGGGTGTTCAGAGTAACCTATAATGGCTTTATATGCTGCCACCTAAAGGCAATGGTTTAATGTATGTGAAGTCCACAAGGTGTTCCGTTAAAATTTCAGGATTTACGAAGTGTTCCATTGCAGGAGAAATTTGGGAGACCTTGCTGTAGCAGATTACTTAGAATAAATGCGCATATTGCTTTTCCTTTGTTCGACTCACCTTGGAGCGGAGAGCCACCGATCATAGATGCCGATAGATGGTTATTCCACTAATTGTAAATAGAAAGCACCGTGGCGTGACAAGCTGTATACTGCCGGTTAGCGCCGTAAATCGAAAGCACCCGATGTCATCCTCCTGCGGTTGTTATCGTAACACCGGTTATGCTATGATGAACTCCAAACTTCCACATACCTCAGGAATATTTGCACGCGAGTTCATTTAAATCGAATTGAGAACATTTGCTTGCAATTTTAATGTTTTTCTTGCGTTTGAAATGTACTTCCAACCATTTTCTCATAAAAAATGAAAATTCGCTTTTTGGTGCACAATTCACGACATTTCGCTGGTTCAAAAGTCATTTCCCCAGTCAGTATGGAGTATGTTGTAACTAACTACCACTCCTAAGACATTTTTGCCTAAAGTCGCGAAATTCGCGATCGCAAAATTTTCCTATCCCTACTTATTGGCCATGCATTATTATGTGTGTATCTTAAGAAGTCTCCCCCCTAAATTGTTCAGTGCATCAACGAAACAGAAAAAAGTGGAAAAAGTACATCATTTTCCAGCATCACTGTTCTGCAAAAGGTATAAGGTTTGCTTCTATTTGCCTAGAATAAAAAAATGTTGGTAGGATACTGTTCAAAGTACCGTATTTTCCCATTGATAGCACGGGCATCATCTATACAAAAAAGTTCAGCCATTAAAAAAAAGACTCAACAATCTCTTTTGGGTTATTATCATTCCATGTAGGATGTCTCGTTTAGACTCTAGATATGTTTTTGGCTTGCTTTCTGGCTGGTCATTTTCTTTAGATACAGGCAGTAAGCATTGAGAATAGAAATTTGTAAAAGATGAATAATCAACTTTCTGTAATACTTCATTGCTTTTCTAGAAGTGATAATGGTTCTAACATGTCCATTTTGTCTACCCCTCCCATCTCCTTATTGTATGCTAGTACAGATTGGGTTATCTACAATTCTTGCTTGTCTACCTCTTACATGAATTGGTTAATTACCTATGTAACTTTCTGTTCAGAGCAGTTATACCTCTTCTTCATCCAAAAACTTTGTACAAAATAGATTACCACATGAAAATATTCTGATTGGCCTTTAACAACCTTATAATATTTCACAATACATATATGGGACTTAGTTACGTCTTAGTGTCCCACACATGTTAGTATAATTAGCATGCATTACTCAAACAATTTTACAGAAGAGTAATATTTTTCGACAGAGGGAGTAGCCTTTGCGCAAAAGTGGCGACATCATATCAATTACCAGCTGATCAGTTTAATCTGATGTAATTTGGCAACAATGATTGAATATCTTCTACCTTGTCTGTTGCTCCTGTCTACACTCAGAAACGGTACACGTACTCATTCTGATCATATACACTGTAAATTTGTATGGTAAATCAGGATCTCTTAGCAGGGAAATATTGCTTGAACAACAGTCGCCCTTTAAACTAGAGTAATGACTCGTCATATGAAATTTTCTCACATGGAGTGTAAAACTTAATGTATTTTCTGATAAATCATCGATCTTGGGACGAAGTGCTGAAATATCAGTCAAAGATATGTATCTGAAGAAGGAAGACTGTGGTGGTTGATTTCTATCCTCTTAGGAATATCATCTCCTGATGAGCACCAAGTTCTGCTGCTTTCATCAAAATTTGTTCGTTGCACTTCTGCTAATTTTCATTTGCAGTTAGATACCTTGAGATCAATTGCCCACTCCTAGAATCCACGATGCATTCTGGCTCCCGCCACACCCGTAATATTGTGCCAGCACCTACGACCTCATAAAACGAACGAGTTTGGTTTACCATGATGTGTCGATGAATGTGCAAGTGAAAGAAAGAAATATTTTCAAAAAATTGTGCTTATTATTTACATGAAATGACAAAAGAAGTATAAAATAGCATAAAAAAGAAGAATAAAGTTTCAAAGTCATAACGTAATTTCTATGTAAAGTAAACCATTCTCCAAAATATTTTCAATTTTGAAATTTGGATGGAAAAAATATATCGAAAATGTAATTTAAAAGTGACCATGGCTCCAGCCAACGAATGAAATACACATTATTTATAAATATGTACTACATTTATCCATGCACCGGAAATCAAATGGTATATGCAAAGAGAAGAAAAATGTGCATAGAAATTATGACAAGACATACTCATCATAGGCATAGAGAGTTAGGCAATCTGTGATGATACATACTCGTCACATGCAGCGAAATTGTTAAAAAGTAAACATTTCCTTTTACTTTTCCACCTTAAACATTGCTACATATATTCTCTCTCATATAACTAACATATGACGTGTTCAATGACTGCCAAAAATTGCAGATGGTTTGTAATTGATAGATAGTGCCACTTCTATAATCATTCATCATTATTTGTCTTAAGACCACCTTTTACAGAAATGGACTACATACTCACTATCTTTATGTTTTTATGGGATGATATTTTACAAAGTGCACGGTATATATACATTTGCATGAGTTTTTTGATAAGTCTAAGGTGCACGTTATCGATGAGAAAATAGTAGATATACATGTTTCTTTTTTTATATGAAATTGAAAATAATTCAGTTTTCAATAACAATGTTTTACTTTTTAAACACAATGAGGTGTTCACTAGGGCGGATGAGAAAAATCGATTTTTCGTGGAGAAACTTGGCCCTCAGGAAAAAGTTGTCAAAGTGAGTGAAAATAAGGACAGAAAAATTTGGGCCCTCTAGGGGGCCTATTATGTAACTTTGACTCGGAGCTAGAGCTATCTGTAACTCCGCCCGGATTTGTTTTGATTTTTAGCTCCAACCCTATTACATACCGGCTGGAGTTACGAGAAGTCTCCGAAAGAATGCGGAGCTACAGTGGCTATGAAAAATTCGGAAAGCAAATCTCTAGAAATGAGTCAACCAATAGGAGCTTAGGTATCTGATAGTCATTTTTTTCTGAGCAGGCGGGTTTATCGTGAATTTCGGAATGGAGTCCCAAACTTGTATTTCGTAAGTTAACGTAAAATAATTAATATAAACTGCATTGTTGAAATGTTTATACTTTAAAGCTTATTCATATACAGTTATATGTCATCCATTGTATACAGTCATTCCTTTATCGTCGAATTCAAACCTATTCTCTGCCCATGTTGCTATTATGTCAATGAATACTATTTTAGATCCCGGCAAAGGTCGGAGAAAATGAGTAGGAAGCAGTGCATGGTGCTCACTAATTTTATGAGTGAGCACAGAAGCTTTGCCCTTGGCGTATTCCAAGGAATAAACGGGAAGGCAACAATGAATAAAATGTGGGGTGAAGTTACCAACCTCCTTAATACACACGGACCTCCAAAAACAGTGGAGCAGTGGAAAAGGGTGAGACCGAGTCTGATTGCCGGGATATAATTTTGATTACAGATATTTTAGAGCCTATGGTAAATGTAGTAATTAATAATTTTGATGAACCCAGGCTTGGAAAGATCTGAGGGTGAAGACCAGAGCAAAGAACGCTAAACTTCGCAAGGAATGCCAAAATAACTTTCTCCTCATTGCATCTAGGGAACTTGATCCATTCACCTAGCAGATGACTACAAACGGCTCCAGTGACTCTCTTAATACAAATACTTACACTAGGTTGGCTTACAGAAAGGAAAAAATCCTGCCCAACTCCTCTCTGGTATCCTCCCTCGGCCAAAAATCTCAATGTGACCAGTATCTAAAGAACAGAGAAAGTCGCTAAATAAAACAATCGTACAAAGATCTGTACGGGCAACTCAATACTGTGAAAAACCTCGTTGACCGTGACAATGTCATATTTTATCAACAATTAAAAAAATGTGCAAGTGAGATTGACAGATGCTAACACTATAGTCTGCACATTCGCAAATGAGGCAATCATGCAAATAGAACGAAGATATTTGAACACACACCGACACATATATTTAATATGAATAATGAAAATAAAAATGTCCAATATAATATGAAACGTTGAATTTCCTTCTCTTCCGTTAGCATGGAAGATTCAACATTACTCACGTCCATAGTGATATAATGAGAAATCTTTAATAATATTTACCTGTTTTTCCACGCTTAGTCCAGATATTCTGCGTTTCCTTAGTGTGGGTCCCAGAGACCGGCAGAGATATTGAAAAATGTCTTTCGACCCTCTGAGAAACATTCGAAAATGGTCTTCATTTAATTCGATCGGATTGTGGGAATCCCTTATTCGTCTCCTTTCTAGTGTCAGATGCCTCCTTCTTCTTACATATTCCGCAAACACCCTCATCATCCTTCCCCAATATATGTTTATTGGTCGATCCATTGCCAAATCCTTCAGATTCAGACGGCAGACATCAACAAATGAAAGTTGAGAAGCGAAGGAAATTGGGCTGGAGTTATTATAAGGACGGGTCTGAAGACTGCGTTATTCCAGCCCCGAGATAGCTCCAGTTCGCAACTCCTATCGGAGTTATTTTGACTACTGTAATCGCAAATTGAGCTATGGCAGCCATCATAACTCTTATAGCTCCGTAGCTCCGGAGTTATGACTTACATAATAGGCCCCTAGGTCAACCCTAGACCCTCGTGCCATGGCCATTTGTGGGAAGGGGGGCTGAAAATGGAAAAAGTCAAAAGTTTTTGTAGTGGTTCCCCATGAATTTTGACAAGATGCCACCTTTAAGGACAAAAAATTTCGTTTGTGTGGATGTAGCTGCAGCTGTTAAGCCACAAATTGTCATTTTTGAGTGTGCGGCCGCACGTAATTATGCAACGCCTACGCAGCGACGTGTCACAGCACAATGGTCAGCAGGCCGCTCGCAACTCCTGCCCACATGGGTCTCCTGCCTGCTCGCCACAAATGCAGCAAAACTCATCATGCATGTGTCTTCCATCGTTGGTCTAACTAATATTAGAAATTAAACAATTTCCACAGAAGAGCAATTACGAAAGAATTATTTGAAATTAATATAATACACCATCATCATTCATGGAGTAGAGAATAACTCCCTGATTGTCCAGGATTTAGACTACTTTTACAATTCTTTTTCAACATGGAGAAAGAATACAAAAATAGTTACCAGAGCTCACCACGTCGAGTACCTGCACTATGAGCTCCCCCGCCCACCCACCAACTCAAATAAAATTGAGGAACGCATTTCCTTTATCAGATTAGATGCTATCTGAAAAATAAGCAAGTTGTCATTTTGTGTACCAATCAGTTTATCTATGTCTAAGTATTCATCTTTAAAAATTATTTTCATTGAACACTAAAGGCCATTATCGATTTATTTATTTTTGAAGTCAGGCAGATAAATGTAAAACTTACTCACCCTATCACAGCATGAACTGAGACTAAGTTTCGAAGGTCGGCATTTTGGTTCTGCCTTCTAGTCTTTTCAGTATTTCGAATTGTCTCTCCTCGTCTGTTGCGGATGTCAGTGAAGCTTGGGTTTCCTTTTTCACAAATCTTTCCACTGCTTGCGTGTGGTTTGGAAAATTGAGTTCCAAAGTTGAGTATTGCTCAAGTAATTCTCGATTTTCTTCAGCCGTTAGGTGCGATACTGCAGGGGGGTTGGGTGTTCTCGTCCCATTAGATCAGCAGTGTGTAGTCTTCTGCATCAAAATTTAAATCTGGTAATTGGAAAGTTCCTGGATTTTCGGTTGCACGCCTATTTCTTCGTGCCCTTAAGATTTTTTCCACGCATCTCTTCGCACTTCCTCTCGATGGTCTGCAATCATTGAGCGGAGTAAATTTTCTTGGTGCCCGAAAAACCCATTTCTCTGAATAACAGAATCAATGACTTTTTTAAGATCTCTTTTTTAAAATATAAGGTAGATATCTTGACCAATTTATTAGTTTCCATAAATTTACAGCACTATCATGTATACAATGGTTTTGCTTCACTGAAAACCAGACAGGTGCATAGTATACACTTTGAATGACTGACACTATATTTTTTAAATTAGCGCTTAGATTTTCAGTGGACACGTATAGCTTCAGTAGTCGGTTGGCCGTAGTGAGTCAGCGAGAATGAGCAACTTTCCTGGAGTTTTCCTGACCAAATTTTCCGAGCAAAATCCTTTCGACCCAGCATTGAAAATTTCCAAAATTTACTGTTGGTCAGTGCTCAGCAATGTCAAGTCTACTTTGTGGGACAATTTTGTTGGCATTGGGCCAAATCGTATGATATCAAGAGTATGGCAGTCTTGAAGGGTGGAGCCAATAGGTTCTGCAAACAAATTTGGACCCTAGTTTGCCCATCTAATTTTTCTACCAAATGCTGCAGCGTTAAGACAATGTAAGAAATCAGACGAAACAAGTGTAATAGGCAAATAGACCACTGTATGGAATCAGACGAAATCTTTGCCCTTAAGGGTCGCAACTTGGCAAAATCCATGGGGAACCGCTATAAAGCATGACTTTTTCCATTTTCAGCCCCCCTCCCCATAAATGGCCGTGGCGCGAGGGTCTAGGGTTGATCTACAGGGCCCAAATTTTTCTGTACATATTTTGACTCACTTTGATAACTTTTTCTAGAGGGCCAAGTTTATCCGCGACAAATCGATTTTTCCGTTCTGCCCTAGTGTTCACTCTTTTTGATAAATTTTGAGGATACCAGGACTAGCCATGTTTTAAAAGTTGTTGTTTCAGGCTTGATTTGGTGGAATAACATCATGAAAGAAAAAAACTGGCAATTTTCCACAAGAATAAAGTTTTACTCGACCGGTTTCGGTGTACAACACCATCATCAGGTCCTGATGATGGTGTTGTACACCGAAACCGGTCGAGTAAAACTTTATTCTTGTGGAAAATTGCCAGTCTTTTTCTTTCATAGCCATTTTCTATTATTAAAAATGGATATCCATCACTTCCATGAAGTAATGCCTGAAATCATCAAATTGACTTATTATGTACCTACTATGTATAGCTTGGGTCTGGAAAGTTCACATCACTCATTAATGAAAATTTAATTACAAGAAAAAAAAGCACGTTTTTTATTTTCTGAATTCTGAAGTGTCATCAGAATTAATTCTTCTTTCAATCATCTTTTCTTATAAAATTAGGTTAAAAGTGTGACTTAAAATTCCTCTATTTTAATTATGCCTTTGTATGTTTAGTACAATTTTTTGAAGTGTGCCATGTTTCAATCCTACGTAACTACATTCTTAATTATTTTTTTCTTCCAGGGTGCTGTTTTTGGTTTGTTGACCTCAATGGCCTTTGCTCTGTGGATTGGCTTTGGTGGTCCAAAGCCTCCTCTGGCTACTCTTCCCATTTCAACCGAAGGCTGTGACTCTAGCTCTTATATGCAAGAATCCAATTTTTCTACTAGCATTAATGCCACGACCTCAGCGTTAACAGAGTGAGTCCCTGCATTATCACATTTGTGAATTGAATTCATGCATCTTCATGTGTGTTGTGTGGTATCCCAAAGTGTGTCTCAACTTTTAAAAGTGGTATCAAATGCATATGTAAGGAAACCTAAAATGAAGGATCTCTGTGCTTTTTTTATGTTCTGTAAAGTGGGGAAGTACAGTAATTTTCTTCACATTGAATTTTTCTCTGCAAAAATTTCTTTAAAAAAAGTTGAAATTATCATGCTTTTATTTGGACTGTAGGTGACATTAACATATAAAATATAACATACATTTTATTCTAGTTTTAATATGTATATTTATTGTAGACATTAAAAAACAATGCCATTAAAATTTATACGAAAACATGCACGCACACATATCCATAGCCATGAGCCAGTCTTTGAAATCAAAGTCAGTGCTCAAAAGCACTCAAAAAGAAATTAAAGATAAAAGAATGCGGATTTGCTACAATAAATGCACACGAGTAATACAACGAGTTCTCCCAGTAGCGTCTGAGCTGCCGACTGAAAGAAAATTGTCTCAAGCGCAAAGGAAAATGCTTGTGAAAATGTACTAGTAGTTATCACATGGTAATACGATAAAGCAAAATTATCATCTCCGACAAAATTGCAACGTGTCATAAAGCCAGAGAATGATACTAGGGAGTCCACTGACGAAGTTGAACTGTAAGCAGTACCAGCGATAGAGATAGGCGACACGAAAAAAAAGCAACTGAAAATGTTGGCTAGCATTTCGTCTCATATGAAGTATCAGGCTACAAATGATAACATTGTGGTAGAAGTGCACGACAGGTAGTTCATACAAAACGACAGAGGAAGAATGAAAGAGATAGCATAATCTATATAGTGAAATCTACACAGTGAAATCTACAGACGTGAGGAGAAAAAGAATTTTGGATGATGACTCATGGCCGATAAGCTGCGTCTGACAGATGGTAAAAGATACTTAATTATTTCCATCAATGTAAAATACATAATTTATAAAAATGACTCCCAATTTGAAAGAATAAACAAAAATATCATAATCAGTTTGACAGAGATTATTACTTTATTTATGTTAAATAACAATTTTTAAACTAGTTTAAAACTAGAGCCTATGTATCGGCACCTTGAGCATCTAAGGGTTAACCTGTCATTTTTTTCTATCCATACAGACCAATGCCATATATTAACAGCGTAAAATTTTCCGTGCAAGAGAAAGAATTCCATGATAACCTGGCTCTGCAGTAAATATGCTGTGGAATTCCCGTAAAATATGGCATTTCACCTAAAAGAAAAATCTTATTTTTAGTTCTCTCCTTATAAAGAAAAAATATTTTTGTTGTCTTTTAACTATAACTAAGGTAAATAACATAGAAAGAGTTCCATTTATGGACGCACAACAAAACATAAGGAATGCACATCCAAGCCTATTTTATTTGAGTACGCTAAACATACTTTTTAAATTATTCCATTGAGTAAATAAATAGCTGATTGCGGACAAATTCCATGAAGGTGGTTAGCGCAGAGTTGAAGGGTCAGGATTGCCTCTGCCCAGTGGTCGGGGAAAGGGCCCAGCGTCATACATGCTTTCTGGTCCCAAGATGGATGGAAGTTGACTCCTTCCACTCACTTTCTTCACATAACCTCTTTTGGAATCGCTTTTCTTATCATGGTTTCCCTTAGAAAGCCCTCCTTACCGAAGGAGTTGTTTAAACCCTCCAATGAGTTTTCCATCCCTCAAAAAAACTATCAGAGCCCTCTCCTCCCTTTTGTCAACACTTGTTTCCCCTCACCTGCCCTTGCATTCCCTGATTGGAACAAAGATGGCCTTGAATTAGGGTTCATGAAGTGCATTTTGTGGGCTCACACCATGCCCAGAAACTGAGCCTAATGGGTTTGAAGTGTTGAAATAATTTAATCAGCATGAATCACTTGCCCAGGTCGATAATTACATCTTTCAATGAGTTCCCTGAACAAAGCCGGGAATTAAGAGGCTGCTTCATGATTGGCAGTTGCGACTTCTCCAGCAATCTTCATATTATGAAGCTAAAGTATTTTTTTTTTCTATTCTTGGGTGGCTTTAAAATAAAGTCCTACATATTTTTCATCTCCATCTTACGCTTTTAAATAGTCATAAATTTGAAGCACTTAACTTCTTGCAATGGGTCCTTCCAAAGGAGTATTTTTAGTGCAAGATCTTCTATCCTAATATTCCAAAGTTTTTCCATTTTATCCACTCGAGCATTTTCCCTGCAGGCGTAGGAGGTACTAGCAAATGTATCAGAACTAACTTGAACAAATTTTTTCTCCAGTCTTCTTTATAGTCTTTACCGTTGGCTCATTGATACCGTGCTGTCATGTTAACAATGCGGCAGAACTTCCATGTCGTAGTTTATTTAATAGTTTATTCAGCAAAAGTAATGCCTACCTACTTTCTTCCTAGGATCATTGCAAGAAATAAAAAAGGAGGAAAGCACGCACTTTGTAACAAACAAGGAAAATACTAGCCAATGCCCCATGTGTCACTGCCCTGGAATAAGTGATTCCCCTCAGCCTAATACTTGGCTAGGGAAGACTGTGCTTGCTTCCTGTTTACCAAATAATACCACTAGCACCTAATAACAAGCTTATCTTTATCCTTGGCCTTCCAGCATGCATCCCATCAATCATTCCCCTCCTTGAATAGGAAGGAGGCTATAGAAAAAAATGATCCCTTCCTAGAATAGGAAGGGGGATAAGGAGAATGGGATCCATTCTTGGAATAGGAGGGAGGGTAGAGGAACGGGGATGGGGTATGGGTACCCAGGAAAGACTGAGTATTAAGACTGAAAGACTTGGTATATCTAGAATGATACTTGGGTCAAAACAAGATGCACCTCGGCAGATGTTGGCCTTCTGGCATGTATCTCATTGATGACAAAGATTCATCTTTAAATTAAAATTATTGAAAAAACCAACTGGGAGGTCTCTTTTTATCCATTGTGAAACATAACCCTCATGCAAGACTGATTCTTGTTCTTGTGCAGATTTGTAGTGTTGTATGATGATGGAACGTAATCCCCACATTCAGTCTTCATTCACTGTATATATCTGCAACTTTTCATGTCTTTGGTATATTTTGGCATGATTGAGAATTGTAAAATTTGCAATTATCTGCTTATTTTGTGACCCCTTCTTATGTCTCATGCCCTAGTTTTCCTTGATCACATACACTTTATTTATAATTTTATTTTTTATTTTGCAGGGAGAAGGACTATTTTATTCTTTACCAGTTGTCTTATCTCTGGTGTGTGGTCATTGCATTCTTGATCACTGTGTTGGTGGGAATTCTTGTTAGTTTTGTTGTTGGAAAACGCTGTGGTGATTGGGGCTCAAAAAAATCAAATCCTAACCTTTTCATTCCTTGCATCCGTAAGAGTTTGCTGAGAGAAATGGCAGCAGTGAATAACGTGAGTATTAAAGTAGTTACTTATGTTGGATATGGGTGTGGAAATTTAAATTTATTGAAGACATTCTATAATAGATATATATATATATAGAATATATCATTGTATGTACCGTAATAAAAAATTGCAGTGATTAAGTATATTGAGGCAATCTCAATTGGAAATTAAACTGACTATTGTATATTTGACAATTACAACTCAATCATTGGCATTTTCAATATCAGGCATAACAAATGTGTGGGAGTACTCAAATTCTTGCACATGGTGCCTCAGTTCCTGAGCTTGAAGCCACTTTTAAACGCATGGGTGTTCACCTTGAATGAATTCAAAGAATCATAACTCAGTAGATATGAACGTGGGAAATCAGAATGTGTGGAATTCATTTTGAAAGAGAATGTGTTAAAAATTGACTTAACACATTTGCTGCTAAACTGAAATCGCTAATTGACTTCAGAAACTGAACTCGTTTTCTGCATTTTTAGCTTCATTTGCATGTATTTGTGTTGGAAAAAATGTTTTAAAAATTTGCGGTCAAGAATTTATCTTTTAAATACGAAATAATTTTTACCACCGATCAGAGGGCAAAATGGTTGAGGTTTGCAAACCCGCAATGCAAATTTGAATCTTAGCTTATTGTTTTTCGTTATTTGGGTGCAACCTGTACATGTTATATAATGCATATAATCTATGTATTTTTTCATGATAAAGATACACTTAAAAAAATAATAGTAACAATGTTTTGTCGATGGGAGAGTATATTGTTCTATGTTTATGACTATTAGCACACGGACATGGGAAAAGGTGTGAGGGGTTGTCACCATTAGCTGTTTATCGTGAGGAAGGATCGGCCGTAGGGTGTGTGGTCTGAGTCCTTGAAATGGGGATGGTAGGGTCAGCGGTACGGTTGTAAATGGGTGGGTAAGGAACGGACAAAGTGAAAGCGGTAGAAATTGGGAGACAGAAAATTATATTGTTAGGTTTTCGTCACACGTCTTGCCTAAGGATTTGAGTACTGAACCTGTGAAAGAATTGAGGTTGGCAGAGGCAGCTGTGCACTGGAAATGGATGGGGACGGAAAGAAAAAAGTAAGAAATCCATATTAAATTTCTCTGTCCACTATGGAATTACAACTACTGTAGAACTCCGCTTATCTGGAATAATGGGGGCAAGGCCGTTCTGGATAATCAATTTTTCTGGATAATTAATGGTTTGCAATTTTTAAGGTTAGAATTTTTCGGTAAGTTAAAGTTTCGTCAAGGCCAAGATTTTTAAATGGGTAATAAATATTTTTGATGTTTTTTGTAACAACATCCAACAGAGGCCGAATTTTATAAAGAGTGTCTGAAGGAACTGGTTCTCCCATATTAGGGTTTCGGCAAAAATGCAGAGATCGCTGAATAAGCAGAAATCTATCCCGGCTCATCTTTTTATTATTATTATTATGTTAATAATGTTACAAGTGGACAATTGGCCCGGTGGTAACATAGATAAACAAGGTATGAACAATATACAACATCGCCCTGGTTAACAATACCTTAGAATTAAATGATAAAAACATCCTTTTTCAACCTATTCTTAAATATATTTATATTTTTTGGGAAGGGTTCGAGAAGCTTTGCTGGTAGATCGTTCCAGTCAAGTATTGTTCTATTTATTTATGAAAATTTCTTAATGTTAGTCCTTTGTGATCGGCACTTTATCTTAAATTGGTGATCATTCTTTCCAACAAAGTTTGGCTTTAATATTTCCTTCCCTAGGTCGTCCCATGCTCTTTCCCCGGTAACTATTCTATACATCCCACATAGCCTGCTCCTTTTCCTCCTTTGCTTTATGCTATCCCATCCTAGTTTGTGGATCATTTTCTCAACACTTTCCATTTTCTTATATCTTCCTAACATATACCTGGCTGCTTTTCTTTGCACTTTCTCCAATTTAATATTCTGACCTTTCTTGTGTGGATCCCATACAAGCGAAATGTTTCCTCATGTTTCTGCGAAAGATTGGCTGATCATACAAGTCACCAACTCACCAAATATTTTGCTGTCTTCGAATTTTTATATTTCCTAAATGAATTAATATCCCAAGAAATGTTTCGAACTCGGGACGCGTAACAGCACACCATTTTTTTTTGCCCTACTGGAATGTCCTGAAGATGATGCCAAAAGTTTCTCTCCATTTACATTTGTCTCCGTGATTATGAGGTCAAAAAATTCCGCGGTGGCCAAAAGGGAAAAGTAGCTGAAAGGATCAGAGCTCGCACATTCTGTAACATACCTGAATGGCCTGTGAAAGGAATGATTCAAGTCATCTGCGGCTTGCTGATCCAAATAATGTCTTGGCTGGAATTATTTACATTCCTCTGATCGTCCTCTGCAGCTTCAATGTTCTCATTTCCTGCCTCTTCAAGTTCTTCCTCCTCCGAGCTGAAATTTTCTTCCTCTGGTGATTCAAAATCGGAACCAACGTTTTCAGAAATATTCTCATCTTCTTCAAAAAGTGTCCTTTCGATTTCTTCTTCCTCCATTGCCTGCATTTTGTGCACATCTCCACGAGGTTTCTCTCTTTTGCGAAGGGCTGGATTCATATCACTGTTGAATTTTTCATGTATATCAATGTTACATTGCAGTTATTGATATATTTACCAACTAAAATATTATCTAACACATCATTTATTCACACACAAGTAATCAACCTTTTTTCTTCGGTGTGTAATTCTGGTGGATGTAGATGGTTCAGACTCCATTCTTCTATAAAAAAACAGGGACAAGAGACTCAAAGGATGAAATTCATATTTATGGAGTTCACATACGGTTGCATTTATTGATTTTTTAACATACTACGTATATTAATAGACTAAACGTAAATATTTACCAAACCTGTCATCAACCCGCTTTCTTAAGTGTGTAATTCCAGTAGATGTAGATGGCACCGGCTCCATTCTTTGATAAAAAAATGTTAATTAGGACCAAAAGATAACATTTGTTTAGTATTTTTCATCAAAAAATTGACTTTTCTTCGACACTGAACTATAGGCCGGTAGAATAAGAAAAAAGAAAATGAAGCACACAGTACGAAAGCTCAAACAGTACTGAGAAGCGGGCAAGTTTCCCTTATCTTTATGACCGGAAACGGTTGGAAGTGAGAGCCATAAACATTGAAAGGGACCAAGCCCGCCCATAGGCGGGCACCGCTCCTGGGTACAAACGCTCAGCCCACCAATGGGCGGGCGTAGCACTGAATGGATTAACTGTGATAAATATGCTTAAACTCATGGACTGTGGTGCCTTGCATATGAATGTGGGTACTTTCTAGCATTATATTCATGGCATTTCATAAGAGCATGTAGTTCCTGAAAAGCCTCTATGGAATTCTCAATGGAAGAGGACACCTTGGTAGCTGAAATGGTTAAAGGTACCTAGCATGAATTCATCAGATCTGGTTCCTAGGACAGGCAAATGATTTTTTTCACTATGAATTTTGTATATTCATGTGTCCACTCAGTGGATGACTCCGATTCAAGACATGCTTCTCGATGTTTAGTTACGACTAGTTTTTTGGCTTCGGAGACATTAATGATGGTGAGGATTTTTGTGGTTTTGATGTTGTTTATATGTTTTGTGACAAAATACAAAATATTTTCCCCCCTGATGTGAACCCAAAAATGCTGATATCATCTGATCAATGCCACGGGAACCTGCAGAGGAATATTTTCCCACCACTCTTTGTTTGGAGTTTGGGCAATGTGCAGCTGTAGTTGTCAGGGCTGGGCAGTATTTTAAATACTTTCAGTATTTTGTAGTTGAAATGCACCTCGCAGAAGTATTTTGCATATTTAATGCATAGGTAATTGAGGGATTTTCAGTATTTAAAAATACTTCACAAAGTCATCAAATCTTCACTGGTTTTTGTTGGATTTTTGAGCTGTCTTACCCAAGGATAGCCTCCTACACTCTCTAGATATGTCCGCTTCATGTCAACAACCACTTATTTGTCAAGTAAACTTACATATTTCAAAGAGCTAACCTCTCCATCTAATAGTCAACCCACCATCTGCTAACTGGTGGATGCACTTGGCAGCAGTAAACTTGCCCCTTGAGAAAGAAAGTGACAAGGCAAATGAGAAAACTGAGGCTGCTGCGGGAGGTTGCCTAATAAGTTTCCTGGCTGGGTGAATGTACAGCTTCACAAATGTTTTTTTCTTTTATGGAGCATATTCTCTCATTTAAACGTTTGTAAAATTAGTGTCTGAATTAAGCTTTCGATGTCCTCATGGAAGAATGCATGTAACAAAGAATTCTCCTATTAGTTGAAGTAGTATTTGCTGAATACCTCACATCAAGGAATCAGTGCATATTATAATGGAGTGAGTTGAAGCTCTGTTTGCATTGGAGAGAGATGAAGATATCTGATTAACTTTCATTACATGCACCTAGTGATTGTCATGCAAATTGCAGTGTGGTTTGTAATCTGTGACAATTGTCTTTATTGACATTTGCTTGCTGAATATTGTCTTTCGTTCATGCGCTTATGAAAACTCTAGCTGGACCTTTTTTCCTGTTTTTACACTCATTGATCTCGCTTCACATCCTCTGAATTTTCTAAATTATATTTCTGGAGCCTGGCCTTTTAAACTGTAAACTTTTCATTGATATATTTTAAGGGATCAACTGCTTATGATGTTGTGCTGCCCGTGGAACCAGCTTCAAAAATCCTGGTGGATGCCATGACCACTGATCTCCATTGCAATGGATGGGAGAAGCCTAATGTAGAATCAGAGAAAATGAATCAGATAACACGCCTCTGATAGATAGTGAAATGGAGGTGTTTGCGTAACAGGTTTAGTATTTTATAGAGGTATGGAAACTGTCATGCCATATAATTTAAGACTGAAGAGTGTCAAATGTAATGCTAAAGAACATTGAGACAATGTGTACATTGAAATATTGAATGCCAGTAAATGTACCTGTATTATGAGATTCCAGGTAAGGCCATGGCCTCATGAACTATGTAGTTGATCATTGTTTTCAGATGTTGAGGTTTATTCTCTGTTAATTTTTCATTATCCAGTAATATTCATGTACTAAGGTATCCTTAGTTCTGAAAGAATTACTCTTAATATTATTGTTTGAATGTCATTATTCTTCAAACTATAAAAAAACTTCCTACTATTTGTTTTACCTGGATGACTGGTGAAATTGAAATGGATTAAGTCAATGTGCATTGTTTTGATTGGCCTATTATGATTGGGTTTGGTTACATTATTGCAACTTGGTGTAGGCAACAACGCAAATTTGGTTGCATTTTAATCTCTTTTTTTTACAAATTCCTGTGATTCATTCATGCTACATGTCGGAGGTGATTCCTCCGTACCCAAAGGATACCTGTGCATGTTATTTTTAGAATAATTCTAGGACTATTTACAGAAAATACGGAAGAGGGTAAGAGCCTGGAGCTCATTGTTGGACCTACGTACGTGGGAAGTATTTATGTGCTGTTCTTTGTTAGAATGTGTTAGTCTAAAAATGTTGTAGCTACTGTGTATTTAACTATGGTGCTAGTTTGAAGTTTTGAATGAACATTTGTGTTCCCTGTTTTATAACAGTGTCTCTTTTTCTGAACTTCATGTCCTTGGAATAGAGCTGTAGATGTTAAGGAAAATACAGGCCTGGTTTTATAATGTAGCTACTACCAGGAAGGCGATGTCAGTTGTCAGCCTTCTGTACCGCCACACGGACATTCAGGATCCTTTTGCTCTCTGGACGGTATGTTTTGGTAGTGTCCTTCCTATTTTAGAATACTGTGCTCCAATTTGGTCGACCGCTTTCGTCACAGCCTTGAATATGCGCAATTGCCCTGTTAACTTCTTTCTCGCCATTGCCCGACATAGAATCCCTTCCCTCAGAAACTTATCAAAAGAATACATCCTTTCTTCCCTTTCAATCCCAAACCTCTCCGTCATGTACTATGTGACATGAAGTTCCTCCATAGCATTTGGAGTGGCTCTCTCCGTACTAACTGCCTTCTTCCTCTCTTTCCTCTTCATGTTCCTCCTCGTTCCCTACGCAAAAACTCCCTTCTTGACATTCCCAAATTCAGACTCTCAATATTCCAATGCTCCCTATTCTACCGTATCCCAAAAACTTTCAACTCCCTAGCCTCGCAAATATCCTCCCTTAATACCTCTTCTCCACACCCTCCGTTTTCAAATCAGTCCTCAGAAAACATATTGCCGAGTTGACTCCCTCTATCCCATCTCCTTGTCCATAAATCCCAGTACCAATCTTTCTTTCCAATGTATTTCTCTGTTATCTTTTACATTTTTAAGAGTATATTTTGTTAAAATTTCTATTTATTTGTTTGCTTGTCAACCAATGTAATAAGCCTTTGTGCCGTTTTTGGGGACTTTTCAAATAAATAAATAAATGTCTAATTAACTTTCACATAGCATAGCCTTTACATTAACCCTTCAGCTGGAGAAGCTAGATTTTTCGTCTGCCACTTTGTGCAGAAGAAAAGGGGAAGTAGCCTGTCCCTCTCTACTGTAGGGAAAGGCTGAGCAGGTAGAAGACCTTTCTAATTCCCTCGCTACCTTTTCTTTGATGGACACCATCAAACGTGCAAGAACGTTTCTTCCGCAATTTCCCATGAATACACACATGTACGCTCACTACAGCTAAAGGGTTAAAGTGGTGCTAGCTGAGAGTTAAGGTTTGGTAAAGTTCATCAGACTGTCAGTTAGTTGTCACAAGAATTATCGTTGGGGGTGTGTATCCACTGGGGTTTTCATACTGAGCAAATAACTAACCGCACATTATAAAACCAGGCCAAAATTCCATGCCTTATCCATAGAATATAGGTTGTGACAAATGTTGGGATTTATTCATTGTTATTGTTAAGTTTGTATGAAATAACTAAAAGGACTTCAAGTTTAGTTTAAGTTTTGAGAAATCATTTCTGAGATATATGAAATGAAGCGACATGGGGATGCAACTCTCAAGCAAGCATGAGAGATGAGTGTCATATCCATGATTTTGCATCTAGGATTTATCGATGCAAAATCATTAGCATTACTCCATAGCAGTCCATTCCTTGTTGCTAAAAATGTCTAACGTATTGGGAGAGTGGAGGCAATTTCACTTAATTATCATGTGTAAATTTTGCATAAGCATAAAAATATATTTTCAATCACCGTGTTCCATGTGTAAAAGTAAGCTTATAATGAATGAGATAAAATTCGAGCTTGTACAAAATATATTTGAAGCTATTTACTTAGTGTGTTCTGATCTTTATGCTTGAGTATAGCATGCATGCATGAAAAAGTAAGATACTAGAATAGGATAGACTGACTGCCTATTTTTATGTGAACGATATGATAGACAATATTTTGTTTGGATTTCTATCTGAGTACAATTTTTCCTCATTCTCTGCTCTGTTTGAAGTGAGATTTGGGTTGTGATAGGCCTAGAAAATTGTGTTGAGCAGCTATTTCTACTCATAACCATGTGTTGAAACTTCTAGTAATGAAATACATACATTTCATACCTTGTTAAGAGTTCTATGGTTGAGATAAACTATGATCTTTAATCATTTAAGGATATGAGTGCATTATCTGCTATTTTGGTTAGTACTTATTGAGTCTTGCATTGTCAACTGAGAGAAAAGTTTCCCCAGTAGTGGTGCTCCTAGAATTAGAGAAAGGAAAACTTTGGGGAGTACTGTTATTCTAATTTCTAACCATTTACTTTGCTGAAAATAATAAGCACCCTTGGTGTAAAGGTGTTCCAGCATGTCAAGAACAGCTCTGATGCCATTTCTTGTTTCTCTTTTGTGTCTCTCAACTGCAATTATGATCGCAAACTTGTGCTAATGACTCCATGTGGAACTCTCATTTTAGAATCAGAAGTTAAAAAAAAAACGTTGCAATAGTTTGCCCCAAAATATAACTGCCCAGTCGCTGGAAGTTTACTGTTCAGTAAAACTGTTTATGAAGAAATTTTAGGGACCCAAAAGGAAGTGAATTTGTGCAGGTATACCTTGTTATATGTAGTTAGATGGTTCCATGAGGCATGACATCTGTCGAATTCCAACATAAGCCAAATTTCAATGTGAGTTGATCCAGCACCCCTAGAAACTGCCAAAATATTCACTATTTTATCCATTATGAATTTTTAATAATGTGCAGTAGTGTACAGGTGACAGATTTAGTTTATAAAAACTTTATTTTGAAGTGTTTAAGTAAATAGTTCTCAAACTTGTCTGCAAAAGTAAAATAATAGTAACAAGAGAGATGGCAAAGTGTAATTTCGATCCTATTCAATATAAGATATAGCAAATGCATTTCTATCTGCTCTATTGCGCTGCCTGCTTCAGTGCAAAACAGAGCGATTACTTCATTTCATTCGCTTCAGACTCCATGCTGTAGGCAACACCCTTCGAAACAGATTGGGAATAGACTTGATGAGCGCTAGACAAGAGTATAACTTCACATCAAAATAATCTCATCCACAATGTTTTTTGTGTAAATTTTCAGCTAAGGTATATAACATGGCTATTATAAAGGTTTTAATTACTCTGTGGTAAAAAGTTCATGTTTTAAAATTAGTGTTTTGAACATATTTGAAAACTGCACAAAATATTAGGCCATGACTATTGTGAACCAAGAATTCCACTGGCTGTTTACCAAATATTTCTTCTGCGTACATTGCTCCAATCATCGCCGTTCCAGTGCGCTGATATTAGGCCTGTGCAATTATCGAAAATAATCGATATCGAACAATTATAAGAATAATTGAAAATGTGGTCGATTAATTGACATTGAAATGGGTGTCAATTAATTTGCATTGCTCAATTAATTGGCATCAACCAATTAATTGACAGGACTCAATTGGATCATGCTTTTCAAAGGCTTTCCTTTGCCAATGAGAAGAATGAAAGAATTAATTTGAAAAACAGCAAAATAATTCAATCAGTTAGCTTTTATTAATTAATTAAAGGAATAGATCGCTATTTGAAGACAGGCAGATGAGATCCTGAGCGTGTTCATCCAACAGACACTGGCGTGTGTCGATGACAATGTTCCCGCCGAGACTGTACCTCTCGGACGCAGTTCTAGCTGCCGGGATAGGTAGCTAACTTCTGGAGGGAGGGAGAGGTAGATGATGGCCGTCACCACCGTCAATAATCGTCAACTAATCGATTACCGGACAATAATTATGAATTGAATGGAAATTGAACAATAATTGATACTTGAAAAAAATTGACAATCGAGTCGATTACTGTAATTGACATCGATGTGCTGAAATAATCGATTAATTATAAAAATAATTGAATCGACGATTCAATTAATCGAATAATCGCACAGGCCTTGCTGATGTACTCCAATTTGTGCTAATTTCAACACCTAGAATGGAAAGCTGTGAGTGTTACCGCTTCTGCCTCTGATGGCACTAAGCAGCACACATGTGCTTAACGTGCTGGCACTTTTAGACAGCGCACTTCAAAACAGATCGGTATTAGATCTGTGCCCCGTTTCCACAACAGTCGTATGGACAGATGTAAAAACTCACTTGTATGTATTTCCACTACAAATTCAAATTCTTTGTTCATCCCAGGACTCGTGCTTACGTGTATAGGACAAGTCGGTAAGATAGGCAGAGTAAAAAATATATACACATAAGTAGGGTTACCATATGTCCTTTTTTTCCCAGACATGTCCTCTTTTTCAGGTAAAAAAATGTCCAGGTAAGAAAATGTCCGGGCAGATTTTATGAAAAATTATGAAATGTCCTCTTTATTTGGCTCTGAGAAAAAAAGTGCTCATTTGAAACTCTGTGTTAAGCCCTTGCGATCCATCGAATGGATGCAACTTTCAATAACTCCTAAATGGGAGAATGCTGAAAACTGCATCACATATCTTACTGAAAAAACACATTAAGATTAAACGACGCAAAGTGTTTTGATCAATTTTGTAGTTTCACTAATGTTTTAAAGAACTATAAGAAAGAAAACAAAACCAACCAGAAGGTGAAGTGTGGTGTTGATATTTCAATCAGTCATCTAATTATGTGCACCATTCTGAACTGCTAAAAGTTGCTGAGTTCTTTTTTTCTATACCTAGTCATAATTCTATTATAGAATGCGTTATCTCTCTTGTAAACGCACAGTGGACCAAAGACAGGAACAGATTTAAAATAGAAAACATGAAAGGTGTAGTGTGTGTGTAGCACAATTTTAAGCACTTCAGCTGTTTAAGCGTTTAGAAATACTAGCTGGGAAACCGAAAACTGCTAACAGAGATTTCTTCATCCTCCCAAATATTCATTACATAAAGGTATAAAAGACAGTGATGAGATATGTGAATGTAATGTTTATGGTAAAATGGTGGGAAAAATAACAAAATAAGAAGTGTCCTCTTTTTTTATACAAAGTGTCCTCTTTTTTTATGATCGACCTATGGTAACCCTATACATAAGTATAACAAGTATACAAATATAAAATATACACAGATTGCATATAAAAAAAGAATAGTCTACAGTTAATTCAATTACTCAAAGGCAAGAAATTCATCCACCAAATAAAAGGCGTTCTCTATCAGATACTTTTTTAGTTTGTTCTTAAAAATTGAAAGATAATTAATGTTTTTAATGTTATTAGGCAAGGAGTTACAGAACACCACTCCTGCATATTTCGGACTTTTTGAGTAAATCTTGAGATTGTGAGTAACTGTTCTAAAATCATTTTTCCATCTTGTATCATGATTGTGAACATCCATATTATCTATAAGATCAAGTGCAGAATATTGCTCCTTAATGTACAAAAAATATGTAAATGCAGGGGAACGTTAGAAGGCTAAGATCCTTAAAAAGGGGCCTGCAGCTGTAATTTTTTCCAACTCTTGCTAGGGTTCTCACCGCCCACTTTTGTAGTTTAAAAAGCCAATACAATAAGTGTGGTGGGAGTGGCCCCAGGCTACAACACCGTATTTAAGTTGACTGTAAATTAGCGTTACAGCAGAAACTCTGTGCTACCCTCATCAGGAATTACAGTGAACGAGTGAAACTCAAGCAGTTAATTTTAAACTAAATTAGAATTTCAAACATTTCATTAAACAAATGATGTGGTATGCAGTCACGTGCACTGGTGCAAAGTTATGCACCGAAGACGGTGAAATTCGCCATGAGAAAATCATTTGACTTGACCAGGATTCGAACCGGGATCTCCCAATAGCTGGTCAGGTGTCAGTTACACCACCAAGCCATCTTAATTCAAGGCGAATTTCAGTGGGGGAAGTCAAATGATTTTTTCATGGTGAATTTCACTGTCTTCGGTGTATAAATTAGAATTACCGCATCCATGATACCTTTTGCAGTATTCGGAATGAATTCAAAATCAAATGAAGTTCTTCTCTGTTCATCAGACAGTAATATCTCACCATTATCCATTTTGCTTTCCTTTTCTGAGTATCATGCTTCATATTTCTGGTTAATCCCCCGCAATGCCAGCGTCATCCAACGTAGGGTTGGCAGCATTAGGAACTAAATGTTCAAGCTACACGGATGTGCATTCCCACAGCGATTTGGACCTACAGGCGTAACTACTTTGGGGTGTATGGTTGTTGTGGAAACAGGGCATTGATGAGCGCTGGACAGTAACAGAACTTTGATGATTGCATCCTCGATGATTTTTTTTGTTGAATATCCGTAAAATTGTCATGCATGTGCGATATAAAGTCTTTAACTACTATTTGGTAAAAAAACTTACGTTTTAAAGTATGCATTTGAACTAATTTGATAATTATACACAAAACATTCAGCTCTGACTTTTATGAATATTACTTACTACACACCAGCAGGTTACCGAACGTTTCTTCTGCGCACATATGTTCAATGATATTTTCTAATGTGTTCTTACTTCCTTGTCATATATTCTTTGTTATATTGTATTGTAATTTACTTTGAACTTTTTGATTGAAAATGATTTTTTAAATTCATTTCAATATTATTTATTATATTTTTATTAATTTAAGGTTTTTCGATTTTAGTATTTTTTTGCCCTAATTCTATAATTTCAATGCATCTTGACCTATTTTATCCATTAATTGGGCAGGAAAACTTACATATCTATGGAATCGATGTAACTCAAAATGACATAAGTCGAGGTATACCTGTATTGTGAAATTTGTTACAAGGAAACTATTATTTAAGTATGCTGTTTTTATAATATTCTGAAGGTATAGTTTTGCATTTGCAGTAGAATTGTTGTCTTCTATTCTTTATGCTGATTAATATCATGCTCATATCCTTTCATATTTTTAGACATGAAAAATTAGTAAAATATTTGCCAGCTCGTTTTTTTAATCAATGTAATCCCATAAGTTTTTAAAAGGGGCCGGCCACGGTGGTGCCGGGTTCAGTTTTTCACATGCCCAGGGCATGGGTGTTTCTTTCAAGTTCTGGTGGTTCGGCCCCTGAGAATCGTGGAGACAAGCCAATGGCTTATCGGGATTGCAGGAGCATATAGACCATCAGAATCATCTGATAGAGCAAAAAAAATGTTTGTACAGCAACCTAGAGTGTAGGCTTTTGCAGCAGTTGACAGATGCTGATGAGACTTTCGAGTTGTGCAGTGGTCCGAGCATTTATAGTTCAACAATTCACTCGTGTTGCAGTGAGCATCTTCAGATGCAAGGTGCTCCTCTTCTTCGAAGTGCCACTTCGCTCCTGAAAACACTTGCTGCAATGAAGGTGAAACATAGAGCTAACAATGCTCGGACCGCAGCACAACTCATAAGTCTCATCAGCATTTGTACAGAGATTTTGATGAAAAGAATTCTGTAATTGCTGATAACCTTTGCATATTGCATTTTTGGAATTGTTTCTAATTTCTTTAAAAATAAAGCAATATCCATCACCTTATGATAATACACTCCTATTTCATGCAATATGTAAAAATCTACTGAAATGTCCACTCATGAAGGTTCATTTGCTCACTCCTTTTCTCCCTCCGACTGATCCCCAATGTAGGTGACTTGTTTTTCTTTGGGCTCATAATCATATCACACACCAAAATATTCGTACTGGCATTAATAAATTACTCCACATAATTGACGTTTTTGACTCTTGTCTCTTTTCACATAGTGCATGAAATCTGGAGAAGTCCTAATCAACCCTGTCCATTTGTTGCATCCATGAAAGCAGGTACTTCACTGTCAATAGTTTCCACACCTGTTAGTATCTCTTCATTGAAATTTTGAGGAGCATCAGCTTCCTAGATTGAAGCTTGGTCTATTTCATTCTATCTCTGCAGCTGTCGATCCATAATGACCCCGCATTTGTTTTTCTTGCAAGGAAGTCACGAGTAGAAGTCAACTGCTACATGTGAACAGGGAGAGTGTAGGAGGAATGGACAACGCAGCTAGAAAGTTTTTTGGAATGACTATTTGAGGCCTAAAGGCCAGGAGGTATGGAAGGAGCAACTGGAGTGACAATGTCGAAACAATTCCGAGACTCTCCTCATCAGGTCCGGGGTGGGCTTTGGGCTGGAAGCAAGGGAGTGATAGCTGAAATTAAGGATTCCCATGTTTCTCTCTGTTTTTTATCCTTCCTTCCCCACCTTATCAACATCCCACTTGGTTCTCCCCTGTTTTCCACTTACCACATCTCATCACCCTAGGCCAGTGTTTGTCAACCGGTGTGCCTCAACCCTTTGCCAAGTGTGCCGCAATGCTCTTAAAAAATCATAAAAGATCAATAATAGTAATAAATTAAATTATTTAACTAATAGATACTTTTCAATTTTGTTATTTTTGTATAAAAACGATAATTTTTTAAAATCAGTAGCTGTAAAATTGCTGACAATATAACAAACCGTAGTTTTTGTTCACTGATGTGCCGTCTGCATAACCAAACTCTTCAAGTGTGCCTTCGTGTCAAAAAGGTTGAGAACCATTGCCCTAGGCCATCCCTACCATTAGAGAACGAGTGTCATCTCCGATACCAGTTTAAATGTCTGTTTACATTCCTCAATTATTACCCCGCAAGCTACAGCAAATGACTGCTAAAGAATCTTTTGTGTATGCCTGACCATCTCTTGTCATCCTATCCAATCCAGCTTCTTCCCCAAATTTATGACTGGCATTGTGTCAGTGGCAGAGTGTTTATCTTTGGGCCCACTTACCAAAAAAGGTTACCCTTGGGGCCAATTGTTAAGTGACAATGCAGGATCACTCTCACTCAGTGATTCAACGCGAAGGTTGGTTTGGATAGTTGAGGGTAGAGCTCAACCCGGACTAAGCCACAGGCGTGTGAATTTCACACATTCAGGGTAGGGGGGCCAGTTCCTTTCCCTGGGCCACCTCGCACTCCGAGGATTTTTTGTTCGGGGGCATTCAAAGGCTTCTAAGGATACAAGGCAGGCTTCAAGGCTACAAGGCAGGATAGGTATTAAGAAACTAGGCATGGTTCTGTGCAAATAAATTGAGTCATTTTCCTTAAAATATGAGTCTTTGATGTCCATTTACCAATCAATGAAAGAAGTAAACTCTTGAAAAATTATGTACTTATGAAGTTTTCTATACTTTTAACTTTAAGATATTGAAACCATAATTGGGATAACAATAAAAATATATGTTATTCACAGCTGTTCAGTTCAGAGTTTTGATTAAATATACTAGAGCAATACGTTTTCAATATTTTTGGAGATCATTATTTCTACGGTTCTTTTCTTAAGCCTGTAATTATCAATACATTTTTATTAACATTGATATTTTGATGTATCTATTGAGCTCATTCCACTGTGAGAGCTTATTTACCAAATGCTTATTGTAACTGGATAGTTCTTTCCATTTAAAGTTTCATTTATACTCAAACTCTTAATCTCATTGATAAATGCGTTTGTGATAACTCGTATTAACCATCGTCTATCCAAAGTTAAAAAAGTGCTCACAAAATAGCTACAATATTCTAAGCTTAGAGGGATCATTTCCTGAGACAGATAAGACAGAACGGAGTAGGGATGGAAGGTACTCAAAAAAGAACCGGAATTTTTTTGATGAGTATTAAAAAGCAATAATACTACTCGTCCAGTGTTCCGGTATACCAGTATTTATGTGTTTCATTAAATATTTTAATAAATTACAAATTACGTTTCACCCTAAAGTTCCAGTATTTTGGCAAATTAGAATATCAGTCCAAAAAGATATGCAGAAATTTTCATCCATCAGCATTTTTTATGAATATTCATTACGAATGAAAGATCTAAGGCTTTCCTGCCATAGAGCGATGTTGGGGGTTTTTTGGGTTTCTGACTGGGTCAAATTCTCCATTTCTGCTGACGTTTAAATGAATGAGTCGTTCATTGGGAATATACATCGGCTATTCAGTAAATACTTTTTTTTGACGATGTATGTTTGCACTCGTTGCTTTTTGTTGGAATGATTTTAAATCATATGAAGAACGATCTGTATTGTTTTAATGTTGTGGTCAGGTAAAATACCATGCTATAGTGATCAGTCTTGCGGTCACACTAACATTTAACTTACTGAAATAAATATTTCTATTTATACGGTTCTAAATCATCAATTATCTGGTGTTCGTAATGCGTCAAAAATTTTTACATACCTATTATATCAATAATGATAACAAACATATATAAACTTCATGGTTTTGTAAATAAGAAAAAGAGACCGACATATTACAAGAATATTTGAAAATTTAGTGTAGTTAGTAAATTTTGGCAGTTACTTCTGTTAGTTGACGCAAGATGGCAGCGCTGTCTAAATGCCGGTATTTTTAGTACCAGTGCCATCAGTAGTACCGATTTTAAATACTGGTCGGTACTGCCAAGTTAAAAAAAAATAGTAATCGGTACTACCTTATACCGGTATTTTTTGCCCATTCCTACAACGGACATCTAAAAATGAGGTGGCGTGGAAGAAAATTGACGGCCAACCAAACAACGACCCCCTGAACCTACCACGAATGATATATTAGGTGGGCAAAGTGATGGAATAGAATTCGATTCCTGGATCCCTGAAGATGATGAGTTGACTAACTTGACCAAGTGGAAAACCTGTGAGATTTTTCAACCAGAAGATTTTCCCGTAAAAGCTTAAAATCTTACATTCGCTGCCATATCTCTATATCTAAATTACCTACCTTAAACCATCTGTATAACAGCAAAATAATAAGTTACACGTATTTTTACTGCACTTTTCCCTTAATGAGCTAAAGATTAACTTGCAGGCGCACTTAAAAACCTGTGAAAAAAACAAGGAATTAATTTCAGATTTCTCTAGTTTAAAATGTACACAATGGCATCTAAAGGCATGTTCCATTTTATGAATGTAGAAATGTATTTCAAGAGAACTCTATGTACATCACACATTTCATAGCTTCCTGCTAGTAATGCAGTGAATATTACATAGTTCATTACCAATACTGTCATTTCTCCCTTTATAACGTTTTGAATAGATAAATCATAGAAACTGACTTCAAAATATCAGGGGGAAAATTTGGAAAAGTAGCCGGGGAACACCCAAGAACTTTTCTTCTGCAACTCAGTGGCCACCCTGCCCTTACCTTTTTGGTTTTGTGTTATTTAATATATATCTCATTCAGTTTAATTTATCGATGATTGCTCTAATTAGGCCATTGGACCACATAAGGTTAATTCCTTTTGAATTCTGTTTACAATGATGTGCCTGCAATCTAGGATCACTGTTGTCAATCTCATGTGCAATTAAATGTTTTTTTTTATTTTTTAAATAATTTTTCATTATTTATTAATGAGTCAAATGCTATTGTTCATATTGAATATTGAGCGATGTTTTTCAGTTTAAGTTGAAATGCATGGAAACAATTTCTTGTTTTTTTGTTAACATTTAAAAATAACTCCATATTTTGTTGAGAGGGGTGATTTATTGTACAAAAAGCTTACGGCGGCTATTGATTGTTTTGTAATTGCTTTCTTATTTCAACTTAAGCATTTACACACATTAGTTTTCTTCTGCAACAAATGCAATTGGTTTATTCTGCTCTGTACTGATTCTTATTCCGTATAGTTTGATATTTTAATAAAAAAATTGTGGGGATGAACTACACATGAGTCAAACTTTTGACAGCTTAAATCTTAGAATGAAAAAAATGTGAAAATCTTTCCCAGGCCGAAGGGGACAGAGGGAAGGAAGAATGTACATGTGCTCTTCCTTTGTTCCACGAGCAAATGCACAGTGAGTTTGTTACATCGTCTCCAGGTGACGTTCATAACGTTAATGTTAACCAATGATGTTTCCATTTTTTATTTGGTTTAATTGGAAAGGCATCCAGAAAATCAAAATACCATTAAAAAATTAGAAGTTTGTTATTCAATGATTCGTTTCAGTATTATAGGCCACATGTACACAACAGGGTAGTTACAGGATTATAAGTGCTTCAACAAAAGATTTAAAGCAATAAACTTTAGTGCACCATTTTATGTAAATCTTTTGATTTATTCATTTTGGATTTTTTAACTGTGGGCAAAATTAATACCCTCTTTTACATTTGACCCTTAATGCATGTCATTAACACCCATGTCCTGATGATTGTATGTAGATTGTATGGGTATGTACCTTAATTAATATCTTCCTGAAGTCATTAGTAAAAACCATCTTCTTAAGCGATTTGTTTTGAGTGTTGTGAAGCAAAGCGGAAAGTTTTGGAAGGGTGCTACAGAGCTCTAGCTATGGCATGTGTCTGAGGATGTAGGATGAAGCCAGATCCTAATTAATTTTTTGTGATTAGCGATTATGCAAGGTGGTCTTTCGAGGTGTCAAGAATGTGGTTTGAAATTGAAAGAAATTGCCTCTCTTTTGCTACTTGTGTTTGAATTGCCTCTGCCTCTGATGGGTGATTTTGAGATTGCTGAAGAATGACCAACTGCCTGTAATGTCATACATTATTTTCTATTGCCATTTTGCTAAAACATTGCAGTTTAACATTATCTCTAGAATTATTACCTGTGAGTGAAGTTTTTGTTTTGCTGCCTAATTGTGTCTCGAAAATGGCCTTACTTGCTGCTGTCACTGTGATTGATATAACTGCCAACAATCCTGTACCATTTAAGTAATTTTTGGGACTTGTTAGCAGTGATATCCTTCGTGTCCTGTCACATACACCTTACAATGCCATAATATGTTCATGAAATTTTATATGCAGGTTATATAAACCAAAGTATTCAGTATCACCACAAAATTGTAATTTCATTTTCAACTTATATCTCTTACATATCAAATGTAACATGATCGTTTGGGCAGATAAATTATTGTTATTACTGCTATGAAATCTCTCATAATTGCAAAAAAAAACTTAAGTATATCATGGTTGCCATCATTTTATATTGAAATATTTCAATGAGATGTTGGTATTCCATCATAAGTTTCCAAGTCGTTCAGATGTTTGTACTTATAGTTGTTGAGATGTTAGTACTTAGTTCATGGGTTTGGGTGTAGTTGTTTGAGCCAAACTTTTTAATCTCTTGGGAAGTCCAGTCATCAGTAGAGCCTTTCAACATTTTTTTTATTTTTCTTTGTTTTAAAACTCATAGGCTTCATTTAGTAAGGCATGACTATTGTTGTCAATTACGTATTTGGTTGTTGATTTCCTAGGTTCACTTTATGTATCTGGATCAGAATTCCAGAAAATATTATGTGTGAACTGGAACAAATATTCATATTTGTAAAAAAAACTAATAGCAGATCAATTAAAGTTTGCTATTGGTGTGGTGTTGCATTTGCATAAGGGAACTATTTTCCACATTTTTTTAAAAGGCTCTTCGGTGTTGAGTACTTAAAAGTTATTTTTTTTAATTTATTTAAATTTTTGTTGTAGTCCATGGTTGTGTCACCGTGCAGTTGAGTGGATAAATATGTAAATGTAATGTTATAGTTGTAGTATAGTAAATGATGCGGAAATATTTTATGGGAATTATATCAAAATGTCTTCCATGTTTATATGCATACATATACCATGTATTGTGGTAGTTATGTTGATTGCCTTGTAAATCAACATATTTTTTAGAATTTTCATGTATGCTGAGTGATTCGTTTTCTATGAGTATCATCCTTACTTCTGTAAGCCCATAAGTTTCTGTATGACATTTTGACTTGTCAACTGTGGCATAGACATAATTTCACCTTACATGCTTGTTAAACTGAGTCAGCATATAATTTATCCTTGATTTTTTTAGAATTTTTTTGCACTTCACAACTTGACTATTAATGCCACAACATAGGTTGACTGAGACACATGTATGTATTAATATAGTCAATTGTTGACCAATGGCTAGTTTTAGAAATTGAAAATATGTTAACTGTTGCAACTTCAGTTCACAAAAATTCTACATTCTGTATAAAAATTGATGCAGGAGTTGGAATATTTTCATAAACTATTTTTTCTGGATATCCTGAGAAGTATTGATTTTTGTATAAGCATTAGTGTATCTCATAATTTGGTTCAGAGTTGTATTTAGTAGAATTTATTAAAGTAATTTGAGACAACTGGTGCACAACAGTTTTTTTGTTCATTTCAAACGCTCACGATTGCAATACATACCTCTCTTCATCCACTCCATAAAGCCTATTCTCTTTTCCTGATTAACCCTTCAAGCCCGGAGGAGATTTGAAATGAATCCTATCTCGTAGGTCGGAGGAGATTTAAATGAAATTGCTGGTATTCTGCTGATTTAAATGGAAATGCCACAACATAGTCACTGAGTCGCTCGATAGCATGTGAAGTTCATGCCCAATGTAGTGACTAAGTCATTCGTCGTTGAAGGGTTAAGTACCCTGCATCCTCCCCTCTATCATTGCTGGAATAGGGTTGATGTGGTGGCTCAAGCACTGGCTTCCTATACGTGTGTTCAAATTTCGTCAGAGGTGGAGGTGTTTCAGTAGAAACTGGTTCTCTACTTGGGTGCTGTGTGGAGATCTTTTTAAGATCTTGTGCTCTGTCCATTAGATGGGACATGAAACTGTAGACCCCATGGCACATTTTGATAGGGACCATTCAACAATTACATAAGATGACCTTGTATGTTTTCGACTCACCATTTCCAGTGTCGTAGCTAGGGAAGGTCTACCCTGAGTGGCATCTTTTTTCGGTGCTGACATTTTGGCATTGATAAAAATTTTAAACACTATTTTAATAATAAAAATAAAACTATCTACTCACCTGAGAGCTTACAGCTACAAATATATAATTATGAATTACAATAAATAATAGCCATTGGCGTGTGAAATTCCGACATTCAGGGTAGGCATGCCCATGGTCTTTGAAGTTCACATTCTCTGGAATGTAAGATTAGCAGCAAGTTTGGGAATGCTATAAACCTGGATTTTAATTTCCAGCTCCTCTCCCTGGGCCACCTCTGATTTTCCATGAAGTTCTGGCAATCATACAGTCGCAACACCAGGATTTTCGGAGAGGGTGTCCAGAGAGGTTTCACCTGGATTTGAACCCTGGGCCCTCTGGTCGGTAGCCCATGACCTAGTTATCTATTTGTCTATACTATTTACTTATCAAAGTTAATACTCTGGGATGGGTATGAGAAATTGAGTACATACTTTTAACAGCTTTGATACTTAGTGATTTCGTATTGGTGCGCTGAAAGAATAAATTTCCTGAATTGGAAATAATGGAAAAATGCTTTCTCAGCATCGATGTCAGTATATGCAGAAAGACTTTTCACGGCCAGTGTTTATAATAATTAAATGACAAGTATACCAGAAGTTTGCTTTACCTGAATTCATAAACGGACACGATTTGGCCCATAAATAAAAAATGTGGCTTATGTACACATGCGCTTAGGCTTTTTGGGTTTCCATCTGGGTTATTGGACCGACATTTCAGCAACTTACTCTGCTGCTGTCCTTAGGGTGAGTGTGATGATGACTGGAAATAGACCGCAACATATATAAACCATAGGTATGTGGGTGAAACAGGCAGGACTGTGGAAACCAGCCTGAAGGAGCACGAATGATGCATCCACATGATACAACCAGAGAAGGCAGTGGTGGTGGAGCTCAGCCTAATCCACTCATGACCTAAACAACACGGAAGTAATTTGTTGGGCCACCAGCTTTTTGGGACTAGTTAGTGAAGGAAGCCTTTGAGATCAGGCTCATCACCCTGAGGATGGCAGCAGAGTAATCTTCCAAAACATTGTTTATGGAGCAAATCTCCCGGATGGGAACCCAAGAAGCCTTCTTCCATTATATTCACCAGAAAGCCTGGACTTTTATCAGGATGCAAATATATGTACTATTCTATGATGTTTTGGACAATGTAGGGTACCCATGAAAGTATTGAGCTCAAGATGATAATATTCCACGGCCTGCTATTCCACGGGTATGCTATGAATACAACTGGTAATATCATCATCAGAAGAGTAATATGCCAGTTAAAGTAGGTTTTGATGAAAGTCCTAGAAAATCCTCCAGATTTTTTAAATGTGCGGGGCCCTATCTACAGGTACTTCTAGTATTTCTTTCTTCATCTCACAATCAGCATAAGTCCTAACCTTCTTCATCTCATCCATAAAACCAATTCTTTTTCTTCCCCTTCCTTGCCCAATATCCCTCTATCACAGCTTTGAGCAAACCATCATTACCACTTCCAGCCACCTACCCTGCCTCCCCCTAATCTCATCCAGAGGTTTTGTCTTCTCACCAACCAACCATATCAAGCACTTCCTCATTTGTCTTCCTTTTCATCCACTGCACCTTCTCCATCCTCCTCCACAGTCCACACCCACATCTCGAATGCCTGCAGCCTATTCTTGTCCTCCTTTCTCAGAATACACGTTTCTGCCCCATACAACGCCACACTGAATACCAACCTCCTCACCAGCCTCTTCTTTACATCCTTACTTTAGGTCCCTGTCATCAGCTCCCTTCTTTTAATAAAAATTTCCTTTGCCAACGCTCTTCTCCTCCTAATGTATTTGCTACTGTGCCCATTTTCTTCTAGCATTTTACCCAAGTATGTTATTAAATTGCTATAATTGCTGGAGCTTGTGTCCTCCTACTTTTATGACCAACCTCGCTTTCTTTGTCCTAGAGAATCTCATTACTTTTTTCCTATGATTTATCTTCATTCAACGTTTTCCCCACAAAAATTCTATGCATCTACTAAAGCTTGTAAGTCCTTCGAAAATCGACTTACCAACGCCTGGTCATCCACGAATCTAACCGACTTTATTAGCTGGCCTCCTATTTTGACTCCTGCATCAAGCTCATCCCATCCCTCTCTCACTTTGTCATCAGCTTAAATGTTAAAAAGCAAATGTAACTGTGGGCACACTTGTCTTATCCCCCAAACCTGTAACTGCCCACTCTGATTCACTGTCAGCTACCCTCTCCTGTGCCCTCTGGTAAAAGTTTCGGATAAGTCTTCTATCACGTCAATCTATTCCTATTTTCCACAGTATCTGCATTAGTTTTTCCCAATTAACTTTGTCCACAGCCTTTTTGAAATCCACACAGAAAGCAATAGCATCCTGATTATACTCTATTTTTCTATGTATTAGTGTCCTCATCACCACAATAGCATCCCGAGTGGTTCTCCTCTTCCTGAACCCAAACTGGTCATCGCCCAAGTGGTAATTTTCTCTGATTTC
Organism: Pyrrhosoma nymphula; assembly: GCA_963573305.1. Taxonomy (NCBI): domain Eukaryota; kingdom Metazoa; phylum Arthropoda; class Insecta; order Odonata; family Coenagrionidae; genus Pyrrhosoma; species Pyrrhosoma nymphula. The sequence goes on along the minus strand of OY754335.1, from coordinate 102,526,021 downwards.
TAACTTCATATTGTAATGGTTGGCCCCATTACACCATGCTTCCTTGCTCAATCGTATTCCTACCTTCCATCGACCCGACCATACCCTTACCCCACCCCCTCTAAACTCGACCAGTGGAGGAAGGTGAGACAGTGTGCGAGCGTATGTGTATGAGTACGGCGTCAAATGATAAGGAAGGTAAGTGCTATGTGCCTTTGACCAGACCCACACCCCCCAACACCCCCCCCTTGAGAACCCCACCCCGTCTACACTCGGGGGTATAAAGAATGCCAGCGAAGGGGAATTGACTATGAATACGGTATGCGAGCGGAGCTTCTGCCCGTCGCCAGGCCCAAGGAGTGACGGATATTAGTTCGCGGACATTCGAGAAAGACGTCCAGAAAGAAGAGGCTACGCTGACAGCAATGCGTGGTCGCTGAATCGCCACGTACGGTCCATGCCAAGGGACCCCCAGCCCATTTCTGAAGAAAAGCACGGCCAGAAGGAGAGTCCAGAGCATCGTGTGCCAGACGCCGCTCCGATCCCGAAGAGGAGGAGCCTGCAGTCGGAAGAGTCGAGGCTGTGATATCTCCAGGCCGTGGCTGTCGCCGTGCGGTCACGTAAGATTGTCACCGCCCGACAGATTTTCTCCACAACCCTGTGTTCAGCTACAGCACTCGCCTTTCTACGAATACCCCTTGGCCCTGTGTCATTAATCTTGCTGATGTGGGCCGAGTGTTAAAGAAGATAGGGAAGGACTCATAATTACCTCCCGCCAATAGGTTTAATAATTTAACTTGTGTCGCTTGCTCACCGCCTACGACAGTGTTATTTCCTTTTGTATTATTATTTTGCATTCTCTTTTGCCATTAATGTTCACAAATTCATTTCATCCATTCATCCTTCATTAGTTTTAAAAAAGGGTTATCATCTTTTGTAAAAACGTGCCGATTTATGCAATAATAACATGTGGTTAAATGAATGGGACAGTGTGTGTGTTTCATCCATATCTACGGGTCGGGAGGCGAGGCTCCCTACCACCCCCTAGTACATCCTTTTCCTACCCTCAGTACGTTCTGCCCCGGCGGTAAAGCCAGGGAGCATGTAAAATTGCACAAGGTCGGGGACCCCCCACCCGCTTATCCTCTCATAAAGAGGCCTCTATTTTTTGGGTTCTGTATCAGAGGATGCAGGTTTGGCCCGCGGATCTCGTGCGGGAAAGGTTCGCGACGGTTTTTTTATTGTACTTGTTTCTCTCGGCCCAAAGTTTTATCCGGGCGGGCCGTGGACCACTACAGTATTGATTATTCTGAGCAAAACATTTGCCGTGTGCAAAATAAAAAAATTGCTCTACATTCCTCACATTCTGATACTTTCTTCTTCTTCGGTACAGATAATACAGTTTTCACGAAATCCTCTGCCATACTCCTTCCTCGTAGATCCTACGAATAAGTTCGAAAAAATATCGTCTTCCCTTGCTACCTATAGGCATTTATTAATTCTTCAGTAATTTCTAAGGTAACCCATGAAAAAATATCTGTTCTGTATCTGAGGTTGAACTGGGGTTAATCTGGTCAGTAAGGGCAAAATCTAGTCTGTATCTGGTCTGTAACTGGGTTGCAAAGGGGTGGACTCATAAACATGGAGGTATAGAAGGGTGGAACTGGGGTGCATCAGGATTGTAACTCTTCTATAATGGCTAATTGCCTTCCTCCACCCCAGTTCCACCTGTGATGAGATCACCCTCTCATCTGTGACTGGGGTGCATTTATGGACTTGTAAAAAAATCACCTTGGATACCCCTATAGTGGATACCTATAATAATCATAATATCCATCGAATCAATGATATCTTAATTACTCGGCCTCAGACCGCTACACACATGCTGGTTTTAACAGTGTTTACTGCTAGGCCATTGTTAAAAAAAACCTACTTAGAGCTTGTGAGAAATATTTTTGATACATCATAATAATAAGCATCCATGGATGCTTATTAACGAGGTATCATCATGAAATTGCATAAAATTCGTTACCTTTCGCATCTTTCTTACCCTCAGGATAAACTCATGAGTTAGTGCGCAACCCCTAAAACAAAATTATAAAACTGAAAAAGTATTTTACCCCTGCACGCCTTAATGTTGTGCAGGAAGCGGTACCCTGGTGGTAAGGTGATGGATTGACGAGGAGAAGGTAAACCGTTCGATTCTCTGGCGAGGAAAATATATTTTTTTTATTTTTAATAGTTTTTCACATTTATATCTTTAGAAGTTGCGTCTTCATCACCGTAACTCCCTTTAAAAATATTTTATTTTTCGGTAAAATATTTTGTTCTCAGTAAAGGAGAGTAATGATTAATAGTTCCATGATCCCAGCTGCTCGTAATACCAGATGCGTAATTTTTTCCGCGATTTCTCCAAATTATAATAGATAGAGGCTCTTTTCAATGTTCGTATCTCGAAAATCTCCATTGCGAAGTGGATGCGGCTACAATCCACTCCACACACTTGCCGCGCCACCTTACTCACCGTTCCAGGCGGGTTGGGCTAGACTCGTCCGCGCGATCGAAAAACTGATGTGAAATTCGGCGTCGCAAACGGTCGCAGCATAACTCATTGGGTTCGCACTGTGGAAACTTTGTAGAGTTCTCCCATATGAGTTACTTCGCGATGCTCGGCGATGCAAATAACTTCTCTACATGTATTTAAAAAATGACCAAAAATGAGGGTCCGCCATTTTGTTTAATATATTTTGTAAATAATGACAAAAAAGTAAGTAGACTACATTAAAACAAAGATGAAAAACATCTTCATTTTAATGAATCACTTTTTATTCCAATTCTTTACCCATAAAGGCTTAGCAAGGGCTTGATTTTGAAGATTTCGTGAGAAAATTGAGTGTAGACCATTTTTGCGAAATTTGTGCAACTTTGACCTCATGCAAATTGCTAATTGTAGAGTACTAAGGAAATTGCTTTACGTCATCGCATGCATAAGTCTTTTGAAAATATTTATGCAAAGTTTCAGTTTCCTGGCTTGAAAAAATCACTTTTTGACTTTTGGCCAGCTTTTTTTTCGATTTCAGCTCACTGTGCACCGCGCGTGGAAATAAAACATGCATCAGTTGAAAGCCTGTTTTATTTGACATTATGCAAGAAATTGAAAAATTTTCCCCATAACTAATAAGTATCCTTAGCGATAAGATTGAAAGAAGAGCCATTATAACGTTAAAAGAGCCATTAAATTTTTTTTCAGCGAGACGGATTACTGTCCATTCTCTTTTTTTATTCATATTGTACTGAAGAGAAAGACTTGATTCTTTTCAAAATAAACTTGATATTTTTTTCTGCTGGACGGATTACTGCTCATTCTAACTTTTATAGTAATTCTGTACTGAATAAAGGGCATGAAAAGACCCAGTTATTATTGAAGTCATTTATTTTGATTTGCAATCGTGAAAAAAGTTTTAGGTTTTTAGTTTCAAACCTTGGTCCCACCGAGGTTTGAAATTGGATTGCTGGAATCTGAGCCCAGAGTTCTAACCATAAATATAAGAATATAAGTACTTAATATGCGGAGAAAGAAAATAGAAAATGGTTTTAATGAAAACACGGTTTCCAATCTCAATGTATCATTGAGAAAAAATATGTTTTCTTCTGAACTTGAAACATCTTTAAGGCCCCGTTTCCACTACTGACATTTCTACGACGGTAACTCTCTACCCGCACAATGCTAGTAATGGAAACACTCAAAAACGCCTACCATGGTAGATAGTTCTACTAGAATTGAACTTATGATGATACGCATAAAGGATTGTTTTTGCTAGATTGAATGAGTGAAAAGCTACTATGCCTTTGTTTTTTTGGTGTGTGTGAAGTTTTTTTTCTGCCAATAAAATATTCTTTTAATCAAAGAACTTTTTTTCAAGAAATAATATAATTTTCGTCGTTTTAATTGTTTTAGTTTCCATTCCTGTAGTTTTTGTTCGCTCACCTATCGATGTCCTGCACGTTGGGACGGCTGCTGAGGTCTGGATGACCCGAGCAACCGCCCGAAGAACAACCGCGAGGGGTGCGTCATATTCCCTGGGGGAATTCGCTTCTAATTTACAATTTTCCTACAAAATGGATTTCTTATTGGGTATAAAAATACTAATTTCCCCACTATTCACCCATTCTCGCAATAGCGCCATGCAATTTCCAAGTTTGATTTGATAAAAGAAATTGTGGAAATTTACCCTAGATTTTGTGCACACATAAAACAAAGGACGCGTATTTTAAAAAGTAGCCTGAGCATTTATAAAATTAAATTTAAGTCGTTCTAAGATAAAACAAGATTTTTAAAAACCTTTGGTCTGCAGTGAAAAAAAATTTAACTTATCGAACTTGAGCCCACACAGCACAAGAATATGGTTAGCATATTCCTAAAATATATTCTCATGAGAATATTGGAATATTCCTGGCATATTCTCAATGTTCTCAGAATATACTGGGAATATTCGTAGCATATCCCTTACGTCCGGGCTGTCGGATATGCTGAGAATATTCTTGCGGAACATACTTAGAATATTCCTGGAATATTCCTGGCATATTCTCAGAATATTGCTGAATTATTGTAATGTGAATTTTGGAATATTCCCAGCATTCTCTCATAATATTCTCAGAATATATCGGGAATATTCCTAGAATATGCGAAACGTCCGGGCTGTTGGATAAGCTGAGAAATTTCTAGGAATATTCAAAATATCTTGCTATATGGACAGGATATGCCGAGAATATTTCTAGAATATTCTCAGAATATCCCACAGGAGTCCAAAAATAATAACGGCATTAATCCCGCACAGGTATAGAATTCATTCTACTGGTATTCCAAGGCCAGTACCTATCACCTACCTAACCTATCCTATTTGTACCTTATACCTACGTAGGTATATCGCGTCTTAATCGCAACTGAAGGTGAACGCTTAAGAAAATCGTATATAAGTGGCCATTCCCGTGCGTAAATGTGTCTGCGAGAACTAATTTTTAAATATCAATGTCGTGATATAGTTTGAGGAAATACCATCCAATCACGACAACAGTTATTAAAAACAGGAATTAATTAATTGAAACCTATGTTGCCACATAAGATGAATATAAACTCAATATTAAAGAGAATAAACGAGATTTTTTTTCCAATTACCACACGTTTCTTTATATTTCGATGAAGATGTAACTTACTTGCGGAGGCTTAAGCCTCTTTAATTTATGTGCCTTATTTAAACGGATGAAGCTATTTTTGTACATGGTATATCGGCGTGCCGACTATTAAGTTCCGCGACGAAATATATGTCAAAATAAAATACTCTCAATTGGGAACTCTTTTATGTAATTATAGTATCGCGTACATATTCTAAAAATAATTTCGGGTTACATGTGCATATATGCGCATGCGATTCGCGTTCGGATATGCAATGGAAACATGCAAATGCGAACCATTATATGGAGTATACCTACCTATGTATTCCCGTTGGTGATATTCTAACACGATCGATTACTGAATATTCCCATATATTCTCAACGACACGCGAAGGGGATATTCCAATGCGAACCATAATAGAATATTCTCAAATATTCTAAATGGGGATATTTCCGTGCGAACTATAATAGAATATTCATAGTATATTCTCAATTATTCGCAATGGGGATATTCCCATGCGAACTTTTTTTAGAATATTCCTAGAATATTCTCAAATATTCGCAACGGGGATATTCTCATGCGAACCATAATAGAATATTCATAGAATATTCTTAATGGGATATTCCCATGCGAACCATTTTTTAATATTCTTGGAATATGCTATAATGGTTCGCGATGTCCCTGGGACCAAATAGGGGATGAAAATAGAATATTCCTGGAATATCCCGTGCTGTGTGGGAGCATATATCAAAGTTACGCATTTTTATTGAATTCTAACTCAAGGTATCCGGCTTTGCTGAGGAAGAAAAGATTGGTTTATGGTTACCTATTTTCTAGGGGGGACTTTTTTAGAAATTTAAGTATTTATTCATATTATTCACAGTTTTTATCACACAACAAGGTAGTAATAATGAGATATAATTTTCAAGGAAAGATGAAAATTTTCCGGAACTTGATCCATGAGTTCCCCTTGAGTTGCTACGTCTTGAGGATACAATTTTAGAATGTCATCCGAGGACCGTAAAGAAGGATCTCCAGAGGAGCGAAGTGTATGGTGGAAAAAGGGCACTTTCGTCCGTCATCGCACCGGAAGCTGCGCAGTCCCTTCCTTCCCCGATCCCTTAATACCCACGTCCGTCCTCTCTGGTGCGTCGCGCCCATTGTCTCCAACCCTATTGTCCGAGTCTTAGAGCTCGGACACCCGATACGCCCTCTTTCTATCCGGGATAAGACGTCGGCGTTTTGTCCATTAAGAAATCAAGTCATTCTATTTAACAGGTCGCCCGTCACCTAGGGAACGATCAGGAGAAAACCCAACGATAAATACCCCGGCGAGAGGTGTCGGACACCGCAGATCAGAGGGACGAATGGCTAAGGGAGGACGCAGGAATTTTCCGGCTCATGGAGCACGCTGTCGAGCGCCCAAGGGACCGGAGGCCAGGTTGGTCGTCGCGGCCACCTTGCTGCTCTCCTCGGTGGTCGCCTGCTCCATCGGGTGCGGCACCTCGGATGCCTCCGCCCCGCAGGAGATGATGTCGCTGTTCCGTGGTCCCTGGACCCTGTTCAGGAGGACTCAGTGCCCGTCATCGTCCGTGCCCGAGGTCACGTTCGCCAAGAGGAATCAGCAAGGTAGGTCATCAATTTGAATATCGTCTTTCCGTGGATCTCCGATATTATTAGGATAATATACCCTTGTGAAATGAAATCTACAACTTAGTAATTCCACATAATCTTTATTAACGACCTAGGTTTCGACTTATGAAGTCATCGTCAGGTCCTGATCATTAAGACTTGATGACGACTTCATAAGTTTAAGAAACCTAGGTCGTTAATAATGTTTATGTGGAATTACCAAGTTACAGCTTTCATTTCACAATGGTAAGCAAGTTCCAGAAAGTTTCGCCTGACACAACCAGTTATAAATCAGTTAATGAAAAATTAAAATGGAAGAGAGAAATAAATCATCTAGATTTTGACTGTAGCAGGCCACTATTTCCATATGCGATCTCTTTCTGCATCTCATTGTCAGCATACGTCGTACCTCTTTTCATCCCGTCTATAAAACCTATTCTATTTCTTCTCCTTCCCCGCTTCCCTAACATCCTCCCCTCTATCACGGCCTTCATCAACCTTCCGACCCTCATTACCTCTTCCAACCACCAACTCTGCCTTCTCGTTCATCTTCATTTCCGTCCACCCTTCTCCCATCCGTTTTCCCTTCTACTTCACACCCACATCTCAAACGTCTGCAGCCGATTCCCATCCTCTTTTCACAGAGTCCATGTTTCTGCACCAATCAACGCTACACCCCGTATTAAACTCGTTGCCAACTTTTCTTTACATTCTTGCACAAAGTCTCCGTCCATATTCTTATGATTAATCTTCATTCCGTATTTCTCGAACTGATTTTCCAACAAATCTACCAAAGCTTGCAATTACTTAGATGATCGCGTAACCTACCCCTACCATTCGTGAATCTAACCGAATTGATCAGCTGGCCTCCTACTTTGATTCCCACTTCTTGACCCCTGGCCCGTATATAAGTTTCGGTTGAGTTTCCTATCTCGCCAACCTACTTCTATTTTGATAAGTATCTTCGTTAGTTGTTCCGTATTAAAGAAACAAGCAAAAACGTCCTGCTTATACTCTAGGTCCTTCTCTATAAGTGTTCTCATAATTTTCATGATTGTATTCCTTCATTATTCATCGTTGCCGTTCTCTTCCTGAATCCAAACTGGTCATCGCCTTAGGATTAGTTTTTCTCATTTTATGCATTTTATTGGTAATTCTTGTGTGAAGTTAAACTAATAGTTATATATTCCTCGCATTCTGAAGCTTTTTTCTTCGGGATATGCATCAAAATTGTTTTCGTGAAATCCTTTGGCGATACTCCTTCCTCATAAATCCTACGATTAATTTCGAAATAAGTTTGTCGTCCTGTATTTCCCTAATTCTACAGTAACTCCTAAGGGGTGCTATATGCTCTCTTAGCTTTTCTTGCCTTCATCTTTTATAATGCCTTCTTTATTTTGCTGTCGGGTATTTCCGGTCCGAGGTTATTCTTCTCTACTATTCTTTCATTCTATATACCTGAGGTTACAAGTCTATTACCGCTGTCTTATAGCTCTTCCACGAAGTCCCTCCACCTACTCAGACATTTTCCCGTTCGATTAGTATCTTCCCAATTTTTTCTTAGCTTTCGGTAACGTTTGTCCTGCCATCGTTATGCCTGCTGTCGTCGTTAGCATTTTAACTTTAGCTCATGGCACACTTTCTTCCCCATATTTCTGTAGCTTTTTCATTTCGCATTGCCTTCTCCTTAAATTTCCCTTCGTTTAATTCGTTTCTTACCGGACTTTATTATTTAATTCCTTGTGCCTCCCTTGCCTAGTTCGCTGTTGACATTTTTCCTCTTTCTTCTCTCCTCTTTTTTCTTAACAATTTCTTCTGTGAATCATTGGCCTCTGAATACTTCTAGTTTCCATTGATCCTATTGTTTTATCTGACGCTCCAATTGTTTCTTTTTTATACTCTCCCTTCTTCCCTCCATTGTTTCCATTTCCTGTGCTTTACCTATTCTCCTGTTCACCAGCTCCTGGCATTCTCTCCTTTGCATCTCTTTTCATGCTTCCACGTTCCTCCTCTTCATCCTCCTACTTTCACTTGATTATTTGGATCTAATATCACATTCCATTAGCACTAAATAGTAGTCCGAGTCCGCATCCGCCCCCGGAAAGCTGCACGCATTTTTGACACTGTTCCTAAACCTCTGCTTCGCCGTGATATAATCAACGTGATATCTTCCTGTGTCTCCGGACCAGGGGCGGATTAAGGTCGTTTTTGGGGGGGAGAGGAATCGCTAATTTCCGGGGATCTGAGAGTCTGGAATACCTTCCTCATTATTTCTATTTTCCCAGGAATTACGGGGGACGTCCGCCACCCCCCCCCCCCCTGCATCCCACCTTAATCCACTCCTGCTCGCGACATTTTTCTTGTGTGCCTACGCCGGAGGCGATGTTTAAACTAAGAGTTTGTTATTATAAATATCTTTCTCCTACAAAATTGAAATGTTTTCTCACCACGGTAATTTATTTTCCCTTGCCCATACTCTGCTACAAATCCACCCCTCTCTACTCTTACGACTGCATTCCAATCTCCCATAACTATTAGATTTTTCTTCCCCGGAACTTCCTCTGTAACTATCTCTTCCATTTGTTTTAACTCGCTATACACCTCTTTCTCCCCATAAATTATTGTCGGCATGCATTCATATACCACTACGAAATTAGCCAAGTGTGCTTTTATTTCATCGTATAATATTTTGTCGCTCATCAATTCCTAATGCGTAATTTTGTATTCAATAGCATAGTCGACTCTCCTGACCCCCACTATAAATTGTGCTAATTTTCCCTCCTCGAAACCTCGAGACTCGAAAATCCTCGGAGACTCGAGAAGTGCCAGAGAGCGATGAGACAAGTGCCACGATCTGCTCTGGTCAGCGCGAACGCTCGGGTCATCGCGATTCCTGCAAGCACCCTGCTTTTATTCGGTCCGCGCTCCCTTTGAACCTTACCTCGGCCGCAGAAGGACGTATCTGCTTGTTGCCACTTGTGACTTGTGCTCGTCTTGTATAGACCAAGTTAACGGTATTTAGCCTACGGGCTTGTTTTCTATTGTAATAATTGTGGTTATATAAATGCTGTTACTGGAAGTTAATCAAACTGGCTAAGGTTGTTCTCATTTTTCTCTCGTTTCCACCCACCAATCGCAGTCAATTCGCTCGCGACGTCAAGTTTCAGTGGCTTGCGTTGTAAAATTACCTTGAAACTATCATACCTATAATCCTCACTATCCCTTCATTCCACCTCGCACTGTCCCAAAACATGTATGTAGCTCGCCGAAGTGGACCGAGTCCCGTAGTTCAACATTCCATTATCGCCATCTATTTTCAGGGAAATAGATTGCCAGCGGTGATTGTCATTGCCAATCCCAACGGTATTTTTAGCGTGACATCAACATGTGAACAACCTTTCGTCTGGCTCTTACCCTGCGACCTACCTGGTATGGGTGCACTACTTGGAGAAGTTATTATAATTTCACCGATCAGCCAAGCTGTATTACGGGTCATTGGAACGCGCAAGCCATTTTATTGCATCAACGTTGCAGGTTAAGGAAAGGAAGCTTTCCACTTCTAAATATTTTTAGCAAACCACTTTATTTATCCACGCAAACATACCTCATAGATTTCTTGTAGTATTCCATTCTTGGTCTTCCTCGGGAAATCTTAGGCGGAGTTCCCATTCAAGTACATCACCGCAGGTTAAACCGTATATAAACCGTCAGTATGAGTCCTAGCTTTCACGTAGATGAAGCGTTCTCAGGTTTCCCACAGGGTCGGTCAGTACCGACAAACCAAGGCATAAAGCAGTCATCTCACTCTGAAGACGTCGGCAATCTTGGCCTTCGAACCATCGGTGCGGACCAACAAGGGTGACTCGGTGGGAAACTCGAAAACATTTCCTCTCTTCCAATATTGTTTTCGAGAGGTAGCCTCAGAATGTATCCAATGATTTGGTCTCTTTTAATTCGTATGATTTTCATTAAAGATCTTGTGTACCCCAACTCTCCGCAGGATTTCATTGGCTACGCCCTCTGCCCACTTGGTGTTCATCATTCTTCGATAACGCCACGGTTCCATTGCTTTGAATCTGAATTACGTGCACCATCAAAAACCTTATCTCCTGTCGCCAGTTACGCTGGTTAGAATGCATTGCATTACATTGCATTTACAAGGTACAATTGTTGCCGCTACGATTTTAAGGAAAGGAAGGGAAGGCATCCTTTTAGTTCTCCTCATGAGGAAGGCCAAATTTTCTGGGGTGAATGAGGGAGAAATTACTTTCCCATTGGCTATTAAGAAATAACTCAGCCCCATCAACTCTCATCTTTCATTTCCTATGAGTGTTTAAACGCAAATATTTTAGGATAAAAGGTACTATTTTCATATTTTTGCTTTATAGTAATGGTAAATGATCTGTTATTTCACTCACAAATTTAAATACCCGGGGTGAGGCTGGCAGTTGTCCTCATGTTGTGGCCTTGTGGCATTTTTTAGGCACCCCCCTTTTTTTCTCTAAATTCCCCTCTGCGGACTGTTTATCCTGCGGACTTATCCGGAGAACTTGCCCGAGGTGCGTCCCTTCATGCGCGCTAACGACATGACGCCAACGACGGAAAAAATGCCTACGACTACAAAATGCAGCGACTTCTGCCACTACTTCCACCAACGCCTTCCACCACGCCTTTCCCTCGCCAGATCCTCCATCGTTTATATGGCCCCTGAAGCGAGGAAGAATTCCAGAAATCCGATCATTCTGACCAAGGGCAAAGGCTGTGATCCTGTATTCTGCGGCCGGAGTCAGAACAGTTCCTATTGCTCCAATTGATAATTTCCACCCCATCTTTTACCCAACCCATTATTTCCTCCCCTCCAAGGCTACCAATTGCCTGAATCCTAAGCTTACTCATTCCACTTCGTCCTTGCCGACAAACCCCCTCCTCAGGTGATTCACCTCTGAGGACGCCCTCTGTTGCAGTCGAGATGTTGAGCGGGAGACATCGTTGTGTGAACCTGCTATATTTCAGTCAACTTTACTTAGGGAGAAGCTCAACCTCTCGAAATTGCATAACTTAATCATTTCTGAGTGGAATCTCACATAACGGTCGTCTGGCCCTTGACCTGTTGGTAAATTGTTTGTAATTAGGTTGGTTTTGTGTGAAATACAATGCTGTTTCAGTTATTGATTCATAATACTTGTGTCACGTTGAGTTTACTCATTTGTCTCACCCAAGCTTGAAAAGAGTTTGTTTTATACGGGCGTTATCGGCGAGAAAACTAATTTTTTCTCCCAATCACGCTTCGGCCTCTGGAAGGTTATCATCAAATGCCCTTAAATTCAAAGATTAGTCGTTTCCACCACTACATTCTTCTCTTGATCAAAATATAAAATTCTCTTGTCGTACATGCTTAACCAGCCAATCCTAATTTATTTTGTCCGAATATATTTTTATCACTTACAATATAATTATATTTTTACACGGTTTAGTACTCAACCTTGGTCTTCCTCTAGTGACCCTCCCTTCTCTTTTGCGACTTTAGCATGCCTTGAGAATTAATTTTGGACACATGATGTTTTAAATGCACGAGGGTCCTTTTTCCCGTATAGCAACCTAAGTGACCCTGGCCATGTGAACCACTGCGAGAAATTTGGAAAAATCAGGCGCCGCCAGAGTCTGAATCTGGACGCCTTAATGTAAGAAGGAATAGGTATTTTAGGCAACGCTCCAATCCAAACCGGCAAGACTTGAATGCACCATCACCAGGGAAAGAGTAAACCTATCATTAATGTTTTGGTTGGGAGGATTTTATGACATTAACTGACAGTATTTGATTGTATAGAGTAGAAATGAACCATGGCCATTGGAAAGAACATTCTGCGAAGATCAACTCTGGACCAATTAGTCATGAGCACTTTAACATTTTCCTATAAAACCATTATTCAAACGTAAAGTTTCAGCCATTTGTGAAATTAATTATACGTACGGGTATTTACCCTTCCGGGAATACTTGAATAGAAATAATTAGGGCTGAACTATCCTCTAAAAGTCCGAAGACTTTTTTTTATTTTCACGACCAACTGACATACTAGTGGATATGTGCTGAACTCCGTCATAAAACTTTACTCTTCATCAAGAAAAAATGGGCAATTAGTTAATCTTTAATGTAGCTTTGATCTACTGTGCATGCACAAGTGCCTTTTTGTTGGTAAAGGTTATACGAGGTCTCAGAAAGAGGATTTATCCATTTTATAAGCTGTACTCTTTTTTGCCTACTTCTAATTTCTAATAATTCTAGTATGGCATCTATTTTTAATTAGGGCTCATGTGACTGGTTGGATGTTTTTTTTCTATGGCGACTAAGAGTTAATTTTTCCGATAGAAGATTCATCTGTAAGCTCATTCAGCATATGTATCTGGAAAGATTGGCTTTATTACATTGTATTATTGGTCTTATTCAAAAGATTTACTATGCAAAAACCAACTACTTTTATCTTATCTGGGTACGCTTAGATTTTGCTGGGTGCCCGATGTGAAAAAAATATGCATGATTTCAAGTATGCGATGAAAGCGACAGCATATAACACTTTATCGCACTCAATTTTGGCAGTTAATAGCAGTTTGATAGTGATACATAATATTCAAAAACATTTTTTTCACTCTTAAACTCTTCCAGCGGTGGCAGTTTTTTTTAATTATTGCTTTGCGACTAGCACTATCATATTCGGGAGATCTCCTAAATTCGTCATTAATAATGAAAACCTTATTTTATATTCGAGACCAACTATTGAATGACATAATATCTCAACTAGTTACGAAGTATGGTTATCCTCGAAAATATAAACCTGATACAGCAGGATGTATTCCAAAAGGTTTTTTTTAAGTTGTCATCGGGTCATTTTGTTTATTACGACAGCTCTCATCTAGCATTACTTTTTGAGTGTTGTCAAGCCTATAATGACGCTGGAAAAGTAATTAAGCATGATCATCCGTAACAGATTCACTCTTAAAGGGGCAGACATTATCGCAAAAAACGTGTAGGTACTTGAACGACCGTTAACTCACGGCCATTGATCCGCACTCCATCAACGATTCGTATGCAATCAATAAATCCCGAGGTGTTCTGGGTCTCATCTGTGAAATTTGAATAAACATGGCCGGGTTTATCGTGCGCTCTGACCTGTTAATAATTATAAGAGCTTCAACTAGAAATGAACAATTATTTTTCCGTCCTTAACCGATCGAACTTTTTCATAGTCCTGAAACTGTATTGTCCTCCTTCAGATCCAGATGAAGCATATCTGGTTAACGACGGGAATTAACTGTGCTGTCGACATCCGAAAAATATTCCTTTTTTAATGGCGAGTTGTAACAATCAAGCTCAAAACTATGTGCAAAACATTCGGTTGCGTTCCCTATCATAGCCACTGTGAAGGTATAGTTTCTATCACTTAGATGGTACGAGTAAACTATTAGGTTTACGAGCTTTCACCAACTGAACTGAATATCTTGGGCTCGAAATTCTGCACGGTAATAAAAGTTGTATCCGGTGATTTTTCATGGAATATGAGGAGCAAAAATGTGTTCCCCTCAAAACCATAATTACTGCTTCCAAGGGAGTCAACACGTTTATTATTGGAGATGGTCCCTTCCGCTGCTGTGCCCACGTATGCCACCCGTGAATTTCGGGTTGCCGTAGATTCAAGGATAGGGTTTATATAATCATTCGTGTAGGACGTGTAGGATATATAGTTCAAAACTCGATCAGCCCATTTCATGAGCCTCTCTTTTCATTATTTGTTAAGGATGGATAAGTATGTAAAATTCAGGAGAAAATTAAAATGCAATGGGCTGACCACCATTAGATAATGTATAGATTACCAAAAATATTTTCAAGAATTAATCGGCATTTTTTTAAATTAATCTAATTCTTTTATTTTATATTTATTCCCTAAGCAAGGAAACTAGACTGGACTCATTAAGCATTCCAAATTATGACCGTGGCCTTAAAAATTATTTTACGTCTGCCATTTAAATATCTCGCTTTGCTCTGGATTACGCTAGACTAGTCTGTTTTAAGATTTCCTCAGTTTTACTGTCTTCAATCATAAAAAAGCCAAAGAATTAGAATTATTATTACGTTACACGATGGTTTAAAATAACAGTGATTACCGACCGTCACGGTAAAGTACTGAGTAAATCTCCCGAGTCTCTTTCACAGTTTTCGAGAAAGATCTAAACATTTTTGAGCATTCATTATGCTCTGAGTGATAGGAAAAAATTTATTTTGATGAAGCACACTTACTCTTTTATCAACACACAACTCATTATAATCATTGATATCCAATCCTTTATCATCATTATCAGAAGTCATCAACCCGAAGATTGGTTTTTTTTGCAGCTCTCCACTCAGCCAACCGCACAGTTCCTGTATAACTCTTCACTTTAACTTCCTTCATAATTTGCCTCGTATTCCATTCTTGGTCTTCATCTGTAATGCTTCCCATTTATTTCTCCTTCCATTGTTGATTTCAATAGGATATTTTGTCGCAAAATGTGCCAATTAGTTTGTCTCTCCTTGTCAGATACTTCTTTTCTCACCAACTCTTCGTTGGAATTCTTCGCTGCTGATTCTCTCCGTTTATTTGATCTTCATCATTCTTTGATAACGCCACATCTCCATTAATTCCAGTCTTTTTCTCTGCAGCTGTTATTGTCCAGGCTTCACTGCCACATTAGAGCGAGCTCAAAATATGTTTTAATTCAATGCTTTAAAATATTACTCCCAGAATTGTGTTACTGACTGCTGGCAGAATCATCTGCTGTTATAATGCATTCTTTGCTTGGGCTACTCAATATCTTTCTTGGTTCTTTCCTCGCCTACCAGGGATGAAAATTCTTCCACTCGCGAAAATGTTTGCTCTCCAAGTTTGACGATGTTTTTGTCCTCTTGTTTTCTTCCACAGGCCGTAGTCTAGGTTTTCTTAACGTTACTCGTCATGCATTATTCGACCCCCCCCCAAAAAAATATCAAATACATATTTGTGCACTCATTTATCATATTCCGTAACTCCTTTTGCTTTCACACTACTTCATTCTTGTCACCATTTTCCAGCATATCATTGATTCGTTGACTCCCCGTGAAATTAATTTTATCCCCAGCAATGGAACCAACGTATATACTTCTCAAGTTGTAAGCCAAAGAAGGTAAGCGCCGCATTCTCACTAATATGGCGCTAAATGCATTGAACTCCTTGCGGTGAAATGACTTTCAGCAGGCCAGTTGACTTTCTGCGCTACGAAAGGGATAATCAGTTTTCTTCCTTTTTCTCTCAGGAAAAGGATTTCCGATAGCTTAAACTAAGATTAATTTGCAGCAGAGTCAATTTCAGGATTGATGATAAAAATCTCAGAAATTATATCATATAACAGAGATGCTGGATTAAAGACGATGGTGGTCCATTGTTTGAAAAATGGCGGGAGCTTCTGATCACCATAAATCTACAAATATTTTAGTCAACTCCTGATACAGGATGATTGTAACATAATTGATTCATCTTGGCCATTTTCAGTATCATTTATGTCATTTGAGGACTCAAAACTCGATGTTTTAGAAGTCGGCAAGTAGTATTACTATTATTACCGCTGCAATTGATCACGTTTTCTTATGCCTTTTACGTACCTAGATAATACTGTCAAAAAATGAAAGGTCAAAACGGAAATTTCACTTAGGAAAATGGTTAAAATTAAATTTGAAAAATTTGTGACCTGGATTTCCCTGAACGTCTGCTCTTGGGTTGAAGAGTTTCTCTTGATGTAGTGGTGGGGGGCTGAGCTAGCTCTACCCGCCCTTTGTATTAAAAAATAAGGCCCGGAGCCAAGTATATTCGGTTAATCGATAGTGCTAAACGTTGTGGCCTGCCCTTGATAACCCATGCGAATGAAGTGGGAGTATTGCAGTACGTCCAGGTAAACATATTTGGTCTGTAACTCCACCGTGACTGGTATGTAACTGGTGCGGATCCAGGTATTAAACTGGTCTGTAACTGGGAAGAAATTGAAACAACGTTCCAGAGCAGTCTGGTTAATCAAGAAGAACTTCTGTATCAGCACCCGGATTTCTTTGATTTTTCCCCCTTTGGCCAGTTGCAAAGTGCCTTTTGGTGTAATCATTATCCAGGATCTTTCTTAGCAAAAGCTTCACTAAAAATGTTACAATTAGAATCCAGGCCAGTTACAGACCATCGAGTATACCTAACAGTGCAGTTCCAGACCAGTTCCTTTCATTTCTTTAAATTCCAGAAGTCCATTCCGGTTACAGGCCACTTACAGACTAGAAAATGCCCTTTCAGAGCAGTTGCAGACCAGTTCCAGATTAGTTACAGACTAAATATTTTAACGCGTTTTTTATCCTCCCATAATCTCTTGCAGCTGTCACAGCGCCATGCACTTGTGATACCCAGCTTAAGATTTTGGATTTGGGCTCCTCGCGGTTCCCGCGGTACCTTCCCTCGGTGGACTGCCGCGTGGCAGCCTCAGACTGCTCCCAGGGTATCCTCTGCAAGCAACGGCCTTACAAGGTGCGCGTCCTCCGACGGAGACATCTGCCATCGACCAACGAGGAGGCCGGCGACGAGGACGTGGAGAGCGATGAGGACGATGCTCTCCCAGAGAGCTTACGATCAGCTTGGCGATTTGAGGAAATGGTCATAAATGTCGCTTGTGAATGCAAATCTATCAGATTGCACCCGGCTAGACCATGAGAAAAGAGAACATTTAGAATGAAAGAACACATAGGAATTAACCTACTTCTTTCCAAATTAATTTTGTGCGTCATATATTACCAATATGTTTGTGTACATGAGTTAATGTGTATTGAAATGTAAATTATGAAATGTTATATATGAGTTGTGTTAAAAAAATACGATGGCAAAATAAAATTAAAGACCTTTGAACCATGTTTTTTGCATTGAGTTAGAAAAAAAATGTACACCAAATGCTCCTGGAAAATGAAGAATGAAGGTAAGTCTTCTGTTAGCGTGAAAAACGACAAGAAAACTGACACATTGCTATATCGTTTTATTTAATTTAAAACGACTCGCGCATTATCGTATTCCACAAATTTTTCCAAGTTTCACCGGTTTTATACAAATGTAAAAAACGAGAGGGATACATGATTAAATAACTCAAACCTCATGCCTTTTAAATATTTACAAGCACATTTAAGTTAGAAAATTAGACATGCGAGTTTTTACTGTGCATCATTAGGCCTAATAAAACTAAAAAAAAAAATGTTTGTGATATAAATATTTAGCGTGTCCGCTGATATGTGCAGCAAGGGTGATAGCTGAAAAAAACTTTCCGAGCCTCATCAAAATACAATTGAAGTTGTGTTAAGTCTGGGGTTTTAAAGCTCGCGGGCAATCCAGATGAGGATGAGAATTATGATATAATTTAAACAACTGCACCCACCTATCCGTAGTCATATACGGTCAAATAGGTCCTTTTGTCTATCATTGATGGAAAACATGTAAATGAATAGTTTTTTAATTGATTTGTTTTCTTGTTTACGGAATAAAATGCGTTAAAATTATGAAATACTATATTATGTGGAACGACTGCCGCATTTACGTTGAACGCCCATTCATATGAATGCATCGGAATTTCTCATAAGTTACCCAATTGGCCCACATTGCGCCGCTGTAACATGATGCAGGCATTGATAGGTTAGTTCAAGGGGAAGGTTGTTTGGGATTAGCTTTAAACGCGATTCTTTTTGTTATTAATGACTAAATTGAGCTTATACTTCGTTAAAATATTAATGATGTTCCCAAGATGTTACAAACAAAATTTTTAGGTGTATTTCAATATGCCTGATCAGCTCAAGGCTGTCCCTATTACGCTGCGTGTGTGCAGAGCATTGAAATAGTGTCCCTTAAACTGCTGACCAGTTTTTCCATTGACTGACAGGTAATTAACATTTGTCAGCTATTTATATTACCTATTCATTTTGATGCTGACATTCGTTGAAAGCCGCATTCAAAATTTCTGTCTTAGCTTGTGCATGGCATAGTTTAATTTGCCTTTTCAAAACTCTTCTTTAATTGGGTAATTGCACATGCATATTATTTTCCCGCTGACGTCATTTACAATTGTTAGTTCTTAACGAATTTAGTTTTCTTCAGGGATTGTGCTGTGTTGCATTTGTTGTGTGAACTAGAAAAAATGCCAATTCCTTCCCATATCTACATTCCAGAATGCCTACCCTATTTTTCTTGGTGATTTTTTTGTTGCATTGTGTATGTGACCGCTTATTTTTTTATCTTTGCTATTTTACTATCAATTTTCATCCTATCGTAGCCTCAAGTGTCATTTTCAAATTGCTACATGTCAAAGTGCCCAAATTCTGTTTATTTCCCCCACAGTGATGTTAAGCGCTAATGAATATTCTTTAGTATTTATCGAACGCTATCGTCCATATTTTTGAAAAGTCTGTACTCTGCGGAAAAATATCACATTCTTGTTGCTTATTTGCCTGAAATGCGCTTTTTGCTGTTTACGTTTGATAGTGATGTTTTCATTTTTGTGCATTACGAGCCTAAATGTATGATCGTGTGGCATTTTGTCAAGTTACCCAAAGAATGTGAACATAAAGGCCAGAGTTATTTGAGTATCACTTGATAATTACAGTATTTTCCAGTAACCCTGGCGATAATGAAGTTTGAAGGAAGTTTTGAGGAAATGTACAGAACAATCTATGAAAGGTGATTATTATTTCATGAACTTTACTAGTGTTCTGCAGTCTTCATGAAGTGTTCTGCATGTTTCATGCTGATCAACCATCGTTTGGGGAGTGCGGGTGGGGGGATTTGAATGTCACAAATACACAACAAAGGTCAAATTTACTCTAATTTATTAGAACTCTTTTGGAATTGATTTTGCTACTTTGGTCTTGTTGCAAAGCTAAGCCTTTTTAATGAAATTTTAATTTTTCTTCACTGCTATCTTTAAATTTCATGCTGTGGCAAATGATATCTGCATTATTACTAACCCCAATTACTGCATCGGTGGTATTTAGAACTCAGTCAACAAACTATTCAGATCTCTCTGAAAGTGTTAAGTGGAATTGAGCAAAAATGTAAAATTGCACTCATACATGCTTAAAAGATCTATGGGCCATGATTGTGAAGGTATTGTGATATTGTGAAGCTGCTGGTGTGCATTCACAGATATGATAAGCATATTCATGCAAAATCTTTGGTCAGGTTCAAGGCTAAATGTAGGCCAATGATTTCTTTTTTAAATGCAAATTTAGAAACTAAATTTTCTAGGTGTCATTTCATATTTACTGTATTTGGACAGACAGATATGTTTTCCAAACTTTCCCCTAAATTATATATAAATTTTGTGTTAGTGCCTTGGGGTCCGTTGAGGGTCAATTAAGGGAACTGCACTTCTTAACAAGACCTGTATTTCTGAGTCACACTCGGGCGGTGTGGGGGCCCGGATGGCTGCACGTTCAGAGGGACCCGGTTTTTGTGACCCCCTGCTCCCCCCTTCTGAAAAAATTTGTGCGTTAAAAATGTGTTAAACTAAAATTTCATAGGTATTTATGTACAGTATAAGAAAATTGTACTTTCACTCAGAGATGTTTGGTCTGCTGGCTGTTCAAAGTTCGGGGCCCGGCCCACCAGGCCCTTCGGACCCGAGCCCGAAACCTAGATAGTGGGCAGGAATCCCCACCTTCCCGCCCTGGCCACGCCTTTCCTGGTCACACTTACATACGTGTAATAGTTGCACTCCACCACTCTGTATTCTCATACACCGTTGTACACCCCAGACTCTCGAGTTTCCTCTCCTCCTGCGAAGACCTCTCTTTCCCCACCATTCAATGACCAAATCACCGCATATCTGCAGCTCCTCAAAGGCATTATCACTCATATCTTTAATTAAACCCAGCACAGTAATCTTAATGATTCAGATGAGCTGGAACCACTTGAGTCTGCAGCTTCCCACAGGCATTAAGATGGCACCTTTTGTTAATGATCCCTAACCACCACCGGCCACCCATGAGAAGGGAACCAGCCATGTTTGCAGTTCAATGAGCAATTCACGTACAACCGTTTCCCCCCAAAAGAGAGTTGCTGACCCTCCAGCAACTCATTTGCACATTAAACTCCAGTGATAATTAACTCAAACAATATACATGACTCAATATTATAACCATAGTGAAACAAAATTATTCAGTCCCAATTAATAGCTCACCTGATAGCTGAATTGAATGCAACTCCCTTTATGGATTAAAGATAGCTAAATAAAGCTAAGTATCAGCACACGAGACAAGTAATTGATAGAATTCAATATTTGGGTCCAACCCACCCATTGAGTTTCAAAATAACTTCACATATGGAACCACACCATGTAATTCATAGATCACATAGCAATACAATCATCAACATAGCTGCATGTACACAGTTAATTATAACCAACTTGAAACGATCAGATGAGCAATCAACAATAATTGAACACTGAATTGAATAGCAAAAAAAAACATTAAGTACCATAACAATGAATTAAAACAACCCATCATTCTTCATTTATTTCCCACCAATAACCTTTTACCTTAATACTACTTTATTCTGGTTTCCCCATCCTATACCCTTCAGCATTAAGCCACCCTCGGCTTACGCATTAAGCCACTCTCTGTTCTCTACGAAATTCAATTATACTTCCAATTGACTCTTAACCTGGTGGCATTCATTTCACATTTCCCTTAAGTAAAAATGTATCACTACTATCCGCATGTGCTCCGTTAGTGCCACATATTGGCGTCATTAACACATTATACCAATTTGCAATTGCATTATCTCTTGCCCGTGCCCAAGGTTCACTCCACCCACACCATAAACACACAATACACTCACAACTCCTGAGGATCTTCCTCCTCCTCCTCCCATCTTGATAGTTCCCCCCGAGGACGAAATTCATGGAGCATGATGAATACTCAGTGAGTGCTTCAGGAAGCATTCTTAGGGGTAAATTTCAGAGTAAAGTGGTTCAGAGTGCTGAACTGGCACTTCTTGCAATTTCAGAGCGAAGCTCCTCACCCCAGCCTCCCCAATCCTTCAGAGCTCCTGCACCTCTAAACTTAGAAAATCAGACCTGAGAATGCAGAGCATTTCAAGAATATTTCAGGAAGAGTGCAGAAAATTTCCTTGAATGCTTAAAAAATGAGCACTTTATTCCTCCAAATCACGCCTTGTGAACATTTCCTGAGTGCTTCTTGAACGCTGTGAACACTTCATTCTTGCTAGGGTTAGGGTCTAATAATATATGAAAGGAGTAATGCTCTGCAATTATTTCCTTTCATGGAAACGTGATTGAAGGTTCTTTTCTGGGCTTTGTCCCTTTTGGAAATTGCTGATCCATCTTGATCAGGTTTGATCTGAATTAATTCTCTGAATTAGTTCTGGTCTGATCTGAACCAGATCAGGTCTGAATTAAACCAGATCAAGTCTGATATGCCGCCACAATTTCAGATCTGATTTGAATCTGAATATGATTGATACATTTATCAAGTTAAATTTGATCAAAATCAGCATATCAAATAAAGGAAATGAGGTTGATCTGATCCAATGACACCTGATCCATCATACTATGCTAAATTCCCCCAAAGCAGAACATCAAGCGAGGGCACGACATTGTCACAGAACGAAAGTGAGGGCTGTAGAAGGATAAGAAAGATATATTACTAAAATGCCCACACTTGCAGAAAGTTTTTCGTCTTAGCAACAACTGTTGCGGAAAAATAAAACACATTCTGATTTGGGGTTAAATTGTAAATAGAAGTTGGTTATTAACTAAGTTTCCTAGCAGGTGATCTACCAAAAGTATACTTAGTCTACTAAAATATCAATAGAATATTATTATGTAGGAGATGATAAAGAACAAAGTTTCCTAGCAGGTGATCTACCAAAAGTATTCTTAGTCTATCAATATATCAATAGAATATTATTATGTAGGAGATGATAAAGAAATTTTGGCAAAGAAACAAAAACCATTAAGTTTTCGAAATAGGTTCCCAGACAGCATGAAAAGCAGTAAATTTTTTTTGGTAAAAATTGTGTCATTAGAGTAAAAACTGTTTTTATAAACACAGTTTTCGCTTTTTATGCTTTCAGAAACACAAGAAATATCTTAATGAATCATTTTACAGTGGCACTTCATTTTCCAAAAAATAAAGATTTTTCAGAAACTTTTCGTCATGCTTCAAAACTGTTTGCATTGAGACATTTTTCAAATAAATATTACTTTAAGCTTTGATAAAATTATAATGAACTTAGATTTTTCATTGACTGATTCAGTTCCGTACTGACATTTATAGTCACAACGGAAGTATTGTGACATGTATAGTCACAGCGGAAGTGTTGTGACTTTTTTGTGCCTGGTCGTGTTTGAGTAGTGATCTCTACTATGCATTGTGTGCGCAGTTTGAATCGTATGACCGTAAATCCAGTCAAGAGATTGCACTGACCACCGCTGTTGTCACTGATGAACTTTTGAGTGTTGCCGTGCCAACTGCAGACATAACTGGATATAGTTTTACCCAGCTTAGTTCAATGTAATATACAATTTTATCATGAGTAGCAATTCCTGTGAACATAATGCTTCTAATTTCAGCCCGTGCAATAATATTGCCATGCAAAACAAACAATTCCTTTGACGCATGACTTAAAGCACATAAAGAAGGTAAAAAAAGGGAGAAAAAAGTATACCTATAGAACTGAGTAACAGCTAATGCATCACGGAAGAAAGAAGTTCTGACACCAGGAGGAAATCACTTTTAGGGCAAAAAGAAACTACCTATAATGAATATGAAAAAAACGTTTAAAAACCAGTTCAAAGGTTTTATCACCATATAATGTTTTTGTGACCAAATGAAACATTTTAAAATAACTGAAAAAAAACTTTGCTGTATCGTTTTTGTGCTCCCTGGGTTTTCCAGATCAGACCTAATCAGGATTGTTAGATCAGACGTGATCAGGTTTATTAGATCATGAATTAAGTAGGCTTATTTCCTGATCTAGATTTTCATATTGGACCTGATCCGAAATTTCCATAAGGGATGTTACTGAGCTATATCACCTAATTTCGTTTATTAGATTTACAATAAAAAAGAATTGATATTTTAATAATTTTACATTTTTGTGAGCTGGGGTAGACATTATTGACAGACATCCCTGAAAACACATCAACCTCTTCTACCTCGGTAGAAAAAAATGTTAAATAAAAATATTTGTTCATATTCCATGTATGTATTTATGTTATTTAATTATCTTGATGGATTTTATAGTCATTGGTTGGCTTTATTGAAGGACTTTGGCTGTAAATTAAATGACTTGATCCAGTTGCCACATTATTTCCTAGCAGTTGATCATTTTTAAATGGCTATGCATGCCAATGAAATGACAGGATGGTGTCTTTTTGGGCCATTTATCTGGGACTTAAAAAGTGGGTTGGCACTTAAAGAGACAGCAAACTGCTGTATTCTACAAATGCAACTGACAGAATAAAACTGGTGTACAAGTAATGATGCTGACAATATGGTTATTGGTAAAGATTTTGCATTATGAATTCAATCAACCAAACTCCAATGGGACAAAAATGAATGAAGATGTGGGAATGATGTAAGATGAATGTGGAAATGATGTTATTGTTGAGATGGGAGAATTTACACTTTCATCTCCTGCAAATATTGCTGAACTAAATGATTTAAATATTACATTAGGTGGCAACAAAGTCCTTGAGTGGAATGAAGTGGAATGGATATGATTGTTTTCTATTATGAATTTGAACTTAAGTGCAAGCTGGCGACATATATTTCCAATGCGTGCAGGCTGAAGGCTGTGCTGGCTTAAAAAGCTGGCTGATAATTCTGGACTGAGTGAGTGTAATGTAAAAGCACGATTTCCATACCAATATTTGCCACCACAATCCTAGAATTCAGCTAGGTGGATGCTTAACTCTTAAACCAGTTGTTTTCATACTGCTCATGTTTTTTTCCTGCATGGATTTTGAACATTGAAGAAATTCATGCGGTTTTGCACTTCATCGTAGCTGACCTATCTAAACTCTTTTAAAATCCCTGTTCCTTAAAATATATCTTTGCTTGTGCTTTAAAAGTTAAGCTTTAGGACTGTCATTTACATAAATATTACCTTACATACAAAATTCCTTCTAGTTATTGCCTGTTGACAAGGAGGAAGTAAAAGATAATATAGCATTTTGGTGCACGATTGTATTGCCTATTTGTACCATGTGTTCAAAACAGCATATGTTGTTCAATAGCATTTTACATTTTGTTAATTATGTATTTTGTGTTTACTGTTGTTGAGAGATATTATTATGATGTCTCTTATTTAATTTACCTCTGTTTCCTGTGTAAGTTTTACACTCCACTGTAGCCAGTTTTTCGTTACATATTTGTGGCTTCTCTCTTCCTCAGGGCTATTTTATCAACCTTTTTGTCCTGCCTAAATCATAATTTATTTATGAATTCTCTACAAAGCCTTAAACTGGTAGGTTCAGTTGCTGTTATCAGGCTGCTCATTGAAATCAGTTAATGTAGGAGTCATGCAAATCACTTCCCGTTAAGTTTTTCAAAGCTGATGCTCAAAGTAATTGAGTGCTTGGATTGAACAAGTTTTATTTCCTTTCCAGAGAAAACCTTTTACTAAACAGGTGCTTTAATGTGACAAAAGTCCATCATGTTTATTGTTGGACTGACTGGAGGTATTGCTACTGGCAAGAGCTATGTGAGTTCAATTTTCCGAGAAAATGGTGTTTCTGTAATCGATGCTGACATAGTGGCAAGGAAAGGTAATGTGCTTTGGTGGCTGAAATCCAGGTTGCATTTGTGGTCTTTTTGCCACCTTATAAAATTGATTATAACCCCTTAGTTGTGGAGCCAGGGAAGAGGGCATGGAGTAAGATAAGGAAGGAGTTTGGTGATGGAGTCTTTTACTCAAATGGGGAGTTGGATCGAGAAGCTCTGGGAAACATTGTCTTTCGAGACATTGATAAAAGGAAAAAGCTCAACCAAATCACTCATCCTGAAATATATAAGGAAATGCTTTTTGCTGCGACCAAATGCTTTTTTAACGGTGAGTGATCCTATATTGTATGCAACAGTAGTAGTTCATCAAACTCAGTTCATGTATTTATGAAGATTATTTTATTTCCAGGAGAGAAATTCATCATAATGGACCTTCCATTGCTTTATGAGACTGGAGCCATGTTAAAATATTTGCACAAAGTCATTGTAGTTGACTGGTGAGTAGAGTTTGCTTGAAGAAAAAAATTGATTTTCAGAAGTGCCTAAAGTGTCATTATATTATCTGCATAATTAATTTTTACCATGTAGGTATTTGTAAATAATTGGTTGATTCTTAGATGTGGTTGATTTTAGAGAACCCTCGCATTTATCATTCTAGTAGGACGTGGAGAAAAAAATACAGTTTAGTTCTGCTTTATCATCCAATGCCCTCTGCCCAATTATTTATGGTCTTCTATAGCTCCTGCATCAAATCTCTCTCTACAAGTTCTCTAAAATTGTGGTATAGGGTCTCACAATATATCATTGTGCAAAGCTTTTATCGTAGTATATGATTCATTTTTTGTAAGGTATTTCACAGTTAATTTGCTTGCTGTAGTTTCTTGCCTATGGTAAAACTGTAGATTTCATGGTGGATCATGCAATCATCCATTGAAAGAGAGGTTGTGAACTTTCAACATCCCATTGTTGTGAACTTGCTATCCAGTGGAATGTCATTCTATCTTAATAGTTATTTTGGAGAGTTGTTAAAAGAATGTTTCTCCATTAGTTTAACTGTAGTATTGATTGTTTTCTTCAGTGCCTAGATACATTATCACAGATTAATGCATGGGAGGTTTATGACTTTGGTACATGAAGGGGTAGCACAGTAAGGCATGTACAGTCAATGGCAAAAGTAAATGTGGGAAGCTCTTCTGTGCCTCACCACGGACCCAGCTCGAAGCATGTTAAATTGGCATGAGAACTTTCTGTATGTTGGCAGTGCTTTTGAAAATGGACGCGGTAAGAGGAGTCGGAGGTGGCGGGGAAGGAGGAGAAGTGGGAGGGGGAATTGGTGAACAGCAAGAAGGGATTTGGATTGTGCCGTATAGTGTGAGTTGAATGGAAATGTGACCTTCTGAGCTCTTTAATTGGTGACGGAAATTCTTTCCTGAACTGAGACAAACACAATTGGGATCCACTGCAGTATGATGTCAGCAGGCACAATTTGTGAACCAATGGCCAAGGAAGCAGTTCAGTAAAGAGATGCACAATTTTCAGATGTGCTGTGTCGTGAGGTAACTCATCAAAAGTGAATATCGGTCTGCTTACTTTATTTAGCCACAAAGGTTTGGAGAAAGAAATCACCTAGCTCTGCAATGAGTTTGAGAAAATATCTTCAAATATGTTCCATTATGGACCTTTCAAGTATTAGGTACTTACTCCCCTCCCACTTTTCCAAATAGTGTAAGATTTCATAAGTAATCTCTCCCCTCCCAGTTTTACATAATTTATGGAAGATTTTTGGAGCCATGCGCATTGACTTTTCAATGAACTCTGTTTTGGGCAGTGAATGCTACCTATGGAAATACTGAGCAGTAGATATTGAAGGCACAGCGGTGAAAGTGGTGAAACCAACATTTTCCATCTGCGAACATGAAATAATTTGTCGGCCGGTAGTGTTCAGATCAACTAATTAAACTGGTGGCCAAATAATTTGGCCTTATAGTCAGTTTTAAAATTAACTGGAAACTATAAAAAGCTATTTATTGCCATAGGTTTCTTGCAGTTTCTTTTCATATCCATTCTTATTTTTTTCTTATTCATTTTGGCTGACTGTGGGCCATGTTAATTTGAATCAGCTTTTTCCAGTCTTGATAATCTCCCAATATTCCTTTGTTCTCTCCTCCTTTCCTCTGCCCATGGTGTTTTTGGGTTCTAGCTTTCGTTCTATCTCGGAAACCCTTGGTTGCCTTTATTCTGAATTTGAAGGCTTTCCTATTGTACACCTTTGTTTCCTGCATGTCTCTTTGTACCTCCCAAAACCAGTGTGCCTTGGTTTTCCTATTCTGGAAGACACTCAATGTTTGTTTGGTTTATCTTCCCCATTCAATTCAATAGGTGTGGGGAGTGATGTCTATTATTATCTTAGCATTTAATTTGGAGTAGCATTGATATTAGTGTTGAACTTATGGCCTTCTTATTGTTGAAGGGCATATTCTCCAAGAATATTGTTACTGTCAGTAATAATTCTTATTGTAAGTATAGTATGCTGTAAATATTTAATATTCACACTCTTTATTCATCAAAGGTTGTTTAAGCACCTACTTCTTTCATTCCATACAGCCAGAAAATTGTGGTGCATCAATAAACAACTGACTAATGGTGTGAATCACAGTTTATCTGTGCATCCCTTTCTGTCTTCCCATTTCATGTGTGTACAATTTATGCATTTTCATTGCAGAGTTTCAGTCAGCTGTTTGTCAAAATTTATGGGCATTTCCAGTGCCTTAGTACACTTCTTTTCCTGATTTTTATACAGTTGATATGAATTTTAAGCAAAAAAGCTGCCATTATTGGTATTCAGGTTTCTGGTTCTGCGATTAAGCTGCCATTATTATTGATCTCGAGTATAGTTGTACTGACATATGTACAACAGAGGCAGTCTTAGGGTAAAGAAGAAAGTTAGTGAGCTTTATGTAAATAAATTGGTGATCTTTGAAGGTTTAGGATTTTTCCCTAGAGATCTTCAGTCCTCCTTACATAATTAGAGTATGTATTGGTAATTTTGCTAGTGATTTTCATGCTATATATGTATATGCATTGAAATTTTAAGATACATAATGTTTTTCAGCTATGTGCAGGAATAGGTAACCTTATTTGTTTTAAATCCCTTTGCCTCATAACTGAGACCAACAGAGGAGAGAATAATGAGGAGATTGCTAAAAATAGAGACATTTAATGTCAGAACAATTAATGGTAATATCGGGAGTCAAAAATAAGTATATACGTATGTATTATCTTAATGGGAATGGTGGAGGGTGGGATAAGTGATTGGTAAGTGCTGGGAGTTTAACCCTTTCGCTGCGGTCAACATGCGGAGACTTCCCAGCCCCTGTGTGGCGAAAAAGTGAACGGACGGTAGGAATGACCTTGCTAATGGAACGTAGGAGCTACGTTCACAGCAGTCCACCGGGCGAACGTAGTTCCTACGTTCACAGCAGCGAAAGGGTTAAAGGACAGCAGTTATTGATGGATGATACTTATAGTTTACGGAAGAGGGGTGGGAGATAGCCATAGGAATCGTAAATGGTGTTTCACAGTGTTGTGAATCACATCAATTATTGGTTAGAAAAATGGGAACGTTGGAAAATATTTTCCTAAAATATTCGATTTTTTAAAGTATATACCTACTGAATTTTAAATTTCATTCATGTTTCAACAAAATTTACAGCTTTCCTCAATCCTAAGAGGCACATTTACATTTCCCTTCAACTACCTAAGTGATTGGATTTTCAGGGTAATGCCACAATGCTAATGGCTGAACTTAACCATGATTTCATTCGATTATTTGTGTGGTATAGATGTAGTCTCCTTCTTGTCTAACTGCATTCATTTTCGGTTGTTTATTGGACATATTATTAGAGTTAACTTTCTTTTCCTCCTTAGTTGTGCTATGTTCTAGTTGTCTGGTTTAGTTCTGTTGCCAGTAAAGTTTCTCTTTCCTTCAATGAGTGGACACCTAAAAAAGACCTAACAAGGAAGTTGCTATGTAGGTATTTTGTATTAGATGGCTTATATTTCACTGGTTTTCCATTTTCAAGGTTGTGGTTCACAAAAAAAACCTTTGTGAATTCGTCACTTTAGATGAACATAAAATAGACCTACTTGCATAGGTATGTATACAGAAATGAACAATAACACATACTTAATGTTGACTAGACAATAAACGTTATGTTGTTGCACCTACTATAATTTACATAGTGGTACGATGCTAAAAAGCAAGTAACATTAATAAGAGTGGATGAAGTTCCACTGCGTGCTTGAATTCTTTAATGCTGAAACCTGTGAATTTTTGGGTTTTGATTGTACAGTATGTGATTTTTTTGTCATTTATTTCATAGGGTATGTACATCTCTTTAAATGTTGAAGATATTATATCTTTCTTGCATTAAAAAAATAATCTTAATCACATTTTCCTTATTTTTGCTTCAATGAATACACTGGTGCCTCATATTGTAAATAAGCCTACCCATATTTAGCTTTTCATGGTATTTCCAATAGCCTGAAACACCCAAGCATAGCCACTGAAGTCTTGCCTCCCATAGCACAATTTTACTCCAGTGCAAATTGAGCACCAGCCAGAAGTACTCAAACTAGAGATGGGAAAATTACCATAATTTTCATCTGAGGTAAATTACCACGGTAAATTATGGTAATTTTAAAAAATTACCGTAATTTCCAGTTATTTTTAAGTTTTAAGCATTTAACAGCAAATGTATGGTTAAATAAGAAAACCAATAGCAATAGGAAAGGAATGATGATGTTTAAACCATACCTAATAAAACATTAATCACAAATGAAAAAGTAACTTAGTTTCCTTCCACAGATTTTGGTTTGGTTTTTCCGTGAGGGATAGAGAGACTTCTAGGAGGGGGGAATGTTTTTCAAAAAGGATGTCATTGAGTAAAAGACATTTCTTCATGTTCCTTCTTATTTCCAGCTCCTCCCTTTTGTCCATCTTCACCAGACATCTATGGGAAGAAAACCATAACAGCAACTTCATACTGGAGATATTACACCGAGAGAAAAAAAGGAAGGAAGATGGACAAAAGGGAGGAGCTGGAAATAAGAAGGAACATGAAGAAATGTCTTTTTCTCAACGACATTCTTTTTGAAAAACATTCCCCCTCCTAGAAGTCTCTCTATCCCTCACGGAAAAACAAACCCCTAACCCTCCCACCCCACTCTCCACCTGCTGATAAACCACCACTTCCTTAATCCGTAACCCTCGAGGAAGAACTACACCTAAGATACCCACCCACCCCATCCCCCACCAACAAACCCCCCCTCTCTCCCACTCACTTTGTGTCCTTCACGGGTGTTTTCTAGATTCCTACGCCACCCCTTACCTCTCCCCTGGTATTTTTCCCCTCCTCAACACCCCCTTCCCCCCCTCTCCTACCTTCCACCAAGTCCCTTAAGAGTATATATACCTCTTGGAAATTGTTACAACTTTGTACCTGATGCTGACACCGCTGTGTCGAAACATGTTGTACCAGGAAAATAAATCTGAGGAAAGAAACCAAGTTACTTTTTAATTTGTGCAATTCAACTTCCACATAGTTGAGCTTGAAACCATGGAACAACATTAATCTGCTAGAAACGTTTAACATTTTAAAAAGAACTACGGCAGCAACATGCAATCTGGCTTTCTTTTGTCATGGTATGAGAAATTTTCAAGAAGAATATTCTAATACATTACTCTATAATGTTATCATTTAAGTAAAATATTCCAAAAATGAGTTGTACATGCCTCAATTTATTATTAAACACATAGGAAATGTAAACTTGGCTTAAAAGAACATGTTGGGGATTAATCTGTATGAAAAATTATCTCAAACATAGGTGAATTATTTAGAAGATTACTGTAATTTTCAGGGGCGCGGTAAATTACAAAAAATACAGCTGTAATTTACGAAAATTACTGAGGTAATTTTCAGAGTGGCCCATCTCTAACTCCAAGATCCTTCATTTCCCTTTTTCTCTGGTAGTAGCAAAGGCATATTTGCAGTTGTATAGTCTCAGTGCATCAAACAGCACTTTCTATGAAATGAAAATATTACCCGAAGAAAATTAGCTGATTAATGTTGATGTTTAGTTACCGTAGATCATTTGGGCCATCGAGGACCTGAAAGTAGGATTGATTAGGGAGAGGACTGTAAAGGAAGAGTTGCATTTGTAGACTGGAGGAAAGGTGGAGAGAAACACTACATGGGCATGAGCCTGAGGTATTCACACTTGTAAATCACATCCAACTTGCTCAGCACTGCACTGGTAGTTCTTCCTACAAAGCACCCAAGTAGAGTTCAGCATCCAAGTGAAAAACCTTTACCTCAGCCAAGATTTGAACCTGGGCTAACACA
Source organism: Pyrrhosoma nymphula (assembly GCA_963573305.1). Lineage (NCBI taxonomy): Eukaryota > Metazoa > Arthropoda > Insecta > Odonata > Coenagrionidae > Pyrrhosoma > Pyrrhosoma nymphula. The sequence continues at coordinate 102,494,013 of OY754335.1, read as the reverse complement.
ATGGGAGGCCAGTGCTCCAGCCAATGCACCACCGTGATCCCCCTGTGGATGGTTATCCATTAGCATTTCTCTCTTTCATATTAGCTGCCACTGATCAATCACCACGCATTCACATAATGTGTTAACTATTATGAATTTCTTGTCAGAAAAATATGAAGGAATGCTTAATTTCTAGCATTCTGGTCTTGAATGCTATGAAGAATCCCCATTAATGTTAACTGTCTTGCATGTTGGAATGACACACTTTTTAATTTGGAATGTTTTTAGTTTTTGTTTCTTTAACCTCCTAATAGATTCACTTTACAGCATGGGCCACAAGTTAATGCTGCTGGCAAGTGCAACTCTAGATGCCTATAAAAAATAAGTTCTGGATATGATTCTTAATAGTGCTTTCCTAACACCAGCAGAAAGAAATCTAGCCACTAAGATAGAATTTTTAAATTATGGGCAAGGAATTTCAAATGCTAATTTAGGATAATTGCATGACTCTGCCTTTCAAACTAAAAGAATGCCTTAAATAAATAACACATTTAAAGTGCTTTTAATTGGAGTTTTTTTTTATTTTAGTGTTTTTAACTGGATTTTTGCTCTTGGAATGCATTCCCTCTCAACTCTAGTTTTCTGCAATTCTTAGTGGCACTAAGTTTCTTTTTAATTCATCTTTAATATTTTTCCTTGTGCTAATGAAGGCATTACTGCTCTGACATCACTTGTTAGAAAATCAACTCCTATTGTAAAGGCTGCTGCTGCATAATGTATAATTCAGTATTGATTATGAATTGTCATCCTATGAATGTCACAATTAGCTATGAAAATAAAATGGATTTGACTTTTTTTTTTCAAAGGAGTCATAAAATAAGATACAAATAATCATTAAGAACTTTCATAGGCAGGGACAGCATTACTCACAATGAGACATTGCAAGACTGATGTTCGGGATCCAAACGACGCAGTTATTTACTGAAACTATAGAGAGAATGCAGGAAAGGTATCACGGCTTTCTTCCATTTGGGACCGGGTTCACGAGAAAAACACTATTAAAGAATTTTCCTCCGTATAAACCCTTTGCAGTGCATGCCATGAATATTTTTTAATGGAAACAGTTTATGGCATTGAGAAACACCCACAACCAATCGAAGCCCATCCTATTCACGGAATATAATTGTATTTTCAAAATCTAAACATATTAGGTATTTCAGCCTGTGAAGCCTCTTTTTGGCCAAACAAAAATCCTGAAATTAGCTTTGAAAGTCTCCCACGGGGGTTGATTGAAAGTCCAGCAAATAGGCTGAAAATTAAAAAAAATGTTGTTTTCACTGCCGTAAATGTATGGGATTGGGCAATTTACGGTGATTCCATAAAATATTCGAAAGAAAAAGATTTGCCCCAGCCTGGGATTGAACCCCAGTCATCATACAAGGATAACAGACTCAGTGCCTCGACCCACTAGGCGACGACCTCTGTTGAGAGAGGCGTGCACTGCAAAGGATTTATACAGAGGAAAACTCTTTAATAGCGTTTTTCTCGTGAACCCGGTCCTAAATGGAAGAAAACCATGACACTTTTACCGCATTCTCTCTATAGTTTCAGAAAATAATTGTGTCGTTTGATAGCGCATCATCCCGAAGGAAGGGTTGATGGCTTTAATCCCGAACATCAGTCTTGCGATGTCTCCTTGTTAGATGAGATTACAGGTTTTTCAGTGGTATTTGCGGAGTCCTGTCAAGATTTTCTACAAAACATTTTGAATGCATTGCAGTGTCCACCTTCAGGTCGATTCCAAAGTGCTGTATGTATTCTCCATATATTTATGTATTTTTTAATCAATTCTATTTCCCCTGATTGATTATAGAATCTATTGAGATAGTTACGGATATAATAAAATTATGTCAAGAAGACATCCACTGGAAACTGTTGGGAAAAATATTTTCTCCACAGCAAGTCACAGGAGTGACATCTTGATTGGTGACCAGAAAGGGACAGAGTGATGAACACCTTGAGCCCACCGATTGACAAGCACATCTTTTTGACCTAGGTACTTAAGAATCAACCTGGGGATGGATGCTGCAATGAATTTGAACCGTTGTCTATGGAATCCTGATGCAATACAGCAGATATCCCTGCTCACTCAATTTTTGAGGAAAATAGTGGGGAAGGGGCAAAAAATACTTTGCAGTAAAATGCTAACTTTTGATTGTTAAGCTTGTTTTAGTTTTTAAAGCTGGGGAAATGCCAAGTGGCTGCTGAAATTTTTCATCACATTCAGTTTTCTCTCTTGAAATAAATTTATTGCTGCTATTCAAATTTATTCAAAATAAACTTCAATAGCAGCAATAAATTAAAAAAATATTCAAAATAAATTTATTTCAGCTATTTATTGCTGATATTTAAAAAAATTTATTCCATTCTATTCAACTTGTCTTAAAATTTCAGCTGTGTAAAGAGTTTCTATTAGAACTTCAAATATTAGACTTAATTTTCCATTCCACTTCTAATCCTAACATGCACCTTGAAAAAATGTTGTGTTGAGAGAGTTGAGGTACAAAGTAATTTTCCGATTTTCCCCATGATGCTGCTGTATAAATGTGGCATTAAGAATTTAATTTATTACACTCAGTTTCGAGAAAAGCAGATTTGTATTTTGGCTATCACTATCTTTTATTTTCAGTATTTACAGTAAAAAGATAATGCTCAGTTGTTGCATGACATTCATTTTTACATCAATGCAAATATCCTAGACATACAAATGACCATCATTAGCTTCAAATAAAAATAGACTCTCCACAGGGTTCCATTCAAAGTTAGTATGATATTTTACAGTGAGAAGGAGTGCCAGTTGGCACGGTTGACGGCCAGAGGTCAGGGAATGTCTGAGTCTGCAGCCCTGCAAAGAATTAATGCACAAATGCCTTTGGAGCAGAAATGTGAGAGAGCGCATTTTGTGGTTAACAACTCTGGCTCTCAGGAAGAAACTAGGCAGCAGGTTGAAGGCGTCTTGTCTGTGCTGCAGAAATCTCGTGCCTACTGGAGACTTCGCTTACTTTTCCTCGGTTTTATCACCTCCATATTTTTCATCATGAAGGCATTGATATGGTGATCTATTTGTTATAAATGTTATTTTGTATATTATATCAGTCAGTCTCGAGGCTAGGCAGACTTAAGCCTTCAGCATGTATTCAATTTACAATGTTGTATGCAAAACTAAACTTTTCCAAATGTTGGCCTAAGCAATTAACTTTAGCATTGAAAGTGCAAAAAATATATGTTGTTTATGTTGATCAAGCATGAGTCATGAAGTAATATCACAATGAAAAAATTCACTATTTCCACTTCACTCATGTGACAAGTCTTTTGTGAAATACAGCCTGAATATAACATCAATAAATTTGGCATCAACTCATAGCTTCATTAAGTTTTACCCTTTGAGAGAGACTAACCCTGAGATTCCCATCAAGAAAAAAGCATGCAGACCTCACCCTTAAATGCTCAGACATGCTAATTCCTTTATCAATCATAATATTTTCAATGTGGAATACTTTATCCCATGAAAAGTACACAAATGCACAGCAAAGACAAGGGGGAGAATGCATTTCCATGGCTCCTCCCTTCGGCTACAATGAAAATCTGCACACATGCTTCAACAATTACAAGCACCAGACCATGCACGCAATGGATTGTGAGCCACGAGGGCCCTTCAAAGTCATCGTGGGGGCATAGCACTCTGAAGGGTGGGCCTCATCCCCTGGGTGACGATGGAATACGAGACAAGTGGTGAAGACGCACTGATGGACAGAGGGCAGGGTTGCTGTTGTTGCTGCTGACCAGGCCCTGGTTGTGGTGCCACCACCCTCGGTGCCGGGCCTGCACCAGGGGGAGGAGGCTGTCCCCCGGCACCGGGCCCTTGCCCCGGAGGTGGCGGAGGTCTCCCTGGAGCTGGAGGGCCGGCTGCCATGGTGACCACTGGAAGTGCTTGTGCTATGCTCACGGAGGCCATTGACACCTGGAGGGGGCAGAGTCATTCATGAATTTGGGTTGGGTCCAACATTTTTACGCCAATACTGGAGAATTCAATTGTAATTTAATATTAATGAGTCTCCTTATATACACCAAAGTGTTTCATTAACAGATTGATTGCCACCCCTCTTCATGATGTTGCTAAGTAGCAGTGTGCATTGGGCTATTATTTCAGAGAGGGTGAAATTTTACATGGCTATTCAATTAGAGTGAGTATCTAATAAAGAATATATTTATATTTTGAGCTCACATAATGAGTCTTTGAAGTTGATCCTGATCATTTATAGCAAGATTATAAATATCTTTATGGTAAATTTTATTATTTTGGGACAATATCATATCTTTGTAATTGATCCCTTCTTTCTTATTTAAGTAGAGGCTATTGAGTGTTTCTGAAGAAAGGCTTACTCTGCCTATTATTTCATGTGCAGAGTAACATATTTTCAATGAAAATTACATCAATTGTTACATATGCATAAAATCAAAAACATAACTATGGTGGGTAGAATTTGTTGATGGCCAATGATTCAGTACAAAAAACTGAAACTCATAATTTATGACTAAAATAGCAAGAAAAGGGACTGAATATTTGAGTGGCAGTAAAATTCATATCCCCTAACTATTACTGAACGCATTTAATCTTACAGATAACAGATTTGAAAAGGTGGATTATAATATGCCGACTACAGCTTCCTTAAAGTCTAACATCAAATGTTATGTACTCCCATTAGGTAATAGGAGGAACAAAATATAGCCCTGTCCTCTTTAACAATTCACTCATCCAAATCCTACCAGTATTAATGATAAGTTGATTATCAATTAAAATTTACTCTAAGTATATTTATAACTTTCCCTAAATACAATATTCATAATGAACACAGCTGCATCAATTATAACCATTAACACATTTAATATCACAGGCCATTTTGAATAATTATGTAATACAAAAACACAAATGATTGTGTACAAAGCTAAAGAATTGCACACACTAGATATGCAGTTCAGATCCTTCAGCCGGTTTCACACGATACTTGATCCAGCACAAGGTCGAGGATACTCGCTACATAGTATGATAGCTTTCCAGTTCCGTGTGATATAGAACCAGCATGCTGGCAAACAAGCATGATAGCTATTATACTCACTGGGATACTTGATTTCGTAATTGATGCGGTGCTAGTAGGACCAAGTAGCTGTCGACCAATCACGTTAGCTGTTACAGTCGCAATGTCATCTTCACTTTTTTAAATCAGCGAGTCCCTTTATTGCAGGTGTTATGCACTCTTTGGCGGTGAAATCAATGTGCGGTGAAAATGTCTCGACAATCCCTGCTATTACTGCAGCAGCCAAAAGTCACTTTCTTTCATGGAAATTTTCCATTTTCTTTGAAGAGTTTGCAACAGTGGCTTCATCACAAGCACAAGTTCAATGATCGTGTGAAACAATCTATCATGGTTTCTATCATACTGGGTTCAATCCTCAATATCAACTACCAGCTAGCATACTAGGTCTTGTGCTGGATCAAGTATCGTGTGAAACGGGCTTTCTTCTATCAAGACTTGAGTTCTGTTTTCTCATTCACTTAACAAATATTACATACCTTTTTCCATGATAAGATTAGTCTTCATTAAATAATGCACATAATTTACTCCTTTGGCAACTTTTTGCAAATGAGTGAATATCATCCATTATTTAACCAAGACCTATTTCCTCCAGAAAAAGATAATTTATTTGATTAAAAAAGGGGTTGAGAGAACTTAAGATCTGGATATCAGCAAATATGAAAGTGTCAAAATATAATATTTGTTTAACAAAAAATCCTTGACAGAAATAAATGAACAGAACTAAGCCTGGGTTTTAGCATTATAAGAACCCTTTACTATCAATAATATTAATTACAAAGTAGCAGTTTTAATCCCTGCAGCATAGTCTGTTCATAGGAACCCAAAGGGCAGAGAAATACAAGAAAAATATGCTGCAAGCTTTGGCACAAACATGCATTACAAAAAGAGAAATGTTTTGAATTACAAAAAGAATTGCAAACCTGAGCCATTGATACTGGAGCCAGAGTTGGCGTAACAGCTGCAATGGACACTGGGACTGTTGCTACGGCACGCAAAGCCAATGCTGTGGGCTGCTGTGCAGGACCAGCACCATTGGCAGCAGGCTGTCCTCCAAGTGGCTGGTGCACCTGAACCGTGGCTGGAGCAGCAGCAGCACTGGTTATGGCCACAGCCGGCACTGTCACTGCTGTGACTGTGCCAGCAGCAGCTTGCTTGCTCAGACGCAGCTGGGCATTTTGCTCCAGCAAGAACTCGTTCGTGGCAGACAATCCAGTCACCTACATGGATGATCATTCACAAAATGAGTATCCATGCATGCTGTTTGAAGATGAACTTATATTACTTGACTCCAAGCCATCATCCAGGAGACTATATGTTTGGTAGATCTCTCTCTCTTCTCTTCCATTACCACGTAAAACATGTCACATCCAGGCCATCAAATGATTACTCAAGCAGCTGTAACTAAATGATTTATATGAGCTACATGTAAAATTCTGTTCCGATATCATCAACTACATAGAACACTAACACTGAATTACAGTAAACATTAGCATTGATACAAAGAGAAGAAATGATGCAGCTCAGTGAATGACTGGGAAACAAAACCATGCCATGAACAACTTGAATGTCTCAACTTCATGAAATTCTTTATTCATTTGTTTAAATGGAACAGAAGTCTGGTTAAAAGCTGCATATTACCAACAACCCATAGCCACTAAAATAAACCTATAAAGTGTAAGAGCGGAGCTTACAAAGCTTAGTCATCATAAGAAGGTTCCACTGCAACTGTAAGAGTCAAATCAGACACTCAATTCCACTTTTTCGTTTATATTGTTTTAAAATATTGCTTTCACTGATGACAACTCTTAGCTATTAGAAAACAAAATTAAGATACTAAATATGCAGATCATTCGACACATAATTTTAAAGAACACTTTTTCCAGCCATAGGAGCCAACTACAGTGCCATTTCTATTTGACTAACTCATTTTGACAACAGTTCCTAAAATTGAGGGCCTGAGAGTCAAAATAATACAAGTGACATCAACATGAAAAACGATATGAGTATATGTTCATAGTTGGTACCATCGGGTAGCTACAGGAAAAGGAATACAAGTGTACAAACATATGGTGCTGCGATCTAGCCGCAGAACACTTGTCATTTATTACCGGAGTAAAGTGATACAGGTGACACTGGACGATATTTGTCACTTGTATTACTTTGACTCTCAGGCCCTAAATTAATAGCTAACAATTAAAAAGAAAAAAAACTAAGATCGATTGGTGCTTTATTTTTATCAGCATTTAATTTCCTGGGAATATTCAATTAACATTTGCATGAATGACATTCATGTAAGAGAGAAATATACAATTCCCCCATGTTTTTACCCATTCTTGAATTCAACAACATGAATATTCAAGTATTATTTTGTGGAAAAAAGTAGAGAGGAAAGGCAGGATTTAGTTGCTTATGTCAAACATATGATTTTTCCAGAAGCAGCCAGATCATGAATCAAATAACATATAAATCATTCTATGGTGGAACCACCTAAATGCTACAATTACATTATCAGTGTGAAAACCTGTCTTTGACCTGAAGACACTGGCAGTAGTGCCATCGACACTGTTGTCATCACCACAGCAACCAACGCGGTAGAACCCGGAAAAATGAAGAAGTTCAAACAACTTTCATATTAACAATCCACAGTTAACTTTAAATCATTCAAGTGACAGATAGTGTAGTGCAATGATGGAGAATCATGAAATTAGTGACAGGTTCAGCCTCTTCATTGCTCCTCTACAGCTCTACTATGCGATATTCCACAGAGGAAAAATCATTTGCCTTGACCGGGATACGAACCTGGAACCCTCAATTTTGCGCCGAGTGCTTTAGCCAGTTAAGTTACCAAGGCGTCCTCCTACCCTGTGGATTTTTGAGGGCTTAATTCGCTCTTCCACCCGAAGTCGGTGACATCTGGTGGTCAAATTCATAAGCTTTCGAGAGGGGATAAAGAGGACGTACAAGTTTTGCATTTTCAGCTACTGTAAAGGCCATTTTACACGATGAAAGATTTTGACAAACGAATGTATGAGCTATTGTACGTTTGTCTCAACGAAATTAGAGCAGGTTCTATTTTCCGTTCAGGCATTGAGACATTCGCACAAGCGTTCATGCAATTCACCGCTTTACACGATACATTTTGCCTCATGCAAGAGTTCACGGAAGAGTTTGTACAAACAAATGTACCATGTAAAAGGGCCTTAAGCCAAGTAGTTCTTGTTAAGAGGCTATATCTACTTTATTTGTAAAGAATTTGGTGGATTTTGAAACTACCATCCTTAAATTATTGGGCTCCTGCGTAATCTTTGACCACTTAAGTTGATTTATTTTCTCGGACACTCAAAGCATTATGGTGGATTTGATGAGGCAGGCTGCATCAACATTATCTGAATCAACTGGAATGGTGAGCTCGAGGTCTTCACTAACAGAATTCAATTTCAATAATCACTGATTTCTCTGAGCAGACTCTGTAGAGAACGAGAAAAAGAAGGCTTTTTAAAGGCGGAAAGTGGTGTATGACGCGTGAAAATTATAATATATAAAGCTATAGCTACTATACAACAAACGTGTATGGAGGCTGGTCTTGCGAGGAATGACAAGTGGAGTGAAAACGTTATTGGTTGGCAGTCCTCCATAAATGATTTAGTCACCGAGGAAGTTATTTACGATGATAAATTCCGTGTGAGTTTTATTAGGCCTCTATACTTGACGAGAGAAACCAAAAAAATCTGATAACTACATTTCCTGAGGAATGGAAGAAATTTATTCGTGCATGGAAGAGATCAGTAACTGCCAGTTTTCCATGGACGAATTAATGGCCGCAGTGACTGGGAAAAAATATCATTAGGCAGAACATCCAGAGTTAAGTGTTCGATACTAACACATTCCCACCTGTATCACACAAAGAAATGTATCACTATTGCACCCACCATTACCTCTGTGCTTCGACCGCGGACGTTCCTGACTTCAATATTGAGTAGCCTCTCCCTACTACTTCACAGAAGATTTGCATCTAAAAACTTAGTTAACATTCTCGCAAGTTTGGGATTTTGTTCATCTTACTACAAAGTCAGAGATTTAAAAAGGTTTGATTCATGTTCAACCAGTCTTGAAAAAACAACCATTAAATTAATTTGTTTTTGACAATGCTGATATTATTGTCAGTACCATTGAATACTTTCCACTTTATGGGTAGTGGTACTGTTGGAAGTGAACTAACACTTGTGAAACACCCTTTTTGTTGGCCACGAGCCGCCAATGAATGCACCCCTCTGTAATTTCTTCTTCTGACGCTCACGATATAGCTTTATAAATAAGATATAAACATAGATAAACGGGATAGAGTGATGTGCGGTTTCCTTGCGAAATTTCGGAATTTCTCCAGAAATTTCCAATTGCTGTAACTTTTGACCAGTTGAAGGTAAACTATTAAATGATGTTCCACAGATTACTATGAGCAGTACAATGATCATCGTAGTAGCCTATATTGTGGGTCATCTACTGGAGAATACGGAAACAGCTTACCAAACTTCCTCGTATTAAGTTGAAAAAATGACTTGTAGCCAACTTTTTTTGATTTGGGACCACTGTGCAGCAGCATGTACTTCAATATGTATGCACATAGTGTGAAAAAAGTGAGTATAAATAAGCCTATTTGTTAATGTAGCTATATGGTGTGTTAATATACATAAATGGTAACAAAGTGTGCGTAATGAACTAAATATACAGTACTGTACCGTATACTTAGTTCATTACACACACTTTGTTACCATTATGTATATTAACACACCATATAGCTATATTAACAACATACAACCCTAGAAAACGAGAAAGAGCGACGTGCGGTTTTCTTCCCAGAGTCAGGAATTTCCCCTGACACTTAAAATTATTGTAACAATTGACCAGTTGAAGATAACAAATTACATTATCTCTCATTTTAAAGATAATGTAATTCTCTACAACTATGTTCCTGAAGACTTTGCTGTAAAAGTAAAGGCTGAGCCGCTAGAAGGAAATGTTTGTCAAAAAATTGGAGGAAATTGAGCGTTTTTCAAATATTTACAAATTTCGCTAGCAAATATCTTGATAACTATGAGGAAAAGAAATAAATGTATAAGAAGCTATTTCGTAGTACATTTAAATGTGTAGCTTTAATTTTTGATTCATTAATATTTTTGCTACCACGCATTGTTTTCAAGATAAGAGCAAAAACCAAAGAAGTGACCTTCTACGCCTCCCCCTCCCTCCCGCACACCTCCTAGGTCCAGGGACTTTCAGTATGTTTACCACGTTTACCACCTATCAACTCTAAACACATCCCTGAAGTTTGGTCTCTGTCCTCATCCATGTCCTCTACAACTCCTTCTTGACTGGACTAAGAGTGATTCAAGGAGACTGCGTTCGTATGTCATACTGACATCAATCCCTTCTATATCCACCATGACACTTTTCAGTGCTATTTTCTATCGGCCGGTTTATTTGCCAATAGGAACAAGTTGTTCTCTCTTCACAGCTCTACTGTGATAGTCTCCCATACTTGAGAAAAGGATTTCTTCAGATAGAATATTTAAAATTAATGATTCTCGAGAATGAAAGTTGAATGCCATTGCAACTACAAACTTAAAATAAGGATACTTCCCATTTGTGAGATGAAAAATCCTCAGCAACTAGGAAACAATAAGGGGATAAGTAGGAATGACACTCAGTAGTTTCAGGCTTGACCTTTAGAGGTATAACATTTCAGAACAAATAACTGCTCATTTCCATGAATAGCTACTTTCCTGAAAGTGCATGTAAATGAGAGAGAATGATTCCATGCTAGGCTGAAGAAAATTTTTGCCATTTGCATTTTGCCAACTCTTTCACTCCACCTGGGGTATTTTTTTGTCCCAAAATATTGTATTTAGAATAATAACTTTTGACTATCGTTCATCGAAGATAATAGCACAGTTGAAGAAATGCAGCCAATGTCAGTAAAAATGCCCAATGCCATTTTGGGATGGGAATCACGTGAGCAAAGAATCCATGATGCCTTTGATGTAAGAACGAAGATTTTCGCGGTGGTCTACGATGAACTTCTTCATTTTTCCGGGTTCTACCGTGTTGGTTGCTGTGGTGATGACACCACACCACATCAACCAACGCGGTAGAACCCGGAAAAATGAAGAAGTTCATGGTGGCCTTCGTTCAAATCTTACGATCGTGAAAAAATTGTTTTTACTTTTCATTCCTTTCTAAGCTAAAAATCAGTATATTTGATCTGCACTATTATCTTGGATGGACTCTAATGGTGAAGAACAAAATCTCAGCATAGGTAAGCTTCCAGTAAATTTATTCCAGTAACATCAACCAGTTTTACCTATGGTGGTGAGTGTGATGACTTTCAAATTTAGGGTTTCCTGGGGTTGATTACCAGTGTCCATGGGTTTAGGAGTAGCTGCATTAATAATGTTTTACTATAATTTGCAACATTTAAATTCTTAATGCTTACAAACTAAGTAATTATAAACTTGAAGCAAATCAAAAGTACATATTATTAACAATTTTGAACTAGGTTTTTTGGAATCATAAAAGACCTCAAGTGTACTCCTAGTAACTTTTCATACGTGGAAGCAAAGAGTAAAAAAGATACTGTGAAGTAGAAGCAAATATTAACTTAACCCCATAAGTACTGGTGCATAACCCCAACATACACTGAAAACCTTGAAAAATCTACCACCACTTTACACGGAGATAAAGAAGTAGACCAGGACAGCAGCTTTGTGCCGTAAGTACACAGGCTAGTGGTATGACAACGGAATTATCTCTGGACAGCTCAGTAAGTCAAATCCCATCTTCGAGATGGAATGCAATGAAATGGTTCCAATCTTCAACTGAAAGGCCCTTTCCAACCCATTACAAAAATTATGGGGCAACTGTGGGGAAAAACATATCTGTCATGGGGCAAAGGTATGGTGTACAAATGGCTCCAAGATTAACCCATTAAAGCCCACGAGCATCTTAAGTTGCATCGTGTACAAAAATTTCCTCTTCCTTCCAGAAAGCTTGCAAATACGTGGGAAAATGCTATATTCGAGGGTTGTCTCTCCTTTTCACGGGGTTATTTTTAGAAAGCGCCCAGGCCAAAGGTAACGGTACTTTTTCCCTCCGACCCTAGAAGGGTCATCCGCCGCCAGTTTTGCTTCAGACTCTGTACTGCTCGGAAGGTTATACCATCTGCTCAGCTGAACGTAAAATTGATTTGAATATGCCAAAATGGTAAGTACATATGTATGTCATATTCTGAAAAATATTTCATGATTTTGCTGAAAATCAAATTTGTTACATGCTGTCAATCTTCTGATGCAACTATAGTTGCTCGTGGGCACTTGGGAGTACTAATTTTTCCATATTCCAGTTGAACAGCATTCCTACGTCTTGAGGGATTGAAGCCCGGCTTTCATTCATCGCACGTATTCAACAAGTTATAAAAAGATATTTATCATTATTAAATAATACTATTTATTGTTGATATATTTCATGTATTTGAATTCTATTGTTTTCATGAGCTAGTTTTTAATTTAAATTTGTAGGTTCTTCGTGATTGAAAGTGAGAGCTAATCTATCTGAGACTTTAAGATGTAAGCATAATAAGTTACTTATTTTCAAGAATGAGTTTTTGCGGAATGTTGTACTGTAATTTCGTGATAAGAACGCTATAATTTTCCATGTAAATATTTTTTTTAATTGTGAATTTTCTGGTCTCAAAAACACTTATCCGTAAATGACATAATTAGCATGTTGGAGGAAAATGATGACGAACATGGACCACGGACAATCGTTATAAGTGGACCAGTGGAAGGTGCCGATGCCATTACGGATGAAGATTCCGACTTATCCGATGAGGAGGCTAATAGGGATCCTACGAATCTCCCGCGACGTGTTTTGGATGCAGAAGGAGAGCTTCATTCGAGGGAAAACTTGATTGAAGAACCGCAGTTAGAGCAACCGTCAACATCTAAAGGAAGCATAAGGGCCACCAAAAAACGCAAGTTCAGTGATTCCATTAGAAAATGGTCAACCGATTTACCTCAGTTATGTTTTCAAGATACCAGAGTTTTACCCCCCTCATACTACAAGTAGATTCTCGATCAATCAGTCCCCCTTTGATTCTTTTAGGGTTTTCTTTTTGGAAGATTTTGTGTCCCACATAATGGATCAAACAAACCTTTTTGCGAACATACAGGGAAATCATGGACTTAGTGTTGCTAGTGAAGAGTTATATGAATTTCTTGGCATATTGTTACTATCTGGATATCATTTTTGCCTAGAAAACGTCTCTTTTGGAACACAGATGACGATTGAAATGTCACTATTGTCCGTGATACATTGAGGAGAAATAGAGTTGACGAAATTCTCCGTTATTTACATTTGGCGGAGAACTCAAAACATGATGCATCAGACAGGTTGTATAAAATAAGACCAATCTTTGATTTTTTAAACCGAAATTTAAGTTTTTACCTCCCGGGATGAACTGTTGCGTAGATGAAACCATCATTCATTACTCTGGTAAGCATGGTGCAAAACAATTCATCAAAGGCAAGCCTATTCGGTTTGGGTTCAAACTATGGTGCTTGGCCGAATCAAATGGCCGTAAGGTCCACGCAGAACCCTATGGCGGATCGTGCACAAGAATACCGAATACAGATCTCGGACAAGGCGGAGATGTAGTAGTTGCCTTATTACAAAAGAGCCAACTGGAAAAGGGCTCTAGGCTCTACTTCGATATCCTATTCACCTCAGGAAAGTTGCAGCATAGGTTACAGGAAATGGAACTGGGAGGGACAGGCACACTACATGAAAATAGATTCAAGTACGATGCCTATGGGATCACAGAAAAAAGTGTTTAAAAAAAGCCAGAGGATCGATAGAAGAAGTAAACGATGGTAATTTGCTTGTTACTCGCTGGAACGACAACGCTGTCGTAACAATGATGACCAATTGTATCAGGGGTGGAAACAAGGTAGCCAACCGCTACTCAAGAAAGGATAAGAAAAATTTGACTGTACCAATTCCTCTACCCATTGCAGAATATAATAAATTCATGGGGGGTGTAGATCTTTGTGATCAATTTTTGGCCACGTATAGGGTGAACATAAGAACAAAAAAGTGGTGGTGGCCAATTTATACTTGGGAAGTTGACATTTCTTGTGTTCAGGGCTGGCTATTCCACAGGCATGTCGGGAGTACAATGGATTATTTGCAATTTTGAAGAGAACGTGCACTCTATATGATGAAGTGTTTTGGTTCTCCATCTGCTGGGCGTGGTTACAAGCACTCAACAACAGGAGGTGAAGAAATAAGAAAAGATCGTATAGATCATATAAAAGGGTCTTCTAAATACAAACTTTGCGTACAGTGTAAAAAAAGGACTGTGTATCTCTGTAAAAATGCAATATTTCATTGCACCCTGAGTGTTTCCTTGAATTCCATGAAAAATAAGAAATACCAATTTTTGTAATTTTATGCAAATTTACATGGTGTAAATTATGTAAATATACCCTTATATGTAAATGTTTTGTTGCTCAAAACCTTGTTCAAAAAACCATTTATGGCAAAAAAAAAGAAAAATAAAACAGATTTAAAAATTATTCTCTCTTATTCCCATTCCAATGAAAAACCCGCATTTAGTTCACACAAGTGCCCACGAGCAACTTAAGATGCATGTAAAAATCTCCCGGTTAAGAATTGCAAAAAATTAAAAAGTATGTTTTCTCGAATAAATGAGTTCAAACTATACAAATGACGCAGAAAAAATCGTAGTTTTCGAAAAAAAATCATTTGGGCACTAATGGGTTAAGGATAAAGCAGGAGTGGGGTTCTTTGGCAAGGCGCCTGAAACTAGGTAATCTATCTCTTTGGGGAAATACCTGAAGGTATATGAGGCTGAAATGTATGCCATCACAATCTGTCAACATGGCATGAGAGACACAGGGACCACAGGCCCTACACACATATGTATTAGTTAGCTGTTAGTTGAGCAGCATCAAATGCTCTTAACTCTCCACAGTGCAAATCAAAAGTGTTGCTGGAGTGTGAGGAGATGCTCGAGCTTTCGCTCAACAGAATAGAGATGAATTCTTTTGGGTACCTGGGCATTAAATTATTACTGGAAATGATACAGATGAGCTAGCAAACAGGGGGGCTCACTGCTATGCTGAGGGTCCAGAGCCAATAATACCAATCACACTTGCTGTATTGATGTCTGAGATCAATGGGTGAGTTACATTCCAAAACCTTGAGATCTGGAAAACAGCACAAGGCCAGAGGCAAACTGGAGGACTTTGCAAACAAACTGGGATAGATGGAAAAATTCTACTAATTCAAAAAAGCTTCTGAGATATACAGGCCTTGTAATCTTGAACATTATCTGTTTGTAAATTGTAGGCCTACAATTTTCAATACCCCTACTGGAAAAAAATTCGAATAGAAGGTTATTATGGCATGTATGACTTTGTTAGTACCATACATTTTCTTTTAATAACATAATGAATGGTCACTGATAGCTGCAGTAGAACTTCAACCGTTGGAATGCACTTATAACAGTATAGGACACAAAACTAACGATGCCTATTCTAGATGAAAATATTTTCTTTGGCAAATTACCTGGATGAAATCCCTCTCAAATAAATAGCACCTTACATATCATGAAAGTGGCAGTCTGTCGTGCTGCAGAGGGAATCACTTACACAGGTATATAACTTATTTACAAATACATATGTAGCAGACTCGTAGTTGACAACCAAGAACTTCTACCTCCTCAAGTCATATATCAAAGGACAATCTCTCTAATTACTTTGGGTCAGATTTTTCTTTTTATTACATCCAATCTAGTGTCAAGACCTGTTTATCGATCAAGAAAGGTTAGGACATACATACAGTTACTAACTTAAAGTTTTCCTAATAATTGCCTCTAATACCTTGATAAAATAAAGCTAATGCTTTCCCAAATGCATATGCGTTGTCAATAAAGATCAAGTGTCCCTTAAAATGTGGCATATGGTTCAAAATAATTGCCAAACTTTTTGGAATCTTGCCATAAGAAGATCATAGCAAGTACTATGGGGGGAAAATAATGCCATAAGAGAGGAAGCCAATTTTTCTCCAGAGCGATAGTGGTGGCACTCCTTTTGTTGGGAAACTTTTTCCTCCTTAGTACATTCCCCGTGCTTTTCGTAGGAATAATAAGTAAAAGTGGGGGTGGCAGTGCTACGGCCTGTACATCTTGGAGGCTAAGGCTTCCATTATTAGACAAAAGCAAATTGAGAATAATGTTAGAGCTGCAGACCACCCAATATCAAGTAATGAA
Source organism: Pyrrhosoma nymphula (assembly GCA_963573305.1). Lineage (NCBI taxonomy): Eukaryota > Metazoa > Arthropoda > Insecta > Odonata > Coenagrionidae > Pyrrhosoma > Pyrrhosoma nymphula. Next base: position 102,477,531 of record OY754335.1, on the reverse strand, counting down.
GCACCTCCATAATATGGGAATTCAAGACCCATTATGTTACAGATGGTGCGAAGAGGATGAGGAAACCACATCCCATATATTGTGCAAATGCCTAGCTATCAATAGGACTCAGAAATGGTATACGGGTATTCCCTTTCTGGAGTCCAGGGATTTGCATATTGGGGACATCCAGGCCTTTGGAAAGGCAGTAGGGCTCCAGGGGTAAATTCAAATCAAGATGGTTGGCAAAAGGGGCCAATAGATCTTGTGGCCCACTGCGAAGTTCACCTCATGTTAACATAATGCAATACAAGTACTTGTGCTATATTGTGCGACATTAGAAATGTATTGCATGAATCTTGATCTAAATTAAAAAGCATAGCTACTAAAGAACAATTAGGTTGCCCCTTTTGTAATATACTGTAAAATAATTTCAAATGTATGCATAATAATATTGAAGTAAGATCTGGTGCTTTCCCGGTGTATGATGTGCAGGAACTTTTCTCGGGTTCCCCTTCGGGTTAATGTCTCCATGTTCATCAATATTTCAATGTCTGACTCCGGCATCGTAGGGCTGATGAGGCCTCATCCGCCCTGAGTTGGATATTGGAATGTTGGTGAACATGGAGCCATTAACCCAGGGGGAAACCTAAGAAAAGTTCCTGCACATAACAATATTTCCTACACACCACAGTGGAAAGTACTAGTCTACAATTTATTGAGGGGAGATGAATTGATTCAATACCCAATAAGAGCCCAATCACTAAGGACGCAACAATGGCACTGGGTTCGAAATGCAGAGCGGCGGCAATTGGGAGGGCGAACCTGTTTCCTCAGCTCGTCAATCCTCCTCCTCAACACGGCGTTCTCATCCTCCAGCATCCTCGCCTCCGCCCGCCTCGCCGCGGCCCCCGCCTCCGGGTAGTATAATATCTGCGGCGGCGGGGGAGGGGGTGGTGGCTGGGGAGCGGGAGGGCAATGCCGTCGGCGTCTCTTTGCTGCCGGCCCCCCTCCCCCTCCAGGTGCATCCACCCGGACCCGGCTCACAGTTTCCATCACGACGGCCCCCACCCCCCCGTCCCCCGCCGGGACGATGGCGGCGGCGGCGTCCGGGGCAGGTGCTGGGGGCGGGAGGTGGCGGAATCTGCACCTGGAAGGCCCCCTTCGACACTCCCCTTTGAGGTGGTCCTTGCAAATGGGCACCTCGACTTCCGTCACGAGATGCGGCGGCAGCTCTCCGGTTGCCTTTTGCGGGCGGGGAAAACAGAACAAGCCGTTCAAAACATTCGCTCAAGCCCCTCGCCCGTTCAAGGTCATGCGTGATCGACCAATCAACAAAACCAAAGGCTTGCTTTCCGGATCAAAACAAAACCCCCCGAGCCGCGAAATGAATTATCCTGTACAAAAACAACACCCACTCTTTCGTTTGTCTTCTGTGACTAAACTTCTACTTCGCACTAGCAATTTCAATTAGACAAAATAATATATTGAGCTAAGGAAAAAAATGAATGGCCACCACCAATGAACGGATAATACTTCTGAGACTGACACTCGTCTTTTAAATACAATTTCATTTATTTTTGCAACTAAGGAACGCTTTTTATTGTTATTAACGATTTACGAACGAACGAAAGTATTATTACTATTTACGAATGACAGACTTAGAATCAATAGCAAGGGCGTACACGCCTGCATAATTACCTTGTAATACTCCTCTTCTTCACGAGTGCAGTGCACAAACTTGCAAGCACTACGGGTGCACTGCTTGTTCTGAAAGTCATGACAAAATGTATACTCCAGTTTCTGAACGACAGGCTGAATGATTGCAATGGGTCCGTTCACCAAGTTTACTTCTTGACGTAAGCCCACAGCCGAGGTATCTTTTTCTTCTGGATGCAAGTATTTGCAGCGCTTCCCTCGACGACAAACGTTTCTAAGGAAGTCTCTACACACATTTTCTGATTCACAGTCACCATTGTCAGAAATAGAAGAGTTATTTTCCTCACCTATCATCTTCATAGGAACGACTATTTGCACCAGAGAAACTGTGAGTCCCTGATATTCCTCCCTTCTGCTACTCACCAAGGGAGAGTTATACAGCTGCGTTCCCAGGATGATTTACTAAGCAATTCGATTTTAATTGTCAACTTATTTCGAACAAAAGCTTTTCAGAAGCTTGACCTTCGAATGAAAAAGTAAGTTGTGTTTGTCTTTTTCACGGGCTTGCGTGCCTGGAATAAACATTAAATATCGCCAATCGTCACTTTAAAAACTATATTTTCACCTTCGTTCAGCACAATTATAAATGATGGTAATTTTTAAAATCTTATGTGTCGCAAAAACACTAACAACAACTCGCAATGCTCACAAATTATACACTATTCTTATCCCGAAGTAGTTCGTTTATTCAACACGTAGCGGCGTGTATATCACTGAATAAAGCTAAAGGAACAATAACCGGTAAGCTCCTGAAAGCTATTGAAGAGTCGGGCAATCAATAGCTTGAATTACCTTGTGATATTGATATAAAAGTGAGTGATTATGTCTACAAAACGGAAGAATGAAGAGGTTGAGGACTCCAATAATAAGGAGATGAAATTGGAAGAATCGAAAGAAAACGACGAAGAAGTTGACAAACCTGAATCGCCGAAACCGTCAGATAATGGAGAAGGAAGTCGCGATGGTTTTGGCACAGGCGTCGATCAGGCTGACAAAAACAAGTTGGTATGTGATACGCATGCGTGTCATTTTAACCATGCCCAGCACCTAATCTAGTTGAAACAAACAGGTGTTGGTTGTGCACCACATCCTGTTAAACAGTATTTTACCCGTGAATGCAGTCTTGATTGATATTGTACATTTACTCATTTTTCTGTGGTTGGAGCATGCTTTTTTTAACCCTCATTATTGTTGTTAACTTCTTCATATGCTTTTTGCGATAATTGTTAGTCGAGTATTCTAACGTGACGCATCTCATTATGTTGGCAAACCTCTACAGAAAGTGAAGGGGTCAGAGCACAATGGCACACTCATCATCTGTGGAAGTACTAATTGGGATCTTATCGGCCGAAGAGAACTCCCGAAGAATTGCAAAGCTACCTCTGGAAGAAATTTATGGGTTCCTCATAGATTTGGTCCATTGAGCGGTGTGAAAATACGTTTTGTCGCTACGGGAAACACGTGCGCACATAACATTGCCGTAACCGAGGATGGAAGACTTTTGAGCTGGGGTGAGTGTTTTGCTTTTTTATTGCCGTAGTTCCATTGAGTATGGTCAGTTCTGCAATCCATTGCCAGTTTATTCTCTCCTCGCAATGATGAAGCATCGTTTACCAGTGTTTTTGTGGAATTCTGTTAGCGCACATTTGAAATTACAACGCATTAACGTTCGAATTGTAAAGTGAACCTTAATTCACATCGTTTATTCGCACTAGCTAATGCGGCGTTCTACAGTTCTGCGTATGTTTTTGGTTATTCAATGGCTACTCGTTAAGAAAATATGAAAACGCTTGGGAGATGATATTTTTATCAAACGACTTGGTTACATATTGCTCCACTGTTGAAATTCGTTAATTTTGTTGCCATTTTACTAGATTAATACGGAATGGACATTTTTTTTTTCAATTATTCTGCTGTAAGGGAAACTCACTTGTCAATTAGGTGTATATTTTGTTGATATATTGAATTGAAAATAATTCTGTTGGTGCCTTGTTACTTATTCTATGCCGGAAAATTGCTTTTGTGGTGTAGGTTCAATGTGGAGCATCATTGGTGCAGAAATAGTTTTTATAATTTGAAATGGTGAGATTCCGACTTAAAATTTTATTTTTTTTGTATCGAATTAATGGAAGCCTGTTATGTCCATTTTTTCGCAGCTCTCCTTTTGTAATCATAGTTTTTTGGCATATTTGCATTTATCATAATGAAGTTCTTTTTGTGAATTTAGTCAAAAATACTATAATATCAGGTGCATAGATATTTACTCCAATCGGTTATGTTTCAAGGTAGGCAAATGAGGTGAATACCCTGTAGTAACCCATCTCCATGATTTTAAGTTTTCTTGCTGAATATTTTTTTAAATTTACGTTGATCCAGAGTAATTACATTTTCTTTATCCTCTTCAGATTTGGTCGCTCACATTTGTAAAGGAGTATGACTATCGTTTTCATTTAGTGTTGGCTCCATACGAATTTTTAAAACAGGTATTTCACTTTCATTATGGGACAAAATACTTGAGAAATATGCATTCGAGGATCAACTGTTTCAACTAGCCCACAATGTGGGGTTTAACCTGCTTTCTTATTACTCATCGCATTTTTATAACATAGATTTTAATTCATTCAGATTTGTTTTTGTTCTATCAAATGGGTAAATTTTACATTTTAAGATTGAATTTATTCAGTCGATGCCTACTGATCACCCTGAATCTCAAATGGTGAAAATCCTCTGGGTTACTCTTTTCCTTAATATGACCAGTTGATATTGTGTGGTGGGATATGCTAGATAATCACTCATTGTTACTTAGTTGAAAGAGATTCAAAACATGGAGACATTCCTCATGACTGGTGAGGGGCAATTTATTGTGAGCGAATATAACTTAAAAGTTGAAGGGTTTGTTGATCCTCCATCAATTCAATTGTCTAGTGATAAATATTTTCTGCTGTTAATAGAAGGTGAGAATTAATTGAAGGGTATCCTATCTTCAATACTTATTGTTAGCATAAAGTTATGTGGTGTAGTATATTGTTAGCATAAAGGTGTTGTCTAGAGTGCTGGCCTCTGATCCTGATTTCTTTATATAATCTAAATTCCTACTTAGGTGCGATTTGGAAAGCACTTCCAGTGTAGTACTCTGTCGGGTGGGATATAAAGCTGTGGACCCCTTGATGTCACTCATTAATAGTAGGCTAATGCTGATGCTGGGTTTCTTCCCAATATTTCTCTCATCCCCATATAATCTTTCCCTTTCCAGCTTATCCTTGTTGATGCAAATGGCAGTTGTTGGTTGCTTCCCTCAAATAACCAACCTCTTGGCAGTTTTATGTAGGTTTTCTGCTGGACTTAGGTTGGGGTTTCTGCTGCTTTCTTAGAAAATCTGCCATCCTATTGGCTTTTTCCAGTCTGGTTGATAATGGGTGGCTAGGAAATACGACATAATATGGCATAGGGCGTCTATAGCAATCCCTGGAATGGCAGGGGTCTCACAAATCCTTGCCAAATAGTTCAAACCCAAATGAAATAATGCCAACATCCTCTGCAAGGCTAAAGACTACCTTTAAGAATACATTAATAAAATTATCTATCTGGTTCTCTTCAGCTGTGGCTAGAAATGCATTGGACAAACTTGCAGAATACGCAAGTGAATGCTAGATGCAAGAGCACCAACAAGCCAGAAAACATCTTAGGCAACCCAAACTCCCGGTGCCTGCTGATCATGCCCTGGAGGGGCCATGACATGACAAGCTGTTTTTGGAAGTGATTATCCTTGACGTGGAAAAAAAAGACATTTCCCCCAGTTCATTAGGGAAGCAGTAGAAATAACAAAATGGTACAAAATCAGAGCCAATGGCTACCCACTCGCTCTCTGGAAATCACTCTTTGGAGAAGATTTCTGGTGGACCGATAAGCTGCATGTAATAGATAAATGGCGGGCAAACCTCCCCATGCAATGCGGCGTTACTTAGCCACCCATCGTCAATTGGATTTGAATAAGCCTGCTGAATATTATTTGAAAAATTGTCAGAGAAATGGAATAGTTTGGCAGAAAACCCAGGGAAAAAAATCAAGTTATGAGCAGTTCATGATTTGGTTTCTGAAGGTTGCTCTCCAATCTTCTTCTAATCCTCATTAAATCCTTTACCTTATCAACTTGTTATCAATGGTGTAAACAACAGTTGTTGGTCGCTTCCTCCGAATTACCAACCAACCAGCACTTATGGGGTAGTATTTCATCCATAGGGTGATAGATCAAACTGTGGCCTTCCAAGTGCCTCTCATTAGAGGTATGCCTGTGCATATGCTGAGCTTTTCTCCACCTACCCTCCATTCCCCAAATAATCCTTCTCATTTATACTTGCCCTCATTTTATTTTTGTCCAAGTTATAGATGATAATGGGACTTGGCAGACTAGGGTACAAGTGTGATTGGCAATCAGGAGGCAACTCTGCCATTGGTGGGTTTTTTAAAACTAAATCCTTGCGTTACTGAATTGGGAGCTAGAGAAAAAACTGAGTATCGTGGCGTTTAAATAGTAATTTAGAATGTTTGGAAGCTGTCATGGACATGTTGGCAACATGGCCCTGACTTTGTGGTCTAGGCTAAAGATTTGTGCGAGGTAACAGCAGGTGACCCATGACAATGTTTCATTCTAGATGCAAGCCATGTTCATGACAAAAATTGTCCAAATGATATACTTTGCTGTCATTTGTATATTCCCAAAGTGTGGAAATTAGCCAACAAGAAATCATTTGGCGTGGCCAGAATGTATTGTGAGGTCTTGTTGTTGGAAATTTGCCCTTATGAGTTTAGTGGTGTAAGTTGCTTACATACCTCATTGGCAGAGGAAGATTCCAGTCAAGTCATGATTATTTTCATGGTGTATTTCTGCACTTTGGTGGTATAATCTGTACATTAGTTGACTCTTGGTGTAAGCTGGACTTTAATATTTTAGATGTTTCTGAAATAAAACACTAATTGGTCATAGGGTGCAATGATGGAAAAAAATAGTAGGGGGACTGAAATGAACTTTAAAATGAAAGCAAGTACCATGCCCAGGTGAAGGGGATTTGGCTTTCGAATAAACTAAGATGGCAAGGGAGCAAGTTGAGATTATTTTCATCGACATAAGGTGACTCATGCCCCTTAAGATATGGCAATAAAGAGGATTACTTCTGGCATTAGGAGAGAAGAAAAGAATTAACACGTGGGGAGCTTATTTGAGCAGACAATCCTAAAAATGATTTGAAGTTCATTAGTCAATCAGCTTGTGGAGACTAAGGTTATTGTTAAGCAATGGAAGAATCTGTGTCAGTAGTATGGAAGGAACTAATTTTGAGGATACTGGGACTAGCCACGTTACGGAGTTACCCGCAAGTACACATAAGTGCGATATTCCAAAGTGAAGAATTAGTCAAAAGAGCTAACATCTCCTTTGTTCCATGCTGGCTTTATCCTCGCGGACTGTGGCGCTTAGCGCACGCTTTGGACTGCTAATGACATATGTCTAGCAGTCCTGACCACCATGCTCCTATAAAGCCACCAAATAATCCACAGGGGAGAAGCCTCGGTAGCTTAACTGGCTCGGCGCGAAATCGAGGGATACTGGTTCGAATCCTGGTCAATGCGAATTTTTTTTTCTCTGTGGAATATCGCACGTATAGAAGGAAGCTAAATGAAAAGGAAATGAATCTTGAGGCGGCATATAACTGTACCTATTAATTTGAGCATTAGGAGAATTACTATGTTAGTAATGGCAAAGTTTTTTATGGGGTGATTTAATAATGTGGGGGTACTGCAGGAAGAGGTAAGTATGAGTGAAGACATTTATGTGGTGTGTAGCTTTAAACAGGTGTGAAAAGTTTGTAGGTGTTCATGGAGGGTGATATGCAATATGAGAATGGAATAAATAAACTAAGGGAGAGGAAGAAGGGAGCTGTCAGACGAATGAGTATCGCTTTTGTTATAATTTCCAAGCTGAGTTCAGTGTTTACTCTTGTTAACATACACTGTTGTTTCAATATGTTGTGTCATTTATTATGAAATGGGTAGATTCACAATATAACCCTGTCACTGCATGCTTGGCATGGAAAGCCATCTGTTTCTGTCTTTTGAAAGTGGCAAGGTTTGTTGAAACCCATACTGATTGCTGATTAATTTGTTCAGTCTACACCAAGTGAATTTACAAATTATGGAAATAAAGAGAGACTCGACATGGGATAGAGGAATTTTTGAAGTAAGCATAAAAGGAAGTGTATAAAATTGGAAGTATTGACATGTCAAATATTGTGGAGCCTAAGTTTGATGCCTAATTTTCCTCATTTGTGAGCATGAATGCCTGCACCTTAATCCTAAAGCCGTGTTTACACGATGCATTTACCCGCGCAAGTACGTGGCTGGACAGATGTGTGAACGCATTCACCAAATTAGAACAGGGGCTATTTTCTGTCCACGCATTTGCGCAATTTTGAGTGTTTACACGGTGAAATTTTGATGGTGATTGTGTTCACGCATCTACCCGCACGGGTAAATGCATCGTGTAAACACGGCTTAGTAGCTGGTTGATAGTTCGGTATCATGGCTTGCCACAAACTGTAAGAGAGTGAGTTTCTTGAATTGGATCATGGGCCTTCTGTAATCGTCTTGATTAGTTTTCCATAAGTTGAGCAAGCAGAAATATTTGACTTGATTTGGGATGCTCAATATTTTGCCATGCTGCATCAAATCATCTCAGCTATTAAAGTTTTGCATTGTTCTTCAAGTATTTCTTCAGCTTTGGAAAAGAGGGTATCTGCACAAATATGAATGAGTCTAAAGTTTGTCCTTCTAAATGATTCATTCTTATAAAATATGGTGTCATCTGTTATTTCGTCATATTGTATTTTATATCTCGTGATTGATTTGTGTCTGGGTGTGTGGAAAGTTTTTTACCAATTTTATTCTCCTGGAAGCTTTCTTGTTCCTGTGATGGATTTTTGAGATAGTGAACACCCCTCGTTCCATTTTGGAAACTTAAAGAAAATATTTCTCCCTCCAGAATGTGCCTATGCGGCAATTAGTGAAATATATTACCTCCATTAATTGGTTTATTTTGCTGGTAGATCTCAGTCGTAATGGTTTCCCATAAATTGCCTATTGTAGCTTTCTAGGTCTATCCATATATAGGTCGATTTTTAATGCATCAACATGACATCATGTTTTTTTCCTCTGACATGAATGTAAGGGATATAAGTGCTAGTGGAATAAAGCTGTTCGGATTCGTGGAGATCGGGTTGTTGTGGTGGCTAGAGAGCAATGGCTTCCATAGTCATTATAATAATGGTTGGAATCCTGGTGGTGATGGAAATTTTTCATCGGAACCCGATCCCAATTGGCTGTTATGTGGAGAGAACTGAAAGACTGTGGTTGTCCGCCGGTCGGATGGACCATTTGGCTCATTTAGTTTGTTACATGCCAGAGCGTGCTAACAACGATAATAAGGTTTCTCTAAATCCTTCAATCATAGAGCAATTTCTTTGGCTGAGCATTCCACAGTGACACCAGTTGTCGGTCGCCGCCCCTGATTACCGACCGACTGGGTCGCGAAGAGTGTGCTTATTCGGCGTCGTGTCATTTCGTTTCCAATATTGGACGCGTCATTCTGTGGGCGGCTGCGCGCTTCGCAAATGAGTCGACGGCCTTCCCGCTGAGTGGGCTTTCTGGGCGAGCCCCTGGAGCTCGGTAGGGGGTGGCAGTGGTTGCACGAGATGTGTCCTGGGGGCGATAATCTTTTCGTTTTCACTCCCCAATTCCCGGCTTCTCTCTGGCTCGTTAGAATAAGTGTTCGATGGCCGCTCATGTTTGGTTTTACATACAGATGAAACTAATTATGAGTTCGGCAGTCGTAACTACATAAAGACGAAACGAAATGGTTGGGTCGTTTTACTCAGTGCGATTTTTTGTATGAACGAATGTATGAAACTGAACGAAATTGTATGTTTTTCTGAATGGAATTAGAATAGGTTCTATTTTCCGTTCAGTCATTCATACAATTGCAAAAGCGTTCTTACAGGTTATGCAAATAAATATGCCGTGTAAAACGGCCTTAATAGCAACCCTTATGTCTCTCATCGTTGTAGTTCCTCCACATTCCTTGTTCTGTGATGAAACTGTTCAGTGGTGTTTCTTTTGTCTAAATTTGGTGGTGTAGGAGAGAATCGCCTGCAAAATAGTTGTAAGGGTATAATAAGCCACTGTTAAAAACAGCTATGTTGGTTTAAAATATAGCATGCTCTTTCTTGGTTTCTGGAGTTTTTTACTCTGAAAAATTGAATTAGTCGCATTCATGCATTTGTATTGATCGAGAATCATATAGGCCTCATTACACGATGCGTGAACCCGCGCGGCTTCATGCAATAGAGCATTCACAGAATAAGGACGGGCTTTTTTCTGGAAAATTATTCGTACAAATTGTTTACACAATGAACTTTTGAAGGGACATGTATGAACCGCAAGAGTTCATGCGCTCATACATTACAGGCACTTAACTATGCGAGAGAGATGGCGCTTCGTTAAATTCTCTCGTTCGCTAACGAGTTGTGAAAGCTTTTTTAGTGATTTGCCCTCGGCCTCGACGAGTCTTTCCCACGAGACGTAAATATAATTTTAATTTTTTCTGGTTTCAGTTAATGCCAGAAATTAAAGCGATTTAAGGCGTGGAATGTTTTGCAATCCATTCTTCCTGCAACACTTTACTCGCATGCGGTAAAACTAAAGAATCCAAAGCTCCATCGTTAAATGTTCTATCTATTCTCTACTACCGTGGTCCTAGTTAATTGTAAGTCTTGTGAGCCGGTCATGTGAGTTAGAACTGCTGGCGGCTTGCCAACTGCGATTCGTGATGATGGCAGTGCAACGCAGTTGCTCTGTGGACCGTTACGGCCGTTTTACGCGAGGCACTTAACTGCAAAATCTGATGTATGTATGGAAATTGCGTCGTGTAAAGCGGCGAATTGCATGAATGTATGCGCAAATGCATGAGCGACAGATGAGAAAAGAGCCCCTGCTCTAATTCCGTGCTCGCAATTTCTGTACATCAAAACATGAAGTGCGTCGTGTAAAACGGCCTTTACGAGTTATAATAGATGCCCGCGACCAAGAATACTATATACAGTGTTCTTGCCCGCGACTCTACACCTGACGCATGCTGTGCCGCACTTAAAGCCGTGTTTACACGATGCATTTACCCGCGCAAGTACGTGGCTGGACAGATGCGTGAACACATTCACCAAATTAGAACAGGGGCTATTTTCTGTCCACGCATTCACGCATTTGCTCAATTTTGAGTGTTTACACGGTGAAACTTTGATGGTGATTGTGTTCACGCATCTACCCGCGCGGATAAATGCATCGTGTAAACACGGCTTAACATTTTTCCTTTCAGTGAATAGCTGACTGCCACTATATCGGGGAGGCATGGACGGTAGCAATACTGTGTGCTATATTGTTGATCTTAATCGGGGACAGTTGTGTTCGTCTCGTCTTCTCAAAATTATATACGAATGAAACCGTCGTGAAATTATCCATCCAGTAGGTGACTGTTTTGGTCCTTTGTTGTGGCTCGTAATATTTGCCCCATTTCTCGTTTTTATTTATTCCTTACGATATGTGAACTCAGTAATTAATTGAGATACGCTCTGAATGATGCGAGCCCTTTACCGTAATCAGGAAAATGGTCTAATTTGACTGGGAATTCTTTTCAACGACTGGTATATTGAAATTTAGTCGATGTAACTGAAGATCTGACCTGATATACGCTTAATTTATTTTGTATAAGTGCTAGTGTTAAAGGTTTTTCGCGATCTTTGGTGCCGAACACAAATGGATCAAGTGCGAGGGTGTTGGTTGAGGGTTGAGGCCCGTTAGCTGCGAATTTAAATGATTTGAGATGTTTAAGGTGGTAATGTGCGATGTGCAGCACGCAAGTCGGAGTACCTATCAAAAAAGTATCGAAAAGTCGTGAATATTAACTCGTATGTAGCGATTGAAGAAAGTGCGTCTTCGAGCTTATCAGTCGTTCGCCAGATTTTGGACGGTTGCTTTTGTATGCCACTAATTGGATTTGAAAAAATTCTTAATTGGGCTGTAGATTTGGCCTGGTCATAAAAAACTCGAACGTGCAGATGTAACTAACGCCAGTAGACGAATGTACCGATTTATTGTGTTGAAAATAGGTAATCATATGCAAGGTCTAATGAAAGTCTTGTTTGATATTTGGATTAATTATTCTTTGTTTTACTCCACGTGAAACTCAAAACTGGCAAGATCAATTTCAAATATTGATGGATATTTTTTCTTAATTTAGTTAACGTTTAAATAAAACTGATTAGTGAAGTATTTAAAGTTTTAATGAGAAAAAATTATCAAAATTATTTTGGCTAATAAAAGCTCAAATGGCATAGTATCAAATTTTGGGTAACTGCATTATGTTTTTCCATGGAAAATAACTTATATAGTACAAATAATTTTAAGAAATTCATTTTTGGTAGAATGAACAAATCCCTCCTGAGGACACCTGAATAAAGTTTTTTTATTATGAAAAAAGAACGCATGCCTTATATATTATATTTGTATTTAAAAGTATGCTAAATGCCATTAAAAGATTATGATGGGATGAAATCTGAACTGGTTTATGGCTAACACCTGGAGTGGGAAATAGAGCTGTTGGTTGATATTCACGTTTTAGTCAAAACCACAAATAACTCTCTTAAGTGTGGTACCATTTATTCATGCTGAATTTGTTGGTTTCCCTAAAGCTACCACATTTTTGTCATTGAAATTTACTGTGGTTGAGAGAGTGAGTGCTTTCTGGTGCATTCATATGTATTCTTATCTTAACCTTCCGGCAGACATGCATTTTTCAGTCACAGGATCAGGTGCGTTGTGTACGCAGTACACAAAGACTAATAAAGAATAAATTAGGTATTGTGTAAAATAATAGTTATTTTGTCATTTGTTATTTATATTATTAATTTATTTACATAAATGTTCACATTTCACGAGCTTATTTTTTATTTATAACATATTATAATAGCTGTCAAGCTTGCTGAAGAAACTTGTTCCTTGGCATCTTGTAGGCACAAAAGGAAAGTGGCCAGAACACGTTAATGTTTTTTGCTAATGTATTCACCACATGTAATATCATAGTAGAAGTGTTATTTATGCATAGTTAACATCTCTCTTTTCGCATAATTCACAGGAGAAGTAGTTTTTACTTGAGAGTGGTAGCGCTTCAGGTATGCTTCCAATCGGACGGGGGAGTCAAAACCGTCGATTTTGACACTAAATGCCCCTTTTGAGACCCACGGCTAGATCGGTTCTGAATGTTCTTCTTCGATGATGTTCTTTATCATACCATGTTTATTGAATAGACAGAATCTGAGTTTATGCCAGCTATATTCAAGAAAACAAAATATCTTGCATGTGGTGGGCCACGGGCTACGCACATTTTATCAACTGTGTTTACTGCACCTTTAGTTTCATTGTAATATGTTATAATTTTTTCTGTTGGTAGCTGCATTGATGCCATGTGAGTCATGTGCTGTAGGCATTTGAATGACGGCTGTGAGTCTATACGTATAACACGAGGGTCACGTTTCTTAAGAATCCAAGCAATGAAATATTTTCTTTCCTTGCTTTGTTCGGCTTCAAATTTCTGTTTCGGATTTCAAAATTAGTTTCACTAGTGTAAATAGTATTGATGCATAATTACATCATTTTATATAATAAAAAGTGACTCATTCTCTGATATAAATGCAAGGAATACAGGGAAATGTACTTAAAAAGATATTGTTTTCATGATCACAGCAGGTCTCCACAACACACGCAATATTATTCTTCAGGTTAAAACTACTGCCATACAAAAATATGAATAGATAATCAGTAACTTGCAATATTTGTCGCCAACTATTGTTAACAATAAAAAAGTCAATGTCTAATAGAATAACAAAAAATATGCTCTCGTACTAATACAGAACTCGATTGTTCATTGATTCAACGGGCCTTGCAGTGCACAACGTACGGACTTCACAGTGCATTTCGCTTTCTTTTTCCCTAAAAACAGGTTCTAAGAAAATACTTTCTGCACACTACGAAAGCTATTTGTGCAAATGAGGAATTGAAAAGGATTCCAAGTTGGTCCCATTACGGTAAAATTGATTAAAACGCTGAAAACCGAATGCCGTGTACTCAGTACACGTACGCGCCCGCCGGAAGGTTAAAGAAAAATCAGTCTTCAAAGTAACAAATTTCACGGTAATTGAGTAATATCTGATTGATGATGTTATTTAGTTCATGATGGATGTGACAGAATTATGACATATTAGGCACCTCTATTGAGGACAGCTACATCCATCTATAGGGTTAGCTGTCTACTGCAGATGATGCAGTGTGCATTACTGGCTTATGCATGACAGTGCAGCAAAGTATCACTTCTAGAATTTTCATTGATACTTGATTGTCATAATTACTCATCCACCTTGAATGGTTCAGATGACATCAGTAAGTCATTTTCCATAGTTTCTACAATTAGGAAAGGCTGAAGTAAAATTGGAAAATGATACTTATTTCTAAAGCTGAGGTCCTATGAGTTAGTTTGCAAACATTGAAGTTAATGTTCTAATCCACCCATTCTTTAGGTTTCTTTGCTCTCCAGAGGTTCTAAAACAGATAATGATGTAGTTCGTTATGAGTAATATACCTATTCTGTGTGTGAGATAATTTTGTCATGAATCGTGGAAGGCTGGCTGCAGACAACCCATCCGCCAGAATTATTGAAAGAATGGTAATTGATTTCTCAGTAGTCTCTGACCAATAGTGACATAGCTGCAAATCACTGAGGTTGACAATACTGAAGTCCAGTGTAGTGATAATTGGGAAAATTTTAATTGCAAGAATCATGGGGGTAGTGAACCAGTAGTAATTGGAATCAAAGGGTTAAATTGGAATGCTGTCACTTATTCTTTGGAGAAAGCAAAAAAAAATTCAATGGAAATGAATTGATACCTGCATTGAGAAGAAACAAATTGTTTTTCAACATTTTAGCTGAATTATCCAAAATCTGTGATTGCTAATGTTCTAAGTATGTATCACTACAAGTTATTTTCGTTTTAAGTGAGATCATGCATTTTGTGATATAGAAATAATTTGTTACTTGTTCTTAATGCAATTGTAATGCATTGAGTAAGTTGAAAGTGGAGCTTTTTTGTCAAATATACCTTTATTTTAGATATAATTTTGACTATGAAAGGCCATCTGACCCTGGAAATAGTATGCTTTAGAAAATCGTTATTCTCCTGCATCCTCATTATTAATCGTTATTCGCTCCATTTCCTCATCATCATGCTTCAGATCCAAATTAAAAAAATTGTTAATTCATAAAAGTTATTATAGCTTAAGGGAGTATCTATCTGATGATTTTCATTAATGTATGTATATTTGTTCTCACTCTTCCATAATCTCATATATATGTATTTGGTTTCATTTATTTATTTATTGGCAACCTCTGTATACCTGCCAAACTACTTGTAAATACTGTGCTGTAATATTTTGACGAAACTCGTGGATGTTATATCCCGATGATGTTAATAAATTATTGTTATTATTATTTATCCTTTAAAAATGTAATCACTCTCTTTCCTATTCCGAGCAGCCACCTGCTTGCACTGTCTAATATTACCCTTGTAAATCGGCTGTAATTTCTATTCTCATGCTGAATATGTTTGAGATTAATCTTACCAGCTATATTTAATCGACATAATGTAAGTCCCTAGTTGAAGTAGAGTATTCTTCCTAGCTCAATGATGTTTTTTTATTCCTGGAATCCATGCATAGAAATATGCTCTTTTCTTTAGGGCTACATTTATATACGTTATAATTAATTTTAAGTTCTCAGATTGTGTCAAATTTTACACCTCATTTCATCAAACATTTCACTTTGTTGATCTTAGCTTTTCGTTAGGGGACTGCCATTATTTTAACATTTGATAATTAATTGTATTCAACGTATAACTCTCATGTTATTCCTTAATTCCTCCAAAGGTTGTGTATGAGGATGATATTCCAAAAAGATTCTGCAGTCACTGTTCTATTTTTCCCATTTTTCTAGGTCGGAATGAAAAAGGTCAGCTTGGACATGGTGATGCTATTAGGAGGGACACGCCTGAAGAAATTGTTGCCCTCAAAGATGAAGTCATTGTGGGTGCTGCTTGTGGGAGGAACCACACAGTTCTTCTTACTGGTAAACCAGTTATTGTCACCTAATTGTGAAGTAATCATTTAAGATGTGTTTTCTGTACAGAAACTGCTTCTGTACTATTTTTCTAACCAATTTTGTGTTATTATTACTTTACATCTGTAACTTATATTGCTATTATGTTGTTCTAATATTGCTGCCTTTTATTATTAATAAAAATATTATATTATAGATCAAGGTGTGGTCTACGGATGTGGTGATAACAAGATGGGGCAAACTGGTGTTGGGAATCAGCATCCTGCAATCACCACTCCCACTCAGGTAAACTTTATCATGTTCTAAGCGTGCCTTTGGCATTGAGGGCTGGATGAAAGATTTCAATCCAGGAAATGGGCAGGAAACCCTTATTGGCTGACGATCAAAAGCATTTGCACCAATGGGGTTAAAATTTCACTATGCTATTATCCGTTTCAAATATCTTTGCGACTGAGAGGCAGGCTTAAGTTTGTTGGGGGTGAGGGAAGAGAAAGTCTCCCGGCACGTGACTTCACGAAAATCAACTAGAATGCAGTAGGCGGAGTCTAGTTTCTCCGAAATGCAGTCACTCCCAGTCCTCCGTTGTGTGAACTTCGTGAATCTGCTAGCTGTGTTGCCAAAGGAGAAGACCCCTTCGAGGGTAGAAGACCCCTTCGCACTCCCCCACCCGATTCTGTCCTCGCGTGTCCCATTAGGTTTTCCCTTTGGGGATAAGCTGGGTGACTCACAAGCTGATTTTTTAGCAATTATATTTTTTCTTAACCTTCATTTTGCATAATTTTAAATGCACTAACCATTTTGTTTATTATTTCTTGATTGATTTGAGACCAAACAATAAACAATTTCGTTGTATTTTAGCGAAAGAGCATGGCATAAACTTGGGGAGAAAAATCTTCGCGCGATCACGACAATGGTCAGAAATCAACAAAATGACATGCCGTTTGGACTCATTTTAATCGGCTGATTTGAAAGGAACTGAGATTAATGTCTGTTTTTTTATTATTATTCATAATATAAAAGTTACAACTTCTGTTTTCAAAAGCCCAATTCTGAGTCATTAACCAAGCACTTCCACATGACCCATTCCTTCAAAGACCCTTGAGACTGGTCAAGATAAGAAGTCCCTGTGGGGAGGGAAAGGGATGAATAGGAGTAATCCCCCCGACCATGGCGCCAGCCTGGAACTATTCTGCCCCTCCAACTGGGCCACGTGTCTGTCACAAACAATGCCTACAACAGGCAGCCTTTCATTTCCATAAATTCTAATTCGCGTACATGGCAACGTCGAGTCAGAGTTTTCTCTCTCTCTCCCCACTCCACTTCCCTGGTTCCGGAGGCCCCACCTTCCTGCTGCGAAGCCCCTCGAACCATTCCGAGCCCGCACGAAGGGCCAGTCGCAAAGATATTTGAAACGGATAATAAGTCATAACAAGTAATAATGTGCGAGTTCCTAGATGCTTGACACTCAGTGGGACTCGAATTGGTTTAGGAATTGAATCTTGTGAATTAATTAGGTGGCAGTCCTGTTATGTATTTGATTACCAGTATAGAAATGATCATTTTAGGAGGATTTTATCCAGATCACAGCTGAACACCATTATTTTGAAAATACTTTCTAGTTATATTGTGCATTTTCCACTATTCTGTAAGCAGTTGGGTGGATTCCACTATGCACAATGTTTCTCTTTTCATGATCATACATATTTTTATACACTGTTATCATCTGAAACACTTGTGTGTGGTATGCTTGAAATTAATATACTTTGTGCTTTATTTCTTTTTCAAGATGGCATACAAAGGCCCCCCCATAGTGAAAGTTGATTGTGGTGGTGAGTTTGGTATGATCCTTGATTGCAAGGGCAGTCTCTACTCCTTTGGATGTCCAGAATATGGGCAGCTGGGTAAGTGTCAATTATCAACCTGCTATATTCATTTATCATTTGGTATGTTTCCTTCTTCATCCAAAATTCTTTATATGGAATAATCATGCACAATACCTTGGTTTTTGGTTATATTGTCTTTAATTGTAATCTCCTGACATGGTGAAACAGCTAAGTTATGATTTGGTCAACTTTTGCTACAAAATTTTCATTAAATATCTTGACCATTCACGATATTATGTATTTTAATTTTTATCCTATACAGAAGCTATGATATAAGTAATGAAATGGTATATGTATCCTTATAAATTTCCTAATTTTTGCACTAAAAGCCAATGCATGCAAACTCATACGCTGAATGCATATTTATTAATTTTTCATGCAGAACCATTAATATGTGTAAGTGCTAAGTGATTATATTAGTGGAGTGGCTAGAAAGATGTCCTTTTTAGTGTGTCGTTGGCCATATCAGAAAATCTCCTAAAAATTATAGTTCTCTTGGATATTAAATATGTATACTCAAAATTCCATTTCCCTTCATGAGAGAACTAATCCAAATACATATGAACTACCTTAGGTATAAATGCCCCATAAACATTCATCATAGGTAACTGGGTAATGTGCATCTTTTTGAAAGGTATTTTTTTCAGTGTAATTAAGAGAATTCTTTGCTCAATTGGTAATAGGGACACCTTTAAAAAAAAAACCTTTTGTAGTAAGAACACTAATTTGAGATTTGAAAAGTTTTGGTAATAATCATCCATTTGGGGCACTGGCAAAAATTTATTGGGTTGAATTTTATAATACCCTGTTTATTATTCATTTTCTTTGTGTGATAACCAATTTTCGTGCAATCTTCCATCGATGTTGCTCATGTCACTTAACTGAGAGTCTGACGTAGTGGAAAAAGCCCAAACTAATACTAATGTAAACTCTGCATCATCTAATAGTTAGAGTTAGCTTGGCAATATAAAACAGGGCCTAAGTGTTATTTCCACAATGCAATCACAATAAAGTGCCTGTAAGTGCTAAATTCCACAGGAAAAAACATTCACCTTGACTGGGAATCGAACACAGATCCCTTGATATAGCACTGAGAGCTTAAGCCAGATAAGATACAGGGGAGGAGGACGCCTTGTTAGCTTAAGAGACTGAAGCACTTTGTGGGATGTTGAGGGATCCGGGTTCAAGTCCTAGTCAAGGCAAATGATTTTTACTCTGAGAAATGTTGCTCTTATGTGCGCTTGCGGGTAAAGGTAATACGGTGGATAATCCCAGTATCCTCAAAATTTGTGAAAGTGGCTGTATTGTCTTTTCCTTTCCATGCAAAACCCTCTAACTTAATGCAGTTGTAAGTGCTTCAAGGAATTGCACCAACTTTCTAAGTTTATCTTACTGTTTTATTTTTCCTGATTCTACTTACAGATGTCAATTTTTATAATTTTAATTTAAAATTGGTTTCATGTAATTTTAATTTTCCATTTTTTGAGACTCACTCTCATATACCTGTCATACTCCACTCTTGTATGAGAGATTCGCCATTCAATTTTGAATTTTTTTCCAGGCCATAACACTGATGGGAAATACTTTGCTACCAGCAATAAACTTGCCTTTGCTTGCATAACATCTCCAAAACGTATACTTTTCTTTGTGGAGAAGGGAAGAGATGGCCATGTCATTCCAGTTGAGGGTGTTGAGGTGGCAGACGTTGCATGTGGAACCAACCATACGGTTAGTAACTACCATCCCTTTGCATTATTACATTTACTTGCTCATATTAATGAAGGACTTGCATAGTGTCTTTCTTTTTAGTGTGATGATAATGCTGTAATATCTTAGATTTATTTAATAGTTTGTGATGTTGCTTTCTTTGTAAAAAAAAGTAATTTTGATGTCTCACTAAGCATTCATGACACATTAGGGAAAGTTGAAAAACAAAAATTTTGGAATTTTGGTGCGCACACCTGGGAATAATTGTGAAATGGGCTCAAACTAATGCTGTAAATATTTCAGGTCGGTCGAATAATATTTAGGGGTTTCCGTGATATTATGATTTATGGAATTCAGGGGAAAAATGGTAAATGTTGATGGAATCAAACTGATGGGCATGCACACCATCGTTGTGGGTCTGGATGCACGCCTCATCGAGTAGAGTCGGCCCAGAGGCGGTCACAGTTCGTATTCTTTCACATACATGGCTTTAGTGTGCTTTGTTCCCCCTTCCACGCTCCCCCGCTTCCCACTCGTATAGCGCGGTCTTCTTCCGCTGCAGTTTACGCATTGCTCGCTAGCTGCCCTTTGGTTCTGTCTCATGGTGGATTTGTTTACTTCACGTAGTGGGCTAGCAGTTTTGTTGCACAAGAAGTTATGGTGAAAAAGAAGAAGTAACTACAAGTGGGAAGTATCAACTAGTGCCCTATATTTGTCATCGCTCGGAAACTTAACATGACAGTTTTGCCATCAGTTGCCAATGTATTGAGACCTTTGTAGACACATACAGGCGAAAAGTACAAGCTGCTGTTGTCCACCATGGAGAAGTATTGACTCATCGCGTGGTTGCATTGGTGACATGAGTAGGACATGTACTGTTCCCAATAGCTTTGCTTATCCTCAAGAGATACTTCTGGTCATTGCTCAGATGATTTAAATCAACATCTGGGGTGGAGAATGGAAGTTTCTTGAACTTAGCAAGAAGTAATTTGTGGGTTATAATTTTATATATTTTGTGAATCATTTTTATTCCCAGACAGGCGTTGCGCAAGTGGGAGCTATGATCCAGAGTTTGTGCTCTTCTGTTCCAGTCAGGGATTCTGAGCTCAACTCGACAGAGGCTGAGGTGGTTTCATACTTCCAGAGGGGCTCCTGCTTGCTTCCTTCTGTTGGAGAAAGAAACACTTTGCGAGAATATTTGTGTTAGTCTTATCCACAGTACCAATTGCCATTTTCCGACCATTCCTTTGATCGTGTGGGAAACCCCTTTCAATAAATGAAAATTTGGCACAGCATGAGGAAGAATAAGTGTCTGTGGTGAAATCACACTTTCAAGGGCATATATCAAACAGAGATCGTTCACACTTGTTCACATACTGTTCTACTTTAGAAGGATCTTCATTCATGCGCCTCCGCATGTGCCAGTATTTGTCAAAGAGCCTTTTCAATGAATGCCTCGGTGTATCCCTTCGCGTATAGTGCGGCAGTGAAACTAATTTCTACACTTATTAATCTTGCTCTAAGACATGATCTGCAACTTTGTTGAAAGATGGACCTCTACTCACAAGTTAGGGGTTCAGCTCCACTTGCGCCATTGGATACAGCCTCAATATATCGGCAACTGAGGGCAAAACTCTCATGTTAAGCTTCCGAGCTCTGCCAAATATAGGGTACTTGTTGGCACTTCGCCCCATTTGTGGTTCCTTCTTCTTTTTCACCATAACTTCTCATGCAACAAAACTGCTATCCCACTACGCATAGTAAACAAATCCACTATGAGACGGAACCAAAGGGCAGCGAGCGAGCGATGGGTGAATTGTGGCTGAAGAAGACCATGCTGTACGAGTGGGAAATGGGGGAGGGTGGAAGGGGGAACAAAGCACACTTAAGCCATGTATGTGAAAGAATACAAACTGTGACCATCTCCGGTCTGACTCTACTCGATGAGGCATACATCCTGACCCACAACGATGGAGTGCATGCCCATCAGTTTGATTCCGTCCAACTTTTACCGTTTTTCCCCTCATTTCCAGAAATCAAAATATCACGGAGACACCTCAATATTATTCGATCGACCTGAAATGTTTACAGCATTAGTTTGTTCCCATTTCATAACTATTCCCAGGTGTGCGCATCAAAATTCCAGAATTTTTGTTTTTCAACTCATTCTAGTGACACATTAAAGGCACTCACTTCAGTAACTCCTCACTTTTGAGCATAAGATGAATATGTGGATGTTAAAGATAGGGTTAGTGATGTAGTTTACTCGCCAAATTTTATTTTAAAAATTATTTATTAACAAAGAAGGGTTAGAGATTTTACATTTTTGTGCAAGATTTTTCTTTGAAGCAAAGTTTTTGGAAATTATTGATATGAGATACTGCAGGATGGGTGGTTCTCATGGTAATGAATGTCAGAAACAGCTTTAGAGCCATTTTCTTTTACAAATTCAGTTACTATTACAGTAAAACCACTAATCTTGACTATATGGGGTGAGGGCTTATCAAGATTATCCAGGAATTTTTCAAAAGAATTTTTTATGGAGGTTTTTGGTGAACTCTAGCTACCGATGACTTTTAACTATGTTCTATGATGTGGGAGACCTTTATGAGTAAAAATGGTGGCTTCATTCTGAAAATTTCTATGCGAAAGAAATATATTTCATGATAGTTTGGAGTTGTAAAGGTTTATATTGAATTTTCCAATGCATATTGTTTTTAAACAATGGTAATATGTTGCTGGAGAAGACCAGAGGCTGCACGCTGGGCTGTCTGGCACCATGCTCAGGCAGTGGTGAGAGCTCGCCACACATTCATTTAGAGCCCTTTGTGGGTCACTTATATTCTCTCAGTGCTTGGTCAAACAAGTTGAGCTCTGAAATTTCTTTTGAACTCCATAATTAATTACACTGATGATACTGCTTTGTGACCTGTGGTGGTGTCAGTCTGGCGTGCTTCCAATGTTTGAATGTTTTATGTATTTTTAAAGGTGATTAGGTTATATCTCCCAAAAAGAACAAAGTTTTTGTTTATTAATGTCATATAAAATGAAATATGGCTGATTGGGGCTGATGGACCTTGCATCAGTAATGATGCCAAGTCCTCTTAGAATGTCGATCTAGAAAACGGAAAATACACCCATGAACCAATATTTATCTTGCTCTGTTTTTTTTATTTTAGCCATCAAAAAGGGTTTGATGGTTGATCAATTTTTTGTAGGAAGAAACCCATACTCATTGTCACATTGTGTGCTACCATTGCAAATGTGCAACCATTTCAACCTTCTGCACAGGTGACTTGTAATTTTAATTAATGAGGTATGAGGGCCTCCTGAATGAAAATGGGGGCTGAAGTATTGCACACATTCATAATTTCACAACATTTTTGCATGCACTTGTTTTCCTTCTGTATTCATCACATATGCTCTTTCGCACATCCTCAGATTTTGCTGTAATCAGTTTCTAATATGCCTCTTTCTTTTCACATTCTGTTATCTTGACGTCTTAATTGCACCATACATCACCTTTCATTCTCCCTACATCATCTTCTTTTTTCACATATGTACTCCTTCAGCTAATTCTACAATTATTCCTCTCCAACTCTCCCATGCATCACTCACACTCATTTGCTAATATACCAATCCTGTTCATTTTGCTTTGAGGATTCTATATCCCCGAGCATGTATCCATACCATTATTGTGGTCTAACAATCGTTGCACTTTTACTCTCATTTGCTTACATTCACCACTCTTCCTTGGAACTACTTAAATCTGTCATGCTCTTTCAATCATCCCTTTGCCATTTATATGTATGCATTTCTTATGCTTAAACCATGTGTTCCAGATGAGCAATCCTTATTCTAAGCACACATCAAATTTTGACCATTATGATTCACTCAAGGGTCACCAAATGGTCCAACCACTTACTCAGAGGCATCACTTAATACACCATCCCAGCCATTCATGTCATTTAGTACCATCATTCTCTCATCATGATCACAGCCATTCCAAACCTCAGTGAGTTTTCCCAAAAAATCATCTTCTAAATTGTCACTCTTGCTATATTCCCTGGTGCATAACATGCTACAATCACGAATCCAACTAACTCTTTCCAGTGAAATTCAAACTATTTGAACCCAGAGGATAACCTAGATTTGAACCTATCGGATACTGGCTCATATTTCATCTCTAGTAACTTAGCATTCTCGTTTATGGTCAAGCCTACACCTCGACTGCCATGCACCCTATTATCAACTCCTGACCACAGTTCCAATCCACTGCCATCAGTAGTAACTACATTCCTCCCGTTGTGCTTAATTTCTCGTGCAAAACATCCACCAGTCTATTTTTCATTTCATTCAACAAGTCATGCTCTTTTCCATACCCTCCTCATATTCCAAAGACCAATCATTCCATCTTGACCATTTAATTATGGGCCAACCTTATACAGCCTCCACCACCCATCAATGATTTGACTGTTTGAGGCCGACTGTCATTTTGCAGTGATATAAATAAGCAATAATGAGCAAGGCTACAACCCTTTGCACTACCCACACCATTTGCAGCACTGCTAATACATACTGTTCACTACTAATAGCATTTCCCCTGTACCATGGCATCAGGCCGCCTGTAAGTTTATATTTAAGTAGATTTCTTGGATGATAAATATGAATTTTCCACCTGGAGCTACGCTTTTACTTCAGAATCCAAGTCTCATCCATCTGCATTCTATCTTCTTTCAGTCTGAAATTGGATTTTCCTCTCCCAGTGATATACCAAGTGAATTGAATTTTACTCCTGCATCCTGTTCTGAAATTTATCCAAAAAAACCATTAGTTGGAAAATTAATTTATTAGAATATTATTTTAGTGGCTAATTAACCATTGCAAACAAAAATATTGCTTCAGGGAGGCATTTTGGATGGGTTGATAAGGATCCCACCCCACAACCCCATAGTTAACCACCTGCACTACTTACCAGAGTCATGTCTGGATTATGTTGTAGTCTGAACCTGAATTAGTAAGAATCTAATTTACTACATTGACTGCTAATATTTATTTAGCTTAGGAATACTGTCACCGTTCATTTTTGTTTTCTTTTTTGGAATACATGAAATGTTTATTAGAGAACTCTTCTTGAATCCATCACCACTTTCTCTATTAAATCTTGTGTTATTATCATTTTTTATAGCCCATTGGTGGAGACTTGTAGTTTTCAATGGGAAGAAAAAGAGTACAGATAAATACTGATGTTGGTAGTGTCAAGGAAGAGATCTGGAATCTTTTATCGTGAGAGAATTATGTACTGGTGTCTCTGAACATTTCAAAGACAGTATAAAAGGAAAATTTCATGCTCAGAACCACAGGTGTTAGGGATGCTCATTAGAGTGCTCATCAGCATGAAGTTCGCATGTGCAGTGTATTTATAGCCAGGTGCATAGATGAAAATGTCATTGTTGTCCACCTCTTAAAGTGACTGATAAATTTTATCTGGGAGATCATGGTATTATCTTTGATTTTTCAGATAGTTTGCTGAACACAACATTATTACTTCTGAATTAATGCATTAATATTCAAAATTGTATAGTAATTGTCACTCTACCTTGTTTGCAGGTCATAGTGGATGCCCAAAAAAGAGTCTTCTCTTGGGGGTTTGGTGGCTATGGACGTTTGGGGCATGCTGAACCCAAAGATGAGATGATTCCACGCCTAATTAAGGTCTTTGATGCCCAGTCTCGGGGTGTGCGCTCAGTTTTTGCTGGGAATTCATACAGTATGGCACTAACTGAACTTGGTGAGATATTTGTATTCAACTAATAGTTTTAAAGAGTTGCTCTTTTTCACTCCTCTCACTTCAACCCCTCCTCTGTCTTGGCATTAATGATGTCACCAAATGGTCATCTCTTCAGCATATAGTATGATGTTGTAATCATTATTAAAGGTTGTCACAAATGCTTATAGAAAATGTACAAAAATGTGTTGGATTGCCAAGGCTCAGAATATGGTGGCTGATATTAGACATGACCAATAGTGTGGAGATAAAGCGAAAATGATTAACCCTTTAAGGGCCATAAGGATTGTAGGCCAGAATTTGTTATTTCAATGACGTACTTATGCTATAAATGACACGCAGGTTTCAAAAATCTTTGTCTCGAAGTGATACCTGTAATAGTTTCTGAGATACAGTTTGGGACAAATATGTCCCTATGGACGGTAACGGAAGCACAAGTTAAAGGGGTTCAATTCCTAGGCAAAAATCCACATTTCAAATGTATAAACGTACCTTTTTCCCTGTAGCATGATAGCTGAAGACTTAGGGTATTTTTTTATCTCTTTACGAAGAATCATTGGTTACTATAAATTGAGTAGTTTTATTTTAAGATTGTCGAGCGAGAAGATTGTCGAGCGAGAAGATTGTCGAGCGAGTATATCACTGATACAGCCTTTTGCTGGTCTACCCCCACTCCTAACCTTAGACATCACCACTCTTCTTGTTTATTGCACTATAGTGGGTTCACGGTACATGGTGTGTGAGGTGGCTCGTAAGTATTGCGCTAGCTTCAATGATAGAAGTTTCTGCATTTTGAAATTGATATAACTTTTATTTTTAAAAAATTGGTCAATTATCCCTATATGAATCGATGCAGGATTCTTCTCTGAAGCCATCAAAATCCATAGCTTGCTTAGTAAATTTCATGTTCATAAAGTAACAAAACAGAACAAACAAACTTCTTCTGAACATTCCGTGCATATTCTATGATTATAACTATAAGTATATCTCCCAAACACTGGTAAAAAGTGAAGAAAGATATTACAGCACAATATAAAAATTCAAAACACTAATGAGGACAGCATTTATCTTTGTTTGGCTATAGTCTTCCCTATGCATGATATTTCTCAAAATAATTGCGTGGTGTTGAATAGCACGAGTGAACCTGGCATACTTCACACATATAATCAGTGCAATTTTCAATTTTATCCTTTGCACATTCAGCACACCTCTTCTGTTTCACCATTTTTATCAATTTGTGTTCAAGCTGAGGGACTGGTTTGGTACTCTTGCTGCTTTGGACAGGTGCTGTTGGAAGATCTCTCTTCCTATTTGTGTAATTACCAATGAGGTACCTTGCTATGAGTTGCTTATACTGAAGAGGCGTCTCCTTAGGGCGATTATGGCCTTATGCTCAAGATTCACGTCGTAATTCAGCAGAGTAAAAATACATTGAGCGTTGTTCACAGCTATATCCATCAAATCGAAAAATATCCGCAAGTAGTACTTGATCTTTGCATTTTGTCGACTTCGTATATAATCTTTTTCTGGTTCATGAGATCGACACTGCCCATAAAATTGTTGTAGACTATAATTATCTCCGGGAAAGGAATTCAGATCTTTTCTGCAACAACAACTGAATCTCATGTCTCCCTGCAAATTCTTTCATTGGTATACAGAATGAGTCTCAAAATGAAACTTTAACATTAAAGTCACTCTTCTTTTGGGTGCGAATATTGGGGAGATTTCTCATTAAATATTAGCGCCATTACATTTTATAAAGCATTTGTGTGGAACCACTTGAAATAGGTTGGTAATAATTGTTTTTGGTCAGGAGATGAAAATGAAAAACTGAACAGTTACAACTTCTGCATGGTGAAGCATTTGCTTACTGAACCACCTAATGTGACAAAAAGTGACACCAACATTCAGCATGTTACTACTGAAAAAAATGAAAGAAATATCCATGAAATTCACATTATATGAATTACTCGGTTCATGTACTCTATGAAAAACCACTAGCAACAATAGTAGTAGTAATCTCCAATAAAAAATATGACCACTTGCACAAAGTGAATGTCCATTATTTCATGCAACACTAGAAGCTGAATTTCTAGAGTTCTCGGAAGAACACATGTGACTTCTTACTGGGAATTAATGAAACTACGTAGAAGTGGTGGACTGTTTGCGCTAACACTAAGAAGTAGAAGTGTAGCACCCTATTCTGAAGGAAGAGAGATAAGTGTGGAGGATTTCCTTGTGTGACATAAATGTCACATTGGGCAGATCTAGGTTAATATATGTAGTTCTTTTAAAGCTTAATTTTTTAAGCATGCACTCATAAATGATTTAAAATGTGCCTCTATAATTCATCCTTATCATCAGTTTGAATATAGTTATTGATTGTATCGTAGTTTTTCTTCCGTTTAGTATTTCTTCACCAAAGCATTTGAGTCAGACATGCTAATTTTACCATATCAAAACATCTTTGATGCCCCTTGGAACAGCATTTAATGTATAGCAGGACCCCTGTATCTGCAGTAGATGCATTTCCCAACAATTTGTGCTTTAAATCCCTAAGTTATCCCTTTGCCAAAGCACCTTTGTGGGCTGGTGCATTGTCCTGATGACAACTTTTGACTGTCCTAAGTGAAACATCTTCAAGAGATGTGTGACCACTTGTAAATTTAGCAACCCATTTCGTCACAGTCAAAAATGGAGAAGACTCGTTATAAAATTTTACCAACTTAGGATGAATATTCATTGGCGATAAACCATCCAAAACAAATAATTTTTAAGACAAAACAATATTTCTGCATATTCTTTTTGATGAAACACTCACAGCATGGCTATTTCAAAACTCCGAATGAAGAATGATACAAATTTGACAGATAAACTTGACACTTGACTGACATTTTTGTGACAAGTGTACCAACATAAAAAAATTCATTAATAGTAATGCCATATTAGTGCTTGGCCAAGAACTTTTCATCCTGCCTTTGTTTATGAACTAGATGTCACTGGTGAGGGTATCAGATGAAGAATTGGGAAGGGCTCTGATGGGAAAGGGAGGAAGATAAGGGTGTCCATTGTTCCTATTGGTTTTTAACCTTTAGCGTCCGTGCGGTCCCAAAAGGAACACCTAATGTTTTCGTTTATGGCCTTGCGGTCCCTTTAGGAACCACTGAGACACACTTCATTTAAAATCGGCTTATAATGAGTTTCGTTATTTATAATTAACTGGAGAGCTGCTTATATTTTAAACCTAGGCCATTTAAATGCCCGGCCATGCAGTGATACATCTGGGATTTAAAGCAGTCCTTTAAAGGTTAATGTTGATTTAGAAGAAATGGTAAGGGAAGCACGAGGGAGGTGGAGGTGGGAATAAAATTAGGATGGAATCTGATACAGGCAGTAAGATTTGCAGGTGGTCAATTTTTTTTTTTTTGCTAGTCAGCTTATGGGTTGCAGTAAATGATGGATGTGTTAGAGGTGCAGTGCGAAAGGAACCTTTGGGTTGAAAGGTAAATCACAGAAAGACGAATGCAATGATATTCTCTCGAAGTAAGAAGATGGAGCTGAATATTTGAGGCCATAAAGTGGAGCAAATTTAACTTTTAATGTGTGTACGTAGTATTTTGGAGGAAAATAGCTTTAGTGGTTGGGACATCAGGTGTAGAATTGCCTTTTGCTAATTTCTAAGAGAATAGAATTGGTGAGGGCGTGTCGGGGAAGAGACATAAAGAAAAGACTGGTGAAAAATATGAGTGTGTGGTGCTGTGTGAGTTGGAAATGTGATCTTTGCAAAGGGAGAATGAATGTAGACTGGAGGCTTTTGAGATGTAGATTTGGAGAAGAATGGAGAGGGTGAGCTGAGTAGGGAGGAAGACAAGTGAGGAAGTTTTGAATATGGCGAGAGAGGAAAGAAGTCGGTGGTGGAGATTTGGATAAGCCAGAAGGGATGATTGGAGGAAGTGTTGAGAGGCAAGGGCATGTTGAAAAGGTTGATCACTGGGGAAGCGTGGTAGAGGATAGGAATTTTGAATGACTTAAGTAGAAGCCGAGGATAACCAAAATTTAAGAGAGGCCTGATGGCTAGCCATCAGTCATAAGTGGCAAAGTGAGTTGATGTCCATGAAATTTGAATGTTAGGAAAAGAGCTGTCCAAAAACCTAACAATCAACTGGTAGAATACCCAAATGATAAATGATGAAATTGTGTAAGTCAATGAATCTCAATCAGTTGACATCAAGCTATTCATCTCTTGAGGTGAATCGGGAGTTCATAGACGAGTGTATTGGTCTGTTTGTGGGAGATAATGTGCAACCAATCCTGGGAAGTCGACACACTGTTCTGTAATTAAATTATTATGCATGTGGTAGATTTCCATGTTTTGGTTTTAACTAAAAATATTGTCATGTTCATTTGATTCCAGGAACTCTTTACTTATGGGGTCAGACCAAGCGCACTGGTGAAGCCAACATGTATCCCAAACCGGTCCAAGACTTGGCAGGTTGGCAAATCCGGGCAGTTGGGTGTTCCCACACATCCATTGTGGTGGCTGCTGATGAATCAGTGATTGCATGGGGTCCCTCACCCACTTACGGGGAAATGGTAATATTAAGTTTACTGAGATTCCTCTGTACGCATCAGCAATTCATGAAAATTTAGCAGTCAATTGTTGTCATTCCTTTGTTTTTGATGCACTAATTTCCCTGATCATCCATGGTTTTGTCCATGGTGGCCTTTCATTATCAACTATCCACGATTCGAGTATGGGGAACTTTGTCAAACCCGGCTTCCCATCACTCGGATTCAAATTTAAGTGGTTGCTGTCAGTGGCTATTTCCACTATTTTTTCTTTAAATATTTAAATCTAATAAATGGTAGATCACCCATGTTAACTTTTGAGTCTACTTCTTTGCAAAGTTTCAACATACTGTTTAATCTGGTTTTTACATTATGTGATGAGCCACGTCATTTTCAATGAGTGTGTGAGGTGAAAGGTTTAGATGATACAGTAGTACCTCACTTATGAAACTTTCAGCGGACGACCAAAAAAGGTTTCATAAGTAAGGAAGTTTCACAGCAGTGGTTTCATAGTAAGGGAACATGAAACCCTTTACAACTGTCCAATTTGGTGTGCTTTGTTTCATGGTTGCAATTACATGTTTGGTTACAGGCAAATGAAACTTGATTTGGTAAGATCCGTGAAATTTGGTAAGATCTATTCCCAAAGTTGAATTTCTTGGTCTAATAGTTAGCATTCATGGTACTTGACCAGCAGGGATTAGTTTCAATTAATGCTTGGTACATTTTGCAATGGTGTTTATTGTCAGTTCATCTTCTACAAGCAAGCACCAGCTTATGCTGGACGCTTACTAAAAAATCTGCTACAATTAATAGGTAATATTTTCCTTTACAAACTCATTTTCTTCTAAATAGATTATCACTAGTAATGAACAGGGATCTAACTGAAAATAGTTTTGTGATTCTGTTAAAATATCAGAAAGCAATTGTTAGTAGAAGTTCTATATGTATTGTATTCATTCAGCCATTTTGAAATTATGAATCATAAATTTACCCTGATTTTTTTTCATCTAAACAGTGCAACCCACCACAAAATGATTAAAAATGGTGGATTTTTGACTTTTCGAAAAAGTGACCTCCGGTTCCCGTGCCATCACTTTTTAATGGTGCATCCGAACTGGAATCTGACGAAAAATTCAAAACGGGGAATTGAATTTTCTATGAGATGTGACCCGGCTTTCTACGCCTCATAGTTTTCTCACCAGAGGGCCTCAAACTTGAAATATAGCGAAAAATTTCCCAATTGTTGCAGTTTTTCAACTCTAGCTCCTAAACTAAAGCTGGATTCACATACAAGTGTTTCACGCATCGCGTGCACAGTTTTGCAAGCACACCCACTCTTTGGGTTTTTCCAAATGGGGATTCTTCTTCTCCAGGTGGTAACTGTACCCTGGGCTGGCCTAGGGCATGTAACTCTTGCTCCTTCCATAACCCTTTTATCCCTTCCGCCCAAGGGAGACTAGGGATCCCCCAACTGCAAGGAATTACAGAGTTTACTCATTTATGGTTTTCCCTAATAAAAGATGTCCTTTTTCTCGTGGTAGCGATTACGCTCTCTGATGATGTCGCTCCTGCTTCCCCTGCCCTGACCTACCACACGTCACTCGGTATGGCAGATGTGCTGCTTGTTTCCATTCAAATTGTAATAAGGAATGTTAAATGCATAAATATGCTAACTAAAACATCAAAATGGCCAGACGTATTATAGTGTAGTGATTTCCTGGATAAAACACACGTTATCGTTACAAATAAAATAAAAATGACTAACCCGTCATTTTGACGGGTTAGGCGTCGTTGGTCTTTTAAGGTAGACAGGTGGTATAAATCCATTTCTATGTGAAAAAATTAAATTATATTTTAACAGAATATGTACCATACAAAATAAATAAAAGTCAGAAAAAATTAAAACAACAGAAAAAAAATTGTAGGCATTATGATTAAGGAAGTAGAGGTTACCCGTCAAATTGACGGGTCTGGCCCTTCTAGTGCTAAGAAGGCACATTCAAAATAATTACAATGATTATGGTTGTTTATAAATTACCGAAAAATTGCTAAATGGCATGCAGTATTAAGCCTTGCAAACTCAACATGGACCACAAGAACGACAAGTAACCGACCGTAACCAAATATTCGAATTATAAATCGTTTGAGTAAAGAGTTCCTACCGTATTACTTACCTCACTACTGCAAAATACTGCCGAGCATCCGGTGAAGTTTTTTTTAATGCCGGGATCAGTTTGAAAATAATACAAACAAAAACCTTTCAAAAGACAAGTTTATTTCCATTATTTTTTAGTAAAGTAAGACAGCAGAGAAGTTTGCTTTGACTTCTCTCTCAACTCCTTTCCAATCGCTGCCTATACTTTCTGAAAAGAAGGAGTTGTATCCTGACACCCTCCTGAACATAAAATATATTTTTTTCAATTGTGTCCAATGCTGCGCTGACAGAGGCAGAGGTTGGACACACCATCTCCTCATCTTCCTCCACAGATGCCACTTTTACCTCGTCAGACACATCTTGCACAGTGTTTTCATCAGCAACAGTTTCTATTGCATCGTCCACAGCTACATACTCCTCAAATGAGGCTTCAAATCCCATCATCTCCTGTAGACCCACCCAGAACTCGCTAGGGCCCTCGTACACATTGTCACCTACACTGACCTGATTGAAATCCGGACTTACAAAAACAATCAGGCTGTATTTACCGCACCTCACTGCTTCAGCGCCATCCACACTCGATGCGGGAACTAATCCTGTTTGTGTAATAATGAAATAACAATGTCTGGTGGTGCCTCGATGGCTTTATGTTATAAAGTTATATCAAATTTTACGTTACATCAAGTATTTTACATTGGTAAACATAGGGGTTTCGTTGGTTCCTTCCTTCAGCTGATGTTATATCAAATTTTATGTTACATCAAGTTACGTTATAATAAGGTTCTACTGTATATGGAGTTAAATTCATATGCTTTTGCACATGGAAAACACAAAATGATGGATGGTAATGCATACTGGTTCACTTTACGATGAAATTTATGTATAGTTCCCAAGTTAGGTAATAGATGCATTTTGACGATCACTGCATAAGAAGAAATGTACAAAAGTTTAAAATTCCAGATACTTACTAATCTAATCTAATCCTAATACCAATACTAATTCCATACTCCAGATTTAAGTCTGTGCTTCAGAGTTTACGATCGATGTGGAGGAATAGGGTGCTCTCACATGAATGTTGAAGGAGCGAGGAGGGTGGAGGGTAAGCTGTACATTAACAAACCAAGAACACTCGAGGTCAAGGGAGAGGGTGGGGGGGAAAGGGAGAGGTTAGTCACATCAGGAGCCTTTGGAGGAGTGGGAGGTTGGAGGGGGTGGGGTAGAGGGAGGTGTACAAATGGTTGAAAACAATATTTTATTTGCAATGTACTCTTATGTCATATTCATATTGAATATGACACAGGTGTTGGAATTAGCAGTCACACTCATATTAGAGTGCAAGATATAACACCATAGTGTAGAAATTTGCAATGTGAAAATTATTTGAAGTGACCCCAGTGTGTCCCCACATTTGACTGGAAGCATGGAGATCAGGTTCCTAACCTGGTCAATTGAGATAATAGTATTTCATTGTGAATTTCCTCATGCTGTTGTTTTGTGAGTGTATGTTATTGGATACATAACTAGCTGTGGATCATTGACTGGCCTTGATATTTTAGCTGATGCAATTTTTCAAAGAAACCTTGTGTCAAAAATGATCTTTTCACCTGAATTTTCATTGTTTTTCTTGTGTTACTTTAGCAATATTATGCACCCACATGTTGTGCTGCATTACCAGTAAGGCAAAAGAGGCATTTGGCTATGGGCCCTGAGGCTTGGGGGGGGTCTCAGAGAATTTTTTTATCTTTTCTTCTCTTGCGACTTGTTTATTATTGTGGGCCCTGTTGCTTGTACTGCCTACAGGCCTCCAAGTGTGTTAATCCAGCACTGCTGACATGTACTCAGTTGTCCAGTGGGGCCTAAATGGAACTAATAGAAGATCATTTGGAACAAGCATTTCATTATGATGGTTTTTCTGTTTTTTTCCTATTATGTTTTGTAAGCTTGTAGCACCCATACATTTTTATTCGGCAGGGTTTTGGTGAGATTCGCAAGTCTTCCACGACCCCGATTGAGGTGAAGTCCTTGGAGGGCGTGCACGTGATGCAGGTTGCCTGTGGGATGGGACACACTATGTTGATCGCCAGGGAGGAGTCGGAGCAGGAGTCCATCCGCATTCAAAAAATTCCAGTGTACAACGTTTGAGAGCACAACGGAGCATGAGAGCACCCCACCCATGGCGGCTGAGTAGGGCGAAAGGTCCAAATAGACAAGCATGTTCAGGCAAATGAGCTCCCTCACCCGGGCTCCTCCCTTCTGTCTCTCTCTCTCTCTTTCTCTGTGTAAATCTGGTTTACTGTGTCATCAGTCCCTTTGTGAACCATTTGGTAGAGGGTCCAATATATATCCCACTGCCAGTTTCCTCCCGTCTGTACACATCTTGTTTGAATGATACTTCTGCTGTGCTATTATATCCTTATTTCCAACGTTCTCTTTCACGAATAGTTGTAACGATGAAAATGAGCAGGATATTGGAGTGGCAAGTTGGATAGATCTATCTTGTCGTCTCATTTGTAATTGAATGCCGGCTGTGTTCTCTGCGCATGGCCCTCTGGACAGGTTAATTGGTCACTCCTCATAGCTCTCTACTGTCTCGCATGTTGTGTGGAGCATTCCATGTAGATGTATTCCATCCTGTTATAAATGGTGTGACACCCCTTTTAGTTTTGTATGTCCTAATTTAATTTACTAAGTGTTTTTTTGTGAATGAAATAATTTTTTTATAGACCTTGTGATCACTCCCAAGAAGAGTAGATACCCGCACTTACCTTAATGTGTTAAGTAATATTTTTATTCTAAGGCATTTGAGCTGCCAGTATTTAAATATAAGGAAGTAATAAGAATCATTTTTATATTTGACTGTTTATTCTTGCTGATGTTCCAGGCGTTGTTTTTTGAAGAAGGTGGATTTTGTATTAGGTTTCAGAGTTCTTCTCAGAAACTGTGCTTGAGTGGCTAAGACGAAATGAGAAGATTTTAAGTGATTGTTTCGGAAGAGTGATGTAATGTGGTGCTGTTTTGAAGCTTTGATAGTCCTTTTTGCCGTTTGGGTTAAATGGCTGGCGAGGATTCCATATCCTTTCCAGCATTCTTTATGGTATACTCAACGACTGCAATTGGTGTAGGGATATAAAAGGAACTGAACTTAAAATATGTTTGCATTGTATATTGTACTGGCATTTTGACCAACTTTTCAGTATTACTTTTTAGATATACTTTTATTATGGTGATGAAGGATCTCAATTTTGCATTTCAATATTTTTCCTGTACTTGAAGTGTATATGGTGAGTGTTAAACCTCCATTATTCATTGGTTGTGTCAATGGTTGCTGTGGTGACTGATAATCCCCACTTAATGTGATTTTTTGATGATAAAAAACATCCTAATCAAACTTTTAAAAATCTTTGAATAGAAATATTGGTATTAAAAGTAAAAAATTAAGAAAAATGGTAATTTTATTACTCTACAGGGCAAAAGTACATTACTATGCAAAAGACGTGTAGTCATTTTGTCAATTGCGGCCTCCAGTCTGATTGGATGAGGGTTTAACCTTAATGTGAAACAATGTCTTTATACCGGGAAGAAAGTGCTCTTAATGTTTCTATTGGATTGCTCCTGAGGATGGATTTATATTGCATGTAGTGTACTAAAAATTGTTTCTGTGGTGTAGACTCTGAGGCATCACAGATCTACCTCAATTGATCAAGCCATTGTTAGTTTTTTACATGATGGGATGAGGATTTCTAATGGGTAATGTAATATCTTGGATATCTCTTTAATATGACCGAGAGTCAGAATGTTTTCTCATGAAGAGATTATATTGAATGAGAATGTATGAGTGTTTGAGAAATAAAAATGAAAACATTGACTGTACAAGTTTTGTGTAATTGAAGATAGTCTCTATGCATTACTTTTATTTTGTGCATTATGCATATTATGCATTTTTTGCAATGCATATTATGCATTTGGAATCGGAAGGGCCCATTAAAAAGAAAGAATAGCACAATTTTTCTTTTACTCTTTATATTAACTCAAAATCTGGATTGCTGTTTGACCCGTGCTTTTAATTTTTTTCTGAAGTGACTCTCCCGCTACAATAGCCTATGGAATTGCAGACTGCATAATTATCACCACTGGTGTCAGTAATGAATTTATTTTTAATATTCTGTTTTTATCTCATTTTATTGGTTATTGGTGTGTGCTGCAATTCCTTTTGTCATTTGACACAGTGGCGGCTCGTGACCTATGAAGTAGGTGAAGTACTGGACTGAGAAATTTTTCTGTTTTCCCAGTTTGGCGATTGGCTCTCCCATAGGTCAACCAAATAAATAAACAGCTTTTTGATAGTAATTATTGGCAATTTTAAGTCTTATGGCAAATCAACCTAGTTTTAACAGCAAATTAAAACTAATAATATAATTAATTAAATAAAAATAATCTTTGAATATACCACGTTTTAAAAATGGACTAAAAAGTATAAAATAATTTTCCCTGGGCCCTTCTAAATTTTTGAGGGTAAATTTTTAGTGGCTATGGAGATATTTGTAAGACTTGAAGAGAAAAACGTGGGGCGCAGGCAGTAGATAATAGAAGTAGATAATCCAGATGAATTCACAACCAATTTCAGTGCATTGCAAATGGTATTAATTGTGGTAGTTTGCTCAACGACATCTGGTCCCTATACTCCTTAATTATCATGGGTTACCTGCACCCCATGTTTTTCTCTCCTTAAGTCTTACAAATATCTCCATAGCCACTAAACATTCACCCTGAAAAATTTAGAGTGGCCTAGGGAAAATTATTTTATACTTTTTAGTCAGTTTTCAAAACTGTATATTAAAAAATTATTTTTATTTAATTAATTATATTTAGCTTTTTAGTCTTATTGCCATGAGTCATGCGCATGAGGAACTATCAACTGGTAGATCTCTATTTGTTCTAGTAAAAGCGTGCTGTAACACTATACGCAGTCTTTATGTCCAGAAGTACTTAATCGGCTGAGTATGATTATCTGTTGAGCGAGAGGCTAGCTCATATACAGACATACCATACTGAGAACTGGGTCAGTAATACTCCGAATGCATGTGACTGTGGTGACTTAGTTATTTATGCAGCTTGGCTGTTATGGTACATGATTTCGCTTGAGATGAATACATTCAGCAAGGGTCGTCCGAGAGCGTGGAGCTATGGTTAAAGTTTCAAGGCTCTACTAGAAAATCAGGAAATTTAATTAATTGATCGTTAATTTATTAATCAATAAATTATTGTAACATATAGCAAATGATGCTTTGGCATCCAGTTCCGAGCGACAATTCAAGTTTCGAGCCTCACCATTCACATCAGGAAATTTGTTAATTAATCGTTAATTAATTGTTATAACATGTAGCTAATATTGCTTTGTCATCCACTTCTGAGCTATGGTTAAAATTACAAGCCTCTACTAGCATATCAGGAAATATGTTGATCAATTAATTGTTAATTAATTAATCAATTAATTGTTATAATAGATAGCTGATATTACATTGTCATCCGCTTCTGAGCTATGGTTAAAATTTCAATTCGCTAGCTGATCGGGAAGTTAGTTTCAACTCCGTTGCAATATTCCACTCGGACAGACAGACATGACGAAAACCGAACTAATAAAAACGTGTTAATATAATGCAATTTCTGGTTAAAAGAACGATAAGGCCTGTTTTTCGGAAACAACATTTTTTACCATAAGATTAGAAATGATATGATTACTAGAGAACTTAACAATTTAAATGCATGATTATATTAATACACAAAGGCTTTCACAAAATATTCTGTATCATGGCATAAACCGTAAACAAATCATAAAACAAGAATTACCTCATTTTTAACTCTGAATCTACCTTTATCTACTGCTTGTAGATTAAATCTATCCGGCAGTCTTTTAGGGCAGCAAATCTGTCCAAAATCCCCTTCATGAACACTACATTGTCACTATTTTCTAGCTGGCACGACAAATCTCTATGAATTGTAATACTAGCTAATGACGACAATCTGGTCTGGGAAATTGTGTTTATGAAGTAAGTCTTTATCCTTTTTAGGAGCGAAAAACCTCTCTGCCGGAGCACTAGTTGATGGCAATGTAATTGCCTACTTTATCATTTTGTACACTTCTTGAAATACATTTCATTAGGCACATTTCCTTCAAGAAGAAGCTGCAATGAAGTTTGGGTCTTGAGACAATAGTTCCAGCTCATTTTTCAAGCGCTGCTGCTTTTTAAACAAAGTAGGGTACGATTGAAATAAACTGGTGAAAGAATCGGAAGGGAAACATTTAGTATGATCGACAAGTTTTTTAGTGTCCACTAAAGATAAGTTTACTTGTGTCCATAAGTGCGATATTCCATAGAGGAAAAATCATTCTCCTTGACCGGTATCCCGGTCAAGGCGAATGATTTTTCCACTGTGGAATATAGTACTTATGTGCAATAGTGGGTGACTTCGTAAAGGTTACTACCGTGGCTAGTCCTGGTTTCCTCATAAGTGGTTTTACTTGAGTCTTCAAATCTCGTGTTAAGTTCCATTATTATGTCGTCGATGATTTAAAAAAATTAACCTTTTAATTTTGAAATAAGATCATCTTCAGACATGTTTACATAGCCC
The DNA here is from genome assembly GCA_963573305.1 of Pyrrhosoma nymphula. Classification (NCBI taxonomy): domain Eukaryota; kingdom Metazoa; phylum Arthropoda; class Insecta; order Odonata; family Coenagrionidae; genus Pyrrhosoma; species Pyrrhosoma nymphula. The sequence goes on along the minus strand of OY754335.1, from coordinate 102,438,835 downwards.
CTTTTTTTAAACGTATTCACGTCAGTTTTGATTTTAGCATCATGAAATATGTTTTTTCATATGTTTTCACTCCTTTTCCTTTGAATCAAGACACTTGTGTTCTTCATTTACAATACACAATATGTAATATCCAATGACTTCTTTTGTAATATGTCAAATAAAATGTCCACAGTGGAAAAAATATCATGAAACACCTGTGCTAAAATGTGAATTAGAAATCCTTCATGTTATTTAAATAACCAATACTTAGATGGATGGAAAACAATGGAAAATGGCACCGAGTTGCTGAAACCTGCGTCTGTTTTTTTGTGATTTAAGTGTGGAATTTTACCAAGGGATTTTTCAATATGCATCTGCCATTAGGAAGTGATGAGTGAAATTGCCTATACTAAGCCCAGCATTATATGTTTCAGAAACCGGTTATTGGAGGAGGATGAACCATACCTTGAGGTGTACGGAAGTAGATAAGAGTGAAGAGGATAAATGGCATGGGGAAATGAGGGAATATTAGAATTTGTATTGGACGAAAGGAAATTAGTGGTAAAATAAATAAAGCAGATAAGTTTTGAGGATACCGGGACTAGCCACGGTAGTTACCTTTACAGAGTCACCCACAAGTGCACATAAGTGCGATATTCCACAGAGGAAAAATCATGAAACACCAGGATGCCTCGGTAGCTTAACTGGTTAAAGCACTCGGCGCAAAATCGAGGGATCCGGGTTCGAATCCCGGTCAAGGCGAATGATTTTTCCTCTGTGGAATATCGCACTTAAAGCAGATAAGCATTGTAGGCCCATCACCAAGATAAAAAAAACGTTTTTGACTGCACCTACCCCGAAAGGGAATGGCGTGATGGGTAGGTATGCGTCCTCTTTGAGTTTAATCAGCAATTCTTGGGCAATTCTTCCGAAAATGTCTCATTAAATATTCTGTACATTAGCTATGTTATCGGTCTGGTGAGGTCAGATGAGTATGGTAAAGGCCGCCCCCTCAAGATTGGACTGGAAAGCTAGCTGGGCCAGCTGACTGGAGAATTCAATCTGAGATTTCGTTGTCAGTCTGACGTGAGCTCAGCCTGATCGGCCTGGCAGGTAAGCTGAGCGAGCTCAGAAGCTTGATTGCACACCTTCCTCTTTGTTGGGAGAATAATAATACATAGCTTTATTGTTCTGTTGGTCGTTGTTGACATAGAACATATTCAGAAACATTTATACATAATAACCTTTCACAATAGATTTACAATATTGTCTGGAAAAAACTCATCAGTACTATGATAACATTTATTAAGCAGTAGTTCTTTGAGTTTTAATTTAAAAGAAGACAGAGGACATACATTGAAAGTTTGTAGGTAACTTATTGTACAAAAGTGAAGCCGAGTGAATAGGGCCATTCTTACATACAGCACGTGATCGTACTCGCAGGTGAACATTCTCCCTTCCACGAGTCAAGTGACTATGAACCATCAAGTTAGGAATGAACGTAGATGGATTCTTTGATACAAATAAACATGAGTGAAAAATATATATGCTGGGTAAAGTCATGATATTCAGTTGCCTAAACAAAGGCCTTCCAGGGGTCCTGATGGGTACACCCATCATGGCTTTTATAGACCTCTTTTTGCATAGAAAATGCCTTCCTTGCTGCACTCGAATTACCCCATACGACAACTTCATAGGTCAAGTGAGTGTGAACTTAAGCATAGTATACTAGTTTCAAAATTTCCACGGAAGTAGTAGGGACAAGTTTCCTGATCATAAATGTCCCAGTGTCCCATTTTTTTAATTATATCATTAATGTGAGGATACCAATCAAGGTTTTCCGTGAAAGATACATATTTCCAAGAAATTTACGGAGCCACGCCCCCCCCCCCCCCCCCCCAGCCTCTCAGAAAAAATAAAAAAGGGAAGGAAAAATTTAATTGATTTATTGTTTTTGCAGGATTAAATTAATATTTTAGCAACAAATTTAAAACATGGTCATTCACCTAAGTTGTTCCAAAAATGTACTCCTGAGACCTCAAATTTACTAAACTTTCTGGGAGAGGGCTCCACCCATGGCCCCATTTCTTAAACCTATATCTTGGCCCCCCCTGGAAAATATTGTATGGGCACCCATGGTCGACATCATAAGTCTTTTGTCATGAACATATCTCGATTCACGAGTTATTATGTATAGAAGAGGTATTAGAGTATAAAGAGAAAAATTAGTTTGGGAAAATGGATGTATTTATTTCCAGAAAGCAGAGATGTACTCGTATTTCGCGTAGACAAAAACGTACTTTGTTTAAAGACTAGCGTTTTTGGAATATTTATTTCCACAAGGACATTTCTGGAAACGTGTCATGCGGCATCATCTTAACCTCATTGGGTGATGAACTTAAGGGTATTGAGGACTTTTACTTATGAAATATGGATGTGTGGAGTTGGGTGAGGGAAACAGCTGTAGAGTGGAAAATACAAAAAAAATCAACCTCCAAAGTTAAACCTGGAGGAAGTTGCCCTAGAAAGAAAAAAGAATAGAAGGGTCATCTATAAACTTCGATGGAGTCTCTTATCTCACCAATATACTCCGATTTACATAAGTGTCTTATTTTCCCCAAAGAACTTCTTTCACTCGATTGGTGACGCAGTGTTTTGATAAACTCTGTAAATGACTTCATCCCATAATGCTCGCCAATATTCAACGTGTGGTTGAAAAAGAAAAAGCAAAAACAACAACTTGGGATTGCACTCTTAAGGTAATTTCTTGCGATTGCAAATTTAATCACGTTCTAATTATTTCTGTTACTTGGATCAAGTTCCCTTGTTCAATGAACTTCGCCATTGGGCGCCTTCGCCTTCGTATATTCACGCTAAGTTTACGTTTAACTTTAGTTTATTCGATGGGTAAGTGGTTGGATAAGGATTCATAAGTGGGTCCTCTAGGACCCTGGGGTCCTAAGTTTTCAACCTGTGGAAGAGCATGTGTTTGATGCTTTAGGGGTATTCGAAAATAACTCAAATAAGGGCCGATGTGTGATTTAAGATTGAAATAGTAGTATGAATGTAAACTGAAAAAAAATTATAATTCAAGGAAATAGATGTTGAAATTTTCTAATACAACACCATTTTTCTGATACAGGTTGGAAACCAGTGGTATACAGAAGTCGCTTTAATGCTGTCCCGTCTCCCCTCCCTGTCTTCCTCCCCTTCCCTCCACTTGACCCTATTCAACGTGGGCTGGCATCCGACTGGGGGTGTTTCCTTCGGACAATTCTCTTTCTCCCCCCCCCCCCACCTGCCCAATTCCACCGGCTATCGAGATTGTGTCGTCTTGCCTTCGACTTTGAACCTTTGGTTTATCGACCCTGGACTCACTTCTTCCTAGTGGTGATACTAAAAGAGCAAAGCAGTTTCACTGCAACTGTCTCACAACCGAAACAATTCCGTGAAACACCCTTTTGCGGACAACAGCCAGAGGCACACCACACAACAGGCGATCTATTGGCGCTGTTAGAACATGGCTAGTAGTTCTGTATTCTATGTAATAAGAAGACTTTTACTTTAAAAAATAACTTCATTTTGATTCATGAAAGAACTTCACAGTTCTAATTCTATCTGCAACGATGGACGGACATGTAATGGCTGAATAAGCAAGCAACCGCCTGCAACAGATTGTAGTTTATAACCGCAATTTAGCCACACGTGCAGTGTAACTGGAACGGAAAAGAAGACGAAACAGTCAGCTATCAGTTGCCGCTGCACAGCGCAATGTCGCGGCTGCGGCACGATCACTAAACTAATCTGTTGTTTGCAACAGTTATTTGAAATAGTTGTCTGACCGAAACAGTCGACAAAGATGTCGGAAGACTTACCTACCGAAATAGCTGCGTGAAAAGAATTTCAAACCAACAGTTGGTTGGTTGTGTAGATGGAAATGCCGGATGGAAATTGAGTCCAAGAAACCGCATGGGGATAATAACAGTGCTGATGTTGCAAGTGTGGAGGGGTTTAAATTTAAGGCATAACTCAACTTATGTCAGAGTTTCTGCACCAGCGACATGTGCAACTCCATTTGTGCTACAATTATGTAGACCTCTAGGGTAATATGTTTCATGCTTCTCAAATAAGCTGAGAGCTGATTTAAAAAAAATGTTGGTCATTGGGAACATTTTAATGGAGACGACCGACCGACTTTTGAAAATCATATCACTCATAGTTACGTTACAAACTTTGATTCATATAAAATAATTTATTTCATGAAATAGGAGTTTTATTGTTCATTTAAAAAATACATTTAGTGAAAGTATTAATGAAATGAGATAAAAATTCCTGATTGTAATTAGTCAAATGGGTAAAGATTTCGGTACGATATCAAGAAATCTTGGTTCGTACCCTTGTACATGTCGATGATTTATTTTACCTGTGAAATTCTCACATTTGCGGATAGCGTCTTCAATATTAACTAGTCGAGGAGGCAGTTCTCGTTTCTGCCATAGCACAACAAAGGTTGGTTCGGTAGTCTGTCGTTTTGCGTTTTTGCGTTTCCACAAGGAGTTGTAATTCTTACTTATATTTCTCCTATAGCCTGCCAAGGTTCCCTTTGATGAATGTGTGATTTAGGTTTTTTATTTATTGCTGATTTGACTTTGGTGTTAATACCTATGACTTTTGATGCAGGATTTGTTTTTTTTCTTCCGCGTGAATGGTTCGAGCGAAGTGTTTCCTATTGTGTGAATTGCTGTCATTCCAAAAGCTGAATTCGTCATAGTCTACTACTTGGTGTTGTTTACGAAAATTACATAATGGGCGCAGATACCCTCGGTAAATTTCAAGTTCGGAGTTGTTTCCCTCGAATTGACCACTGATAAACTTAATACCTACACTATAATCCCGACGCGGTGATTTTGCGATTGGTCCAACGAAAGTTTGGAACAGATTTTTATCACTCTTTCACTTGGTGCATAAATGTTCCTATAAATTTTATCTACAGATTCTTGTCAACTAACTGAATAAGGGTTTATTAGTAGGACATGGTAATCGGAAATCGAACACTCCCTCACATAGGCTCTTTGCACTTGCCTTACAGCTCATTATTGTGCCTAAAACAAAAGATATAGCGCAGTCGGAGAATCAATAGTGAGTCCCAGCTGCCAATCAAAATCTCGTTACGCGGCTTAAGCCGCGAACTAATTAGAGAACGACTTCAAAAAATGGTGTCCTGAATTTTAATCCCTCCTTCGCCTAGATCAGCGTTCATACGAGGCCCTGATAGCAGGCGAAAGGTTCGCTAAACTTGGTGGGACTCACTTTTGAAGATTTTAAATGGAAAAGTGGGACAAAGGGCCCTGGTGATCTCGCGGGAGAGCTTCGGTGCCTCTGCCCACTCATCAACGTTTAATTCTTCGTCAGAGGCCTCAGATTCTCCGCTGGCGAGTGCCAGAAATATTCTCTATAATAATAAAAATAGCGTTTATTTAGCAGTAGGTAAATTCAAATAATCAATTAAATTGTACATTACAAATAAATTTTCAAAATCACAATATTCCTATTGTAAAAAAATAATGTTGCTAATTTTAAGCAGAAAATTGTGATACGTACAGTACACTTCTTACATTGACTTCCTATGTCTTCAGTACACGATACATTTTACACCTTAATCTCAGTGTCTTGCGTCTATGCCTATGGATATAGGCTTGGTTTTCAATGCGTGGAATATTTGTAAATTGGCACCTCCAGACAAAATCACGCTTGAGAATTTTCCAGATTTTAGTAAATGTTAATGATGTAGTTTCACTCATTCAAATGCTTTCTCCACATTGTGTAACTTGGCTTACCCTCGAACATAAGGGATCCGTTCACTTTCGATGGGGCTCACCGGAATCGAACCTTGGCCAAAGGGGTGATTGTACAAAAGTGATCGTTTAGTAGCCAATGGAGCGATACGGTGTTATCAGATGGACGACATATTTAGAACTTGTTCCTCTTGTACGCAAGCGCAATTAGCTTAATTTTGAATTATTGCACTTGTTTTGAATGGCTGTGAAAATTAAGAATTTTAGACGTTAGAATGCCTGCGGAAAAGAAGAAATAAACACTACCTTTATTTCTACCGTTTTAATATCATAATTTTCCCTAATTACTTCTCATTATTGCATACCATGTAGGTATATTTCTTTAAAAAAATGATTTTGGAGAATGATCGTGAGAGTTTGAGTTATATTTTGCCACGGTGCGAGGAAATCATGCAAGGTCTCACTTTCTCATCTGTCTGATTATTAATAAGTACTTGCCGGATTCTATCTACTTTTTCATAAATCAACTCATATATGTGTATTATCTCTTCCACGTGCAATAGTTTTCTTACTGACGATGAACTTAAAAGGAAGTGAATAATTGCTTTGAAAAGAGATGCGTTCGTGGCAGCGGTCTATTCTAAACTTGGTTTAAAGTATTTTGCCAAGCATTGTCTTGTTCAAGAAAGATTTGGTGGCCTACGACTATTGATGCATTAGCATAAATCGCTTGTGCTTGTCAGGGGGCGAAGCCTCACAAGCATGCACTACACTCTAGGTATTCTACCAATGTTAAAGGGACCGTTAGTATTTATGTATTTTGCAACTACATACACGGGCAGAGATTCAAGAGTTATGCACGGCGCACTGTAAGTACTTGGTAGCAGATAAGCATACAAGACTTAGGCAGTCACTCAACTCAAAGGCTACACTACCTTTCAACAAACCTAGTTAAAAGTCTCATTGACAGCTGTTATGATTTCTTATCGTTCGCGGGAAAAATGACATTCAAATCTCTCCGTTCTGCAGTCTAGCTCCCTAATTTTATTAAAATTATCTGATCTACCGTAGTGTGTCCGATTTCTTAGTGTTATTAACGTCGTCAGAGAACAAATTGGTTTAAAACTTACATAATAGATTAAGTCTTAATTTTAATCGACGGTCTGAAAGTGATTTCAACCTCAGTTGCTGCAAATGGTCAGTAACACTAACGAGGTTATCATAACGACCTTTAACGTATATTACCGATTTTCTCCGCACCCATTCTAACCAGATTTTTAGGCCTACCTCATAAGAATTCCAAATACTAGCAGCATATTCCAAGTGGGGTCTAACAAGGAAGAAGTAGCTAATTTCCCTAACTTTATTTTCGCAGTTACCAAGTACTCTTTTAACAAATCCCAATTTACGATTAGTTGGCCGGTAATTTCCCGAATATGTTTCCCGATTGCTTAAAGATTTAAGTACCGGTTCGTCTCTAATATCATATTATTACTTTTTTAATACACTGACTTTTGCACTTGCTTCGGATATTTTTCGCAGTTTCAGGGTTATAAGCTTTCATGTTCTTACATGATTCTCTAATTCGAATTGTCATCAGCTTCATTTTTATGCCACCCACTTATTTTTCTAATCTTACTTGTCATTAGTATTTGATATATCATAGTGCATCATGAGATGAGGTTATAGCTAAGCGGATGCATTTTTAAATCTAAAAAAATCGGAATTAAAAAAAAAAGAAAATTTAAATGATGCGCAAAAACAGGAATACTTCATTGATTGATCGTATAAAATACGAATATTCAAAGTAAATGCTGGTGTCGTTGAGTAAGAATTTCTTGGTTTGTGCTCCGAAGTGATTCAAAGCATTTGAACGCCGCCACTTCTTTGCCACATAGCACGCGATCTCAAGTTTATTTCACCGGCCGCCTTGGAAAGCGCCATCTACCGTCGCTGCGCCATTTCGCCTTCAATTGTTTTCTAAGAATTCCCTTCAACGACTCCGTCTCGGAAACAAGCTCTTTAGTTTCGAACGTTAACACGGTAAACACAATTGGGCTCCATTTCTCGTTTGTGTGTGAATTGACCTCGATCCCATACCATATTACGTTCGAACCTAATTGAGTGAAATGGAGACCACTGCTGACTTTGATACTCGGCACTGGAGCCCAATTGCCATGGAAAGTGAGTTGCGACATTTGACAGCAATAATGTGCCACTGCTATGAACGAACCACTCAAAATCCAATGGAATTCTCTATCTGCCTTCCTAATTGAGTTAGCCTCTAGGCCGTCCTGTGTTCGCCCACGAGACTGACGCAATAAATTCCAGAATATTCCTTGGGATTTCTTGCTGTGGAAGTTGTGCGAAGCATAGGTACTGGGATCGCCTCTGGCGGGACTTCAATCGCACGATGATTAGATGGAGGGAAGGTGCGTCTATCTTAAGTAAGAGGTCGATTCTCGGTGTAAAAGAAAGGTGCATTGCTTTAGTTTCTCAAGAACTTGGAGTTACAGGGTTGACTAATGTAAAATTGCGTGTGCAAATCGTGGATTCAGTGTGAATGAGTGTATTAAGTACCGTTAAGTTTGTAAATTATACATGAAAAACCTTTCGTTTGATAAGCCAATGCACCACTTTAAACCAATGCAAATACTAAGCCGTACCTCCGATCTGCAGCTATGCCAAGTGATGTGTGTTTAATAGTCTGTACGTAGGAAAGTGTTGTGTGTGTATGTGCCAGTTATGCCGAAATTATTCTTTGCAAGTTCGACATTCACGGATGTCGTACAGTCTGCCAGGAGCTTGGACATCATTCTGTGCCTCTGGGACCCTACCGTGTTACTTTCTGGAAAATGTTGAGCCCATACAAAACTCAACGTGCTACGGATATTACATTAGGCAACGTCATTTAATATATTTCAGGTGAGTAATACTCCTAATTTTTGCATTCTTCTTGCTGGAGATATCTAAGTCTGTTTCATTTTTGCTGTGCTCCATTAATCTCTCTCCGTTGTGATGTCAGTTCTCCTTTCATAATACCCTGAAGAATTAATTACTTAATTTGTAAGTTTCATTACTTAATTTGAGGAAGAAAACGAATTAATCATAGCAGATATCGATAAAATATTGTATATATTATGTAAGTTATTTTCAAAATAGATTGCTTTTCACGTTTTTTATCATTATAAATGTATGACTAAATATATTGTTGGAATGTTTAATGAATATTTTATGTGCTGATCAAGGTTACGGTGCTAATTGTGGCTAAGTGTAATAAGAGACGCATTGTTATTCTGCGCAATTCAAAATGTACCTCTTGTCACTTGTTTTTTACGGGAATGTATTTATTTCCGGTACCGGGTGTCACTCAATTCGCGAAAATAGTTTAGTAGGACTACTACATAATTACGAAGTGAGCCTGGACAAGGGCGTATAGCAGGGACTGAATGGACAGTATCCATTAGAAAAACAAGAGAAAGGGTGAAGAACGAGGCAGAATGTTGGTGAGGGAAAAAGATGTTTTGGTGGGTAAGTGTATTCCTCTGTTTCTGCTGTAGTCGTAAATTATGCTTGGGATGAGGGAATTCACATTATCTGTCCCGTCCCCCACCCATTCTCTGTTTTGTGTTGCCCTTTCTTTTTTCTTGTTTTTGTTGCTGTTTTCTATCCTACGGATATGGTGTTCAGCTGAAAGCACCCTCCACGTGAACCTGGAATTCATGTTACATAAATTCTTCCGCTTAGCCTTTCCTATTGCGTTTAACGCGTCTTTACTGGTGACGTGTACGTTTCCGATCTATCCAATTATCATGTGAAATTATGGATTCGCTCTCATCAATTTTATGAAAGAAACTCACTTTTTTGTATTATTAGTTAATGCATGATATATTCACATTGGGTCGAAAATGATTGTGGCATCCTCGAATTGATGACTAACAGAATGCGAAGTCATACGTCTCTTTTACTTTTTAATTCAATGATCTTCCTTTTAAACCCGTGTGAATGATAATGTTGTCAGAGCGCACAATAATTTCGATAGTTAAAGGTTAATTAGTGAATTAATCTTATCTGAGAGATTTACCACCATAGCAAATCCAACCGACTACAAATAATTATTGCCATGTACATGCGTAAGCGGGAATCGCTGTATAATGTGAAGTGTTTATTTCACTGGATTAAGTAGATTTAGCTTTAACCGTTATTCTTTTTGGATCTTTTCTTGACTGAAACGGGAACCAGTTAATAAAACATAAACATAATGGATTTCTATTGGAATATTTACAAACGTTCTGCAAGTAAATATCGGTGAGAGGTTCAAGACCAGTCTGTATCTCCAAACTCTGGAAGACATAGGGTACTAAGGCTAGGTCTTTTTTGATTGGTCAGAAGCCGATTGTTGACTCCGGAGACCATTAATCAGCGGAGGCTTAGCTCTCGCGTTTTTGATTTTTTTTTTCAAAATTGGATTCCAAGCATTTCTGATGTTATAACCGGAATCACAAATGAAATTTTATCCTCCATCCGAATCTCAACGACTTCTTTTGTTAGTCGATCCCAAAAATTTCCCGCAGAAGTTTTGTGTCGTCCCACTTAATCCTATGGTCCAAATTAATACTGTGTTCAACTACCGCCGATTTCTCTGGTTGACTAAGCCTGAAATACCTCAAGATTTGCAACATTCTTGCCTTGAGAATAAGTGACGAGTCGTCTCTCGAAACGTCGACAATTATGAATAGTTTAAACCGGTGGAGAGCCAGTGAAGAGTTTACATATATCAGTGGCTTGCTTCCGCGGCGGTGTCCTCCTGGATCTGGCGGAAACAGGTCTTGCTAATATGCAAAAAGTGACATCAGAAGAGAAAAATATGACGAAAAGGACACTGTAGCGTTATTTTTTTGGTCCTTTTTAATTATATTTTTGAAATCGTCATTTCGAACGGACTTAATTCGACTCTTGATAAATTTTAGTTATAAAATGACCTTGCATTCACATGGACATCGAATGAAGACGCACTTTTCAATTTAATAAAAAATAATCCAAAGAACTTTTCTGTATCCCCGTGAAAGATGATGGTTTACATTTATGTTACTTAGGTAATCTATTATGACATTACGTTAAAAAACATCGACGATACTTGCTGCTACATTGTACCTACAAATACCCTAAATAAACTTCCTCGACAGCTCATTTCAGACAACTAATGCCATTCTGACGTGAATATCATTTTCAAGGTTTAATAATTATAATTTCCTTGAAAATGGCACTATCACATAGCAATATTTATGCTAAGTTTACCTCTGTAAAATTCAATTAAGTGTATTTTTTTGCCAATACCTCTGTCGTAATTAGGTCACATAATAATAACTACATTACTTTCTGTTTCACTCATTTCCCTGCAGGTTTTAAACTCTTTCTTGGGGTTGGTTTAATCGAGTATCGATTATTATCGACGTTCACCTGATTGCAACCGGATTTTTATCTCTTAGAATTTTCTAATTGTCCAAAATTTCATTGCAGTAATTTTGCAGCCATAATAGGATAATACGATACATATTATGCGTTGCGTGATGTAATTGCGGGGGAAATATTTCAATTGGTACCATTAACACATCCATGTGTTTAAGGGGTCCAACTGCCCGTCCACTCTCGTTAATTGGTGAAATATTTAAAGAGGTATCATATTAAATGAAGTTAGCTCCACGATGCCGTATGTGTACTCATCACGTTAATTATTGCCTTAAAAATTGAATTAATTCTGTGTATCTCATTTTAAAGACCAAACCATGCTTCAAGTTACTAAGTAGTAGTTTTCTTTGTGGTTTAGAAGAAGTTAGGTGCTCTTTTAATTGAAGTAGTCTACAATATTTGCAATTCCGTCACTCTTAGAGACAAATGTTTGCTGGTATGCGGTTACATGAAAATTAGTTGTTCATGAAACTTCATAGCAGAAAAATGGAGACAAGAAGAAGCTAGATTGCTCTTTGATTTATTTTAACGAAAAAAAGATCATGTTTTCGGAGGAAAATGATACAATTATTAAAAAAATTGTGTATTCGTTAATATATATCGATTTAATTTTTCTTCGTTAACAAATTTTCGTTCTTTGCGCACATCTGGGAGTCGTTACTGATTTTTGGCTTTAATACAGTATAAACATATTAGAATACCATTATATGCATTTTTCTGTTTTGTAGACGTAGAAAGGGCGTGTTATTGGGTAATTTGACCTAAGTTCATGGAGTTAATGGGGTCCCTTGGGAAAAATTAGTTGTAGATCGGCAGGATGGACAGCACATTCAAAATTTTCAGGTAATCAGAGTGCACTGGTAACATTAGCGGGGTCAGACAAGCACAATCATGTTCAAATGTCCAAATCCTCTTTATGGTCTCATAGCTTACATATTTTCACGACGGGGTACAATAATTTCAGATTGGCACGCGAAAGGCTCATTATTAGAGGAAACCTGGGAAATATCCTTGGTGGCGACCTTGAATGAATGAATTAATTTTATTTTACGAAATTACTGCGGTAACTCATCGTAAACACCTGCTTATAAATGCACTCTTTTCAGATTATACTTTGAAAAGTAATTTTTTTTCGTGACGTGGGCTCGTAGTAAGAGCAATGTTGTTTTAACAGCCACCGTGATAAAGAAAGAACCATTAATCGAGGCAATAACATTGTTTAAACACACTTAGTAATTTCAATCATTCTAGAAACTTCGCGTCACACAGTGTTTATAGTGAGAGACCGTGTTAATTTCCATGTCAAAATAGCGGAGTGCCAAAACATGCAGAGCTTCCATTGGTTTCAGGTATTCTCTCTCTTATTCATTTGCGAAAAACACTCTGAATACTTACGCTTTCCGAGTGTTTTTTTCACGCTTCCGGTCGCGGAAAAGAAGTCGGAAGAAGAACATTAATGACGTCGCCGTATGCACCGCTCTTGCATTTCGGAGTGAGACGAGTGTGTTTGGGGCATTTAATTTCCCACCGGGCGATTCCAACTTCATCTGGGGACAAGTCCTCCTCACGAGAGGACCACAATTCTCCTCTAATGTGTCGCGAGTGGAGGAGAATCTTCACCCCCTCCCCAGCGCGTCACTATACTGCCCATTCTGCTTTACGATCCCTCGTATCGTCCCGGCATTAAAACGGAGCTGTTAAGATCAACAGTGCGACAGCCCGTTTCCCAGGTGATCGACGTGTGTGTTATTACCCGACGTACGCAATCTGCAGACCAGGAATTTCATGTCCACGTGAACGACTCGACGGTCGAAACGGCCGCTTTCGACACTTATATCGCTCGCATTGCAATTGGTATCTACCGAGCCCAGCCACCACTGCACCCGGGACTGCTTTTCGAACGAAACACTGCCCTACTTCGTAATGGCAAGCTCCTTAGTCCTCCTTTTCATAAAACTGATTGGTTGGAAGAGAAACAGCTATCCGGCGTTCATCTGAGTGAACATGTCCGCGAGTGTCTTGAATGGGGGCTTGGACTTAATCTCAGTAAATGCACTGCAGTGAGCTCCTTACGAAAGAAATCAAACCAATCTATAAATTATGTGAAGTAAATGTAAATGAGTTGGATGAAGTGAAATAGGTGAGAATAACCATAACTGCAGACGTAGTGCGGGGGAGATGGACACGAAACATTTGTGGTGCTACATTAAAGAAACTCGGATTTATCTAGTAATTAGCGGGAAGGTCTTTGTATGAAAAGCGAGAGAGATATGCCTCTTCGCTCTAGTGAGTCCACATCTACAATGTGCCTCGTGGATTTTAAACCCTGCGCAGGGAGATTTAATTCGCGAAATGAACAAAATACAGAGGAATGCCGCATTCATTGTTAAAAACTGATGCTTCAAGCGAACAGTGTGTGTAACACAGCTGATGGAGGTTGGAAGCCGCTTGAGACTTGGAGACTACTCACTTTTTGAGGTTACTTGAAAAACTCAGGTCAAGTGAATTTCAGTATGATTAGGAGATTATCGTTATGACACGCACTTCATCTCCATAACTTCTAGAAGCGACGAAATAAGATAACTCCACCGGAGTTTTCATTTCATTTGAGTATTATACCAGCTGATTGGTAGGTTTTTGGAAAGTCCCCATCCTGCATCCCAATTTCTGAAACATTGTCTCGCTTTCCCTCCTAAGGGTGTTTCACCATAAGATCCCTCTTAAATCCCTCATATCTTCTACCTCCTCATCTTTCATCCAGGATTCTTATCCTCTTCCTTCCTCATCCACGCTTCCTCAGTGCTCTCCCCTCTATCACCCTCTTCAACATGCCCTCTCCTCTCAAAACCTCCTCCATCCATCTCTTCTGCCTTCTCCAAACCTCCGCTACAAGCTTCCTCTCCTCTCCAACCATATCCAATACCTCCTCGTTCATCTTCCTCGCTACCCAGCTCACCCTCTCCAACCCTTTCCAAATCCACATCTCAAGCGCCTCGAGTCGACGCACATCCTCCCTTCGCAATGACCAATTTTCCGGCCCACACAGCGCAGCGCTCCATATCAGAGTTTTCACCAGCCTTTTCTTTGCGTCTCTTCTCAGATCCCCCCTCATCAATTTCCTTCTCTTCGAAATTGCTTCTTTTGCGAGGATTATTCTGCATTTCTTAGCTAATTTCTTGCCCTTTCTCTAAAGGTCCTCTTAGTTTTTCATCCCAAACACCAAAAATAATTTTGTCACATACTATACAATTTTTCTTTTTGAAATTACTGCGGTCAGATTGAAATTCAATGCCATTAATAAGTCCTTGAATATTTTCCATTCATCTTGAACTATTTTATAAAAACAACGTTCAAAGATTTCATTTGTTGCTTCACAAAAATATTCATACAATTTCAATATACCATCAATTTTGTGTCTAATTTTCACTTTGGCTATCAAAATCCTTTAATGCCTGACTTCCTCTAAGGTTCAACAATAGTGCAGTTTTTACTTTTTAGTTGGGCACGTCAGTCTTTTAGGGTGAAAAAGAAGAGGTTAGATTAACAGCCTTCTTTCAAAAGCTGTTTTTTGAGTAGTAAGAAAATAACCAAAAATTTATCATAGCCTATATTTTCGGCTATACCTAGATAATTCTTCGCTAAAATTGACAGATGGCATGAGTATATGTTCACCAGGCGATATAGCATCACATGGAAGGCAGGAACCTTATGAATACGACGGTGACACGAGTCTGCTGGGATTACGGCATCAGTATAATTTGTCATCCTAAAAATGGATCGGTCATGTTTAGTTTTAGCTAGGATTAAGTATTGTCAGATCTATGTAGTTGATAACCCAACCCCCAGTTTCAACAGTTTCAACAGAATGTTTTTGTGAAGACTGTTTAAAACAGAAATAAAGTTGTTCAACTTTCGTTTTCTACCCAATCGAAGGCATAAAATGTCATAACGAAACTAATAAAATAAATGCTTTGGAAGGGGATGCTTCGGGTCAAACAGAATGCGTTTCAATCGATCCATATAAATATCGTCTAAAATAAGAGATAGGGGAAACCCCACAGTGAGGCCGTGAATCTGGCGATTAAAGGTTCCAGTTCAGAGGGAGAAGTTTTTCTCTTCACACAAATGCAACAGGTCTCTAAACTCTCTTACAACTCGGCAGAATAGAGGCAGACTAACGTGCCTAATAGGAAGACCGATGTAGAGATTTGGAAGCATAGGTGAGATATCCTAAAAGCAGCATTTATATAAGAAGCACCTAATTAATATTAAGCCATGGTCATAATTCATCATTTTCAAGTAAACATCTGCGGTAAGCCTAACTGAAAGCTAAGATTTGTCAAAGAAAATACTAGGGAAATGCAATAGGAAATTTTAAGAGTGCTTATATTTTTCCAAGAATAGGTTTCATCTCGTGAGTAAACTTGAGGCGAATTACTTTTTTGAAGAAATGGATAAATATTCAAAACTCCGGGCTACTTTGGTAGGTATTAGCGTGTGTATAAAATTGAGAGATAAATTGCATGACGGACAGGTTTAACAAAAGTGACTCATACCAATCGCTACCTAAAAGCATTATCGCACCACCGCCTAACTCAGAAGGCAGCCCTCATCTCTACTCTGATTCACAGAGCATATTCCATTTCGGACAAAGGCTCACTCCCCTCGGAGAAAAGGCACCTGATTACTACACTAAACAGGGAAGAATGGGTACCATGAGGACTTGGTAGTGAAAAGGACCGCGAAGTAAGAAAGGCAACTCCAGGAATTACCACCAGATAAGACCATAGGGACGACGGAGAAACCAGAAGCTGTAGCCTATGCCACGATTCCCTTTGTGGCATGGACCACGGACAAAATTGGCAGGCTGTTGAGAAAGTATGACGTGGTCATTCGGTTCAACCGCGTGAGGAAGATGGGTAAAATACTGCCAAGTCCCAAGGACCGAATCCTACCCCATGCCTACGAAGGAGTGTACAAGATTGAGTGAAGCTGTGGAATGGCATACATCGGGCAAACGAAACGATCTGTGAAGTGTCGCCTGCAAGAACACGGACGGTCGATGGAGAATGGGCAATTCCACCTCTCTGCTGTGGCGGAGCATGCTTGTTCCGAGCCTGAACACACCATCAAATTGGAGGACGCCACGGGATCGCCAGGAAATCTCGATTCTTCCCGAGAATCATTAGGGAAGCTATTGCATTATCAAAACACCCGAAGAATTTCAACCGGGAGGACGGGTACCACCTTCGCAGTACTTGGAAGAGACTTTTCTGCGCAAAAACGGTCAACTTGGACAATTCCCACCAAATAGAGAAAATTGGCGCCAACGTGCAAAAATGACGCCACCAATCATGAATTAGAAACGGGCCTATATAAGGTCGTCAGTTACCGGAAATTCATTAAATCGACCTGAAGACGCCTGCTGGAACGCAGGCGTAATTGTTGTCTTAAAAAAACAACGACTTGGTGAAACACGCTAGAGAATGCAGCCTTCAACGCTATTTCAAGTTAACTTTGAAGCTGAGTTAAAAAAAGTAATCATTGAAACAGAAAAAAGAATGAAAATGGCAAACTGGCTGCAGAACAACAGCATTTCATCCATCGCATAATCCCTTGTGTGCGAATCTTGGAGTTGCTGTTTCATAGTGTAAACACGAATTACATGTGAATCATTCAACATCTCTGTTTTGAATGCAGGGATTGTTGTTCTATCATCAATTTTTGTGTGGTGAGGTTAAATGCCGAGTACTCTGGGTTTGGAGCAATTGATGATTAATCCTATTTTGACACTCCAAGGCTTTTACCGAGGACAACATGTAAGAAGCAGAACTCACCAGAGTTTTCTTAGGGTAATAGTTTCACTATGAGTTACTCCGTCACTAATAATGTGGCTTTTGACTAAGATTAATATATTTGCAGCAAAACGAGCGGCCGTTCCATTTTTGAGCAATTTCTGCGTATGAAAAATACATTTTAGCTTAAGTCAAAGTTATGACTCCGCTCGGAGGTTGTGCATTTTACTTATGGTAATGATGCATCAGGTGCCGTCTTGTAATTCTTATCTGCCGATAGTACTTTTGGTTGGATTCTTGTTGGACGTAGAAACTAGTAAAAATCTACTTTACTTTACTTTACGCGATCAGGCCCAGAGGACCGCGCGATGATACAACTAAGGCCTTCCATTCTCTTCTGTCCTCTGCTATGTTCCGCCAGTTCGGCCAGGTTTCTAGCTGTTGCAAGTCTTCCTAGTGAAAATAGTGAGAATAATTAATGTTTAATTAATTAAAGCACTAAATGAGAATTCGGTGTATGGAATCTCAGTCCTGCTTATTACTTGCCCTTGTGAATATCCCGCATTCGTTAGCATCCGTTGTGGATGACTCCGCTAAAGTTACTGTCGTGGTTTGTTGCGTAATTCTTCGAATATGTCGTACAACGATGTACTGTCTTTGAGATGAGAAATGTGATGCGGTTATCATCTTCAGTGCTTTCTTTGAGTTAAAAAAAGTTAAATGTGCATCAGTGTACACTTAAAAATAATAAATAAATGTATACTTATAAAATGTGAATGCATCGTCAAATGGGATTTTGACCAACCTTTTAAATGCAGTTCTGGAAAGAAGTTGATTGATGAAGGTCTCGGAATCGTATTATCGACCCATGCAGAAGATGAAAGCCCTAAGTTCGAGGAAGATTGATTCGAGCCGCGTCCTTGAGGAGAATATTTACTTCCGCCGTCTTTGTTAGTGAAAGACTTCTTCCCCTTTCCTTTGTTTTGATGTTTGTTCATCATAACTCGTTTTTGAATTCCATAGCAAAGGAGGTCACGAACAAAGTTTAATTTTTTTGGAACTGATCTCATTTTCATTTTTAGCGTTAAGGTGATTACATCGTAAAATCAATTAAACGTCATTTCATTCATAATCCGGCTACTTGTAGAAAAGCGTGTCCTCTGTTTGATATAAATAACAAAATCTTACTTTTCCGCGCTATTTTTCTCGCAAGTTGAACTTGAAATTACACGGCGCTAAGCGGGAGAAACGCGGGGATAAGTAGTTATTTTACCTTATAATATAAATAACATTTTCGTGGAAAACTGTTTATAAGAAGGGAGAATTCCCAAGAAATTGGATATAACTACCATATTGGCATCTTACTACATCGTTTTTGGACTTATTAGCTAAAATCACTTCGATAATTGAAGTCAAAATACGGCGATTCCATAGAAATGGCGGTGAAGTCGGCTCCAATGGCCGAAAAAAGTTTTTATTAAAAATAAAATCGTGGAATAACCTGCATATTTTGTAACTTAATTTTGTTTTTGAATAATAATAATATTGTATTGAACGGGTGAACACCCTTGGCAAAAGGATGCTTTATATAGAGTACAAATAATAAAACAAAGTGGAGATAAACAAAAGTAGAATTGAAACAAAGTAAGCAAACAAGTTCTCATATAAAGATTGTGGGAAAGTGCCACGAATGAAGTAGACATAGGTAAAGTATGACATCGAAAGTAGGGTTTCTTAACCGAATTAACGAAAAGGTGGATTCGAGTATTCTTTTTCATTTTCGCGATGGAACCACCTTTGAGTACATTCAGACGAATTTTAGTCCTGTTGGTTGGTTCTTTGAAGAGGCAACCGACAGCTATGGTTGTGAAGTTCTGTATTTGGAGATCTCAATACAGAACTTTATATGGTTATATTTTTGGTGGGTGGGATGGCAGGGAAGTGGGGAAGGGGAGAGGAGAAATCGTCGGCTCTTAGCAAACCGCGCCGTGGGGTCCCGCGGCCTAACGTCCCATCTGAAGCACGGAGTATTTAGCAACTGACTGCGCTGTGCTACTGCAGTGTTGTGCTCTCCACGTTTAACTCAGTAAATTTTACCTCTGCAATGTAATGGAAAATAAGACGTTAAACAAGTATGTGGCTGGCCATTTCATTGCATTTCATCGAGGAAAATTATATGTTGACCAATTTAAAAGACGAAGACCTTGAAGTCGAGGATGATTGATGCATTCCTCGCCCTTGACAAAATTGTTTACCTCCGCATTCTCAAAGAAAGAAAGCTTCTACCATATCTGGAAGTTTATTTTTTCGCTCATTCTACCACGCTCACCGAGAGAATCTAGAGCAACATATTACCCTGGTAGCCGCCGCTGGAGCATGTGGCTGGGGGTGTTAGGATACCAACCGTGAAAAAAGGAAGTGGAATAGGGAAAAGGAATTGGAATATAGTAGGAACGACAAATGAAATGTATTTAACTGTGAGTGGATTATTGTGTCATCTTGCTGCTGCTGCTTTTGCTGCTCTGTTATAGTCGCTAATTGTGCGTGGGAAGAGGAAATTTCAGCACCTATTAGTTTGGCAGTGTATCCATCTTATTTTACCGCTTCTATCTGTTCCCTAGAGATACAGTGCGTGGCTAAAATTATATTATCTCTGGCACCATGCAAATCGCGTGAACTCAATTTTTCATAGGCAATCATAGCCCAGTTAGACTCACAAAACAACGGCGTCTCCCAACTTGAGAAATAGAAAGATCCTTTCGCAAGAGACTTTTTATGCCTAAACTCCCAAACCTTCAATGCAAAGTATGGCATAAAAATTGAGTAGGCTTTAATCATTTGCAATAAAGTTTCGCAGTAAATTGCGAAAAAATTAAACTTTAAATAATACAAACAAATTTCCCATACAACCGCAATATTAGCAGCTGAATGGGCATTATAAAATACATGCCCTGATCCACAATATTTTTTCTGCGTTGGTATTTTAAACAATGCTTTGCTGCGTGTGTTCTGCTTCACCATTGTCGTACGCAAGAGAATTTCTTTGCAACAAAAATCTGGCGATATTTGCTGAAAACGTGGTTATAAGCAAATATAGCCGTGGTAAGCAGTTTGGAAAATTGCCCCAAATTTATAAAACATTTATTAGTTTTCGTTTCTATCACAATAATTATCATTCTTTATAGTGCAAGAATAAACATGAAACGCAATAACATACAAAACTCAAGGATCTATAGATATGGGAAAACCCTACAGAAAGTAAAAAGCTGAGATGCCACATCCGAGTGACGGAAAAATTAAAAAAGAAAATTCATTCTGAAAAAATAGAATTGGTGAAAAATACCACGATACCGATGAACATTTTTCCGTGTATTGGGATGGAAGTCGTTACCTCGGACCCGATAGTACCTACGCCATGCTACCGTATTGCAAAATATGAGCCGTTTGCAGATATCTTTAAACGCCAATATCGCATAAACTATTAACCGTCTACACCCAAAAGGAAAAAAAATTTGATGCTTGGGAGTTCAGGAGAATCTAACTCTCAAGTTTCAGTGAAATCTGCCCCTCGTGAACCGGTATTCTCCTTGTGAGATTCATATAGATAAGTTATCCAGGAGCGCTGATGGAGGAAGGCTACGCGGACGTCAGTTCTCGAAATGCCGTGATAACGTCGAGTGCAAATTCCAAATTATGGCTGCGTTTCGTTGATTCAGTATTCTCGAGTTGTCACATCCGCTCCGGATACATGTTACGTACATTCCGAGTGGGTGTACATGTATCGCAGTTAAACAAAACTGGGGTGTTACAACTAGAGTCGGTACCTGGCCAATTAGACCTTACCCGAGGAGTCTCTAGAGGGTGGAAAGGGAAAGGGTTACGGGAGTGGGAGTAAAGAAAACGACACCAAAGCCCCATAATTAGGGGAGTCAGCGTCTTGGCGAAACCTTTCACCGGGAGGTCCGAACTCCCGGCTGACGAAATGCGTGGGTGTACAGCGTGCGATACTTCCAAAGGGAAACCATGCGGCAGTGCGTTATTTTCGTATGCGATAATTGCAATAGAATTTCGAGAATTAACCCCCATTCGCCTCAACAGTTCTCCTGGACATGTCTTACAATGGATGGATTGCGTCCCTCGGTTTCTGAGGGCAAGATCTGTAAAAACATGCTTTGAGGACAAATAAAAGTGAGACAATTTAGGCTTGTGGAGATCTCGCACATTACGAGATATCTGAGTGATCATGAATGAATGATAGAAAAAATAAAACCAAACTCACTGGGAGGTGAGAGTCTGCCTTTCATTGAGACTGCGTGGGTAAACATTGTCGTCGAGGGCGAGGCATGTATCAATCTTCCTCGACTTTAAGGTCTTCATCTTTTAAAATTAGTTGATGCGTGTAATTTAGAGAACTATGTATTTTGACGAATTTCCTAAACAATACAAGAAGTGGCATGCCTGATTTTTGGATTAACGACGTAGGTATTTCCAATATGATAGCACGGGTAAATTTGGGTGGCTTTAAATCTTAATAGAATGCTCAGTAAATCGCTAGACATTGGGTGCCTTCCATTCGCTCTAGTGCGCTAATCACGTCGTAACACAACAGCACACCTGCTTTCTTTGTGTCCGCGGCCTTTAACATTCGTGTTACAGACCCTGCGCACTAGGCAGCGCACTGAAAATTAGATCGGGAGCAAAGTTGATGTGCGTTAAACAACTTAAGAACATGGATAATGGCGTCCGTGATTATTTTCAAGTTTGCTGATTTTCAGTAAAGGCGGCAAACATGCATATCGTAAAGTTTTTAATTAGCGACAAAGAACAAACGTTTTTAAATACTTATTTTGAAGGAGATCAACAAATTTACACAAAACATTAGGCCGCGACTGCTGCTCAACCAGTTAACCACAGAGTGCTACCTACCGGCAGGTTACAAAACATTTCGCCAGTGCACGTCGTTCCATTTAACGTCACTCGTGTGCGCTAAAGTGCGTTCATGTGTTCAGATGTGCGCTAACTAAAACACCTTGAATGGTAAGCCCCCATTAATGGGTGAAAAGTTATCATATTAATAGTAAGTTTGCGACTGCATTTACCAAATGGGATGGGAATGGGTTTTGAAGGCTCAGCGTATTCACATGCTAAAATTGGTCGAGATATGCGATTTCAAAAATTATTTTGGCGAGTTTCCCAAAATAAATGCAAGAACTGACCGTCTATATTCTTATGAAACGGATTTTTCCCCCAGAATAGATTGTATGGAAGCAGTGCAGTGCTTTTAAAACTTGAGAATGAGCTTGAAAATTGACCCCCCACCCCTGGACTCTTCTTCTTAGCCCTCAGACCTCCTCGTTCCCCGGGATGATGGGCGACGAAGAGGTAAGGGATTTCTGGATCCTCTTTTCTCTCTTAGCGGCCGTCTTGTTTGCTCGTTAATTATTCAGGGTCCTCCCCCGCTCTCCCGGAGTCTCTTCGCCGTCCCCTTGCTGTCCGTCTCGTTCCGCTCGAAATTTTCAGAATCAACGTCGAACGCGCGGGGATGCCGGAAAAGTATTTCCACGCATGAAGGAAGTCCCGTAAATAATTTACATATTCGTTTGCTTGCTGTATCAGGAGGGAGCATTATGCGCGGTGGTGTCACATTGGATGTTATCCCTGGTTTGGTCGAAGAGATCTTTTGAAATGGCATGGCTGTTTCAATCCTTTCCCTTGGACTGCAACCTTCTTCTTATATTAAAATACCCTGTTAAAGAGAGTGATAACCCTGTCGGAAAATTCTCTAGAAAATATAAAACCCCCGTTTTCCTTAGAAAATTGAACCCCCGTTTTCCCTAGAAAATATACCTTTAGGGAACAATTTCTCTAGAATGCATTTTTCATGGGAAATGCTTTTGAAAGTGAGTTGCAGTGGCTTAGAATATATTTATTTTACACCAAATGTATTTGACTTTGAGAACTGATTTAAAAAAAATGGTTGCGCACCTTTTTAAAATGAGAAATATCTCGTAAGTCTTATTCTAATTAATTGTGATTACTCTATGGTTGTGTAAATGAAACTATGCAAAATAACTTTTTTGTTTCTATTAATACATATTTTTTTTCTATAGTCAGTCACTCTATGCACTGCACACTGCACTATGCAATTGGTGGTGTAACTTTTCCTATGCCTGACGGTTTTCCCTGAAGTAGCATTTTGTTATAGGGAAATTGCTGACCGAAGTCTTTCATTTCCAAGGACAAAAGTGCTAGAAAAAAAATTTCCTAGAGTTTTGGGGAATTTCCTTAGAAAATGAATATTTTCTAAGTAATTTTAAATTTTACCTTGTATTCCCTACGTTATAGGGAATTCTTATAGGGAAATTTACATCAGGGAAGGCAAGAATTTAGGGAAGGCACGGAGATGGAGGAAAAAACCTGGAATATGAAGCGCATGAAGGGACGCAAAATGCACGATTAATTGAATAGAGGTGTAGTATACTCCCCGCGGTTTTGGGCATAATCGACTTTGTGTCTTGTGCGACTCAACGTCTTTGGTGTATATCATAGACTTGCCTGTCAAAAGGCCATTATAGGTATGCGAACTGTTTAAGAACCTCCTATTAAAGTAATTGAATAACTATGGTGATGATAACCTCTGTTACAATCCACGCCACACTTTTTCCTAGTTCTCTAGAAAACCGTTATTTATGCCTCGGCTTATATTTTAATTTGAGTCATTTCCTAAATTTTTGCATCATGGTTTATATAAGTGCACAAAAAATTATTATGAATGTTAAAAAGTGGTTTTGATAACTCGATATTCCTTTCAAAATGATGAGATGATTTCAAAATACTGCGGAAAATTCTGTGGCAGCAAAATTAACATTGTAATTAAAGAGGGGAGCAATCGACAAGTAAATTAAATTAAAGATTAATCCAGATTGTAAATAGAAGTAAAGGAAATAGAATCCTATGCATGTATTTTGGTCATCCAGGTGACCATCCACTGGGAGAAGTTTTTAATCTCGTGAGCACGTGTGTGTTGCCCGGGGCTAAAAGTGCAAGTGCTGGACACATGTCTATTTCCTTTGCTTCCGTTGTCAATTTGGATTAACCTTTAATGTAATGAACAGAGTAGATGATATCAACATTTTTCGGGTTGCGTCCGCGTATACATACATATAATTGCACTCATAACTGACTACCTGACTCTGTAACGCTAGCCAAGCCTCGGAAACATTGAAAACATTTCCTGGCAACGGAAAGTAAATAATATCTAAATTTGCATTTATTTTGCGTTTTAACTTCAAATAATTCAGTTTATCGATCGATAGAGTCAAATCGGTGGAAAAAAGTAAATGTTTTGATGCTTTGGCCTCATTTTGGTCGAAGAATGAAACTTCTATCTCAATTATTTCATATTTTAATATTAATCTACACGGAAAATTTTTTTTTATAAAATTACTCTACACGTAAATTATTCGTTTTTCCCGTTAAATCCCATTAAAAAAATAAAAATCCTATCTGGTCTTGAAATTGATGAAAAAGTTAGGGATTTTCGATTTTTTCCTGACTTGACACCAAATTCCAACCCTCCCCTGAAAATTTCCACCTTCTAGCTCGATTGGAAATGCTCAGGAATTTGTATCAGTGAGTGAGTGAGTGAGTGAGTCAGTCAAATTTGTAGCTTTATATATTACTAAAGAAATTGAATGTTTAATAAATATTTCGTGTATATTAAATCAAGGGTTTGTTACCTATATTCATCACCATTCAACGGACGCATTAGGTGCCTTACAATTTAACTAGTGTTGTTTATAAGCACCCCAGATTCGCTAGCTGTCCTGCTGGCTTCCTCAGGCGAAGGATCTCGAAAACGTCGATGGGTTTCAACAGAGAGGACGGATACCACTTGTACAGCGCGGCGTATGGAAAAGAATTATAAGTCTCCCGCGCAATCACAATGCAGCACCAAGATAGGGCACTGAACTGGCCGATCTGGGCGCCAGTACAAGCCAACCTGGCCTCTATTTGAGTGGCAAAAATCCTTCGCGACATCCTTCACCTGGGGACGCCAGCAGGATAGCTGGCTAAACTGTTGTGCTTTTAAACAATACACGGGGATGAAACCCGAAAAATGTTGATATCATATGGTCAACGCCGCGGAAACCTGCGAACGAGCATTGACAGAGTACCTCTGAAAAGAAAACGAGTGTGAGAAAACCACCCTAAACAATTATGAATATCTAGACCTAGGCATCCAACCCAGGCTCCTTGATATCGCGCCGAGTGCTTTATCTAGCATGAAGAATCTGATTTCGAATACTGATCCAGTTGACATTTTCGGCCGTGGACTGCAAATATGCCTTAATTTTGGTTTAAGCTCTGCTGTTTTTTTACTCCTTTACAGTCATGTACTGGATGATTAAAACCTTTTTACATATTTGTATACCAATACCATAAATCGTGTAGTCTTGCCCATCGTGTCATGCAATATGACTGAATGATGAGTCGTTCTTCTATTTAAATCTTTTGTAATGAATGTATTCCCCCTGTGAAATTCTCACATTTTCTGCTGAACAAGTTTTTTTTGTGAATCAGTTGATGAGGAATTAGGCTGACGCCTCTTGTGTTCTTCGGTGCATTTATAGGCATTCTGTTTTACCTATACGCATTTTAACCCATTAAGGTGATTATTTTCGTCTTGAATTATTTATCAGTAATATTATAGTTCAGGTGGAGTTGAGATATTTGGTTTGGAAATATATTTGTAGGCACCTACTTGCTCAATGTGCGATGCATTTTCATGCTGCTGCGCAGGGTGTACTTCGGCCGTGACCTCGTGACTCAGTGAGCACCAAAGGGGTGCAGGGAAAAGCATCCATGTGCATGAGGCTAGTCGTGACTGCGTTAGGAGCCCCATATTCATGAAGCCGTCGGAATTTCCCCCGGCGTGAAAACTCAAGGAAGTGTAGCTTTTGGGCGCGTACAAATACATTCCAGAGATGGTGAATTATGGATGCGCAACTGGTGCGGATGGCATGATATTTTTCAGTGCAGTACTTCGTTAACCCAGACTGCACGAGACTAATACGCAGCCTGGTTATAGTGACTCTAGAAAAATTTCCTCACGTTAGAATACGCATTAGTAACTTTTATAACTAGGACGTTCGCCTCTTGTTTTGCAGGGCTGTGGCGGTGAAATCTTCGAGGTGCATTTATAATGCATGGAAAAGGCTGGTGTCTGTGGTGGTAGGTTTCAAACATCATCTTCCCAGCCAGAGGTCGCGGGTTCCAGTCTGCTTTGTAAGTTATTCTCCTCCAATACCAATATTTTGTGTGGTTTTCCATTCCTAATTTGTTAGAAACACACAATGCAAAAATGGCTCCAAAGGCTGTTTTCGGAGCCTTTGAGAATAAAAAAGATAAAATCGAAAGAGGAAAGCAAAAGTCATTGTGTATCACAACACTTTGCGAGAGAATTACTTCTGATAGTGAGTTAGTGGGCATAATGCAACGTATGTACACGTTGTA
The DNA here is from genome assembly GCA_963573305.1 of Pyrrhosoma nymphula. Lineage (NCBI taxonomy): Eukaryota > Metazoa > Arthropoda > Insecta > Odonata > Coenagrionidae > Pyrrhosoma > Pyrrhosoma nymphula. The sequence goes on along the minus strand of OY754335.1, from coordinate 102,412,281 downwards.
GATTGACTGTGGAGCAAATAGTTTTTTATTTGATAGGTAATTTTACGAATGAAAGAGTAGCCATTTTACATTCCTGCCTTCAGAACGTCGCGGAGCCTATTTCAGTGAGTTTATACTTGAATTTTCCTCTACCATTATTGGGTTCATTATTATCAACTACATGTCAGAGTCACCTGAGTTTCGTCAAGATCTTCTTTCTGCTGTTACATTTTGGAAGCTGTCATGACAAATATTTGATATTCAAACAGCCGACCGAAGCTTAAGCTAATGACGAATTTGACGAAGTTTAGTCCGGATTATATTTCTACGATGTAAAGTAGCTAATATACGATGTAAATGAAGCATCAGCCAAATGTGGATAGATTGATCACAAATTTACTGACGCGTTATGATTTTATGGTATGAGACATAACTCCCTACTTTTTTCTCTAGTGTTATTATGAGCACTTATATCAACCACCCTGTAATTTGCCTTTTCGTCGTGTCTGTACCCACATTACTCTCATAAAGTCAAATTGAGTTCTCATACCCGGGTGAGAAATTTAAGCTACATTCGGGATATAGTTTTGCGATCTAAAATAGCCGATTTTTTCCGTTATACAAGCACGGTGTAAATCGGTCCAATCGAAATGACGTGCAATTTTAGAAACGCCTTGCGTCATCAGTTTGCTAACGCAGTGATTCCACTTCGTATTGGCGCGGTCCAACGTTGGTAAACACATAATAGATTGAAATCGGGAAGCGGAAAAAAATTTGGTTAATTTTTATTTCCCCTGAAGAATGACACAAGAGTAGACGACACAGATCCATTATCCATTAGCGCCAAGCCGAAGCGAATATTTCCTTTCGCGTCCATTCGCTTTAAGATACCTCTTCCCTCCTTTCGCATGAGAGTCCGTCCTCATCTGAACATGAGGATCGTCAATAAGCTCATAACGACCCCGAGAAGTCGAGAAATAAAAAGAAAAAGGGGAGATCGAGGGGATTTGAACGTAGGGAAGGGAAAAGGGTGGTGGGAATTAAAAACGAGTGGAATAGTCGAAGGGTTTTGGGGTGCTTGGGGAGGCTCTCAATCGCGTGATCGGTTGGAGGGGGGAGGTGGGTAGGGATTGGGATAAATTGAAATGTTACTCGCACTACGTTGGGGGTTGAGAGATGGGTTCCGAGTGCATCATGGGAATGGAGGAGGACGACGGAAGGAAAAAAGAGAGAACGGGTTGGCGCGTACTTGGTCCCCCGAGTCAACATCTACTCTTATGGCGACGTAGCCTTCCTCCGCGTTGCAGTTCATGGCGAGAGAGGAATGTGCTACTCTCTCGTGGATAAAAAAAGAAAAAAATATGCCGCGGAAGTTTAATCATGCGGAGTTAAAGTGAGATTCTTCCTTTTCATTTTATACTTTCCTCCATCCATCATATTTGGCGTATCATTTTTTTTCCATCGAGGAGCACTACTTTCTGTAGAAATCCGCCAATTATCGACTTGAATTGAAAACGACAGAGGGGCATAGAAATGACGTTTGCGTGTGTAGAGAACTAGCGTGGCTTTCCAAAATAATAGCCAGGCACTTATTATTGCTGATAAATAAAATAGTACTTTTGTTGTTAGTTTCGGCTGCGTAGGCAACTATGGTCATATTTTTCTGCGAGCGAGCGAATTTTGGGCTAAATTACTTTTCTTCACTTTCTTTCACAGTATGCGTCAATTGTCAGCAAGAAAAAAGAAAGTTTTTCCGTGTTGAATCTTATTTTTTTTGTTTTACGCAGATGGTATGCGTATTTTTTCTACCATTTTGGGATGGTGACCAGTATATTAGAATATTCTCCACAGTAGAGGGAATTTATTTTGTCGAGTTTGTTGTGTGAATTATAACTCCGCAGTAAGTGGAAGGAAATATTGATTTGGATATGTTGAAACGTCGTAGCAAAATGGTTAGACCGCAAACAAACAAACCGCAAACCGCACAAAACCGCATTAGACATGAGCATTCGTTGATCAATTCATCATCATCATTATCAGCAACTGCAGTTGCATTCGATGTCGATTATCGAACGATCTTGAGAACGATTTTCCCTTCAAATGCTCCGCATCGAGCTTAAGGGGGCCTTCATAGGTCGGCGGCGGAGACTGGCGGCGATGCCGATCACCGCCGACTGATCATGTGCCGACGGATCTTCACCAAGGTTTCAGAGAAAAGATACATGAGGCCAAAAGAATTTTTTTTCGTATTCGCATAACTGCTGTTGTGAACGAAGTCATCGTTGTTAGTACACATACTTTTAACAAGGGACTTGTATTTTTGTTAATCAGAGTTATTGCTTGTAGCTTATTTAGTGTTATGAAATGGGTACCTATTTTCATAAGATTTTGAAGGTAGAAGAGAACCTTTTGCGATTGTTTGCGACTAAATGTCATGCAATACTACTCTATTCGTAAAATCCTCCATTTAAATAAATATTTTATCATAATAATCAACGATAACGAGGTGACACACGTCTATTCTTAAATACTAGTTGACGAACGAACAGCTTTCTCGGCGAATCAAGTCAACAAATGAGCGAGTATTCGGAAAACTGGTAGTTATGAGATATAAAAATCACGGCATCATATTAAATATTGAAATATGGTCTATATTGGTCAATATTTTACAACACGCTGCTTTCTGCATGTTCAGTGGCTAAGAATGTTTTAAGCGCAACTTTTACAAGCGCTCCGCGTCGTTGTCTATCACCATTATTGCTAGTTAATAGTTATTGTGAAACCTTTTTATAGAGCGAAAACTAATTCCTTCGGTCTTTGGCAGTTGCCAAAGTCGTCTCTTTTGCATAATCAGCACCATTGGATAGTATATTACTGGTTCAAATGTTCAATATTCTGGCAAACCATATTATCCCTGGCCGACAGTAACGCGAAGTGTCTGCCGTGACGTCATCGCCGAAACGTAAACATTGAAATGAGACCACCTTAGTATTCTATCACCTTGCCCCTTCACAGCTCGGACACCAGAAAACAAATGAAAGGTATTAGGCGTCACAATAACATTGGCACTGGCACGGTCCCTATATACAGGGACCATGGGCACTGCAGTACTTGCATGTAATCGGAAAAAGCAATATTGTTTGATTTTTGAGTTCAATTGCCGTGACTAAATGAATGAATAGGTTATAAAATAAGTTGTTAATTATTTACTTAAGCTAATTTGATGGCAATAGTTACGCTAATCCATATATGTTAAGCAAACGTACAACATCTCCATCGTTTTCGTAAGGTAATTGCAATAAAAGTCTCGAGACTGTCACCAGTATTATACATATAATGCTACAAGCGTAATAGTTGTGCGTATAAAAAATTCGGTTTTTATTAAACTTGCCAGGCGAGGTTATATTGGCATTAACACATGAGCAGTTCCACTTGTTGAACATGCAGTATACAATAGCCACGACATGAAAATTTTCACACCGTAATTGTGGCATTAAGATTGGATAACTATGGTTAAAATAAATATTTGCTCAATGGCCTAGTGAAGCCATTCTCAAGTTAACGCTACTAAAATTGCACTGCAATAATATTAGGGAAGGCTATTTTCGTTTAATACAAGGGCAGTTTTCTCTCATAATCATAAATTAAACTCTAAAAAAACTTAAATATACTGTAGCAATAATAAGTGTCGATAAAAAGAAGCCTTTACGAAAACAGAAGGTCTCGCTAGCCACCGAAGGGGGTTTCACTTACGAAAGGCAGCGGGATTTCCCGCGGCCGCCGCCGTATTTTTCAGTCGGGATGAATATTTCGCGGTGAGTCAGCGGCACTGAGTGGCCTGACGTCATGATTTCTAAAGACGTGTTCTCATTGGCTGAGTTCCGCCGCTATGCCTCCACCGCCGATCTATGAAGCCCCCCTAAACATGAATATACATATGGATCCTAAACTTGGCCCCAGTGGGTGTTGCCAAACATACCGTATGGACTGTAAAATCAGGACCAAGCAGATTGTAGCGAAGCCACTCTAAAGAAAGTGGTTCTAATAAGTATAGGCCGTGATTCAAATGGATATACTGGAAATAATGATACCGGAATTGACCTCCCAATTAAACCGGCCAGTTTTGACACACAGAAGCGGAACCATTAGAGGCCCTCTATTATCAGAGGTTGGCCAAGTGAAAGGCAGGCGCCATATTTCGGACGACGGGCCACGGATTTTACATGGCCGCTTATGGGAGTACGGAGTAAGATGGGCAATATTAGCGAATTTTCTCCATGTCATTCCATTGTAATGGCTTATAAAACATCTACAGATATATGATATAAGTTTGAAAATAAAAAAAATGACAATTTTGCATAAACTCGGCCGCGATAGGCAATAATAATCTGACGGGGCACGCCCACTACGTTACCGCTTATAGGCGTACGGAGTAATATGGGCATTATTAGCGAAATATCTCCATGTCATTCCATTGTAATGGCTTATAAAACCTCTACAGATATATGAAATTAGTTCGAAAATAAAAAAAATGACAATTTTGCATAAACTCGGCCGCGATAGGCAATAATAATCTGACGGGGCACGCCCACTACGTTACCGCTATAGGCGTACGGAGTAATATGGGCATTATTAGCGAATTATCTCCATGTCATTCCATTGTAATGGCTTATAAAACATCTACAGATATATGAAATTAGTTCGAAAATAAAATAATTGACCGTCCTACATTAACTCGGCCAACGGTAATAACATATTAGTGAAGGATACGGACCCGAAATGGGCGCTGCCCGGTTTGCACAATAACAAAAAGCTGTTATTACTTATATTGCCGGATAAGTCCCATTTATAGATATTGTATCTGGGGATAGCATAAAGGATTTCCCGGCAACATGAAAAATAATCGGTAACTTTTACACTGCAATGAAATAATGCTGTAAGAACTGTGACTTTTGAAAATGTGCACTGCCATCATATCATAGATACAATGTGCTGAAGACAGCGTACGAGTGCAGCGATAATCAATAATAAACAAATACCTTCAAATAAGAGTTACATATCGAATTAATGAACCCGTTTCCATTAAAAGTTATAGAATATAACTAAAGGGTTGCCTACGATTGGAAGCACATCGCAAAACCCATATCATCATGCTTTACAAACCACTCATTGACATATGGGGGACAGACTTCCACCACCACTGCTCATTCAATCCTTTGATTGGTTGACTGCAGCTCTCAATGTGCCAGTCCAATGCTAGTTTCCTCACTTTTCCATTATTGCCGTTAAGACTTGCTATGTAGACCTCACTTTAAAAATCCCCACCCCGAAATAATATGTCAAAGGAGGTACAAAAACAGAAAATAATTAAAGATTATGCAGTACCTTCCTACAAACCTCGAAAACTTCATCTTATAACTTGTCTTTATCTAAAAAAAAGTCGAGGGCACGTTCATCCCGAAAGAAGAACCCGATGACAGCAATAGATAACAAAAGGGTCAAATTGCAATAACTTAGTGGAAATGAATATAACAAAACAGGCTTGGGCTAATGACATCTTTAATGACTCAAAGCAGAAACATCACTTCTCGTGGTAGCTAAAATACCACACATTCGAGCACACCATGATTTAAGAAACTATGGAGAGTACAGGAAAAGGAAGTAGGTACACCAACATAAAAATACACATACAATAGCAATTCTTCTAGGGATTATCCTTCCTCTATTGCTTATTAATACTCTTGGCAGCTATGAAGAAGGTGGTGGACACATGGCTCCATCCGCACTATAATAGGAGTCCAGAAATAACTGAATTTGAAAAGAAATATCGAACAGTTAGCACAAAGAAAATAAATGAATAATGGGATTCTGGCTAACCTTAATGTCGAAGGAAACATGCCTATAAATACTAAGTCAGCGAAACAGCATTAAATATGGTCATAACGTTATGCAATATTGGTCATAGAGATGGTTATACATATAAACCAACTAGCTTAAACCATTTCTGTGATGCATTGACACTTCTATATTGCTGCATTTATTTAGAGAGTTATAGACTTATATTCCAATACAAGTTCCAAAAATGAAGTCCATTTCCTGAAAAATATGATAAAAGATAATTTAATAAACATTCGTATAAATTCACATCACATCATCATATTATTAAGGTATAAGAATGCAGGGCATGTTATACATTTGTGGATATGCTAATTATCAATTGCAGAATACATATGTCACTACATTTGTTGAACCTTGTAACATTAAAGAGTAGGAAAATTTCAATATTGTTGAGAACTTCATATCATCCAAAAAAGTCATAGCAATTAAGCAAATCCAAATGGCTAAATGTCATACCTAACAAAGATTTCACATGACAAAAATAAAAAAGGAAAATAAAAAAAAACATGTTTCTTTTTCAATTACTGGAATTCATTATACAATCAAGGTCATTAGATATCCATTCAAATTCTCCAACAGGAGTCTCTTCTATGTTGTTCACATCTGAAGTAGAAAGAATGAAAAACAAAAAAAAATCATTTGAGCTTCAACATCAATGTACTACATATAAGACCTTGTTCCTACCAATGAAATGAGGCTTATCACATGAAAAACTCATTGAAGTCAGGGACTTGAGGAGCAGAAATTCCTATTACACATTGCTCAGAAGTCATTTCAAAAGACAAGCAAGGTCGCCACTACCCCAAACTAATTCATTGAGAATAAAATGACAAACATGGCACCATAGCATTGACACCTGGCAATGAAAAAAGGGCTCTATCCGCAGTACATGGGAAGTCCTCAAATGACTGAAATTAAATAGAAATGTATTACCATAAGCTAAAAGATAGTACAAGAATGAAAGTATTTTCGCTAACCTTAAAGTCAAAGGAAACATTACCTGCATGAAGCCAGGAAAAGATAATTAAATATGGTCATCACGTTATGCTATATGGAACTTAGAGATGGCTGCACATATAAACCAACCAGCTTAAACCATTTCTGTAACCCAATAACATATTGTATTGCTGCGTTTGTGAAGGTATTTCTAGACTATGCTCCAAAACAAGTTCCAAAGACAGCGTCCAATGGCTGAAAAATAAGACAAAACACAATTTAATAAACTTTCATTGAAATTAAATGCATACATTCCTGGGACTGCCATATAAAGATGCAGGGAATTTTATGAACCCATGGCTATGCCGATAACATATTGAAGAAAATTTATGATTTGATATAACAGCCACGAACCATATATGGCCAGCTGTGATCAGGCTAAGCTTCACAATACTAGAATTAAATTAAGGTCTCAGCTTCAATGTAGATCAGCATATGTAGATATAGAAAAACATCTATCAATACCTTCATCATAACTTCAAAAAAGGTCCCAGTATTATATGTGTATCATCAAAGTTATCCTTCCGCATCAGGATATTCCAAGCTTCCATCATCCAAACCAAAGCCGCATCAAAATGTCCACGAAGAGCATCATCTTGACAGAGAGGAACCCCATCCAGCATATAACACACATTAGGTTTCCTCTGCTGACAACTGAGCTACTCTCTCTCTCTCAATCCTGAAATTAAGAAATATTTAAGTACTCAATATACATGACCCCAATAAGTCCAAAACTAATAATTTTCTAGGATATGCTCACAGAGCATGTACAGTAACAGGGAATACACCTTGGGCATCTTGAATATAGATTATGTGAAAAATGACATACGAAACCACTCTGCCATCTGTATACCTAATACCCTGTGAGACAATAACTGGTATGTAACAGTGGGGGCATTTTCACCATCATGCAATATACCATAAATAAGTTTTCAAGGGCAGCCTGCATGGTTTTCCTGTGAAGTAACATACCACATAGTTCTAAATTACAATAAACAAGTGTGTAGTGCCTATGTTATGAAGGAAAGGAAGATGATGTCAGGGCACAGCTTTTTAATAACTGAATAACTAAATCTCCTATGGCTTGCAACAAAATTCAAGTTTGACATTGGGAAGCACATGTGTGTCAATGTTACCGTAAGACGTAATAACAGCTGGAAACAGAGATTACTGGTCTGCACACAAGTAATAAATCCACAGAATTAATCTGTACCTACTCAAGTTCAAAGTCACCAAGGTACTGTAAAAATTGTAGTCACATTATTATGTATTTAGAATAACATCATCAGATACCATCATACACTACCATATATTCTAATGAAGTTAATAGAAGTAACACTATTTACATTAGTTAAGGTGAGAAAACAAGACAGATGGTGACATTTCACAGACATGCGCTACTCTATGGACACGCTTGCTGTTGTGGATACCATAGATATTGGAACACCTCGAGCAAAGTAAATGTGCAGACCTACGAGGGCTACACAGGAAAGGTATAAGGAGTTCTGTTAATTGTTCATAGCAGGTGAAGATACTAGAGAGCAAATTAAATAAATAGCTACACTACCAATCATTAGAGCTAATTAAAAGCTCTCAAGGGCAGTTCATATTTTTCTAGCCGCTGAAGTATTGTAAATATCACAGTCTCTCTTGATAATATATATTTAAGAATAACTCAATACAGATACATTCATTACGTTGAACAAACTGAAAGCCAACATATTCAAAGCAGTCATTGTTTTTTGCACACACGACATTTTTGCTATATGCTACCACATACTTCTATCACTATAACCATACTCCATACATGCACACAAACAGAACTATCTCAACTACCTTCTTTCACTTACTTCACAAAGGTAGGAAGCGTACATTGCTCGCCAGTGTTTCCTGTTCACTTTAGCTTCCTATTCCTTCCTCCTGGCTGGGTCTTTTGGAAAAACCCTCATAATTTTCCCATCGGAAGACTTGTTTGAGCATCCAAATGCTGCGCAGCCTGGCATTGTGATGAAGAGTGTCGCTAAGAAAATGAGGGGATAGAAACATTTAAAATGAAGACAAAACAAGCACGTCACTGATCATATTTAAGAAATGCATTACAATAGGCAACTTACCTGCCTACTGAGCACTTCTCATGAAAGTCACTAAACCAATATAAAAGGCAGAATTGTAAAATAATGGCTGATTCACAACGACAGTTTATCAAAACGAGGAATGAACAATACGTAGGTACGGACAAAAAATGGTTTTGAAGTAGATTACTGACCTCGTGAAGCATATGCACGTGCCTTAATTGAAAATTACATATGTGAAAGTTACAAACTCCATCATATTCCCACACCCATTATCAATGGAAGAAAACACGAAGATTCGCCGTGGTTGAGAAATACTTATGCGTCCTGACCTGCGTCCTTATGCGTGCCGTCACCTTATCCCTTAATAAGTACGTCCATGGATTAAATGCATTAAATCAATTCCGGTATCGTGAAACAATTATAATCAAATATTTACATGATTGTATTTCCTCATCGATCATCATAGAAAGGAAATAACGGGGTGATTCTCTCGAGGCTGTGAAGTACTTGGGCGTTCTAAATACGAGGTATGATTTCCCGTAATCAAGCTTATTACTCGGAAAATAATAAATTAATACGATAACAAACGTTTAAACTGAAATGCATTAATAATTACCCTTATTCTTCGATTGCAAATGGGGAAAAATAGAACGGATTGAGTCACGGTGACCGTCAACCACTGATGTCCTGGCCACGCCGTCTCAGTTCTCACCAATCACATATATTACTTGGCAAATAACAAACTAAGGGATCCACAAACACAAAACAATCGAAAATATTCGGGTTATGTATTGCTTTCCACCACAAAATCGAAAATTACCAGGATGTTACGGATCGTATTCCAAGCGCAGCATTTAACATAGTATAATACTACGGAAAATCCAGTGAAAACTCATTTTAAACCGTTCAATCGATACAGCTGTCTTAGCACTAATGATTTCAGCAAAAAAATTGTCGTACTTACCTTTACAGTGACGTAGAATTGCAAAAATACAATCACCTTCCCTTCACTTCCATGTAATCCAAGTCAATCTTTTGCGAATTATGGCGTCCAGTCTCAGAGTGCATTCTGGGTAAAAAGCGTCAGCCAGTAAAAAATTAGCGGACACTTGGCCAACCTCTGATAATAGAGGGCCTCTAGAACCATGCCGATTGCAGCGCGCCCTATCTTTTGTGGAAAGTTAGGCAACACTGATGCCCGTACAGTAGTGCCGAAGATTTAGATCCGTATGTACATTCATGCCCCTAAAGGCTTCCCGCCGTGTTACGCCCCTGTTAAGTACAAGGGCCTTATTCTGCAAGGACTCGACATGGTCGTACCTCGGAAAATCCATGATTGTGACGTCACTTCCCCTGACAAATCTCAAATTTGAATGGCCCTATTTGTAATTTTAGAGGCATTGACGTCAAAATTTCGTCACTTTCGAGGCCCGGACATTTCGAAAACATACAGAATAGCCCCCCAGTTTCGACGTTTCGACGGCTTCGTCTGCAATCATCTTCAGGGTGAAGTGTCAGTTTATCGGTGGTTACCAACCAATCGAAACCAACCAATGAAGGAAACAGGAGAGCTCTTCATCCTATCCGATGATCAATTTGTGCTCCATTCTCTTTTTATCCAATTGATTCTATTTACTTCATCGTTCCGTCACTCTATCCTTCCTCTTCATTTGCCTGACGCATTCCACCCTAGGTCATTCTCATTATTGGTGACTTTTTCTCTTTCCATTATTGTCTTCAGGTGGTTGATTTGCATTGTTTTCAATTTTTCGAATGTAATGCCGGCTGTGGTTATCAGTAGTGTTCCAGTTGAGTAAACAAAGAGGATGATGCCGGGGAATTAAAGGCGTAGTGCACATGCAAAGATGTTGAAAATAATAGTTTACATTCTCATAATGTAGAGATCTTAAATTTTTTCCCAACCTTATGTGTTGATATAATTTAATAACCGTTCCGACCTTCTGAATAGTTTGATATCAGCCGGATAAGGTTTGAATATCAAATTGGATGGATTATTTATATATCCTTTGGTTCACGTTCAAGGGTTTCTGCACTCTCTCCTCTCGTCAAATTTCAACGGGTACCCTTTCCTAGTTAATTATAAAGGCATTCTCTTGCATAAATTAAAAAAAATCAGGTTTTATCCGGGGAATCCGAAGACTTTACCTCGGACACCCTGTTCGTTGGACTGATCATTTTCTCGCTGGCAACACAATATTTATAACACTTTGTCATAAGATGTAGGCTTGGTCTGGAGTTATGAGTACTATCTCCCGAGGGCTCTAGTTCAAATCCCGGATTAGTACGGGATTAAATTTCTTCGTGTAAACTTTCTTACTCACGGTAAGTGACACTTCTAATTACGCTTGGGATTTTTTAGTCCTGCTCGTAATAATGTTTTAAACAATACCTCATGAAAATTTATTACTAACTGTTAACTGGAAGCATATTTGGTTGAGTCGGTTTAGCAGGAACACTCAGAAAAACGTTCACATTTTTATAATTGAATCCACCACAACGGGGCCTGGATTTGGATGAGAATGATACATAAGAAAATTTATACGCCATGATTTCACCATCCACATGCTCAGAACTTTACTATTGAGCAATTTGTATCCATTTAGAATTGTGTGATCTGCTATTGTTCCAGAGAAGGCTATTTTAAGCAATTTATATTCTTATAGAAAAAATGAATGCCAAATTCGTAAAATTAAAATAATTATTTTTGAAAAATGATGATTACTCTTTATACTCATTTATAATTTTCCCATGGTGATTTTTATATTGGTGGTGTAGGTGAGTTAAATATTTAAATGTTAAAAATAAAAATAATTTATGATCATTCATGTATCATGTAATACAAGTTAGAAATGCAAAATTTATGGCAGTTACATATTTCCGTTGATTAAAATATTTTCACTACGAAATTGATCAATTTGTTAATCACTAAATATTGGTTATATATAGTTTCAATATAATCAACGGATACATTTATTGTTAATGACGAAAACAAGAAATTTCGAAAATTCTGCTCGCTTGAAACAGGGCATGGAGAACTAAAGCACGTACTTTATCGAATTGGCAAGCGAAATAATTAGGTAAGTGGAGATAAATTTGGATTTATATAAGAAGGGATGAGTGTCTGTTCAGTGCTCCCTAACTTCTTTCGAAGACGTGAGCTCGGAGCGACCTCTTGACCTTTAAATGAAGAATAATGTTGGAGACTGGAAAAAAATACTACCTACCTATTACAAAGGAAGTTGGAATGACCTTCTTCGAAATAAGATCCAAATGAAACCTTCTTAAAGGGCAAGGGGCATCTTAATCAAATATGGCTCCCATGGAGGGATTTGGAATTGTGTGGGGATGTAGAATTTTGGAAAGAAGGCAATTGGTAAAGCTCCAGATTTTTAAATTGAAATCGCGTGTGTCGCAAAGTTGATGAAAATTGCTTTTGATGGGAATGCTGGATAAATCGATTATTTGTCTTAAGCAAATTCGCACCTGCACTCAATGTTATAAAAAAATAATTTTTAAATGGAAAAATGAGGTTTTGGCTAAGTTCGTAATTTGAGATCCGCATTATATTTTGAACTTTTTTGTTATTGGGATGCGTGAATTATGATATAAACATAAATAGTTAGTTGGCTCATGTTATGGTTACCATACACACGGGTTTATGTGGATATTTTCCAGTTTTTGACCTGCAGTACTGGATTAGCGGAGCGTCCGGGTTCTTGTGATTAGTAGTTGTTTTCCCCTGTGGTGCTTCCTACCCATATTTCTTCTCGTATTCGTCTTCAAATAACAATAAGAGAAAGAAACTCATTCCACTTCCAAACCTTTGTTCAGCAACCGACCATGTTTTCGGCACTTTATGCCGTCATCAGGGTGGCATGCCATCCCTCAGGCCCGACTTAAGATACAATTTTAACCCCGGCGAGAGATTACTCCGGCGCACCCTCCCCCCCCCCCCTGCCCCCCACTTATCAAGCCTATTCACCAGTTAAACGTAGTAAAAAAATATTTTATCTCAATCACGGCGCCCCTTCCTTCGCGGCGCCCCGGGCAGTCGCCCGTATCGCCCGTATCACCCAGGCCTTAAGCCGGGCCTGCCATCCCTGTTCAGGAGGTAGAAGGTTGGTAAGATGTGCTTTAGAAGTAATCCTGAGGCCCATTTCATCAATCTGTGTGGGTGAATTCGAATGGAATAAGGGCACGTTGAACAGTTGCCATTTGACACTCAATCCTTCATTCACGTGGTGGTTGCAGTCCATCGCTTGGACTATTTATTTACTAAGTTTGAATGGTGCCAAGACTTTCCAGAATTCTCCTCGTATCACGAAAAGCAGTGATTCTCATTTCATTTGTCCAAAACAATGTGGTTTTCTTAACTTATCCTCTAAATAACCTAAAATAAATGCCCAAGAAGTGCTGGCTTCCTAGTCTTCGTAATCAGTGAAGATATTCAAGCCTGTCGCAAATACAGCGATGAAATAACGAGGAAATTGACACTGGAAAAAATCGGCCTTTTACCCGGTGGAAAGCCCGAACAACCTTCAACATCATCATACGCCGGGAAAGCCTTAAGCTACGTCCACACTGGGCGATAATCCCTGGATACCGACAACATTACTCTCGACAGCATCGCCACTGGATACACCGTATTGTATCTGGATACATGTATCTGCCGATGTTGCGTGTCCACACAGCCGCCTAGTTCCACAGTGGTTCCTATACCCCGTTTTTATGGACAAAGGTCAGAATATTTTTCGCTTTGCGTTTATTTATACATTATATGGTTTGTTTAGACGAAGAAGAGAATTTAATCAGTTTTGATGCTCTGGTGTATAATTTATTACTTTATTTTTAATTTTTCAAGTTTTATTTATAGCACTCATTTGGAAGTCTATATGCATGCTGGTCATTCTACGGCATTCGGACAGGAATTGACCTTAGACGCATAGGCGTGTCCAAGGCAGGTGCCACTGTTGCCGTGGCACCACCACTAGATCGAGATTCTTTTCTAAGTTATTCCCTTTTTCCCGACTCTTGGCGGCTGGACGGCAGAGAGCTAGAGACTCTGTTCACTTTATGTTTCTACTCCTGGCACCACCACTATTCCTGGCACCACCACTTCTGTAGTCCTGGACACGCCTATGCTTAGACCTCGCAGGTTTTAATGAAAATTTCAGGAAATGTTTCTATTGCAGAATAAGAAATAGGACATCGAGCGTTTTGCGGAAATCGGAAAATCAGTTGAATATCGATTTTTGTCAAAATGGCTATTTTCACAATCTAGATATTTTCGTTCCCAAATATATTTTACGAAAGGACTAAGGTTAAAACTGTTGTACATAACTAATTTATGATCTTAATTCAATAAATAATTGGTATTTTCCTTGAAAAAGCATGATATATACTTTTTCCCTTTAATAGTTACAATCTAATATCGACCATTTAAACTATTTCTTCGTCATTATCCTGATCAACTTCCATTTGCATTTCAAAGACTTCAAAATCTTCATCAGGGGGCTGCAAGATCATTAGTACTGCCTTTGGTAGGTTCCCAGCCTTTCTTTTGGGTGTTTTATGCAAGCTACATATTAAAGAATCCGATGAAAGGAGAAGCATATTCATCAAGTCTTCGCTGCAGATCTTTCTAGAAAGTTTTCGGGTGCCGGACTCTCTGTATCGTCTGCAGTCTTTATTTCGAGCCTCTTGTGCTTCTTCTGAAAATTGTACGATTGGAAGAGGAGCAGCTTTAATTATTTCAAATCAATGAATCAGCATTTTATGTAAGGAGGCTGGCATATTATCAAAACAACAACGTTTTGATTAACATAATCAAAAAGTTGATCCTTCTTCTTACGATAACTGCTTAACCAACTCTTGTACACGATGAGAAACATATCTCTCCGATTCATATCTACATTCGTCACAAAGCGACAAATACCTTATAAAGAGCGTTTTAAGAGATTTTCAGTGTCTAAAACCCATATATTGAGAGACGTTACTGAACATAAATAAGGCTCGGTAGCAAATAATCAGCTTTTTGCAACAGAGGTACGGATTAAGAATGTTTAATAACATTGTTTTATTTATCAGAAATCAGATATAATTAAATAATTCTCATATTATTTGTCTTTCAGTGGAATTATTGAGTAACGGTGCGAGAATTCGCAATCTAACCCGTTTTGAAGTCTAACCATAACCTTTTTACTACCGCATTGGGAGGGGCGCAGCTAAACTTTTTTCCATCGACAAAGAGAGGTGAAGACAACTGATTTAAGCTAAATCTGAAAACCCTGTTTTACCCTGGATTTTTTGTAGCTCAACTTATAAAAAATTTTGTGTTGCTTAGGAAAATGTTTTATAAAAACGTAAATAGGATAGTAATTGTTAAATTTAAATTTCAAAATCCACTAAGTGATTCCATTTAATATAAGAGACTAATATAAGAGTCCTACAAACTTAAATAACTCCATTTCACGGATACAAGTCTACACTTACTCATTGAGAAATCGTCATATTATAAGTCTCATAATATGTAAAAGTTGGGCAATTTCTGCTTCCCTCACTTTCAGTTGTTTTTTGACTGTTCTTAAAAGGTATTTAGAAATAAATCTGTCAGCTATTAGTACTATGAAATTGTGGCAACACATTGGTATAAGGATCACTGATTTAAAAAATATTCCTGAAAACCACTTCTGTCCATGGAAACGGGAACTGGGAACCACCGCGCCGCCGCGCGCCGGTGAATCGGCAACTTCTCCGTGTTAATTTTTGTCAGTGTTCAGTCTGGTTCGTAGGAAAATGGATTTACACGTTGCTGTTGCGTTTATTGTCGTGAATAGTGGGACACAAAGGAAGAGAAGATGATGGAAAAATAGCATTTGTTGGGAGGTGAAATTAAGGTTGACTCAATACTAAAAGAGTTATTATCGTATTAAATTATTATTCTGCTGTAAGTGGATGAATACGTTCTAATCCATACACATATCCATGTAGTATGTTAGTAATAAAAGAAATAGATTGTAAGTTTTACCTGTTTATGCAGAATTATTGCCGTTACTGTGGATTCAGGAAACACTCCAGGCCGATGTATACATCTGCTTTGATGGAGTTATACGTGTTTACTTCGTGAAGGTGAGAATGGGACGAGAATAATTCCCTATCATAGTAGGTGATTCAATAAAAATGGTTATTTGTGTTGGAATTGTCATTCTCATGAAGACCGATGGATATATCGCCTCGACTTTGTCACAAAAATCTTCTCTATGTTACCCGATGTGCGTTCATACAGTGTTTTCCATTCCGAGTGGGAAACACGTCAACAGCAACATTCTTTGATATTTACCTTCGAGCAACACGGGCGATG
Source organism: Pyrrhosoma nymphula (assembly GCA_963573305.1). NCBI lineage: Eukaryota > Metazoa > Arthropoda > Insecta > Odonata > Coenagrionidae > Pyrrhosoma > Pyrrhosoma nymphula. Next base: position 102,395,952 of record OY754335.1, on the reverse strand, counting down.
TTTCTTTGTATCCAGACACTCCGTCAACATCGCTAGGCAACATCGCCCAAGGAAGCACTACCAAGCTACCTTAATTCGAGTCGAATTTTCTGTGGGGGTTTATGCGAACTAGGTGTTATTGTTTCAAATACTTATTGTAGCACAGAAGACGTGGTCGTGCTTACTAATACACTGTCGCGGTGGATAAACCCAAAATTGTCGCGTATACATGAAATAAATTCAAGTAACGTTAGCAAAAATCTCAAGCATAACTTGGTGGAAAACGTTTGAATCAAAAATGGTTAAATAACATACTTAGGGGCCATAATAAAAATAAAAAAGGGGTTAAATAACATACTTAATTCGAGTATTATGTAAGACGTTTTGGGGAGGGAGGGGGGTTGGGATTTTCTTACGTTGTCTTCCGTAGGGGGGTGAGGGGGTCTGTGACAGTCTTACTTAAGATATATCACTTCTAAATACGTATTTTTATCAATTTTTAAAAGTATTTTCGCAGGAAAAATCTTGCACCTGAATGTATGCTAAACTATAGAAAATCTTATAACCAATCCGTTGCGTTTATTAGTTTAGAGATGTCGAATTTTTAATGTTTTGCGAGTTGTGCATACAGCGAATCGCGGAATATAAAAAACCGTTATCGATATCCGTGATGTCAGTTTTTGCTCATTTTGACATAGAATCCCCCATAGTTCACTATCTATGTCCATGGTGTCAAAAATGTCTGATAACTTACGTAAGATTTGGAGGGGAGCGTTCGTTAAATCTTACGTTGTCTTACATGGAGGGGGGAGGGTTAAAAATTGGTCAAAATCGCCTTGTGCAATACTTGAAAAATTCCTTAGTTCTATTCCAAACTTTTATTTTAAACAAAACCGACCATGGTTTCGGCACTATGTACCATAATCAAGGATAATCAAACCACCTTGATAATGGTGCATAGTGTCGAGACCATGGTTGGTTTTGATTAAAATAAGTGTGAAATAGAACGAATTGTGTTGTTTGATCATGTTTACATTCGAGTAAACTTAGCTCCAAATCTTTCCCTGCAGCCTACGCCACATATAATTCTGGCGCCACCAGGAATCCTTCGTTACCAACTCTGATATTAACTATCAATTATGCCAAAAACGTTCCAAGCAACATTCGCATTGCTGTATGAACTCAAATAATGAAGACTTTCAACTAATTATTGACAAATTTGGTTTCGAGAGGGTTTCGAATAGTGATAGATACATGCACAAGCATTAATGCACAAAATTTTATTAACTCTACTAAAAAAGACGGCTGAAAAATTCAGAATTCTTCTGAACTGGGGCGAACTGAAGTGTAACTTGCAGATTTGGATCATTACATGGTGCTCATGTGCGGCGATATTCCAACGGCAAGATCCCTGAAGAATCATCGCTTCATTTTTTCTCTATAAGATGACGAACCATCTTAGGGAGACAGTCCTGAAGATATTAGATGAATAAGACAAATAATCATCACCAGTTCGAGCATTGGTCTTTTGTTAAAGATTCTCTAATCCAAAGATAGCGCACATTAATTACAGAGCCAAGCGCAATGGTTGATTCGTTTTTCAGGCTTCAACGCGTACCCGATCAATCCCAACCTAACCCAGAATAACTGCAATAAATTAATGAAAATGAGCAATTTACACAGGTATAACATCTTTAAAAGGAAGCAGATAACACTTATGATGCCATTTTGTTTTGAACATTCATGTGTTTGTGTTATTCGCCACCATCCCCTCCCCCCGACTCCTTCTCCGGTATTACCAAACCCTCAGACACCTATGACTGTCCACCCTTATCTCTTTTTCCTTTCCCCTTCCCATTCTTCCGTCACCCCGTCTTACTATCCCCCTTCCCGCCTCCCGCTTGTGCACACTTGATATATGTACCTGAAGATGCTGTAAAAAGCTAAACCGGTCGTGCAATAAATGTTATACACGTGGAAATTGCTCATTTTCATTAATTGCAGTTATGTTCCGTTTCCACACCATCACGCCTGAAACCTCAGATTGTGTTCTAACCCAGAATATTAATCTCGCAGAAATTTTAATATCCTATGGCTATGACAATGCGCAAAATTCAACGGTATTACTCAGTCCATCGCATGGAACGTTAAGGTGGTTGGATTGATTTTTGTTTACGTACAGATTTGCCTGAAACTTTACATACGTGTTCTAATTGGTGATATCTATAGACAAGAGTGAACATATGGCATCACACCGATTTGGTTGTTTAAATACCTATTTGGTTGTAATTTAGTACTATTTTAACTCGCATGGCACATGACATTTTTGGTAATTATTCGATTAGGTATGTACAGAATTCTTATAAACGCGAAATTATACATTTCTTATCGTTATAATTGCTGCTAACATATATCAAGGAGTCACGCCGAATCCAATATTCGAAAACAACCAAGGTTTTTAGAGTATAGGACCTTGGAAAACAACATACTATTTCAATATAATTTCATCTAAAGTTCGAATAGGTACCCCACCGAAAGCTCTAGTCATGACATGCTTCAATTAAGGAAAAAAATAATCATTTCCATTACTGCCTGTGAGGCGAGTTCCAACGCGTTTACAGATGCAAATAAGTGAACTGTGATCTTGGAATTTCTTTTCGATTTGAAAATTTAATAAAATGTTCACTAAATGACCCACGATTACCACTTCAGCCACCTTCAATTGTGAACCACTTTGCGCCTTTCGTTGAGAGTGGGCTAAAGGCGACGTCACGTCTGGTTTCTTTCCTCCCTTCCTCTATACCTCAAGGTATCCTTCTACATTTTACAATCATTTCGGTTGCACAAATGATATGGCACGTATTCCCACGCACTGGTGCATAGATGTACGAGGTGTGATAAAAAAATAACGGGAATTTTTAAATTTCGTGGGCTTCATAATTCCAATTTTCCACAACTCCGAGTTTCTGCCACATGGTCGTACGGTCAATAAGGAATACTACCTGGAAGTTACGCGCCGTTTGCGGGAATAAATCCGACGAAAACGCCCAGAATTGTGGCAAAACAACTCGTGGAAATTACACGACAATAATGCTCCCGCTCACACCTCACTGCTTATTCGTGATTTTTTGGTAAAAAACCAAAGCGTTATTTAGCCTCAGCCACCGTATTCACCGGACATTCCTCCCTGTGACTTATTTCTATTCTCGAGGCTGAAGAGAACCATGAAAGGACGACGTTTTGCCACCATTGATGAGATAAAAACAGAATCGCTGAAGGAGCTGAACTCTATACCGAAACTGAGTTCCAGAAGTACTTCCAAGATTAGAAAAACCGCTGGCACAAGTGTATTATATCTAAAGGAGATAACTTTGAAGGGGAAAAAATTGATATTGATTAATAAATAGATATTATTTAAGAAAAACGAAAATTCCCGTTATTTTTTTTATCACACCTCGTACACCTACCGGATGAATTTCGCCTTGAAAAATTAATTTAATTTGGCCGGGATTCAAACACAGGTTCCCCAAATGCTGGTCAGGTGTGTTAGCCAGTTACACTACCAAGCTACCTTAGTTCGAGTCGAATTTTCTGTGGGGGTTTATGCGAACTAGGTGTTATCGTTTCAAATACTTATTGTAGCATAGAAGACGTGGTCGTGCTTACTAATCCACTGTGGATTAACCCAACATAGTCGCTTTGGAAAGACTAACTCACCTTGAAATATTTGCCTCGAATTAAGGTGGCTTAGTGGTGTAACTGCCTAACACATCTGACTGGCAATTCATAGATCCGGGTTCGAACCCCGATCAAATCAAATTATTATTTTTCATGGCGAATTTAATTCTCTTGGTTTTTATTCGTTCACTCGCCAAACTAAACTCAAAGGTGAAAATGATCTGCTCTATTGCCGGTGGGTCTTCTAAAATGAGCAACAACGTTATTTTAGATTTTCGTCCTTTCTCTCCTCTGCGTCTGCGAAGCAACTCCAACTAATCAGATATTTGGGGTTATTTTGTTATCTCACCATGGGGCCGATTCTATAACTTGGCTGACGTTCGAACGTTAGGGATCCGTTCACCTTCGATCGAGCTCAATTTATTCGAGTGATGACCAACGAGCGATTTTATAATGCCGACCGTTCAGTAGAGCATCGAACGTTACGGTTTTGTCAGATTTACAGCATTTTTCGCACTTCTCTTCTACGCATGCGCAATGAGCTGACTTTTGAATTATTACACTTGTGTTGGAATCATTTTGAAATATATTAATCATGATATTAATTTCAATAAACATTTCAATGCCTGAAAAATTGAACTTGACTTCCCCACGAGTACTATAAACGCAATATACTGCCCTCAATGCGTTCTCATTGTATAAATTATTTCCGAATTACTTGTCAATCTATGACTTCTGCGAATTCAACTGAAATGTCGTCTGCTTAGATTGACATAGACGTCTGCTTAAATTGGCTCTCAATTACACTCCAATCGTCTTTACTGGATTATGAAACCCCTTAAATATTTCAGATGGGTGATCCAAATTTCCAAGCTTCTCATCAGCACAATTCTAAGAAAATAATGTATTTGAATGACATCGGCCTCCTTTCGTTCATAACATCTTGTAATTAACTCCCAAACCAACGCTTTCCCTCAGATATGAACCTTGTCACGGACTGGGTGATAAATAACAGTCATCTAAATAATGAAGACAGAAATTGCCATTTTCCACTGGCAGACCAGTGCATTTTTACTGGTGGAAAATTACAGTTTCTGCCTTTATTATGTTGAAATTCCATAACATCACGCCTGATACTTTTCGTCATTTAAATAAACTAATGGTTAATGATTCACTTCTGAGATTATTTCCCAAAACTACACTCAGACGTTTATTACACCTTGGCATATATCTTCGGACATAAATTGATTAGAATATTCATTGATACCTAAATACTACCCTCTAGCTAGTCCCCAGCATTAACGTGCTCCTCAACCTTCATTACAATTTAAACACAACCTTCGCCTCATCAAATTGAATAGAAATACGTATATAACTCACTTCTACAAGACCGTCCACTGCCTGTTAACAGCTTTCGTGGTATTTCTTGATGCATATATATAAGGTAGCTTTTAATCATTTCCACTATTTCTCCAGGAACACATAGAGGCACTCAAATAAAGGAACAATACTTGCTAATCACACCACGTCGAGTAAATGAAAAGATAACTTTTGAGATGGTAAAATTAACTGAATGAAGCATAGTGGAACAACATAAATTGCATAAGTAGACAAAAAATCATCACCCTTTCACTTGGACGTAAGTAACCACACTCACAATTTAAGATACTCTAAAATAACACAATGTGTAATCCCAGCCAAAGACATATCCTAATGCCTATTGCTGATTAGTCATTACCTGCCATAAACGAAGACGGATTAATTATTTCAACAAAATCACATTGGACACAAGAATTCAATGAAATAAAAAGATGACTCTTGAAATTCACTGAATGGAGAATAGTAAAACACTTCACTGTTTATCCGTTCACTGGGACGTAAACAACCACACTTACAAGACAAGAGCAATCCACTTCGTCACCAACCTCACTTCAATTCATATAGATTCCACATCTTAATTTAGTCAATAGTACAATCAACGAACTGATTGCTGTTTCGTCTTCTCCAACACTCACTACGAATTTATTTCACTTTTAATACCATTTCTGTCATAACACATCATTTAAAAAAATCAAGTCCAACTAATTTACGTAAAAATATCACCACTTTGATACACACAATCCATCGCAGCACATAAATAACGCTGGTAATAATTGGTATGCCACATTGTACACATCCAAGACACACGAAAAACCTTCGTTTAAATATTATCACAAAAATGACACGGTTGTTTCTTTCAAATTGAAACCTAGCGATACCAACTCTATTTAAAACTTGTAATTAAATGCTCCACTGGGATAATTTTCTTTAAATCGCCACAGCTAAAAACCAAAGCAAGACGTGCGTTCGAAACTATCTTCCAATAAAACGTTGCACAGAATTCATTCAAATTAAAAACAAAAATAAATTGTTCTTCGATCGATACTGGCCGCTTCGGCAATACTGGAGTTGGCGCATTATGTCTTATTTTAATGCTGAAGTCAAGCGTGAGGCAAAAAACGTTTGAACGTGAGTTACAAAATGCGTACTTATTTTAATGCTGAAGTCGAGGAGTCGAGCGCGAGGCAAAAAACGTTTAAGCGTGAGTTACAAAATCGCAATCGGCAATTGTTATCGAAAGATCGGCAATTGTTATCCAGCGGGAATGACTCTTTTACGCTCGAACCACGGACTTAGAATTAACATAAAGTTATAGAATCGTCCCCCTTTCTAATGACTTTGCGGTAAGGCGGGATACCCGTTTCGCTCTCTTTATGATCGGCTCACGTTCGGCCTTGGTCCGTGGAAACGATGGTGGCTCCATTTCACGTTCCTTACGACAGGTGAGAAGTAACTTATGAAAAGCGGAGGTAAATGAAACGGATCAAGAGTCGAAAATGCGGGTTGAGTCAAAGGAAAGACCTGCAAATCACCACATCACCAGAGCCGAAGATGGTCACGCCGACAATGTGGTGGAGTGGAACGAACTATGAAAAATGACGTGATTTTCCGTATTTTATGACGCATTCTCACTAAAGTGAGATTACCAATTGACCCTCCGTGGCACAACGCTTGGCATATTCGTGCAATGGTGTTCCATTGCGGCTTTGCATCATGATCTCGATGTTGGCTCTTTCACCGCCACAAATTTCTTCTTCTTGAGTTGTTTTGAATTCAAATTGAATTGGCCTGTTTTCATGGTAGAGCTTTGCACAATAATGTTCCACATTTTCACTTCCTTGTTGTCTTTAATTAGAATTTCAAGGCCCTCGTTCCGTATTAAATTGAATTTGCATAATGGTACTTACTAAACTATATTAGGCTGCCTCGCCATTTTTTCTCCGAAAGGTTGTGCTACACTTCAGCGCTTGACTTGGACCGTTCCTGCCAAGCCTCTCTCGTCTCCCGGCTAATCTCATTTCCCTAACTTTTTATTCTGCCACCGTCCGTCTTGGGGCTCTCGTATTTTATTCACTCTTCAATTAGTTCCGGTACTTAATTTTGCTGTAATCCTCGGATTCCTAATGTCGGATATCCCTCCTGGCAACATGCGCCAACTCCAGTATTCCGCGCTGCTATTACTTCTGCGTTATTTTTTGCCCTCGTTTCGATACTGTGCTCCTGGGAAGGTTCAGCATTTATTTTCACATTTTCCACCTGCCTTTCATCATTTGCTGCTTTCTTTGTCCTTTCAAATTTTTGTTTCCCCATCATAATTAACTCTATCGGTGTATTTAATCACCTTTATGACCTGCTTCCGGGTTGGTTTTTATTCTTTAAATTTGATCTGGCAATGAAATGCAGACGTACCTTAAACATGTGCTATTTCGCGCCTGGATTCTTCGGTGTTGGCCTTCAAAACGGCATTCCGTAAAATGCTGCTAACTAAGAAAATAGTTTCATTGTCATTTGTAAATAAATTACTCCTAGGATTATTTACGCTGTAAACAAGAGTTGTATTCTTAAACTACATATTTTGTAATTACAGCCGATAAAATACGTTTTATATCAGTACTTCAGGATATAAACATCTTCTGGGATCCATTATGTTGTTGCTAAAAACTAAATAATGAGAGCATTTCTTTAATATTCTTATGCTAAATCTCGAGTCGTCTGTTACTCTTGTCATCAGGATGACATCATGGCCAGAACGGACTTATTTTGTCCACGGGAACATCCTACCTTGTATTAGTAGTACCGTGCCTCTCTCATAATTATTTTTCGGAAGTTGGAATACCACCTCAACTACTATTTCCTCTGACGCAATATCTGAGCTCTGAGCTACAAATGTAAAATTTTTCAGAAGTTGATCGCAGATCAGAACTAATTTGAAGATATTGTTATTGAATTAGATAGTGAATGAATTTGCCATGATAAATCACAGATATGAAAATAAGGGCTAGTGGTAGCCAAGAGGGGTCATGTCTCAAGTAGAAGTCATTAGGATGGGCTTCGCTCACGAGCACGCCAATCCTTAACCCTAACCCTTCTCCAACTTGCTGGGCACTCGGGGCCAGCCCAGCGCGTCGGGGGGCCAACTGCGCAGATCTAGACCATTTGCAATATCATTTGATCTTTATAAAATGTCATATTTGGCATGATATAATTATATCCGTTGGATTTGTGGTCAATTACAGTTTTTCTGGTTTGTGGGTGAAATTAGCCGTCGGAGAGCTATAGATTTGGCAACGCTGCGGGCTCTTAGAGGAGTGTAGGGAGTGGAGAGTTGGCGAGACTTGGCTTGCGGAGCCCAGGTAAGTAAGGGGAGAGGTATTAGGCAACATTATTTCCCCATAAGCTGGGAGGAAGTTACGTAGGCAAAAATAGAGTACATTGCTGCAAATTGCAAGTGGAGTGACGTGTTTGTAACACTGATAAGTTATTCATCTACATTTACCAGGTACTCTGCGAGCCACCCCAGGTGTGTGTGGCAGGGGGTGAATTTTCACCAACATTTATAAATTTAAGATAGCAAATCGTTAAGACGACAGAGAGTATGCAACGCCAAAATGAAAAACTCGGTCCATATGAAAAACATAGTTGTCCATCGGTGACCATAATTTAGTAATTGAAAAATATAAATAAAGTAGATGGTATATTTCTCATATTTGAATTCATTGCTTTTCTGCGTTGTTTGAAAATTTGTCAATATTGTGTTTTTTAGGTGTATAAATTCACTATCCCCTACTAATATAAATGGCAGGATGTGTTAATTACTCATTACGTATTATGAGTCAAAACCTCATTAAAAACCGTCTGGATTTCGTGGATGAAATATTTTGTTCTTGGATTCATGAATTTGCCAGAAATATAAAATCTCTCATTAAATTTCCAACTCGTAGTGCAAATCGCTCACCTTTCAAGCTTCCCCTTTTGCGAATTTGAGATTTCTGTTGCCGAGAGAGCTAAAAACTTCTTTTTGATCGTTCCAATGCACATGGATTTTTAGCACGAGCTTTGCGCGTTTGACTCAGTTCATTGCAGGAAGTAGTGCTTTGTGAGACATTTACATGTTGTCACTGAAATATTATTTCCAGTCAACTGTCATTAGCTTTACATTTTATTTCAGCCCCATTCGGTGTTATCCATACCCATATTACTCTTTCGATTTGAGTATGTGTAACCGATTGTCCATCATTTCTTTGCAATGCAGCAAAACGATCACAAATATAATTCTCTGTTTAGCGATATCGAATTTTATTATAAAAAGTTGCTACTTTAGTTGTTTGGGGGATTTTGGGGGCTTTGAACCTTCAATACCTTTTAATATTCAATCTACTTTGAGGTTTTAGGAATTTATTTTGGCGATTTAAAATTTTCCCTCAAAGGAAACAAACTGAATTTTGTTTATAATTCTCTAACGTAGAACTTTTTTTTTATTTCTTCTATTTATAGGACTAAATCCACTAAGTTCGCTTTACTTGCTGTTTACCATAGTATAAAACATTGGAAAGTGCTACGTGCATTCGTAACTGTCTTCGAACACCTTGGGATAACTGCAGATGTATGCCTTGTTATTAACTGAGTTAAACCTCACTAAATGGTTTAATATATTTGTTTCTCATCACCCACCGGCCACATGACGATTGATCACATGACCATTATTACTAACGTGCATTCGGATGGCAGAAAACAGCTCTTGTGTAGATATATAAACCTGGTTTTTTTTAACCGGGTAGAAATATTTATCATGATCAGCGCCAACTGGACGTTCGCATTGCTAACTTTCCTTTGTTATAGAATACCATGGTAGGAAGCTTGTATTAGCGAACTTGGAAGCTTGTATAGTTTGGCTATATATAAGTCCAATGTCACCCTCCATGTCATGCCTGCTTCAAGCAATTCTTTGGTCAACGGTATGAGTCAAAATCGAATCAAAATCTTTCAATCACAACAGCGTGTCCATACTAATAAATTTATATTGGTAACTTAACTAAGAGAATATAAACTAAATTTTCTCATGCTCACGTGTTCTCGTTGGTGATATTTTAAGGTACAAGTGAAAACATTTCTTCATACCGATTTGGTTTTTTGGCAATTCAATGCTATTGTAACACCTAGCCTTATGGCACATGACATATATTTCGTAATATTTCGATTACATATGTAGTGATTTTCCTCTAAACGCGAAATAATACATTTATTATCATTTTAAGTGTTGCTAACAAATATCTAGGTGTCACACTGAGTCCATCTACATCGACAAAATACCCTGCAAACCACCTCAGGGGTGTGTGGCAGGGGGTGAGTAGGCACCAACATGCATTACACTATACCATATTAAAGTTAGTGTAACTACGACTATTGATGCATTAGCATAAGTCACTAATGCTAGTCACGAGGTGAAGCCTCACAAGCATGCACTACACTACAGATATGCTCCCAATGGAGAGGGATATGTATTTTGCAACTACACAAATGGACAGAGACTCAAGAGTTATGTTGAAAACATTCACGGCGTGCTGTTAGTACTAGGTAACAGTTAATGCTTCAAATATTAGGGAGTACTACTACTACTAAAAGATAAACTACTTATCGACAAACCTAGTTAAAAGTCTCATTGGCAGCTGGTATGATCGTTCGCGGGAAAAATGACATTTTAAATCTGTCCGTTCCGCAGTCTAGTTCCTTAATTTTATTCTCATGATCTGATCTACCGTAGTATGTCAGATTTTGTAAAATATTATTAACGTCGTCAGAGAATAGATCGGTTTGGAATTTACATAATAGATTGAGTCTAAATTTTAATCGACGGTCGGAAAGCGTTTCCATCCCAGTTGCTACAAAAGGTCAGTAACCCTAACGAGTTTATCATAACGGCCTTCAACATATCTTGCCGATCTTTGCTGCACGCGCTCTAAATCAGTTTTCAAGCCTACCTCATAAGGATCCAAAATACTGGCAGCATATTCCTAGTGGGATCTAACAAGGGAGAAGTGGCTGATTTCCCTAACTTTATCGTCACACTTGCCAAGTAATCTTTTAACAAATCCAAATCGACCGATTCTACAGTCTCTAATTTGCTGTTGTTTATGCAATAGCAGTCACATGGACCGTTTCCAAAAATTCATAACATTGCATTTTTCAGGTTTAATTCTAGCTGCTAAGGGTCGCACCACTCCTGTATTGCCTCGAGTCCAGTGTTCGGAAAAAAACATGTTTCAACTTAATTTTGTCCAAATTTCGAATACAGCACCGAAAACTCTTGCCATAGCGTTTGAATCAAGGAAAAAAATTAAAAATATAATTCGTTCATCATTTCCAGTACTGCCATGATGGTGAGTTCTGACGCATAAACAGATGCACTCAACTGAAATGTGGTCTAGGAATTTATTTTGGAATTACTTGAAAATTATTAAAATTTGCAATCGATGACCTACCAGTACTGCTCCAGCCACCGTAAATAATAATTTTGTAATATGCCGGAAGTCGCGTTTGCGATGTGTAAAATCGATTTTACATTTGACGTTTTACAAAGAAATGTCAAGTATTGCTGTTGTTTGTTATGTATTAGCAAAGCTGGCCCATGAGACCTTGTGGCTAGCCCTGTTTTCGCGCCTGAGCTGGGTACACTGTAACTGATATAGTGCCGGCAACATTATTATAATTGTGAAAAATTATGTACTGTGGTTCTAATAATAGCACATGCATAGTGCCAATTGAACAAAGGTTTCCTGAATAACGTCAGTGACTTCGGCTGTTTAGTACCCCCTAATGTTTGCGTTTTGTGTTTATGCACGACAAGAAAAACTCTACCTAGGTCATACTCTAGATGGACAAACGTTGAGTGTAATGAATTCTAAGTATATATTGTGTGAAAGTCTTATCGAGCCTCGAGTCAGCCAGCCTCGGTGGCGGCCGATTAACGTCCTCGCCTGCCAAACTGAAGGTCACGGGTTCGAATCCCGCCTGGGTAGGATATTTACACCTCCCAGGGCATGGTTGTGTGTATTCGTTCATTTAATACGTATGTATTAATTGGCGTCGGCTGTTATATATATAGAAATTATTATTATGTACTGTTACAGTTGTAACACGCCCCTCCGAGTCCCAGGTTTAAAAATTTGTCTAGTTGTCGGAAACTACCAAATTTTTAGAAGTGTTGAAGTTGAAGTTTTTAGGAGTGTTGAAAAGCCTTCACGACTCCATTAATTTCACTATGGAAATTGGGGGTAATACTTTGAACTTTTTAGACTTGACCGTAGATATTAACTCCGGGATACATGAATTTTCAATCTTTAGGAAACCCACTTACAGTGATGTTGTTATACCTAACGATTCGTGTCATTATCACACGCATAAAATGTCGGCATTTCACTCTTTGATACACCGCCTGGTCGCTATTCCAATGCCAATTAAAAACTTTGAAAAGGAATTATCCACCATAAAATTAATTGCAGTTCAAAACGGTTATAAATCTGTTACCATTGACAAAATTCTTGATAGGAAACTTAATAAGCACGCTATGGAGACCATCACAACTATGCCCTCTACATCTCCTAATATTGACAGATCTGCAACATCTTGGCGGAAAATACCATTCCTTGGCCCCCTAACTTATCGGGTGACTGGAATGTTTCCGAAAGATAAAGTAAGACTATTGTTTTATAATATGTCAACAGTTGGCAATTTGTTATTTAACTCAAAACCAAAATTTATTGACAAAGACCAAAGCGGTGTATATAAACTATGTTGTAATATGCCTAATTGCAATTCAATATATATTAGCCAGAGTGGGCGTGCCATAAAAACTAGAGTAAATGAACATATGAAGTGTTGGGTAAGAGGCGATTCAACCTCTAATTTTGCAAAGCATCTGTTAGACTGCAACCATAGCAGTGATTTTAATGTCAAAGTTCTCCACAAACTGTGTAAAGGGAAAAAGTTGGACTTTCTGGAAGATTTAGAAATTTTAAGAGCATGTCGTAATAAAAATGTACATGTGGTAAACGACCTTTTGTACCCTTCCCACTCCTCTCCTTTATTATCAGTTCTCCTCGAGTCAACACGTAAACCCACTGACCTTGAGGAATCCATTTCATCGTTAGCTCTTTCCCCTCCCACCATCAATACGACCTCCTCCCTGCCTTAACCCCCCCTCTGTATAAGGTATAAATAAGCTCACAAACTGTGTATCTTCACCTTTGAAAATGACATAGTGTACATGTCAAAACCTGGGTTGGTCAAGTAAACTTTTGTGGAACATACAACAGTGTATCTTTTATTATGTTTCCTGTCACCAAGTTCCACCAAATGTCGCCATCCAGCCTTAAGTTGATCTTTTTAATGTTTCTGTAGAAACATACATGCATGGGCTTATCGGTATGCTCCTTGAGCAAAGCCTTCTGCTCAGCTTTTTTTATTTCGAGATTGAGGACGTCTGCCTTCAATGAAAAGATGATCGTGTCATTGTCGCTTCCGTCGGATGACGGGTGGAAGTCGAGACCGGTTTCATCCGCTGCCCTCTTTGCCGCCTGGAAGAGAAACGCCCCTGCTCCCGCACTCTCGTGCTCTCTCACAAGATTGAGCATGGGGTCCCTGCCTTTCAACACTCGGCATACTGTACTTAGGACAAATCTGTTGTGGAGACACTCCCGACTCAATAGTCCTCTACCACCTACATTGCGAGGGAGATACAATCTGGCGACGGAAGATTTCGGATGAAGACTTCTATAGATGGTCATCATCTTCCTCGTTCCCCTATCGAGGTTCTGCAACTCGTTGACGTTCCACTTCATGCATCCGAAGGTATACAGCAGTGTAGGAACCGCGAACATGTTCGTGGCAAGAACCTTGTTCTTGCCTGACAGCTCAGAACTCCAGATGTTCCTGAGAGTCTGTCTGTATTTGGCGGTGATCCTTTCCTTCACTGCTGCAACCTCCTGCATTCGGCGCTGGGGGACGCCGAGATATTCATAGCTGTCATCGTCCTCGAGGTGACGAATGACGCTCCCGTCAACAAGTTGCACGTCATCTTTGATCTCCGAAAATCTTCCTCTCGCCAAGTGGATGGATGCACACTTGTCCAATCCGAACTCCATCCCTATAGCCTCACTGTATTCCAGTACGGTGTCCAGGGCAGTGCGAAGGATTTTCGTATTAGAAGCATAAAGCTTCAGGTCATCCATATAGAACAAATGGGTGACCTTATGCTTCCTGTCACCTGGAACACCGCACATGTATCCTCTATCTCGTCGCAGCGTAAGGGACAGGGGTAGGAGGGAAATACAAAACAGTTAGGGGCTCAAGCTGTCGCCTTGAAAAACGCCACGGTGGTATGTTACCAACTCTGTGGAAACTGACTGCTTGCCTGAAGTCAGAACAAAGCGCGTTTTTCAGAGTGGTAACAGGCGTTGGATGCAGGGCACTACCTCTGGGTGGACTTAAATCAACTTCAGGATGGCGATCAAAAGCTCATGCGAAGTGGTGTCAAAAGTCTTCTTGTAGTCCACCCAGGCCATTGATATGTTTCGCTTATGCCGGATGGAATCCTGGCATATGCACCTATCAATGAGCAGGTTATCCTTGCATCCTGCGATTCCACGCTTTGAGCCTCTCTACTATCACACCTCCTCCCACACAGGCTGGACGTGGTGGAGGATAAGGTCGCTCAAGATCGAGGTGAACGCCTTATATACAGTGTTGAGGCAGGTTATAGGGCGGTAGTTCCTTGGATTGGACAAGTCTCCCTTCTTAGGTATCAGAACCGTGCGTCTCTCAGTCAGCCAAGGTGGAATAGGATCTCTACCTATCAGAAAGAACGTGAAGATTCTGGCGAGGTGTTGGTGGGTGGAAGTAAACTTCTTTCACCAGAAGTTATTCTCGGCATCCATTCCTGGAGCCGAGAAGTTCTTCTTCCCAGAGAAGGCCTTCTTCACGTCACTTTCTGTGACTGAAAGAGGTCCACCCACATCTTGTAGGTGGTGGTCACACAACTCTTTAAAGAGGCCTATGGCCGGAGTGTCTCCTTTGAATGGCTTGGACGTTTCGTAGATATCCTTCCAGAAACGTCCAACCTCTTGGACGGGTGGCGGAGATTCAACGACAGGCGGAGTTGGTCGAAAGAGACAGGACGGGTGAAGGTGATAGGTGGAATTTTCCCTCACGGCCCTACTCCTCTTCAGGAGTTTTTTCCGGGCAATGGTGAGGGCTCGTACTGTATCGACCGCGTGGTGCTTAATGGTAAGCAGCACGCTTTTATTTAGTGCGCGATGGTTGTATCTGAGACTGCGCGCTTTGCGCCGAACTTTGGGAGTGAAAGTTCGCCCAGATAAGATGTATTCCATCACACACTGGATTCTCGAAGCCTGTCGTCTCTCCTGCGTGATCTTGGCGCCCAACGGTTCCAGCCTCTTTGCTGTTTTGTCCTCCCAAGAGGCGTTCTTTTGGGAGTGAGCCATAATTTTGGAAGCAGCGTTGACCACGCAATTTACCGTCCAAAGGTCCGACATTTCCGTTTGGATTTCGTCAATAAGACCATTCAACTGGGGCAGGTGGTTACCCCGCAGAGAAATCTTTCGGTGGATGTCTCTCTGCCTAGGTTGTCCATCATTGTTCATGGTGCTTAACAACCGCGATCGTAGTTCAGAGACGGCCTGATCAGCTTCCTTACGATTTGGCCGAGAGACTGACTGACACAAATGTCGTTCTCGCCTCAGGCGGTGGAGAGGCTGCCTGTGTCGGGGAGAGTGGTCTGGTCGGTGGTATGTTCCTCTGAACTGGCGGTTGGTGGGGAGTTTTCGTTTTTCGCAGGTGGTTGGCATAATCGCGTAGTCATTATTATTTTTATTATTATAACTGATTGTTTTAAACGATCTTTTTCTGACCAACTCGGACTTTCATCAGGATCAGGGTCTTAAAATGAAAGTTATTGATAAACACTAGACTTCAATATTGCCGTTTATCAACAGTTTTTATTTTTACAATAAGTTTTCCTCATTATCGTCATTAGCATTGAGTTAAGATTTTAAATTGTATTTCTATTGAAAATAAATGGCAATTTTGTGCATGTATTTTTGCCCCCTTGGTGATTATTCGAATAAAAAATGACGCAGTGGTTCTCTATTTTTCCGTGTGATTGTTAGTTTCCGAGAGTTAATTTTAACGTTTCCTATATCTTGCGGGTAAATTTTTCATATTTTCTTTTAAAAAATCATTTCGGTAGCTGCAAACTAAAAATAAATGAAAAAATAACACGAACCAATCGGATGAAGTAGGAGAAGGGGGAATTACGGCGAGAATTCAATTGTCCTCTTCCCCGACAAATGAGGTTTTTATTTGATTTTTCCTGGCCCGGAGTGAAAAGAAAACCCGAAAAAATGGGATCTGCGGGTGTTAGTCAATAAAACGAGGACGGTGGATTTCGAAGAGACGACACCAATGACGGAGTGGTGACCGCGACTGCGGTTTGCATGGATCCCTGGCGAGGAAACCACCCCTCCCTCCCCTTTGTTGCTTCAACAATCACCCTCCCCTCCCCCCGTGCTCTCTCCGTTTCCCCTTCCCTCATCCATTACCTTTCTTCACTCCATTAGGGACAATTCAAGTATTAAGTACGACACTTTAGTGGGGTAGGGGGATGAGTTTTTCTTACGTTGTCCTAAGTAGGGGGATGAGGAGGTCCGAGACAATATTACTTAAGATTTCTGTTACTTCTGAAATCGTGTTTTCATCACTTTTTAAATATTTTTGAACGAAACATCTTACTTGGCAGGATTACCGCCGTGGCGGTACGCCTGAAATTATGCTAAACAGTTGAAAAATGTATGCGTCCATGCTTTGGGGGGGTTATCTTGTAATCTTACCTTTTATATGACTCTTTGTGGGAAGGCGGGAAATCCTTTTCGCTCTCTTAATGATCGGCTCACGGATCGGCCAAGGTCCGTGGAAACGATGGTGGCTCCATTTCACTTTCCTTACGACATGTGAGATGGAACTAATAAAATGCGGAGCCAAATGAAACGGAAAAAGAGTCGAAAGATACGGGTCAAGAGTCGAAAGAGCCGATGACTAAAATAATAGACCGACAGATCACCACTTGAGAGCCGAAGATGGTCACGCCACTTTAGTGGCGGAGTGGAACTACTAAAAAAGGCGTAATTTTCCGCATTTTATGACGTATTCTCACTTAAGTGAGATGAAAAAATATTGAAATGCATATTGGAGATGCACATTGAATTTGAAAAGATCACGTGCTTTACGAAATCTATATATCACTTGCCTATAGTAAATCGTGAAATGTCGTAAACCGTTATAGTCGGGGAGCAAAAAAAAAAGTTATCAGTTTTTGCACACCTGGACATGGAATCGCCCATATACCTATCTATGTGCATGGTTCCAAAGATTTATGGCAACTTACGTAAGGTGGGGAGAGGAGAGGGGGTGTTCATAAAATGTTACGTTGTCTTACACAAGGGAGAGGGGGAGTAAAAAAGTGGCCAAAATCGCCTTACGTAATACTTGAATGGCCCTTAGGTTTTGCCAACTCCCCCAAAGATCCTCCGGGAGACTCCAAGAACCGGATGGCAGTGTTTTTTTAAATCGGGAGAACAAAGAGGTCAACATTTGGAGCTACTTTTAAAGAGATTCCACCGTGACTGTGTGAGTCAAAACAAATTTGTACTAAATTCCATCTTTTTGTTTAATTGGTTTTTCAAAAAATCCCAAAATGCCATGCGTTAGCTATTGAAAAACAAAATTAAGCTACAAAATATGGAGATTATTCCTCGAATATATTTTTAATTAACTCTTATCTACGTCCATAGAAACCGACTGCAGCGCCATTTCAATAAAGTTACCACATTTTGACTTCAATTATCGCGCTACACCAAAGAGGGTGAAATTCGTCATGAAAAAAATCATTGGACTTGATCGGGATTCGAACACGGATCTCCCAATTTCCGGTCAGGTGTGTTAGAAAGTTATTCCACCAACTGGCTAACGCACCTGACCGGCGATTGGGAGATCTGGGTTCGAATCCTGATCGAGTCAAATGATTTTTTTCATGATGAATTTCACCCTATTTGGTAAGTACCTTCATCTTTGTACCCGTGCGCGTGACTGCGTACCACATCATTTGTGCAATCGCAATGATTGGAAAATATGCATTCAAATATCGCAGTTATTGCCTAATACCTTACAAAATAAGGTGGTAAGATGCCTGTATTTTATTTTTATTAAACTTCTCGGGAGTTTTCCCTTCTTATAAACATTTTTCCGCAGAGGAGCATCTATATTATATCGAAAAATACTATTTTCCCCGTGTTTCTCCTGTTCTCCCACTAAACACCATGTAATTTCAAGTTCTATTTAATAGAAAAATAGCGTGAAAAAGTAACATATTGTTGTTCATATCAGATAGTGGACATTTTTTTCTGTAAGTAGCCAGAATATACATAACATGACATTTATGCCATTTTACCAATTTGAGATAACCAATTTACTTACATTTATGCTCTACTTGTTCCGTCCAGCATGTTCATTACATTCGTCAGTTGTGTAACGGCAGCTATGTTTACCTCAGGATAGGGCCTATGGCTGAGCCCTGGAGAACTTCATTCAGAATACAGTCCACGAGTGAGCGATTATTAGTTTTTAAATTTGCAGAAAGAATGAGTGTTCAGTTTTAAAAAATTCGTAAAATGAAAACAGTAAGAGAGATTTTCACCTTGAATACGCAGTATTATTAAATGAAAACAGACAATTCAGCGGGGCTTTAAAAAAGTGCCTCATCACATTACAGTTATTATTTAGGATCGTTTACTGTGACTTATAATAATGTTAACGTGCTAATTGAAACAAATAGTACACAGCGTGCAAATGTATCATACAATTTCGTGGTTTAAATCATTGGTACATGATGACAAATGATAATATTTGACCAAAATTGAACCAGCTGTTGGTGGAGTTAATTTCTGTCATGAGAAAATGCTGAGGTTCACGCTGCTCACTCATTGAGAATACACAATAATCGTCAATTGTAGTCATGCTTTAAACTTGAACTCCCAGAATCGCCAGAGATTTTTTACTCTAGTTACGGATTTCTGCTGGAATTAACCCTTCAGGAGTTTTATTTTACTTTGAAATTTTACTGCACAAAATTTACCATTATAATTAAGAAGCTGGGGTAGTGTGGTGGTCTGCACATTGAACCGACCAGTCAAAGGTCCGTGGTTTCATTCCCAGTCCAGGTGGAATTTTTTTCTCGAGGTAATTTTACCGTCGTATTTTCGGCCGAACATAAAACCATCATCTACAGGAGTTGCCAACCCTGCGCCCTACGGAGTCAGAGATATACAGTGGGAGATTGAGAGTAGGCTTAGCAAATTAGGAGCAGTAGTGTTATTCAGTTATTTCATTGTCAATGGCGCACCAATTATTGGTCAGTGCATTTATTATTAGTATATTTAATTACGCTTATCACTGACTGACTGACTCTGTAACGCTGTAAGATTGAGCCACAGTAACGAAAACGAATTTAAGCCCTGTGAACTATTTCTTAAAGGAAGCGGTAGACCGGTGATTAGGTGGTGGATTGTGGAGTGGAACGTGTGGAGTTGTATGCCCTGGGGGGTTATTCTGTAACTTCACCTCACGGAACATGACGTCACGGGTCGCTCATTATGTGGCAAATATTAGTGCAAGTGGAGCTGTAATCCGTGCCCGCCAGACGTTGAGACTATCGACTCGTTCATTTCGGCTGAGAATGGTTCATTTTCTGTTCTTTCGGTCGTGGAATTTAGCTCCCAAATGAGTACTTCGAGAGCGGAGTAGCTCAAATGAATAGTTCATTTAAGTTGGTGCTCTTCCTAATGAGCTATTTCGGAAATGGAATTACAGAATACCCCCCTGGTGTGGTAAATATTTTTTCTTTTTTTCATAGCTTCTCTTTTTAGATATTGTGCTTTCTTCATGGTAAATTCCATTAAAATATTTTCACGCAATTTTATACTGTCTAAAGTGATATTTCACTTATTCCGACGAGGAAAGCGAGTTAGATGGAGCCACATTCACTTAAATTTTAAAATGCCGTTATTTTTACCTAAGGATGTTTTTGCTTGGAAAATTTGCGTACCTCAAATGAGGAATTTTAATAATTTAGCGACGCAGCATGAAACTCATCTATGGGTGCCTTAAAACTAACTAGTTTATTCATATTGTCCAGTGACTTTATGGGGAATTTTTATAATTTTTACTGTGGGACATAAGATGAGTGAATGTGGGAGCGGGTTTTTGTGGTGGATAGATTACGGGATCTCCATCTTGAGAACTGGGGTTCGTATCAAGGCATTGCTGTTGTTCTAGTGGAATACTTTCCCAAATGCCGGTCAGGTGTGTTAGCCAATTACACTACCAAGCCACCTTAATTCGAGTCAAATTTTATGCGTAGGTTTATGTGAACTAGGCGTTATCGTCTCAAATACTGCAGCACAGGAGACGTGGTCGTGCTTAATAATCCACTGTCGCGGTGGATAAACCCAACATCGTCGCTTTGGAAAGACAAACTCGCCTTGAGATATTCACCTCAAATTAAGGTGGCTTAGTGGTGTAACTGGCTAGCACATCTGACTGGCAATTGAGAGATCCGGGTTCGAACGCCGATCAAATCAAATAATTTTTGAAGTGAAAACTTCTTATGTCGCGTTGAGCACTTTTGTTGATGGGTAAAAGACATTGGACTCGCGTCACCGTCACCGTCACCGCTACTACATATATGTATAATTACGTATATTCTGTATATACACAGTATACTCGCTATATACACAGTACTTGTGGATGGGTAAAAACCATTGGACTCGCGTCACCGTCACCGTCAAATAAACTCTATTATAATTTTATTCATATTAAATTATATATATATATATAATATACGGTTTAGTTCATTCAATTTGGGTTGCTACAAATATTGTGCCGGATAATATAATAGTCCATACTCGTGCAGGAGAGTGTACTCGATACAAGAATAGTGAAGGTTTGTACAATATAACTAAATTTCTTTTAATACGTTCAATTTGAGTAGCTTATTCATATATACATAAACATAAACTTTGCAGACGATAAAAATCTACCATTGATTGAATTTTTAAATAGTGAGTTTGGTTTAACGATGTCTAATGATCGCAATCTTGGCACAACGAAATATAAAAATACTATTGATGCAGTATTTACAAGACATTTAAGCAAATTCGAATCAAAATTATTCGTTTCTTACTTTAGTTACCATAAGCCTATTGTATCAGTTTTAGATATTGCCGATGATGATGGCGGTGATGATGAAAGAGTTATTGAAATAATGGATGAAAGTTGATTATTCTGAAGTGTACAATTTTTATGTAAAATAATTGTGTACAATAGCGCAATAAATGAATATTTAATTTATTATATACATGAAACTACTTTCTACTGATTAATAAAGCACTTCATCAGAAATTATTCCCTACATTCAAAAATGCTCACGTTATTTCAAGTTTTCACTTCTGTCGGCACTCCCGGAGTGCCTCTTTCTTTTTTCATGGCGAATTTCATCCTCTTGGTTTTTATTCGTTCACTCGCCAAACTACGCTCAAAGGTGAAAATGATCTTCTCTATTGTTGGTGGTCTTCTAATTTGAGCAACAACTTTATTTTAGATTTTCGCTCTTTCTCTCCTCTGCGATGCAACTCCAACGAATCAGATATTGGGGGCTATTTTGTAATCTCACCTTGGGGCCGATTCTATAACTTGGCTGACGTTCGAACGTTAGGGATCCGTTCACCTTCGATCGAGCTCAGTTATTTCGAGTGATGACCAACGAGCGATTTTATAAGGCCGATCGTTCAGTAGAACATGGAACGTTACGGTGTTGTCAGATTTACAGCATATTTCGCACTTGCTTCTCTTCTACGTATGCGCAATGAGCAACAACGTCATTTTAGATTTTCGCCCTTTCTCTCCTCGGCTTGGACGTTATGCAGGCAACACTAAAAGGCATAGAATTCAGTAGGTTGAAGAGAACGTAAAACTGTGAACTGTTTGTCAACAGATAGCTGATGGTGATGCCGAGTTTCTCTCTCTACGAATCCTCTATTTCTTAAGTGATCCTGCTCACCAACCTGCCAAACTATCCTAAATGGTGCAAATGACCTCGGTTATTGGCCGCATTTTTTAGTAAACAGCCATGAGAGTAGGGGCGGCGTGGCACGGGCGGGAAGGCGGGGATTCCCGCCCGGGCCCCGGGCCACGCACTAGGTTTCGGGCTCGGGTCCGTAGGGCCCGGCGGGCCGGGCTCCGAACTTTGAACAGCCAGCAGACCAAACATCTCTGAGTGAAGGTACAATTTTGTCATACGGTACATAAATACCTATGAAATTGTAGTTGAACGCATTTTTAACGCTCAGATTTTTTCAGAACGGGGGTCACAAAAACCGGGCCCCTCTGTACGTGCAGCGGCCCGGGCCCCTGAGCACCCACGCCTCCCCTGCATGAGAGAATCGTGTGAGAGGAAGGGGTAGACCGAAAAAGTCAGGGATGAATGTGGTAGGAGACTGACTAAAGAGGAGGGATATTAAGAGCCTGTTAACATCCTGTCGACCGCCTAGAATAAAGAAGTAGGTAGACTCACCAGTGTCAGAAAAGGTCGCAGGGGAGATAGTTAACTTTTGAATGCGTGCAAAATAATTTAAACAATAGCCTACCAGGTCCACTATGGAATATTGCGCTGTAATGACAGCCGATGTCTTCCAACTCCGTCAAGTCCATCTACGTATTTTGCATTTCATATTCAACTAAGGTGAGTGGGATTCTTATCTCGAAGTAAGTGACTGATATACGAAATCTTTATGATATTTACGCGCGACAGGATTTCATTAGTGGTTCTTATTCGTCGTAATGGTACTGATTTGCTTACAATATTGGTCCTTGGTACACGGAACTTTCTTCGTTTCAACCGCATTAAGAAGTTTTCCAACAGGTTGATCAATCTGATCTTCAGAGTCTACGTTTACGAACCATAGAATAGGTCGGTTAATACGTACATTAAATACGTAAATTAAAAAGTAATGAGACTGTACACGCACCACCTTTTTCTGGATATTTTACAGGCTTCCCTCGTTTTTCCAAGGCCATGAAAACATTGAAGATGAACCCTGATCAGGAAGACTCTCGACTTTGGAAACCGAAGAAAATTTAGAAAAAAGTGCGAGCTCACTCTAGCAAGATCTCATTAATGGATGTATCTACGGATAATCAGCGGTGACCTGTATTCGAACTGTCAGTTTGTAGTTAAACTGTAAAGTTCTCGTGAGATTGAAGAAAAGAGTCCTTCGGTTAAGACCAAGCATTGCTGAAAGTAGAACGCAGAAACGGCAACGCGTGTTGCCACATAGCACACACTATCATGCTGCATTTGACGCAAAAAGAAATTTCTGTGATACCTCAAACCCCTTACTCTCTTGATCTGTCAATGTATGAATATTTCCTCTTTCATAAGTTAAAAAGTAACCAGTCTCATAAATTTATAAACTGACCTCATAACACTTCTATCTATGTCAAAGTTTTTAATTCTGATTATATTTTGAAGAAATATCTCAGTTTCTTAAACGCAGCGCGAGTGCTTACAAATCCGCTCTTCACTTCCAGTTTTGGTCTAAAAACATGGTAATTGTATAGCCGAGGAATTTAATTTGTCTCAATCACTCCATGTACGCACCATTTGTTTGAAGGTAATGATTGTACTGTTTGAATCCCGCGATGTCATTTGACGTTTCCTGATGCCGTTCATTTGTCGAAATATTTGGAGAACAGTGAATGTTTCTGGGAAATACATTATGCATAAATAATCAATCCGAAGAGAAAAACAAAGTCTGGTTAAGTTTTTATTATTACTTTCACTATTCTAGCCATACCGTCTTAATAGGTAAGCTTTATTAATCGAGGAACATTTTAGTTTAAATATATTAATATTTTATTTGGGTGAGATCATATCGATTCTGATAGTTGAAATGACAAGACATTGGTTTTATGGAATGTTTAATGAGAAGTGACAATTTTATCGTTGTTTATGAGTCAATTTTTGAAGGTAAAAATATTGCTAGAACAATGACATCATTGGAATGAAAACCGAAATAACATTGTGTTCCTCTAAGAAATAAACGTGGAAGGAAGTTAAATAACTATGAATTTATGGTGCCAATTATATGACATGAAATGTGTTGCTTCAAGTTGCAGAAAGACTTAGTCTGGGAACTTAATAAAATACAAAGGAAAGCTGCGCGATTCGTCAAAAACAGCTACGGGCGTACTGACAGCGTTACACAGATGTTAAACGAATTAGGCTGGGAACCGCTAGAGACTCGGAGGCTGCGCGCTAGGCTTAGATTGCTTGAACAATTGAGAATAGATATCTTTCAGAGCGACACGGAGAACATCATATTAGAACCCACTATATTTCCAGGTCCGACAGAAACGATAAATTAAGAGAGATATTTTGCCGAACGGATAGGTATGGGAATTCGTTTTTCCCCCGAACAATAAAGGACTATAATAAATGCTAGGCGTAATTTCATTAGAGCGTTTCCTTTTTATCTTTAAACGGCTGGTGTCCTAACACCCCCCGCCACACGCCTATTGAGGCGGCTTGCGGGGTAATATGTAGATGTAGATGTAGAAGTTACACTACCTATATCGTATCTTCCATAGGGTAATTCAATTGAAAATAAAAGTTAAGCTATAATCTGTGCTATACGTTACTATTCTGGTTCAGTTTAAGTATTTGAAATTACGGCGCTGTAGATGGAAACATAATTAACCTGATCATGTACTGCGTATAAATTAATGTAGGAGCATAAATTTAGACATTGCGTAATGAAGAGAAAATGGCCGTAAGCTTGTTAGACAACATAGCCAAACGCTCATTAGGTTTCCGCTCTTTGATCAAAAGTCGTTTGGTCAAGGTAAATAATTCACGGTGCATACTTAATCGCCTTTAATAACCTACCAGATGAAGACTCAAATAGGCGCTGCCGTAGCACCAAACTTTTCTGATTACCTTCGGGTAATCCCTATCTAAGCGCAATTTAAATATAACAGGATAGTAATATGAAGCAGATTATTAGCCAATGCTTTAAGATTGAGTGAGAGATGATCTATCGCTTTGGACGTTTCCATTACTTTTCGGACACGATTTACCTTTTTGCGTCGAAGGTGTTCCATCTCCGCTTTCCTCCGTACTTCGGCTCCTGAGTTGAGCCAAAACAAGATCTCCTGCTGAATCCCTTATTACCCTCACCCAACCCCTGGAACCCCTAGGAACACGGGGCGATGTGAATATTTAATCAGCCAATGGCATATTGCACTTAGGCCGCTCGCGAGTCCGACCGGTCCATCATCTTCTTCCCCTCTCATACGCACGCTGCTACGCAACCGAATATTCATTGGCTTCGGGTTTCCCGGGCTAAGACTACGAGACGAGGTGGAGGAGGAAGTCTTTGGAAATTCAATACCGAAAATTCAATAACTTGTCCATGTCTCCGAGTCAATACAGATCTTTGCCCGGCGCGAATCAATGATTCGGAGGTCTACTGAATAATATCACATGTACCCTTGATTTCGGTATTGTAATTTTTGGCGCTCTTATACTGCATCAGAGTAATATTTCAAGGCTCTATTTCATGGGTTGCGGATGCCCATCTAATACATAAAGTAGAGTGCTTATTACATAAAGTGCTTGTTTGTAATCTTTGGGCAGGTTTTTACAAGGGTTGAAAAGTAAATAAAAATCCAAGTACAAATCCAATACATTTATAAAATAATATTTGTTTGCCTGTAATCATCAACTCGACACATTTCTGTTTACGTTACATGTATTGGAGGCAATTTGGTGATATTTAAAATAAGATGTTTTCACAACGAAGGAGGTATTTTTCATGCTTAATTGAAGACATGGCCGTATTCTTTAAAAATGGTGTTTTTTCCGTGCTCAGACATTGTTATATCACGATTAATTCCAGTCCATTTTACTTTATCTTTATACCAATGCATATAATATTTCGATGAAACACACATCTTACTTGGTGAGTTTACTATTGAGTGAACACAAAAAACGGTACAAAGAAATTAATGGAGAAGGAAGGAGAGCAGGTGATAATGCAAACATTTAGACTTCTTAGAGGACTTCATTTTAAGGTCAGAACTAAATATCACTTAAAAAGTAAGCTTTATTTTACTCCTGTGAAACGCGGGGTAATTTATCTGGTCATTAAATAGAAGTTTATTTGTAATTTTTGAGGTGATGTAAATATAAATTTATTTTAAATGAGAAAAAGAAAGAGAATGATGCCGCCGACAAGTTCGATTACGAGTTTTACGAAGTTTTGCGTAGACACTTGGAAGAGTAAAATACATTCGGTGGTTGCATGTATTTTTTGCCAAGAAGTGAGTTCTAATATTCATAATTATTGTTTAATGACAAAAATAAGGAAAAATGTTATTAAATATTAATATTCTTCATCATCATAAGGTATTCAATGGCTGTGTTTTTTCATGAATCATTGATATGGTTCAGGATATATGACTTAAAGTGGGAATAAAAATTTGAGAATAATATTCAGAATTTAGAAAGAAATGTGAACATACAGTCGAGATGGGGATGAAGCAGTAAATGCATTATCATTTTTCTGTTGTATCTTGCTGTATCGTAGAGAGGAGATTTAATATGCTTGTCTAGACAGACACGTAAATAAGCCTTTTAAATATTTGATGGGGTTCAATTTCCTCCACCCGTAATGGAACGTTTTTAAGCTTCTTGCTTTCAGGTTTATGTTAAATATTTTAAGAGAATTTTCCACTCTGCGCAAATTCACGGGCCTTTGACTAAGTATGGAAAATACCCATTTCTCGTAAAACAAAACAGAGCATAGGTTTTGGTTGTAAGTTACAAGGCTTTCCTTCACGAAAGCACTGAAAAGAACACACAATATGTTGAGGCAAACAAGGCAATAAATAGGAAATCGTTCATGTGAACATGTCAAATTTGTGAATAAAGTGTTTTTTTAAATTGTGGTAGAAAACACGTTATTCATCCATGAAGGTCTAATGGCCATGAAGGTTCATGTGACCTGAATATATTTCGGAATTGGTAATAAAGAGCTTGGAAGCGTGAAAGAGCATAAAAATAGAAAAATTGATTTGTTCCCCAGCTAACAATAGTTAGAAATTCTTAAATATATTGTGTCCCCCATCATGCAACTTAATTTAAAAAATCTTGAGCGTTCAGACGGTATCTCCACAAAACGCAGTCCAACTTTAGCCCCAAACGATTGAAATCAAGGAATCGGCGTTTTTTTTGTACGTTCGAAGTAATTATATCGTAAGTGCCTCAGTAGTTGCTATTGTATGAATAAATGTTTGAGTTGTTGCACTGCTGGTTTTATGCTTAAAAACGGAGCTTGGGATTCATTTATTACTCATCCACTATGTATGGATTTTATTGACTGAGTACCGAAGCTGATGGTCATCACTTTACTTTTGAATTGAATTCTGTTAACAAATTTGAACGCCTGTCAGATTTATGTCTCTGTATTTTAAAAGCAGGCGATAATAACCTGGATGAGAGCTCATCAAGAACTGGTATCATGTTGGCGCATGTGTGTGTCTGTGTAATAAAACATTTACTGTCATGGTTGATTTTTGTAGCTTTTACCAAAGCGTTTTATTTTCTTTCACTAGGCTTTCTTAAGCACTTATTTGAGTTTCTTTGAAAAAAAATGCGTGATGGAAAAAATGAACACTCTTTTCGAGTAGGCGGAACCGTTATTTTCACTTCATGATTTTTTATTGCATTTCATTTATAACTTGTTGTGTTCTAATTCTAGAATTACGTCATCCCTTAATTTTCAAGGGGTTTAAATCATAGACATTTGAAACTTGATATCAAGCCTTCCCCAAAGCGGAGTGCTGTGCTGGTTCCCACAGAATCCCCAATGCAATTAATTCCTCCGACCAAGTTTCTGCGTCTGCAGCTTATTGTTCAGAATACTTATTCGAGTGAAGTTGGACGTGGACCCAGATCTTCACTATCCTGTTTTTGGAGTTATTCCAGGCTGTTTATTTGTGACGATGTCCCAATCTTTTGCGATATTGCTCCCTCGTGTAACCATGTAACTAATCGGCTTGAAATGTTCTTCAATGGAGAATCTCCAACTATATAAAATTCCTAAAAACTTGTGGCTAACAAAGCAGTTTGCTTTCTTGTCACTATCTTCCTCTAAGGTTATAATACCCTTTTAAGTTGTTAATTATCATCACATCTTCTTATGTCTAACCTGCTTTATTTTTCACGTGAGGCATCTTGAAAATCGGCGCAGTTTGAGGTGGGATTGCAATGAATTAAAAAAAATGTTTCTTTATTATTCGGAAAGTATGACATATATTAGAAACCATGTGCCATTCACAAGGGAAGGTTGAGGGAGTAAAAGAGACCAATTATGTTAGAATTACATGCAGAAGTTGGTCTCTAAGTACGGCTACAAAATGACGCGTTATTACCGACGTAAAATCAGTTTAGATCGACATAAAATCAGTATAGATCGACGTAAAATCGTATGAAGTGTTAACAAGGTGCTTCATTTCAAAGATATTAAATCGTTACAAGGGAAAAAAATCACGAAAACTGTATCAAAAAATGTGAGACATTTAAGTTGTGAAATATTGAAAGTTTTTCCTTAAGTTTCTCCAATTTGCGAGCAGAGTTTTTCATTGTCTAATTTTCCTAGAAATGCTTTCTTGTGTTAGATTGGGATCCTCTAATTCATTTACGAAACATGGGAACGACATTCTTCCCTGGCAATCCATGTTCATTTGAGAGGATTAATGATTCTTCCAAAAGTCTTGGGAGCTGTGAGCGTTATCAAGTCGAGAAGGCGTTGCTGGGAGATTATCTCTAATTGCGCGCTTGGAAGGGTGGCGAAGATTTCTGGGGAACTTTAAGCCCTCCCTCACTGCGCTCGTGAGATGGGCGTCATGTTCTTTCACTGGAATCGGGAGTCGCTGCTCATTAGTTTGAGGAACGTTCATCAGTTCCAGCTGTTTGTCACTTGAATAATCGTCTTTCAAGTCGAAGCCTAACTGCGTTTGATTCAATGCTACACATCAGCCTAATCACGAGAAAACATTGGCTCTATAAAATACGATTCCAGCTACCATCAGGAGGCCCTGTATACATCTTAACTAGGATTTCCCCATCAACTTTTTTTTAAATCTACAGGCCATTATTTTTTCAGCCTGAAGATAAATGAATTGAGATCCTGACTATTCTACATTGCCAGCCATTTTCCACGTTTGCGTGTATCTTTTAATGCTTACATAACTATTGAAATAAGATGCATTAGCGTTCCCCCTCCAGTTCGTGCTGTCGAATACGCTGATGCTTATCCTTCCATACAGAGGAAGTTTTTTTACCGTAAAATATTTGTACTATTCTTACGTTTTTCCCATGCAGGCACATTTTTAATTGCAATAAAATAAAAATTAGTCATGTATAGTACATTGCACCAAGCATTCTGAGCATTTTTAGATTATCATCATTAGTCTTCTATCCGAGGATTGATTGACAGCAGCTCTCCATTCTACCCTCCTCTCTGCCAACTACTTCATTCCCACATACTTATTTACTTTAACCTCCTTAATGATTTGTTTGTCGTATTCCATTCTTGGTCTTCCACTACTTCCCATTGAATTCCCCTTCCAATATTGTTTTCATTAGGCTGTTTGGTCACAAAATGTGTCCAATAAGTTTGGCTCGCCTTCTTTGTAGAGTTGCCATCATGCTTCTTTTATCTCCAGGTCTTCGTAGGACTTCTTTGTTAGTGATTATCTCCGTTCATTTAATCTTCCTCATTCTTTCGTAACACCACATCTTAATTGCTTCCAATCTCCTTTGCTCTGTCGCTGTTATTGCCCAGGTTTCACTGCCATAAAAAAGCATGCACCAAATAAATGTTTTAACAAAGCGCTTCCTTACTTCCAGGCTTGTGCTACCAGCTATCAGCAGACTCTTCTTCTGGTAGAATTCCTTTATTGCTTGGGCTATTCTGCTCACAATATCTTTCTTGCTCCTCCATGGCGATCCTGCTTCCCAGATAACAAAATCCTTCCACTTGCGCGAGTGTTTGCTGCCCAAGTTTAACGGTTATCCTGTCTACTTAATTTTTTCACAAACCATTACTTTGGTTTTATTTACATTAAGTAACAGGTGTAGCTATAATATTGTTATTGAGGCTATAATTGCTCTAAAATAATATCATAGATTTGGTTCATGAATGTGACAATAACGTAAGTAAATAAGTAATGGAATTTTTATACCTTTACGCCGCGCATCCAGTCGTACCCTCTCTGATTCATATGGTGCGAATGCTAACGCAATTATTAAACTATGAAAGGTAAAATAGATGAACCAATATGCTGTGAATAATTCAGTGAAAGTGGCACTGAGTATACCAAGGAGGTTAGAAAAGAAATGGAGGCGACATACCACTTGATTCTTGAAACCAATTCCATCATTGCTGTCAGCACAGTTTAGACCTTCCTTTAGGCTTACGTGTTCGGCGGTCGCTTTCGATTTTCGTCAAATTGAAGTTAAAAACCACAGACCAGGCGATGTTTTGTGACTGGTTTGGCAACACCTACTCGGCACAAAACTCTTCCCAAGCACCCCTATTCTTGCTTCACTTTCGCCCATGAGCGTTCACAGTCATGCCTCCTCCATTTCATTTTAACCTCCTTGGAGTAAACAAAAGTTATATTTCGGAACTGGTACGTATGTATGATGCATGTAGTAGGCAGATCGTCGCGTGAAACTCATCAATGAAGATGATATCGTTTCCTGTTCTATGCGGAAGGCATGGTGGAAGGTATTGTTTTCATTGTTTAACGATGCATGCTTTTTTCATTCTTTTGTATCCATCTACTTCTTTAGTTTTCTCTTACATATTTTTTTCTGTTTAATCTGTATGACTGTTCGTTTTGATTGCTTTAGTACTTTTCGGCGATATAAAGGCCTTACAATAGAATAGAGTTACCTGGATCGCAAAGCTGATTTACGTTAGTAATCTGAAAATCTTATTTGATGGTTAATCTTATCTAGTTTGTTATTTCATTCTTCCGGTATAGTTTTGCTCCTTAAATTTTGCCAGGGTTACTTGTCTTACCTCCTTGGTTATTTTTGTCGGGTCGGAAGAAATTATTCAGTTGATATTTATCATCAGAGCTAAGAGCTTTCCATGATTTCAAGTTATTGGTATTTGAGGTAGTATTCTGTGGCCTTCAGCTAGTTTACTCTACGTGAAACCATCAATTTATAGACCGGTCCACCGGAGTCAGACGTCTTTTGTATCCGCCTTACTGAGGAGCAGACCCTTAATGGACCACCATTTGTTTGTCCCCTAGCCTTCGACCCAACCGTCATGGGCGGACCCACATGAAGAAATTACTATAGCTCTCACCACTTCAGATTTGGGGGTCATGGGAACGTGCGCTTGGGAAGTCCATGAAGAAGAAAAATTAGTTCCAGCCCGAACCGATAAGGACTCAAACTTGACTGAAGCTCGGAGAACAATCGGATACCCTCCAAGGAATGTCAATACACCTTCACCGCTTACTCATGCAGTCCACTTTCTTGTCCTCGCTTTTCCCATTTGATTCGGGCCGCGCACCGTGCCAACGACTGTTCATATGTTTGCTCCTGTGACAATTCGAAATCGAGAATTGTGCCTTCGACAATCAGTCGGATATCAGGGTATATTTCCACTGAATAAAGCTAACTTTCAGAAAGTTTTTTTTCGACCTTTTTGGAAAATTGAATCAAAATACTAATGATCAATAAATGTTTAAAAGTACATCGCCGCAGGTCCAGATAGCCCTATTGATCTCGCAGAGTCGAAAATATTTGGCTTGGTTGCCCCGTAAAAAATCAGTACAGCAATAGCATTGAAAATAGAATTTGGAACCTCACTGAGTTATCTGCGGGTTTGTCTTATTTTCTCATTTGGTTTATGCATTTTTTTCTCAATCCATTCTTATCTCCTCCTAATTTCCGTCGGCCCCGGTGGCGGCGGGGTAAAGTCCTCGTCTGTTACTGTGAGGGACGTGGGTTCGAGTCCCAACTGGGTGGAATTTTCCCCGTCCAAGGCGTGGGTGTGTGTTAGTCCAAGAAGTTAATTGTAAGAGAGTACTGTAAAGACCTAAATTAAGATTAATTATTATTTTCTTGGGGTATTATGGGCGATCAATTAATTAATCACGAAATTAACAACGATTAATGACATTCGTTTTGCGAAAATGATTCATATTTTTGGATGAAACTGCATGTTGCTAACATTTATTTTAACTATATAGACTGTTAGCGTTGAAAAACTTTTATTATACATAAATATTTAATAGATAAATTTTATTCATAGAAAGTGATGGGAGTTTAGCCTTGAAGATTATTTGATTTGATTAAAATGAGGTTGTGCAAACCATTTCCCCTCCGGTAAAGTTTTTTATTCACGCGGCTCGAAATTAACGTCAAAGTGTCATCTGTTGGTAAATGTTACGTACATTTAAGCGCGTAGTTTCTACAGGGATACACTATCACAGTTATCTATGGAGAGGTGTAGACCACAACAGGGAAAGGATTAGATTAGATTAGATTGTTGTTGGGGGGGGCCTTCGTCAGGAGCCCGGGCACTTAGACCTTTCTTGGTCCATTGTGCCAACCCCATTCCTGTCTGCCACTTGCAGACAGGGGACAAGAGTACCTCGGTAGAGGTATGGAGGATTGGCCTCCCCCTGCCTCACCCCAGTACCAGGTATAGAGGATGTCCTCCCTCCAACCGGCCCGGTTTGGCCTGGCCTGGCCTCTCAGGCCTGCCGGTATAGGTATGGAGGGAGTATCTTCTCTCCATCCATGCCTGGTTGAGGTATGGAGGAGGGTCACCCATCCAACCACCGTCCGGGCCCAACGTTGCTTAACTTCGGTGTTCTGATGGGAACCGGTGTTTCAACGTGGCTAGGCCCTTGCCCCACAGGGAAAGGATAGTTTCCGATTAATACCTGTTAGTACGCATTTCCTGTGAGATTATTTGATTAGTTTTAAACAATGCTAAAAAAAACCTACTAAGCTTAAGTATTTTGAAGGCTGTTTTTAGTGAGAGAAAAAAGGACCAACAGCAATTTACAAGCAGCTCCAAAGATAACACATCAGATCCATTTTAGACCACTCATGATTGTGAGACCTTCGCTTAGAGACGCGAGTAAAAATCTTGACTCCTGTGACGAATCAAATTGAGGCCTTTGGAGAGGAGAAGCGGGGGATGAAACTAATGCGGTGCAATTTAAATTGCGGTTCCCGAACTTGTTCAGATTGCGTACCCTATTGAGATCACTATTTTCTTAAATCTCCAAAATTTCCTCAATCAATTAGAGCCTTCCTGCGTGAAAATACACTTACCTCACTTCCTCCTTCATTTTGCGTTTTTAGCGCACCCTTGTACCACCTAGCTCTCGTACCCCCCACAGAGTACGTAGAACTCACGTTTGGGTACCGGTGCTTTAAAATAAAATAAATGGTTTATCAGCTCTAGCAAGTTATGGAGTCGAAAAAAGTTAGGAAAATAGATTTCACCCGAAAATGGAATTCAGTTTTGTTGGAAGTCATTATCTTGGTCTCCACGAGTGTAATGCTGTGATAAAGGCGACACGCCGAGATTAGTGAGGAGTTGACTCATTTCGTCGCCCTTGCTTTCGCTCGAATAACCGCCAGAAGCTCTCATACGTGTCGCCTCGTGCAGTCTCCCACGCTGTGTGAGTCACCTTGCACGCAACAGACGACGAGCCGCGTGAACGAATAAATGGCATCTGACCAAGGGGGCTATTCTGTATGTTCTCGGAATTTCCGAGTCTCGGAAAGTGAGGAAATTTTGACGTCACAGCCTCTACAATTTCAAATAGGGCCATTCAAAAGTTGAGATTTGTCGGGGGAAGTGACGTCAAATCCACGGATTTTCCAAGATTCGACCATGTCGAGTTCTTACTGCATAAGGCCCCTGAATACTCCGCGATGGGAAATGCTCTCCACGGCGAGGAACTAGAACATGCGATTGATACGCGACTCCGTATACATTTCTTTGGGTGTATTTCTGTGTTAGAGAGGCGTGACATGATCCTCAGGTCGAATAATGCCAGCGGCAGGTATCAAATTGATATCCCAACACGTTTTGCTTTCGCCAATGTTTTTCACCTCGCATAATTTGCTGTATTATTTTCGGTTTGTGACCGTAGTTGATAAACCACGAAGTAAGACTTATCTTGGTATAAACACAATCTGAGCATTTGTTGCATTAGAGACGTTATCTCACTCTAGTTAGGCCTCATCTATAGTGTGCCGCAAAGAATTCGGGACCCCGAGGAGAAAAAAATACAGGTATTCTTGGTACTCCCGTCAGATCTTTATTTCGTGAATGCGAAATTACATACGCTACTCTCGTTATTGGGAGATCCTTTTTTTTGTTTGTCGGAAAGAATGTTGAAATTATAGAAAGAAAATTACGCTATGCATAACATTTATTCATCATAATCATTAGTACAAATGGCTAACCTATGAATAATTGGTCGATGGTGACTAATATTTTCGGCTTTCCAATGTTAATTTTATATTTATTGTGTTATTAACGTCTAACTCACTTTCTCAGCTCTCCGTAGACACCTCGATCACTAAAATCGATCAACTCGCTTACGGAGATACAACTGAACTGAGCGCACGCCGTGACCACATAAGCCCAAATTTAGACCCCCACGCGCAACGCTGTGACGTCACCGGGCAACCCTCCCTCCGCTCGCGACAAACCATTTCCGGTAGTCGACGAAACGAAATATCCAGTAATAGTTTTAAATAATCTGTAATCCTTATAGTTTTTACACACGAGGCCCTCGAAAGTACACAAATATTGGTCGCGGCAAAAACTTACATGACACCGAGAACGAACCATAACATGTTCATTCGCATTCACATCAAAATTATAATCACGAGCTCAAAATACAAAGAAAACCCGCACGCTTCTTTAGAATTTGCGGCGAGTGATCATGTAGGTATTACAGCTGGTGGAAGGAATAGGTTGGTAGCCGCTAGAGACTCGGTGGCCATACGCTAGGCTAAGATTTCTTTGGAAATTGATGTCACGCGAGATGAACTAACGAGCATATAGTTCCAAAAATGCCTTCTTTTCATGCACCTTTAATGACTACCAGAAATACAGACTGAGGCACTAATAAGAAACTCGGTTAAAACCAGGGATGTGATCCTGTACGTAACTAAACGTAAGGTTTCAAACCGGCTCGGCACAGTAGTTTATCGATAAAGTTTCGGACCGGTACGAAACTTTACCATTTCGAAAATGTTTCGCACCTGAAACCCTTTAAGGTCACTTAACTCCTTTAAGGTTTCGGATTGAAAGAACGAACTCTGGCGTTCAGGACTTCATTTTTTAGATTTGGGCAATTTCTTACTTGCTTTCGTCCATATATTGCCCATTTCATTAATAACCTAAATGTAGATAAAATATAATTGAAAATTTCTCAGAAGCGTAGAAATTACAATAGTTTTAATTTATGAAGTGCAACACTACTTATAACGGTGGGGGGTAATCTCGCGAAAGCCTAGCGTCACGCGGCACCTGACTCCCGGACGGATCGACTGTCGAGTCGTTGTGTGGTTACGTACGTACAAGCGCTTCGAATTAATTCACAATAATATCACTAGAGAGATATAGTGTAATGTCATGTGAATATTTTGTCTATGTTTTTCATGTAAATATCATTAATGCATAAATGTGTGTCATATTAATAGTTTTAGAAGTATAATTTAATTATTTATGCTCATTTATATATGATACTGTGTACTTCCCACTGTCAGGCGTATCCATACAAACTGTTCCACTTCTGCCGGACGTCGTCCCGCGACGATCACACCTTTTATTTTATTTATGGATATATTCATCTGCTGTGGAATTAGTTTTATACATTATTGGATGAACCAATTGTTTTTCTTCTTGTCGCGTATTTTATGCAAACTTTTCTGGATTTCCACTGTCGATATTTGGGTGACTTTCATAGCTATTTGACTAACCAGAAGCGAAAAAAATTAGCGGTGAATGAAATATTGAGTTGCGAGAAGAGAAGAAGAGGAGCTGTACTCGCGTGCGATTGGCCAGCTGTAGGTTAACTGGGAGACGTTATTTCACAGGTCTTTTTTTTCTCAGAAGTGAGTTACTACACCAGGAAGTGTCTTTTTAACTCTCCAGGTGTAATTGAGTCTTAAAGCTTTAAATGCCCATCCAGCCGTACAAAGTATTGGAGGATTACCTGATAAATTAAAATGGAAAATGCAGGCACTAAATCACGACCCTTGTCATTTCATCTCCTCCAGTGGGTCGAAACTAACACCGTTAGAGGGCGAACGCGAAGGCGGATATTCGGGGAATTCGAGAAACGAAGCTACATAGACGTCACAGTCGTCAGCAGGCAGTCACCGTGAACGGTCGTATGCTACGCTCCCAGTAGTGAAAGCGTGTATTTCGCAATGCCTGAAAACTGTGTTGTGTGTGCCAAGCCATCCAAACGCACGCAGAAGACTCTTACATGTGGTAGCTGTAGTGCAGTTCACCATCTCTCCTGCACTAATCTCACCGATGCTGATCTGCAGGAATTAGAGGACCTGGGAAAATCCTGGATCTGCCCAACCTGCAGTTCGGAAAATCGCAGCAAACGGCGGGACGACACACCCGTCGGCTCACCGTCCTTAGCTCAACGGACCCCAGCTCCCATGGCATCTTCTGATGGTATGCTGAAAGAGCTGCTGCAGCGTGTCACCGACTTACAGGATGGTCAACGTGAGTTCGAGAGATCCATTAAAGCCGAACTGTCCTCAATAAATCGTACTCTGTCACAGTGGCAACGCACGATCGAAGAGCATACAAAGAGCATTGCATTCCTTAATGAGACTCTCAATTCAATTAACACCAAAACTGATAACATAGTTGAAGAAAGCAAGGCTTTGCAAAAACGTACTGATTACTTAGAAATGCGCTTAAGTGCTACAGAGCAGAACTCCCTAAGGAATGTCGTGGATATTCATGGAATTCCTCAAAAGAGCGATGAAAAACCTGAGTCATTAGTCTGTCAAGTGGCATCTCTACTTGGAGTCAATTTAACCCCTAGTGACATTGACTATTCGTATTGGGTTAGTGCCCGGTCAAACAAGAATGCCTCCCCTGCTCCACCTCTCTTAAAAGTTCGGTTTCTTCGGTACAATCTCGTGTGTGAGTTTCTTGCAGCACGACGTGCGAAGAAAAACTTCTCCACAAAAGACCTTGGCTGCGATGACCATCATACTATATACATCAACGAATCTCTCAGCACCTTCAACCGTCGACTATACTCCGCTGCTAAGGAATTAAAAAAGCAGGGTAAATTGAAATATCTGTGGGTTCGCAATGGGTCGATCTTTGTTAGGAAAGAAGACGGGGGACGGAGAATCACTATACGTTGTGAAGCCGACTTCGAGACTTTATGAGATGAGGTTGGCAACGCAGTTGATACTTCTGACGGTGATACGGGGATAAGTCTACCTGAACCTGTGAAACCTTCGTCTGCTCAATCTCTTCGTTTGTCCCTCGTGAACTGTCAGTCACTACTACCTCACTTTGACGAATTTAGTGATCATTTTGTGCTGAGCTCGTTTGACGTTATCTGTATGACGGAAACTTGGCTAAAACCAGTTGTGTCTGATGATATGGTGAACCTAATGGGTTACAATTTAATACGCCATGATAGGACTGGCAAGAGAGGTGGCGGTGTAGGTGCCTTTATTCAACAAAGTTTGAATTACTCCGTCTTAGCTACTTCCCCATCCGAGTATTGTTTTACAACTGAATTTATTATTATAGAAATTTCTGGATCTGTTATGTCAAAATTATTGTTAGCTATAGTATATAAGCCACCTAAAATTACTTCTATCACCGATTTTGAATCAACGTTTCTACGGTTTTATCCTACATATAAAAACATCATTATTGTTGGTGACTTTAATGTGAATATGATGAATCCTGAAAGCTATGATTGTTTACACCTGAAGAATTTCTTTCACTGCAACAATCTTCACCTGGTCTCTTCGCAACCTACTCACCATACGCTAAATAGCCATACCTGCCTGGACCTCTGTGTTGTGGATGACATGGAGAAACTAACGCACTTCTCACAGTCACCAGTGCCTTTTTTATCTGCTCATGACCAAATATCCCTTTCGTACAATTTTACCTTTCCTTTTGTAAAACTCCCTACTTGACCCACTGATCAAGATAACTCTCCTCTTTATTCTCCTCCACCTAATTTTCTCGATCCCGCTGTACCGTTTTCTGACAAAAATTTCTATTTTCAGTTTATTACTCCCGAAATGCTAAATAAATTTATCTTTCGGTCCAAATCCAACTCTACTGGTGTGGATGAGATATCATATACCATGATAAACAAGTCTTACAAGGTCACTATGCCATTTATTCTTGACCTTCTTAACCATTCACTACTATCCTGCAAGTTTCCTACCCAATGGAAGTCCTCTTTGGTAACACCAATAAAAAAGGTCAAAAATCCTTCAAACCCATCTGATTACAGACCAATCTCTATACTGTGCACCATCTCCAAAACTCTAGAACGTATCGTCCATTCGCAAGTAGTTGAATTTCTTTCCCAGGAAAACAGTTTTGACCCATTTCAATCGGGATTTCGTAATAATTTCTCCACTCAGTCTGCTTTAATAAAAATAACGGACGACTTACATCATGCCATAGACAAAAAAATGGTGACAGTGCTGGTATTATTTGATTTTAGTAAGGCTTTCGATCGAGTAAACCACACTATACTACTTGAGAAACTGAAAAAACTTAACTTCTCGTGCTCCGTGCTAAATTGGTTCTACTCTTACTTAGTTGGCCGTTATCAAGCAGTGAGAGATAGTCAAGGTAATCTCTCAACTTGGGCAGCAGTCACCACTGGTGTACCCCAAGGGTCTGTCCTTGGCCCCCTATTATTCTCTCTGTACATACTCGACCTTCCTAAATGTCTTAAGAACACCAGTTACATGCTCTATGCCGACGACCTCCAAATTTATCGCAGCTGTTGGCCATATGAAATTGACGAGGCAGTATCAAAAATTAATGAAGACATTTATAGAATAACCGAGTGGGCCACGCGTCACGACTTCATCCTAAACTCAAGTAAAACTAAGGCTATTATTATCGGTAGTTCCAGGATGCTACGTAACATTAGCCACATTACGACTACCAGTATCGTGGTTAATGGTATCCCTATTCCATACTCCAGTAATGTACATAACCTAGGGATGACGTTGACTGCTAACTTATCATGGGATTGTCATGTAAATAATATTTCTAACAAAATTCATTCTATACTTTACCAGTTAAAAGTTCACAGAAACTTACTCCCTTTTAATACTAGAAAAACACTTATATCGTCGCTTATTTTCTCTGTAATAGATTATTGCTGTCTTGTTTATAACGACCTCAACGAAGAAAATAACCTCAAACTTCACCGGGCCTTAAACTCCTGCCTTAGGTTCATTTTTGACCTTCGCAGGGACGTCCACATCACCCCCTATTATAAACAACTAAGATGGCTCAACGTCAAATCCCGTAGAGAATACCTTCTGGGATCCTTTTTGTTTGTCCTATTTAAAAACAAATCACCCAAGTATCTGCATGATTTGTTCCTTAGTTGTCCCTCTGTCTCCACAATGTCCACTAGGTCTGATCCTAATCAATTGTATTTTCCAGGGCATCGCACCACAGCATATAATAAATCATTTCTTGTAACAGCTTGTCACATATGGAATAAGATGCCAACTGACATTAAAAATTGTAAATCTGTTAAAACATTTAAAATGAAATACCATGATTATTTACTTTCCCGGGTATAACATAAGTTACTCTTATTATTATTTTTTTTCTTCAAATTTGTGTTCATGTTATTATGGTTCCTTATTCATTGTATCATTTTTCTATTGTTAGTTATTAATACATGAGTTTTTTTTTGGTTAATTTACATTTATAGAATGATAAAAGTTTTTCCTTTTGTATTTGAAAAGTTTGAAATGATGAAAAGTTTGTCCTTTTGTACTTTTAAAAGATTGTGCCTGCAAAGTGTTTTATTATTATATTTGTTCTTTTGGATTTTTGTCCTGAACAATAAATATTTTTCTTACTTCTTACTATTTCACTTTTCAAGGTTGGAATCGATTATTTACTTCTGCAGCCCAATCTTCTTCCCCTCAGGGTTGGGGGAACCACAAAAATCCCTATCTTGTCTCGGCCGAGTGATTTAGCGTCAATTCGCTGTCAATCGGCCTTCAACCTGGCGAAGCTCTCGGAATAAGATATGGGTACCGCGGCAGCCCGGATGGGAAGCATTATTCTCGTCAAACCCTCCAGTCAAATTCGTCGCCGTCTTGCGCAGGAGGAGGAAAGTCAAAGAACTCTCGGCTTCCGTCTCTCGGAATGGTGGACGAAAATACTAAATTGAAAATTGCTTAATTTCCCCCTCCCCCACAGATGTCTCAGGCTGCGAGGCATTAAAAAAAATAAAGATTGGAAATGTGAAAAATGTGCATTGAATTCTAATTCGGGGTTAATTGAGTCGGGTTTCGAACTTAATACCACGGTAATAACTGCCTTACGAAAGAAATAACGTCAATGTCACATTCGTGTGTCTACCTCTTAGATTATGTAGTATTTGTGCCTGATCAACTGGGAATCTCTCATTTTCTGTTCACTTTTTTCCGTTCAACAGTTGCAGAGGGAGGCTAAAATATTATGTGAATAGTTTCAGGCTTGACTTTGTGGAACTCTTTCATAATTACAGAAAGAAGAATGTTTCAAATCGTATTTATCCACACTGTTTTATTGACACTACCGACCCAGGTTTCAACGGGTAACCGTCATTTTCAAGGTGTCGAACACCAGCAAAAGACCTGTATATATACATGCCTCTTGTAAGGGAGGAGGTAGAGAAAATTAGGAGTAGGGACGGGGGAGGGGGTAGAATTGGACGGAGTGGACAGGGGTTAGGGGAGTTGAGGAATTCTAAGTAGGGAACAAAGCATCGTCTGGGGTTAATTTTGAGGGTGGGGGGAGCTTGAAGGTTGAAGGTGACGCAACCAAGGAAACCAGATACTGATCAGTCCAAAAGAACAATACTCAAACAATACACAGTATATGGCAATGAAAGGCATGGGGGGTTGGGATGAGTTACACATGTATGAATGAACCTCTTAGGGGAAAGACGACAGACAGCAAAGGAGACCAATCATGTGGTCATTTAACAAACATGTGTTCTTTGAATTTACAAAATCAAACATTTCCAAAAATATTTTAATTAAATTATTTTTCCCTCTCTCTTTTGCTTGGCTGGTGCCTTAACACATTCTGCCATATTCCTTTGCGTCAGCTCTCAGTGTAGCTCGCTGATGTGGAAATTTGGAAACATTCCGATAATTTGGACATTCCCGCCTTGAATTTGCCACCCGTCCGAATCGTTCAGAGTGTGAAGATACTCAGGGAGTGAAGTTAAAGTGGTCCAACTCGGGGAAAATAATACACGCTCCGAAACAAGAGTGGGAACGTGAAAATAATGGAGGACGCCGCCGTGCCCCGCTGAGCGATAAATCAAGCCGCACTCTGAGAGATTTAAAACAGTCGCCGATCACCAGCGCACGCACCAACCGTGGTGCCTCGGAATCCAATCGATCGATAATTTAGCGGTACAAATTGCACTTTAGTTGATGCCACCATTGTTTCTCGCCTTGGCTGGCCTTGCCTACATTCACAGTCACACCGTGGCTAACTCTCAGATTTCGGTTCCGTCATTTTTCATGCGCAGACAGTACTTGGTAGTTTTGGTTGCACGTATTGTATTTTACACTACAAAACTGGGTACTTATTATACTCAATGGGAATAAAACATACCTTCAAACATTTGAACTATTAAATCACTGGTTATTGTAGCCTTAAACTGATATTTCAATTCCCCACCAAACTAAGGAAAGGTAATTGTGCAAAAAACGCTGTCGCAATCTACAAAACAAGGTCATTTTGATTCGGTAGTAATCGGTTACTTGCAAATGGCTTCATTATTAGGTTTTACTGGTCCAAATTTAGGTAAAAATCTTAGGTAAGCTTTATTCAAGAATTCATTGTAAACAGAAAGTGGCCAAGAAAGTAATTCTAATTGTTAAATAATACAAAAGGCTATTAATTGTATTGGAGAAAGCGCCTGAATTCATAGGATGAATAATAGGAAATAAATTGCCACTCATCACGATCTATTTCGAGTTTTCTTTCTTGACCAACCCTCGTGTAATACTATTCCAGTATAAATAATTGCATTGATATCCTCCCTGAACGATCCCCAAACCGGAAGTAAATATACTGCTCACTGAGAATACTAAGGCATCGGTAACTCCCGATGAATGCCAGCTACGTTACCGGGAATACTTGGATCGCTACCAGAGTTACGTACCTGTGTTAACTGACGGTTCAAAGACTGATTCAGACTGCGTTTGCGCCGTAGTATCTATGTAACACGGCATTATCAATGCAAAACTCAGTCCCTTGTGTGGTATTTACACAGCTGAAGTTCTTGCTATAAAAATGGCCCTCCTCATAATAAAAAAAACCGTGACAGCTCCTTTCTCATGTACACCGATTCAAGGAGCACTATTGAGACAGTATCTGGATATTCTCCATCGAATCCGATACCTTAAGAAATCCAAACTGCTTACCTCAACCAGCACCTTAAAGGTGTTAAAATATAATTTCTGTGGGTCCCTGGGTACATGAGAATCCCTGGAAGTGAGAAAGCTAATGCCGCAGCTAATAATTCTCTCAGGAAGGGACGTCGACTGCATGAAGGTGGCCTGGGATAATCTAAGAGCTGCTTTAAGGGACGCTTTAAGAGAGTAGAAATGGCAGTCGGAGACGACAACTAATAATAATATACGTGCTACAAAGCCAACGGTATCCACGTGGCTGCCATACAGTAGGCTAAACCAAATGAAAGAAGTTGCCATAACAAGATTAAGAATAGGGCATGCGGTCGCAGCGCACTCTTACCTTTTTACTGATGATGAAATACCATCGCGATGAGAAGACTGCGGCTCTCCACTTAGCGACTTAACATAGACGATGACTTAGATTATATCCTCTGAGACAATATTCAAAGCCTCGACCGTGTCATAGTTTTTCTTAAAGAAATTGGCATAGGTACTTCGTCTTGTGTAATTACAAAGTTCTGTGATAAGTTGGGGCCCTGTGCGGCATTTTAAGAATCATTTTAAGAATCACAAAAAGCGCCGGGATGACGATCCCGAGGCACAGGCGGACCCTGCCTAGACTTAAATTATTATTGTTTGTAATAATTGCTTTTTACATTTGATCTCCTTATGTACGGTTCATTATTTACGTCATTCTTATATATTTTGTACCCTTCATCTCTAGTCAAGATTTATTTATTTTTTGTTTATTCTTTATGCTTTCTAGAGTCCGAAATACAATAGTTCGTTGTCCAATTCTTTGTATTGTAATTTTTATCCTTGTTGCTACTGCTTGAAAAACGATTTCCAGCTTAAAATATTGCGAAATGTAGGGTTATGGTCATTGCCAGAAGTCTAACATGGGCTAAGTATTACCAATTTTATCATTATTTTCTCACTTTTTTCTCACATTTTTCACATTTTCCCCTCACTTTTTTGGCAAAAATCTCTCACTTTCTCACTTTTCTGTATCAAAACGTGAGTGGAAGCCCTGGGGGTCATGGTACCAGTGGCAGTGTATTCAAGTTTCATGAACTACCCTTTCTCGACGAAGGGTCAATAAATTTTACAATTTTCAAATTCCTCATAGAGATTTATTGGTGGAGCAGACTGTAGGTGAGGAATGTAGGGAAGTTGCCTAGTCCCAGCCACCTAATTTTCGTGAGGAATGTTTAACTCGCAGCTCTACTGGCGGGAAAACCAGCACATCTTCCGTGGTTATGTGCTCTGCCTCGGAAACTCGTGTTTTTCCTGAGACCCAAGGGTTCACCTAAGAATACCGTTAATCTTTTACGACCCTCGTCTCTATAGCGTGGAATCTTGGCACATGTGTACAGCACCTTATAGTTCAAACTGAAAGAGATTACCTCCTTCCAAAACTTTTTACCTGGCAATTAAAGGATGGTAACCAATCGCCAATAATTCGAGAAAATTGCATTACTTATCCATTTTGAATACCAATCTTTGTACTTTTCCACACTTTTTATATAAAAACTGCGACCGTTTCACCTTAATAAGGCATCTTCTAGCACATTCTGAAGCTT
This sequence comes from Pyrrhosoma nymphula, assembly GCA_963573305.1. NCBI lineage: Eukaryota > Metazoa > Arthropoda > Insecta > Odonata > Coenagrionidae > Pyrrhosoma > Pyrrhosoma nymphula. The sequence goes on along the minus strand of OY754335.1, from coordinate 102,351,384 downwards.
AGGGCGTACAATATATACCCAGAGAAAGTTAAAAAATTGTGGGGGTTGGTTTGGAATAGGGAAGAGAGGAGAACAGGGTGGTTAGGGCATGGCAGAGTTAGAAGGGGTGGTGGAAAATTGCGAGAGGAAAGGAAGGAAAGTGAATCGGGGGAAGACAGTGGGAGGAGTAGAAGGTCACCAAGTTACACTGTTTTCTATTCTTCTTTTTTAAGGAGAAGAGTGGTTAAAAGCCCCAGTCCAAACATCTGTGACTGAAGGGCAATGAAAATAGGCTAAGATCTGCCGAAACAATGATTCAAAAAAGGCCGCGAAGTGAGGATCTGCAAAGAAAGGACCCCAGAGGAAATCTCGGGTGGGTTTATGAATGGACAACAAACGGAGGGTTGTGAGGGGATGGGTTTGGAAGGGCTCCTAGCAGCTGTAAGTGGGGAGAGGGAGAAGGGGAGTGGAGGGGGCGGAGAGGGGATAGGATGTGGTGGAGTGACAGTCACTCTTTCAAACATGTAAATATCGAAAACAACGGAGAGGAATGCATAAATATATGGTCATTACACAGATTGACATTTTGGTTTTAGCTAGCACGCACATTTTTTAATGTTCCAAAGCATCCATTTTTAGGCCTTTCGGCAACATCTGTAGAATTAAAGGTTTGAAAGTACTGCTATGGTGGCACTCTAATAAATGCTGGGCAAATAGGAAATGGCCATCGGCAATCATACACAAATTTTAAACCGAAATATAGTGTTGCAAATTCGTTAGAGCTAGCATGTATCCTAAAAGACATGGTGGTTCCAAAGAAGGTGAAATTAGTTTCTTTTGACATTCAAAATGTATTTCCGTCGGTCCCTACTTCAAAACCATTAGATTTAGTTGAAAGCCTGTTAGAAAATTCAAACACTAATGGAAACGTCAGGGATGATCTTGTTCTCTTAACATAAATAAAAATAGCTCAAAATTATTTCACTTTCAACGGCGTTTTCTACAAACAAGCCCTAAGCTTCAGAATGTGCCAGAAGATGCCTTATTAAGTTGAAATCTGCCTCAGTTTTTAAATAAAGTGTGGAAAAGTACAAAGTGTTTTATTCACAATGGATATCTAGCTCTACCACGAAGTCAAACCTGAGACAATCAAACTTATGCATTACTTATGTTGTAAAAATACGAAAAGTTTGGGTCATATACAAGAAGTACAGTATTATTCAGTTAATAACTTATTTTGTACTGATCAGGTTTTAACATGCACTTAGCTGTGTTTGTTTGTAACATAACAAGGACTTTCTATAAATAAATCCTATAAATATAGATCAGAGTTTGGCAAAATGTTTAGAATGAAAAGCCAAAACTGACCTTACAAACAATGCAAAAATATTGGAAGCCATAATCATATTTTTACAAATAAGTGAAATTTATAGTAATATTAAGGCTATTTTCTTTATAATATAGTTATTTTAAGAAAAATAATTTATTAATGAATGAAAAAATTACTAACTTCGGAATAAAAACTATATCATAATGTGTTATTCTATGCCAAAGCGCCGACAAAAATCCAAAAATTGCCCTCACTATCTCAGATTTGCACGATTTTTTTTGTGGAAATCGTGTCACGCTCTCTTTATTCTAGTTTATCCTTTCTAGACGTTGGCACATTACGGCTCAAGAGTGTCATGTAACTCACTCAGTGATTATATTCACGTGGCTCTTGAAGGAAAATTAAAAGAAAACTATCAGTTTCATATGCAGGTGGAATCACGGACGAGGTACCTTTACTATCTCAGATTTGCACAAAACTTTGTGTGTGTTTTCCTTATTAGTCCCTTAGTTTGTATATACAATTTTTATTTTAAATATTGAAGTTTTGCGAAGATAAGGGGATATGAAATATTCGGCATTTGTAAAAAGAGAATTTTCCCATTTTTTTCAAATCTAAGAAAGCTAGACATTTTCGGTAATAACCATTTTGTACAAAAAACCGTAGTGCATCATATTCAACAGTCAAATTTGAAAAATTTAAATTTTTTGAAAAACAAAAGTTTTAGTTTAAAATGAAATTTTCAAAACGTACCCCATCTTAGATCCATCTCAAATTTTAGAATTTTGTAGTCTTTTGTATTAATAAAGAGGCTGTAAAGTTTCGTTATTGTAATATTTCATATAAGGGGGAAAAAATTTGTTTATGGCATGCACTTCACCGTCTGGTAAAATATAAATTCTATCAGTTAGGCCTTTCGTCACTCGCCAATTGAGTGAGAAATGCACTATAATATACTTTCGACGCCTGGTAAAAGTGTTACTTCAAAAAAGGGTCACTTTACGTCATGGGCATTGCTTAAAAGTTATTTCACAGTTGGGTTTATATAATAGCAATGTAACATCCTAAATCTGGTGGCTGATGTGGGTGCACAGGAGTTTGCATGTTGGCCCGGAGCTTAAAGCGAATCAACTATTTCATTTTGATTATTTAAATGATTATTACCAGATCGGTTTTAAGAGTGGATTTAATTATAGCTGTATACATTGCCGAATGCCTGTGCTCTCGTGCCTATGCTTTCAGCGAAAAACAGAGGCACTGTTGCAATCCGCTGAATTTGCATAAAACATTAGGTATCGAAACCTTCGTCCTGTAACTGCGGTCATTTACAACTGTTGCCGAGGCGCTTTAGGGGGAGTGATTAAAGGTGAAAAACTTAATTCGTATTTTGAAATTATTATAAATATTTTAATTATAATAAGCCAGTGAACTTTACATCGCTAAATAACGAACTCTCCATATTTAAAAATTATTTTCTACTCTTTAGTTCGGCTAGCTATAAAAGCGTGTTTTTTTAGTTTTTTTAAACTATTATTTGTTTTTTTACTTTTTAGTCCGGCTAGCTATAAAAGCGTGTTTTTTTTAGTTTTTTAAAACTATTATTTATTTCAAGGGAAACTTGAGTGCTCTGCAGGAGTCGAACAGAAATTGCATTAGTGACTGGGAGTAGACAATGTGACGCGGGTTGCGTCATGTTAGAATAAAGAAATATAAAATGAAAACCATTTAACTTGAGTAGATTAACTTAGTAATCAGTGAATTTAATGACTGATTCATGTATTGTCATGGAGATTAAGTAAACTTGCCAAATGTCAGCTCGATTGTACGTTGGGAAGTGGGTTGGATTTCGATTACAAGATTCCGTTTCATACATACAGACCAAGCTAATAAAAGCGTGTTAATAAAGAGAGCGTGACACGATTTCCATGAAAACCTATCCATTTTCACTATAGGCTCTTTCTTATCAGAGAAATATATTGCCTGTGTAGAAATTAATTTCGTCGAGAAAGGAATCCTGTTTTCCTTAAGTATGCAATCGTGCACTCTCGTGATTTCTTATGGGACGTCTAACTTTTTCAACGCAGGTTATAATTATCGTAATGCTCCTAAAATTCCTGATATTACCTTGGTGTCGTAAGTTTGTGACAAAAAATAAGCCGATAGTAATGGGGTCCTTCTTTATATTTTATAAATTTATTGAATCAATTGTCAAACCTCGTCAGTCAGTCTTCTACAAAAAGATTTTTGAAGTAAATGTACACATTTTAGGTGTTAAAATAATGTGAATGTTATGTTTTTGGAGATCTAGTTCATTATTCTACACTTATTTTTAACAGATGATCGGTAAAATATAAATTCTATGCAGTTACACCCTTTTCTCTTTACCTTTCATCCTAAGGCATCTACTTGTGTGTGTGCCAAATAGCGTCAAACCCTGCCTGTTGAAGCGTTTAGATGGAGAATGTTAGTTCTTCATCGCCACTTACTGTTCATTAATATAAAGCTGCTTATCGAATGATCTGGGTTTAGCAGAAGTGCAAAATAGCCGAGGCAACCAGACACGCCACCGGACGTTCCACCGGTGGCACTTGTCAGTCGTGGGGCATAGAATCAAATGAGGCCTATTAGCCGAGGCAACCAGACGCGCCACCAGACTTTCCACCGAAACCAGTCGACTGAGCCCCGCAACCGCGCTTTCCACTTTGGGTTGCTCAGCAAGGTTCCGGGGCATTGGAGTATATGTAGCCTATTAGCCGAGGCGACCAGACGCGCCACCGGTGACTGAATATTGCATGCGCGCGCCTCATACTTCCCTGACCACGACGCTCCAGGCAGACACACAGGGCCGTATTTTTAAACCATACTCTTCCTCTTACTCTTCGCCGGAGGAGGAAGAGTGCGAGTTGTGACTCTACCCACTATTCGTATTCTAGAACGTTCCTACAGTGAAACCAAACTCTTCCTCTTCGATGGAGGGGCTTGGAGGGACTGTTGAGTAGATCGCTGAAATTCTCATAACTACGTAATGCTTCGATGACGTTTCGTGTGACGTTTGCTGCCCACAGTTCATTGCGGCTTTAACGAAACAGCAAGAAGAAGAAGAATAATTAAAGATGGAAAAAGATATTTTGATCGCTCGTCGGCCTCGGTGGTGGCGGGGTAACGTCCTCGCCTGCCAACCCAAAGGTCGCGGGTTCGAGTCCCGCCACTGGAGGATTTTTCTCCTCCCTGGACATGGTTGTGTGTGTTGTCCTTTGTTATTGTTACAACGCCTGATGTAAAATGGCCCTCGAGGCTGTATTCAGGTTGATGAAATAAATAAAATAAAATATTGCGTGATGAGTCTGGAAAAACATGCCTAAATCCGGAGGTAATCGACGCATTCCGCCATATTAGGCCTTGGAACTGTTCCTTCTATTTTGGAGGATGGTCTGAGCCATGCTACTAATAGGATCAAGAGATTCGTTTGTTTGTAGAGAGCGTTGAGCCTACAACCGAAGAGGTACGTTTAAAAAACGCTTGGAGGTTGAGTTGTCACCACAAACGCGTCATAGAGGAAGAGTCGTTCCTCTAGGAACGTCTTAGAATACGGCCCACAATCTCAGTTCACAGTCCAAACTAGTGGTGAGTTGTTCGCTCTTGTGAATTGAATTTCTGTGTGTTAATATGTTTTCGCCGGGGGCGGTGGTGAATGAAGATGGTGATCGCAATTTGCAAGAAGGTGAAGGTGTCGCTTGTCCAAGAGACGTAACGAAAAGAAAGGAAAACTTACTAAAGAACAGTAATAAAGGGCAACCAAGTAAACCTAGAGATTTGTCGAAAGAATTATCAAAATTGATGGACAACACCATTTTAACTACTGCTGTGTGCTGTGTAATTTTTGAACCGATACTGGTGGCGCCACCGGTGACCTGGGCGGAGTAAACCCGAGCAACCAGACACTCCACCGGTGGAACGTCCGGTGGAGTGTCCAGGTTGCCTCGGCTAATAGAGGCCAAGTCTAATAAACAACCTTGACCTCATGAACTTTTTTTTTTTTAACTTCTCAAAATTCTATCAAATCAACTGCTGGAATTGTTTATTTACTTTTTGAAAAAAAGACCATTGTTGTTCTTAAAAGCCCGACGAAGCCTGCAGCATAGTACGGCGAAACTGTCGCATAATATAAAATAATTTAATCGCAGAACCAGAAACCTGAATAACATAACCTTGACCTCATGCATATTGTGAGGACATAATTTTCAATTTTTATTTTGGAGAAGAACCAGGTTGGACGGTAACTCTACGAATATCTCGAATGTTTTTGTTTTGAAAATACACCTGTAGGCTCCTCTCAAATATATATGATGTGTTCCAGGTAGTCCAATTGATATCCACTTTGTTCCCAAAGCTGCTGTCAAATATGTTTCTCTGCGAAAGAAAATCTATGAAAACTCCATGCCGGCTTACGCCTGCGCTATCCTTAATGGCTTATTCCGTGTGAAATAAGCACTCTTAAGCTTTTATCTCCATTAAATGAGAGTTTGACTTCCATTGCCTTCTTTCCTTATTCCAATTCTCTCTGACTGGCATTTTTACTTACGTTCAATAGTTCTTTGCTACTGTTGCTACTCACTTCAGTCAAGGTTGGCGAAGTGAAATCCGAGGGGAGTATTCTTCGGGGATTTGTTGGACATATGTTATGCTTGAATCACCGTCATTTTAAACTTTTGGTGAAACCGGATGTTGACTTTTAGTGCCTCTTACATCATGACTGATATCAAGACTCAGTAAAACCTCCTTACTTTAGATTGACTTGAAATTTAAATATGCGACCGATGAAGTCTTCGGGTCACAAGATTAAGCTCAGTGAAAAAAATTGGCCGCCCTGAAGTGATTTCATAAATAATTGAAACCATGGGATTTATCGCGCAATATAATAGGCGATACATTTTAGTGTAGGTTATTTTTTAATTCCCGGTAACGATTATCAGTTGAACGTACTAAAGGTCAGCTCAATATCTTTATTGAGATAAGATAGGCGATTTCCTCATTTTCTTCGTGCTTTGTGTTTTTTATTGGCAGTAATACGAATTAGGGAATGTGACCGGCGTGGGAAGACATATCCACACATCCGAGCAAATACCGAGAACTGCCTGAGTAAGCCGTCTCTTGGCTCTATATATCTTCGGGAAAGCATATTCAATATTTTCTCATTGGAAAAACGCGCAAGACTGACTGACTACAGGTTACTGTGCGTACGATATTCCTATCAAATAAAGCGGAAACAAATAAGGACCCGGATATGAAACATCAATAACATTTATACGACGGCTTGGAATTGGGTATTTGGGGAGGCGACCGACAATTGAGGTCATGGAGGGCAGACAGGTGCGTAGGTTGGTATAAATAGGATAATTTGAGAATGCAGGAAGTGAGAAGACAGGAGAGAAACCAAGTTTTGGCATTGGCCTACTTTTAACGAAATTCATTGAGGAGTTCAAATTTGAACGTCTCGTCCGTTAGAAGAATATTGAAGTTCTCTCATCATTGAGCTAAATTTGGAATCATTAGTGGCTGAAAAACTCGATCTCTGCCGGGATTCTAACTCGAATCCCCGGTATGATAGCCAATAGCTTTAGCATCCACAACAACTCGATTGTATAATAATTATAATAATGTTTTATAGTTTTATGAAGATATTCAGTTTTGCACGGTGAATTGAATTCCGCAAATTTTATGCACTGAAAGGATGCGCAGTGGTACGCCTATCGATAGTTCATATCGATTCTCGTGAACTTTACGACCGCAGCTGTTTCGATCATAGCTCTTGGGTATCAAATATAGGAGTGGTTTGTTTACATCGTCTGGTGTTGCATGTTTGCGGGAGCAAAGTTTCTAGTGACGTAAATTTACCTAAATCCGAGGGAAGTGAAGCTGGTAGTGATAGAAGGCTGTAATTTTAGCGACCGCTGCCACAGTATCCATTATTATGGTGGCAGCTACAATCATGTTGCAGAAAGCTAGGAGACGAAATGTCTGAACAAGACCCTGGCTAGAGAGGAGGAAGAGAGGTCGAGCGATACTAAGCCTGGTGCTAGATGAACTCCTGATAGACTACCTTGAGGCTTACCGTAATTTTTTCAAGTATGAAGGAGGTGCAATTTGAACTTAATTCTCACCAAGCATGATTATGAAAGATCAGACACGACGAACAAGAATTCACTAGAGCACTATAAGCCTAATTATTCCCGAAGTGTGTAAAGTACCCATCGTAATATGAAATCGGATTTTTTAAAGGTTTGATAAGTGTCAAATGTTTTAATTTTTCCTATTACATGGAAATTGTGATAACAAACGATCGCCAAGTAAAATTGTGAATGACATATAGTAAAATGAGAATAGCAGTTGCAACTTTATAGTGGTAATTACACAAACTGATTCTGGCTCTATTGCGATGAAGTACGTATAACACTATTTCCTGTAGCATTCAAAAGATTTTGAATTAAAATGCCTTTTGCATATCTGCTGGCATATCATTACAATGCATATGATTTTCGGTTGCGTGATTTTTACCCCTTATGGGATAATATTTGTGGGCTAGGTTAACGTAAATATCGCTTTCGCATATAATTTGAAAGCTCATCTTCGTATATCAATTGAATGATTTGAAAGAATGTGTAATTGACATGAACCAAATCGCTTGAATAGAATCATCGAAATGAACCAAACTCCCACATGTAATTACAAAACAGCCTTATTACCATTGAACTTTCACCAATAAACCAAGATGGACGTTGTGTGGTCGTTTCATGCTATCATTCACAGGAACATGTGATCAAAAATAGAACATGTACTAATTTTGTTCGAATGATCATGCGCCCGCATGATTTTCTGTTTTACACGATGCATGAACGCCATGCGCATGATCATTCTAATGATCATTTGCAAGATCATTCGCGTGTAAAACGGCCTTTATGAATTATTTCTTCTTCAAAGTTTTTCGAGAGCTATTGTTTTCTTACTGATTTTCGTTCATAGTGTAGTTTGATTTTTACTTTATATCATGGTTGTTCATTTTATAGCCATGTGTATCGACGATGGTGGTGTGCGATAGCCTATTCGTATGATTCGGAAGTCTCTCCGTTCTGTTGTCACCGCAGCTTCGGGTGCCCCTGCAGCCAACCGCTCCGGGTTTTCCGGTGCCGGAGCTGCAAAGTCTGTTCGAGCGCGGGAGAGCTCTGAAAACTGCGAGGCCCGAATCGATATTCGGGGCCCGGGGTTCTCATTCGACGGCCCAAGTCAGTGCTTCTTCTTATACGTATCTTTTGACGCCCTAACCAACGCATACCTCGCGTGGAAGTGGACATTTTATGAAGGCTTGTCTCTTGGCATCGCAGGACGAAAGGACGAGGGGGAAATTTATGGAAGCTCGCGCGCACAATAAGGAGCGAATCAGGACGTCTTCTCCATTGATCCTAAAATCCCCTCGAGCGAGGCTGAATGTGGCTTAGATCGGCTGTTATTCCGAACGCTATAATATATCTTCTGTGGAGCTGCACAAGGTGAGATGGCGAACAGAAAATAAAAAAAGCAATGGGACGTGCGATGGAAATGATTGCTGTTCTACGGAATATAAAATGATGTGCTGTTTCTCTATGAGATATGGTGTTTTTTTTATTATCATGTGAATTTAAGAGGAAAATTTTCATTTGGAATAAAATGCCTTCTCCATACTCGAACGTATACCATTGAGGTTTTGAGAAGGAACATCTTATATAGGTACCAGTACGGATGGATGCTTCTTCTGGCTGGCGGCGATGCAATGAAATTGTTTTGTACCAAAAAGTTTCTTATAACTCGAAAAGTAAAAGATACATTCAAACGGGTCATTTTCCGTTACAAAGAAGATGGATATAAAATTCAAATAGCCATTTTGTAATTGAAAACGTTATTATGCAAAATTATATGGCTGCCGAGTTTGGGTATAAAGTTTTGTGTAGTCGCCAGATAAAAATTAGTGTAGCTCGGCGTTAAATCTCACCTCATACAAATAAAGGAGCATAATTGAATGTTTTTAGATTGCTGCAAGTCACAAAACCTTGAAAACAATTCCTAAAGGTTAAAAAAATGAGAGATTCAAGTAGTGAAGCATTGAAAATTTGTTTTAATTTGGGGAAACTGTTTAAATATCTTCAAAATTAGAAATTAAATGCTTACAGAAAGATATGCAGGCTGAAAGAACATCAAATTCTTAACGTTTCTTTCTCCTTGATGATCTATCCGAAGATTGGTTGGCAGCAATTTGGTTGATAGACGGTATCCATTCTTCTCGTTTCTCCGCCTTCCTTTTCACCACTTCCTAATTCCTGCCTCCATCTTTCATTATATTTTCTACAAATTACTGTGGTTACATTCCATTACAAATTACATTCCATTGGATCTTTTCTCATTTACATGTCCCTCTGGTATTGTGTTTAGAAGTCCTCAATGTCTCTATATATACCTATAATCTGGACTCTCCTGTTTACCATAAACTTCCACAAGCGTAATTTCTCTTCCATTCTTCGAAGCACTTCCTATTTAATAATATTATGGTTCAATTTTAAGAATAAGAGTAAAAATAAGTAAGGCACCATAACTCAATTGAGTTCAGTTTCTTCTTGTTCTCTTTCCCCAGAAAAAAATATAAGAATGTATAAGAACATTAAAATCCATGAAATTTTGGTAGCCAGAAAAATTCTAAGGTATTTCTGTAGCTTTTTAGTTTCATGGCGTTAAATTTCCGGTATCTTTCATTTGAAATGAAATACTAGGAAATGGTGGCAATTAAATTGATATCAGCATTTCATATTCAAATAATAAAACTGCTCCTTTTTTGATATAGCGTAGAAGGAAAGGAAAGATAATTTTATGCCGTCTATGCGGAACATAGTGGTGTGATGTAAACAAATGGATTCAGCCAGAACGAAAATGCCTTCATTTGAATAACATTATATTTTCCTCGTGCCCCTTGAGTCATTAATTATTCTTTTTTCTTATCAGGTAACGCCTTTTCACAAACTCCCTTTCCCCAGGCGCGAAATTAAGAAATAATCATGCTTCAGTGAAAAGTTAGAAGAACTCCTCCTTGTACATAGGCTGGATTTTATTTGGAAAGTTAGAAACTAACATTTCCTCATTTTTCCAAACTGGCTCAGAGTTGAGAAGTAAACTTTAATTCCCATGGATGTAAAAGGATAGTTCACGCAACTTTACCCTCGGCGGATATTTTTTTGAAAACTTCCAAGAGTCGAACCCATTAGTAGGATTGTAGAGTAAATTCTGTTACAATACCGGTTTCAAATTTCTTCCGTATTACTCATTTTATTTACTGTTAAAATGGTTCATTATAATATATTTTAGGAATGAATTAATATTTTATGGACTCATGGATGATAAAAAATTAATTTTTAGCACCTCTGCTTAGATTGCATGTGAATAATTCATCTAGGCACGTTAAACAGTAGCAGCGAATTCGTAACGATATACGTAAACCAGCCGTGTTACCTATTTATCGTAATTTTATGTAGATATAATAATACTACGAGATCAGCCAGGTACAATATTGTGCATGAATGTAAGTCAGTAATTTCATCACCAAGAATAAAAGTAAATTCGTATTATATCGTCACTATGCTATTTTTACGTTAATAAATACGCAGTTTATGGTTTAAACCATTGACACCATTATCAAGGTCGAGTCCAAACCTAGAAACAGTATTAGTTGGTAGAATTTTGTGAAAAACACAATGTGATTTTGATTCAGTATAAATATTAAGCATTTTTACAAAATTTCACTTAAAACACTCGATTTACATTAGAAAATCACCGAATTTCGTGCGGGGTGAATTATTACAAAAAATCGGTTCAATGCTGGGCGTTACATAGTTTTTTATTTGTATCTTTTTTCTCCTTTTTACCGAAATCAGTTATTATTGCCGTGGTTGCGTTCAGAGATATAAGAAATTCGCTCTTATTAGTGTACCACTTTTTTCCCTCTGCCTAGCTGATGCGCGCCCACTTTATCAGTGGTTAATAAACTTTGCAAAGCGCCTGCTTCATACTGTTCAGGTGATGTTATAAACCTTAATTGCTATTTTTCATTAATTAAAAAATCACTTTAATTATTTTCTCCCGGAATAACGTTATCTGCTAGCTTTATATTTTAAGTATTTGAGACTGGAGTTGGTGAGGCCTCTATTTAATAACTTTAAATCAGACTATGTACATATGGCATCTATGATCTCTTTTTGCGCTTTAAAATTCGTCAAACTGTAGGCCATCGAAATAAAGTTATAAAATAAGTACTTACGTCTGTAGTTCTAATCTATCTCGCAATTTTTGTTTGTGGGGACTTTTTAATAATTTTAGTTACACTTAAAATCTGCTACTCTTAGTTAAAGTTTCCTTAAACATTTTTCAAAATCTAGCATCATAGGCAATGAATTTGGCAAAAGATAAATCAAAAAGCTAGAAAATTATCGATGCCATGGTTTACTTGACAGGATACTTTTTGGGAAAACATCGTGCATTTATGTAATATAATTCGATTATTCTATGTGTATATCGATTATTACGGTGACTATGGTGGCGCTCTTGATTTTCAGATGTCCTTTCCTATTTTTATTTTCTCTTAGCCATTCTCTATGAAGATTTCTGTTAGTTTCTTCAGTTCTTCATTTCTTTGGTCATTGAGGGTGATTGTTTCGGTGAATCATTGTTGCATAAGACCTTTAATTCATGCCTCATGGTGTTGAGATCCTTCGAGGAGATAAATGTATGGTTGGCTTTTTGTAGACCAAAGAAAGAAGAAAATTTCTGACCATAGGAAAAAAAGCACTCTAGCCATACAGTCTACAGCAAAAGTAAACGTGGGAATTTTCAGTGAGGAAAAATAACATCCAGAAAGTTCTGCACCCACTCTCACCCCTCTCCCCTAAATGAGAATACCTACATATTCGTATGCTCAATAAAGGCATCATTCATGATCTCAGAAGAGGTCTTCGGCAAATGAGTAGAAACGTTGAAATTTAAAAATCCGGATGCGGGTTATCCCAAACCACGGAACAGTATTTTACGGATATGGATAGCTCAAGTTTTAATAGTTTGACGGAACTTACCACTGCTCCTCTCGGACGGATATCTCCGAACCACATCTATTAAAATTTATGACAACATAATTTATGTTGGAATATGGCAATTTTAAAATGTTTTGTCTTCAAATTGACACCTCGCTCTATGTACCAATCGAATCGATTGTAACAATAAAAAGGATCGGTTGTTGTAACAAGCTTTACCGCACTGAACCGCTTAAGAGCCGAAGATGGTTACGCCGCCTGGGTGGCGGAGTGGAACTACGAAAAATGACGTAATTTTCCATATTTTATGGCTACATATGTCTACGTATGTCGTGAGATTGCAAAATAACCTCCGTGAGAGGACGTTCTACTCTGATTTATTTGATCCTCCTAACCCAGGAATTAATGAGAAATGGTTTACTCAAGCAATAATTTCCAATTGGTTTCCTGCGTATATGGGTGGTGTGTGGTGGCAGAAGTGTCCTTTCCTGAGGAACGCCTTCGATTGGTTTTACAGTTGTAGGTGCCCGTGGTTGTCTCTTCCGCGAGCCCCTTTAAGACATGACAATTTAGGTATATTAAAATCAATCATATCTCTCTTAGATTGTCTGAGGTTCGTTTTACTCTATGCCTTTCCTGGCGCAAGTTGATGTATCGGTGAAAGTGCACTAAAAATTGCGTCTGAAGCAATAAATTGCTATGATGACGCTACATACATGCTCACACAGCTATGAAGCTGTTCTCTTTCCGGGGAGACGGAGCAAAGGAGCTTAATTCTCACCATTAGGCTCAGAAAACTGGCCTTTTTTTAATAAACTTCATTCATACTCTAATATCCTGAAAGGCTGTTTTGCTTCTATTCCACGCATGCTTCGTACACTCTCTCTTGTTCATAATATCTCCTTAAATATCTCTTTCTCAGGGTCATTTCCACCACAGTCACCCTTGGCTTTCTCGTTCTACCACTTCTTTTCACTCCATTGACTTCTTTATCATAAATTTGTGTCTTTATTTGACTCTTATCCAATGTGTCCAAAACGAAGAAGCATGCTTATTGCATTTATTTCCATAATTCGAGCCAATAAATCATTATCCTAATTAATTAATTATCCAGTCTATATTCTTTCATAACCCACTGATTTCGGACTTAAATCCACCTACTTCTGCCGAAAATACTTCTCAGATAAAACATGTATACTGCAGTTAGACTACTTTTATGTTTATCATAGCATACCCAAGTTTCTTTAACTTACAAAAAGATGGAGAAGGGCAACAGCCTGCCACGATGGAAACACCAGTTCCCGATCAGTCACCGAAGTTAATCATTGTGGGGCTCGGCTCGAGTTTGGAGGGGTGATCCTCCGATTCGTTCGAGTGCTGTTGCCCTGTGGAGTAAGTGCGAAATGACCTTACTATAGCTGGAGAAGAGTACCCTTTTTGTATAATTGAACCTTCATACTTGAGGAAAATCATGAGAAATATCAAAATGCAGAATGGTAAAAATATAACTTATGATAAAATAAATGAAGTCTATTATCGGAGCATCCATATAATATTTAGGTATTCATGACCTATTCCTAACCCCATTGCTTCTACTTCTACCGCAAACACTTCTCAGGTATCCTATTTCCATTGAATTTAATCCTCACTTATAATTACACATATTAAACACACAATACATACGCCGGAATACCCTAGTTTATATACCTTAAAATCAAATGGGGAAAAGTTCACATTCGTATACAGTGATTTTAGCTTCCTCCGACCAGCGTTCATTACCTGATATGCTGTACATACTACCTGTGACTTTCCTTCCAGCATCCACACGTCAATTAATATCCTCATCTATCCTTCCGTCATTCACAAACATTCGTTCTAGGGGTAACCAATCTTCCATTTGCCCAATTATTTCGCCAATCATTCATCATAAAATTCATTCTATTTTCCTCGTCAAAAAACACTACTTAAGTATTTTACGCATTGTCCTTCAATTTCATTCTCTCTATTGCTTCACAAAAGGTATCCAGAAGCACCTGTTGGCTCCAGATGACTCTACGGCCGTATAATTCGAACAGTGCGAAAAATAGCCCCCATTTTAATACGGTGCATACATCATCAAACTTTTGATTACACACAGATCTCCCTCATCTCCTTAATGCCAACGTGTTTCCACCCAGTGCAAACTTTTGATTACAAATTTTGATTACACACAGATCTCCCTCATCTCCTTAATGCCAACGTGTTTCCACCCAGTGCAAACATTTCAGCTCCAGCCAATGTAGCGGTACAGTCACTGCAAAAGCTCGTGGCAGATGCTCAGTGGGAGTATTCAAAATTGAAGGGTCTATTCTCTACGAACTACGACTTTCTATTCTTTTGATTGCCTTTCTTGCGATTCACCTTCCATCAAAAATCTTTTATTAGCTATACTTTCAGAGATGTGTTCAGACGAATCAGACCTTCAGAGATGTAATCAGACGGATCGAACTTTCAGAGACTTATCCACCTCCACTCCTCACTTAACTCTCCGTCCCTTCTCGATACCCATTTCAGCAGACTCCCACTGTGACGTAGCGTTATACGAATCCGTCTGCCACCTGCTTTTGCGAGAGCTGTGATACCGGGGCACCAGATAAATCTATCTCTCCCTTCGAAAATGAATCGTCTTCTTTAAGATTTTAACAACGTTGTGCAGGAATGCCTTAATCTGCTTAAACAGATGACTTGCCTTTTTGGGCAGCAATTCCACGGATTAATTGGTCAAAATAGTACTTTTTCATGAGCTCTGTTTTAAGTTGTTTGTATTCGTTTATTCCCTCCGTTATTTCACCATTGTATCCTTGAACTACTCAGTGAAACAACCTTTGAAGCATAGGTGACGTGATGACTGCCTATTTGTTAGGGGTTGAACTATGATTCGGAATCTGCTCAACGAAATTACATTTTGAGGATCTGCTAAACATCCCTTCGCCTAGAAAAATCCTCTATGCCACCGGAGAGGTTTGATACAGCCGTTTATGTTCCTCATATTATGGTTATTTTAGGTTCTGTGATTCAATTTTCACTTGTCACAACCGATTACAGTTTGCGAATAAAATGTTTGTTCTCCTGCTGTCTACTTACCGTTTTCATGTTTCTTGAAATGTATCTCGTGTTAAATACGCCTTTGAATAACGTATTCTCTACCTCTTCAGTATTCCCTAGCGCTTTCTGTATGCTGAGACGTCACATGTTATAACGTGTACTTGTGTTGGTTTTTGGAATAATATTTCCAATATCAATTCTCATCAGTAATCGGCAGTCTACCAAGGGAGTATGGTAGACTACGCTTGTCGATGCCATAAATTATTCAAAAGCATTTCGAATGGGTGAATGCTTTTCACCCGTACGTGGACGGATGTGAAGTTGAAACGTGACGATCTCGATTTGACTCGCTGGCTGTAGTTGGAGAGCCATTACGTTAGACGGCGAAAAAGTGAATATGCAATGGAACATGGATGCGCACAGTGGGGCATGCATATGTGCTCTCTAAAAATGCTCACCCACGAGCCGCAAGGAAAGGATAAAAAGTTTCGCGAAAACCTGAATTGAAAATCAAGGTTTTGATTGAAATGTTCCTTTGCAAATCTAACCAAATAACTTAATTTTAATGGTGACGTGTAATATATTTCCACAAAGATATTATAGTGGTACATGCTAACGTTAATTGCTCATTCCGAGTGATAACTCAAAAGCTTTGGAACATTTTATTTTTTTACTTTTAATTATTTAAAAAATAAACTTTTTTATAATATCTGGTTTAATATGTGGTTGTTATGTATGTTTCCGCGGTGTTAAGAGGAGGGTTAGAGGGTTTCCGGGTTTTTCACCACCCGTGTTAACTGGACCGCAGGAAGCCTGCTGGATAGCGAACGAAATATAATCCAAAAGATGAAACGTTGCTGTGGAAAAAACGGAAATATAAAGGTCAACTCTTACTTTAATTAAATACTTTTTTGTATAAAAACTGTCTTGAATACGTTCTTTCATTGATAATGATCTCTGCGACTTACCAAGCATCTCTCAGTCAATATCAAGTTAAAGGTAACGCCACCTCACCTTGTGGTTGTCGTTAAGAGCAAGATTAGGTGGATGGGAAACAACCGAGACCCCGATGTAAATGCAGGGACGCGATCACGGTAGCCCATTGCATGTGCGCTCGCGTTATCGTAATTTTACAATTTAGCCGATGAGAGCGAAAACGTGGCGTTCATTCTTCTTATTTTTTCAGGTGTCTTAAATCATTAGTTTAAATCGGTGGAGTGTGTTAAGGCCGTTTTATACGGCAAATGGTCATTCAAATATTAATTCAATAATAATGTTTATTGTTTTAGTACAATGTCCTCTAAGAACAAATCAATATTGACAGTATCAAACACTTGACAAATATCAAACAACAATCAAACAAACAATAAATCTCGTTGTGAGATCCAGATTACATACATCAATGTAATAATTTCCATTAAATTTAACAATAAAATTATGAACGTAGCATCTCAATTGTATAAAAAGTTATATAAATACATATCATAACCAATTCACAAGGTAGTAGGATTTATTAGAAGATTGTATACCTTAGATTTAAATGATTTTAACCCTTTAATATTTATAAACTCAATGGGCAGAGTATTCCAAAGATTCGAGGCTACAACCTGTGAAGATTTTTGGAAACATGTTGTCCGATGAGAAAGGTAGTAAATAAAGTTGGAATCCGATCTAGTTGTGATATTAGTGGATTTAGTTATAGTTTTAAAGAGATTGAATAATATTCAGGATTTAAAAAAGTGAAATAAGGCATAAAGGAAGGCAGCAAGAAAATATTTGCGTCAAAATGATGACGTGGAAGACAGTCTGTTTTACACGGTGAATTAAATTCGGCAAATTTTCTACTCTGAAAGGATGTGCAGTGATACGCCTATCGATAGTTCATATCCATTCACGAAAACTTTCCGACGAACGCAGCTGTTTCGATTAAAGTTCTTGGATATCGACGTTAGGAGTGGTTTGTTAACGTCATCTGATAGTCTGATTGCGGAAACAAAGTTTGTAGCGTCGTAAATTTACCTTAATCCGAGGAAGGTGAAGCTACTAGTGATGGAAGGCTGCAGTTTTAGTGACATTGACCACTGCCAAAGTATCCATTATTATGGTGGCAGTCAGACACGACGAACAAAAATTCACGAGAGCCCTCTTTGCCTAATTATTCCCGAAGTGTGTCAAATATCCATCAGAATATGAAAGCGGATTTTTAAAAAGATTTGATGGGTGTCAATTGTTTTAATTTTTCCCATTACATGGCAGTTGTGATAACAAAAAACAGTTAAGTAAAGTTGGAAATGACAAATGAGTAAAAGGGGAATAACAGTTGCAAATGTTTTCATTGATTATTACACAAAGTGATTCTCGCTCTATGGCGGTGAAGTACACATAACACTATCTCCTATAGCATTCAAAGCATTCTGAATGAATATGCCTTTTGAATGCACTTTTAGGTTGCGTGATTTTAGCCCCTTCTGGGATAATATTTGTGGGCTAGGATAACATAAGTATCACTTTCGCATATCATTTGACAGCGTCGTCTTCGTATATCAAATGAATGATTTGAAACAATGAGTAATTGAAATGAACCAAATCGCATGAATTGAATCATCGAAATAAACCGAAGTTTCCACATTTAATTACAAAACAATCTTATTCTCATTGAATTTCAGTGGTTCAATTAACCTAAACAACAAAGATAGACGCGCGCTCGTACCATGCGATCATTCACGGGGTCATGCGATAAAAAATAGAACATGTTCCAACTTTGTTTTAATGATCATGCGCGCGCAAGATTTTTTGTACGTGGAGTTTTCCGTTTTACGTGATGCATGTACGACATGTGCCTGATCATTCGAATGATCATTTGCATGATCATTCGCCATGTAGAACGGCCTTTAGGAAAGTATCTAAGAGGATTGCTACTCTAGAGCGGTTGGCGTTATGGATAACGATAAATACAACGTTAAAGAAGGAGCCGTCATCACACCCTAAGCCTTTCTGCTTCTCAGGATTACTGTTCATGAGATACAATAACATTTTGAGTTTTAATTTTTTTAACATTAGTTTTATATGTGGTGATAAATAGCGAAGACCCATCTTTTTCTCGATGGCAAATCCTACACAAATGTTTTACATTAGCTTGGGACCGTGTGGGCGACATATCAATGCCATATTTTTCTTTGCCGGGGAGGATGCCTAACACGAGCGTGAGATGTTTACGTTGCCCTGGGGACAAAAAAAAAGAAACGCGCTAGTTGCCTTATTTATTCGTCCGCTGTGGGAAGTGTTTTATTTTTCTCCGGTGAGATAATCAAAGTGGAAAATGGAGTGATCCGGAAACTCTTTGATACTCCTAACTCTTTGAAAGAGTCCCTGATTATTTTCACAGGGAATTTTTTAAATACGGCCGTAACTTTAACTTTACTGAGGGGCAGGCCGTAGATATTTGTTGTTAGTTTGTAGTGCTAAATATGTTCGTTTTTATGATGATTACGCTGGGGTAAATTTTTATGCGGACAGAGTAATGTGATGGGTGAAGTTTATAGAAAGGAAAACCTTTTATAAGAAGTATGAAACTGTTACACAGTTTACTTCTACTTATTTTACTTCTACTTATTTTACTTCTACTACTTCCACTTACAGTAACCAATACTTCATAGAAATAGGCTTGAAGTACACATGAGTGAGCATTTAATTAGTTTAATACATTTCTCTGAGCGTGTGAAATTGTGGATCCAAATTAACGAAATACGTACCACCATGTTTTCTGAGGTTTTATTTAGAGATTTCATAACTTACATTTTTATATGAACTATGTCTTGATTCATAGAATTAAAAATTTCTGATATATATATATATATATATATATATATATATATATATATATATATATATATATATATATATATATATATATATATATATATATATATATATATATATATATATATATATATATATATATATATCAGAAATGTGTGAGTGTCTTTTTTATGTGTTCTCATTTTAGTCACACTTGTGACAAAGTTTATATATATATATATATATATTCATTCATTACAGTAATCTACCGGTTAGAGGTAGGTTGTGATGAAAGTCAGAGAATATCCAACGAACTCTTACACGTGCTGTGCCCTTTCTACCTCTTGTATTTATTTCTTCATCTCAGCATAAGTCCTACCTTTCTTCATCCCATCCATAAAACAGATTCTCTTCCTTCCCCTTCCCCGCTTACCCAACATCCTTCCCTCTATCACGACCTTCAGCAAACCATCGTCCCTCATTACCCCTTCCAGCCACCTACCCTGCCTTCCCCTAATCTCATCTATAAGTTTCCTCTCCTCGCCCACCATGTCAAGCACTTCCTCATTTGTCTTCCTTTCCGTCCAACGCACCTTCTCCATCCTCCTCCACACCCACATCTCAAAAGCCTTCAGCCTATTTTCGTCTTCCTTTCTCAAGGTCCACGTTTCCGCCCCATACAACGCCACACTCCATATCAAGCTCTTTACTAGCCTCTTTTTTACATCCTTACTTAAGGTCCCCGTCATCAGCTCCCTTCTATTATTGAAGGCTTCCTTCGCTAGCGCTATTCTCCTCCTAATGTCTTTGCTACTATGTCCTCTTTCTTCTAGCGTACTACCCAAGTAATTAAATTGTTCAACTTGCTCCAGTTTGTGACTTCCTACTCTTATCACCAGCTTCGCTTTCTTTGTCCTAGAGAATCTCATTACTTTTGTTTTCCTATTATTTATCTTCATTCCGTATTTCTCACACTGCTTTTCCAGTGCATCTACTAAAGTTTGCAGTCCTTTCGATGACCGACTCACCAACGCCTGGTCGTCTGCGAATCTAACCGACTTTATCCACTGGCCTCCTACTTTCATTCCCACGTCTAGCTCATCCCATGCCTCTCTTACCATTTCCTCAGCATAGATGTTAAAAAGTAAAGGCGACAACGGGCACCCTTGCCGCACCCCGCGACCTATGACTGCCCACCCTGATTCACCGTCCGCTACCCTTACCTGAGCCCTCTGCCCCATATATAAGTTTCGGATGAGTCTCCTATAGCGCCAATCTATTCCTATTTTCCCCAGTATCTGCATTAGTTTCTCCCAGTTTACTCTGTCAAACGCCTTTTCGAAATCTACAAAACAAGCGAAAACATCCTGATTATGCTCTATGTTTCTATCTATAAGTGTCCTCATTACCGCAATCGCATCTCTGGTTCCCCTCCCCTTCCTAAACCCAAATTGGTCATCGCCTAAATAGCACTTTGCTCTGCTCTCCAACCTTCTATTTAGTATTCTAAGCAACACTTTTGCTGCGTGCGAAATTAAACTGATTGTTCTATACTCCTCGCATTCTGACGTTTTCTTCTTCTTCGGGATAGGTATTAATACTGTTTTCACGAAATCCTCTGGCCATACTCCTTCCTCGTAGATCCTGCGAATAAGTTCGAAAAACGATTTTCTCCCCCTACTACCTAGATTCTTCAGTAGCTCCGAAGGTAGGTTATCGGTTCCCACGGCTTTTCTACCCTACATCTCTCTTAATGCCCTCTCTATTTCACTCTCAAGTAACTCTGGTCCGAGGCTATCCTTATCTATTGTTCCTTCAATAGATAAGGATAGCCTCGGACCAGAGTTACTTGAGAGTGAAATAGAATATATATATATGACAAGAAAAATATAAAAGGCTTGTTAAAGTCGCTTAGCGTATCTTCCTTTTCTGGAGGTTGGTGTGCGCTTAATGATTCGTGGCTATCAGGAAAATACCTCATTTTTTGTACTAAAATATCACTGAATAAGGAAATAGTGTTTACGATCACTCACTCACGTGATCATCTTATTGAAGTTTTGATTGATTGGTGTGGAAAGAATTCATTTCTAAATAAGCTGGAATACATACTTGTAGGTGTAGTTCACGTAGATAATGCGGCATAGATCCTTTTCCTGAGCAATGAGAGGCTTCCTACGAAGTTGCAGAGTCCATAAAATTGCTTCTTTATGATTTTTTGGTATCCCTAGAGGCCTCTAATGGACCTGAGTCCAATTCTTCTGTATCCTTAATTGAACTCTACTTTGTGGACCTCCGAGGATTACTAGGGGTTCGGGTTTATCTGGTAGCTAAGGGTACTTGGGACTTCTAATCCTGAGGCCTGAGTTAATGGCGGCAGTGAAATTATGTAAATGAAATATCGATCTCAGCTTGTTTTCTGTATGGAGAGTGCTGTTAGTGAAATACGCCATCCGTCGCGTTGCTCGGGACGTAATGCAGTGAGTCCCTTGGAACCTTTCTTCAAGAGAAAGCTAATGTCGATGCCTGGTTTCGCTCCACCCTTTCTCGTTTGCCAAAATAATCCCTGCCTTACCAGCCAACTTATCGGTCCTCAATGGCGCAAATGAATCCAGTTGTCGACCGCCTCCTCAAGTAGGCATTGCCTGACCGTCATATTAACGTTATCGCTGTTTAATATCCGGATTCTTATTTGTTACAGCTTTAGTTGGCATAAGTGTCCAATGCGGCTTTTCTCATTGAAACATTCTTGCGACGTGGGAAAATGGAATATGCTTTCTAAGAAAGGTTTCAGGGGAATTTAAAACTTAATTTGACTATTCTTGGTATTTATACGAATATGTGGATGTGCCATTAAATGAAAAATATATATATCTCATGCCTATTGTCGTGGTTTTCCCGAAAACCTTAATTTCTTAAGAGTATAATGAGTTTCTACATTGATCATAGTCGATAATGACGACAATAATTTAATAGTGCCTGAAAATAAATGGATTGGTATTTCATAAACTTAACTCATATTTTTTTTCTTCTTATTTTGATGATTTCATGGATTTTTATTTTCTAATATGTTTCTCCATCCTCGAAATATTGTAGCTACTGATAGAGATTATTTAAAACTACCAGGGGGATGAATCAATTGATAGTGGATCTCGCTTATTCATTGCATGTAACCAAATATTCCTTACGCAGTTTCATACGACCTCGTATAGGCAATGCCCGGTGGGTTGGATGAAGTATTAGGGAGATTCAGACCTCATCCTTGGGGATAGCGTGAACGCAAAGGGACATGGTACAATGTTTGCAACTATTTCACTGAGACCATATACCAGGCGAATATTTACGGAAAAGGAAATAAGATTCCTGAAACTGTCTCTCTGATCTGAAATGTATGTTCTGGAAAGTGTACTGTGAGGTTAGCTATCAAGGTATGGTAAAATCCCACAAACCATCTCCGGGCGGATGCATTATCATTTATTAGCTTCATTGGTAGTAGCCTTTTTATTTTTCCTCTGTAAATTTTCAACGCTTCCGTTCCGTTCAAAGACGCAGATGAGAAAATTTTCCATTGATCACGTCTGGAAATCGCGTTAAAACTTCAGCGAGAACTATCTTTTAACTATAAAAAGTGGATAGTGCTTAAAGAGTATCCCTAAAGGGTAACGATGTACCAGCGAACTTCCCTCGTTTGGAGAATTTAACAGCCTGGGGTGGTGTGTAATCCGCACGGATTGTTCTGCAAAAGAAGAAATACGTCGAGCGTGGAATGAGGTACGAGGTCGTGAGGGATATATTCGAGAGTTTTGGAGACCGTACGGGTCTCAGCGGTGGAGCGGGAACTAATTCCATTGGCTTATTGGATGGGAAAATTTTATTAACTTAGACCCGGCCGGCGCCACGCGGCATTCCCAGCACGCTTCCCCATTGAAGTCGCGCGAGAGGGATAAATATTTCAATCTTATCAAGTCGGGCAGATTTGCTAAAGGGAAGGCCTGAGATGACCGATCAGTTGATCCTACTCCAGGTAGACGTGGCTCGGATTTAATTTATTATTTACGGCGTCTTCGCAATAATTTTCTGTTTTGAGAATTGTAGGGAATGCTTTATTTTACACGTATGCTTATCCTTTCTTTAGTTTGAAAATTTAGTGGTTTTAGTTTACAGATATATTGAGTAATATCCCCTTTCATATTGAATGAGAAGCAGTAGCTTTGTAATTCCATGTGTATTTATTGTAAACGACCCGGGTTTCGACGTAGCACGTCATCATCACCTGATGATGACGTGCTACGTCGAAACCCGGGTCGTTTACAATAAATACATGTGGAATTACAAAGTTACTGCTTCTCATTCAATATGCTAAGCAAATTCCATAAAGTTACGCCTGAGACAACGGAATCCCCTTTCATGCCCTGCTACGGTGTTAAAAAATATTTGATGGTCATTGAAAACGGAAAAATAACTGTCAAGGTTAAAAATTTCATCCTAAACATATATATTAGTCTTCGAAATATTATGATCCAATGAGCATTCTTCGAAATGCCGTTGAATGATGAAAATGAATTTTTAGTGACGCAGGCATTTAATTTTTCCTCTCACTTTTAAAATATGACGGTGCGAGTTTTGCACGAGAAAGGAATCCAATTTAGGAAGATCGGAGAATTTTATTCATTAAAATCTTATCAACTAGTTAAAATTTTGCACACAAATGGAAATTTCTTGAAGTGCAAGTGTTGTAACAAAAATGTGCGCCTAGTGTCATGAGATTCCACGTTGTCCATAAATTCAAAGAATAGAATGCGACCCTAAAGCTCGTTATTTTACGCTAATTTTTTTTTTTAATTTTGTTTTCCCTTCATGCAAGTAAAAAATACCCTTCAAGCTGATTTAAGTTTTTTTTTGGCAGAATGCGGTTCTTAAAATGTCCACTCTACTGCATTACTAAATTAATTGAGCCAATTTTGTGACAAAAACGACATTATTTAGGGTACAGTCGTATAGGTCTAGTAAACGTGATATTTTGTAAATTTAGTTATTTTCTGTAAGCTATCGGATTGGATCTGAAGAATTGACGAAGTAGACAACTCCCTTATAAAATGAAAGACAGAAGAACCAGCATTACAATGAAAGGAATCGTACGAGAAAATTCTTATTATATGATTTGGAATGCCAAAAAAATGTTCTGTAATCGTTGTATTGTAGTGTTAATTTAAGGTAAGAATATTAAATATACGTTCCAATTTTCCTTTGGCGTGAAATCTCAGGCTTAATTTGGGCGCGTTGACATTCCTGGGTCGTTGTAACCTACCAGTCTCCCTTTAATATCGGCCAAAGAAATATTAATTTTTCGAGCCTCGTGAAAGAATTTACAAGCTTAGCATCGATTTCAAAAGGACCTTTGTTCCTTCCGGCCAAAGGGGCAAAGGTCGGGATGGAGAAGGGGTAACGAACAAGGAAAGCAAGGGGGAGGAAGAGTCAGAATCGAATAGAAAGCAAGGCACGGACGCAATGCCCCGGGGCGTGCCTTTCCCTTCCTTCGTACTTGGAGCCGGCGAAAAGGGTCTGAGAGGGAGGAGCAATTGGGGGACATGGGGAGAATGATGATATGGACCGGCCGAGATGCTGTGAGTTGTAGATAAATAGTAGGCGCTAGATTTGACTTTGCCATATATTGTCATCTAGGTTATTTAGTATGCGCACTTGAATTTGTTATGACATCACTCCAACGAAAAGTGATAGTCTCTTATTTTTTTAGTGGCTTGAACCGGGTGATGGAGTACCATTTCTGTGGGTTCCTGGCCATGTCGGCATTAAGGGGAACGAGGAGGCCGACTCTACAACAAGAAATGCTTTGAAGGAAGCAGATATTGTGTCTCCATTGGTGACCATGGATGATCTTAGGGCTACGTTCCGAAACGTAACGCTAAAGAAGAGGAAGGATATCTGGGCAGAGTTAAAACATAATAAACTCCGGACTGGAAAACCACGACTACAGCGTGGACTACTTCTATCAGGAATAATTGGAGGGAAGAGGTTGCCATCACCCACTTCAGGATAGGGCATAGTGCTCTGACCCACTCGTATCTCTTTACTGATGAGAAAATCCCACCGAAGTGCCGGCCTCGGTGGCGGCGGGGTAAAGTCCTCGCCTGCTAATCCGAGGGTCGCGGGTTGGAGTCCCGCCTGGGTCGGGTTTTCACTTGCCCAGGGCATGGGTGTTTGTCAAGTTCTGGCGGTTCGGCCCCTGAAAAACCTGAAGACAAGCCAATGGGTTATCGGGATCGCAGAGGCATACGGACCACCAGAATCGTCGGAGAGAAAAAGTGTGAAGAATGTGACTCTCCCCTCAGTGTGCTTCACACTAACGGAATGTGTAAAATCTCGAGACGCCCGCGAGAAATTAGGGATCCAAGGTGACTTTAAAAATGTTCTTCATGACAGCCCATCTAGTGTCAGTATTTTAAAGCAGTTTTTATGGCAGACCAGTCTATTGATAAGACTCTTAAATGTTTGAAAGAAGAATACATATCGATGTATAACAACGAACGGATAATACCATACACCCCCCCATATACCAATACATAACGCCCCCGCTATGAAACTATATGGTATTATCCGGTATGGGCATAAGCCGGCCCAGGTGGCGGCGGGGTAAAGCCCTCGCCTGCTAATCCGAGCGTCGCGGGTTCGAGTCCCGCCTGGGTTGGTTTTTCATTTGCCCAGGGCATGTGTGTTTGTCAAGTTCTGGTGGTTCGGCCCCTGAAAAACCTGAAGACAAGCCAATGGCTTATCGGGATTTCAGGGGCATATGGATCACCAGAATCGTCGGGGAGAAAAAAACACGCTTGTTTTATGAATCGCATTTGAAAAATAGGATCGTGCGTGGTGCGACATGACCATAACTGTCGACGCACCCAATAAATTAAATCCTACCTACATTGAATCCGGTGAGTTATTATGCAGCTGTCACACCGATTAGTTTTAAGTTAATAATCAAGCTCTAGGTCACAGCTTAACTGAATTTCCCTAAGGTGATTATATGTCACGGTCTACCAGTGAAATTTCCATTGCTTCCGCCCAAATTTTCGAAATCCTAGCAACTGAATTAAAAATAGAAAGTTGAATGAAACCATGTTTCGGACATTCTGTTCAATTTTGAATGAGATAGACTTAATTGCCTCAGGCGCTACTTCATGGTACTCCTTTACAAGGTAAAAGAGAAACCTTGACAAGGTAAAACCCCCTCTTCACCAATTTCTCCTCCCTCGTCTCGAAGCCAGAATAGCACGGTGAAACTGTTGCTCAAAAAGTAATTATATCGCAGAAAACCAAAATATATTTATTAAAATAAAAATTAACTGCGAAAATCTACGAAAAAGATGGTCCTTAGTTTTACAAGATAGACTAATACGTGAATGAATGAACAAGTTAAGAAATGGAATGACTCCCTCTCTTAAACACACTATTAAGAGTATTCTACATCTAAATCACGCTTAACAAATGATAATTAATATCCTTACAAAACCAAAATATACCCTTATATCTAAATAAAATTGTCCTTTTCGGTCGGTATGACACAGATTCACACTTTACGTCTGGATCTGTATTAGCGGCTGGGTTGTCCTCGTGTCCTCCTCCGGAACTGATCGTCCTAGCCTGATTGCAGCTTCTCTGGACACTATCACCTCCCCTTTCACTTAATGCTTCACAGTGTAATTTAAACTTTAGCTTATCTACGTAGAATGTCTCCTGCGACCGTCGCGTTCTATGTTAAAAAAATCTCTAGCGACCGTTGAGTTTTATGTGTGGAGAGAGAGTTACGCCTCAACGCTTCTCTAGTTGATCGTTCCTCCCCCGTTGTCATTATTGTACTATCCCGCTGAAAACATCTTTACGTGAATATCTGGATCGTTGAGTTGCCAACGGCTATTGTTGTTAATTAATCGTCTTGGCCTTTGGTGCGCTCTTATTGGTTGGCGATAATCAACATTCCAAAGCGGTCTGGTTCCCGTTGAGTGCACGTGCACTGAAGCAATGGGCAATATGGCGTCGAATTGTTATGCTGCAAAGTGGAGAAGAGGAACTTTACTGAAGAAAATTAACTCTCAGTTCCATTCTGTTTTCAGTGAGACTCTGATTTCATTCATCATTTTGACTTTCTTCGTAGTTTTCCTCATGTACACCACCCTTGATCATCTTAGGCACGTATTCCTATTTGATGCTCCCTCATGAGGTTTATGAGGTTTTTATGTCATATAATGGGCCCTATAATATTTGTCTCCTACTTCTTAGAGTTTTCGTTCAACATTTGTTCTCTCCTCCGCTAGGTAAGACTTCTTGAGAGGTTATTGCCTCAACCTTATTTATTTTCATCATTCTTCTATTTTTACAACATATCTATTACTTTAAGTTTCCTATTTAAGTTTCCTATTTTCTGCTGCTGCTATCATCCAAGATTCACTTTCCTGTTAGAGCAAGCTTCCTGCATGTGTTTTGATGAAGTTTCCTTTTTTCCAAGGTTGTGTTGTTAGTTGTTATTAGACTCCTGTTCTAATTGAATGCCTCCTTTGCTTGAGCTTCACTGATCACTGTATATTTCTTGATTTTTCCATATTTAATGTAAATATTAAAGACAATGGGTGGCGAAGCACACCCTTGGAGTAATCCTCTTGATACGTATGCTTCTCACGTGCAGCAGCTGCATTCAATCAACGTATACTGTTCTGTATTTTTCCCGGATGTTATGTTTTTCATAGAATGACGCTCTGCAGGGCTGCCAGCAATTTATTGCAATACATTCAAGTCCACCTTTGTGTGATTCAACGTTTAAGTCCGTCCTAGGTAATAGCGGAGTTGACAGAAATGCAACCATTCACTAAATCCGTTCAATGCCGTCTGGGGAAGCAAATCACGTGATCCAAGAATCCAAAAAGGGAGGGAGAGTCCATTTTCTCCCCCCCCCCTCGACGCGTCGCGGGAAATCACCTCAACGAACTTATGTTTTTTCAAAATTCAAATGTTATCGTTTTTCTTGTGTAAATAAAACTCCCTCCCCCCCTTGAAATTTTTCCCCTTCCCCACTCCCTCCCTCCACTTTCCTAACCTCCCTCACCCACCTTCTCCTGTTTATATACCTTGATTTCCAAATATATGTACCTGATGATGATGCAGTGCATCGAAACCCGGGTCGATTAAAACTTTATCTGTGGAAAATTGTAATATCTCAGTTTATTATTATTACCAAGAATCCTAGATGGTGACCTTTGATTACATCATATGATCGTAGAAAAATTATTGATTTTCAATATTTCCAAAGCCAGGTCAGTATATTTCATCAAATTATAGTATGTTAAATATTGTGTACTGATGTCGTAAGCAATCAGGCGTATTTTTTCCGTAGAGTTTTGATGTACAGTAAAAAACGGTAGAACTGGGATTTTAACTCTTCCCTGCTAATTTCCGTATAATTTTTCATAAGCTTGTTTCTGAATGTTTAATCTTGAGGTAATTGACGATTAACATCGAGTAACATGACTTCGAAAAATATTTTTTGAAAATCGCGTAGGCTGCTACTCGTCCATGATGGCGTAGCGACAACGTCATGTCTGCCTCACCGAAAGGCCTTTCCTTTTGCAAGCCGGTATTTGGTCCTAGATTTCAATACTTAATTGCGCTATTATCTTGGACGGACTCTAAGTAAATACATGCCTATTGTGACGAGTAAGTGGAGTATCTACACTAGTGAGCACTGAAAATTGCATTGTGTGGAACGCCCGTAAGGGAAGGAAAGTTGAACGAGTTATAGAGAGGGAACCGAGAACGTATGGAGCATCGCACTTGAAAGCGAATGAATAATGAATGTGTATACTGTATAATCACGGGAGTGGAGGCACGCGGAGAATGGCAAAGATTGATCGAGCAGGGAAAAGTGATTTGAGGTGGGGAGGAGAGGTTTGGGGAATAAGAGAAGAGACTGTCCTTCCCCCCTCCCTTTAAGATGGACGCCGAAAAAGGAAAGGGTTACTGAAAAGATAGATGGGTGCCGTACAAGAAACATAGACAGGGAGTGCAAAAATACCGAGGCTGTGGTGACTACATTGTAGAGATGATTCGACACCTAGTTGGTCATTGCTCGAGTGCTGGGGAGAAAGAGTGGACATGGCAGGGTGAAATGGAGGACGGGGAAGAAGGAAGAATGAGGATAGGAAGAGGAGGGGTGTTAACGGTGAAGGATAAAGGTGACAGGAGTAAAAAGAATACGCCAAACGGGACAGAGTGAAAACGCTTGAAAACCAATTATTAATTTCCTGGAAGTGAAGTCTGTCAATTGAAATGTAGAGTCTAATTACTCAGTTGAATGTAGTTTTGAAATCGAGAAATATTTCGATCTCCAGGATTGAAAATAGCTGGGTATAATAAAAAAAATCCAGGTCTAAAAACGGATTTCCAATCATACTTGTTGACGTCACTGGGTAGTCGCATTCATGTGCGTGTTTCACATGTTCTGAGCATGAGGGATGCTCTGACTAGGATGCACACGAAAAGAGGCGTATTATTTCATAGTAATTATAGATTTAAACGGCTTCTGGTAAAGTCACATGTTATTAGGATAAGGCCAATTCTTAAAATATCCTAACATTAGGTACGAGGTAATGGAGTTCCTAAAATAATGCGGAAGAGTGAACATTGCCGAGATTAGAGTGGTGGGATAAACTTGTAAATAATAAATAGCTCATGTGTAACCTATTCGAGGATGTACCTAATGTTTAGAATTGTAATATTTTATTGTGGTTCTACTGTAAAATGACTAAAATGCCACTTTATTCGTATTCTGGCTATTTTCTTTTAGAAAAAAGGGTACCGTATATGATAGGAGCAACAAAATTTTACCTTTCCACGATATTTTTCAAGCAAATATAACTTGAAATTACATTGTGTTAAATGGGGGAACAATAGAAACACAGGGATAAAATAGTATTTTCCATGAAATATAAACGCCATTTTTGTGGAGAATTGTTTTAAAGAAGGGAAAAATCTCGAGGCATTTAATAAAAATAAAATATTGGCATCTTACCGCCTTTTTTTGTGAGCTATCAGAGAGATACTGCAATATTTGAAGACAAAATGCGGTAATTCTATAGAAATGGCGCTGCAGTCATTACTCATTTGCTCCTATGGCTGGAAATAAGTGCTCATTAAAAATCTATTCACAGAATAATCTGCATGTTTTGTACCTTAACTTTGGTTCTCCATAGGTAACGCATGTATTCACCGAAAGCTGGGTTTTAAAAACAAATATTAAAAAATGGTGGAATTTAGTATATGTTTTGATTCACTCAGTCCCGGTTGAACTACCATATGTAATATGGTATGATGTTTAATCCTTAGTGACGTTAAAGTTAAAGCCAGCGTGATGGCGTGATATTTTCAGCGTAACGTCAAAATATGTTCTTTTAAGGCGTATAGCTAACTTGGCTAAACTGAAATATTACCATTACTTACTATCAGTATTTCTTTTTCGGCTTAACATATCGGTAACAGGCCGAAAACATAGAGCACTACCCATTTCTATGTTATAAACCTGCATGAAAATGATGTTGATTAGAAGTTTTGAATCCTGAAATAAAGCGGAGATTTCGAGTATCGAAGCTTTTGAGAGATTCTAAGGTTAATCTTCTGAAACTAATGTATGTAGAATGTAGTTTACTTAAATTATAAACTACATGTCATAGTATATTTAAGGAAAATCATATTGATTAGTGTTTATCACTCTAGGATATAATGATTATTCCCAAAATGTATTTTGTCACGATAAACGTAGGATTCAATTAGCACTCTACTGTGAAATCAATCAGAAGTAATGTGGTTTTCCAAAGCTACGGACAATAAAGATGCATTTAAGTGAAATCAGCACTTTTCGAGACACTGTACTCCTGCTTCCCTCGCGTTTGAGGTTAAAACTTACTACTTACTTGCTTACTCCTCGGCGCCACATACCTTGTAGGGCCTTGGCCTCTCTGACAATGTTAGCCCAGACGTCACGATATCCTGCATGAGTTCTCCATCTTCTTATTCTCATCTTTCTTAGATCATCTTCTACATCATCCAACCATCTTTTCCATGGTCTTCCTCTCAATCTTCTGCCACGAGGATGTCCAAGGTATATCTTTTTCACCATCCTATCCTCGGGCATTCTCTCAACAAGCCCTAACCACCTTATCCTGTTACTCTTAATTTCTGCCACTATGTTTGGATGCTTGTAGAGTTCCTCCAGTTCTCTATTCCTCCGTATTCTCCACTGTCCGTCTTCCTTCACTGCACCAAAAATATTTCTTAGCACTTTCCTTTCCCATCTTTTTAGTAGCTCTTCTTCTGCAGTAGTCATGCTCCATGTTTCTGAACCATACATAACCACAGGTCTAATCACTGTTCGATAATCCTTCGTTTTCAAGTTCCGACTGAGGTTCCGTGTCTTGAGCGCCTTCAACAAAGCTCGATAAGCACTATTGTCTTCTGCAATCCTAGCTTTTATTTCTTCTTGCATTTCATTATTGAGGTTAAAAATGGCGGATTATTCCGGTCGTGGAGATGCCGGGGATTCGGAGAGAATTAAGGGTTGAAGCGGAAAGGATGAAGAAAAATGCTCACGTGTCATGGCACTACCACCCTTCGCTATTCGATCTCTTTGTATGTGTCACTGATCGTACCAAATTATATATCATATTTAAAGAGAGCCTCTCCTGGTAACCAAAGTAAATATAGAATTTTCAAGTTAGCCAAAAAAAAACCCAGCAGGTATTATCTTCTGAGCTACCGCTGAAATAACGTTCATATCTTTGATCTCATTCTAGCTTATTTGTCAATCATAAAGTGTAAAGGGGAATTTAGACCAGTTGCGAGAATTTAACTTGTTAACTACGCGGCGTTACACTCCGAAACCACTTGCTGCGTTTTTAATGAGCTATCGAGAGCAGGTAGTGTTGATGATAAAGCTCTAGGATTATGAGAGAACAGGGCAGCTTTGAGTCATTTGAGTTTTTAACTATTCCGAGTGGTCATTATTAAATCTATCACTTTTTCTAAGTTGAAAAACATTTTGTAAATATTCAACGGCCAATTATTGGCAACTGAAAGGCTGACCGCGGGGTTCTTTCTTTCAAATGGAGTACCTGTCACTGAATATTTTGGAGAAAGCAGAGTGATCTGGGCGAACATAATAGGTGCAGCCGAAAAGGAGTTTCATGCTTTTTTCGTGTACTGCAAAAAGCCTACTACTGACTTAATGTTCCTTTAGATAGTTACCGATTGTGTAACGCCCGAATGTAGTTTGGCCATCAATATTAATAAGTGCATTTTTAAAATCGGATAGATCTTAAATTTTTCCATTGCGAGCAGTCGTCTTATTTTTCATCAATTTAGGAATTCTTTTTCCCAGCTCGAAACTTTGACGGTGATTCCGCATTTCATTTTGTTGTAGTTTTGGAGGAGTTTGGAGCTAACGTATCAATCTTCAGGTTTACTTCCACAAGTAAAACCCTGCTAGTTGAAATACCTTGTAAAACTTGACGACTCAGGATTTGAAGAGGGGCAGTCATTATGCTTGTGGAACCTACGTTTTCCCTCGTTAGTTGTGGTGCATGGAAAATCTCTACCACTTGAATATTACATTATATCTGGAAAATATTTACCGGGAATCGAGCCGAGATCCACTCCCGGACCATCCCCTATTAAGTACCACATTTAGCATCAAAAGGTACTTATTCTGAATTGGTGACTTCGTTATTTTTATTGAGTACCGTTTCTTAAAATGTGCCTTTCAACCCAAGAGTTGGTAGGAAACGTTTCCAACCAGAAAACTACCAATCCTTAATAAAAAAGAATAGTTAGCAAAAGGTCTTGAGTGGCAGTTAGTCTGAGTAGCAATAACATTTATTTGAAGCTATTAAAATTGTGTGGAGGTAGCCAACGGTAGGGGCTACAATAGCAAGTAATTTTCAGTGTCAATTAGCTGATAGCGAGTGATAACGAAAAAGCAAGGTATCCACAGCGACTCTCGTGCCGAGAAAACATTCATTCAGGCATAGCATAACCACGCCTAAACGAAATTCAACTCTAAAAAGGTGTATGACATTTATCCATCATAATTCTCCACATTTTTTCAATATCCCTGCTAGCTGATAACTTATACATGTGCCATTATTACGAAGAAATCAGGCGAGAATCAAATTTCGTCGAATATGATAATAATTTTGATCGATGGGTTTTCAGTTTAGTTCAGCAGTAACTAATGTCGTTGGTGTCACCGGGAGTAAAATGCTAAACAGAACACGACATGATTCATACGAACCTGTTAGCTATCTAATACAGCTTCGTAACAGGTAGTGATAACTATGTTTCTCAGTGTATTTAATTTTTTCAGTGGAGTAATTGGTTTACATCGAGTATATTTTTCGAAACAATGCGTTTTAAAACTCACCCGTCACCCGATTCGTTTATCAAAATACCTTGGAGTTTTCATCGTTTTATCCCCGCTGAGCGTCCCGTGATAGGATTAATGAACATCGATTGGATAAAATTGCATCAACGCATCGCTCACACCTGTCTTGCTTTTAAAGCTACTCCGTAAATAACTACCTTGACGGTAGTACCTACTTATACTTGCAAATTCTCACTTGACAAAAGTACATGGCGCTCGAAAAAAATTCAGAAAAGAAAACGCTCCTTTAATGAAACGCTGGGAATGATAAATGAAACCATATTTAATTGAATAATGTGTATTTGAATTGCATTAAGAAAATCACTATAAATCACCTTATCCCTGGATTGGTTTAAAAATTGCAACGCTTTCATTATTCACAACTTACATTACTCTCCAATTGTAAATGTCACTATGATAAATGATGTCACATTGATAAGAATATTTATCATATATGACGTTAGGAATAAATATTCTGAATGATATTTCACTGTGGCGTACAAAATTGAATGTGAGGAGTCAGTTATCTGTAAAACATTTTGATTAACATGCTATTTTGGACGAAAAATCTTTTCTCGATATAGAATTTGATCAAATGTTCTGTAAACATAGATTTTTCTTGGTGGCTATAGTAAAAACCTTATCTACGAAAGCATACGGCCACCTACAAAATGTCAAGCTCGTGGACCAACTAAAAGTGTCTTTGCCGTCCTCGGTGGCGGCCGGTGAACGTCCTCGCCTGCTAACCCGAAGGTTGCGGGTTCGAGTCCCGCCTGGGGAGGATTTTCCACCTCTCATGGCATGGTTG
Source organism: Pyrrhosoma nymphula (assembly GCA_963573305.1). Classification (NCBI taxonomy): domain Eukaryota; kingdom Metazoa; phylum Arthropoda; class Insecta; order Odonata; family Coenagrionidae; genus Pyrrhosoma; species Pyrrhosoma nymphula. The sequence continues at coordinate 102,316,813 of OY754335.1, read as the reverse complement.
TGTGTGCTCTTCCGTTGTTAACTGTTAATACCCCGATATAAAGGCCATATAAAAGCTGATTTCGGTAGTTTTGTTCAATAAATAAATAAATGGAACGCAGTGAATAAGTGAGTGAATGTTAAGGTACATGTTGCTTAAAATATATGAATAAATGCTTTCTAAAAAGGACGTTTAAAAGTAATGAATGCAATAATTGGAATTGATTGATTCTTGAGTGGAAATTCTTGTCAGCGAATTAAGTCAAAGGTTTTGCGTGGCTAAATATAAAAACTTTCCTTCATTAATCTCCACTCCAGCCTGTGGAGCTTGGGATAATGCAATGATCTCGACTGACGAGTTACGGGTCATACGTCTCCGTGACAGAGAGCACGGAGAGGCCATCAAAAACTTTACTCAAATCATCAATGCCATGCGAATGGACGAAATTATTCGCACTCTATTCCCGACTTGGAAGTATCATCCATCATTCTGTTTTGACAGCCTTTTGTCCCGGGCGGGTAACACACGCTGCAGAGAATAGAGCCGTATGTCTAATCGTAAGTGCGTCCTCCCATAAATTGTTCCGGGGTCATGGGAATGCGGATAAAAGGACCTTAATTAATGGCATGAGATGTGTCAGAAAAGGAGGGAGGAAGAGAGGACTTTGAGGTTGCTCAGGATGTGGGGTTATTCACTAGTTAACCAAATCTTGTTAAAAAATAAGGGGGCAAGGACTAGTCCTGTTGCTGCCCTTAATGTACCAGCTTATAATCAAAGCCTAATATGTATAATACATACCCATTCTCCACTCACCCGGACATCTTCCCTTATATCACCTCCTTAGTGGACATCGGAAGCGGTTGGATAAAATCTTTGCCTGCTATCCCAAGGGTCACGGGTTCGAGTCACAAATGGGTAGGTTTTCACAATCTAGGGTATGATTACGTATTCTTCCTGTTTTACTCGCTGAATCGAGTTTTATAAATTTACCAAAAAAAAATGAATACACATCAGTACTCATGATTAATGAAAATACTTAGTACTTTTCTACAAAATTAATTTTCATTGTACGACGCGTTTCACCGATTTACGGCAACGTCAGGCACAGAAAGTTTGTCTCATGTGTTAATTGTTGTTTTAGTTACGGGAGAGTTGTTGTTTTCCTTTTTCCGCCTCACCAGCCCTTAATCAACGAGTTTTTGCCCTCAACCCTGCCCGAATATTTTTTCCCCTCCTTCCCCGTAACTACAACAACAATTAACACTTATAACAAACTTTCTGTACCTAACGATACCGGAAATTGGCGAAACGCGTCGTACAATATAAATTTTGTAGAAAAGTACTAAGTATTTTCATTAATCATCAGTACTAATATAATAAAATTCTACGAAGTGAAACCTGCCACTGTCAAGTTTATGGATCGACGACATCTCTTTGTTCTGCTTAGCCTACTCCATTCATTTACTTCACATCCATTTGCTCCTTCTTTCCTTCAACAACGACTTTCTTTCCTCATCTCTCCCCCCGCTCACATCCGTCTGTTTCTTTTCGTCCTTTGCTTTTTCTCAGACCTCCTCCGAACCCACAACTCAAACGGCTCCGATCTGTTCTCTTTCCCGGTTGTCTTGGTTACGATACCATATACGCTTTCTTAGACCTTTCGCACATTTTTTTTAACATCTTTAGATATAGTATCTGCACTTTTTCATTTTCATTAAACACATTTTTAAAAGCCGTAAAAAATTTTCTACCTCTCACGGTGATAGGTCACGACATTACGATTGTCACGGTTTTCCATGGAGTGAATATTTTCCAGTTCGTCACTACGTTTGAGGATGGAAACGATTATCTAGTCCTTGGAACGCCAAGATTGGTTCAAAATGACCCATGCTGTCGATTTTTCATTGTTTAAGTGCTTAAACGATCCCCACACGGGTGAAATTCCGTCTATTCTTCAGGTAGGTGTTAAGAAGTATAAAAATAAAGTGACTTTCTTAGATATTTTCATTGCTTAGTTAATATGAAAAAATCGAGATGAAGCATGTCAACCGGAATGGAGCGTTACTACCATGTACATCTTTTGACACAGGTAACAAACTGTTATTTTATATTCTTTATTCCTTTATTTGGCATTTTTTAAGAAAATAATGGCATTAATATCTTTAAATAGTACGCGTAGCTTCTGTTCTGAGCACAAAACGTAGCCCTTACGGGAAATATATGTGGGTGAAATATGACCCGATTATGATGCTCCTCGGGATCCGAATGATCTTGGCGTTCCGAGGGCTAGTTAGTGGCAGTTTTCCTGGTTTCCACGACTAAAAACTGTATGACGGACCCACAAACTGACAACTAACTTTATTATATGCCGATAGATACAAGACAGCGTCAACATCAGCATTTAAAAAAAAATGAAATCATTAGTTCCACAAAAATTACACTTTTGAATGCACCTATCGCAACCATTAAACAACAACTTAACGGTTCTCTTATTAGAGAAAAACACTTTCGCTTAGGCAATTTACCTCGCAACATTCTTGGTACCTCACATGCCCATTTTTCTCTTATGCTCTCTATGCAAAAAACTTTTGGCATAAAGGGTCGATATATATTCATTGTTTCCTAAATCATAATCATTGGTTACAAAATTAAAAATCTATGGTGATCAGTCTTAGTGCACTTGCCAATTTTCATGCACCGATGACGTCCATTGCGCAGAATATCCGTTCTTCTTATGGGTAAGAAGCATGTAGTGACGCAATTATAATTTCTGCCATCTTAAAACAGATTGAAGTTTCGAAACAGATGGCTCAATATTTGAACCAGATTTTTAGCTGGTTACCCGTCAGTAGGTTTGGTTAGGATGAAACTTGTGCGGTTCTTAGCGTAATCCGAGAAACACCACAGTGAGATTATCATGATATTGCTGGTAGGCATGTCTTTGAGCATCCAAGGCTAACCTTTGTCGTTTTTCATGCAAGGACTCATTTTCTCGCAAAGAAGACATTCCTCATGCTTTAGAAATTTTTTCAAAGGGTTACCTTTTATTCTATAAGACATGTTTATGGATATATTTTTAAGTCCAAGGAGGGGGAACAGAGGCAAGTCAGAGACTCGAATAGGCAACTCGATGATTGAGTGAATGTAAGTAAACTGCATTTTAATACTTGACAACCAGAGATTTGAATTTCAAAGGATATTCACGCATCTGGCATTTAAGTTTTCCTGCCGGCCCATGATAGCACGTAGAAAGAAAATTTGTATAGGAAGGGCCCAGAATCCCAAGGGCCCCATGATAGATCGCTTCGGGGGGTAATCGATAAATTCAATGCATATTCACAGGTATACTCTTCAATGCCTATTCTCAAACTAGCTCTCATTAGGGAACTGCATACGAGAGAACACTTATGTATAAAACGATACACATAAAGGAATTAAACGTGGAAGAATATTTACGTGCAGCGAATAATAATATTAATAATGCCTCCGTTGCTACAACAAATACGGCGTCGTTTATTATATTTTAATACTCAGATGAATTACACGTAGTGGAACCGTCTGCCTCTCATTACGATTGCGAACTGTTTTTAAACCAATTCCCACATCAACTTTACGAGTTATCTATATATACTTAAAAGTGTTAAAATGTAGTTTACTAACATTGACTCAATCATCGAGTTGCCTATTCGAGTCTCTGACTTGCCTCTGTTCCCCCTCCTTGGACTTAAAAATATATCCATAAACATGTCTTATAGAATAAAAGGTAACCCTTTGAAAAAAATTTCTAAAGCATGAGGAATGTCTTCTTTGCGAGAAAATGAGTCCTTGCATGACAAACGACAAAGGTTAGCCTTGGATGCTCAAAGACATGCCTACCAGCAATATCATGATAATCTCACTGTGGTGTTTCTCAGATTACGCTAAGAACCGCACAAGTTTCATCCTAACCAAACCTACTGACGGGTAACCAGCTAAAAATCTGGTTCAAATATTGAGCCATCTGTTTCGAAACTTCAATCTGTTTTAAGATGGCAGAAATTATAATTGCGTCACTACATGCTTCTTACCCATAAGAAGAACGGATATTCTGCGCAATGGACGTCATCGGTGCATGAAAATTGGCAAGTGCACTAAGACTGATCACCATATATTTTTAATTTTGTAACCAATGATTATGATTTAGGAAACAATGAATATAGTCACCCTTTATGCCAAAGGCATAGTCCGGGTATTGAAGGATTCATAGGAAAAATAAACATCGCTGCTATTGAAAATGCTCCTTTTGACGTTGTCAACCGCTGGATAATAGTCTACTCTCCTATCCTGATTAAGATACTCAACGCACATATCAACGGTGAATGGCGGAACTCAATTAAGTCATTTAATGCAAATATATTTATGTACACAAGGGAAGTGCTCAAGCTGTTATTCACTCAGAAGACGACTCAAGGGACGAGGTCACCATCTATCAACCTAGGTGCTATTTATTAAGTAGTAATGAGTCTTCGAGGCCCATTACTGGGTTTCCCGTGCATTAAAGAGGACAAAAAATCACTCCGTGCACGAAAGGGAAAACGAACTAATCACAACAAATAAGATAGGATACGAACACCTAAAATGATCACGCTGACAGTATTCTTCAGGTTTTGTGGTTTTCTTATAAAATAAGTTCAATTTTTTTCACATCCGTTGAAGTTCAACGGGTACCTTCAGCTAGTTGTTGATAAAAGAGAAAAATGTCAGATTGTTCAGCAAAAAATATGATATTCAGACAATTACGAAGCGTAAAAGAAAATCGATTGAAAGAATTAGAAACTTCATGAATTCAGCCATCCGATAAAAAAAACCCAGCACTCTATCTTGAGTGTAAGTACTTTTAAAAAGCAAAAAATGAAACTACTGCACCGAACCCAATGCTTAGCATGGACCACCAAGGGGGGGGGGCTTTTTGGGCCCTGAGGGCTTTTTTATTTAGCCTATGTTCAACCCAGATACATTTTATCTCTACATGTAAAATTTCAGCTCAATCGGTTCTGCAGTTTTTGCGTGATTGAGCAACAGACAGACAGATATAGTATGATGATGATTTCTTCGAAATGTCTATGTTGATGAGTCATATTTTAGGTAGGTTTTAAAAAAGTTTGTAAAAATAAACACAATGAGTTTCACTTTTTTCATTCATACAATTACCACTTTTTGCATCCATATAATCTTCTACATTTGACCTACTTCTTGGAACAATGGAAAACACATAATGCACAATTTAACCCCTTTTTGCAACATGCTGGAGGCTAGCCGGTGCCCAGTTTATGTTGAAAACTCCTTTTCATGCCCCTTTTCCCAATGATATATTTTCCATCACGTATAACACCTTCTGAAACGCTGGTTCTAGGAGGTTAAGGAAAACTCTGTGCCCTACTTTGTTGTAGTTTCCTTCCATGCCCTAATTTTAAATAAAGAACAGCGATGGACCTCCTGAAATATTTGATGGATATGGGCTTTTGACCATGAATATCACGGTACATTAAATATGCATCGACAATCGACATGACAATAATTCGTGTTAGTATTCTCCAAAACCATTTCTTGCCCTTCATTGTGATTGCATGCTTTTCGAGTAACCAGTCATGTCGAACCACACCACCTGTATGTTTGTTGTAGTTGTTTATGAGAGTGGGTTGTGGTACATAATCTTTTGCTCTTTTTCCCTTACACCATATCAACTTGCACATTCCGTTCTAAAGCAGTGAAATTTTTCTAACTCCTTGGCGTTCATCAGCGTGATTATCAAAATATATTGCATTACTCGATGGATCATCTATCACCAAAAGCATTTGGTTCATGACTCGAGTTCCTAGAGGTCCATTTTTAGGGTCCTCAGATTCTTAAACACAATAAAGTGAATAATTATAGCAATCGCCATCAACTCCACTCCACTGAGTGCCAATAATCTGTATCCGAACCGAAACGGTATACTTGTGAGGAACTGTTACAGAGAATTTTTTCTGTATTACCTGATAACCATCTCATCGACAGACAAGTTTTTATTGAGTTTTTCATTTACGAAAGTTGTCATTCACCATATATAGTAGGGGTCTCATTGTGAACGACCGATCATTCTTGTTTTTTTTGCTTGTGTTTTACCTTCAAAGCGAATCACAGACTCTATTTCTAAATATGCGTGTCTGCCCATGGCGTTTCGAACAACTGGAATACTGAGGTCTTTTTGATCACTACAAAAATCTCGCTCACCTGTCAGTGCGTGATAACCTGAGAAAATCAGGAATACCATGAGAACGTTTACATCAACAACCGAAAGAGTGGAAAATGGTTTACCTTTTTGACATTTTGCGTTATTGGATCGTCTCCTCTACAGTTATTGCAAACACATCGTAACTGAAGAATTCCTCAAATAAATTCACCGGAGTGTTTCTCTACCCACGATTTTGCTACGTCAAAATTGTTCATGACCATAGTTCCAGCCAGAGGGAAATTGAATAATTGAGATATTCTTTTTCCTATTTGATGTGATAGTTATTTATTTAGCAGGGTTTTCAGGAGTCGCTGGTGCTGAAATATTTCTACAGCTTCTACGATATCTGTCAAAAATGGTGCTGTCAAAACATCGTCATTTACTTCCTCCTCACCTATTAGTTTGCCAACATCGAAAGGTGTAGCAGTTGCATCAGCTTTTATTTTCTCCAAAAAACAGAATTAGATGACTCATCCATAGTTAAAAACCTTTCTCGACTAATTGTAGGTGCCACTATTGTGATTATATGAATAAATAAATAAATGAGACATTATCCAACTCGTGTAAAACAGGAGACGCACCGCAGAGAGTCCTATTTAAAGGATAGTTAAATTCACTGTTTACATTTTCATAATAATCAGGAGATAATTAGCGAATAGCTGCAGTAAATAAAAGCTACATTGACGTGACATGAAAATTATATTCCACACTAATAATTTAATACCGACCTAGGTTTTGACTGCTCTGCAGCCATTGTCAAGGATCCTCAGCTTCAGTTTCACCTGAAAGTATTAATGTTATAAAAGGTGCATTCATTAACACTAATGTTCTGAGTAAATGAAAAGTCCTCACCATTAACGGAAGCTTTTACAGCGTATGTTGTCTTTGTGGCCACAGTGTGAAGCATTTTCACAGAAAAGCAAAAGTCACAAAACTGAAGTACGGAAACGATTGATAGAAGAAGTAGCTTCTCCAGTTCTTATATAACATATTCTATGTATTGCATTAAATTGTTGAGGAAACTTGTTGAGGAATCTCAGAAATACTATGTGCCTTGTAACAAACCGTGTCCAGTCAAACCAACGCCCGGAATTCTATTTATAGCACTTTGATATTTATCGTTATTATTTCCAAAAAAAACGAGAAATGTTTAAAAAATAACTGCATTAAATGACAGTTACATTCATCAACTCTAATGCTCTGTGATTTACCTTTGTCAGAAGTTTGCATATCGCATGTTGCCTTTTTAGTCACAGTGTTTTTAGAAAGCCGAGTTTCAAAGACAAGCTAAAGTCACAGAACTGAAACACGGATACTAAAATAGCTTCATCAGTCCTTATATAAGAAATTGGTTGCATTTTATTATATTGTCGCTGGAATTCAGTGATAAATCACAGAAAAACAGTGTATCCTACAAATAGGCCGCTGGGCGATAATGGGGGTCCCATTTTGAACACGGAAAAAATGACACATATTTTAGATATCTCCATTCTGCTGACTTTTTTCTATACCTTGTATTTGTGATTGTTTCCACCTTAGTAAGTTGGTGTCAGTTAAGTATGACAAATCTTCCCTAGAAATAATCTAGTTCGGATTTACGTAAGAGATTCAACCAATACTTTAAGTCCAAGATTCCCACCAATATTCATAAAATTATTTGGTCACCATGAAGATTTTATCACTATTTTCTAGTACGTTAATTTTTTTGTGCTTAATAATGACTTTAAATACTCTGGATGGCTAGGTAACTAGAAACATAGGATAAACCAGGTTTAAAAAGTGGTGCATCCCAAAAGTAATCAGGTATCCAAGTCTAAAGGAGCACATCCCTTGAAGTACTCTCAAACTAGCTTCCAAGCATGCAAATTATGCTGATTAAAAATGATATAATGTCCATCATCAAGATCCGTAGCGGCACACCTCACTTTTTTCCTGAAAAAAATACGGTGAAACTCAGCACCAGCGGAAAAATTCAGCCTTCAAAATATTTTCTCTGGGTCGAATAAAAGAATAAAAGTTTCCTTGTCCCCTCTCAACTTCTACTTCGTCATCGAATTTCGCGTCTGCTTGAGAAATAAAGAAAAAAACGCGGCCGGAAAAGAAATACTTGCCATCGATCCGTGTGCAAACACCTTGGGAGTTTGACCACGTGAGGACCCGTTGCGTTTCGTGTCGCGCTGACTGGCTGCAGAGGGCGCTGGTGGTTGGGGAGGGAGGCTTGAATGACCAAGAGGGAACGAAAAAATCATAGGAGGCCGAATCAGTCCATTCTAACTAGACAGCCGTAGAAAGGAGTATTGAAGTATTTTGAGCGAGATATTTAACTAGTCTTAATGGAGGCCATATTCGAATTTTATGTTTTAATTTCAACGTCTGTGTGAAGTGGGAAGTAAATATTGTAATATTAATGGCGGAAAAATATAGTCATATATGACAAAAATTCTTAGTAATGAAATAAATATTACGAGAAAACGTTTCCGGGGTAAATCTATGGAAATGTTTAATATACATATTGAAAAATCACTTGGTAAAATTCCACACTTTATTTACGAAAAAACCGACTCTGGTTTCGGCAACTCAGTGCCATTTCCAAGGTCTCAGTGCCTTGAAAATGGCACTGTGTTGCCGAAACCTGAGTCGGTTTTTTCGTAAATAAAGTGTGGAATTTTACCAAGTGATTTTTCAATATGCGAAATAAATATTGTCTCTAGACTCATTTTTTCACGCCTTACGGCCAAAAAGCCTTCAAAACCGAAGGTTTTTTGCGATTCTGCAAAACTTACTGCGGTGAGTGATTGATTAATTTTAATGAATAGTTGAGAACACAAACCAACTACTCACTGTTAGTTTTTTGACGGAATCTATGTGTTATAAATTCGTAATTTTTCAATACTCTCCCTCTGGAGCGTCGAGCCGTAATCTATCCCATGTAAAACAACTAACATTATCAGGCAAATTGCTCGTAAAAGTAGTTCGAAAAGGTATAAATATTTTGATATCATTTGAAAGATGATTTTCTCTAAAATGAGGTCTAATTCTAGATGAAGTGATATTTCGCTCAAACTACTTGAAGAAATAATAATTAAAGATTTCCATCCACTCTAGTACGCTGTTCATTTCACAGCAGAGTCGAACAATTGCTTTTCATTCGTTTCAAATAGCGAACTAGGCAATAGGATTTTGAAAACAGATTGAATATGCGTTAAACAATAAAAGAAGTACGATCATTGCATCCGCGATTTTTGTATGCTTGTTGACTTTCAGTGAAGGTGTCCAACATGGAAAACGTAAAGTTTTTATTAAAATAATAATTTGCTTTAAATCCTTACAGCCAAAACAAGACGTTCGGTTCAAACTATATTCTAAAATAAATTTTTTCAGCATTCTAGGCTACTATTTATGATTATTGTTTATGTATAATGAGTTTAGAATAATTTGTAGTCCATAAAATATGCCACTCTGTAATAGTTTAGTAATTATCAGGGATATTTATAATTTCCTTATTAATTGTACTAAAAATCACAAACCAAGAACACTGTGCAAGAACAAAACAAAACTTTGAACGCATTTCACAATCAGCCCTTCAATTGTTTTCAGAGAATAGAGTATTTGCACAATTTTTGGAAACTATGTTAAATTTTGCTTTGGTGCGTAAAAACCATAAATCCAAAATTTTACTGTCGTAACTTTCCTACTTTTTAAACAATAAGCGATTTAAAATCACATTTCGAACCTTGCGCACAAAAGGACCGCGGCCATATTGAATCTGCTGTGACGTAATCGCCCTTACTCCACAATCGCTGCCGGGTTTGTTTACATTCGTTCTGTGTTGTATTTACTGCCTTGTGTGGTAAATATCCTTTTTTACAGGATAAATAGTTCCAAAAATTACCATGTAGATGCCTGATGATATAAATTATAAATTACTGCGAAAAAGAAGAGCTACAAAGAGTATTGTTTCGTGCCATAATGCAACGTTGCTCAGTAAATCTCCGATCATTAACGCGTCCACACCCGGAAGATTATTGGAACTTGCCTTTGCGAATCCAACTTTTATGATGAGCACCAAAGTTTTATTTCAAATATCGAAATAACTTCGAAAAGGCCAATACTATTTCACTCTCAACGCACAGCTAGGCTATTTCGCTTCTGCTAATATGGGAGATGACGTCACACTACGTTTAGACCTTGGAAATTTCGATGCTAAAACAATGCATATTAAAAGATATTTATTAAATTAATTAGTAGGAATTATACCTTGGTATTTCGTACGTGGCATTTCGAAACCAAACACTACTCGCTACAATAAATTTCAACAAAATTCCTCACTTACGCAAATACTCTAATAGCTGTTCATACCGTTCGCGATTATAGTATATAAATCACGAATGGACAACGAGAGCAGCGTTAGTTACGATATATTACAATTTTATAAGTATGTTATAAAAACGCTTAATTTATTTATTTATTTTTGAAAGCAGCTAAATTTACATCAATTACTAACGAAACTATAAATAACAACGAAGTTATCATTACACATTAAATTTAGAACGTCCTCTCTCACAATAAATTTAGAAGGTCCTCTCTTGTCAGAGGTAATGTGTAAAATCATTTGTTTATACTCTTTAGCATAATTATGTATGTAAATTTTAAATTTTATTGAATTGATGTAAAAACGCTCAATCAAGTTTGATTGTAGCCCTATAGAAGCACATGTAAAAATGTTCAACGTTAGTAAATAGATATGAAATAATTGAACGAGTATTTGACCTATATCTCCTGAAAAAAAAAAAATATTTTTTGGTTAAGGTTGCTATAATTCAGAAATTTAGGAAATATAAGACCATTACGCTTGGCCTTTGTTGTGTTCGGAATTTCTCTCGTGCACAGAAAAAAGATTGGAAAAGTTCGACAGTAGGTATTCAGCGACGCCGGAAATGCTGCGTAGCGATAAATGTAGAACTTCTATTCACGATTCTATTGGCTAATGAACGCTCGAGGCATTGGCGCAACGAAAGCAATGCAGAACACCAAAGGAACGCTATTTGGAGGTGTTTGCTCAGTTCTGGAGGGGTGTGTTACTAGGGTGCATCTAGAGTTCTGCCCCAGCACAGACTGCCACAGTATGAAGGAGTCCGCTTCTGCCAATTTTTTAAAAAGTTTCTTTTTTATGCGAATGAATTATTATGAAGTTTTTCCACAATTCAAAATTCATATTTGTTCACTTTGGCTCAGCTGAGCAGCATTGGGTGAAAAATAGAATTTGGGTGAATAGTAGAGTTTTAACCATGAGCATACATTTTTGAGAAGTTTTGAGTACTTTTAAATGATGAATCCACCTCAAATATACATTGGAAATAAAAATACTTCTTTGAAGTGTATTTCATAACAAATTATAAAATTCTAAAAGTATTTGAAATTCATGTATTTTAAATACGCATTTAAAATGTATTTGAAATATGGCACTGAAGTCGGCTCCTAATACAGGAAAAAGTGTCTATTAAAAATATATCCCTCGAATATTCTGTATATTTTCATCTTAGTGTTGTTTTTAAATGGCTAATACATGCCATCAGAGGAAGCAACATTTTTTAAAACAGTACGAACAAAAAAAAACGGAATCCAGCATGTGCTTTGACTTACACAGTCACGGATGAACATCCTTAAGATGGAGTCACTACTTGTTGAAATGTTTCGTGAGCGACAGCATTCCCACAGAAAAATTGATTGCAAATTTTTAAAATTCAGAAACGAAAGCCATATCAGTTTTAAGCGAAATGAATCAGTTTAGAACATCGGGAATTATGGAAGACCAAATTCCCCTGATCAAGCTAAAGACAGGGAGAAAACTATTTTCTACGTTTGGATAAAAGACGCGGGCGTCTGCAGTCTGGGTTTAAGTTAGTTCGAGCGGCATATTTCCCTAGTCATTATTGACACCATATTCGAATTTTATTTTTGCGTCTGTAAAGGCCGTTTTACACGGGGCACGTAATTGCACAATCTGATGTATGTTCGAACGTGCATTTCAAATTGCGTCGTGTAAAGCGGTGAAATGCTAGAACGCATGCGCAAATGCATGAACGCGAGATGGCAAAATAGCCCCTGTTCTAATTCCGAGCTCGCATTCTCGCAATTTCAACAAATTTTTTTCCGATAGATGTCGCAGTAGTAGGGACCGGAAGAAGCTGAGTGACGATAAGTGTTTGTTGTATTGGTGGATTGCATTGTGTGCAGTTGTTATTGCTTGTTGTACTTTGCGGAATAAGTTCGAGCTGGTCACACAAGGACGTGTGACAGCATGTCAACAACGATGCGCACAGAATTTCGTTTCTTCTTTGTTCTAACAAGTGACTCGCTACTCGCGCACTCAACAGACGACGAAATTTCGTGAATGAATGCTTGCTTACAAAAACCGTGTAAAGCGGTAACGCATTCGTCTGCGCAATAATTATTGCACGCAATATTGAGAAATGAATGCAGTGCTAACCTGCGCAATGACGTGCCCCGTGTAAAACGGCCTTAAGAAGCATGAAGTATATATTGTAATATTAATGCTGCAAAAATATAGTCATATATGACAAACATTATCAGTAATTATATAAATATATCTACTTAAGTCTCAAACGTAACTCATTTTTTCATGACGTACGTTAAAAACACCTTCGCAATAGATTTCTTTTGAGTCTGTAAAATTAACTGCGGTGAGTAATTGATAAATTTTCATAAACAGTTTAGAAAACGTACTAACTACACACTGTTAGTGTTTTTGATGAAATCAAGGTGCTAAAAATTCCTGGCTTTTTCAATATTCTCCCTCCTGAGCGCACAGCCGTAATCCATCCCATTTAAAACAGTTTGAATTTTTAGCAAAATTCCTCGAAAAGTAGTTCGGCTAGGTGTTAATATTTTGATATAATTGGAAAGATGATAGTTTTATAATTTAAATTAAGTCAAATTCATCAAAATCTAGGTGAATCGATATTTCGCTCAAACTACCTTGAGTTACACTATATTATTTTTTGTTACGTACCGGGGCACTCTAGGCAAGGCAAAGGATAAAGAAAAAAATTGGACAAGGCGGTCAAATGTAGGTTTAGGGCATGGAACGTGAGGCTCCCAGGAGTAAGTGGAAAGTTGGTGAACGTGAAGAAGGAGATGGATGAAGTTAGCAGGGGACTGTGTAGAATGGAAGGCTACGTTCAACTAATCTTAGGATTGAATGGCAGCGGATCAATGGAAACTGGCCTTGAAGGTCGCAAGATAAGGGAGACAGAATCCTCCTATCCCCTATATGGACCACCGAGAAAGAAATATAAAAAAAACATCATCAGAATCTCCCCGCTCCAATCTCCTCTGAGAAAGCCTTTTCATTACTCAATAATTTTCACTTAGACGTCCTATTTATTTGACTGATGCATCCCATTCTTGCTTTTCCTCGACCATTCTTCCCATTTATTTCTTCTTCAATTATTGTTTTCAGGAGTCTTTTGTATAGGAGAATTTGTCAGATTAGCTAGATTTTTCTTCTTTTCGTACTTTTAATGATCAACATATCAATTTATATATTAAAACAAAAATCACAGATTTATACAAAGATATAAAAATTCATAAATCTGATATCCACATTAGGCATTAACTGTGTATTAGATATCTCAAAAATCAGTTTTAGTTTGTATTAGATAAGTAAATAAAATGAGGCCTATTCAATTACAAAAGTTAATCACACGTGATATAAATATAATCAATTTTAAACTAATCGTGTCATACTATAGTCTAATTTTGGCCACTATACTTTTAGCAATAAAACCAGACTGGTTCTTTACAACTAAAAAATGAATAGCTTTTTGTTCTTCTTCAAAATGTTGTTATTTTCATGGAAGATATTTTCACTCTAGCTCTTTGTTGGACTTCATCAATGGTATTCTCTCCGTCCAATCATCATTCGTCGATGACTCCACATTCCCAATTCTCCATTATTCCCAACATTTTTTTCTGTAGCAGATATCCTTCAATCTTCACTGTCATATAAGGGTATACCCCAAATGCATGTTCAAATAAAATGCCTTACAGCCAAACTGCTGCTGGGTTCTTCTGGTAGCATGTCTTCTTTGCTTGGGCTATTTTGGTCACAGTATCTTTCTTGATTCTTCCATCATTATTGATGTTGTAGCAAAAGTCTTCCACCAGCTGCAGTTTTAAATAAGCGTAAAATTCTTGTGATGACTTTATCTTCAGGATTTCGTCCACAAACCTTATTCAAATGAACTTTCTGAGTGCATTCCTTCATTGTTTTTTTCCTTGTAGTTTAGCATTATTATGAGTTCAGATAGCTAATATTGCTTTAAAATTAGTAGTCATAGTAGAAGAGTATATGGAGTCGTATTCATAGTTGATATATTATAACTGTGGAATAAAATGCGAAGACACTCTCCTATAATTTTCTCTTCTCTTAAAAAAATAGACATTAAAATGCAGCGTTAGCGCTTTTGCTTCATTCCAAACTCTCACGAGAGCTACTCAACTGGAAAAAACTGTAGAGCACCAGCACACAAACGCGAACACATTCTCCGCTTGGACATGCACCGCTGCACTCTACGTAGTCGTCACACCTCTGGGCCCCTCCCTCTTTCCTCTACCTCACAGAGAGGGCGCCCTTGGCGTGTTTGTGTGTGTTCGTGAGTTGCTTGGGATATATACCGAGTTTACAACCCTCTAGTGGCGTAATAAAGAAAGTCCTGACATCAGTGAAGGGGAGTAGGGAGAGAGAGACAAAAAGAGCGAGAAACGTGGAGACGTATCGGAAATACTGAGCTCACCCCGATTCCACGGGGCTGCATCCAGAGAAACTTATTCGGTACACGCGGGCGTCCTAAAAAAAACCACTCGCTCAATTCCTTCCCGCTGCTGGGATCTCATTCGGGCCTGAAAATTGGAGCGGTTCTTCCCGGACGACGCCGCATCGAGGGCCCACCCAAATAATGATTTCTCCTCCTCGAGCCAAGGAGTGACCAGGCATCGACGGGACTCGAAACAACGCACGGCTCAACCTCCATGCCCCTTCGGGTTGCGGAGGTTTTTTTATTAAGCCGTATCCGGCCGCTGAGTGAGCTACTGCAGCGAGGGAAAGGCTCGAGTCATCAGGAAATGCGAGTTGAACGCCCACACCGTAAATTCGAGAGTAGTGGCCGAAACTGCACGGAAGTTATGGCGTGATTATGTACATAAAAGACTAAAACATGCTTGAAGGCACAATATAGAATAGTATACTGAGTATTTCATGATTCATCTATTGTATGAAGAGCAATAAATCGTCGTAAATGCAGAATAAGCAACTTCAAAAGCACTATATTCTACCTAGGACTTGTGCATCAAATGGCTTCTAATTTATTGCTTGCAGAACTCGACTGTTTCCTCCGGGTTCATCCGCTGTCTACCATGTTTTCCGATAAATGAGGCTTTGATAGGTAGACACCAAACACGTATTTCGAATGAAACCTATCGTGTATTATGGGGTCAGAAACATTTAAAGCTACGATTAGGAAGGTTCGCGTCCATGAAAAAAAAAACATAAATTTTCATAACCACCGCATTTTCATCCGCAGTACCCTAGGAATTGGATCTAATGGCCACCGGCCGGTCGATCCCAGGTTCATATCACTTTCCGCCTCAAATACAGATTGATAAAGATTGGATTTTTCCTCTACTGGAAGCAGATTCCAATGATTTTATGTTTCAGCAAGACGGGGCTCTTCCCCCCCATTGGCACCTCTCAGTTCGTGCTCATCTTAATGAGACGCACCCACAAAAATGGATTCGTCGATCTGCAAGGCAAGACCTCGTCCTTCATCTGTGGCCTCCGAGGTCACCTGATCTCACACAATGTGATTTTTCTGTGGGGATATGCCAAGGGTCAAGTCTCTGTGCCGTCATTGCCTACTAACAGCGAGAAAGTGAAAGCACGCATAACTTTGGCTGTGAAGACAGTAACTGCTGACATGCTTCACAGAGTGTGGGAGGAATTTTGAATATCGACTTGATACTTTTCGGGTTACTCCACGAGGACATACAGAAGATTTGTAATGTTATTTTTTTCAGCAAAACTAGAGAATATATCGGTCATTTTAAGAGGTCGCGCAGCTCTGTAGCTTGTATTTGAAAAATACAGATCTTTGAAACCGACGCATTCTTTTGTAATCACACTACATTTCAATATCATGGTGCATTAAGATTTCGTTAAGATTGATCCTGACCAACGATCACCCTTAGATGTTTTTAATGTTCACTTATTTAATGAAAATAGATTATCGACTGATTGCAAATATATGATATGCTTAATAGGAGAGCGTGTATGTTAAATTGCCTGAGGGCAAGAGAAGAGGTAGTGGTTTGTAAGGATAGTGAATTATGGATGGAGTTGTTAATTTTGATATTATTAAACTATTTTTGAAACTGCATTAATATCCAAACCGCTCCCAACCGTAAACCTTAGACTGTACTACTTCCTAGGCCTTCACATCAACATTATGGATTAGTGAAAGTCCTTATTATATTGGGATTACCAAGGTTTTGATTATAGTTTTAATCACGTCTTCGGAGAAAAAGTGTTTCGAAATGGCTGAAATATGCCTGACAGAGAAATATTCTATTCACATGAAACGATGCCAATTGATAAAAGCTTCAATTTGAGAAGTTGATGTATAAAAAAATTTAAAAATGGTCTTTAAGATTTTGACTCTCCAAATAGGTGAAAGAATCTGGAAACGGACAGTAAATATTTCTATTACTGATTAATACTCACGCAAAAAGTGAAGTACCATTAAAAATACAAGAGTTGCTACTTCCAGACATCATAATAACATGTTTCCTCAGTACTAATGGAAGACACAGCATGGTCAACGTAGAACATCTAGCATAATTAAAATTTATATTAAGTCTCTCTGAGAGAAGTGGCTGTTTACATAGCATTTGAAAATGAAATATTTACCTTAGACTGAGATAATACTAAAACATAAATATTAATTTGCATCGGCCAGATAAAAAAATTGACATTTTACGCAATAAATATGACTTTATCATCACTCTGATGTGTTTAGGAGAGGGCAATATAATCTCGTTCTGCTTTAGGAAAGAGCAATATTTTTACAACTATATAATCATTGTATTAAGACATGCTTAAGTGATTCATCAATTATTATCGTCACTCAAAAGGCTACTTACTAATTGTAAGTGTAGATGGGTGGATAATTTTCTACCCATTTTACCTACTGAATTTCCCGCAGCAGAATATATTTTTACATTACTGAAGGAGGCTTTCATGTCACGAAGGGGAAGTATAAACCAATATTCTATTTTTCTCCTTCGGAATCAAGAACAATTTAAGTTTAGGAGAGTTTTTAGATGCACTGTCGCGCATGGACACAACAGAGCATTATTATGAGCAGTAGAAGCTATACCTCGTGCAAAAAGAGAAGTATCAGGCGTGATATGATGGAATTTCAGCATAATGAAGCGCAGAAATGGCAATTATCTACTAGGTAAATTTATTTTCCTTTAGCTAACGGAAAATTGCCAATTCTGTGCTTCATTATGGCTCGTACGTTGGTAATATAAGCGTTTCGTACGGATCAATCGCCCAGAGAGCTACGAGCAACTACACCAAAGCAAAGCAAAGACACCCGTTTGACTGGTATGACCTGTGACGTCCTTTCCCGAAATTCCCTGTTCTTGCCGTTCTCTCTCCCGTTTGAAATCATCAACTATAAACTTATATTTATTTATATATAGTATATTACATATGTTATGTTATATTTTATTATTTATATCATTATATTCATTTCATTTTATTTTTTTCGTTCAAAATACAGTTTCTTACAAGAAAAAAAAAGTTGCCGCGAATATAATGACGAGAGCAATTTTTAATGCTGTTTCTGGAAATTTGTTTATTAGCCTATTCCATAATCTGGAGTTTTCTTTCTAAAAAATGATTGGCTGCCCGTGTCCACTCCGTTCTCATATAAGCCAGCCTCTTTCCTTTGTTCGAATTTCCTACATTCTCATTTTCCATCTCCTGCTTGACGTATTGTAATCGTACATTTTCTCTGGCGTACATCCCGGCCATCTTTCATTTCGCTACTGGCTTCTGGAAAATGTTGTCCAATGAGATCCATTTCATCGTAGAGTATTCAACGGAGCCACAATTATTCATATTCTCCGCAGTACCTTTTTATTGGCGATTCCCCATGTCCTTTCACATTTCATCTCTTCATTCTGTTATAACATATCCATAACTAATCACTTTTTCATCTATTATCATGTAGTATTGCTCATGCCTTAAATCCCCGTGAAAGTGTGGTAAGAATTTTACCAAGTGAAGCTTTTTCTTATGAGAACGCTTTACTTATTTGCCGATCGTAATGTCTTCTTCTTGAAGTGTCACTTCTCTGCCTGGACTATTCATCAAATATTTTTTCATTCTTCCATCCCCGTCAATCTCGTTTTCTTGATATCACAACATTCCTTCAAATTTTCTTTCTTCCACTTCCTACTAATTCACAGTGCTGTAGTTACTTTCTTTTCCTCTCCCACAAATATGTCATTTAGTCTAATTACACGCTTCTAAAGTTGTTGATCTTCCCCTCCGAACATTAGCTTATCTTTCTCATCGCATATTTAGTCATTAGTACCTCAATTTAGAAAAATGTAGAAAACATTTAGTTTTACTTTTGTCAATTATTTACAGTTTCAAACGCTGGAAAGAAGTGCCTAAATGTGTACATGTGCCGATGGAAATTTCATAGAGAATAGAAAAATCCAGAGGAAATCCTAATTTGTGGGTGCAGGCATTCAATGAGTTCTTTGCGTCGAGTATTTGCGACTTGGAATTTATTATGTGCTAATTAACTGTTAGCTCACAAACTTACGCGGTATTTGTGGTTTTATGTCGATCTACCTTCATGAACCATAATAAAACCTTCATATTTTGTGTGTATTTTTCCTCAGATGACATGCAAATATTTTTCCTACCAGGGAGACAGGCTTTAAACATCTCGGGATAATCCGAAAGTGACGCTATATTCATTGATATGAATATGCTCAGCGGATTATTCTCCATACTTGGTTTTTAATTAAGTTATTTTTGCGATATGAATATTCACAACGATGCTTCAGGCCCACAGACGACATTTCTATTTCGGATTTTTTTACATCTCTTTTGTCAATCATTTTCATTCATATGGAATGTCACCAGCTGATGTAATTATAAACCGCGAGGTTTCATGAGTGCACGAGCTTGGTCGAGATATCCCATAAATATTTGATTGTTTGCTCTTTGAAATATGTATTGTGTGGTGACTGGTGTAAAATCCAGGGAGCTCCAACGGGCGAAAGTCATCATTTATGCTTTTAAACTGGTTAATGAAACTAAAAAGATTAAACTATTGATGAAAACATGGTGCATTGGTTAGTTTAGTTAGCATTAGTAATTATTTATATTTTTCCGCAAGTGATGAGGTAGTTTTTTTATATTTGTTTTTTTTCCAGGAATGCGCTGTAATTTGCGTATGATGATCGCCATGATCTCCTAATACAGCGTACCAGGTATAGTTATCATTAAATACTTCCAAAATGTGCCATTGTTTTAAGAATAATTTGATGTAATGCTTGCCTCGATGAATTAGGCACTCTCAGTTTGTGTCGGTGTCTTATTTAAGTGTAAATATTTCACGACGGCCCGATGTGGAGATTCGCACTGTCTCGGAAACATGAACACATAAAAGTTTCCCATAGCTCGTCTCCGCCCTCAAATAGAGGAATCCCATTCATTCCTGGTGCCGGACTCCTTTAAATCGGGGGACACACTGCTGCCTTGGACTTGCAGGGGATGCCGGAGCGCTCGTTTGCGAAGTGGACGGCTGGCACTTAAAACCGGTTATAAGAAATCGTCTGGGCTCTTGCCTTTTTCGCGGCGGCAATCATTGAATCACGGCCTTCCACTGAACGAGGAAGGGGGAAGAGTAAAGGCCGCGTGATTTCTTAACTTCGGTCGTTGAATAGAGTACTCAGTTTGACGGAAAATTTGTGGGTGTTTATTAATACCCAAATGTGGAGGTTTGAGCGATCATTACACTCTCCTTACATTGATAATTCAATTGTAATATTTCAGGCAGCACGTATATTATAAACAATGTGCAATGAAAATAGTAAAGTCTGTTTTGTTTCATCAATAGCATACATAACCGAAATGGCATTCCCTTTTTATCGCGAACAAGGGTTTTGGTCAACACCAGCAAGGCATTCCTAGAGCTTTCTCAGATTCAAGCATTCCAGAAATCAATAAACATTTAAGGTAGTTTGAGTGAAAAATCACTTCACCTAGAATTTGATGAATTTGACCTAATTTTAAAGAAAAAACTAATCTTTCCAATTTAACAAAATATCAACCCCTTTCCGAACTAATTTTCGAGCAATTTGCCTAAAAATAGAAGCTGTATTACATGGGATAGATTATGTCTATGCGCTCCATAGGGAGGGTATTAAGCAAATTAGGAGTTTCTAGCACCTAGATTTCGTCCAAAAACTAACGGTGTGTATACTGTATGTTTTCTCAACTATTTATACAAAATAATCTATTACCACAGTAATTTTTACAGAATCGCAAAAGGACCTGCTTTTTTGAAGGATTTTCAGCCGTACGGTTGGAAAAAATGAGTCAAATTAGAGACTTATGTAGATTTATTTATTTAATTACTGAGAATTTTTGTCATATATAACTATATCTTTGCGCCATTAATATTACAATACAATTTTTACCATTACATTACAATTTTTATTTCATACTTCTTGCAGACGCTGAAATAAAAAAATAAAATTTGAATATGGTCTCCATTATGACTAGGGAACTATCTCTCTCAAACCACCTTAACTTCTTGTATGAATGAATTAGTCCAGTTTTAGACAGAGACGGCAATGGGGTAGGGATTGGAAATTTAAATCCAGAATCGATTTTCGATTAATCGACTTTCGATTTTGGTTTTTAAAATCGATGTTCTAAAAATTCGATTTTTTGCCCAAAATAATCGAAAAATCGAAATCGATATTGACACATAGTAAAGTAATTTTCTGCTGAAATACGGATGTGCTGTTGTAACAAAATGCAAAATATGGGTTAATGGGAGCACTAGGGATAAGAACCGAATATAGTTAAATTTATTAATACTATATATTATTTTAAAGATATTAATAAGATATACAGGGAAGTATTAATCCATAACATATACTTATAAACACATAGGTAATATAAAAAGCAAATTACATATAGTTTAGTAGCAATAAGAATTCTAAATTGAAAAGTGGGCATAACACAAAATGAAAAACAGAATTTTATTTATTTCTTGTTTGCAAAGCCATGGAAACAGTGTTCCTCAGGCATGAACCGTAAGAAAACTAACATATTTAAATGTTCTCCGAATAATCGATTTTGCACCTGAGTTGCAATTAACCCGGCGTGAGAAAATGGTCGCTCACACGGCACGGTAGAGGCAACTATAGATAAAACCCTGCTGACTGGTTTGTATACGTGGGGATATTCTCTCTCAATCTCCTTCCAAGCTTGTAGTGGATTAGAGTTGGACTTGCGGTCGACTGGAGGGCGGTTTACGAACTGGCGCAGCTCGATTGGCAAAATTCAAACGCTAGCTTTAGCTAGCAAGCTAAAAATCGAAAATCGATCGGCTAGAATCGATTTTGATCGGTTTTTCAAAACAAAAAGTCGACTTCGATTAAATCGAAAATCGGAGTGTGATAATCGATTTTCGATTAAAATCGAAATCGATTTTCCAATCCCTACAATGGGGTTTGGGTTTGGATGTTCACAACCAACCCGTTTTTAAAGAATCTTGCGAAACGTTATATTCTAATATTAGATAAAAAATTTTGAAAAAAAACATTTGTTTAGAAAAGTAAATGCTGCTATCGGAGGCTAATAATAGTTGAAGTATTTTGGTTTAACGTGCTTCGACGGCAAGGATCATTTCGCATATACTGTTTGCCACTTGCAGACAGGGGCAACAGCACTCAGACGAATAGCAGAATTACTTCGAGCCGAGAATTTTTGCCAACTCCAACGATACTTACGTATAAGTAAAGTTGTTTCAGGGCAGATTTGGTGGAATTGATTCATTAAGAATGAAATAAATTCGCAGTTTTCCACTTATTCTTATTAATTATGGGTTTATTACGACTGGTTTTGATGTATTTACATCATTATCAATCACGGTTCTAACACTTATTATGGCATTAGAACCGTGCTTGACATTGATGTAAATACATCGATACCGGTCGCAATAAACCCATAATTTATATAAAAAAGTGGAAAACTGCGAAATTATTTCATTCCTGATACTTACTTAGGTCACTGATTGGGAAACAGTCTTTCCATCGTGGCTGGTCGTAGCCCTCAGTGGTTAATGCATTAGGATTAGGTACTCTTTAACTAACTGAGCTTAAGATCTTGAGTAGCGCACTTGTGTAGTGATATCTCTGGCACAGTTTGTTTTGTATCACCACCATTTTTGCATAGTTGCATTTATATTTTTATCAACGCTCCGAAGTGTGTCAAACACGTTCATCGTCTAGTTGCGTGTGTGATCTTCTAAGTGCCGGTGAACTAATGGAAACTTACCAGTACTAAATTGAACAGCGTTAATTGAAAATCTGTTAATTGTCGTGTGCGTGTATGTGTGTTCACATTGAACGTGACTGCTCGTGGGGCTGAAGTTGGTGACGGAAACTTCGTCGCCGTCACTGGACAAGCTAGCTGGACGTCCCTGGACTGGAAGCTCCGCAGAGAAGAAGAGGGTGCCATTGCCACTGGCACCCAGGAGGCGCCCAGAGGCAGAGGGGGGCATTCCCCGTTTACTTGCATAATTGAATTATAACCACGAGGCCCTCTTCAGACCAACGTAAAACGCCCTTTTCGAGAAAGTGAGAAAGTTTTAGGCATTCCCAACTCGCGAACAACCACCTTTGCTGGGAACAGAATTGAAATAATCAAGGCTGGATTGAAACTTTGTGAGATGAAGTCCAGGTGGAGTCGATTGAGATGAGATATCGATCTCATCCGAGGGTTTTGGCGAGATCGGATGGGCAAAGTTACACACACGTCTAGACCATTCTTGCGTTTTCAGTGGATGATAATTATTAAATGTGACAGACCAAAGAGGGTTGAGAAAGAGGAGATATTATGATTGTTTTCGAAAATAGGAAGCTTAATAGGTGAAGATGTATTCAGAAAAAGCTGCATTTGTGTATTAATTTTTAATGATTATCAAATCGGTTAATCATTTTCTCAATTTTATTAGGTGCCCAATTGAGGAAGGTGTCTGAATTATCTAGCCTTGACCATGGGGAAACTTGGACGCCACATTCAGGAAAAGTTGAGATGAGATTGAGAAAAATTGAAGTTGAGATTAGAGAGGAGGCAAGGACAATGGAGAGGAGAATGTTGGGTGAGCATGGAAGTGGCAGGGAAGCAATAGAAAATTAAGACAGTATGAAGGAAGGATAAGATACAAGTGGTTTGAAAGGGATTAAATAATTTAAATTGTTTTAGGCAGGAAACATGATGGAAAACTCCCAGATGTTGAGGATATATGTTTATGTTAATTAATTTTATCCATGGACCTATAATGTTTTTGTTAATATGTCTAACTCAGGTTCTACCAACGATCCACATTTTTCTGGGAATTCCTCCTTCCTTACTCGATGCTTTACGCTTTCCTGGAAGAATTCATTCTTTCCTGGAGTTTTGGCTCTAGCAATTTGAAACATCCTTATGATAAGATAAATTGGGAAGTCGCGCACATTGAATTTTCTGCGGTAGCCTGGATAGTAACGCCCAATCTCAATTGCAACCAAGAGGTAATGGGTTCGAATCCATCCTTGCCCATGGGTGTTGTGTTAGTCTTGGGGGTCTTAAGTTAGGCGGTGCGATATAGTAACCTTCGCAGTCAGGTGTCTGAAAACAAGAAAATACTACTATTTTAAATATATAAGTTCGTGAAAGATATATTGTAATGGTAAGGTATTGAGACCGATAGTGAAAAGAGAAGTGAAAGGGAGGAAAAGCAGTGGAAGACCAGGGGGGGTTGTGCTTCGATTGGTCGAGATTAATTTCGGTACGTAACTTAGGACTCACTCGTACTATTTCTGTACAGTGAGGCCTTAGTTATATACCGAAATTAATGTATAACGATTAAAAGGCACCCCCCAGGAATGTAATACATCGGGAAAATTATGAAGGATGCCAAAGTAAAGAACTATGAGGGAATGAAACTGCTCACGGAGAGGAAAGTGGAATGGAGAGCTGCTGCAAACAAATCTTCGGGTTGATGATTACTGATAATGATGATGATAATGTGATGTCACGTCAAGGTTGAGTCCCTCCTGATTAAGGCCTCACTCAGGTCAAGTAACGATCGAGTTATATTTTCCGCAAAAGATGCATTCGTTCTATTGTTTAGGACATTGACATGCACGCCACCTTGAGAAAGCATTGCATTGATTCGGGACGCGTTTACATGTACTTAAGTAACGACGTAGAATAAAGACTTCATTAAGGAATTCAGTTTATGCCGTATTATATGTACACCAAGAGAAATTTAATTGAATTCCACGATTCATTCCTTTAGTTTGACACTCTAGTTTCGCGGATGAGGAAGATTATGTATCGCGGTTATGAATGAAGAAATTGATAATGAATGGCAATAGATAATTTCTTAATCTTTAATTAAAGAGCCTAAGATGCAGTAATTTACATTTTAAGTTAAAGGTAGTATGAAAATACTTGTCTTTTAGGTAGAATTCAAAGAAAAGACTACCTACTGTAGTCGTTGCTATGTTGTGACTTGCGGAAAATGTCTTCATAGTTATCTCGTTTCATGGTAAATAGACCCCAAACCCGCCACCAACTCAAAAGTGAAAATCCCGGTCAAGTTCGTTAATGGGCAAATACGGTCCTAGGGGGTGAAAATGGGGAAGGTCTTTGAAAACTGAAAAATCACTGTAACTCCCTTAATATGAGATATATTGCATTTGTTTAAAATTTTTATACTTCCTAAAGATGCATTGTCCCTGGAGCGACTCTTGCGATAGTAGCTGAGCGACAGTAGCTCAGCGATGGTAGCTGTAGCGTCGGTTGGCGGGAGAAGGGTTGGTAAAGGAGAAAACAACTTGTCGCGTTCAGAGCCCACATGGTACTGGTTTATTTTCTATATTTTACAAAGCATAAGAGGAGAGGACAGTCGCCTCTCGGGGTCATAAAACTCCCCCTCCCATCCAGGGTAAGGACCGCGCGCCCTCACCGACGCTCTGCCAGGCTGTCCAGCCGTTCACTCGCTACACTGCCTCCCCCTTTGGAAGCATCGCGCCCCCGCGATCAAGGATGCACCGGCTCAGTTGGTATCTGCTGTGCCTTGGTCCTCCTTTTCAAACTTCTGAAATAAAAGAAGAGAAAGCAAGAAAAAGAGACCCCTCGGTTCTTCCCCACCCTTTAGAGCCCGACTTGGAGTCTATCTGGTTCCCTGGTAATCCTTTTGGGATACCGCGCCGTGGTCAGATCCCAAGTGCCCTCTCTTCTGCAATTCTGGCCGTCCGCCGCCGGCGTTTGGGACTCCAGCGGCGGAGGAATGGAGATTATTCTCCAACCACTCTCAATAGCGTTTGCTGGTTTTTCCTCTTGTACTTGGGTTTCTCCCGGCCCCGCCATTGTTCCACTGCCCCCTTCCTTGGTCTGATCTTCCTTGTCCTCGCTGTCTCCCGGTCTCGCCTCCCACTTCTTAAGGCGGTTAAAATGTACGACAAGGCGACGTCGAGGATTGTCTTTGTTTCTCACCCTGTACGTGACGTCGGACAGTCTCTTTATGATTTCGAAGGGGCCAACCCAGGGGCGATGAAACTTCCTGCATTTTCCCCTTTTTGTGGCGGGTACGTGGAGCCACACTCTCTCCCCTTCCTCAAAGGGGGTGCCATGACACCGGCGATCATACTGCTCTTTCTGTCGGAGGTGAGCCGACCCCAGCCTCTGCCGAGTGAGATCATGAGCCTTCTCGAGACCCTCTCTTAAGCGTCTCACGTAGTCGCCTTCTCTTCGCTGCCCTACCCCTATCTGCACATCAGGGACCCCCCACTCCAACTCAATCGGGAGGCGCACTTCCCTCCCAAACATGAGGAAATAGGGTGTGAATCCTGTACTGCTGTGTTTGGCCGAACGATAGGCCAACATGAGAGAATCCAAATGTTCATCCCATTCGTCTTCATTTTCCGTCCATTGGCTCAACATTGCTAATAGAGTTCTATTAAACCGCTCGACCTGGCCATCGGACTGGGGGTGGTAGGGTGATGTCCTTGTTTTTACCACCCCCATCAATTTGCACATCTCCTGGAAGAGGCGGGATTCAAATTGGCGGCCTTGGTCCGTGTGGATTTCCCGAGGCGCTCCCCACCTACACACGAAGCCCTTCACTTGATGCGCCACTGTTTCCGCCTCTTGGTTACACATGGCATACGCCTCGGTCCACTTGGTGAACTCATCGGCGACCACCAATATATATTTATTGTTTGTCTTGGTCTGAGGGAGAGGGCCCAATATGTCGATGGAAATTCTTTCCATCGGTCCTCCGGTCGGGCAATGACCCAATGGAGCTCTTGGCGGATGGGGCGGGGATTTCCGACGCGAACAACCTTCACACGTGCGGCACCACACTTCCACGTCCTTGGTGTATCCGGGCCAATAGTACCGCTCTCTCACTTTGCCCAGAGTCTTCTCATACCCTAAATGGCCTCCGACGGGTGAATCGTGTAAAGACAGAAGAATTTCTTCTTTTGCCTCAGCCGGCACAATTAACTGTAGGCGGTCGGCGTCGTTCCCTTCCCCCTCCCACCTTCGAAAGAGAACCCCATCCCTACACACCAATCTGTCCCATTGTGCCCACAAAGCCTTCGCCCCCAAGCAGTCACCCCTTCTCTCCCCTTCGGGTGGCCGAATTCCGGCCTCAAGTGCATCTACTACCCTTCTCAGCACGGGGTCCTTCCTCTGCCTTTCCCTTACGCTTTCACTGGGAGCCCCTAGGACGGCGTCGATTTCCGCCGAAATCGGTTCCCCCTCCCCCCAGGCACATTGTTTACATATAGACCGGGATAAACCGTCGGCATTCCCGTGCTTGATTCCCGGCCGATGCACCACCAAAAAGTCGTACTCCGACAATTGCTCGAGCCAGCGAGCAACTTGTCCTTCCGGCTCACGAAAGGATCTCAACCATTGTAAGGAATTATGGTCGGTACGCACCACAAAACGTTTTCCCAACAAATATTGTCGAAAGTGGCGTGTAGAATTGACTACCGCCAAAAGTTCACGCCGTGTCACGCAATATTGTTTTTCGGCGCGTGAGAGCGTCCTGCTGTAATAGGCCACCACCCTTTCCTCGTCTTCCTGCCTCTGGCTAAGCACGGCCCCGATACCCATTCCGCTAGCGTCACAGTCGAGCGTAAATTCGGAGTCCATCCGCGGGAAGGCCAAAATCGGCGCACACGTTAACTTCCGTTTTAGCGTCTGGAAGGCGTCTTCGCATTCCGTACTCCATTTGAATAGTGCATGCTTCTCGGTCAACTTATGAAGGGGGCAGGCTAACTGAGAAAAATTTCTTATGAACCGCCTATAATATGACACCGTTCCAAGAAACGCCCTAAGCTCCTCAAGAGATGCTGGGGACCGCCATTGTGTTATCGCGGCAATTTTTCCAGGGTCCGTCGTGACACCATTCTTGGACACTACATGGCCTAAAAATTTCACCGTGGGTTTCATTATTTGGCACTTCTCAGGCTTAACTTTAAGTCCCGCCTTCCTCAGACGTACCAACACGTCTGTTAGCCTTCCTATGTGCTCTCTAAAATCCCTTCCGAAAATAATTACGTCATCCAAGTACACCAAACAGGACTTCCACTGGGCACCCGCAAGCACTAGGTCCATTAGTCTTTGGAAAGTACTGGGTCCGTTGCACAATCCGAAAGGCAGCACTTTAAATTGGTAGAGACCGTCACCGGTGGTAAAGGCTGTCTTTTCCCGATCGCTTTCCGCGACCTCGCACTGCCAGTATCCTGACGCCATATCTATTGTGGAGAAAGCTGTGGCGCCAGATAGCGAATCGAGAATGTCGTCCATGCGGGGAATTGGATAAGCGTCTTTACGCGTCACGATATTAAGACGCCTATAATCAATACAAAATCGCGTCGATCCGTCTTTCTTCTTCACAAGGACGATCGGTGAACTCCAAGGAGATGACGATTCCTCGATTATATCGTCCCTCATCATCTCCTCTACGGTTCGTCGCACTTCTTCCCGTTTGTGAATAGGTAATCTCCTAGGACGTTGTCGAATCGGAGATACATCCCTGGTCTCTATTTTATGTTTCAGGATGTTTGTACGTCCTAAGTCGTAGGGTCCTCGGGAGCACACATCCGAAAACTCATCCAGCACTACTTTAAGTTCCTCCTTTTCCCCTTCACTTATTTCGGCACAGTCTAAATCAAAGAGAGAAGATGCAGGGGGAAGGTACGCGTTCTCCAAACTAAAAACGGGCTCGTTACTCACTCCCGCTTTTTCTCCATCACACTCCCATAACCCGCCCACTTTCGTGTCTTTATATAGAGTCACTGTCTCTGCTGATGGATTCAGGAAGAGCATATGCACCGTGGAACCCTTCACTTTATGTAAAATTCGTGCACCGAACACGCCATAACGTTCTAAAAGTTTCGGATTTGGCTCTATTATCCCTAATTTTCCCTTGAACCCCGGATGCGAGCTCATCAAACACTCCACTAACACTTCGTGGCAAGGAGGAATAACGACGTTCTCTTTCAAAGTCACGGCGCAACACAACTCGCATTTTTCCTCACCTGAGAGAAAAGGCACAGCTTTTCCGCGGATGAAAACGCAATTCCGGGAAAAAGCCACGTCACACTGATGTGCTCGCAGGAAATCGGCACCCAGGAGACATCCCTTCGGTAGACGAGGGGCGATGAGAACATCATGCGAAAACTCTTCCCCTCCGATGCGAAGTACCACTTCTCCCCTCCCGAGAATC
The DNA here is from genome assembly GCA_963573305.1 of Pyrrhosoma nymphula. Lineage (NCBI taxonomy): Eukaryota > Metazoa > Arthropoda > Insecta > Odonata > Coenagrionidae > Pyrrhosoma > Pyrrhosoma nymphula. The sequence continues at coordinate 102,287,443 of OY754335.1, read as the reverse complement.
CGTAATGGCTCCCCATTCGCAGTCACTAGTGCCAACTCGTCTTTCTTCATTTTCCCCGAATTGTCGGTACGGTTCCATATCTCTTCCGAGATCAAGGACACCGCCGCTCCCGTGTCAATGAGCATTTCAGCGGGGATCCCCGAAACTGATCCTCGCACCAGGGGCACTGAATCGGACAAAATCGTCCAAATTTCCTTTGCAGCGCCTCCTCCGACGCCCTCGAGCAGTGAAGCAGCATCTCGGGTACCTTTTCCGTCACCGGCCGAGAAGGTTACCACCTCCTCGGCCTTTCGTCGTTTCCCGGGGAGAAAGGGCGTGTACATTCGGCTCTCACGTGCCCCTCTTCGTCGCACATCCAACAACGCAGCCGGTCTCTACGCCTCACCCTGGGTGTTGAGCGCCGCAACTCAGGAGCGGGGCTGCGGTCGTCATCACCCGATACAGCGATTCCTCGCAAGAATTCCAAGACCTCTTTCATTGTCTCTGAATTCTGTCTTAATGCGGCCTCCACTTTGTCCTCGCGACCGCACCCTCGGCTCTCCACGCCATCTCCACGCCTTCGTGGTCCCGTGGTGAGGGTCGCCGGCGCCAGTGCATTTACTCCCCTGGTATATGACTCCGCGAAATGGATAGCCTCCATCTCGGTGGCAACGCCGATAGCGTCCTCGAGGCAAGCAGGTCTCGCCTGTTTCACCCACACTCGGATGTTCCCATCAAGTCCATCCAAGAAACGGTCGCGCACAACGGCCTTTCTCGCATCCTCGGGCCAAGAAGGGTATGCACGCCGAGCGAGGCGCCCGAGGTCCGTGGCAAAGGTGGCGATGTCTTCTCCGGGATTGCGCGTCCTTTGGATGAATCGCGCCTTTTCCTTTTCACTCGCTTCCTTTGGGTTGAAACGCCGCCCTAATGCCTCCCGCGCCTTAGCGTAACTCTGCCGGCTTTCCTCTGGAAGCTCGCGAAACGCAGAGAGAGCGTTTCCCACTAGGCAGAGTCTCAGATAGAGCGTCTTCTGCTCCTCAGGCCACTTATTTATCTCCGCTACCGTCTCAAATTGGAAGACCCAGTCTTCCCAGTCCCCTGCACCACCAAACTTCTCCGGCATCACTATGCACGCCATGGCTGCCGCCGCCGAACCGCACGCGAAATTTCCGGATCGAAGAACGATCCTACCGACTGCGCCAATGTAGCGTCGGTTGGCGGGAGAAGGGTTGGTAAAGGAGAAAACAACTTGTCGCGTTCAGAGCCCACATGGTACTGGTTTATTTTCTATATTTTACAAAGCATAAGAGGAGAGGACAGTCGCCTCTCGGGGTCATAAAACTCCCCCTCCCATCCAGGGTAAGGACCGCGCGCCCTCACCGACGCTCTGCCAGGCTGTCCAGCCGTTCACTCGCTACAGTAGCTAACCACGTCATTGCCGCTGAAGCGATTGTTCTAGAGCGATTCTGGTTCATTTGCTTGCTGACTTGCGAGTGAAGTGGTACCATGAGTTCGAGGCAGAAGAAGTTGTTTTTGAAATACCTTTGGAATACCTTTGGGTCGCTCCGCGACTGCGACTGAGCCTGCCCTCAGACCAGACTCGATACTGTCGCCAACTACAACCGCTGGCCGCGCCAGTCGCAGTCGCGTCAAGGACAATGGTCCCATTGGAAACAATGCTTACCAGTGCTGATCTACTGTCGCTCAGCTACTATCGCTCAGCTACTATCGCAAGAGTCGCTCCTGGGACAATGCACCTTAAGACTACTGCCAAAAACTTTTGTTTTAAAGATTTTTTCATATCACCGACCATTAGCTCAAGGGGTTGAAAAAATACGATTTTTCGAAAAATAATTAGTTTTATTAGTTGGCACAATATAAAATTCGTTCAAAGTAATTTTAGATATTTTTAAAATTATCTAAAACTTTTGTTGGAAACAATTTTTGATACGGCTAACTCTTTCTCCAAGGGGTGAGCAAAATGAGATGAGTAAAAAAAATCAATATCTACCTGTGCTTCTAAAAGGATTTTTTTTAAGCTTAAAGGGCTACCTTCTGACTTTTGCAGTTACAATGTTACGGTACTGACATAATACAACAATGAAAAATCACAAAAATTCCTATCATGATTGCCTTGGATTTGGCGCAGATGGATGAGAATGGAATTTTCAAATAAGGAGCACCATCTTCATAATTTACCGGCGGTAGGTAAACTTTTCCTCCATAGCATTGATTTTTTAATTGGAGTATCTGGCACATGAGTGTGCCACCATTAAAATTCTTCTCTTTCATTTATTGAACGAACATAGAAACATGATTTATGGCAGAAGAGTACTTGATATCAAATTTTTAGTTTAATTTTTTTTAAATTAGTACTGCCATTAGATTATTAGTTTTGGAAGTAATGACAATGATGGAATAAGATGGGGCTAAGGAATAATCCAACCTTGGATAACGCTAGTAATTAACATTTTATAACTTTTACACGCATCACCTAAATACTTGAGTTGTTAGGAATCGCAATGAAGTAACCTTACAAGATCTGCCTAATTGTGCTAATCTTTTCCTCAGTATTGTGTCTTTGATGAGGGAAAACAAAAAAAAGTCAATCCAAGAAGGATGATGCTAACCACATTATTTCAAGGTAGAGTCGAAATTAATGCTTTTTTTCTTCCCCGAATGTCGATAGGACAACCTGAATTACGAACATGTGTTAGGAATCTAGGATTCGTAGTTCCGTAATATCCTTCCAAATTGGCTGGAAGATAAAAAAATCTATAGAGGAAATGGGGTTGGAAATTTCGTGAAAAGCTTTGAAATGGGCTCGAAAGTCTGGAAAAAAGTATCATTGAAAATAAATTACTTCGAAAGAAAGCTCTTGATTGAGTGCTGAGATTTCACCCTCTTACAATCTGCCCTATGAAATGCTTGGAAATGTGAGTTGCACGCTTTAAAAAGGCCATTTGGATCTTAAAATTGGTTGATCGTCTTTTTAGTGGAACTGGAGAAAAAGTATCAAAATCTGTTGAAAATTAAATATGTACATTTAATAGATTTGTACGTATAATTAGAAGCCTTTCATTTTATATTTCCATAGTATCAGGTTATTGTTTGTGTTTTATGGGTTTTTGGCTGTCGGAGAATGGAAATTTATCTAAAATTAATTTATAATACAACTTCTTGCCATTTTGAAGAAATCGAATAAAATAATTAGAATACTTTTTTGCGATTCGTGTTTTTTTCTTCCTTTTTCTCCGCATGTATAACAATTATTTATTCTTATTGGCTACCTACTTCTCAAAATTAATTCCAAAGTACTGTCACAAAACTTATGCTGAAAATTAGAAATAGCCTTACGTAATAATGGAGGCATTAATCTTCAATGGAAGGTTTAGATTGACCATCATTATACAATACGTATTTTTGATACTGCTAAAGCGTTAAGCTTAATTTCTCCTCCTCTTGTCTAATTGTAAGTTAAAATGAGGATAAAATCAGTATATTAAAAGTAAATTATATCTTACGACACACAAAGAAATTCCTGTAATTCATTACCTCTCAATTTCTCCTTTATCGTTTTTTATTCTTTTATGGAATTTTACGGGCTAATACCTCTCCTGTCCTTACCGTGGTAATTCTTCTTGGTTTTTATTTTACTCTCTAAAGATGATTTTCTTCATCATTATTCATATCAGTGACTCTTTTTCGTATTATTAACAAAACTATTGTGCATGTATGATCTCCCTACTAAAATTCGCTCATTTTAATAATTCTGTTGAGTTCTAACATTCTGAACCCCATGTGAAGGTTCACTGAAAGTGACACATTATATGTATATAATTTTGACGTATGCTTTCAATCAGAAACGTCCACTTTCATTCCAAATGTAGAAATAGCGTACAATGGAAGAGAGATTTGTGGTAAACACGGACGTTACATGCTTTGATAACTTGTGTGGGTCTGGGCTGGGTCTTGGTCTCCTCTGGCCGACTTATCACCGGATTAGTGGTTTTTATTGTCGATAAAAGCTTATCTGGGCATAAACGTGCGGAGGGTGGTGGACACTATCTCTGCAGTAAACCTATCGTCTGCTGTTATCATGTTACATTTTTTACGGAGGAATTACCTTGCCATCAGTGCGGATGAGTAGAGAAATTGAGTTGTGTTGCGATCACGTTTAGTCGTTTTGCATATAAAGGAATTGTTCCTCGGTGAAGTACTTCCTTATTTTCAGGTAAGTCTCGTTAGTGGCTTGCTAACATTTGAGAAAGGAATTGTGTTAAATTACTGCGATGGGCGAGTATATTGTTTATTTTAACGTATGGTTTACATATTAATGGCATTCAAGGAGAGACCCGAGCAAATCTACTATGAATACCGGCCATCAAGGATATCTTGATCATTATACGTTGCTATTAAAATGACTGCCCATAAAAGTCTCAAAAATTCCTTTGTTTTACCCCTTGTATTGCAGCATGTGTGTAAAGTATTTGACAGGAGAGATTTCAGCATTTATTAGATTATTATTTATATGTATTAGATAGTCTTTATTCTTAAAATTGAAATATAATGCTGTGAAAGAATTAGGAAATTCTTGTTCTAGCTAGCGAATCTATTATCAGAATTTTATATATGTTTTCACTAACTCCTTATTTAATCCGGGCATCAGAGGGTGTTTTGGGTGGAATATACTGCAAATAATGTGACTCACTCTAAGGTAGTCTAACTAATTTTGCTCCTGAAATAGAGTAGGCTTTCAGGTGGAAGCGAAAAACACGACAGCTGAGAACGGATAGCCGGTAGATCTTAAGGTGGTTGGTGCAATTAAGATTGATGTACAGATTTGCGTGAAACTTGTCAACCGTGATCTCATAAGTGATAGCTTCAGATAAAAGTGAAAAAAAAACCCTTTACCGATTTGGCCTTTAAGCAATTCAATGCCATTTCAAAACGTAGACATATGGAACATGACTTCTTTTTCGTAGTAATTCGATTAAATATGTACAGTTTTTCTTCTAAACGAGTAATGATACATTTATCATTATTTTAACTGTCACTAAAAATGTCAAGGTGTCACTTTGAGTCCAATATTAAAAAGCAAAATATAATTTCGTCTAAATTTCGAATATAGCGCTGAAAATAACTAATTATTTGAGTATTCTACCGGCTGATTTGTAGATTTTTGGACAGTTCTTATGCTAACATCCCAAGTTATGGTTCATCGTCTCGCTCTCCCTTCAGTAGATGTCCTTCCATTAGATTCCTCTTAAATTTCTCATATCGTCTACCTCTTCTTACCGGGTCCAGAATTCCCATTCTATTCCCTCCTTTTCCAAGTTTACCCATTGCTCTCCCCTCTATCACCCACTTCTACATGCTCTCTCCATTCAGAACATCCTCAATCCATCCCTATGAATTTCACCAAACCTCTGCCACAAGCTTACTCTCCTCACCAACCATATCCATTACCTCTTCGTTCGTTCTCCTCACTACTCAGCTTAACCTCTCCATCCTTCTCCAAACCCACATATTAAACGCTTCAACTCTACGTACATCCTCCTTTTTCTATGACCAAGTGTCTGACCCATGTAGTGCCTTGTTCCTCATCGGATTTTACTAGCCTTTTATTTACGTCTCTTCTCCGACCCCCTCCCCCCCACTCGTCAACTTCCTTCTCTTTGAAAATGCTTCTTTAGCCTGGAAAATTCTACATCTACCACTGAAGTCATTTTTTTCTAAATACTTCCCAGTTACGGAAACTGCTCAACTTGCTCTATTTTATGACCTCCAACCCTTATATTCAGCCCCGCCTTCTTACTTATAGAAAATGTCCTCACTGTCGTCTTCTTTTGTCTGATCTTCATCCCGCACCTTACGAATTGCATCTTTTATTCATTCAACACTTGACTGTACCCTCTTGGCTGACTGAAAAACCAATGCTTTATCATCTGCAAATCTCACTGAATTTATCAGATTCCCCCATACCTTTATCCCTACCTCCCTCTCCCCCATGCCAATTTTTCTGAATACATGTAAAAAAGCAGCGGCGATTGTGGGGTGGTTCCTGGACTGCAAAAACTCCTCTGGCTTCATCGACTTACTCCTATAACCGCCCACGGATGAGTGTTTTTAATACAGGCGATTCACTCATTTGATAGTTCGTAAGAGTGCCCGAGGTATGCAGTAGGCTCCTATCACTGTAAACGCAAGAGCTTTTAATATATGCGACTGACTCCTCTGGTTGTTAACGTAGAAGTTCCCGGTTCGTGACGACCCCTCATTGTCCATTTGCCCTTGGGTGGGCGTCGCGTCGGGTTATCGAAGTTATCATTATTGAAGCACTCCTCTCCCCATAATTTCCTCCGCTGACCCGAATAAAAATAAATATGAGCTACATGGCCGGACTGCAGGGCTACCACGTGACAATATTGAATCACCCACTTCCAACCTAAAAACTACGGCTGAACGTGTTACAGGGAGCCGTGGCAGTAGTGGACCACCAAGACAGCCGAAAATCTCTCGATTGAGGGTACCGAAGCTTCGCCTGCTTCACCTGTATGTGAGCCAATATTTTCTATTGTATATATGATAAGGGAGACTGCTGGTGGGGCTGGTTAACGGAACAGTTCCCAATTGAGTAATTTAAAGAAATTAAAATTATTAATTGATTACGAAATAATAAGCGTGCACGCCAACTGGGGTATTTATAATTGTATATGGCTAATTAATCGAAAGTAAATACTTGACATGTGTCTAAATTGAACTGAATGTTATTTTGTGTTGAAATTGGAATTAACCTGTGTTGTAATCAATGCAGCTGGGGTAAATAACCGATGTAAGGTCAGTAATCCGGGAGAGGTAAAGTATATAAGAGGATCCCCGATAAATAAAAAGAGGATTTACAACCCCCTCCATTTCTTTCTTTATATTCTCTAACGTGCCCACCCTTAGCATAGTTCTAAAATTCCAAGTGCCTATTTTGATCGTTACGTTCCTCTTCTGTATCTTCTGTTCCTCTGCTGCTGTATTAGCCTCTACTTCCGAGCATGGACTTCTTGTGATGACGTCAAGGTTTCAAGGTTTTTAAAATTTAGAATGTATTCCGTGGCCTTAATCTATAATGTTTTTTTCGTGGCACCATCACGTGAGAGGCCGAAAATCTCTCGATTGAGGGTACCGAAGCTTCGCCTGCTTCACCTATATGTGAGCCAATATGATGTCAGACGCCTTTTGCACTTTCTGCACCGCCTCACTGAGGTACAGACGCTGCGCGGACTACCATTTGCCTGTCTCCTCACCTTCGACCTATCTGGCATGGGAGGCCCTGCCAGGACCATTTCTCCCGTCAATTCAACTCTAGGGATCATCGGAGCACGCAATACCTTCCACCACGACAAGGTGGTTGTCCTAGGGAAACGACTAGTCATAACATGCTTTAATTAAGGAAAAATTTTAAAATATAATTATTGTATCATTAAACTTTCTGCCTGCATGGTGAGTTCCAACGCATAAACAGATATACCTAAATGAAATATGGTCTAAGATTTTATTCCCATTTGCTTAAAAAAATGATAAAAATGTACACTCAATGACCCACGGTTACCGTACCAGCCACCTTTTGGCGAGTGACGCTCGATAGATTGAACCCTGGTCGGTTATTGGCTTCTACTTGTAAAGCAGCGAAGATAGAAATCATTACCATAACACCTGTTGTGAGCATTTCTCTTGCCATCTATATACCTGTGGTTTTACGAGAGTGTTGTTTTCTCTCGGAAAACGCGGATTTAGGAAAACTGGTCGATTTAAATTGATTTTTTCCGCGATGAATTGAGATCGTTTTAGGAGGGAGTGGTTGACGTTTTTATCGGAGTTTCCTTAGCCCACGCCGGTTTGATTATCCAATATCACATTATCGATTCTCTGCCAGGTTATCGTGGGTGTTGGTTGCGGGCTGGAAGCCGTCGACAATAACATGCCTCTGACCTTGGAAATCCATGTCAGTAAGGGTTTTTGGGCCGTAAAGATTTTTTTTGTGTAGTAGCACCCAAAGTGGTGTGACATCATAACTTTCGTTGAAGTGAATGGACGTGAGAATTCGGTTTCGCTGGGTTAAAAAAAACACTCCCCGCTTTACTTTCCAGCCCAGCCAAGTCGAACGGTTTGTGAGCACAATTATATTTTGGCGTGTCTCCCGGGCGGTCTCATTAAAGTTGTGGAAGTAAAAGCGACGAGTTGGATGCTGGGAAACACAATGGCGGCGCAATCGTGTTCGCGTGCAAGAAAAAAAATTAATAATTTTTTTTAATTTTTGTTCCCGCTCCTCTATTTTTTTATTTCAGCAACTAGGTCACGTTGCACGGACGGCGAGATAAAGATCTTTTTTGGGATGACTTTGGCGTTCAATATTTGCACGACACTCAGCGGTCGGGGTTCTTCCACGGGTCCCGCTGCGTAGAGGGAGGGTGGTTCTTGTGTATTGCCCGCGCTACGTTTTCATCCGAAACTCGCGCTCAGGTAAAGCCGTTAATTACTTGGCGCGGTTCGAAGAATTATGTGTAAGGGGAGAGGGAGAGGGGGTTCCGGGGCACGCGCAAGCGAGAGTTATGGTTCGGTGGGGAATCGGGAGACGAAGGGGTAAGGGGGTCTGATTTTACCACGCTTATTTTAACTTGCAATGTTTGTTGTTTGTCTGGATTGAATCTTTTAATCGAAATATAACCCACTTTCCAATGTTCAATCGATCTGAAATTTGGCACACTTACTTAATCATAATGATAATACATGAATCAGTCATTAAATTTAATAATTACCGAGTTAATATACAAAAATTAAATGTTTACATTAAATGGCTTTTTTCCTGACATGGCACAACCCTCATCATATTGTCTATTCGAAGTCATCGCTGTTGCAACTTATTGCAACCATCATTTTAGCATTTTTATTGTGAAGAAGTGCTAATATTTTAAATTACAAAGAACCGTTGCACAATTAATATAAAGACAAAGAAGTAAAAACGGGAAAGAAGCCTTGCAACAATGAAGCGTTAGCTGAAATGGAAAGGTTGAGATCGATAAAACGACATGATTCCACTGACTGTGCAAAACAGACATAGTACTCTCGAATTGTAGTCTACAATGTAAGGTCCGCCGATAGACCATAGTATCTATGTTTTTGCATCTCAGAAAAATAAAATTGAACAAGTATATATTTGAACTGTATTATAAGAGATTACAAAGTCGATTACAAGATTCGTTTAAGACTAAAACGTTTTTTTTTTCTCTTTTTAGTACACTTCAATATAAGAATGGTTTTTTGATAAAAGTATTTGTTATAATTGAAATTATTTTTTTATCGGCGCGGCCGCGGAATATTATTTCCCTAGCGGCGAGTTTGGAGAAGGCGGCGGCCCACTTGTGCCGTCGTCTCTTGTGAGGAAAAATATCGCGGAACTCATCATTTATTTATCCAGACCACGCCACGTGCCTCCTCTTTCACGATGGATTGGATGATTGCGCGGAGCGCCCTCTATTCCATCCGCGGGGCATCCAATCCAATTAGACTGTAAATAAAATGGCTGTATTTGTGTAGTTCCGAGCCGTGGAGACGCGAGCTATTATGAAATATGGTCACTGCTTTCGAGAAGACAAATGTGCCGGTGATTCATTATGGTTTGTATTCCCCGGGATGCACTATCAATTAAAAAAAAGAAACTTTAATTAAAATTTTTGGCGCTTTCAATTCGCCATATTGCACTTCTCATTTTCCCAAATGGAAATTCATTCGTGAAAAATTTCAGAAAAATCATTCCAAAATTACTGACAAACGTAACGCTCCCTGCCCTTTATTTTCCAACTCCCTACCATTTCATTCGTTTTTCATACTTTGCGAGGTTATCTGGGAGATTATTTACTCTTTACTGCCTTTGAAGCGACTTACTTTGAAGAAACCTTTAAGTTAAAGTTTTAATCAATGCGTGTGACAATTTTAGCATAAGTATTTCATGATTTTAATTTATCACTTACACCTGATTCCTTTAAAAAATGAACTCTGGATAGATTGAGGGGCAATCACAGTTTTAGATATTCCTTGAGTGATGAATTTCGTGTATGTCAAAGAAACTTGTGATATTCCAGAAGAGATAATCTATTTTGAAAACTGCCAGATATTAATATTGTCCACGTATCGGTTTAGAATAATTTCAGGGAAAGTTTTGCGGAAATATAGAAATGGAGGTATTTGAACTCTATTACACGTTACCATTAAAAAAAATTCATTGTGTGTGCCACCAGAACAATAAATTTTGATAAAATCATGCATTATTTGTTTAATCACCTGAGCAACTACGGAGAGCGGTGTAGCCATGTTATACCTAAATTAAATAATGCTACGGCTTCCTATTTTCCGTACTATGAGTTTTATTTCAGAAGAGGATTTAAAGAGCTAATTATTTTTCACATTCTTATATAAATTTATGGGCTACGAAAGCGAAATGGTAAAGAGAATCATAAAGCCACTGAGCAACCTTGGACCGCTGTACTACTTGGACGGCGATCAAATTCGGTAGTTCCTGAGATGTGTGGAAATGCTGGAGTCTCATGGTCAAGTGACGCGAATTACTCTCGTCATAGGAATTTAGTTAATATATTTATATTGGAGTTTAACTAAAGAACGAAGCAACCAACGGCTGGAGATGAGCCGCAGTGGCATTGCCAAAATGTTGTAGTGTTTTGAAGAATATTTTTCGGGTTCTCTGAGTTGCTGAATTTACATTCAATGTTTCGCTTCCTCTGCTGGTCGCTTCATCAGGAATAATGCGCATTCAAGTTGGCTCAATCTTTGAAGACGGGTACAAACTGGGATTCACCTGGAATAATGTAATTCGGATATAATGGATGTGTCGGTTCGTGCACGCAAGACAGAAGTAGAACTTTTGAGATGTGATTCCAGGTAAATCCGGGGGATTATCATTCGAATGCTTTTTCGATATTACCGTTGAAATCGAATTTCCAAAGGTTTTCATATAGATTTGCGGAGTTGCTTCGAAACATTACAGTCTAATAACCAAATAACTAATCGTAGAAAGTTTCATTTTTTTCTTTTTCCCCAAAACTACTTCTGACATCATTTCATCCATCGATCAAAGGCTTGTGGTTCGATTCCTGGTGAAGACGGATATTTTTTTCAAAGTATTTTCTAAATCTTTATACTGTTGTATTTCCGGCAGAAGTGGACATCTTCACAAAAGCCTTTTGAGGGCATATTTTAGAATGGGTCGGGAAGAAGAGGGTAGAAGCGATGGATGAAATGACGTCACGGCCGTTATGAGAAGGTTGCCCGTCCATTCAGGGGTGCGTTCCGAATCACGCATGCTGCGCATCAAGGCGCTTCGGGTCGTTCCGAATCGCGCTTTGGAGCGCTTCAAAGCGGCCCCGAAACAAGCATTTCCGGCAAACTGAAGCGCGCATCAAGGCATCAGAAATTTCTGATGCAGTTGATGCGTAGACCCCGTAGCCCGCGAAAGTTGAAAGCATATTTGGTTGAAAGTGACCGGTGGTGGACGGCTATGAGACGGCTATCCAATTTTTTTTAATGAAAAATTCTTTTAAAATTATTTCCAATAATTTTAAAATCAAAATGTCATAAGATGGCTAAACTCATTACTTTTTCAAGATTTTAAAATAATGTACGAGGTAAGTTCTTTTAAAGTTCCGTTTCCTGTCATCTTTTTTGTTGATTTTATCAATGAGTCATATCAAAGTGTTAAAATATATCAGTATAATAATTCTCGGAGCTTCAAATAGTGTGAGGTGACCGACAGCTGTAATTTTGCATAAAATAACCGATAAAATCGGAATTGAATTTTTTTTGCAGTGAATTATATTTTGCATATTTTTAAAATACCGTGAAGACATATCGGTGTGACAACTGATATCTCGGGCAAAACGCTCCAAAGCGATATAATAATTTAGTTGATAATAATGAAGTTATTCAGTTTCGGTTCACAACCGGTATCGGTATACTAGCCGGTATATCGGCAGCGACACTCGATATTTAGAAGTTTGGTTGCGATAAAGCTTTCGTAAATCGTGAAACATATTACGCGGAAAATGTTTCTAGTAGAGATCCGGCTTCAGAATAAGCTGAATGGATAGGGGTTGAAACATTTAGTCAGAAAAACCTATTGTGAACAACTGGTCATGCAGTCTAAAACAATAAAAAAACCAGAGTAATCCACATTATCAAAGACTAATTACACGCCGATTAAAAATTACCTCGAGAGTTATAACGATTACAAAAATGTAACGATTTCTCCTGGAGTAAAGTACGAGTAAAATTACAATTGGAGAAAAGTAACGATTAGTAGTAAAAGTAAATCAGATGTAATCGTTACCATTACTCGGATACTTGCAATCAATTACTTCCCATCACTGTCCATTATCGTACAGCTATGGGTGAAATTTACACGGAATTAAAATCAGCCTTCAAAAGCACTAGGCTATCACTATTTAGTAGGTGCAAAGGAAATTACTTTTTATATGTGATTCATAACCAAGTTCCATAATTGCCAACGAATTAAGTATGTACCCGGTATGTTTCGCCCGTGGTTTATCCTTCGCTCGAAATGTTGGCAAAAATGGGAAACTTGCAAATGAATCGGAGAGGCTTTAATTCAGTCATTAAACACTTCATTGAGAGCTTTGCGTAATTAATTTCCGTTATACATATATAATTCAGTGTTTATTGGTACAGCAATTTTCTGCTTTCAACATTTTCGCAAGTCAGTTACTACGTCTTGATTGCAACGTGAGGGAATTGGAAAAAAATCTTGTTTATTCTCAGTAACATTGCAGTTGCATTGCATGAATGTCAGTGGAGAGGGCAAGGGAGTTTCAGGAGAGTGGACTAGGAAATTTCAGATTTTTACCTGAGGTATGTAAGTTGTTTGAATTTCATAATTATAATCCGGGAAAATGTTTAATAATAAAAACATCAATGTATGCAACGTTCTTGCATGTGAAGCATATTAGTTGTACATGTACACACGTTCTTTTACATACATACTAATATTTTCCTTTTTATAGTGATTTAAATATGTATCTACGCTTTTAAAAATTCACCAGAGAGACATTTTAATCAAGGGCACGGATAATCGCATGCTATACCGCAGATCAGTCAGTCCTCCACCCGCTTCTACCTCACTCACATTTGAAAATGACTATTTTGGCGCTATATTCGCATCAAGACCGTTCCGATACGCGCACAAGCATCAAGCGCTTCAAAGCGCGTCAGCAATTCGGAACGACTGCTGCAGCGCTCCAACTTGATGCGCAGCATGCGTGATTCGGAACGCACCCCAGGTTTTAACTCCTATTTTTCTGGAAATTTTTGGAATCTTTAAGAGATGATTTGCAAATGATGATTTGTCATAGTCCTCTGCACGATAAAGTAAGAACAAAAAATCGTGATAAACCCCCATTCTACCACATGCATATTGATGCATACTTTAAGGAAAAGTTTTAACTCCAGTAATCTCTCATTAGGATTCACTCCAATATCGTTTCTTCAATTAATTTCTCATCAATTTGTTTATTGTAGCCTCAGAAATTAAATACAATCAATTTTTTATTCAAATATATATATATACATTTTTCACGGGTAATTCACCAGGTAATAGGCATCTTATCTGCTAACTTTTGGAGTTGAGTCAACGGTCAATCAGACAAACAAACCAATCAGGAGTCACCTGATCCGAATTGTTGGATATAAATAACGGCCAATTATGACTCATGTGGCACTCAGAACCCCTGATGATGACGAACAAGTCGTTTGTCGAAACGTTGTAAGATATGATGCCGATTACCTGGTGGAAACCCGTTGAAAATGTATATATCAGGTTCTACGGGAAAATCTGAGATCATTTAATTGTCTATTCATTTAAAAAACACTGTATCGGGCCTGAATATACTGCATAATGGAAATATTATCGCAAAAGATAAACTACGATTGCATAATATAATGAAGCAATAATCTTAATTTAACTCCAAAAATCGTTTAAATGTATCTGTTCCTCAAACAAATTTATTTTATGCACCATTCACACAACAGCCGTACGTAGGTGCCGGCGTTCCTACGCCTATTGGCCCAAAGCGCCGTAGAAGCGCACGTCCGTACAACTGTAACACGTGGTTCCTAACGCTGCCAACATTACGTCATTTGGCTCTGGCGTTGCGGGCGAGGAACCGGAAGTTTGAAGCGCGTCACTCAGAAAAATAACACAAAATGGATGATGGCGTGATGTCACTGTGTTCGATAAACAAAGAAGAGGTACACTTGCTCGTCAAACCATTCCGAATATTGCAAATGGTATCATGAATGCTGTGGTTCTAATTACGTTTGAAATTAACTGCTTGCGTTTTACTTGTTCGCGGCTATTCCTGGAGAGGGCAGCACAGACTTACAGCTGTAACGCCAATGTCGTGCAAACGCACGTAGGGTTGCTACGTCGTTACGTATGGCTGCTGTGTAAACGGGACATTAGATATGCGTAATATTAGTGAATGAACAAATTTTAGTATTCGAGTCCGATAATGGTCGTGCCATACTTATAGTCATGGAAAAGAGGCTTTTAGGCTTATGGAAGAGAGGCTTTTACTACACAATATTTCGCAATTTAGAGATAATTACGTCAAAATCTGAGTAAAGAAATAAAAATACAGTATTGTTAGGTATTTTAATGAGAGAAAGAAAATTGATCTACAAGGAAATGTTTCCTTTAAATTTGAAGAGAGCGTACCTACCTACGGCCGTTTAAACAATGATAAAGAAGAATCCCAAATGCCATAATATTAATAGATCACTGGAATTGATGCAGGCAGGTTATATTACGGTGAAAAAATGGGAAAGACAATGATAATTGGATGGTAAAAATGAAGGAAAGTGCTCAAATTTTAAACGCAAGCAAAACACAAAATCTCACACAATCAACAACCACACTAATTGAAAGAACATATATTCCCCCAGGGCCGTACTCTTTATTGGGCAAAGGAAGGGGGGGAGGGAGGGCGTGGGGAAAGGATGGATAGGGTGTTGAAAGGTGAGTAAGGACGTCAAAGGGGTAAAAACTTTGTGTAAACTAAGGGCCGTATCCAGAAACTTCACTACTGCTGGATACGTCATCAGATGGTGACGTAGCTGCTAAAGCGGCCGAGCTCCGCTAAGATCACCCGCTGCAAAGTCTAGTGAGGTCCATGCCATGCTACTCGGTACAAGTAACATGGCCGCCGGATTTCGTCTGCTTATCGTCTCGCATTTATAATTAATAATTATTGACGTTTAAAGGGCTATAAGCTCATGATAATCATTTCTTATTATATAAAAATATAGTATGAATGCTTCAACAACGGACTTTGATGCTGATGAATAAATATTTTACTTAACATAACTATTAATAACTTCTGTCAACAATACCGTGATGAAACCTCTTCGGCTTCACCGTTTTAATTGCTATTAACTTCCGAACGGGTCCTGTCATGATTGAAACCATTTATAATTAAAGAAAAACAAATTATGTACATATTTAATGTCTTCCCTTGATGCTCGTGAAATAATTTTTTACGTAAAATAACTACTGTCAACACAACTATGCTGAAACCTCTTCGGCTTTGCCGTTATAATAGGTATTAACTTTGGTATGGACCGTGGCTTGCCTTGAACACCATTTATATTTTTATATAAGTGACCAAAGAAAGTTGAAATCACCGCTTTGTGCCTGTGAAATTTACACTTTGCGTAAAATACTCAAAACAAGAAAGCCGTCTTCCAGCCAGCTCTATCCATACTCAGTTACTGCTAGTAAAAGTAATGAGAGTTGCAAGCCATGGAAAACCATGTACAATTACGTGTAAGCGTACCTAAAATATGTAATTTTGTTGCTGAAATGATGAGTAAAAGTTTATGGGAATGTCTCAGAGATAGATGGAAATGGCATAGTGATTCTACGTCCGTTGACAATATCTCGTTATATTCATCTCATAATGAATGTCACGTACATCTTTGGGCGTTATAATGCAATGCATATTTGATTTTTACAGTAATACGTAATATATCCCACTACACAAATGCGATCGACAGTGTACGTGTATATTTGTCACCCACCATGACAAGTGATGTTGGTGAGGCGAAGGATTATTCAGCAATAGCTACCTTCAAAAGAAATGAGAGCGCAAACTTTTCATAATTAACGTCTAGATTTAACAACATTTTATTTAAAAAATCACCTATAAATTCGGTGCCGACACTTCGTGAGCAAAACTTGATGGGGTATTGCTTTCCCACCCAACTTGGCGCCTGGTACACCGGCCGGCTTGCCCCGGCGGTAGTGCCGGGGCCAGACGGCAATCATCGGCGATCGGCAGTATACTATAGTCGAGACGCATGGTACCTAGGTACTTTTCTAGAGTTTCCCGAGCGCGCAGATCGTCATCATGTATCGGCAGGTACTCGATGATAATTTTGCCAATTTTTTCAGGCATTTAGTGCATAATGAAGGCCATCAGATTCCGGGAAGAAACTTGAGGGACCGGGAGAATCCCATAGAAATACTAACGGAGAATGAGTTCCGTGTGCGGTACCACTTCTCCAAAGAAACCGTGAGGGATGTACTGGTTCCAATGCTTTCTCCGCAAAATGCGGACTCACGAGGATCACCCCTGCCTCCAGTGTTGAAGTTATTGACATGCCTGAGATTAAATTCTTCTTCCACCTCCTTCCATGCCTTACTCTTTGAAGAGAGACTCGCAGCATCCGTTTTCTTGGACTCCAATACAGATTTCCTCGCGACAACTAAATTTACTATTAAATTCTTCTCCTCCGTGGAAATCCTGCTCCCTTCCCGTCTCCATTTTATTTACTAACAAAGTCACGTTGAGAATTCGTTTTTCAATTATCGCCCTTAGTTCCTCCCTATGCCCGCATCTAGGGGAACATAATTTCGCTACATTCGTCTACGTCATCAATGTAGCCCAAAATAAATGTGGCAACACTGCCCCCCACCAATTTGGAGCGATTTGGAGTAGCGGGATTTCTTGATATAGCATGCAGCAGCAGGCTCCGCTGCAGGTTCAGCACTGTTTCTGGATGCGGCCCTAGAAACACACACGTACTGGCTCACTCACCCGTCAAGGGGGGTCCCAATCACGCGTGCACTCAGGCCCGCGGAGTCCTC
Organism: Pyrrhosoma nymphula; assembly: GCA_963573305.1. NCBI lineage: Eukaryota > Metazoa > Arthropoda > Insecta > Odonata > Coenagrionidae > Pyrrhosoma > Pyrrhosoma nymphula. Next base: position 102,270,240 of record OY754335.1, on the reverse strand, counting down.
ACTGGCGCCAGTGATCTACTACCACTAGCAGGCTTGTCAGGGGGACAAGAGTTCTTCCAGCGCAGGCCACCCACAACAGCACCACGAAGTCCCCACACACACGCCAGTGTCGCACTCTGCTCTTGCTCACGCACGCTTAACAGTCACGCGCACAACAGTTTACAAGGTTTCACCTACGGCTAACAGCCAGTGATCGTCAACCACCCGGGAAGGGGAAGGAATTTTGATGGTTGGAAGTGCCCAAGGATGTCTCCGACACCCGGTGTTTCTCCTGCCAAGCAGGCCTCCTCAAAGGAGAATGTTTAAAATTCTGAGTCGGGTAAGGTCCGTTGATGGATTTTGGTGACAGGGATGAGTCAATTGGACGAAGTTCTAGGACCTGGGGGGGTAGGGGGGGGGGGGTTGCAGCCAATGGTGGGGAAGGGGGGGTTAGGAGAGGGGTGGAGTGGGTAGAGGAAGACGTTGGGAAGTGTAGGTGTGGGGGGGAGTTAAGGAGAGGGTGGGAGGGAGCCGTTACTAAAAGTGGTATGTGTTGATTTTTGTTTGAAATCAAGGAAAACAAACATGATGTGACCGGACCTTGGTCACTGTTCATGCTGCTGTCCTTGTTTTTATGAATGTAGATGGGTTCATAAAAGTCTAATAAATGATCAGGTGAGTGTTTAATGAGGTGTTTTATGAGGACCCCCCCCCCTTGACGGGTGAGTGAGCCAGTACGTGTGTGTTTTTAGTTTACACAAGGTTTTGACCCCTTTGACGTCCTTACTCACCTTTCAACACCCTATGCATCCTTTCCCCTCCCTCTCTCCCCCCCTTCCTTTGCCCAATAAAGAGTACGGCCCTGGGGGAATATATGTTCTTTCAACTTTTACGGGCCGTAGATCGTTCATTTATCTATATAAACCACACTAATGTAGAAAGGGTGAACTTTAAAACACACACAGACTCAATCACTCGGGTGTATCGATAAACAGTTCATTTCAATTTTACCTTTCTCCAAATTTAAAAAAACAAAATTCTGTCTGTGCCCAAAATATGGAGACTTTCTCAGTTTTTAAATATATTTTTCCGACTCACTGAGTGATTAGGAATGTTACCTGAAAATGTCAGTCCTCCAGCTCGATTAGAAATGCCCAGGAATTTTTATAAAAAAGATCTGACGTCATCTGACGTTTTTACGTATCGTGTCGTTCACGAGATGGTTTTAATCCTCATCAAGTGAACGAGTTTAACAGCGGGCGCTACATTGGTCGTAAACTACACAACGGCAGCAAATAAATTCCACTTAAATAACGGTCGAGAAAAGAAATTGAGGATATGAGAGGGACAACAATGGATAGCAGCCATCAGCTCGCTGAGATAGACATTTTTATGTAAGGACTAGCTGAAGGTACCCGTTGAAATTCAACGGCTGTGAAAAACATTGAACTTTTTTTTAAGAAAACCACAAAGCCTGAAAAATACTGTCAGCGTGATCATTTGAGGTGTTCGTATGATATCTTGTATGTAGTGTTTGTTGTAGTAGACACGCTGAGGGTTTTCCAGGTGCACGGAGAGATGATTGACTGTTTGTTCTCTTTAATGCACGGGAAATCCAAATCCATTACTACTTAAATAGGACCCAGGTTGATAGATGTTCACCTCGTCCCTCCGTTTTTCTTTAGCCGTCTTTTGAGTGATTAACAACTTGATCGCTTCCCTTGTGTACATAAATATACGTGCATTCAATGACTTAATTGAGTTGCGCAATTCAACGTTGATATGTGCGTTGAGTATCTTAATCAGGATTGGATAGTTGGGTACAATCCAGGGGTTGACACCGTCAAAATGAGCATTTTCAGCAGCAGCCATGTTTATTTGTCCTATGAATCCTTCATTACCAGGATTGCGTCTTTGGCATAAAGGGTAGCCATAATTATTGGCTTAAACATATTTAAATGACTTGTAACGATTATGAAGTGGGAATCGGTCTCAAAAATTGTTCGCAATCTTTATCAAATTCAACGGGTGTGAAAAAAATTGATCCTATTTTATAAGAAAACCAAAAAGCCTGAAGAACACTGTCAGCGTAGTCAATTGAGGAGTTCTTAACCTAGTATGATACTCGTTGACGTTCCTTTGTTCGTTCGTATGCTGTGGAAATTGGTCTAAAAAACAATTCGCAATCGAAATGAGTGTCAGACGGTTCCACTACGTGTACTACATGTGAGTATTACACGATAATAAACAACGCCGTGTTTATTGTAGCAACAGAGGCATTATTACCATTACTATTTGCTGCTCGTAAATATTCTTGCACGTTTCATTTCTTTGTGTATCGTTTACTACGTAAGTGTTCTCTCATATGCCTGCAGTGCCCCTATGAGAGCTACTTTGAGAATAGACATTGAAGAGTATACTTGTAAATATGCATTGAATTTATCAATTACCCCCAGAAGCAATCGTTCATGGGGCTCTTAGGACTCTAGTCCCTTCTTATACAGAATTTCTTTCTACGTGCTTTTATGGGCCTGCAGGATAACTTAAATGCCAGATGCGTGAATATCCATTGAAATAAAATCTCTGGTTGTCAAGGAAATATGCTATTGTTGATTTCAGAGAAAAAGGTGAGAATTTTCAGCAAAAAATATAATATTCAGACAATTACGAAGCGTAAAAGAAAATCGATTGAAAGAATTAGAAACTTCATTTATTCAGCCATCCGTTAAAAAAAATTTCAGCCCTCTATATAGAGTGAAAGTAATTTTTAAAAGCGAAAAATATAACCACTGCACCAAACCCAATGCTTTAGAATGGACCACAAGGGACCCCCAGGTGGGGCCTTTGGGGGCCCTGACAGATTTTTAATATAGCCTATGTTTCATCCCGGTACATTTTCTAACTACATACAAAATTTCAGCTCAATCGGTTCTGTAGTGTTTGCGTGATTGAGCAACAGACAGACAGACAGACACCATTCAATTTTTATATATTAGTATGATAACATATATTATTTACGAGATTCACATTATTCCTGACGAAGTTCTCAGCAGAGGACGCGAGACGTTGAATTTAAAGAAACAACACGCGTAGCAGCCTACTGTAGTGTTTGTGGGGAGGGAAGTTAGCGATGTGACTTAGTGACCTTACACCCACTTCCTCACGTCAGCCTCACGGCACTTCCGTTGAGGCACTGCCGTATTAGCTCTCTAGCCACTGACTGATTGGCTCTCTTCTCCAAATTTCAAAGCTCAACTACAGAAAAACTATCTCCTCTAAAAATATTCAAAGAAAATTTGTCTTCGATTTTCACGCTCTGTCCTATGTTACTTGCTTTTTTTAACACCGGTATATTTTCTCGAATAACATGCTTATAATTTTCTTTTAGTTCGTGTATTACGCACTTAAATAATCTGGCAGATTGCTGGCTTGTTTGCTTGCAGAAATGGAGATGTAATGGAGGTACCATCTCACGTTAGTTTGCCTAAGGCTGAGCTTTTTAAGTCCGTCAAACTTCATTGGCCAAAACAGAACGGAAATCATATTCCGCCAAAATTTCTAGCGGCCAAGGGGTGTGGCGACACGTCGAATGTTTTCGGGGCAACCACTTGAATTATGGGCTCAAGCTGACTCCTGGTGTTATTGACCAAGTTACTTTTAAATGAGTTTTTCTTGGGTCTTCGGGGCCGAAAGATGGAGGGAATGTTTCTCCCAGCTTTTTTCACTGTAGGTGAAAAGGGTGTCAAGGCCTAATACTGTCCGTTACTCTTTTTTGAGCATCCTTCGTTGCTGTTTACGGTATACGGCTCTATTTTTGTAAACGTACTTGTATTGTGTATTTTTCTGCTCGCTATGAATCAAGCCCAACCTATTCCTTCATTCTTTTCTGACGGTTTTATAAGGGGAAATAGGTCGTAAAACCTTTACTACATTGCATCATTACCATCCAAACAACATGATTGTTCAAAATTCCAAAAGTGTAGCCTTCTTAAATGCATTGGCGCCCTCCTGTATTCTATTTGGTAGTTGTTTCGGAGCTATAAATTCGATAGAATTCGATTTGAGTAAGGTATCCGTAATTCGCGGATATAATTATGTTTTCGAGATAAAGTATTTCGCGACAAATCTTCGAAGAACTCATGAACTTGCAGCAAAACATTTACGAATTGATATTTTGTTAAATATTAGTAAAATCTATAATTATCGTATTCAACATTCTTGAATTACCAGTGTACAATTTAATAACAATTATGGATGACTTGTTCCTCTATTGGCAGAGAACTTGTACAAATATTTTTCAGATATTGGTAAGTAGCTTTAGGAAGCTTTGAAGGCCAACTTGTGTTCAAGCTATCAGCATATGAAGCATGAACTCTATGAAACAGAAAGAATTCTAAGAACACTACTAAATGATATAAAATTTATTATTTTGCATTTGGCACCAGTTCAAGCTTATCCTAAAAGCTTGAAATTAATGGTTTTATAACTGAACAGTAGTATTATCCTCTAGGTTTTCTTTAGTAAACGAGTAAGATTGTGGATTATTTATTGCTTTTCCCCGTGATTTAGAGGTTGAATATGAAATTGGTTAAAAACATGGTGTTACAATAAATAGAAACGTCGTTTAAACTCCATTAATAAACTCAGTTTAAAGCTAGACAATTACGATTTTGTTCGTGATGAAGGAAGAAGAGCAGAATAAGCATAATCCTGAATTACTGCTCCTTATGTACTTAAATTTGCCCTAGAACATAATAAATGAGTGTAAGCGTTTATAGTAGAATATGCAGTAGAAAGAAAAAAGAAATGAGCTTAAAAATGGTCTCGTTATCTCTCTACTAAATATCTCTACTGATCTCTCTATAAAATATCTCTACTGATTTAAAAAAATAAAAATGGCAGACTTTAAGGGATAAAAATAAACTTACTCATCAGTAAGGTAAACTCATACCCCCATGCTATAAATTTTCAATTCAGAAGGTTGTAATATGATACCTACAAAGTATATATGAGATACGTGCGCACCTAAAAAGGCATGTAAACTATATCTGTGCCCTTAAATCTTAATTATTCATTACTAGTATCGTTGGTGTTTAATTTATATTCTTCCCAGTTTCATGCAATTGGTTATTTAACTACTATTTAAAAAAAATTCAACGCTACAATTGCACATAACACTGGTCTGCGTTATTTTTGTGGTCAACGTTTTTATGTTTTTGTGTTTCAACTGTTTTTAAATATGTAGTGCACACTGAATTCGGAAATGTCATTTTGTTCAGTCAGGTCAGGTTTTATTGCTATCTCATTTTTTAAAATATGACATTGCAGAAATTTACTAACACAATAGATGCTGATTATGGTTTGAAAACAGTCTTACATTTGGATGAAGTCTAAATAATGAGATAATAGATTAACATCATTATTATACAAGAAAGGGCCTTTTCGAGGATTTTCGTATATGTTTTGCTTCTGGAATGTCTCTCTTGAGGCACCAACAATAGTCCGCAAGCATGTTCACATCCCAGCAACCCTGGTACCTCTCCTCCGTCACTAGAATTTCTACATGAAATCGCTCACCCTGCTCCTCGCTATAATCTCCACTGTTGTCAGGAAAGTAATCTAAATATGAGCTGATAAAGTGCATCTTTATTGACATACGAGCACCATGAGCTTGGAAGCTCTGCTGGAGTTCTTCGACAGCATTTTCATACTCAGGGCACCTATAGTTGCTAAGACAGTTTTTTATGATTGACTTCAATGCTAACCAGGCATTCCTCTCTGTATCCTCCATACTCTCATCGGATTGTGGATCTTTTATTAGCTCCCTGAGCTGAATATCGTCAAAAATACCTGTATTAAGTTTGGCCTCAATTACTAGGGAAAATTTGTGCTTTAAGAATGTACGGATCTCATCGGACCAAGTTTAATGTGCAACAGTGGAAGTAGAATGTTTTGAGGATCCACGAGAGCATGTGACTTAACGTTGTGCGAACATGGAGTCAGGGCAGGTCTTGCATCCCAGATGCGTTGTACGTAGTGTTTCTTATCTGCACGAGTATCCCATAAGCATAGGAAGCATGGATATTTGGTGTAACTACCTTGTAGACCCAGAAGTATGGCCACAACCTGTAACAAATAGTATTAATGTGATTCTGTGGATGGTATGACATACTTAAAAAATTAAAACATGAAGCATGTGGTATATTCAACTGAAAAATATACCTTGAACTCTCCGCATATCTTCCAGTTGTGATGTTCATATTTCAGAGCAGTTAACAAATAAACCATATTACTGTAGGTTTCACTCATCTGTACTGAATGACCCACAGGAACGGAAGCAATCTTGTTACGACTGTAGAGTAGTACAGATTTCAAACTTCTACTTGACGAATCAATGAAAAGCCGCCATTCAGTTGGGTTATACGTAATGCCCAAAGCTTCAACGAGAGCACTGATGTCCTGACAGTAAACCAGGGAAGCTTCTTCATCCTTTCTGAAATACTATCGAAAATCTTCTTCACGACTGCGGTACCAAAATAAGGTTGTTCCTGGAGCTAACAATCTGCGTCCACGAAGACGTGATCTTAGTAACTGATCAGATTCTTTGGATAAGCATATCTCATGTCAAATCATTCAGTTCAGCTTGGGTTTGGGGTTTTGGTTGGCATGTATCTGAAGTAGCTTCATATGTATCATCCTCTTCATGCATTTCATGATCTGGGTCAGAAAAATCACAGAGGTCATCAGGTGGTGTTGGAATCGGAATTCCTGGTCCATGTGGCACTAGTCTTGTGGCAGACGGTCTCGTCTGGATATTTTACGTGTGCCTTGTTTTTTTTTGTTTATACCTAAAAAAGTAAAAGTAGATCTAGTAGAAATGTGAATCAAAGTTATGCCGTCACCCTGAAGAAACACCTAGGAGGGATGAAGATCGCGACGGACGACGAGGTGCAAGAGGAGGTCAACGCCTTCGCAACGCGGACGGAAGCTGGTATGACGACGGTATTCAAAAGTTCATCATGCGGATGAGGAAAATCATCGAGCGCCAGGGTGACTACCTCGAAAAATAGCTGAAGCCATGACCTTGCCAACGATGTATCCAACAATGTAAATAAACGTCATTTTCTATGACAAAAAAAAATTGGAGACATTACTTTTAAGTCTACCCTCGTATGTGAGCTGTGTGAGCTAACTATGCGAGCTGACAGGGTCATTCAGGTAGACGGAGAGGGCCATTCAGGTCTGCAGATCTGAACGCCTCATAATGTTAACGTTTCCGATTTCCATCCCACCTCACGTCTGTAAAGGGAAAGGATTCGTGGAACCTGATGACTCGCGAAGGCTTATCAGTGTATCAGGGCTTATCCAAACTGCTTGCCTGGGCTTCTAGGCCAATATTGATTATATCATGCAAACTGATGAAGCTGTTCGTTACGTAAGAAGGTCGGTTTAGTTCCTTCTCAGCACTGCAGCCTCTATGTGTTGGATTGTGTTGTATTGAACTTTTAAGTGAACATAATTTTTCCGATTATATTTTTCGAAGGGCGATTTATCCCGCTATCAAAAATGCTTGCATCTATTCTGATTTATCACTTCGATTATAAAATAATGCATATCTCTGCTAAAAGTGTGATTTGTATTGGTATCGATAGCGCATTGCGATAGTCATGTGTAATATAGGAAATATAACGGTCTCATCTAAAGCCATTTGTACGTGACACAGTCACAGGTGATCGGAAATACATTTGTCTTAGTTTCTCAAAGTAGGTTCTCTTTGGACGAAGCTGAGCTCTGAAATCTTAAAAAAGCTATACGTTCTTGTATATTTAGTTTTATCTTCATAAAAGCACCTTTCTCCCATTTCCTCGTATTTATTTCAATAGTTGATACGTAGGATTGAATGTTTGGTGGAATGTTGTCCTTGTTGAACCGCTTTCAAAGTTGCCTTACCTGTTGTCATTTTACCTTACCATTACACATCAATCGCTAGTTTCTTTGTGGGGAAATGATGAGGATTAATATATCAGAATATTTCCAGGATAAGTTATTTGTTGGCTGGTTCATTAACTGTCACATGGTATTTCCTCCCGGTGAGTATAACATGCTGTTAAAAGGAGGGAAGTACGGCTCGTGAAAAGCTCTACGGCATGAAAGGCTCTTTGGCATGAATACGTGTATCCACACAAATTAATATCTTTCTATTTTCCTCAACCTGAATGGAGTTTGCATTAGGTGTAACTTCAATCATAATTTAGAATTGTGATGCCATTTTGAGGTATTTTTTTAATACTATATTTTATTGTTGATTATTTTGATTGGTGAATAAATATTTGACTGGATATGAGAAATATATTTCAATTTATTTTTGACTGTGTGCATATTCCAGTATTGTTGGACAATACCTGTCTATTGGACGTGTTAACAATATTCGAGTTTCATTCTGCTTTGATAACGTAATTGAATTTTCATTTCTCAGAGTAACTGTATATAATAACATGCCTAAGTAATTAAATAATTACTGTATTATTTACATTTGCTATAACATCTCACCGTCGAGATCTCTCTTTTCGAATAACGTGTTGCATATGTCATTAAAATAATCATTCACTGTTAGTACAATCTTTTTGATGGCATTACTTTACCCCAGATGGCTCTGAATTTCACTCTGTCACCAATAGCCGGCATTGCCGTTATCATGGTCACCAATATTCGGCATTGACATGGCATTTGCAAAATTTGCTGGTTACAATGCTTGAATTACTCCTTTAGTAAGAAGATGAAACCCTATGTCCATTAGACAGACAAAACTTCATCCATGTTGAGAAAAACTAATTTGTATTTTCCACATACTTTATTTTACTAGCACAACGCGCGTTTCACCTCACTGGAGCATATTCATGTGCCCACGAATGCCAATGTGGCACATGAATATGCCACAATGTGGTGAAACGCGCGTCGTACCAGCAAAATAAAGTTTGTGGAAATTACAAAGTTGGTTTTTCTCAACATGATATCCATCATTTCTACGATTTTAGGCCTGATATAATCAGTTTTAAACAAAATTTTACGTTAAATCCCCTGTCAACTCCAGTAGCTATGCAGATTCCTCCTGAAACACTTTTTTATGGCCGTGACTCTAGCTGTAATTAACGCTGTAGCCAGACATTTTGCTACCGGCCCTAAGCCAATGATGCGCTCGGCTTCTTGGTACTGAGACATATCCTCTTCATTCCACTTCAAGCGCCAATCCGCCACGGATGAACTTCTTTTTAGACACCTCCGAAATAAATTTAGAGGTGCCCTGCTTCGGAGAGACTCGGCCTTTATTAAATTTCTTCTTATTTACATATTTATGATCGAATTAATTTTTTTCTTTTGCAATTTTCCGCAGGCCTAATGAACGAGCCGCCCCAAATCTTCCCTCATTCACCCCCCACCTGCGCATTTCTCCCCCTTTTTTTAATATTTCGCGCCGCCTGCACGAATGGAGACGCATTTTGTTTCGTCTTTTTTTCTCTTATTCATTCTCTCATTCGCCCATCCGCCGCTGCCTATCGGGTTCTTTCTTAATGACGAGATCCATCGGGTGGAAAGTTGATGTTGTTAATGATCGAGGGACTCTCGTAAGGCTCTCGATGGCGATCAGCGAAATTTCCCCGATAGAGGCGTTCCGAGACACCATCGGGGAACTCATCAATAGAATCGGTTTCTCTCAGGTCCTAGCGGGTTAATACACTTCGCACATTTCGGGTCGGGGATAGTCTCTTCCTGTATCAGCAATTATCGATCCTGGAGTACGCGAAAAATTTACCTACTCAAACAAAAGGTGGTCCTGCGTGACCTGCTTTGAATATAATGGTGTTGATCAGTAGCGTACCCAAGGAGTGACTTCTGGTGGGGTTTTGACTTCTGGGGGGGTTTCATTAATATTTATGTGCATCATCATAAAACGATATTTAGATTATTATTCACTAAAACAATAATTAAATTAGCATTTTCTTTTCGTGAAGACAATTCAACTATATTTTTCAGCCCAATAAGTACAATTCTAAACATGAGTTCAGGTAAACGACGAAAACGAATTCAGGTAAACATGTTTGGGATGGGGGAGTTTAAACCCTAAACCCCCCTCCCCCCCGACGGTACGCCACTGGTGGTGATTTGAGTGGCATTAACGTTAAAGTTCTTAAGAGTTTTTCTTGAAAGAAGAGCACATTTCATATAAATAGTTAAGTTCTGGCTTCTGTGGGGAGATATTTTTGAGGATTTTCACGTATTTTGGCATTCAAAGCATCATAGTTTCCGGAACCGCGTAATAAATTGTTGTAGTCTTATTTTTGCCTTTTTTACAGCTGTTTAGCGTTCTTGTCAATTTTTTCATGCTGCGTAATATTGTAGGGAAGCAATAGAAAATGCCGTCCGTTGATTAATACGCACGTTGATACGTTCGTTGAATAAAGTAATTGTTCGTTGTTGAGAAACATGTTACATCCGTGCATTACGAATGTAAGAATTTTTTGGAGTGGAATTAAAAACACATGGTGGCACAAATGAAGTCCGAGGACGCAGGAGATATGGGACCATTTAAAAAATCCAGAGAAGGTGAAATTTATAAAAGATCATGGAGCAGCACGGGCGTTTTTTTTTCATCTTAATGAAGACAATTTTAATAAGTCATTAATGCTGTCTCCAAAATTATCAACGGATTGCATTTTTGCTGAGTAGAAGTGATTTCAGTCCACATGGCCGACTAACTGCTTTCGCACCCTCTGCAATTCTGAATCTTTTCTTAATTATATGACGAATATAAAAAGAATGCTCATGGTTACAATTATTATTATTAATGTGGAGCATGTTTCACATTAGGTCTATGAAGTAGCATATTATCCCTTTCTAAATGCAGCTCTTATGTCATATCAAATTAATCGATTGTGGCGCTACTAGGTGGAAGTTGAAGATATAATTCATTATGACAAAAACGCAGTACCAATTCCTCTAATTATTTTAATGCAGCCGACCGGTTTCGACGTCAAAAGCGTCATTTAGAAAGCGTCTGTTTGTCTTGTAAATGACGCTTTAGAGGTCGTAACCGATCGACAGCATTAAAATAATCAGTGGAATTTGTACTGTGTTTTTGGAATAATGAATTATTATGTTGTATGTTTATACGCATCCATTGTCCTTTCTTTTCCTGTTAATGAATAGGAAAATATCCAGTTTATAGATTCAAAAAGGTCTCCCTCTCTCAAAAAGTCTTACCTTCCTTCATATGCTGTAGATAGTATATAAAATGAACGAGTGGATAGGGGTGGATTAAAGCCGATCTCGATTAATGAAATGTAGATTGAAGTTCTGTTTTTTTTTACGAATACTCGCCTAAATTAGGAGTGGATAGTTATGTTTGTCAAACGAATCAAAGAAATTTCTGGTACTTTAAATGTGCGTTACCACCAAACTGAAGCAGAAATGAATGTGGAATATGTGAAATGTCTGTTGTGGAACACGTGAATGGGAAATTGTAAAGAAAAACTGTGTTTTGCGTAAGGTTTAAGGCAATTAATTAATAATTTAAAGATGATCTATTTAAATAGGGATGGGTAATGAAAGGAAGGATTGTTCAAGAACATTACAATATTGATTGGGTGTGTCTGGTGATATCGTGAAAGTGGTAAGGAATGTATTCTATCTTGAATTAGGGAATGTAATATATGTTTTCTAACTGTGGAGGCCATAAGGCAGTAAAGTAATTATCTAAAGGTTAACTGGGCTTCGGTAAAGTTAAAATTTATTCTCAACTCGTTAATTTGAGAGCCAAAGTTAAAATGAAATTTTACTCTCTCTTTCCTGTTTTAAGGCAGAGATTATTTCAGAAAAGTAAGTTAATTGATTGGCTCAGTGAAATGCCTCTCAGTATTAAAGCGAAGAGGGTCCCTCATACTCTTGATGGCGAAGGCCATTGGTGGCGATTGCAGAGATATTCATCCGCCCACAGTGTCGGGGCAGAGGCTCAAATTCAGTTTGTCATCGTTGCCTTGGTGACGCGGCAAATAAGGAAATAACGGCTCCGACCTCCCTCACCCTTAACTGGTCCACTTATACTTTGGACCCGGCTTTTGGCCCCTTCATTTATTTTTTCTTCCGGAGCCCAATTTTCTCCGGTATTATTATATATTTTTTTTAACGATGGCTTTTAATGAATCACGAACACTTCCCATGCAAAGCGGGCTTTCATTCTTGATCAGCGTGGACCTTAAAGGGGTACCGCCACGGCCCATGAAAAGGTTGGCGAAATTCTAATTTGAAGGCAGGGCTCTTAAACGTGGGTGGGTGAAGATCATTGAACGGGCTCTAATTAACGAGAGGCAGGCTGAGAAATGACGAAGACATTTCGAAGATTTGTCGCAGGGGAGTTGCATTGCTCGTTCAGATAAAGTGTTGGTTGGCTATTTCTGGGTTGAACATTGGGGAAACTCACGCTTGGGTGAGTTGCAACTACCATTCAATGAAATAGTCTTCACTGTCTAGTGACCCTGAACTCGAAGAGCCCAGCATTTTTCCTGGATAATTCCCCCTCTGCCAGGCGTGTGGAAAATCTTGGAGGTGAAGACTTGAACTGAGTGGTTCCTTTGATATTTCTGCGCCTCATAATTGAATCTTAGTTGGATGGTACGTGGAATAGATATGCCGTAACTACTTTCTTATGCAATTACCTTTCTATCTCTCTCCTAAGTTAATAATGGCCCAAGGCCCTGTGACCCAGTTTCTAGTCGCAAATTTTACTTTAAAAAACAGTGTCCCAGGGAACGGAGTTTGGGCAGCTTCAGTCCAAGCAGCTGGATGCAAGTGTATAGGCCGCCCTTATTGAACTTTCCAAGTTGTTTCAGGCCAAGGCAACTGATATAACTTGTGATGAAAATTATTTTTTATTCTGCATTTGGTCCATAATTGTGGTTATTTTGTGGCCATCATGCATGCATAGGCTTGTAGTTAAAAGAATGATTTTCTTACTTTGTGACGCATTGATAGTTCCTCCCGAAAAGTTGGATAGAATATGCTCCTTTTTTGAATGCTTCATATTTTTTATCTTTAATCCAAATTTAGAGTAATGCAAGCCATAATTTATCGTATTTTGTGAAAATATGCTCAATTTCTTAGTGAATTACACTTAACTTGTGGGTATTTGGGTAGATGAGCGACATCTGAGATCATTTGTGCCATTGTGTACACGGGAGTGGGTTAGTGAGGGTAATGGTGCCGATGGTGAGGGAGGTAATGTACAGAAGGTGCCAAGGGGATATATAGGGGGGGGGACTCAGTATAGCGTCAAAAACGACGGAAAAAGTAGGTATTGTATTTAAAATGTTAACCGCATAAGAACTAATTAGGTATCGGGATTCCACTGAAAAATCTCCATCACTGCCTAGATTTGAAACAGGGCCCTCTGGACGGGAAGTTCTAGCAAACATATCAGCTCATACTCCACATTTTGCCTTTACAGTTTAGTTCGCGTAAGGGTAAGATCGAAGGTCCATTTTTCAATGCCGCAGTTCCCTGTATTCATTCAAGCTTTGAGATAATATTCAATGTCCATAGAGAGTGGAAAAATATCAGGTTAAAGAGAAATAATATAAATGTATAATACACATTGATTCATCTCTTGATTTTGTTCGCAATTTGCCGTGGAGAGGTGCTTTTGTGTAATTAAAGTCGAAGCATAAATTCCTTTTTCAGAATGTTGGTTAAAGAGCGTCGTGTTTACGAATCAAAATTGAATCAAGGGTCGTATGTCGGTCAAAAGCGGTGAACGTTAATCACACCTGAGCCTTTCTTCTGCTAACGGGACTCACGCACGCGATATTTATTTTATATTTTAAAATTTATTGTTGTACTTTCTAATCCTTATTATTATTTAACCTCGGGCGGTTTTTTAGTGGAAAAACTTTTGCTCTGCGCTCTCTCTCTTGTCACTCACTCTCGCAGAGAGTAAAAACGAGTCGACCTTAATAATTCAGGTCGGCCGTTGTCCCCGTTGATTCAGGTATGCGATAATGTTACCTATAGTGTCCTGTAATTATGAGATAAAACTGCCTTAAAACTTTTTGAAAAATATTGTAATCATAATTATGATCTATGGCACGGCTACTTTAAGCTAGGATTACCTACTCTTGAATTTGCTAATCAAGATAGGCGCATATTATGCTAATGAGTGTTTAAAAATAGCTCGCCTTCGTCGAAACACGGAGTTTCATAGTGGGGTTTTTTAAGGTTGGAAACTACTTGAATTTTCTAAGTCTCAGGGAAGAATGCATTATTCCCTCGATTCATTACTTGGCATATAAAATACTAATTAAGTATCAGATATCGTAAATACCTCTAAAATAGTTTAACTAGTTTGGGTCAACTAGAACCGTTTACTTAAACTAATTACTTCTTTTGCATGGTTGACGTTTAAGGCCTTCTTAATGCATTAAAAATATTATCGTTTGGTGTTCTGTTCAATTAACATTCACAATAAGCTTTTTGTGGTGAGAGAAGAGTTGTTTTTCGTGTGGAATCGCTTCAGGATTTCAGGGTTATTTAGCTTATTTTTGTTATGTACATCCGCTCATCATTTGGCCAAAACATCGGTTTTACTTTTTTTTGGCTTGAAAACTTATTTTAGGATCTACTATAATAATCAACGATGTGTATTTATGTGTCAATAACATTTGCATAAGAAATAAACGTGAAGCTGAATCTTTCTTTGGCTGCAGACCTTTTTTTATTTGCAATATTAAATTAGAAATAGTGATTTCCTGTAATTGGAAAAGGTACCTATAGAAAGAAAATAAGAAGAATTTCGTATTCTTTTTTTTTCCTCATTTAATCTCATTTATTTTGGATACATAAATTTGATACATAAATTACATAGATACATTAATATTTAGGTATAAAAGTATACATTTTAGTTCACATCTTGTAACAATTTTGGTCCTGCTAAGTCCATTAAGACTTGTCAGCAGGTGCCAGTTTTTACTATGTAAGTTCATCTGCTGTATTGAAAAACAATTTTTATGTCCTTAAACATAATTGCTTAAATTAATTATAATATCTTTGTATTTTTATTTTATCGAACAATATACAGTTAATTTATCTGAATATTTATTTTAATAACCATTCCTTTACCTTTTTTTCACTTCATTTACGTTTTTAATATTTCGAATATCTTTGGGTAATTGGTTTAATATGGTTGGTTTTTGAACTGACCTTTTTTTTCTCCCATATTCAGAATAAAAGTTTGGTGTAATATATGAATTATGTCTGAGATTGACGTTAACTACTTTTTACGTTAACTTTACTTTCGACCGGAAGTTAACGTAACGTTAACTTCCGGTCGAAATTCCGAAATTTATGCTAAAACGTAACGATTTTTCGCAATATTTTAGCGTTTTTGAGTCATCATAAAGACCATTGTTTAAG
This sequence comes from Pyrrhosoma nymphula, assembly GCA_963573305.1. Taxonomy (NCBI): domain Eukaryota; kingdom Metazoa; phylum Arthropoda; class Insecta; order Odonata; family Coenagrionidae; genus Pyrrhosoma; species Pyrrhosoma nymphula. Next base: position 102,254,802 of record OY754335.1, on the reverse strand, counting down.
TCGAGATTCCGTGTGTATCCAATAATTCAATGATTCTTTGCATTAAATAAGATATGAATGGTTTATTACTATCAATGTAAATGATAATATTTTAAGTGATAAATCGAAATTTTATTTTTGCTATTAAAAGGTAAAATGTTTAGTAAACTTCATCGAAAACTTTGACGTATTACGCAGTTACGCGGTGTGTTATTTATTTTCCTTTCCGTTGATATTCAACGGGCACCTTCACTAGTGCCTTTCATAATGATTGGATGATTAGACACTTTGCGATGAATTTAATCTCCGATTTTTTTTTCCACTGAAAAATATAAACTTTTCATCCACCAACGGCTGAAACCGGCTGTACCGTTGTGAATAAACTATTGTGGAATTTACAAAATTTATGTTTATTTCTTTTAATGTGAGAGAGTTCACCAAATTAAGCCAAGTAACTTTCACTTTAGAAAGGACGATATATTAAGTGAACGCAGGAGGTAGGAGGCTTTGTACTTGTTGTAGCCATGAACTGTGCGTGAAATGAAAGAATTTTTGTACCTATTATTTCGGTTCTGAATCTCTCTTATTTGGTCGCTTTTATCAAATCTTGAGATACAGCACGCGATAGAGTAGTATTTTATTGTCCGTCTTGGATGGGCCACTTTGTGAATGGGACTTGGGTATGTATCTGGCATTATCTGAAGAAAGGGGCCTGACGGAGTGACAAATATCGGAACGCAGCTAGAATAGTTCTAGGTTAAAATCACAATGATGTCGGTCGACTTCAAACTATTCCAAGCGCAACTGACCTTTTGGAGAAATTCTAATTTATTAATTTTTTATCAGGAAGTTTCTATTTGTTTTCATTTTCTATCATTTACATTCAATCTATCTTTTCTACCTTTTCTTCATTATCTACATTTACATTTATATCATTTTTTTCATGTTTCATTATGTCTAACGATTTGGATTTTAGCGAACGAAATTTTTGCAGCTAACTGGCTTGTGCGTGGCTAAATGGCCTTCGTTGCCCACGCACTCTCAATTTTAAGTAGCTACTGCTAAGGCTACTAAGGAAGGAGGGTGAAAGATGAAATGGAAAGTTTAGTTTTCCATACGTTACTTTCAGAAAATTTAAGCGAGCATTCCTTTCTCGAACTTTTGGGCGAAGGGTTATGGGGCCAGGGAGGGTTTAAGGATGAGCAGGGGTCGGGAGGGATGTGTGGGGGGAGGGGCCTCCATTCAATAATCAATATCATTAGAGGTGGCGCGGCTTCACCGGACAGCGAGTGTTAATGTGCAAAGTTGAGTGTGTATCTACTCGGCATCACGGCCGAAGAGCCAATGGAGCTCATTATGAGATGGACCTCGTCGTGTTCGTCTATTTGTTCATAGATCAGCTCCCGGGATACGCATCTCGTCTAGCAAAAAATTAGCTCCCTCCATCCAAAAAGTGGTCCTAGGATTCCCTTAATTAATTAATGGGAACCCATGCACCCATGTCACTGTGCGTCGTGTCAGGTGGAATTTGGAGGGAGGCTTAAATGGGGGAATATTTCAGGGCCTGGGATGGCACCACGGTTTACGGTTTCCCCCGGAAGAGTATGTTAATTAACTAACTAGGAGCGCTGGAGGGGATCTGTTTCTCTAGTAAGATGGCTTTAAATATCCATTAAATGAAAATAAGACGTGAAACCGCTCGCACATACTTCCTAAAGATGCTATAGAGATGCAAAATATGTGAGGAAATACATTTATTTCGGGTGAAAAACGAATATTTATGTTCTGAATTATTTAATGAGAAAGAAAAACAGTCGGGAAATATTTGGTACCTTCATTAACTATTCTCTTACTTAGTGTTACTGTTCACTTAAATCTAATGCTTGCAACATACTCAATTGATTTTCTTGAATGCCTATTCTATCAGGGAGCTGGCTATCATTTGAAACTTGAAAACTTTGAAAATCTCGGAAAAATCAGCATTAAATCAATCTTAAAAATCTGGGAAAGACACAACTTGGAACCATTCAGTCTTAAAAGATACCATTTAACCGTCTGTAGCTACTTGTACAAAGTAGCTTCAGACGGTACTTGTATGATAATTTAACTTTGAGTCTGTCCCCAAATTGATTCGAACATAAGCATTGAGAAGAGACTGTACTGAGGCGTAGAATAAAGGAAACTTAATAGTACATTATGGGAAGTGAGGATATTAATGCTGGCAATCACATTAAAATAAGAAACAGTATGGAAATCAGGTAAATCCCAGATTATTTCATTATAAAGTTGTTTTAATCGATGGGAATGCCATGGAAGTTGAGGAAAATTCCAAAGGGAAATACCTAAGAATTTGTCAGGGAGTTTTAGTTGTAATATTTCTCGTCAATCGCATGTCTAATGTAACTACTATAGGCCATGATCATCATTTACTTGAAGTCTCTCCCGCACGAATTGAGGTTTCAGACCTGGAAGATAGATAATGCATTGGGTAGGGAAGTAGATCAGGGTATTAGCTCGACGCATTCCCTAAATTCCAAGGGGAGCACATTTCAACGTCCGATGCAACGGATGGAGGCATTGACTACTGTACTTGAGTGCTCTCCTGGTTACAACCTAGTACGGATCGGATTGGTGCTGAAAATTTCACGCCATCTCTGGAATTCGAATCTAAGCCCTCCGCGTGGCAAGCCACTACTCTAGCCGCCGCATTAATTCAACAGAATTTTATAAACAGAATCATAAAAAGAAGGGTATATTAAAGATGGTTCATTGATTCACGTTATGACTTGGACGATCACAAAAATATTCGCCATCTTCATGGAGTGCGGAGGTTCCTCTGCAAATTTATAGTTCATATTAGACTCCTAGTTCTAACACTCACTTCACGACATTCTAAATCCTTTTCTCCACTAAATAATTTTTTTCTTCTATCGTAGTCGCACAAAAACTGAATTGATGCGCCATCTTCTTATCTTCTCGAATTCCTTCGGTTGAAGTGCCTTCGGTTCCTAGCCGCTACCAAAATTTCTTCGCTCGTTTTATGACCTTTCTGTTTAACATTCTTCATCCATATCCTCGCCTTATATCTTTGAAGCTTAAATATCCACTGTCATCCGCTTTCTTGAGAGTCCATACCTCGAAGCCATGTAACTCTGCTGCCCATACTAAATCGTGAGAAACTATCATATAACATTTATTTTAATTGCATCTTTGGGACCCAGTGGTTCTTTTTCTGGCTAAAATGTCATTCTAATTAATTCATTGCGGTAAAAATAACGTATGAGACACTGCTCTCTGAAGAGAGGTGTTTTTAGAGCTCTCTTTTGTGACTTTCCATTACTCGTATATTGTTTAGTCATCCTCCACCGAGATGTTAATTGGTCATTCATTATCCCCCGCATGGCGATTTCTTATGGCTAATATATTTCCTGAAAATTGCTGGTCTGAAATAACTAAAGATTGATGCTCAGGTATTCAGTCCTCATGTTCATTTTCTTCTGACTTATACCTCCTGCCGTATACCCCATCTAGATTCTTCATCAACTAGCAATGTTATTCATGTCTGATTCATTAAGATGTTTCGAAGAAGTCACATTCTCTTTCGGTACACCTCATTTAATCTGCGTTATTTCTTTTATCAATCTTACTCACAATTACAACGTAAATCAGCCTAGCATAGGTATGAAGAAAAAACTTCCTTCGTCATGTTGAAGCATAGCGGTAGAGGGAAATTATTTTCTCGCTGAAAACATGATGAAAACATTGCACGGTCTTCTAGCGTATTATACTTACCTATTTTTTTAATGCAAATAATGTGGAAATATGTGAAGGAAGTTCACGAAGTTTTTTATTTCCGTACTGCTAAAATTAGATACACAATATTTAGAAACACTGCGTACGTGAATGTTATTAATTAACTGATACCGACCTCATGGGCTCAATAAATCTGGATGATCCGATCATAGTAATTCAATTAAAGGCTGGCGTTTCAAGACACGCACTTGTCAATGATTGTCATGATGTTCATGATTCCCTTCGAGCTGTCTAGTTTGAAAGAAATGAGGACAAATGTAATTTTCGGTAAGAAAGGTAATTTAAACCCTCCAATAAAGATGCATGCAGCCAAGCACCGTAGGAAGGGAAATTCTCCTCATCCGCGGGTCCACAACGTTGCATAGCTATTATTAAATTTAAAAAAAAAGTAATATCGTCATTTTGTCGATTAATTAAATAAATTGGCGTTAAAACTATCTCAGAGACCATTTCCGCTCCAGTCATAATGCAGAGTTGAAATGTTCGATCGCATACTAAAATTGTCTCGTCATACAAAGCCACTGATTATGACATACTTTATGATAATCCACTCCAAATTCTACAAAACTAGGCATGCAATTTTCATTTTTAGGGCTGAATGACAGAGATCCAGGAATTAAATTTGGAAGCTCATGAGCTGCAGAATCATAATACTGGCTCCACTTGAGTTAGTAGCTAATTGCTGCTCGTTTGATTGTTATCACTACATTTATTTTATAAATTAATGCGGAATTCTGCATTTGAATACTACTGATTCTTTTGGAAGTCTGTGATACTTTTCCCTATGGACACGAGCTTGTTGCTTCGAACACTAATTCTCGGCGTAATGTTTAAGAAATGTAATGCATAATTTAAATAAATGGATAAATAGTAAAAAGAAATGTTTTTTACATTCCCAATAAATATCCGTTTATTTCAACCATAAATACTACATGCTCATAGATTTAGAATGTAGACTCATTGATTTCAACATATTTCATTATTCCGCTATATCATCATTCAACTATTTTCCCATAGCAGTTGAAAGAATGTACACTAGACTATAGTGCTGTTTGAGTATCGGCATTTTCAGCGGTACCGATTTCTAATAGTGCCCGGTAGTACCGAAATAAAAAAAATTACTCGGCACTACAAAATACCGGTATTTTGCCCATCCCTACTCTTGAGATCAAAATAAATTATGTGAGTTGGCTTGATGAAACGCTGTGTGATAGTTGCGATGTTAACCTAAGCTGCATTTTAATTATAGCAATGACGGAGAGAACGGACATGATTATTCGAATTCATATTAAGCACGCAATTGGGAAAAATAAGTTTGTTGTGCCCTTACATATAATTTGAGGTTTACAACACATTTTCACGTGCACGGAAGAAGGTGGGATGAAGGGAGTAGGGAGAAATATATTGCTTGAGTAGTGTGTTTGTAGGTGAAGAAGAACAAGAAATAAAACATAAAAACTTACCTTTGATGTGTCAATAATAATGACGATACATCTGCTAAACCATTTTAATTATCACTATACGTCTCAGCTTCGAAGGGAGTTTTTCTCTAAGTTAAAAAACGGAAATGTGTGTACACTAGAAATGCTGGCAACTTGAAAAAAGCTATTTTTTTAAAAAAGGGAAGCCTTTATTTTCAGATCTGACAATCATCTATAAAACCTAATAGCATAGTAATACTTTTGGTTACGTTAGCATAACAGCAATTAGAAAATAATGTAGAGTGACGCATTATTAGTCGAGCTGTCCCTTGACATTAGTGAGCTTCCGCAGGTGATGTAATTTGTTGCTCAAGGTGTTTCAATTCGTAATGAAACGTTGCGTGGATGACTGATGCCACGCTAATCCCGGACGCATGCATGTTCTCACCTCGAGGCTAACCGTAAATGGGTGACGTCTGCGGAAGGGGCAGGGCGAACGTGGTTTTTTATTTGCTTATTTTTCTGTTGTTTTTTTTGTCCGCGGCGGGAGTATTTTTTAAAAATCTCTTGGCGGGTGATAGAGCACGCCTGACATTAAAGGTGAAGGTCTCTAAAGACACACACACATACAACTCTGTCTTCCGCGAAAAATATCGATCAATAAAATTACCACTCCTCGAGAAGCTACTTAAGTGCCACGTCGATTAATAGTGTATGAATCTGATTTGAACGAAAATGACATGAAAAACATTTGGAATATTATTATAAATCGACGATCCACCCCGTGAGCTGTTGTAAGGATTTGAGGCATTGGGTGCTGGAAGGATAAAGGAAAAAGGAATTTAGAGCTATGAAATCGTTTCAGGCCCTGGATGGTATCTGGTATGTGGAATTATTTTATTTTGAGTGTACGGATAGGAAAAATATTATTGCAATTTCAAGTTACAATTTGTTTGCATGACCATGGTTTCGCTGCGGTACAGCATCATTGGATGACATTAATCTGGTATCAGTTTGATGTTGAATTTCAATGTTTTGTCCCCCTATGTTCAGTCTAGAGCTGGGAAAGGAATGGGAGGATTCGTCAGTCTTGTTCTGGTCGAATTAGAGTCTTGATCAGCTCTTGATGTAGTCGTCAATGGTAGAAAATGGCGCGCTGGAAGAAAGAACTCTTGTGCCTACATGTTTGTTAAGGTCTGCAAGAACCTACATCTCTCTTGCTTTTTCACTTTAGTTTGTCCTATAGATGTGGTGGTAAAATAGTACTCACATTTTCGACCTTCAACTCGATGTACCTGAATGTTTCTGGCAGGCTTAGCCTTGCGTACAACCATTGAGTCTCTAGCGACTCCCAACCCAGACATTCTATTCGTTAAGTCACAATAAGCGCTCATACGAGTTATTGACTAGACGAACGTCTCCTTTTGTATTTTGTTGAGTTATCGGATTAACTCTTTATGTCTTGGATCCAAAATGCTTGAAGTGTACCTACTCAATATTTGGTCCTTCTGGTAATGAAATCATTCCCTTCTTGTTGATTAGACTAAAATGTTTTGGAACAATATTAAATCGTGTCAGCATTATCGCACTTTTCTCCTAGCTAGGGAAATGCCATCGGTACTTTTCTTAGAACTTTTTAGCCTTTCATGCTCTGCTTCGTAATTTAGATGGGCTAATTTTGTCTCCTATGCTTTGGAGAAAGATTATTGGAGGAGTTGAACCGTGATGACTCGGCGTGATAGCTGCGAATGTTCTATTTTGTATTCGACTCATCCTTACGGAGTGTGACATATCTTGACGTGCATAGTACTTACGCTGAATATTGCGGGAGATCTGGATTCCATTCTAGGAGACTATGTCACCAATTCTCACAGCATTTTGTATTTGTAGATCAAATTTCTATTTTCGATCATATTTAATCCATTCTTATGTGCATTTTTAATGACAACGGTTTAACCAAGACGAGCGATATATATCTGATTACATTCATTAAGCCCATTTCTGGTTAGTTTAAATGTGTAATGATAAAAATGAACAAGCCGTCGGTGCACTCCATAAATAAAATGCCATTGCTACTTGAAAATTACCGCAAAAATATATATTAACTTAAAAAATGTAATCCCCCCGGTTTAGTGGTAAACGTTGAACTGTCGTTTTTAGTCTGCAGGTAAATCTTTGGTCTTTTAATCTCCATTCACGTCCAGTGCAAATTACATTTTTCCCTCATGCCCAATAGAAATCTTTGTAAATACAAACGTAACTCGACCAATCGCTTATTGCTGAGATGTGTTCCGTGCGGAATAATGGATGTAAATTTTGCTTCAATCCCAGCTACTGTGATGCAGATGGGAGCCATGCGGAAAATGGTCTTTGCTTTTGTCCAACTGACCCAGCCTTCGCGCATTGCTTGCCGCCCATGCACTCACTCTGAGGTATTAAAGTTTCAGCGAGGATTTGCGGAGAACAGGTGTCCAAATGGTCGCTTTCATGTGCGCTGGCTCCAAACATCACCTTTTTGCTCCCTCCTAGCTGTGCTAACCCGGGCATCCCGTTCGTTATCTGCAGGATTTTGGATTCGAGTGGAGTTATTCCACGTGGCGGCTTTTGAAGAGGCCTTGTGCGATTTTTACCGTGGGAATACGCAAGGGCATTACGCTGATAGGCAACATAAATGCTGAAGGAGAGTTCAGCCCCGAAGAGATATCTGGAAAAGCATAATTGAGAAATGTAGACTATTATGTGGTAGTTACGTTTATTTCAATCCATAATGTGAATAACCCTTAATTGTGCTGAATATTTATTGGTAAGAAATTATGGAATTTTGTAATCAAGCAATTAAAAAGTTTTCCTTTACGGACATATTTATGCGTTTTGAGTCTTCAGTAGAAAATAAATTTTACTGTCTATGATTAACTAAAATGTAGTATTTGAATGTAATGTCTCCTGATTCGGGCATAATTCATCAGGAGATATTAATATAGGCTTAGTTAAAGGATGACATTGCTGAAAACACATTTGATGTTGTGCGTATGATGGAAAGAAAGAATATTATTTAGTTGTCCTGTTGCTTCATATTGTCTAAATTTAATAACATTTCAAATTTATCTTTTGTCGTGTATTTTTTTAGAAAACTGTAGCAGTGGATAGAACATTTATCGTGAACTCCACTTCATTTTTTTGGAGAATTAATATATTTTTTCTTATATTTTATGCCAGTAAACTGGTTAAATGATATTAAGGAAGCCTTCTCGGGTCTTCCACGTGGATAAGCTTTTTGTTACCGACGTTTCGGAGTCTGAAACTTCGGCAGTAAAAAGGTTAAATGATGTTCATAACCACCATCGGAAGATTTCAGGTCACAAAATAAAAAAAGAGGCTGGTTTTTTGTTTGTCTTTGTGTTTACATGCAGCTTCAATCCATGAAAACGGATGGTAAAGCTACTAATAGCCATCTTAATATCACATTCGTTTTCTAATGATGGTTACATACATAATGATGATACATACATACGTAAATGATTGTCATTAGTAATCATTTTTAAAGTAAACCCAATGATGATATATTTTTAAAGCAATATTTCAAGTATCATATATGCAATAATTTTTTTTGTTTCGTAGTTCAACATACCTACATTGTTTTTAGAAGATGTCCCATGCTTTTTATGGAAATATGTTTTCTATGTTCCACATTTTAGTAAAATATTTGGGGAACCAAAGTTTTTTATTATCTAGAAGATCCATTTCCACGGGGTCTTGTTGGGACATCCGACCCATATTATCCCCGTGGCTCCACGTTCATTCCGAAAGACTGCCGCGTGTAAATCGTAGCGAATACCTCCAACTCCCCCCTTCCTCACCTCTTTATGCCCCACTCATTTTGTTTTATTCCTGCGCTCCATCTTGAAATGAAACCGGAAAAGTTGACGAGAGCCCGTCCGCTGTTTGCCGCATGCTTTATGTCTCTCGTGGAGAATCCGCGGTCCGTCCGCCCACCTTGTTGGTTCCGCTCCGATCGCTCCGACTTGCTCGCGCGTATGTGCGCTCGTGTCGAGCCCGGATCTCGAAAAGCAAGCATCTGCGGGAGGGTCAATATTTATTCGAAAATATCGCCTGCGTTTTTGCCTTCTCTTTCTATCTCTCGACGTACAGCGTCAGGTCAAGGGGTCCAATAATTCATCCTCTTCTTAAAAAGGAGGAGGACGTTGTGGAGAAGGAAGCGGAAAAGGGGTGGAAGGTCGTCCCGGATGTGCCCGAGTGATTTTGTGTGCGTGAGAGGAAGATAGCAACTCGGACATTTCGGTCCTTTTCAAGGGTGTGCCCTCCACGCTTGGACGACCCAGGCGTGTGCGACTGTGTGCGTGTTCTGGATGTTCCCAGTTACCTCCGGTATAGGTATTTGTGTGCGCTCACTCGGCAGGTGGAATGGGAAGGAGAGGATTCGTGGAGGAGGCAGTGTTTTGTACACTTTGTGCAAAGAGAAGGAAAAAAGGGAATGGACAAGTGAACACTTGTGTAAATTGTAGATGAATGACTCTTACGTGCGTGATAATTTCACTGCGTAAAAACATTCGATGAGTCTGGGATTCGGAGCGTGATCTCTCAATGTCGTCATTTGGTTTAAATAACTATCATAACGACGGACCCTGGGACAATTTTAGTTCACTATTATTTTTATCTCAATGGTTTCAGGATCAACTTTGTGAACGATTACCTATTATAAATAATGAAAAAGAAAACTTAGTTTTATTCCATTATATATTTTGTCCGTATAAGGTAACTGAAGATGACGCCGCGCCGCTGCTTCGAAACTAGTTGTACCGTGAAATAAATTGGTAGACTGAATCAAAGTTTTATTTTTCATTATCCATTATTATTTGACTATCTAACAGTTCTTTTATCATAGGCATACAAAAGTAATGAAATTTACTAGAAGTAATAAGGCGAGTTTGCATTAAATGGAGGCGGTGGAAGAGTTCGCATACCTGCATGGTATTTAGGAGGAAAATGGTTGAAGTGGTAGGCCGTTGAGTTCGACGGCGCGCGTTTACACCGACCACCATGGGGAGCGGTATTCAACAGGACGACCAGGCTCAAACCAATAACACGAGCGACCACGTTGATTTAATTAGAAAAATCACCATTTATTTTAGCATATGATATAAGAATGAACTTTAAACTTAATGAGGGATGAAGATGTCGGTTAGTAAGGCGAATGAAATGGTGAAAAATATGACATGAAGCAATATAAAAAAAACAATCACTCCATAAATTCACTTAACTCTTCGATTTAAGTAAGATAATTCAGTGTGTTTTACAAGCTCCTCGTTCCGGATTGGTATGGAGTCTGTACAACATAGAACGGCAGAATAGTTATACAATGTCATCTGAATGACGTGGGGATATTCCGAGTCACTCTCGTGCTGGTTAATTAAGTTAACAGTTGTTTCACTTGGAGGGTTTTGGCAGATGATAGAAGAAAGGTACGGACAAGCAAATCTCCAGAGATAGGGAGATTTCAGAGTAAAATTGGAGATGATTGAACACTTATGTTATAGACATACTCACATGCCCATCACTAAACATACGTACTCAACGATATCACACATATATCAGGAAAATTGCCTCCCACAGTAGTCAGAGGCAACAGTATAATATAAAGAACATGTTCAAAGACCCATCACTTCACAAACTGACTCAACTATACCATGAAAATCTGAGAAATAATATCTAACAGAATTCAAATGTAAAACTATAAAATCAAAGACATGTTCAAAGACCCATCACTTGACAAACTGACTCAACCATACCAAGTAGATCAGAGGAAATGCCTCTCACAGTAGTCTGAGGCAACAGTATTATATAAAGAGCATGTTTAAAGATCCATCACTTCACAAACTAACTCAACTGTACCATGGAAATCTGATAAATAATATGTCACAGAATTCAGAGGTAAAACTATAAAATCAAAGACATGATCAAAGACGGGACGGACTTGTTTTATTTCATTCTTCTATTCCTTGTTTTCCCCAAGATTCTTTTCTTTTCTGTTTAAACCTCCCTCCCTCCCTATTCCTAATCCCGTCTGCTTACCTTTTTTCGCTTCGTTTTTGTTTCAGTTCATCGAAGTGCTTCGGTTAAGGTGGAGTGGTCGGAGAGAACTCATCTGGGAGTCACTGGAGATCGGTCTAATTCACGTCAGCGCGCGTCAGCTGACGGAGACCCTCAAGTAACGGACGGGAGTGAGTGTTTATTCCTTTCCTTACCTCCTTTCTTCCCCCGTTCTTCACAATTGTTATAATTTGCTTTCCTTTATTGATTTCCCCTTTCCTGTCTATTCTTGAATTTCATTACGTACGTGTGCGTAAGGTCCGTCCCGGTCATTTAAAGTTAGACGTTGCAAGTTTGGGACTAGCGGCCCCGTGTGCGTACACAAACTACGTACAACTATATCATCGAGATCTGAGAAATTACGTCTGAGGTGCAGGACTTCATAAAAAACATTGTTCATATTTAGTGATTATTTCATTGGCATTTCTTATCAATTGTGCTTGATAATATTGGTTCTAATATTAAAAATATTTGCTTTGTAAGCCTTTGTTTGTCATTGAATCATTATTTTCTTTTGTCACAACTTTGACCATTTCTTATTCACCGTTTTGTTTATGCCATTACCTACAGTGATTTTTTCCCTCTTACACCTTCCTTAAATAGTCATTTTAAAATATTTTCATGACGTTCATTGTCCCAGGTAAATTATTCCTTTAGCAACTTGATTAAAACACACTCATCTCCAATTCCTCTCTAGATTGAAACTGAACAGAGTTGCTTTAAAGTCGTTTGCAAATCACAAATAAACTTAAGATCTCAGAACTGTTTTAAAAATCGATGCAAAAGAGGCGTTATTACCTCAATATCAGTTAATGTGACAATTTGTGTCGGAAAACCTATGAAAATGAGTGGTTAAAGTGTGTGAATTACAATACCAAATGAGATAATAGGGATAAGTTTTTGTTTGAACAAAAATAAACAATTTTTGATAGATATTTCGCAGAGGAAATATATTAATTTACGAAACGTTAGTAAACATCAGTTGGTATATTTTTGAAATCGTGAATTAAGTGATTAATTCACCATTGATGATAGCGGTTGCGTGAATGTGAGAATAAATAGACTTTCGTAGGACGATTTAACTTAATACGCTATCAGGAATGATTTTTGGCGCTATACAAGTAAAGTATTTTATAATCAACAAGTTATTTTTCACTGCATACGCTATCAGGACTGATTTTTGACGCTATACAAGTGAGGTTATTCATAATCAACAAGTTATTTTTCACTTCATGCTCCTATATGGTTGGTAAAATATTCGATACGATGAACAAAACAAAGAATGTATCAGTACGTAATTGTATTTAATGTCACACGAACGAAGAATAATGTTTTTTCGATTGCAAGTACGCACCTGATAGATATTGCTGGGCGTAGTAAAGATATAGTTTCTTCGGGGACATTACCACAATTAATTCAGCAATGCGAAGTTTAAGTAAAGGTTAATACTTCTTCCAACTACCAAATACCTTATAATTCATTTCTATACCGACCTTGTTGATCAAATTCAAACCAAAATACCGGCAATAATCGACAAGCTCCGTAAGTTTGTTGAGTTCTCGTCTGCTTGTGGGAGCCAGTTGGCGTCATGCGCAGAACGGGCTCATTTTGGTCACGGGAACGACTTACCTTGTATTAGTACCATGCCAATAACGACCATACACATTGTTTAATTCGAGATTCCGTGTGTATCCATTAACTCAATGATTCTTTGCACTAAATAAGATATGAATGGTTTATTACAATGAATTAGTGTTTTTTTTCCTTCCCGTTGGTATTCAACGGGTACCTTCTCTAGTTACTCATAAATGGGAAAGTTAGGGTGAGGACTGTTCAAAAACCCATTAATCTTCTGGTGGGATACTCAATGATGATGACCAATTGGGGTTTGCTTTTTATGGTGCCTTACCTTTGTTATTACCCCTGCTTCGGTTTCTTTATTGTAAAACAAGTTGTCTCATCATTTCTATCTCCTTTTTAGTTCTCAAGCTCTCTCTAAAGTTCGCCAACGTTCAAGAACATTTTAACAAAGAGTCTTTATTCATTATGACGAACCTTATTAGTTTTGTAGACTACTTTAAGCAATCGACCGCGCTTGTAAGACTAAATTAATTTGATGTTCTATCAGTTTGAGTTGGTTTTTGAGGGATCGTTGCTAATATCCTTTCACCCTCTATAGGGTCACACTGTTACTTGACACATCACGTTTCTTCTGCTGAACGTACTTCCTGCCTCTCTTCATTGCATCCGAATTTCCGACCTTTTCCTCCCTCTTCCCCTCATTCCCAGCATTCTACCTTCCAACTCGATTTCCAGTATCTCACGCCCCTTTCATTACTCGCTCCATCTTCCATTTTTGTTTCCTCTTTGTTTTCTGATGCCACTTGCCCCCCTCTCCAACCGTTCCATGGAATTCTTCGCTTTTTTTCCATTCCGCCCACCACACCATCTCCATCCTCCTCCGCGCCCACATCTCACAATCAGTCGCCTCCAATCTCCTCTCGTCCACACTGCTCTGGGTCCAGTTTTTGCCACCATGTGATATCCAGTTTACGCAAATATTTTTTTTTACAATGCCTTTGTCAGATTTTGGTGTCTCGACTGTGGTTAACTTCGTATCAGTTGCTCTCATGGCTAGTCTGAGTTTTCCCCACATAAACACCTATGTATTTAAAAGTAACTTTAAGTTCTATGGCGCAATGGCTGGGAATTTGATTACTTCGCGGTATTGCATGTGCGGCATTTCATAAGAACATGTTCGTTTTAAGTCAATCAAATCCATTGTGGTTGAGGTGCGCAGCTTAATTAGTCTAAGCACAAGGGTCTCCGTGGTCTCTAATTTCTGAGTATCTGAGTTCGGACCCAGTCCAAGTTACTGATTTTTTGTCAAGTACGTTCTCCTCAGCGATGACTGATTATTGCCACTAATCTCCCAAATGTTTTGCTACTGATTAGGAGTGGAATTATCTCGTTAAGTCCGGATCAGACCCGGGCTGAGAAAAAAATGCTGTTTACTTGTTTCGTTCGTAGGAATTGGTGGCTGATGCCAGGATGAAAAAAATTGTTCCTCAGTTCATTCACTGGATGACCTTTTCCGCAGTCCTCCAGCTGGGACGTTTTACCTAAGCACATTAATTATCAAGGATGAGTAAGTTTTAAGCTCAGGTTACACCCAGACCTTGGTGGGGTTGGATGGTAATCCTTCCTTTATAATTGATTGGTAAAGCCGACGGTGCATTGTCGTGAAATTTGGTTTTGATTCGTAGTCTATGCGAATGACTTCTGAAATGTGTAATATGCTTACTTACACATCAGTAATAAGTTACTGGTGTATTCTACATGACACCGCGCATAAATAAAAGGAAAAAAAGCTCATTATGGTACTTCTGTTAGCACGACCGCCTATTATCGGGCAAAGAGTTGATCCTATTAAATTTCTTTGAATTTTTTGTGATGCACTATACGCCGAGAACCTCTTTTTGAATAAATCGATGACGTTCTGGAGTTGCGGCTCTTCTAGAAAATAATACAGAGCTGGTAAAAATATTCTCACGTTACTTTGGAAAACAAGAGGAGTTAGTAAGAAATTAGTTTTAGAATTACGGAAATGCATGAGAGTTTTTACTATAAGCATTGGAAAATTTCTTGCTTCATAAGTTTTAGGAGAAATGTATTTGGAAAAAGAAAGCGAATAGTAAGTTTGCGTGTAACTAGCTAGTTCGCAATGCTAGTGGAACGCAAATGTATGTTGCTCTATGAAACAATGCTGAGTAAGAAAATTTGTATTTAAGATGATATGAGATTCTGCCATTACTTAAACAGAAATGTAGCTCCCGAAAAAAGGAACTATCACGTTAGAAGCGAAAAAGAACTGTACAAAATACAACTCTGCGTCCTGAAATACCTATAGCAACTACTTGTACATTGCCTGAGTTCATTTCCCTCATATTCTTACAAAATATTTGTTCTTACATCTCCTCGTTCTCCACCTACCCACCTAATTCTCAATTTTTTCTCATTCACCATCGTGTTACACTTTATAAAAATCTATTTTATCACGGTACAAGAGTGGATGACCGAAGAAACATGGGACGTAATTAAATACGGATAGTGTACTCATGTAGTTGAAGAAGTGCAGAATAAACTATTGCCTGTGCATGCATGGTCTTTCAGACGAATTTGAGGGGCGTGTGTATGTATTTTCCTTTGCGTACGTATTTGTGTGTGATCATGCGTTGCGTGCTCTTCGCGTGTGTTTGCGAGTGAAAAGGGTTTTGGAGGTCGGAGACGGGAGAGGGCGTCCTTGTCCGACTGCTCGACATACACGCACAGTGTGTGAGCCATAAAAGGCGGTGGCGCCAGAGTGGGAGTTATGGTGCAAGTAGGGTGGTGGGGCTGGGGGTAGTGGGTGGGGCGTCGCTTTTCGTCCCCCGCAGGAGAGCGGAGGCTATTCATCATTGGGTATCCGGTCTCCCGGGAGACGACGAAAGGGCCGCGGTTGCCAGAGGACACGAGAGAGAGAGGGAGTTCCGGAAGGGGGGAGGGGGAAGGGAGGGAGGGAGTTAGGGGAGGGAAGAGATGGGAGGTGGGAGGAAGAGAGAAGGAGAGAGAGAGCCAAAGGGAAATGGAAGCATTTCGTTTCCCTCACAGATTTCGTCGCTCTCTGTGTACACGTGCGTTCTCGTGCCTTGTAGTTCCGCCGAAATTTAATAATCCACGCGCGTTCTTCCCTTCAGTTGTAAACATAATATTAAAGTCTATTTATCCATCGCAGAAAGATAGGTCCTTGTACAACAGCAAGGAAGCATGAATAGATTAGGCACTCGCCTACATGGGGATATTTCCCATGAATAAAATGTTTTAATTTGCCTTGAATTCGCCTCCGGATCTCTATAATGCTGGTCATGCGTGTTGACCTGGATAGTTCAAGATAGCTCCAGCTGGAATGTTTTAACTTAGCACGTCGAGTATCAAGGATATGTAAGTTTTAAGCTCAGGTTACACCCAAACCTAGGTGGGGTCGGAGGTAAATCCTTTATAATTAATTGCTATGGCAGACGGTGCGTTATCGAGGACTTTGGTTTCGATTCTGTCTATGTGATAGTCCAAGATAGCTCCAGCTGGTACTTTTTACCTTAGCACGTCGATTAGCAAGGATATGTAAGTTTTAAGCTCAGGTTACACCCAGATCTAGGTGGGGTTGGAGGAAAATCCTTGCTGAATGATTGATTGGTATGTCAGACGTGCTTTATCGAGGAATTTGGTTTCGATTCTCAGTCTATGGGAACCGTTTCTGAAATGTATAATACGTTAGCTTACACTGCAGTAATAAGTCATTGCTGTTTTCTATATGACATCGGACATAACCGAACTTATCTGTCTACTTAAATTCTCACTTATGTTAACAGATTAGGTACACTTAGAACGAAATCTCACAGTAACCACCTATTTTTACTTTTCACGTATTCATAGCGTAATAAAAAAATGATTGGCAAATAGCTTGCATTAAAACCAGAAATGATTCCAATGGCTCACACTAGGAAATCATATTACATAACACAAACTTATTGCAGGTACATCATTTTGAGATACAAATTGTCTTCATCGACCTCAATCGTATTTCAGGATTCCATTTTCTAGTAAGCTATCAGAACTGTAGCTGTGAAATAAATTTACTAAGTCACATGGCATGGCACGATTGTACTACGACTGAATCACTTAGTCATTTCGTATTATTAGTTCTGTCATATGGAGATTTTTTATCGGTCAGGCATCACTCAAACATTGATTTTTCAAATGTCTATGTTTTTTAATGACGTAACACTTACAATTATTAAACATGATTCAACATTTCAGTTGTAATTCATCGCGTGTGGATCTCCCAATTACCACTAGGGGCATGAGTCAGATATTATATAGGTATAAGATATAATAAGGGAAGATTCCCTTGGTCATCACTGGTCCTTTGAAGTAATGAGTGATTGTAGTCATGGCTGACCAACTAATACTTGGCCGGCAATTGGGTATTCTGGGAGTGAATCAAATAATTTCTTAGTGGTAAATTTCCATGCACTGGTATTATATTGTTCAACCGTGCGCTAAACTACGTATAATATCTATTTTTTTTCGTTTCGCGTTGAATTATTGTTTACTTCCTGCATTACCGATGTTGTTGCTCACTTCACTGAAAAAGCTTCATTTAATGGTAACATATAAACTAAGTCTAGAAAAAATAATAGCAGCATAAAACATATGAAAAATGGAAATTTCAATTAATATGTGCTATAATATTTGTCCTTGATGATGTAATGAAATAATGTCTGCGCTAAACTTATATTGCTGCTACAGATAAACCTTTGAAAGAACGAACTATAAGCAACTGAATTCAATTAATATACTGTGATGGATATCGAGAAAAAGCTTTAAACTTTAGTCATATTTAGTCTTAATCAGTGATTTTTTTTCAATATAATAATTTCGTTGCGTGAGTAGTAAATGCGTTGAGGTGCGGGATAATTGCTGGACTTTATTCCTGGATAACCGCGAGACATTTATTTAATTTAGTCTTTATTTTTCATCTACCTACATATTATTATTATTATATTATTTTAATATGTGTTCATGATTCGATGCAAGTGTGAAGAATTACTATTGATGGTTGTCGTGGGATTTCGCTCGAAGTTTACCCATTCTGTGTTGGCACCAGTGCGCAAGTTTCGTTGATAGGTACGGTCGGAGACTGCTCCATGCCAAGTCAAGTGACAGTGAACGGGATAAGAGGCCCAAACAATCTCCCTTAGCCGTCTAGGACACCCAGTCAAACCTAATACCCACCCAGAAAGCTTCACGGTGACGTTGGAGGCGGGCATGTTTACAGGTATCAGTTGGATAGGAGACCCGAGTTTTCGGTTGACAGATAGGCCCTCCTCTATGAGACTACCATTCGGCCTTTCCAATCACGAAGGGAATATTTCATTTGCTTGCTTGAGTAAAGCGTTTAATTTCCGAGATAAATCTCCAATGCGCACCGCTTTTCAATTCGTATTGCCAAAAGTTTAATTATATTGATGATGTTTTTGCTCTCTCGTCACCTTTTTGCCATTAAATGTTTGCTTGTTCCGTATTCCCCTTGAAACTTTTGTTTGTGTATATTTTTCCACTGTCTTATTTCATTATTTACATAATTTTTCACACGTATTGAAAGTACTTTCCACTGTGTGAAGTGGTATCTTTTATTCCTTTGATATAAAAGTTAGGGTAAAAGGAATATTTCAATGATAACATTTTCATTTGTTGCTCGGAATCTCCGGTGATGAAGAAAACAAAGTAGAACGAATTGAAGGACTCTACTGTCAACGTTGATGCGTCGCGAATGTAGTCCTTGTAAACAGGAGCCGTTATTTCTCTGGGCCGGTTATTGTGTTTACGTTTGATATAAAAATATTTCTTGCGCTTGTCTAGTGAAAATATACGCATTTTGTGCTCCCAATTCGATGGGAGAGGATGAGGAAAGGTTTTACAAAAATATACCTCGCTTTTTTCCTCCAAAGTTTAAGAGTGGCAATTTATATTAAGGGAATAAGAAGAAGAATAAGAGGAGGAAGAAGCCACTCGGAAAAGCTTTTCCGCGAGGAAAAGCTCCTTTCTCGGGCGGTAGGAGGAGGGAAAAAAATGTCGCTTCATTACACCGCTCTCATTTAGATTTCTGCAAACTTTTTAAACGATTGTGCAACTTTTAAGTCAGCGTATTACATCATAAAAATGAAACTTGCCATTCTCGAAGGAAATTGGCGAGGCAGGGGTTGGGAGAAGGGGAGGGGGAGACAAAGAGGGAAAGGAGAGGGAAGAGGAGGCGATAGGGAGAATGTGGCGCCTGGGGTTGGGAACCTAGTCCATACGTATTACTTTCGATCGCTTAACTAATAAAGAAGGCGAATTTATTTTTTCTCTTCAAATTTAAAATACGGGGGAAAAGGATGGGGTTTTCGGAGGGTATAAACGAAAAGGGTGGGGTATAAGGAGAGAAACTTTTATGAAAGTATAAAAAAGAAAGAAAGGGACACAACTCGTTTCTCTCGCCCACAAAACATAAGCATCCATTCCGTCACACACATCCTCGATGTCTCAGTCAGAAAATAAAATAAATAGGAGGGTGGAAATTTCGAGCCCCTTCTATAGATTTCCGTCCCTTCCCCTAAATCCTTTATACTCGACATTGCGGAAAGAATGAACGTATTGAGGAGAGAATAGTAACATTAAAGTGGGTGGAAGGCAGGAATAAACGAGCTATCTCACTTTTTCGATAGAAAATTCTTTTCATGAATGAACGAGGGCACAAGATAAATTCTGGAAGCATTTTTCTTACTTTAAACAACGAGGAATTTCCTGAATAATGTTGGTTTTGCACAAGATGGTAAATAAAACTATTGGAAACGTAATACTGGTTTTCAATTATCCATTTCAGCCAGCAAAAGGTTAAGTGTTTATAAATTAGTTGAGAGACATGGATAGATTTTGCATCACACCTGTGGAAATATACTATTAAAGTCATATGTTCTGACTGGAACTCAAATCTGGGTAACTCAATACCGGATAGGTTTTTAGGACTGTAAGCTTTTGTGTCTTGTAACTTGATTTAAAGTATTCAACGACGCGCTTACTTCTCTTCAACTGTAAGCATTATATTGTAGTCTACGTAGGTATCCATTGCAACACGTAGAAAGATAGATATTAAATAAAACGTCTATTCGTCTAGCAGGTTGGAAAAAGATCAGTTTAGTAAACTACCGGATTCAGTTTAGCGGCAGATCACTTGCCTAGTGGTGCCTTCCGAAAGTTAACTCCCTAGGTTTTGGTATTATAATTAAAACTGTTAATTTCGTTTTCATGAAACTATCAAACTAGGAAATTTGACTATCACCAGCAAAAATGCTCACTGAAGACGTTGGGCGTGTCTGTTTTGAGTAAAAGCGAAGGTATAACGTCTTATGAGCATGACTTACACGCTACTGAGTAAGCTGCTGCTACAAGGAAGTGTGGCAGGGTGTGTTTGATCACCACCCGTGAAGAAGGTAGGGAATAAGAAAAAGAAATTGGGAGACAGGGAGGGTGAGAGAGTCGTGAATTGGTGGATCAGTGAAACTATTGGTTTTTGTTGCTGCGGTGAATGAAGCAGGCGAAGAAAAAATATTTATACTTTTTTGTGACAGTGTGTCTCTCAAGCATCGTCGCTTTTGCCTACTCGGAAAATATAGCAAGGGGTTAAATAACCTCCACATCGGCCTTAAATTCATGTGATTACTATTTGTTAATTAACCTTGGCTGTTCTTCTAATTCTTCCCGAGTGAGTCTCAGTCCTCCTGACATTTTTTCTACGTCTTATGTATTCTTGGCATTTTTTTACCAAAACCGTGGCTCTCCTACGTCTTATATTGAGTTCACGAATTGAATCTTTGGGCCATTAGTCTTTCAATACTATGACTTATCTACTGCAGCCATCGATTCCTCTCTATCCCGTGATAATTCCTTTGCTTCATCGAAGCTCTTATTTACTGGTTCCCACGCGACTGCATCGTACCCAAACTAGGCCAAAATAAAGATAGTACTAAGATAGGTGTATAGATGGATTAGATGACGTTAGAGCGAAGGTTTCCGCGGTGATGGTTTGATCTCTGCATTTTTTCCGGGTTTTCTTCCGCGTCAGTTGGATTAGATGACTTTCTAAAGTGGTGAGAAATCGAGCCCCCTCTCCCGTCTAACCTCTTGTCACGTACAGGGGAAAACGAAACAAACCATTCATAAAAACCATAAAATACAGAGAAAATGTTAAAAGCAAGAGGAAAGAATATTACCAACTTTACAGATTTAGGAGTTGAGATCAGTACCTACTTTAAACTTTGTCGGTGGAAATATTTACTATCAAGAAAGATATGAATTTGCATTATAAATATACCTACGCGACATAAAGTCTACGCGCTATAAATTATGCACTATAATATTTACAATATTAACAAAAATTAGATAAATAAAAACCTTTATGAGGAAAAATAAAGGATTTGGCTCTAATCTTTAACTAAAAAACCCTCCCATGAAGATGAAGGGGCTGTATATAAAGAAGTCTGGTTTGGTAACTGCATGCAAAGAGGAGTGACTTTTAAGGATCGGACAATATGAAGAGGAATATTAAAGAAACTTCGGAGAAAGAAGCAACGACAGTCAACATAGTTTCAGAAAGACTGCGACGCAGAAACACACTCGTACTCACTCAAGCACACTCATACACAGACTAAAAGAAAGACGTCGACTCCCGCGTTCAATCTTTTGAGATTCAGACGTGGAGTGGATGGGATTGGAAGGCCCCTAGGGTGAAGGAAGGCGGCGGGGGAGACATAGTTTGGTCCGAGGAAAAAACTCCTTTAGGCGGGGAGATTTTAACGGAAGGATATGAAGGGTATCGGACCAGGGTATGAGAGTTTGAGTTGGTGGGGGATTGACGGCGGGATGTACGATAGAGGGGAGAGGGGAAGTTCGCGAAGCGGCAAATGCGAGAGAGGAAATGAGGAGAATAAAAAAACGCCCGGGCCGCAGTGGCGGGAGACTCTCCTTCCCCGTCTGAGGGGACAAAAGAGGGAGGAGGAGGAGGATACTAGAAGTAGTGGCGGTGGAGGAGATGGTGTGCATGATTGACGAATGGGGACCCCCCGGGGCGATATAAGGTCCTTGGTAATGGAGGAAGAGTGTAAATGCATTCGCGTACGTATATACTCCCGTTGCACCTATGTATGTGACACTGCATACACATACTCCCGTTGCACCTATGTATGTGACTGCGCATGCTTACATATATATTGAAAAAGGCCAACAGGTTTTTCTGCCGGAGGCGGCATAATATTGGCAAACCACTCTCGCGTCCCTTATGCTCCCCTTCTATTCCCCACAACTCTTTCTCTCTGTCTCTTTCTCCTCAATGATCTCACGATCTGCAGCATTGCAATCCCCGCAACCCTTTAACTCACCCTTCATCCCAGTCTGCCAGTCAGCCAGCTTGCTCTCTCTCATCTGCCCTCGAGGGTTCCGCATGCATTTCGTCCGGCTCCCAGCGCAGCTTCCTTCCGTTTCCTGTTACAACCTCACTCCTCCATCCCCCTTTTGGCCGTTTACTTTCAGATTGGAACATTTTCTTTTATTTCAACGTCCAATCCCCTTCCTGTTCTTTCCCATAAAGTTTAAACAAACCCCGACTATAAAATGAGACCGCTACTAATTTGGGCTGGAGTTTTCAGGGACAGCAGTAAAAAAATTGCCTTGTTGACCTTCTACGTGGTGGAAAAGAAATCATTCAAAAATGTATGTGAGCGCATTTTCTAGAAAATGTCGAGTAAGAAGTGTACAAAAGTAATTTATTTTTGTATAGTATTCACTGTTAACATCATGGAAATTACCTAGAAGTTTGAAAGATTTTTTATCAAACTAAAGGTCTCTAGAAGTCTATGTCGTGTTGTTTGTATTTTTCAAATAAAGGCGTAGAAATACTTACTTAAAAAATTCCATAAATATGCAGTGCCTGCAGCGCACGGTAACAGTTTACGTGAAACTCACTAAAGAAAATGTAATAATTCTACTAATTCCCAATAATAGTGTTTACTTGCAAATGAAACATTGTCGTAAAACCTTGTTCTATAATTTTTTTATTTAATAGTCCTGGTTCTGGTTTCATAAAACATTACTGGTGCATTTTAACGCAAATGCCATCGCGCTATTTTTTCTTAAAACTTCAGTGCTATTCCCAGGAAATTATTTTTAGAAGTAAGTCAATGAGGCACATCTTTTTTATACAAACCCGACTGTGGAGGGTCTCGCAAAGCTTTTATTTCCTACTGCCTGGTCATACTTTTAAAATAGAATTTTGCTGCTTTTTTCCTACTCTTTGACATTTTTTATTAAGTTTATGCAAACGAGACTGCGGAGGAAGACTGCTGTTCAATTTGAGAGGGATTTTCCGTCCGTGCCTGCGGAGAATACGCGATCGTGATTCGTCCTTTGCGGTAAATTCAGTGGCCCAGTGGGGAAGTTGCAGAGAGTGATGGGATACCCAAGGAGTGGGAACGAAGTTACCTGGAGCACTGCCTCCTTAATTCTGGAGGTTAAGTAATGAGTCGTTTTTTATGACGGGTGGATAATTAGCCTCGCAATAGTTCTTTCTAAGCTAAATTTATGCAGTACAATTTTTTATGTAGCTGAAATATTATTTTTGTGTTTATGAATCCCATGACCCCATATGTCTCTTATAAAAACATGTATGGCTCCTTGAAAGAAAGCTGATTCTTATTCCCAGATTGGATGAGATGCACTGCCAAATTCAATTTCGGAGATGATATTTGCTCATAAATACCTGGCCTTTTTGAGTTAATTTAATAAAATAACAAATATGTATATTTTTGTTTACTGGGTCTCATCTATGTTTTTTTCTGTAAATAGAATTATACAGTGATTGGTGATCACAATCAATAGCTGAAGTACTGTGCGTGACCACGGATTAATATACAGGATAGGAATTTCAACAAAGAAATGCGTTCCCTTAGTGTACGGTTTCCTTCCTCCGCCGCAAGTTTTCGCTAGCATCGAGCGCTGCTATCATTTATGCGTTGCACTAAAAGAATCTAATTTAAAGAGATGACGAAATGTGTAGAAATGACAATATGATTCCCAGAAATTGGAAACTCGTACAAGGTATACCTTATCTACTCGTACTAACTTTTCAATTTCCATCCACCGCGATATAATGAATGTACTTAAGAAAGCGTGGGTGATAACTGCACACATCTTGAAACTATATTTGCATTTTTGGAAAAAAATATGATGATGGTTTTGAAAATATATAGCAGCTCCTTTGATCAAAATTCAGAGAAGCGTTTGGACATTGCTATGTTTGGTTCTTATTCGCTCTACGTTTCATAATGATACGTGTAATTAGCCCTTAGTAGGCGTGCCAATTTAGATGATATATATAAGTGCATACGGGGGTTAGCGGTATCCCTAAAAATCAAAGTAATTTTAACAACAGGGGATAATACCAAGGGAGTGACATTTATGTTTTATACTTAATATCACATCATCAGCAAACTCGAGTAAAAAAGCATTTTTACCTAGTAAATTGCAATTATTTAAATTCTATCCTTTACGGAAAAGTTGGCAGGCGCTTATTGGAATTTAATTTAAACTACAGTAACGCCAATTAGAAGTGGAATACCTGATCAGAACATAAGCTTCGGTTTTTTCTTGAACATGCGTCATATATTAATGACATTACTTTGATAAATAATATCCTTTTATCATTTTAAGAACCTCATACTTCAAAGGCTGTTTTACACGGGACACGAAATTGCACAACTGCATGTTTTTCTCAATCGGGCGTGCAGTCATTTTTAAATTAGAGCAGGGGCTATTTTTCCACCTCGCGTTCATGCATTCGTGCATGCGTTCTCGCAATACACGGCTTTACGCGATGCAATTTGAAATGCACGTTCGTACGTACATCAGTTTGTGCAATTTCGTGCCCCGTGTAAAACGGGCTTGAGGCATAATAACTCTATAGCTCGTCTCTACCTTCACAGTACTTTGATGACATTAAAAAAACTATTCAAGAATTGTAGCAATATTATACATTCAGAAGTTAATAACAATTCATAAATTATTCATAATACGTAAAAGCATTAATTCGTTATGCTATAATAACTTGCAAATTTACCGTTTCAAGCTCAATTAAAATATTTCAGATAATTCCTACGGGAATACAGACAGAAAAGATGCTTTTTCAGTATTGTCCCTGCCTAATAAAAAGGTTATGGTATGCTATTTCAATGAAGTTGAAGGACACACAATTATAAAATTCACCCTTTTCACTTTTTTTGCCTCAGAAACTATGCAAGGATAGAGAAAAAGGAAAAAAGGCCGAGGATATCAGGATTTATTTTCTTGTACATGATCCTGCAGTATCATTCTTCAATACAGCTTGAGGATTCCAACAAATCAGGGACTGGACTCATAAGATTTAATGAAGTAAAAAGTTCTCAATATTTTACATTGTTGAGGCACTTATACATTATGAAGAGAATATTTTTTACTATTAGCTCTAGACTGCATGATTTTTTTATGGTTGGTGAAATAAATCATAGGCATGTACTTTAAGCTTAAGTTTATGACAAAAATAATGAAAATTTATTTTACGAAATTTTGAGTACAAAAGCCCCAAAATAGTTGCCGTTCCATATATGGCACACCATGCAGTGATCGACTGATTTTATTAGCATTTTAAATAAACTATGTAAAACACATTACTATTACAAAGACTAAATGATCACATTGCATGCCCGGTGATGGGATTCACAGGCCCCTGGGCTACTGATGTATGCGGGCTCCTAAATCCCGGTGCACCCCGCCCACCCCTCACTCAATTTAGACCAGAACTGCGAACTTGCATGTTATTTTATACTTGCCCGATTTAAGTTTTTATTCTTGCTGGAATTTAAATTTTTATTTTAAATCAAGTTTTTGGGCCGGGCCCCTGGGCAATTTTCCCCACCTGTCCTCCCCTGTCGCCGTTCCTGATCACTCACTAAGTAAAGAAGAGGAATTATACAAATAGTATCAGGCTTGACTTTTTGTATTTATTTCATCATTAAAGAAACGAGAAACTTCAAATAGTTTTTATACTTACTTTTTTCGCATTCACTTTTATTCATGAACTTGAAAGTTACATCAAAGTTACATAAGTGACACATTACAAATTTAACAATTTTTAGGAAATTTAAGACAGTGGTCTGAGAGAAATGACAAAGCATGAAGAAGGAATCAGTTAGCTAGAACTATCAGTTGGCAAAATACAAAAAAACTCAACCCTAAATAGAATGCGTTCCCGGTAATTCCTTTCTTACCAAACAAGGGTGACCACAATCAAGCGATTCATTGAACCTAGTCCTGGTGGTATGCCACGAAACAGTTCTTTGTTTTATTTAGGCATAATGCCATGTTGGACTTGTCACACTGGACGAAGGATTTTCCATCATAGTTGGGATGCTTGTATCGTTGACGCTTTTCGCACCACTTTGGCCAGTGAGCGGTCGCATCTTGACGGACATCTTTGGGTGGAGAATTGATCGCTGCCTTTTTCCTCTTGCTTTTCTGCGCAAGCATTGCCAGGAATAATGAACTAGGGCGGCCCCGGCACAAAGTTACTTGCTTGCCTCCTTTGCACCGAGTAACCGCCAGCTCAGTTCGGAAGTCTGCCAGGGATGTGTATTCCGTTATGTCATTTTGAATGAGCACTCGTCGGTATGATGGCCATGAGTTAATCATCAAGTTAATCATCAAGGACATCAAGGACGTGGTAGAATAGGCGAAAGTACCACTTTTTTGACCGCATTTTAATCTTGTACCTCCCTATTATAGTCTAGGAGATCTACTCCTCCCATGTGATTGTTGTCTATCGTAATTATTTGTGGGCAGTCAATATCTTCTTTATCTCGTGTCTTCTTGTTGAATCACTTGACTTGGTTGAGTGGTAGCTGGCCAACGAATGCTAAGAGCAGAGTGACTACTTAATTATCCATTTATTTCACAGCCGACACGTCTTCATCCTCTACTGTCGTGGTACATTCTCCTGAAGTTCCACGTCCCTTTTTTCTCAATTCTACTTCCGACGAGAGCTTCAGACCTTGTACTCTGTTCCTTCGTAGTGTTCCCAGTGATTCAATTCCTCGTTTGTATATGTAAACCACCAGCGGCAGTGATGTATAGTAGTTGTCAAAGAACAACTTATAGTTATATGTTGTGGAATTGACCTGCAGAGACACACTGCTATATTTTCACTTGCACCTAAATCAGGCTCTTCAGCACGCCGATTGGCTTCATCGTTCTCCTGGCCGGTGTAAATCTCGAAATCATAGGCGTACCCGGACACACCACAAAGTACGAAAATTTTATATCCCCACTTATGAGGTTTCATGGGCATATACTGTTGCAAGTGATGTCTTGACTTCGTTGCACACATCTGCTCATGAACTGACATGGACTGTTGTAGTGGAACAGAAATGAATCTTTCCCGTAACGAGTCAACAACAGGGCGCAGTTTGGCCGGCTTGGCCTTTTGGAATGGCTTGGTTACCGTCATTGAAATGAAGGAATCGACGGATATTTTCAAAAACATTTACACGCATAGTATCCCGTATAATATGGTTTCCGATCGTATCATTCCAGTAATACCGAACTTTGGGAAGATGAATTACCGACATGAGGATACAAAGTCCCAAGTACATCTTCAACTCATCAATTGAGAATTCAAAAGGCTTGGAAGGATTTCATCCCACACTGTACCGTATGGATTCCTCAACAATTTTCTCCATCATTGTGTCTGAGAAGAAATACTAGAAAAAATCATATGGTTCTTTGAGCTCGAGAATATTGTGAGAAAGAAGTTCACTCCCCAAAAAGTTATTACTTGGTGGACCCAAATTCCCCTTCTTTCATAGTACATTGCGGTATTTGAGAGGACCACTTCTTTTAGTTGAAGGACCTGCAGATGTTGATGACATATTTATCGCCACCTCATCATTGCTCTCATCCGGTTCGTCACTCATATCTGGTCCAGCTTCTGGGAAAATCGTTTCATCGTCATCAGAGAAATCTAAACCATCCTCACTATCACCAAGGATGGCTAAAGCATCAATATAAGCTGCTGTATCCATATCTACTTGATTCTTTAAAAAAATATTTACAGTAGAAATATAACTATGTAACCTAGAAGTCATGAATAAACTACGTTACCAACTTGGGGGGAGAAGGTCGCCTAAAAACCTATGGTGGGTAACAACGGGGAGAGGGGGTTCACTAAAAGTTACGTAGCATTTACAATGCACCTGTTTACGTTTCTTACTCGTCAACATTGAACCAAAAGATCGAAAATTTGACGAATAGCAGCCAATTTGTCCACTTTCTTTCTCGTTGCCCATGATGCACGATCAACAAATCTAATGCACCTAAAGAGAATGAGAAATATTTTTTCGGTCATCGCTTAGCGGAATAACTCAACCCCAGTCTCATCGGTAGCCCAAAAATCACTTGTGCTCAGATGATTTGACCGCAAAACACCAGCGAGATACAATAAGCCTAACAAAGCCTTTATTTCAGTTGCAGATGTATATTTTACGTCTCTTTCGCGGGAATAGGTGTTATATAGAGGCAATGTACCTGTTTGAATTTTCCACAACAATTTCAAGTAGGCACATCATCCGAGATGAAACATTTCCAGCAGTTAATGGCACTTTTAGTTCTCTTGGCATCAACCCTTCACTCCTATACTCGATGAGTAAATATATTACATGAACGGGTTCGCACAGTCTGTTTTGGCTGCACTGACCTCCATCTTGTCACTTTATCCCTTCCTAGGAAACAAGTTTCATGGGTTTCTTCTTCAATATCGTCGGTACCACTGATTTCCTACTCTTCACTATACTCCTCGTTCGCCTTCACTATATCATCTTCATTTATGTCTTCGTCGTCGTCGTCATACTCCTCCTCGGGTATTAGCTCTCTCAAAAGCCGTAGAATTGTTTTGGAATCAAAAGGGTCAATTCTCTCCATTTAAAAGCTGAAAACTTATTCGAATATCAATTAATTGTGTCCTTATAGATACGCAATTGCATAAACGCTGTTCCTAAAACGAATGCGTACCTTGAACAGCAAAAATTATATTCCCGGAAATTTACTAAAGAGTGACGCCAGTGGTAGCGTTGGGTCTGTCAGACCCATGCATAAAGACAAGGCACAATTTTGAAGAACCTCGAAGGAAGTCGGGTTCAAACTGAACATTGAGTAATTATTGAGGATGGAGTAAGTTCGCGTGATTATCGCATTCATATTATTACAGTTTAATTTGTGCGCTCGTATGGACCATGATTAGATAAAAGGCTTTATTTAGCTATTACTTTAGAAATTATTGATCATAACTTTTAAATTTAAGAAAAGTAATGAGTGAGATATTAATGCCATTCATCAAAAACTATTTATTATTTTTATTCCATCATATGTGGCGTATAACCAATTTGAAAATGACGTGCCATGTTCTTCAAATATTTTACGAGCTTAGTAAGCTTTATTAAACCTTTCCATAGACGTGTGATAATCAATAACCATTATTGCTGAAGATAAATGTTCAGTGTTATAAATGGTACCATAATTTCATATGGGAATGCAATATTGCTTTGTCAGGTTCGGGTTAGGCAGAAGAACACGGTGGGTCTTGGAAAAAGATGAGTTACCGTAGCACTGAGGCGGAAATCCATATCTCCTGTATGGAGTCAATGAATCAAACAAGAAATTGGTCATAGGAAAACAGGTGGCTATGCTTATTTTCTCAGGATCTACCTTTTTTGAGTCAATAAAAAGAAGATGTTTAGAAAATTCTCATGCTATGCGGCCACATATTTTTCCATTCATGGCTATACTGTTAAATTTCGAGTTCAATAAACAGTATTAAAAAAAGACATTGTCAAGCTTATTTCGAAGTAATTCTGATAGTTTTTCTTGTGATAAATGACCTTATCATTGAAAAGTTTATTTGAGGTTGTTAATTCTAAGAAAATAATATCAAAACGTGTTATCTCGTTAGATCGGGTGTATGACCGCAATGCATGCATGGGTGGAGGAGTGCATTACGATTGCTGAGATTGTAATTGCCATTTGATTACCGTTTTTGCAAGCGGAGCTGTAAACGGTCGCTAAGTAGCTGTTTGTTTTCACATTTCATAATCTATATATAAATAATATGCAAATATACTGACAAATATTGCAATAAGGAAGTTAATTATGTTTAATTATAAAGTTAAAAAGTATGATAAACAATCTGGAAATGAAAATTTGAAAATATTGAATACAAAGCTCTCCTCTGATTGGTTACCGTTGACTTTAGCGGAATGGTTAAGGCTCTGACACAATCAACGTTAACGTGTGACGGGAACCGTTAAACATAGGTGAAGATTGAATTTTAATTAAAAAACTTAAGTTGATTAGTCCACATAATACAGCTAATTTCAGTGAAATGGACGAAGAAAAAGTGTTATATTGGGACTCATGCTAATCACGGCTTTTGACGTAACATGCACAGTTTACATTAAAATACATGGTTTGTTTATAATTCAAGTTACAGAAAAATATTTTAGGCTAAAGCGTAACGAAACAAGAACACCCCCACGGAGACTTTGTGAATAAACGAAGAAGAAGAAAGATTTATAGCCGACAGGAGACATGTATGTAGCTTTTAATCGTGCAATTTATAAATGATCTCTTTTTATAAAGAATAAATAATTTGGAGGAGGTGTGAAGGTTGAATATGTGAAAGTTTCGCACGAGTTCACTAGTATTATTTAACAAGATACTTATCATACAAGCACTATTTAACAATATACTTATCATGTCACATCGTTATTTTACACATTGAGACGTAAAAATGCAGAGCATAAGTTTCCCTACTAAAATGACAAATCGCTATGAAATATTCAGCCTTGAAGGTACAAGAGGAGACTGCGTACGTTGATCAGCCTTTTTTAAAGGTGTCATTTTTGTGTGATGCAGGAAGATGCAATTGCTACGCTAATGTGCCTGTGGTATTTCCTGAATACGTCCTAGTTATGTTCCATGTCTTATTATTTTTATTACGATTATCACCCCAAAGGCTCCTGCTAGAGCTAGCAATAAATGAGTAAATGTTGATTTTTGTCGATAATATGGTTTTCTCATTTAGTAAATATATTACTATTGAAGTTACTGGAAGGATTTAACAAAGTCCCGCAAGCTCTGTCTGTTATTTACTAACTCTTAATGCCGTTTTTCTCGCAGTTTTATTTATTCCAAGATTATTTAAGGTAGTTTCCTATTCGTACCTTGGCAATTCTAATTCCTAATATAATTGTTCGCTGCATTCACCTCTTCTGAATTATGAAAATGTAGGTAAAAGAAGCAGCTGGCGTTGTTATGTGTTATATTACAGTTTATACAGGAATGACAGACTGAAATAAGCGATCCATCACCTTTCAAGTAAAGCTATCTGCCGTCCATTTATCTAAACTGGTTACATGGCACGGAGGCTAATGAAATAAAAAAAATTGTGATGAAGTCCTCGTACGAATTTAAATAGTTTGGTGGAAAAATATGTCCTGACTCCATCAAAATGATAAAGAAAAAAAACAGCCACCCCAGAGACTCAAACCTTGTGAGACCTCCTTGTGCTCCGGTAAGCAGGCCGTTACCGACTACACCAACTCACTCATTGGTGCCCGACCCGAAGCCACGAGGCCCCCTGAACGTATCCCATCGCCACAAAGAACATAAAATGGCAGCGCAATGACGGGAAGGCATATGTCCCATCATTTACCCGAGGGCGGAGGAAAACCCGTAAAAATCTCTGCCTATTTGTTATTTTTGAGTTCCCTTTGGGTATTCATACTCAGAATTCAAAATAGCGGGTCAAAGTACATAGTCTTCACTTGTCTGACAATATACGTTATTATGTCGCATCAATTAAAGATAAACACTGCACAACACGATGTCTTGACATGCGATAATTGTGAATAACGATCATTTTGAGTACATATTTCACTTCTTGCGATAGAATAAACGACTTTTCCTTATGGTGTTCAAGGTTTGCAGATGATTCGTCCTCGCTCGAGATATTTTATGGTAAACTGTCACCCAAAAATACCGTTTATCTTGTATTCGCTCATTTATAGACACCGAGCAACGTGGCTCTGACGTTTGGTCATAGATGATGGCTGGTATGGAGAAACTGGCGAAATGTATTGAAAGCTTCAAATGAAAGCTAAAAATGGACTGGACGTCCGCCATTTTCTCAATATGTATCTTCTGACTTCTGTGGTCCTGATTTGTTCTCCGTGTACGGGAAACGTGAAGAGACGAAAGTTGCCCATCTCTCACGTACACGTACTCCCGGTACACGTTGGCTGTGTCCGTTTCCGGGACTTTCCCATTGGGCATCTCTACACGTATTCCCGTCAACGGCTCGCGTCACACGTTAACGTTGATTCTGTCAGAGCCTTAGACTTTGAAATGGTTCACTTATCGTCCGTTGACGGTGCCCAGTAAGAACCATATTAAGTAATTTATCTATGCTGGTGCCGTCAATGTCTAGTCATCGTATTAGGATCCACTACATTACAATCACCAAGCAACGCAAACACCACCGTTCAACTCCGTCACGTCAGGAAACGCCGATCGTAATCTCTCCCTAAATACAGCTACGCTTCTCATGAGAATGGACGTGTAATATGCAGTCAATTAGTCTTACAATGTTCAGAAACGACGGCGAATGAAAGTTGATGACCAATAGTCATCACCAGCTAAGACAGATCGGACAACCCACGGATATTTCCCCGACTCAGCCTCAAGGGAATCTCTTCGGCGTTTCCCAAATATTGAATTTGCCTGACATAGATAACTATCATTTTTGTCGGGTGCAATATGTATTTGAAACATGCACGGTGTATTTGTTGCGAGTGAGTGATTCAGTTTGGCGAATTGTGCGATCGACAGGAAATGAGACCATCGGAAGCAGACTTTTCTCATCTGGGCACTTGACTGTTATCTTCCCAAGGGAATGCTCCCATTTGTCGGGAATAAATGCTATTTTTTCCCTCTGCTCAAAAACTAGAATGAGCCAATGGACGTTGAAATGTAAAAAAACGACCCGCAGGTAAGCCGGTGCCAGTCCTTCCGTTTCCCGCCGTTTTGTATACCTATTCAGGTCACCGTTTCCCTCGAGGGAACGCGTCACGGACTCAAGTACGGTTTTGTTTCGCAAAGAAAACTCTTTGCACCGGGTGAAGTCATCAAGAGAGACAAAAGGTTTATGTTGGTATTTCCTTCTCCAGAGTTTTTTATAAGCGGGGTTTCCCACGGTGGGGCAGGGCCGTATGGGACTCTGGGGAAGGAAAGTACGATGGTCAGGGAGCAGTGTGCCACCGTCTCGGTTATGACGGTTTTGCATAAGATCCGAATGGTCTTATTCGTCCCTCGCGAGGCGTTTGTTTTTTTGTGGAGACGGCGTCTGTGACATGGTTACCCCATCGCGCGCTCTAAAAGAAATAAATCACTTGACGATGCAGGTTATCTGCTTTACGAGCACGTGCCGCTGAAACTCCAACTGCGCTCCATATCTTTGGAAGGTCCTGGTCAACATCGATTTTCAAAGGTTCAAGGGCTACGGGCCCCTCTGAGAGCATCACATCAACCACTCAAAATAGGAATTCTCGCATATACGTGTATGGACGAAGGAATTTGCTGATGGGATCTGGGTTATTTTCGGAGGTCCTTCTGAACTCTTCACAAAGACAGTTACTGTCGAAACCATTTCCGGGAATGAGTGTGGACATACAAAGAACGAATTTATTGAGTGGCCCTCTGATCTCCTTCATGTGTGTTCATTTTGTCGGTTGTTATTGGAGGCGAACGAAAACTGAGATATTTTGGACTGACTGGTAAGGGGATGTTTTTTGGAAGTGGAGGAAGAGCGGAGAGAACTCGCCGTCGGCATTAGTCTACTCCGTCTACTCTTTAACGAAGGGTGCCAATGGTAGCGCCGTTAAGCGTCCCATATGACGGACGGAGTACTTCCCCTGAAGTGCTCTTTACAAAACACCTGATTGGGTTATCCTCACAATCATTTCAGCTAAGCATAAGTTGAGCTTCAATAGTTTCTTATTAAAGCTAGAGTACGTCTCTGAGGCTCGGTTCTACCTATTTTTCCTTGTTGCTCGATCACTGAGAGGGATACTTCTTAAAAATCAAGTTATTTCCTCGGTAACGTGTCATAGTTATAACCTTATAATCGGGCTTCAACGCGGTTCAAAATTGTCTATCCACTAGGTTTAAAATGTTTGAAAGATGATCCCTTTTTGAGGTGATGAATGCGGATTATTGATGGTGCAACCAGATCGGAGTTTGTGCTGAGGATATTTTTCTTTCTAAAGCGCATATTTGAGTAGTTTTTTTTTTCAAATTAGCTGTTTTACGTAACGGATGTCCCTGATCCTTGTGATACCGTTTGTAAATCTCACTTGCTACTAACGCATGCACAAAGACTCGTGAACTAGCAGGCTTATGGACATTAGTGCCTTTAGAAATGCGTAAACTGAATATGTAGTGGAGGCCATGATTATTAGTCACCGAGATGAAAAGAAAAAGGCACTGCTAGAATATATTTTAAATTTAGATCAGGATATGTTCCGAAGGTTCTCTATTGATTTAGTTTTTTTTACTTATTATACTTACATATAAGTAATATGTACTGGTCCTTAAGGCTGGCTGCATAACTATTGCTTGAAATAGCCCCTCCCAAATGTTCTCTTTCTACATAAAACCTATCTCTATTACTGTGCCTACTTTGTCAGGAAGTTTTGCATTGTATTCCCCACGAGCATTTTCAACTTGTATCAAATCAGCTAATTTATTCGTGACTTCAAATTCGTGCTTTGTCCAGGACAAAATAAACATTTCCCGGGGAGTGGAATTATTGTTCTGCTAAGCGTACCAGAATTATCAAGATAATTTGCAGCTGCCCCTAAGGTCTTTAAGTCTTCTGCCGCTGTAAGCTCCCTTATCTTTGCCAGCGCTTCTACCATGGCAGAACTAGTCCTAGGCTTCCTTCCTGCAAATAATTTTTCTTAGAACTCACATTCTTTAAAGGTGTTCAGCTGTACTCCTTTGAAACTGTGTGTCTAACGTGTGAGACTAGTTTGACTTTATTATATGGTATTAAGTTCCAAGTATTGACTTATATATTATTTTCATACCTCTAAAAGCTTACATTTTCTCTTTTTATCCGAGTTTAGATATCATTAGTGCATAAGTTTTTAATGGTAATTAGTAGTTTTTGGGTTTGGTCTAAGAGTTTAGATTACTATTGTGGTCTTTGTTAGCTGTAAAATTGTTGGCCGTATTGAAAAATCCTGGCCGAAATTATTGTAATTTTGAAATTTTATTTCAGCTCGTGAAGCACTGGAGATACTTTACACTGATTATTTGGCATAGTTTTACTATATTATTTTACTTATATATTTGTATCTTGATTTTATGCCCATCTTTCTTTACAATCTCTCATATCGATACAAAATTTCTTCCACCCTCCCGAGGCTGCAGTTATTTTGCGAGCTCCTGAACCCTTGAGGGATTATTTAGTCGTTTTTGTAAATTTCTGGTTTAGCCAAGCTATATTTGCTTCCTCAAATAATACTCGCAAGCGATAGTGTGTCTTGTTCCAGCGAAAATTAAAGATAAATTGTCTTAAAATGTATCCAGTACTTGTAATTGAGCCATTCTTCTTTCACTACATTTACAAGG
This sequence comes from Pyrrhosoma nymphula, assembly GCA_963573305.1. Lineage (NCBI taxonomy): Eukaryota > Metazoa > Arthropoda > Insecta > Odonata > Coenagrionidae > Pyrrhosoma > Pyrrhosoma nymphula. The sequence continues at coordinate 102,219,076 of OY754335.1, read as the reverse complement.
GATAATCACCATGTCTTTCCTGACGATGTGAATCTTACCATGGAGGTTTGTTTATCCGGAGTTTAGAGTTACAGCTATGCCAGATACCAATAAACCGCGGTCTACGAAGCTGTAGTTCCATGGGATTGAGTTTTTGTGGTGGCTGGAATACTGACCTATCATCCCAGGACTCCAGGTTCATGATCCATTGTGGCAAAGAGTACCTTCTTGAGTTTTGTGTGGAGAGCTCTTCAAGTGCAGCACTCCGTCCACCGGATGGCACGTTATATTGTTCTCTTCTGGGTGTCTTTCGTTAAAGGTAGACTAATGCCAGGTTTCTGTTCACCACTAGTCAATTTCGTGCAAAACCCTTCCCTTACCTACCTTTCACAAATAGCATCATTAATTGTCGGTCATCTACCCAAATATCAAATTATAAAGTGAACTTCTGTTGCTGCTTACGAAATGGATAATTTTCCCGTTTTATCTGTAAAATTGCTACGAAATATTCGTGAAGTTGTCTGGAGCGGTAACCGTGAGCCATTGAGTGCACAGTTTATTCATTTTTTAAGTAAGTAGAAAAAAAATTCTGGGGCCACATTTTACATAAACGCCTGTTTATACGTTGAAACTCGCCGTACGGGTAGTAATGAAAATGATACGAGAATTATATTTTACATCTTTTTCATTATTTTGATTCCCTTATGACTAGAGTATTCTGCGCGGTATTCTAAATTTATACGAGATTATATCAAAATATGCTGTTTTCGAATATTGAACTCGGTGTGACTCCCTGATATTTTTTTAGCAACAATTATAAGTATAGTGAGTAAGTATAACAATTATAATGATTAGAATTGTGGTATAGGAGAAAATATGCACCTACATTTCTAATTGAACTATTACGAAATGTACCTATGTCATATGGCACAAGTCTACTTGTTAAAATAGCATTGGATTGACCAAAACATCAAATCAGTATGAAGCAATTATTTTCACTTATCTTTTGGTATCACTCATGGGAATACATATGCAACGTTTCACGCTAATATACTCGGGAACAAAAATCCTTCCAGCAACCTTAGACGTGCTCCGATATCTAAGACTATTTCGCGATTACTGCCTGCCTGTCGGAGACGAGGGCTGTTGGACATTAGAATGCGACCCGAGCCCTACGATCTTCAACTCTCGTCACTGCGCAAGAAGCGGTTTACATTGGGGTAGGGTGTTTCCCTTATTCCGTCAGGCAAAAAGAAAGTAAAAACTTGCCATAAACATACGAAAATAAGTTCTAAAGCCATTCCTAACAGCACGACAAAAATAGTCCTCAAATTTAGAGTTGTTTTCACGCCTCATGAAATACATAAGTGACACAATTCAAGAACTTTAATACATTTTTGAGCTTGACTTACGCAACATCAATTTTGCAGCACTTAAAACTTCAAAAAGTAGTTTCCACTCCTGGGATAAATTACGGCGACTCTTGAGACCTCATTAATTTGATGTCGTGCTTACCGTTTCCGCTTGGGAAATATTGAAAGGGCCACAGATTTCAGCTCCAAATTACCCCGAAAGGAAAATAAGCGAGGGGTTGCTGTAAATCATTTCAGCGGGCTCGGAAAATGTCAAAAGGGTAGAAATTGGCTGCCAGTCCAGTCTAGTAAATAAAGCGATTTATGGAAAACCTATAGATGGGCGATTTTAGCGCACTTTCTTATGGGAAGGGGTTGACCGTAGATCGATCAGATGGTGGAGCGCCAGTCTTGGAAAGGACGACCTTTCTCCTTACCCTTTTCTTTACCGTCTTCTGAGCACTACGCATTACCATGAAGCGGTAAAAGTTTTCTGATTGGGAATTAATCTTTTTACATTTAACGCATTTTCTGTAACCTTGTTCAATTCCACCCTCAATCAAAGTTTGTATAACACAGTACATACAATCAATGTTCCTCATAACTTGCTCAGAAGTTAACGAAAGGCAGTGTTTTCCAACTAGAAGCAAACGTTTTGGTTAAAACAATGGAATAGAAAAAATTCCTTTTGCAAAATGATCGTTGACATAGATGTATTTATGACAGATATAGTAGAGTAAATATGCTCAGGTGTTTAGAAATAATTAATGAAAACTATAATGTGGAGTTAGCGCTGCATAGTGCTAGTGACAGTAAGACCAGTGAGACAGGATGAGTATATACATTATATATATGTATATATATATATATATATATATATATATATATATATATATATATATATATATATATATATATATATATATATATAAAATAAACTTTGCCACAGGTGGGGCGGAAATACATATAGAAACACAAAAAAGAAGAACACTCACACACTATACGTTCTGATATTTCGACAGCCGAGCTGCCTTTCTCACAGAATGAAGGATACAGAATGATGAGCATCATCATTCTGTATCCTTCATTCTGTGAGAAAGGCAGCTCGGCTGTCGAAATATCAGAACGTATAGTGTGTGAGTGTTCTTCTTTTTCGTGTTTCTATATGTATTTCCGCCCCACCTGTGGCAAAGTTTATTTTTATTTAAATTATCGCGTGTGTGATTTTCCACGAACTCGTTTATATATATAAACACAAATATAAATATACTTTTAAAACACAGTCACACGAAAATTATTTATTCGCCGAGTGCGTTTTCTCAGAAGACATGAGAAAATTTGGTGAGGATGGAGTGACGAGGTGAAATTTGACGCTGCTTTCGTGCTACCAAAACATTTAATTTGCGCGTTTACCTTTTTTTCTTCAATCACAAAGTTTCGTTCTTTGAGAAGTCATCTTCTAATGGAGTGGAGTTTCCCCTTCAATAAGCTGCGGTTGTCATGACGTCTTCATTTTTAGGTATTTAATATTTCAGTACATTTCTACGAATATTTTATATTATATCTAATAAAAATTTATTCATCTAATCAGTCAGGTATTGCATCATTTGAAAAGATGCTATAATTTTGCCATGCGATGATTAGATTTAACTCCCCTGGCAAACTTTATTGCATTTGGATGTTATTGTGACGCAATGCCGATTGGCCAGCTTAACGGCACTCACGCTTAATTAGCTATTCATTAGTACGGTCAATTGGTGACCCAGCACACAACTGGCTTTAATTATAATTTATTTCAATTAATTTCAGCTTAGCAAGTTGAATCGGAAAGGACGGAAAGTTGGAGGGGTATTGGGAAATTCATAGCGGGAATGACTGCCATTTAGTGTCAAGAGAGTATGCCGTTGATGTAATCCCGAAACCTTGGTCCTACAAAATTACTTTTTCTCCCACACTTTCGCTTCTATTTATGAATATGGTGTTGACTGAAAGTTCAGGTTTTGTAAAGTCCACTAAGCTGTGGGTTATTTGACGAGAGATTTATCTGTGAAAGAGCGTCTCTGCGTCATTTATCATACCGAGGAAATATTTAACCAGCCCTTTTTACAACTGGTCCTTATTGCCGTGGTCATAGATGGTGACTGGCAATTAGGAATTGATAATTAGGCACCCTCCAGTTCATGATGTTAATTTTATGAACAAAACTCATTGCAACTGTCTATCTGTTCTTGGCGTATTAACCGTACATACCGTTTATCGCAAATAAATTACTTGTTTTTTTCCTTGACTTCTAAGTTACTGCACCAACTTAGGTTCCAGCATGCAAGCGTCATAGTTTAGGAGCAGAAAACAGTTGTGTCCACCATGTATATATACTTAATGGCCATGTAGAGGGTGAGTTAATGGGAAGAAAAAACAAAAGAATGATGCAATAAAAAATTGGGGTTAACAAATCATTTGTTTATTAACAACTGGAGCGTTTCTACGGTGACAACGTGTAACAAAGCAATGGCAGCGTTATTTATAACTCACAAGTATATACGCGATTATTCAGTTGACTACATTCCACAATCCTCGGTGGGGAGCGAGTATACACAAGGGATTGCAAGGGATAGAGTGCCATATTGATTAGTAATGGGCCATGTTCGTCCCGGTTGGTTGAGATGCTGTCATTGGCTGGACACGCGCTATCTCCCGAGTCCCTACGTTGATGCCACTTGTGGATTCGAGAAGGATTTCGATCGTTGGGAACAGGGAATCATCCGTCGAAAGGGTTACGGACGGCGGGCTGCATTATGTTCATCGGATATTGTAATCGGCAGATTCAGTGTATTGGAGGTAGTTAGATCGCTCGCTCCGAAGTATAGCCCCAAAGTTATTCACGAATTCAATAGAGAGACCTCAAAAATAATATTCATTGTGGATTGGTCGTCTTCGACTATTCATATACTCATTAAGTGACGGTGATAATACCCTTAGGGTTCCCTCGTTCGTCCCTAGTTACAGATTCATCAGTTTTTGGCTGATTCAACGCATACCATTGGTCCGGGATTTGGTGCTTCTTTGTCTTACGCTGCACAGCTAATTATGAGGAAAAGTTTATGAGGCAAAGTCAATTGAGTATTGGAGATCTTCACCTTTATAAATTAGCCAGCCGGACCTACGGAACATCAAGTATCTCGTTGGAGTAGGAACGAATGAAATTCACGAAAGAAAATGAAATCTCTATCAAAATTCACTTCACACTAGTCACGAAGGGTATTATTTTACTCGGCATTTTTAGAATAGGCTATATTGGCAAAATTATTGAACTTCACCGTCGGATCGAGTTCAGAGAGTTATAGGAGGCCTTTCCTCTCACAATCTATTCTCTGCCATGCCAGAAAAAGAGTATCCTAATTTTCGTCGTTTCTCTCTCTCCCTATTACTGTTCCCTATTCCTGCGGTCTAGCGCTGGCTCGTCTTTGAGTGTGCAGAGGAGCACTAAGCTGCTCAACAATCTATTTCTCTTTTTTTACCTGCCCCTGCATTTAATTTCGAAATAATGGCTTTAGTATTTTTAAGGCATGAGATGAAAAAGAGTGCACTTAAGTGCTTTTTTCAAAATCAGAAAACTTCAGCTATGTATTTTGTGCATTCTGGTGTAAGTATACAAAGGTAAGCATGGCTGTTTCACTTCAAAGGACGACCATTTGTCCCCACAGTAGCGCAACTATCGGTGACAAATGGAGGGGAAATGATTAAAGGGGAGGTTTTTTGCGTCCTTGTTCCGGCTCTGACCGGACGAAGCTGTCCGGAGGTCTTAACGAGTATGTTCCGTGATTCGTCGTTCCTAACATTCGTCTCACGCACCGGGGGCTGATCCTGTGTCCAATTTCAATCGATTGCATGGGAGTCAGGTCGGCACTGGGGGTGATTTAGTCGCAAGAGAGTCTTCTCTTTACCATGTGAGTACTTTTCTTTTGATTTATCACTTTATGATGAGGTGTGTAGGTGCTAAGCATAATTTTCCTCTAAATCGATAGGCATATAAAATTGCGATGGTGATTGGCAGAGGTTAGTATTTCATTACTTTCATAGATCTGCCGTCCATTAGCAAAACCATAAGTTATTGCATTTAATGAGCGACATCAATATCGGAGTGTTGTGTTCTAACCGTTGAGTCTTATTATTTTGGCATGGAGTACTGCGACTAGTTGTACGAAATTTTTATTTGTATAGCATACTTTTTGTGACGCTTTGGCATAGTTCAAAGCTCCAGAAGACTCAAATGAGTTTGGTAGCACCAGGAAATATTCAGATAGTGACAAATAGCTGTCATTCCGATATTAACCCTTGGATCAGCACTTACCCTCTTCATTTCATCATTAAATTGTGAAAGAGAACTTTGGTGTAAATTGGTGTAAAAAGCAAGGAGAATATGTTTTGTTCAGTTTCAACTCTGGTGTTTCATTATATGAAGGAACAATAAAATTGTAAGGGCGAGGTTTGTACGTTGGATTTCGATGGCAGCGCCATTTCTTGAGCCAACGAAAGGATTTGTCTCTCTCGGTGAACAGTGGCTCCATCTGGCGCCAACGTACACTGCATACACTGCGTAGGGATCTCCCAAGGCACACAGTTAAAACGGGCTAACTTGTGAAATAAACGGAGGTTATGGTTAAAAACGACTCTTGTAATGACATTTCTAGCCAGGGATGCCAACTCTATTTCTCCGAAAATGAGGACTTTTGAAGACTCAGTTCTCTGAAGTTAACCTACCCATTCGCCTTTACTTTAATTCGTGAATATTTACGTTATGGTGCACGGATTTCCGAGAAGTAGTAGATTTCATCTTTTTAGGTGCTCCAACTTATGTGGTGACATACACCGTCCATCCGTCCATCCTAAATGCTAAGACAAAGCATGCATCTATGTTCGAGGTGGGTTTTGAACACGCAATATTTTGGTGTGATAGAGCGGCCATCCACCTACCATCGGCGGTATTTCTATCTACCGCCTTGCCTGGCATGGATTTCCAACTTTACCGCGAAAGAAGATCTAGAGGCCAAATTTCGGATAATTTTTTCCAACACAAGGAATTCGCACGAAGAGTTGAGAATGTAAAATTTGAGGAGATTTTTGGGAATATGAGTGCAGTTAGCAGCCATATTCTTATTGTAATGATAAAACGTAAAAATCAATGATATGTGAATTTTTCCTCATGTTAAGATAATTGAGGGTTGATTAGCAATGGCGTTTTTAAAATATCCTGCTTGCCGTTCATTTTTGTTAACTTCTGGGTCCGTATACTGAAAGCGTATTTAGGATTATCGAGTATCTTGCATAAAAAGATCGTAATGTGAGGAGGGAAATTCTGGAAAAAATTACTCACTCGCAGCCTATCCCGAAAGTGTCGTTGGCAATTGTCGTTGGCAATAAGAGCTTCATAAAAATCTCTTCAAAACTTAGACTTTTTTCTCAAAAGTTGCACCAACCAGGGAGAAGTTTAAAGTGTATACATGAATTTCATAGACGCGTAATAATACAATGTGCTATTACGCGCTGACTAACCCTGGTGAATGCCTTATGAGATGAGCATGAAGGAAAATATTCCAGCACTTGAGGTAATCCACCAAATTGAGTGAATTGGCAATTCGGAGAAACCCGTGCAAAGAATATTGGAAGTCCCGTTGGTGTAAAGATAGGGCTCCCTAGGGATGTTGCGGCCCCTTCGGAGATGGAAGTGGAAGGTAATGTTTGTGACTGACCTTTTGTTGCACGACTTCGTATGCTTCCATAAATTTGATTGGACGCTCAAGAAAGAATTTCTTTGTTTGACACATGTAGTCCAACTGAAATCGATTACTTTCGCTGATATAATTTGCTCGGTAAATTTAAAACCCTTTATCGTGCCTGTTATCTAGGTGAAGTTTTCCTTGAAAGGTTTATTTTTTCAACTTTTTTCTCTAAATTTTACTGGTCAGTTTCATGGAACTAGAACCAGGTCAATTACAGAAAATATTCAGTAAAATCATGTTTCACGGAAATCATGAATCGTGACGAAGGATTTGATTACTTAATCAGTTTTGCAAATAATTTTTTCAATGTTTTTCAGAAAATTCTACTTTGGGAAACAATTATTAAAAAAGTCAAAGGATACTCAAACTCAGAATTTTCAACTTTTTCGGCGATATGAATCGTCTATTGAATATCCATAGACACCGACAGTGACTTAAACTGTTATCATTTATGTCCTTCATTCGGAAAATACATTGGAAACTTATGCGTCAAACTTTCCGTGATCTTAAACTGGGATTCCCTGGCAAGCTTTATGGGCCATTCTGAAATAATGTCAAAAGCGTTTCATTGAGATATACCTATACTTTTCTATTTTATTGCTCTTATAGGAGTATGAAATGCGCCTTCGAAGTCTTCTGTTCTCCCGACTTTGGAAATTGTGGCTACTTTGAGACTGCAGAAATAAGGCGAATAACATTTCATTGCCTCGCAAAGTCTCGCGTTTTATAAACGATCTCCATTCTCCATTGTCTTTTGCTGCATAGGAACCGTTGTCTGGCGTTGCGAGCCTGTCTGTAATCTTGCTGTCTATGAAGAGTTCCGTTTTAATTTCACAGCATAACTGCATTGCCCCGAGAAACAAGCAAAACACATTTTTAAAATGGTCATGTTTATCCTGTTGCTTTCAATTTTTAATTTACAACTTGTTGTTCATTCTGTTTTATTTCGAAATGTGTAATTTAATCCAGGATCACTACGCACCAGTTCTGTTGGTTTTGTTGGAATTTTGACCTTAATTTAAATTCAGAAATTTTAAGTTTGTGTTTGCTGACAGCTAGCACTTAGTACATCTGTTCTTCTCAGGGTTTAGAAAAACTCGGGCTAAAAAACTGACATACCGTGTTTTGGTTTAACGGTTTTTTTGTTTTATTGACTTTTCTAGAGCTTTCTTTGGGTTTAATCAAATAAATTGCTAACAACTACCTGAAAACTTAGCCAAAGTGCAAACTTTTTAAAATATAGTTCCTCTTTGTTTAATTGCTATATATTTCTACATCCCTCAAAGAAATCCAAACAAAATCTGAAACATATGTTCCTCAGGACCCCGAAAAATAATTAGCTATATTAGAAAGGCCCTACGACCCCTGGGGCCCTAAAGTGTGCCCTTCGGTGGTTGTAGACTATGCAATTTAGAGTACCGCAGTACTCGAACTATGCACGATGTTAATGGACATGTGCAAAACCTTTGAAGCCATAACACGGTCCCAGAGCTCAGTAGTAAGAGTAGCCCTGATAGGGCCTGAGGGCCCAAACCGTTGCTCTCTAGGTTAACTCATAACAGATGGTCTGATCGACCGGTGTTCTTGAAATTTGGCACCTTTGTACATAATAGCACGGGAAATGACGCTATACACTAACGATCACAGGGCAGCGATCGGTAAATTATGGCATGGGTGCCAACTGCTAGCATGCGAAACGTTTTTGAGTGTCACACAATGAAAACGAGATTACATTTTACTTTCCTATATTTTATTCTTTTATGAAATGGCGGTACGAACCCGGCCTGTATTGTTTTTTTGTAAATTGTAGCACGGATACTGATATCAGTTGCCGCTCTCCTAGGGACCCCTAAGGGCTACAAGGTGGGCCATCAGGAGGTTCAAGAATGTCGATCATCTAAGAATTCGATTACTAAAATGTATCTTATACTTGATCAAGGTTCTATTCTTCATATTTTCCACGAATTTCTTACTACTAAACTTTAGAAATAATTAGTTATTGCCCGTGCAAAGCAGAATACGTCACGGTACTCATGATTAACACAGCTTAGTACTTTTCTACAATATTTTATTATTGCACGACGCGTTTTGCCGCTTTACGGCATCGTCAGGTCCACAATACATATATAACAGTTTGTTATTTGAGTTTGCAATTGTTGTTGTAGTTACGAAGGAGGATGGGGGGAAACCAGATATTGGGGCAGGGTTGATGGGAAGAAAAATAAAAAATAAAAGGCACGATGATTAAGGGCTGGTGAGGCGGGAAAGAAATTTTATCTGAAAGGAGGGGGGAGGGATACGGAAATAATAATTGTATATTAAAATTTAAAAAAATAATAATTATATATTGTGGACCTGACGATGCCGTAAAGCGGCGAAACGCGTCGTGTAATAATAAAATATTGTAGAAAAGTACTAAGCTGTGTTAATCATGAGTACCGTCATAAGTAACTTCTACAAAGTGAAGCCTGCAGCAGTCAAGTATATACAGAATACGTCATTTAATCCTGGGTGTTTTTTCGGTAATAACTACAACAACTCTGGTTCTTCCACATTAACTAATAATGTGTCCAGTGTTTTTATTGCTAGTTTCTATCGGTCTAAGCCACTTTGAGTACCAGCCAAAAGGCACTAATCTTGCATTAATTTTAAAATTCTTCCTTCTTCAAACTTCTTCCACCTCTTACCCTTCTTCACCAGCATCTTCATCTCCATCATCGTCTTCCTTCTTATTCTTCCATACTTTTCTATTGTTCCTATCCATTTCTCTCTTTGTGTACCCTTCTTCTTCCATCTGGTTTAGCCTCCAGTGCTTTCCCCGGTGGTCCATTCCACCTTAGGTGGTTTCTTTCTATTTTTTCCATTAAGGGCTCCTCCTATAGTTTTTCTCTTAGTATTGAGTTTCTTTCTAGGTCTATTTTGGTTTTATTGTTTATTCTTCTCAAGAATTTCATTTCTGCGTGCAGTTATTCTACTTTCTGTTCTCATTATAATTGGCCAAATTTCGGAGCCCTACGTTAAAATAGGTAAATAAACTATTTTATTTATTTATATTTTTTGTCTATTCATCTTTTTCCTACTAATTTGTCATTTATCTGGTAGTATTAGCTGCTGGCTTATTTTACTCTATTTTGTATTTTTTGAGTGATTTTCTTGTAAAAATTGTTCCTAAGTATGTATAAGAATTCTGTTTAGGCATCTATTTTTTCATTTTATATTTCTATCCCTTGAATTGTTTTCTGTTCTCTTCGTATGAGCAGTAGTTTAATTTTATTTGGGTCTCTTGTCATTCCTCTTTTTAAATGCTCTCACTCCACTCTCTTATAATTTTTTGTAGCTTTTTAGGAGATGTTAAATTTCTTAGCAGATGCATCTATAGTCATCTTGAAATTAACGGGCTTCAACATTAATGCTCGATATATCATATACATACTTCCTTTTTCCCCCTTTTCCCGCATTATAATTTTCTCAGCATCCCAGAGCGTTTCACAAGAAGGAACGGATAGATTTTTCCTACTGTTCCAAAGCGCAGCATGGCAACATAAGATGTACACAAGGGATTACAGGGTACAGGGATGACACCGATTATAGTTTGCTACCAACATCCTTAACATTGAGGTATAACCCTGAGTTATGTGGAGTGCATTGGGTTTAACATTGTAATTAAGTTTTGTATACTGTTTGACTGATGTCCATGTCCCACGGCACAGGCTACCCTAGGAGTTTCTCTCACCCGACTGTCTTCATTAAAATATTTTTTTCGTGTGACACAAGAGTCACAAGATTTCACGTACGCAATTGTATGCGAATCCGATCGACTCTTATACTTATCCAATATTTTTGTCCCCATATTTGACTTATGTGACTTACTCTCAATGCTATCCACTCCACGGGAGGTGGAAGGCATATTCCCGTGCACAACCCTCCCATTCCCTATAACCTGGCGTCTTTCTTTCTCTCTTCCCCTTCCTTGCTTCAATGATTCTGTGACGGCATTTCATCCCTCCTCTACCCTTTTTTTAGAAACAATTTTTCGTAACATGCATCCTCAATTCCAAAGAAGGAAGGCCAATATTGGGACGTCCGTAAAGGAGTTTCTCCTCAAAAATGGACGAAATACTCATGCGAGAAACTTTTTGATACATTTACTTCTTGGCTAAATTTCGAAAGAAGTTTTTATTTATTTCATGACAATGTCATTTTTTGGATGGAAATAATATAAAGCTCTCGTTTGGAACAAAATTTGTTTAAATAATGGAAATTGTTTTGCATCAATATGAAAATAAAACTGTAAACGCTGTATTTTATTTCATTTCGCCTTCGCTTTATTCTATTTTTTTAATCTGCAGGTAACTGGGAGTTGACTCTAGATAAGTTAGGTTATTTATCCCAGCATTTGTATGATTGAGGTAATTTTGCTCTTTTATTCGCTACGGGTTATCCTTAAGTTTCGATTTTTACAATTATTTCATATAATTCACGACGTCATAGTTAAAACTTATATTTCGTTCAGTTCAAATCAGTTTATTTCATACCATGAATTATACGGATTGCTAATTAATTCCTAATCGTTGATATTAACTCTTCCATGCACATATATCTGGACGTTTCACGTTAGTTTCTAATACGACGTTATTAGTGAATCGCTATCACGCCTGTGAAATCAATTGCTAGCATAAACTCTAGATTACAACTTGGCGCGAACTAAGCTTGAGGGTAGACAGGAGCTCAATGGATCGATCGCTTCAGGGTCACGTGGAGCGGGCCCTTTGGAGGGCGGCTGTTCCCTCTGCCCTTCCCTACTGCCATGGGTGGAGGACTTGCGTTGAATGTATTCTGTTGTGTGGGAGAGTGTTTACCCTGGTGACAGGGGTTGCTCAACTCCTCCCTCTATTGGGAATACACTAAAGAGGAGATGAGTCTCAACCTCGCGAATTCCACGCGAACTCCCATCAACTTCCCTTCACTTTCTCTTCGATACGACTTAAACTTTTATTTTAAAATTACATTGCATTACTTTCTTTATTGAATTAGGCCTTTACGATCCATGAAGATACTCAGCTACTACCCAGATGCAATGTAACAATTCTTAAATAAAATATGGGAAAATGAAACATTTTAAGTCCTCCAGAGAAAAAGGTATTACTCATCAGGAGGTTCTTACATATACATAATGTAAAATATCAAGGATAATCACTTAAATTTTACAATTGAAACATGACATAAAAATTAGCTATTAATTAACCACCCATTCCCTCTAACAATAGCAGTGTAGTAGTTTTGTTTTGATTCACACAAACTGCTAATTTGTGATATATTACCAAATGTATTTAACATCTTAGACAACGCTGAAGTGCAAATAGTCTTATTTCACCATACATATTATAAAATTTAGGAAGTCCATATATATTCCTCTTCCTCAGTGCCATATCATTGTCTGCAAATCTAATGTGCTTTTCTGAAGTGATAATTAGCTATTTTCAAAATATAGTTCGAAAGAAGTTCCAATGGTAATTTAAAGTTGTAATAGTGTTTAAATTGTGATATGCTTACATTATTTACATTGCGTTATTATTTGCTTTATCATCCATTCTGTAGTTAGTCTAATTAATCCTTTTTGTACATTTTTAAATTAGATACATGTCTTGTTTTATGAAAGATATATTTAAGACTTGTGGTGATTTATAATAATAGTTATGTTCCAATTATGCTGATTTATTTTGGATGTTCTTCTGTGAGTCTTTGGATACATTTTTTGATCCGTAGAGAATTCGGTTGGCCTGCATATATTACGCACGAAAACGATCGACCAGACCGGCAATGGAACTCTTTGGATCTCCATATTTCCGGTCAGGTACGCTTGCACGTGACCTTCTTTTGAGAGATACGGGTTCGAATCCCGGTGAAGTGAAATGGTGAGGTGGCCAGCGTACTGGCTTCTCACCCCAAGGGGCCGGGATAGAATCTCGGATGTGGTGGGAAATGTTTAGGGCAAACCCGATCCCAAATTGGGTGGTATGTGGAAATGACTTCAAGTTCGGTACTCCAACCGTCGGATTGTACATTAATCTACAGACCCTTTGGCGAGTTTTGTTAAGAGCCGTGGGTTTCTCTCCACCTTTTCTCAATTTCCAAATTAATCCTTTCCTAACCATTACACATGCCCATTTCCAATGGCGCAAATTAATTCACTTGTCGGTCGTATTTCCCAAATAACCAATCGTGTCTTATGGGGAGGGATTTTTTTACGTAAAGTGCATTCACCATCTGTCAAATGTGCCGTTAAACCGTTGGCTCTCTGGAGTTTTTCATTAATATGAAAGATATAATACTTTTCCGGCGAATTTTTAAGTGAAATCTAGGAGGTAAGGGTTCCCACTGGGCTAGATTCTTCATTCAGGCCGATATTTGTAAAGGAGCCTTTCATATCGTCTTCAGGGCTGTTAATGCCAGTACGTATGATTTTTCAGGGATATTTACTTCACCCATTAGGTCAAGTTGACGTTGCTTGGTTAATTCGTCTTAAGAGTTGAATAATACCGACGCCGGGTTCCTATGCACCGCTCCTCGTATTCCCTGATAATTCTTCCCCAACCAGCCAACCCAGCTTTCGTTCATGCCGCAAACGAGCTCATCTTCGTTCTAAACGATAAATTGGTATTTATTTGAACTATAATTTATTACCGACATAATTTCAGTGAATTGTTGCCATTTTTAAGGTACAGTCAAAGTGCAGAAGGAAGCATATATACCTTGAGCTGTTCCAAAAATGGAGTGGAGTAGTTTATAAATGAAAAAGTAGACTTAGTACCCTTCAATTAATTTAATTTAAGTGCGACGTGTATTTTATCGTTTAAGAGTCACCTTCGGGTGACTTCGTGTATCTTAAAATGACGGTTATGAGTTGGTATGAAATAATGTGGGCACAGCAAAGTGTTTGTTTTTCATTTTGGGAAAAATGGTGTAACACCAAGTGACGCCAAGTACGGTTGACTTAGGATAGATGGAAGGATTTTCGAAACTTCCATCACCAGCTATTGGGTTAGCCATATCAAAATAGCACACCCAGACTCACCCCTGTGGCCAGTGGTAGGGGATATTAGGACACCAACCATGAAAAAAGGGGATGATAGGGGAAATGAAAAGTAAGAGAGAAAGGGTAAGTGAGTTTTATGTTAACGAAGTGTTTTAATATTACCCTCTCCTTTTGATGTAGCTAATAGTGGTTAGTGGGAAGAAGAAATGTTTTACCTGTCAGTTCGGCAATATATCCCTCTTGTTGATTGCACTTCTAGGAGTCCAGTAATACTACGGTGCAGGCTAAAATGTCCATTAGGAACCATGAAGCTCGTTATGATATCACCCTAAATTATGTGGGGATCCTTAAAGGGTTCTCAATTCCAAGCTTCCATGACCAAAACTTTTTTTTTCACCAGGTACTCGGATCCAAAGTAATTTGTATTCTTGGCTATAGAATTTATTGGAAGTACTTGGAGGTGGAAGACGTATGCGATTTCTTTTATGGTAGCAAGAGTTTCTTCATTTGAAATGCGTAGTAGTTTTGAGCGTAGCACGCCTAATCATCCAATCAATCGTCTCTTCTCCAACATTTTTTTCTACATTTTAGTGATGTAGCTTTATTGGTCATTATAAAATCAATGAACACTTATCATGGCCGTTAACACTCTGTGGTGGGAGAGGAAAATATCATTGGTTGGATCGATGTTCATTCAGAAGAAGAAACATTTTATTTAATTGGTGAATAATAGCTTGAAATGACCGTATTAAATTACCATGAAAGGCATGGCTTATCATCCTCATAAAACAGTCTAATTCCTTGTTTGCGGGAGTTATCTCTTCCATTCACTCTCTATATCCATTTCGCCCCTCTCAATTGCAGTCATTAATCACTCGTTTAACAGTTGAATTCGAGGCAAAATTGTTGCTTCCCTATTGCCACAATATATATCTTTGAAAGACTAAACATAATGTTTCCATACTTAAATAAAACAGCAGTAGTTGTAATGTCCACTTAAATTTTAATGTAAAATATTACACTACACGTGTTTCGACGTTTCTTAGGGCGTCATTATCAGGTCTACGCATAGACCTGATAATGACGCCCTAAGAAACGTCGAAACACGTGTAGTGTAAAATTTTACATTAAAATTGAAGTGGACAGTACAACTACTACAGTTTTATTTTAGTACTAAAATGCTGTTCCACCATATAACGCCAGAGACTGTCGAATTTATAATTTTTCCAATTTTTAGAAAGAGACTTGATCCTGAAAAGAAACGCTTTTACATTCATAGATTATTTTCCAGTTAGTTGGCTGGATTCCATATGACCATTTTGAGTGGGCGTCTATTGAACCAAGTGTAATTGTACCTTAGGGCACCAAATAACAATTTAGAAGCGCATGCTCCTAGGATTGCACCGATAAACCTATTTTTCATTTATGTACCCGTTATTGTGTGTGTGTTTCTAAGCATTCGTCGCAGTATTTACTGAAGAGTTAACGTTAACACGCGTCGATCATTTCAGCGCAGCGCATTGTAGATAAGCTCATCATAGACTGAATAACCAATTATGTATCTGCCCCTTAAATTAATGGTATTTTTAGATTTTTCGCTTGTTAAGTGTATATTATGTGACCATGGATTTATAATTCCTTCGTAAACTTATAAGCTGGATTATTTATTATATATAAGGCCATTTGAGTAAAACTTTAGATAAAAAGTTGCTAATTTTTCTTTTAAGTTGAAAAAATGTCTAGAAATCCTTTTCATTGCTATTAGCATTGCAGATTCGTACCGGCGCAGGTGCATTATATTGGAAGGTTAAAGACATTTCAAACGCTCGAACTCAATTTTCTTGTGAGTGAGACCTATGGAGAAATTAGACGAGGCACAAATTATGTTTTCTGCGTAGCGTACCGGGTTTAACTACCCGTGTAGGGCATTCGTACCCATGTAGATTTCACGTGTTCTGTGGTGTCTCGCCTTGGGCACTGGCTGGGTTGTTACGAAATTCGCTCGCCAAGGCTTATATCGGGATTGCGAAAGGCACGCCAGGTCACCAGAGGTGCTTGGGGGAAGGACAAAATAATATCCATATATGAGTCCCGCGAATGCCTTTGAAGTTTTTGATGCCTTAAATTGGAGGTGGAATTAGTTTTCTTTCTTCCCTCCGGAGCAACAATGGGGAGATATATCTTTGCGGTTGCGGGGGCACTGATAAGCAGAAAAACGCTGAGAAGCTGGAAGGAATTCTTTGTTCGGAAAGCTTTCTTGGAATTCCGCTGAAAGAAAAACACAAAAACTGTAGACAAGTCTGCGCATTGAATTGATGAAGTACAAAGAAGAGGATCGTGAATGGAAAAAAATGCATGCACCTCGTCACGTTTAATATCTCACGGAGGATGAGGTAGGCCTCTTTCTTTTTTCTAGTCCTTTCTTTCTCTGGCTTAGCTATCAAGAGCCAGTAATATCCACTCATGAGGAAGTAAACGCATCCCTTAGAGGCGGAGAGGAAAAAAAAATGAAAAAGGAGGAAATTCCGCTGGAATGAGCGAGCCGTGTTATATAGAAAAAGGTTTGTTGCGAAAAATCCTCGCGCAAAGCACTCTCGACTATCTTTTTCACGTATGAATAGCTTTCCGGTGGGATTTCGAGAGTTAGGCAGGCACACGTCTGTAGGCGTTGTAGATACGAGACAAAGAGGGTGTGGGTAAGGTGTAGGTTGGTGTGTAAATCGCGATATCTCATGCGCTTTTTTACGCAGAAATGAATGGATAACTTGAGGCGTGTGACGAGTTTGATCCTTAGTTCTTCAAATGGAATATTTAACAATCCTCATTCCTATTTTGTTTCTGACGGCAATTTGTTGGCAGCTGGCAGGGCAGCCTCCATTGTTTTTAGATCATCAAAACCTCCTTTCCTGACCTTAGCACCTACTCAAACCGTGCAACTTGCATGCCACCATATGGTAAGTTAAGCAGTCTGGGTAAAAAATCTCCTTCTTGTAAATATTTTGGAGTTATTTAAGGCAACGAAAGAAGTCCTCCTAAGAAGAGGGGAGAAATTATGTTCTACCTGCGAATTAGAAGAGGAAAACTAAGTGCACACATACTATGACAAATTTTGTATGACCATTTTGTTTAAAATGGCTGGTGATGCTGGGAGCTTAGCGTACCCGTTGAACTCATTCATAACTAAAAACTATGAATGTGGTTAGAGCGAAATTTTCCCCTAGTCATATTAGAGACATATTTGAATTTTATTTTTAAACTCCAAAAGCTGTGAGAAGCATCATGTAAATATGATAATATAAGCGGCCCATAAATATTGTTTTATATTCATAAAATTCTCAGTAATTAACTAAATATGCATACATAAGTTATCAAATAGACGCATTATTTTCACACCGTACGGTGAAATCGCCTTCACAACCGAAGTTTTTTTTTTAATTCTGTAAAAATTACTTAAGTGAATAAGATTTATTTAAAAAAATTGTTGAGAATTAATACAAACTACACACGGTTAAATTTATGTCGAGATCTATGCGTTAGAAATTCATAATTTTTAAAATAAAGTCTCTCTGGCGTGCATACCCGTACTTTATCCTATGTAAAATGGCTAGTTTTTGACAAGTAACTCGAATAGTATAGTGGTAAGCGGCTGATACTTTGTCATCTATTGAAAGATGAGATATTTCTCTTTATGATGAGAACAATTCATCGAATTTAGTTGAAATGATACCTCGTTCAAACTACCTAAAATTTGTGTGCATCCGCCTAGAATGTCGTCGTAAATTAAAGGTCCAAGCTTATCATCACCTCTGCCATGCTTTTCTGTAGAGGATAATAATGCGGGTTCAACAACACTGGTATCATACTGGTAACTCGTGATCGACAGGTGTGCCAATTTAAAAAGTTTTATCCTCGAATATCCTGGAACCCTTAATGAAATATGCGTACACGCGGAATTTGTTCAGTGAATGAATGTCTGCGTCTAAATATATGCCAGAGATAATTGGGTGAATATATAATAGTGACAAATGTATGAATCTGCGTATAATTGACTATGTTTACTATGTAAAGAAGGATAATCAGCTGAGTCGTAAAAGTAGATAAGGTTGTCATGACTAATGATATTTTCCGATTAACGGCAACACTGAAAACACACTAATAAATGTGAAGCAGCATCTGTTGGCTTTACAGACCGTTCAATGATCCTTGATGATGGGTATTGATGATGATGACTGATTAAGTGAGTGCTAATGGATCTATTTTAGTACATACTGAGTGCTAAAAGCTCTAGTTTAAGATCCTCATTATCATAGACATTTTACCGTTGAATGCAGGTTTATAGACTAGAATAACTAGTCGTGAACGCCGAGTATAACCCCCACTGTCCGTTGGCATTACTTTTTCGCATTATTTAAGTCGGGATGCTTCTTATTCTCCTTTAAACCACCTGAAGTGGGTCTATTTTCCTTCCCTTCTCCATGAGCTTACTTCAATCTTATCCTTCCTCCTCGGTCTCCTCCATCCCATTACCTTTTATGGTATCTTTCTCTCTCTGCCACCATCGAATGTCTTATTAAAACTTTTTCTTCTTCAAATACCATCCCACTCACCCTCTTGGGTCAGTCCACCTTTCTCTTGGCATTTTCTGCCCTTCTCGAAGTGCATATCTGAAACGCCTTCAACCTCCTCTATTCCTCCTCCTTCCGAGTCTAGGTTTCGGAGCTAATTTCTTCCTCACACCGTAACTAATTGTAAGACTTCTATGAACATTGATTTCCACATTTATATACAATGGCCATTGCCCACGGTATAATTTTCTGTGAAAAATTTAATAATGTCAGTTGTAAAACTGCTATTTTGTTTAAACTACACCTTCAATTGTATAGTTTCCGTTGTAACTGGTTTTATGAGACGTCTTTCTTATCAGAGTTTACTCAATTACCTTAAATGTTTTTTTAAATTCAAATTTATTTGTGAAAAAATATTAATTTATCCATGCAAAATTTTACTGCATGCTGCAGACTTAATGGTTCACGTAGCCCAACTATATTTTTGTTTCTTAAGCTTGAGCAATTCCTTTTCTGATATCGTTTTTCCCTCCCTATTTTCTTCTAACAAGGAGACATCGTGTGACTTATGTTCGGGATCCCAACGAGGCAATTATTTTCTGAAACCATAGAGAGAATGCGGGAAAAGTGTCTCGGATTTCTTCCATATAGGCCCGGGTTCGAGAGAAAAAGGCTATTAAAGAATCTTCCTCCGTATAAATCCTTTATAGTACACGTCCTTCTCAACAGAGGTCATAGCCCAGTGGGTTGAGGCGATGAGCCGGTTATCCTCATATGGTGGCCGGGGTTCGATTGCAGGTTGGGAAATTTTTTTTCTTTCGAATATTTTACAGAATTACTGTAAATTGCCCACTCCCATTTATTTACGACAGTAGCAATTTTTTTTTTTAAATTTTCAGCCTATTTGCTGGATTTTCAATCAATTCCCTAGGGAGACTTTCGAAGCTAATTTCGGGATTCTTGTTCAGCCGAAAAGAGGCTTTACATGCTGACAGACCTAGTATGTTTAGATTTTGAAAATACAAGGATACAGCTCTCGCGAAAGCTTATGGCGTTCGGATGCGCAGAAGAAGACGTCGTGGAGGGGTAAAGTTTGGTGGAAGGGGTAGGGAAAAGGGACGTAGGGGAAAGCGTAGACATGGAATTTGTGCCATGCATGAGTGCTATAAAAAAATGGAATTTCCATGACGCGGACAACATAAACGCCACGCACCCGAACGCCATAAGCTTTCGCGAGAGCTGTACTTCCGTGAATAGGATGGGCTTCAATTGGTCGTGGGTCTTTCTCAATGAACGGATTATTACTTTTTAATTAGCAACGATGTACTCACAATTTCCCAGGAGCTGCGTTCGAGTAATGACTTCTGTAACTCTATTTATTGTTCAATAGTGAACAAAATATAGGTAAAAAAGAGATGGTAACTGTTTCCGAGGTTATGTAAAAAAATTTGCTATGACCTTTTTGCGGAGCAACATATTATATTGAAGCGAAGGCTGTATCGTGGGGGAGGGGGTGATATTCCAGCATACAAATATTACGTAATGATAAAATTATTTCTTTTCCTTATTTTTATTTCAATTGAAGGAATTTGACTTCTCATTCATGGCGTGGAATTTCATTCTTTCGGATGACAAATATAATTACTCGAGCGTGCCTCCTATGTCTCCTTGTAAGTACATCGGAATATATAGACTTTAAATGCAAAGTTAAGGGATCTGCTGGCTCTAATTTCTATCTTATCTCTTAGATTTTCATTCCGGTCTTCCCTTGGTGCGGGCAAGTTCGATACCTACTTCCCTCTCGTTATGACTGACCTGCTTCCCATCTCCCGCTCTGACTCTTCAATGTGTCGAACATTTGTTGAAACCCTTATCCGAATGGCTTCCTTAAGCTTCTTCCTTCACTAATTAATTTCTCGCTTACGCTCAATCCTCTACGCTACCCAGGCTTTGTGTCTAGAAAAGAAATAACTTATTTTGTATTAGGAGACATTATTTTTTACCCTGTACGTTAAACTAAGGAGAAGAGGGCTTCCATGAAGGCACTGATCATGAGGAGGAATAAAATGCCAGTATGCCAATGTAAATAATGTTTTTTTTTGGCCGTATTCTCAGTTGTGGTCAATAGCATTAGTTATGGAACCAATCACGGCAAAAGCGATGGACTGCACCTTATCCCGGAGTGCAGTACATTCTATGAAGCTCCTTTCTATGTAAAGGGTGCGATTTTCGACAGGCAGGGAAATAAAAAGCATCTAGATCCTGGGGATTGGAATGCTCTGGTGGATTAAGTGGTGGCTTCTCATCGCGAGGACCCGAGTTTGAATTCCTAGTTTGAAAATTTTCAGTGGAATTCTTTTGGTGTGTGACAATTTATTCTGCTCAAAATTACGTAATTATAACTACCACACCTTTGCAGTACTGCTATCTCTCGGCACCGATGTAAGTTTTTTTTCTTTTCAAATGTTTTATTCCCGTTTTCATTTGCTGCTAAAATAAACAGCTGTTCTGACGTGTATTGTACTGTCTCTCTCTCTTTGATAATAACAATCCGAATGCATCTAATGTGATTATAACTCATATTTGACAAAATAATCTAAACTTGAATATTATAAAAACAACAAATCCCAATTATTCCACAAAGTGACGCCTTCGGTGTTAGTGGATAGTTTTTTCATTTGACACCTGTCGCAAGTTAACGCGCTGCCGTGGCAGTTCTTCATTCCGAATTCCGCCCTAGAATACTTCGTCTCTCTTAGGATTGAGATGTTAGGTTTGACGGCGCGGTTTAACTTTTGCAGTCTTAGCATTTCAACAGAAGTTTTCCAAGCTTACCTGTCCGATGAAGACGAGAAAAGGAAAAAATTGAAAATTCGTGAAAAGTCGTCCGTTGGCCGCGTCAAATTGCTTCTCCGTTGAGGAGACATTTTTAACAGAAGCCCCAGGGATATTCGTGTCTCGACTCCTTAGCTTGGAAGGCGAAAAGCGTACGCTGTTGAAGCTGAAAGGGAGGATCTACATCTACATACTACCCAGTGACCCATCACGGGGGCGCGTGGTAAGGGATATTAAAACAATAGCCGTGTAAAGTTAAGGAAAAAGAAAGGGGGAGAGGAGAGATGTGGAATGCATGTCAACGATATGTCACCCTCTGCTTTTCTCAATGTCACTAACGGTGCGTGAAATGAAGAAATTTTCGTATCCATCAGTTTGGCAGTGAAACTCTAATTTTTTCGCTTCTAACAGTTGTAGAGATATAGTACGGGGTCAAAATAATATCGAGTGTCATGCATGTCGACCTCGGAAATGCAATAAAATTTTAATCGAGGGTAGGTCTAGTATTCAAAATTGCTATTCCTTGCCGAAGTTTAGGAAATTAATAATTTCCATCTTCAGGTCTTGGAATTAAAAAAAGAACTACTTCTTAATCGGTGTATATTCTCGTCTCCCCTGTTACTGAAGACATTTCATTCGAGGTTCCCTTCTTCGATGTCGTTACGTCATTGCCACACCCATCCTCACTATGACCCCCATCCGAGAGGATGGTTGTGGGTGGCTTTTCTAGTTTTCTTATTTGGATCCAGTTTTACTTCCTGAGTGTTGGTTAGACCTCCAACATTTGCCGTCAAAAGCCGTTACCAGGTACACCACGGGGTGGTCCGGCTTTCGTACCCTTGAGAGGATGACACGGAGGATATTGTGCAAAATAGTATCCTCCGTGTCATAGTGATGATCGCCCGATCTGAATTTGTCAAGTTATTTAAGGCTAGCGAGTAGACTTCCAGTGCCTAGCGGCTCCCAAACCAGTTATTTCAATAGCTGTGTTAATCTCTCTGTTAATTCGTAGCGGGTTTTAGCGAAGCTTGCGGTTTTCTTTTGTATTTTATTTATTTTGCGAAATAAATTTTTCCGTGCAGGGTCCAAAGAGGCTGTGTTTGGGTTGGTGAGTTGCCTAAAGTACTGGCTTCCCTTCTCGTAGGCATAGGTTTGAATCCCGGCAGTGGCGGATGTGAATTTCATAGAATCAGACTCGAGTTTGTGTAATGCAATCGTTACATAAGATATGTATCGTGGCGGGGGTATTTACAGCGAAGTCCCAATCCTTGTTCAGGTGCTGTGTGACGACCACGCCCTGTGTTGAGCGCCGTCCTTCGGAAAGGAAGTTTAACTGTGGAGCTTGTGGCGCCTTCCAAGTAAGATAATACCGACGTAGATTTTTTCCCACTCCTCTTCCCAAGTTATCCTGACTTTAACATCTCAGCCACCCCCACTTAATGGCGGGAACAGCGTAATATCTTGGTCGCCTAATTATTAACTAAATACTAATTTTCTAATTACAATAAGAAGTCATTAGTTCGAAGATTGGTGATCGGCAGTTCTCCACTCTACTATCATCTAAGCTAACAGTTTTTAAGAATTCACTTCGACTTCTTTCATAATTGGATTCACTCCGTTGTTAGACTTCCTCGGTAAATATTTCCTCTCATTTCTTCCCCCATTATTGATTCCAAGGAGATGTAATAACTTAGAATGTGCATTAAGTATTTGTTTTCTAATTTTGTTAAGTTTTCATTGAACTTGCTCTCTTCCCAACTCATTGTATGACTTCTTAATTGGTGATTATATTTGTTCATTTCATCTTCAGCTTGCTGCTAAGGCAAAAAGAAACATGTCCCAGCCAAATTGACCTTGAGTTACATCAATTGCCTCTCCGTCGGGGTGGCCTCTTTACCCGAAGTGCATGTGGGCCTCTCCTCTCGTAGATATAGCTAAGGAGGAAATCTGGAGACGGGCCGTGTAGATGAGAGGGCGAGTACAACCTGTGACAGTTCACAAACGTTATTTGAGCTCAGGTTGCAAGCGCCTGCGTCATCAAGTTTACCAATTAGAATGTCTTTTTAGTTTACCAATGGTTTATTCTCTTCAATAATGATTAAGAATTCTTTCGTTAAAAAAATTCCAATCCATTTTGTTTTGGAAATGTAGCCTCGAGAGTCTTCAGTGAGTAGCGACTTCATCTTTGTGCCACTTTATAAATTAAGTACTCTTCTTTGAGACTGGCCAACTTTACGACATAAATTAAGGGATGAACGAGAAATATCTTTTGCGTTACTTCTCTCATCGTCATCGTACGCAGTTATAAATCCGAATAAGGCTTGCGGTAGTTATTCAATCCCCTCTCAGGTGACAGTTTTTTCCCTTAAAAAGTCTTCATTTTTACATATTCATTATTTACTTCATGCATTCCACCTTTGGTCTTCATCAAACATTCTCGTCGTTGATTCCTCCCTTTAGTACTTTCTTTCAAAAGGCTGCTGTGTCGGTGAATGCGTCCAATAAATATGCCTCTCCCACTTCGAAGAATTTTCATTAAACTTCTTTCATCCCCGACTCTTTGTGGGACTTCATCGGCGATTGATTCTCTCCATTTGATCTTTTCATTTTTCAATAGCGCCACATCTCAGTTGCGTTCAACCTTCTTTATTCAGCTGCAGTTATCATCCGAGTCTCACTGACACATAAAATCATTCTCCTTACTTTTGTTTAAATGAAGTGCTTTTTCATTTTGATGCTTGTGTTTTTTTTGGATGTTATTAATCTTTTTTTCTGTGTTCTGCTGGCGCATTATAAACTCTCTCTGCCTGATTCTCGTGTTAAAGTTAAACAGTCTTGAGTTACGTTCCGTAGTAATTTTGTTCTGTGTTAAGTGAACCGGGACGCACATGAAAAAATGAAGAGAAAAAACGTCAGAAAACGTACTTTGGCTGAGGCCCTTGTTCCTCCGTCGGGGAGGTATTGTGAAATAGAGGTCGCGGGGGAGTTTCCTCTTCGGCTCCAGCGGAGAGAGAGAGGTGGGCGAGATGGTTGCAGGCATGACGAGAAAATGAGCGAGCGAGCGAACTGGTGACGAGGTGTACGCGGTATGACGGAGCGGTTATTATACAAGCGCACATCGCACCCAGAGCGCCGCCGAGAAAAAGGCATTCGCAACTTCCGGACCCTCGCTTGAGACTCGCGCCGAGAGTTGCATCAAGGTGGTTGGAGCGATTTTTGTTTATGCACAGGTTTGTATTAAACTATTTACACGTAGAATTCACTGTCACAAAAACACGGTACAAAATTCCACTAATTATTTTATTGCTGTCGACCGGTTTCGACGACTACAGCGTCATTTACAAGACAAAACAAGACTGTTTTGCCTTGCAAATGACGCTTTAGTCGTCGAAACCGGTCGACAGCAATATAAATTAGTGGAATTTTGTACCGGGTTTTTGTGACATTGAATTCTATCTTCAATTTCCACAACGTATCGCCACAATCAATTAATTTATTCAAACGTATTTTTATTAGTAATGTATATGGATAAAAGAAAAAAACTGCATGTTACCGATGTGGTTTCTTGGCAATTTAATGCTTTTTTAACACAGCCTTATGGCACATGATATATATTTCTGTATCCTATTAATCCCGGAATCATATGCTCAGTAATGGACGCCCTTTTTCCTGATATTCCTTCTCCTATGGTGTCCACCCGGCTGGTTAATTTGCTTATATTTGCAATAAAGGTTCAATTTTCCGAAATAGTACTTTCTCCTTGATCGGTCCCAAAATCGGCGCGTTTGCAACTTTGTGGATTTCACTTCCTCCAAAAAGTCCGTAAAGAAGTCCTCAGTAGTCTCATAGGCGCTGGACATCCAATAGCCAGTGACAGGGACAGCATTATTCATGCTCTTAACCACATTGAGTGACTGATGCATGTATGCCCAACGGATTCACAGGGAATGAGCTTAAAGTAACTACTCAAAGTATGTCATTTTAGATTACCATAGTTCAAGAGTAATGTGTCGTATTAGTTAACCCTCCTCAAATATTAATGAAACATAATTATTTAACGCAGTGAAAGGGCAAACCAAAAAAGATTGCCGTAAAAATATGATAGCTAAGGGAAAATTAAGGTTTCATAAGGCAAGTAATAGTATCTACCCAAAGTTGAAGTAAACCCTGTTAAAAGCGTAGGAAAAGATTGCATATGGAAGCAGTTGGCAGGATTATTACGCCATTGGCTACCTAAAAATTTGAAAAACGTTTTATTAAGCAAAATCTTAGTAAAAAAATTTATCTTCACTTAGAATACTACTTCGTAATATCCTCCGAACCGAAAAATGTCATTCCCGTCATTCACAAGAGCCTCTAAGGCATTTATAGGTTATAAATTATTCGAAATTTGCGTGGAAATATTTCTTTGGCTGCAAGTCTTTAAAGTCGTTCATGCGGTTTCTTAGAACTCCATTAGAATTGGCCTTCAAAAATTGAACATCTGAATGCCCATTGGACACTGAAACAAGACATGAAGTATTAAAAATGTTACTCAATTTCCTGTGCTGTGTCTTTGCTTTGCGTGACGAGGAAACGTTTATAAGGATTCTTAAAAATTAAAATAATATCTTCGAGTTGGATATTTTGAGACTGACATTTTAATTCATCGCTTGAAGAAAGAATTCAATAGTGTTGGATGGCACTAAAATCACTTGAAAAATCAACTTGCATTTGAACTCAGTCAAGTAAATCTGTCAGAATCTTCAAAATGATATTAAAAATAATGAAGCAGTACAGAAAAAGCTCAATTTTTACAATTCTACAAGCTTTAGCTGTTTTAGCTCCTATCCAAGGGATAATTGTTGTACTCGTATATCTATTACGCTATATGCTGTGGTTTACTGCAAGAGGACCATGGAATTTTAGGACTTCAAATTTATGATTTTTGTGAAAGGCAAAAATCATACTCACTTTTCAATCCAAATTTTGGGTAAAAGTTTTCAAAATATCCCTCAAGAAGACCAATGCATATGAAAAAGAAAAGCAGCAAATGATGACACCAAAATGGTTAAAATACGAGAATCATATAAACAAATGTGCAAATCACCGCAATACTCCTGTGTCGTGGTGATTAAGTACTAAACGGATGCATGGTCACTATTCTTCTCAATGTATGTCAAGCTAAGATGCGGTCCATAGTACATCTCTCCACGGCCGTAGCGAGACAACCTCCAAACCCCCCGAAATATTTAGTTAGAGGGTAAATGAATGAAAATTGGAATAAGGAAGTAGTAGAGAGGTGAGATTTTTGTGTATGATAGGCAATAAAAAATAAAGTAATAGAGAGTAAAGATAGTAAAATATTGAGTTAAATCCAAACATTTTTCTATGGGACATAATCTTGAGATCCCAATTAGTTGACCCCATAAACAATTTCTTTTGCTATGGCCTTGGGTCTTCGTCTAAACAATGACGTCACTGCTATAGAACGCCGAAAAGGCTTCCAGACCTCGAGCAAAGCAAGTGCCCTGGACCCTTAGTATTTCTAAACTTAATAGTCTCAGGCGTTACTCTGTGGTACTGCATATGTTTTACAAAAAAATGAAAGACTTCATATAGTCCACACTTAAAAGTTTATTTCCGTCCCGGGTTCCGACTGCTCTGCAGTCATTATGTAGGTACAAATGAAAGCCAATATATAGAACAATGAAAAGGGGGGAGTCGGGGGGTTCAATTTGGTATACCAAGGTGATGGATGGAAGAGGAAGGAGAGGATGGATGAGTGAGGGTTTCAGTTACGTCAGAGAAATCCGATGAATTACAAGACCAGGGGGGGGGGGAGAATATTAAGGAAGAAAGCAAATTGTTGACGTTAAAATCGAGGTTCGATGGAAGGAGGAAAGACTATAGACAATAATGGGGACTGAAATGGGAAACATATTCATTCAAGAGGTTTAAAATGTTAGCATTAGCGGCGCGTGAGTAAAATAACTGGGGGTTCACTGTAAAAATCGCATACTTTTTTCTTAATTAGCCGCGGATATGGTTGAAAATGATGGGCTTTACTGAGATATAACCCTTGCTTACATGGTTGCAGGATCGTTTACAACAACCGCAGTCAAAAGCAATGGAAAAATGGAAATAAATATTTCGTATTGGATCAGCACATGCCTATATTATACAAGATCCCCAGATTTACGACAATTGAGTTCTTATCTAAATGCCCGCTTAATATTTCTCCGTATGCATTTTTAGAGGCCGAAATACGCTTACATTCCGTTACCTTTATTTGTTTTAAAATAACATAATTATATGAAAATAAATCAAGTACCTTTTACGGTTAGTTCAGGGATGATGTTTTTGGCAAGACTGTCGCCGAATGTCCATACAAACAATCCATTCTTCCCTCTTAGTTTGCCGAAAAATTGTCAATAACTTTTTCATTGATGTCTTTCATCTGATTGATCGTCTCCTTTTCGATGGACAACATTGCAAGTGCAGACAATCTTTCTTCAACCATAGTACTTCTTAGGAATGTATTTGTTCTTTTCAAAGCAGAAAAACATCTCTCCGCTTCAGAGGTTGTCATTAGAACTGGGGCAACTAACTTCAGGTGTTTTATCACTTCACCAAAATATTCATTTGAATTGTTTTCAATGAAGAAACCTAAAAGGTCAGTCACATTTGTCACTTCCTTGCAATCGTCTCTCGAATACGTAATCTGTAGCTACGTTTTTAATTTGTTTTTTTTTTATGAACAAGGATAGGAATATGTAACATCTATGAGTTTGTTTTCGGGAAATGACTTTTAGAATAATGGAAATTGTTTGTGCTCGAATAACTTCGAACCTAGCAAATAATTTGAAAATAAAAACTTTCCTTAGCGTGATTTATAATGTCACACACTTCGTTGGTAGATACATTACTTGGCACATGTTTCTCATCGCATCTCTTCTTCTTTCTCCCCTCGGAGGGCCCATCTGCAATAGCGGTGGTGTCCACACCATCTCTTATTTTTAATATTTCACTCTCAAAGGACAATGTAGCCTTTTAATTGACAACGAATCAGCTGTTTGCTTCTGCAATTGATTTTGTAAAAATCAACCTATGGGATTATTCTGTGAAAGAATCCTAACCAGAAGCTGAAAGTAGACTGTTGCGTTTTCAAGAGTAGCCCTTGTGATTGGTTGATAGTTGTGCTTTGTCTGCTCGTCTCTTCGATTTGCTTCATACGTTGAATAATAGAATCCTCGAGTTCAAATTCAGTGAAACTAGTCCTGGAATGAAATTTCGACCTAGTTGGAGTGCCATGTGTAACTCTTTACCCTACTACCTGATCAAGGGCAACCCTTTGGGGTGAATGTACGAAAAAAATGGTATCTCCTAAGCATTAGCAAACAACACACCCACTTCCTTGTTTTGACTTGCTGCTTAGGCAAGATTTAAATTAAATTTATGGGCATAGCAATGAACAAAATAAGCATAAGGATACTCGTATCTGATAATCGTTGGCACTCCTGAGTTTCGGCCGCTCATGACATTACCAGCATCATAATTTTGGGAAATAACTTTTCCTTTATTTTCCTGAACAACATCTTTAAGAGCACTCTTAATGACATTTGCCAAAGAACGGGCGTCGTGTCCGACAGGGTGCATGAAGCTCCAATACCGTTCAACTGGTCTTCTTTCGGGTAATGTGTACCGAAGTGCAGCAACTAGTTGAAAATTTGAAGATATACGTCTCATCTGCCATAATTGACAAAAAAGTCAGCAGCAGCTATCTCAGCCAATATTTTCTCATGGCACACATTCAGCAAATCATTCTGAATATCTTTTGAGTTACCCTTAAAAACAGTTGCATGTTCTCAAACAAGGTTGTATAGTGTAGATGTAAAATTAATCAAGCCTCTGAATATTCCCGTATTTGTTGATTGAGTACTTTCATCATGGCCCCGGAGAGAAAATTCAAACTCTCCGCAAATATTTACAAAGTCAATAGTTTTTTACAATACATACCGATTTTTTCTTACGGCATCATTGTATCTCTCAATTTTACTTTTGAATACACTGTTCAGTTGTTTTCGCATTAATTTTTACCTAAAATTCAAAGATCTTAACTGGCTCATGTGTCCAATAAATTCCTCATGATTTTTAATTTTTTGAGATGAAACCCCAAAATCGAACTCGCCTATTTTAGTCCAGGTCGCATCCTTATCTTTAGCCAAAAGCAAGCAAGGGAAACAGTATAGCTCATATAGCCTATTTATGGAGTCACAGCCAGAGTTCCAACTGTTTTTCTCATTTATATATGGCTTACACTCTCGACTCGTAGGCAACCCCTGCTACTCTGATTCTGAGATAAGTTCAGCAAAGGAATTGACCTCCATTCTACCTTTATTTCACATTTTCTTCAACACAAAGAGAGGAATAATTGGTCCCTCTCAGAAGATGTATACAATATATCGTGTAGAGCGAGAAAAACTGTTCACAAGCAACCGTAACGCAGTAGGTATACGTAATGACCACGTAACAAGCAGTCACAACACAGGAAACTTGGAGATCAGAAAGCCGTAAGTTATTGTTTCAATGATGGCTCGGTATATTATTTTGTAAATGTCTAACTTTCTACATCCGTAATATATTGTAAATCCTACAGTGCTGTCTTAGACAAAGATATCTTTTGTCATACTGTTTCTTTCAAAATTTCACTCTTCCTCCGTTTTGGGGAACAAATGATCTCTGTAACATGTGACATAATGGCCCAATAAAATGCACATAACGCATTTTTGACATAATAAATGTGTTCAGCGACCCCGAAAACCTTAGAAACGACGCCCCACACCTCAACGTAAGCGTTAAATTGTCCATTCGACAAAATGGCCGCCATCTTTAAAGATGGCGCTATTTTCGCTACTTCCGATCGTTGGAGTGAAATTTGAGCTTCACCATAGTTACCTCTGGGCTTGATTTGTCCGAAAACGCCACCTTAGACAAGCCCAGGCCAGTAATCTGATGTTAAAAAAATAATTGTTCATAATTCATCCCCCCCTCCCCTCACCCCCCTAAAATCGAACCCTAAGGGGTGGGGCGGACGGTACTTCAGACAAAATCGCTTATATTGGTCCAAGGAACAGCTGTACAAAGTTTTATGCTTGCCTCATCAAATGCAACGTTTTTCCGTGTACCGCTAGCAATAACTGTGTACCACATCATTTGTGTAAATGCAATGATTGGAAACATATTGCTTCTTTACAGCTTCTTTGAAATCACTGTGGGTGAGGACTCCTTGGTGGATAAATTGGTAAAAGAACTCGGAGCGAGTTATGGGGATCTAGGTCGTAGTCCATCCGATTGATTTTTTTGGTCGAGAATTTCATCCATTAGTTTGAAAAAAATGTGCATCGTTGTCTGTCACGTGGAGGATGTCTTAAGTGACGCGTTAAATTTCCAAGAGGGAATACTTCTCCCAGTAGACATCGGTTGCTTTACGTACATGCATACTTTCACCCAAATCACTACTACTATTTGAATTTGAGAGGGGCTATTCTGTATGGCCTCGGAATTGCCGAGTCTCGACAGTGAAGACATTTTGACGTCACAGTGACGAAAACTTCAAAAAGGGCCATTCAAAAGTTGAGATTCGTCGTGGGCTTTGAAATCACACCCACGGATTTTCCGAGGTTTAACCGCGTCGAGTCCTTACTGAATAAGGCTCCAGGGGGGTTATTATGTAATCCTTTCACTTCCGAAATAGCTCTTTCGGAAGAGCACCAACTCAAATGAACGATTCGTTTGAGCTATTCCGCTCTCGAAGTACGGAAGCTCAATTCCACGACCGAAAGAACTGTAGATGAACCATTCTCGTCCGAAATGAACGAGTGATGGTCTCACCGTCTGGTGGGCACGGTTAACAACTCCACTTTCGGTAATATTCGCCATGTAACGAGCGATCCGTGACGTCATGTTCCATGAGGTGAAATTACAGAATAGCCCCCAAGCTCTCTATCGATCGATTGTGTTCAACTTTCAGGGCTCGCGCGCTATACTCCATTAGAAATTGGAAGGTTCGGCCCCTTTCGACTACCCTTTCACTCAAGACTCTCCCATCGTGTGCGGAGTAGTTTGGCTAAAGGCGGAGAGGGGGAGAGGGGTGAAAGGGGAAGGCTTGGGTGGTCGGAGTGTCTTACTTAATGCGGGGGCCCTCACCCCATCTTCACCTGCCCCATCCTTCTTCCAAAAAAAGGCCCCTTCTGACTCCTCCTAACCCCGCACCCCCCTGATCTGCGAGCACAAGAGCAGGTGATTCGGGGGAGTTTACAAGGGGGTGGCGTGTATGGTGGGAACAGAGAGAGAAAGGGAAAGTGGATTAGGTGGTGAGAGAGGGAGTTGGGGGTTGGGGGAGGGAGGGTTAGCGGAGGAAGGCTTGTGTGGTTGCTAATGGCGTGACATAGTGGAGGCCGGGGTGGTGGAATTCCGTGGCGCGTGTTGTTCTACCAGGGGTACCCCATGTGGCTCGGTTGAAGGTAGTTTGAGCGAGATAGTTCCCTAGTCATAATGGATTCCATATTCGAATTTTTTTTATTTAAGCGTCTGTAAGAAATATTACGTAAATATTGTAGTATTAATGGTGCAAAAATATATTTATGTATGAAAAACATTCTCAGTAATTAAATAAATATAACATTTTAAGGCTCTACCTTGACTCATTTTTTCACGCCGGACGATGAAAACGCCTACACAATAGGTTTTTTTCGATTCTGTAAAAAGTGCTGCGGTTAGTATTGAGTTTTATTATTTTAACTAATTAACTCAACTCACATACACATTAAGATATAAAAAGAGATTTAATCAACAAACCTTGTTGGTGTCTGTTTTAAGTGAGAATTTCAAGTGTTGTGTAAACAAACCTGCCCTCCGTGACAACTCAATTGTTTTTCTTTTCATAATTTAAATTAAGATTTTGATATTTAATTTAATACTTGAATAGTTAGTATTTGATTAATTTCTATAAATAATTCAGAAAACATACAAACTACGCACCGTTAGTTCATTGACGAAATATAGGTGCTAGAAGTTCCTAATTTTTTTACATTCTACCTCTTGAGCGCACAGCCGTAATCTATCCCATGTAAAACAGCTTGTATTTGTAGGCAAATTGCTCAAAATGTAGTTCGTCAAGGGGTTAACATTTTGATATCATTAAAAAGGTGGGTGTTTTTCCTTTAAATTACGTCAAATTCATCAAATTCTAGGTGAATTGATTCATCGCTCAAACTACCTGCCTTAAGGGAGTCGCCCTTACTTGCGAGTGCTCGCGCCCTTTGTTGGAGGGGTCTGAACCCTTCACCTCGTGAACCCTGAATGAAGAATGGACGGAAAGGTGACTGGAGGCAGACGTGCGTTCGTGTGTGTTCACCTTATTGCCAGCAAGTGCCGCGTCGCGCGTCCTTCGTGTGTGTGACAAGGGCGGACGGAATGATCGCCGAGCACGTGTCTTTGTCGACCTCAGCGCCCCTGGCGTGCACGGTCTGAAGGTCTCTAGAGGGGTGGTGCTAAGACCGGTGGTGTGCTTTGATTTAGATGCAGACATATTATCGCTGTGAATTCCGTTTTTCTCCATCTTATACAACCGTTAGTTTCAGGCATACCTGAAGTGGAACATTCTTAATGAATTTTCAATGAAACAATTTTTTACAAACCGTAAGAAAATTATAACTCGCGACCCGGGTTTCGGCACTCGTCGGCAAGCGCCAAAATCCGGGTCGTGAGTTATAATTTTTGTATGCGGTTTGTAAATTTTTTAAATCAAACATTTTAAAAAATGGAATACCACAAAGTTGCCAGAGAAAGTCTATTGTTCTTTCTTTAAAAAAACGTAAACTATTTGTTTTTTTTTCACATAATTTATTAAATAATAGCCCTACCGGTTTCGACACTCTCGTGTAATTCTCAAGGGTTCTCTGATATTCTCACAGTGGGAGCCCATATATATGTATTCACAAAGAGGGAGGGAGGGTACTGCAGGAGTGGTTGGGGGTATATGGGCTCGCCACTGTGAGAATCTTGGAGTACCCAGGTGAGAATGGCACGAGAGTTTCGAAATATCGGTAATGTTTAGTAATTAATAAATTGTGTAAAAAATCATCGTTTTAGTTTTCTTTACGAATGTCACTTTTTCACAAAGGGTCGCCTGACTTGATTCAATTTATTGGTGAAACTTATTCATTATGAAAATTATAAACTTTTAACATTGTGTTTCTACAATGATCTTTTTATTAGCATGACCCGGTTTTTGACGTACTACAACGTCATTATCAAGTCTCCATACTAAAGTGCGTCGAAACCCGGGTCGTGCTAATAAAAAGATCATTGTGGAACCACGAAGTTAAAAGTTTTTCATTTCCATCTTATGCCTATATCTCTCATCATCCGTAACGATGTTGCGATCAATATGTATTGCCCTGATGCATAATATTTCCCATTTTTCTCTGCAAAAGTGTATTTGGTGCTTTGAATGATAAATTCATAGTTTAATGAGACAAAATATGAATAAAATACCCTTAATAAAGGATCTTTGGAGGCTAAAAGTATGTAGTGGATTCCCATTGTGAGGGCACGTGTTCATATCCCAGCGGTGACGGATATATTTCTGCGAAATCTCGAAGCCTACGTGGGTTCTATGAGGAGAACACTTAAAATACTATTGTATTCCATCTTCTTTTACGTTACTCTACTTTCATCTCTCAACAAGTTGCGCCTCAAACCATTAAATTCATCTCTTATTTACCTACTCTCCAACAAACCATTCCTTCTTTTAACCATCTCCTCTGATTCTACGCCACCTATTCTAACAGATACCGTTTGCCATAGCAGCTGACATTTGATGATGTTAACAAGCTTACTTGTACCTAAAATTGCTTGTTGGCATTTAACTGGATAACAAAACGTTTTTTCCCAAAGCTAGCGCACAACTCTCGTCAGAGATATCAAAGGGTCAAGGTAACAGCGTGGGAACTTGAAACGAAAAATTCATTTATTTAATGTTTTTTTAAAGCCATACTAAAGGCATAGTTCTTTAAAGGCATACTTAAAACATTCTTTAAAGGCATTGACTAAAAAACAAGCCCAAAGTTAATGCCTCGATTGTAGTAAAAGTTATGTTTTTTATTTGATGAGCTTAGGAATAAAAACATTTAATTACTGTTGCCACGTGCAACGGTGCTGTTTTTTCATTTTGCATGTAAGAGGGATTAATATCTAAAAAAAAGATGTGTTTTAATACCTTTTGCCCCATATTTTCACCCATTTTAATTAAAATGTGGGATAGGTAGGTTGCAAAGCCCTCTTATTAAAGCGTGAAATTATCTTAGCTTAATTAAAATAGTGCTTAGGAATAATAGGCCAATTGTTGATTCTGGGATAATTACATGCATGGGTTTATCTTTACGGGGTATAAATGATCAATTAATTAAAAAGACCTAGTTATATACGGAGATAAATATTCATAATGAACAGAAACAGTTGTATTTACGGAGATAAATGGTTGTTTTCCGGGATTAGATAAAGAATCATCCTCGCAAAGTGAAGTAATTAAAGGCAAGAATGTGGAAATTCACTCTCTTCTGAAATAAAGAAACATTGTGAAACCGAAACGAAAGCTAACAAATCGTGGTGTGGCAAATCATACATGTAAGCAGCATTAGGAGGGGAAAAGTAGGCAGAGTGGGTACTTGAAACCGATAATGAGTAATCCTGTGGGAAAGAAAAGACTTGAAGGGAGAAAGAAGAGTAGAAATACGTACCCACCCTTACTGATTCAATGCGGAATCTCATTTGTCACCCATAAGTTCAAGATTTCAATATTCTCCTTTTTTGCAGTGGAGCTCCTTCACGTCAACAGGCTTTCACCTCTCAATATCTTTTACTTTTTCCTACCATGAGAAGAGGTTTTCAAGAACTTACGAAAATTCACCATTATGATGGGAGATGAAACTGTATTCCCCTTTGAGTATTTTAGCCGGAGTAGGTCGATTCTAGCGCCTGGCAATTCCCATCCAATCTACCCTACCTCAGCTTATATCCTTATTCCTAGCTCATGGGATGAGTAAAGGTGGTTTAAGCAAGATTTTTTCCCTAGTCATAATAGAGACCATAATCGAATTTTATCTTTTAATTTCAGTTGCTGTAAGAAGCATGAAATAAATATTGTAATATTAATGGCGCATAAAAATTGTTTTATACTCCTGAAATTCTTAGTTATTAACTAAACATGAATACATATGTATTTAACTTGACTCATTTTTTTACGTCGTAGGTACTGTAAAAAAGCGTTCACAACCGAATGTGTTTTTGAGATTCTGTAAAGATTACTGCGGTGAGTAAGATTTATGTAAAAAAATATTTGAGAATTAACGCAAATTACACATTGTTAAATTTATAAATAGATCAGTGCGTTATATACTCCTCATTTTCTCTGGAGTTCATACCCGTACCATTTATTTCCCACGGAAAATCGCTGGTTTTTTTTTTTTAGCAAATAATTCGAAAAGTACTGTGGTAAGTGGCAGATACTTAGTTACCGTTGGAAATATGAGATATCTATCTTTATGGCGAGGCAAAATTAATTGAATTTTGTGAGAAATGATACCTCGCTGAAACTAACTTAAGTAAAGTAATTTAATTCAAAACTTGTAAATGAGTTGAAATTCATGCGTTTGACATCCCATCTTAGCAACTGTTTATGAGCATATTCAAATAAGCCAGGCATTGTTTAATGGGAAGACTTCACGCTTCGTCGCACCTCACCACCTCCGGAGACACTTGTTCGACACCTCAGCGTGTCCTGGAATAATTGAGAACGAGAGGGTAAAATAATTGGAGCTCGAGTGTGTCTCACTTCTTATTTGCATACAAAGGTGCTGGTAGGGACATTGTTCCAGATGTATTTATTTCGCAGCACGTATTCCAGTCCTAAATTTAGCAATAGGCCCTTTGATTGCCGAAAATAGACCGCGGTTAGTTTGGCCCTCCTCGCAAAACATTATGGACAGCAACGACCATGTTTAGGAGTGGCGAATTCATTTAACGTGGGTGGCCTTCTTCTGAGAAACATTTGGGGAGCGACGGCTTCTCTTTTAAAGCAAGTGCTTTCTTTCGGTATGCAAATGGAACGCAAAACATGTAGAGAGGCCTTTTAACCGAGCTGGCAAGAGTCCTAGATTTCGGAGCGAGGATCTTTTTCCTCGGAGATTTCTCGCTCGTTGAATGGGAAAGGTGTGCATCAAGAAGTAAAAAATGATGGTGGGAGGAATGTATGTATGGCTGATTTGAAGCTTGTTTACCGTATGAATGTTCGTTTTATATCAACGGATGTTATTCTTCGACTTTCGGGAATCCGGTTGATGTGGTTTGGGACTTTGGGAATCGTGTTAATTTAATTTACGTAATTCTTCATCCTAGTCGACGAGGATACGTTCACTGCCGTCTTGGACACGTACAAATACACGTCCATTACGTACCCACAGATATTTAACTTTGCCGTCCTTCTTTAAGACTCTAGCTGCTGCATAGAGATTTCGGTTTAATGGGGATAAAGACTCACTAGCAAAAACTCTTTGATTGCTCGGTCCCAATTCAGCATTTAAGTCTCCAAGGGTTAGATCGGACTAAGAACGCGTGGCTTGAATGAGACCAGTAGCAGTACTGGCCCTTACAAAGCGAGCCACAACAGGGGTAGGTTTTGAAGCCTGAGACTGATCGGATGATTGAATAGGTCTAACTTGAAAAGAATAGTCAATGTCACTGACGTCAACCTGCATCCCAAGGGCAGCACTAACTTGGCAAACAAGTTGCTCAACATTCTCCTCCGCTGAAATGGGAATGCCATGTACTACCTCGATGACATTACGTAGCTTTTCCTGTTCCACACGATTTAGGCGAATTTCTATTTCACCAAGTTTAATCTTCATGCACTCATTTTCACTTGCAAGATGGTTTAGGGTGTCAGTTAATTTGGATAGCGAGGAGGTAATTGCTTCCTAGGACTTAACAAAACTACTAACCCTATCCTGCAAATCTGTTAGTGAGTTCTTAATCGCAGATTGCTCCTCTTTTATCTCCTTGACTGTTAAAGATAATTCATGCAGCATACCAGTGAGATATTCACCAGAGTGTACCTCCACACGCGTTTTGATTGGGGTGTCGTCACATCGTGATGAACGGGCCATGGCAAGACACTTTTCACATGACCAGGGACTCTGAAGCTCGGCGAGCACTTTGACTTCTTCTTCCATTATTCCAACTCATGGAACATGGTACACTTTGCGTAAGAGAGAGAGAGAGAGAGAGAGAGAGGAGCGAACGAACCGTACCTCACAAGAGCTGAGCTCAGACTCCATGATAAGTGAATGCTTGATGATATGTGTATAATCTTGGAACGGGAATGAGGATTAGTGGGTTTATTTAGGTAATACGAGGTGGTACTCTGAAATTGAGAAGGGGTATCTCTTTCGGGCGGTCAATGCAAGAATTAAGGGCATCATGCATGAATGATCGGCTTTAAGTCTATGATTTTAAAGACAGCAAAGAGACATTGAAGACAGAATGACATTATTATCTTTTATGCGTGAATGTTAATTGCAGTGAAAGTTAATATAACCTACTATACTCAGAAACTATTGACTACATTTTATACTCACTAAGTGATACAATTAGTGACACCTGTCTCCTTTGTTAACATCACTCGACGTTTCAATAAGCAAGTCATTTGAGGTATTTTACGGTTTTCGAGACTCATTTTGTATTCTCAACTCCTTTATGGTCTAGTGAAAATAACTATACTTAGTATATTCCACACGTCCACCCCCCCCCACTCGTCACCTGGTCCCAAAACAGTTTATGAAACCTCCCGCCCCCACTCGGTCTCAACACCCCCTCATTCAGCTGTTTTCCTATTTAAAGCCAACTTCTTCGGTACTTGCTGTCCATATCTTTGTGAACCTTGAGAATGACGCTTAGATGTTGAAACTGCGGTCGGTTGTTGCAATAAAAAAAGTGTGGAATGTACTAAGTAAGTATAGTTATTATCATTATGTAAATTTTCCACAAAGTGATGCCTTAAGGAATTACTTTATGGTCTAGCCTAAGTTTATGAAAATTTAGTGTTGTGATTGTTGTTAATCCTAACATATAAAAAAACGAGATTGGATATTAGAAAAAAAGGACGCTCGAATTATTTAGCCCAAATCCTTGAGAAAAAAACATGATAACAACGCAACCTAACTTGAGAGATTTATAATCTGCAAATGATGTAGTTCTAAGTAAGTTACGAGTTTTACGGCATAAGTGAGACAACATGCAAAAGTTATCGTTGGTGGATCCACAAAGTCTTATATAGTAAATGTCAGCCGCAAGTATTTTTGGCTAGATTTTGAGCTATTAAGATGAAGTGCTTCATTCATCATTTATAACGGTAACTACGCAAAGTAAACTCTTCTTGGACACTCCACCGGTTTAAACTATTCATAATTGCCGACTTATCGAGAGACGACTCGTCACTCATTCTCAAGGCAACATGTCGAAAATCTTAAATTAAATCTCACAGCATTAATTTGGATCATAGGATTAAGTGGGACGACACAAAACTTCTTTGGCGCTCAGAATATGTTTGGGATCGGCTTACTAAAGAAGCCATTAAGATTCGGATGGAGGATAAAAATTTCAATCGCGATTCCGGTTATAAAATCAGCAATGCTTGGAAAACGATTTTGAAAAGCATTGAGAACGCAACAGCTAAGCCTCCGCTGATTAACGGTCTCTGTAGTCAACAATCGGATTCCGACCAATCAAAAAATACCTAGCCTTAGTCCTTAATCTGGCTGAAATTTAAGATTTTCGACATTCTTGCCTTGAGAATGAGTGACGATTGGTCTCTAAAAACGTTGGCAATTATGAATATTTGAAGCCGGTGGAGAGCTCGAGAAGAGTTTACTCATATTATTCGCCGGAAAAGCGTTCGATCCTTTTATACAAAGTAGGATTCGCTGTAGCATCACCGTACCAAAATAATGCTTGATTTACGGAGTAGTTGTGCCTTATATCACTGTTATCTATAACTCAAGTGTTCACAAAGCCCCCAGTTTCTGACTTTAATTGGAACATGCATCAATAGTTGCATTACCTAAAGGAGAGCTGCCGAACCAATGCCAGTACGTCGCAGTGGGTGCAAAAGTCCTTAATTTACGACCGAAGGCCGTTAGTGAGCACGTGACATTACTTGGAAGTCTAGAAGTGAATTATTGCTCTGTATTATTCACCTCGCTCACCTGCTTTTTCCCAGAAGCGAAGAATTTTCGCTTCGCATCCTGCGTGAAGGCTATTCATTAGTCTCCCTTTGAAAGACGACCAAACTCTATTACTACGGAGATAAGATCTGGAACGCGATGCTGAAATGAATTGTGTTTGGGGAGGAGTATGTGCCGGGCAGGATTGGCGCATATTAAAGCACATCCTTCAAGGTATTGCTTCTCTCAAATAACCTTGCTGTGAAATACTGTCCGCCGAATTCAAAGCCCTAACAATGCATGCAACGGTGAATAATTAATAGGGACGCAAAAATGGATTTCCCGTAGTCAGGGTCAGAGTTGCAGGGGCCTGGGATGGAAGGAGTGTTGGACGAAAATATAAACCTAGTAAAACGCTCAGGGGGTGCGGTGAAACAGCTGTCGCAAAAGCTGGTGGCAGACGGATCCGATCAACTATTACGTGGAAGGAGATAGTTTATGAGTAAACTCTTCTCGGGCTCTCGGATTAAACTATTCATAATTGCCGACGTTTCGAGAGACAACTCGTCACTCATTCTCAAGGCAAGAATGAGTGACAAGGAGATAATTAAGTTGATGGGGTAGTTAGAAGAAGCTGTATGAGGTAGGTAGGTGAGAAAATAAAGAAAAAAAGACATACAGGTGCTGTCGG
This sequence comes from Pyrrhosoma nymphula, assembly GCA_963573305.1. Lineage (NCBI taxonomy): Eukaryota > Metazoa > Arthropoda > Insecta > Odonata > Coenagrionidae > Pyrrhosoma > Pyrrhosoma nymphula. The sequence goes on along the minus strand of OY754335.1, from coordinate 102,178,575 downwards.
TGAAACTACCGTAAGTGGTTATTGCTTGAAGCGTTTTCTTGTAAGTCAGAGAGATGCATGTGCATGATTCTGCCACTTCCGAACTGATCTCTAGATCGCTCTGTGGATGGCGTTATGGGTTTCTGAGATTCAAAATTCAATGCTTTTCCATCATGGAACCTACTTTTCTACGTACTTACTTTTGAATAATATGTAGAAATTTTCTCTGAAATGCTCATATTTTTCCGTATTTCACCATTTTAATCTCTCTAGTGTTTTTGTTTTTATCTTCATGAACTCCGTGATCTCTATCCCTTGAAACGATTTTAGCTTTCAAATTACCCACTCGCGAAATAATGGCTTGATTTTATGTGGAGCAATTATTTATTTTAATTTTAATTTTCGTCGGCGTCGACAAGTGATTGTGTACTCATACTTGGAAGTCATATTATTTTATATTAGGACGTCATAAGTGTCGGCGATTTATTTTAACCTTCTTAATTTCGTCCTACGATTGGCACATGACCCATTAGGATACCTTTGAAATTTCATCTTGTTTTAAAGTCATGTTTGGTATGCCACATTTTGTCGCAACTTCGCCAGCCATAGCGATTTTTAAAGATGTTTCACATCAATAGTTTTTAATTCTTCAATTGTTATTTAGCGTGGAGTTACAATGGTAAACAGGGAAGTTAAAAGTGAACGAAAGTTCACGCATACAACTGATTCACTCTCAGTGACCAGCTTTTACGAAATAGATCATTCCCGTCCCAATATTGGAACTTGTAATATTCATTTAAGATGGCTGCAGCGTTACTCGGTGGTCATTGAGTGCATATTTTAATATTTTTCAAGTAAGTCAAAAAAGGTATTAGGCCCAAATTTCAATTACGTGGATTTGTTCATGCGTCGGAACTCAACTTTTCCCTTAATTAAAGCATGTTATGACTAGAGTTTCGGGCGCATAATTCGAAATTTAGACGATATGATATGGAAATATGTTGTTTTGGAACATTTGACCCGAGATGACACGTTGATATTCGTTATCTACAGTATTGTAATAGTAAGGAATGTATTATTTCACATATAGAAGAAAATATGTACATATGTAATCCAATAATTATGAAACATATGTCAGGTGTTATAAGGCTACGAGTTAAAATAGCATTGAATTGCGAAAAACCAAATCGGTATGATGCAATTTTTTCACACTTATCTTTAGATATCTATGCAAATTTACACGTAATTACACGTATGCAAATTTACACGCAAATTTTACACAAAAATCGCTCCAACCGCCTTAAGTGCTACAGTAAGGTGCCGTTATGGCTCTGCAAGGAGGGGGGCATTAATAAATGGGTCGTGATTCTTTGGATCCCTAACGCTTATTTCACTGCGAAAAAGCAGGTTCGTTGTAAATACTTGCAAATGAAGGTTGGCTCAAGAACTCAATTACTGTAGTGATGGCACTAAAGAAAATTTTACCCATCAAGGACAAATACATTCTGGTTACAATCTAAAAAAAACAGCCTGTATCAGAGTTTAGCGCAAGCCAAGAGGTAATTCGTAAATTATTAGCGAACATAATTATGCTCATCACTGACTGACTGACTCTATAACGCTGTAAGATGGAGACACAGTCATGAAAACGCATTCAACCCCTGTGAACTCTATTTATTTAAGGAAGCGGTAGACCGGTGGTAAAGTGGTGGTTTGTGGAGTGGAAGATATGGTGTTCGATGCCCTGGTGTGGTTTTTTTCTTTTTTAATAGTTTGTTTTCGCTTATCTTTTTAGACATTGCGCTTTCTTCATTGTAACTTCCATTAAACATATCTTCACGAAATTTCTTACTCTATAAGATGATACACTTATTAATTCCGGAGAGCAAAGCGAGTTGCATGGAGCCTCAGTCACTTAAATTTTAAAATGCCATTTATTTATCTAAGGGCGTTTTTGCTTGGAAAATTTGCGTACCACAAATAAGGAATTTTAATAATTTAGCCAACACAGCATGGAATTAATCTATGGGCACCTTAGGTGCCTTACAACTAAGTAGTATCACAATAGTAACCTAAGCTATTTTCTATGCAGCTCCGTGCTGCTTAGAGAACTGCTATTTCACCGAGAACGGAACAGTTATTATGAATTTTCTTTGGAATTAGTGATAACTGGACGGGGTTGGGGGGGTAGGGTTGAGGAAGTGTGGAGAGCACGAAGTTGAAGTCGTCAATAGCACTCTCTTTGGAAAATGTGTTAAAGGATCCACATTCTCACATACCATACGCGGACGGGAGTGGTAAACTTGGAGCACTCTTCATACGGCACCGTCATCGACAGTAACCGACTCTTTAAACGGAAGTCGCTTAAGTTTCCTCAATTACACATCTTATTCCACAGATTGAGTGGAATAATTTACGAGCATTCCCCAAAGGACACGCAAGTACGTATCAGGATTTCGATAAAAAATCTCCGTCTCCGCTTGGATTTGATTCCGGGGAGAACTGAACTCTAGCCAACATGCCTATTCGACAGCAAAAAGAAAGAAAGACGACGATTCCACCATACTGTGAAATGACCACGTGATCCTACAGCTGCTGCCCCCTTGCGGAAGACGACCCATTTAATCTTGACGGGGCTTTTAATAAGCCTGATTCCCGTCATGGTCCGCTGCTACAAATATTTCTCGGGAACGGATCCTTGCGCCCCGCACTCACTACCAGATGTTCTCTCATTTTGCTGGCCATTAAGTTTGCGTACAACGGTAGGTCTTCTCGTTGCATTTACCGAACGCATTCAGAAATATTACCAACACCCTTTGAGAAAATTTAGACTTATTATGTCTTATAATATCAGAAATAATTGAATTTATTGCTCCATCACATAAATAAAATCTAATGTACATTAATGACTCAATTACATTTTATTTCAAGTGATAAATATAGCTACAACAGAAAATATAGGCTAGGAAATTTACTGACCACGCTTTTCAGTAGAGTGGTTAGTGTACAATAGAAAGCTTTTATCATACAAAAACAAGGTCATTACAGAAAATTTAAGGTAAAAAATACAAGCGAGTTCAGTCTTCTTTACATAACTTTTTGCGATCCTGCAGCGCTTTTAAACATATTATTATAAATTTTACTAGTATCCACAGTAGTTCCATGAAAAAAGTTTACAAAAATGGCTTTATAAACATTATTATTACTAAAGTGTTATCTTGATTACATTAATTCATCTGAACCATTATTCTAAAATATTACGCCAAGAATTTACATCTCTTATTTGAACTAACCAATTTTTAATTGCATTATTAAACGGCTTAATTGAGCTATGCTTTTTGAATTCAATTGGTAATTTGTTAAAGAGTATCGGTCCTAAAATCAAAAAAGTTCTTAAATACGTATTCACCGTAGGATTCTATAAATGTAACTTATCTTTACTTCTTGTTCTTTAAAATAAATTTTAATTTGAATGTAGTAAGAAGGGTTTAGGGAATCTCAAAATATTTTAGACCTTTCAGGAGGCTTCCTTCATAGTTGAAGAGCGTTAATTTTAGGTCCTGCTACAATATTTATCCATATAATAAAACGTAATTACTAACCTTAACTTCAATAACCTAAATTTGCACATACATACGGTATAAAAATATCACTAAGTTGTAAATTTTGAAACTGCATACTGTATAATGGATGCTGGTAATGATTACATAAATAAATCCGCATACGCATGTTCACCGTCTGTATTTTAAGTTCTAACGTAGTATCACAGAATAAGTTCAAGGAGGCCAAAGGCGGTGATGGCTATATTGTTTTCACAAACCACCCTGCTTCAACTAGTCCCCGGCTGCCCTGTTCCCATTGATAGAGTGATACGAAAAAAAATGATTAAATCATTTTAAAAATTGACGGATCGGAATACTGTTCAACATGCTTTGAAAATTTAACTTTATCAAACATTAGGCATTCTAAGTTATAGAGCGCAAGATGAGTTCACCTGGATGTAGATAAAATTAAAAAAGAAAAGATTCCCTTTAAATTTAATTTTTTAGTCAAAAATATAAGGTAGCGGAAAAACATCGATAACAGTTACTCTGCACCCTATTCCGTAGCGTTAACTTTTGATATCACTGCTCTTGTGCTACGCAGGTACGTCACTCCTCAGGAATCCTCTTCACGTCTCAAGAGAGGTTCCTGCGCCACTGATTGGAGGCACCCCCTTAAATGGAACAAGCAAACGAAACGACCGACTATTTTCTGGGAAGATAAACACATCGATTACCTGGGAGTCCTCGTGCTTGCTTTACTCTTCCTACACAATTTCACCGAGCAAACTCTTCTCATCCAATTTCACGTCATGCACGCCCTACCCACTAAATCAAGCCACGTGTATCATGCATATACATTTTTTAGAACGTACCCACACAAACAAATATCGGTGGATGTTAATAATATGTGAAATGGTCTCCTCTGTGGAAAATAATCTTCTTTCGCTGATGATACTTCTTTGTGCTATACTTCTTTCAGTACGTCTGAACTTGTTATCCAAATGCAAAGTGATTTGAATAGGCTTAAATTCTGGTTTTATGCAGACAATTTATTACTTAGCACAAAATCCAAGTAAATGTTCCACCACTTGACAATAATATTTTTTATAAATGCATCCAGGGCTTGAATTCAATTGGAAGAACTGGTGAAGCCTGCATACAAAGTGAACCAGTTGATCATTTGAAGTACTAAGGCTTAATCATGGATAAAAATAGCAATTGGAAACCACACATTAGAAAAATAAAATCTGAATTAATAATTGCTCTTCGAAAATTTTACCTGCTAAAAAGCATTTGTCCTGTGTCAGTCATGCGATCTGTTTATTTTGCTCTTGTCAATTCTAGAATAGAATATGGCTTGAGTTGTTGGGGAGGCACGCACTACTCTAATATTCAACCAGTTCGCATTGTACAAAATAAAATGCTACGTTTCATTCTGGGAACTAGCACAAGAGAATCGCCCATTCCCTCTATATAAAAAATTAAAAGTATTGCCTCTTCGTCATCTCTATTTGTATAAAGTATTACGGTTCTTTTATAACCGAGGAGGTCTAAATTGTAAACCGTGTCCTTACGGTACTAGATTAAGAAGTGTTCACTATTGTACTATACCTAAACCCAATATTGAAGCCTACAAACATTTCTTTCGTTTCATTGCCCCTTCAATTCATAAAAAAATTCCAAATGAGATTTCATCAATTAGCAATAATACTACTTTCCTCAGAAAATTGAAAATTTGGTTGTTAGAGAAAAATGATGTGGAATATCTGTTAAAAACTATGGTGTAATTCTTGTATGGTATGTGAACTTATTTTATTTTATTGTGGGAATATTGCACTTTATTTTAAATTCAAATTCAAAACTGTCATAATGGAACACATTTACGTTATATTAAAGCCAGAATTTATTTTATAATTATTTTTGTGAATGATAGCTGCTGAACTACAGCCAATTTATTCAAGGAATGGCAACCCCAAAACAAGAAATTATTTCTTCTGGGGTGCCTAGTTTCACCCCTATTTTGATTGGTTCAAATTGTGTATATCTTTTGGGTGAAATAAACACTATTCTATTCTGTGTATTTTCTTAAGCACGGTGAGAGACCGAAGAGAGCATTTTGTTATTTTGTCGGAGGGCTTTCTATTGACGCTAGTAGGTATATTTCGTGCGATTGGCTACGTTAAAAACACATCGAGACACATTCCCTGTATTTTAGCACTCTGCCACGTTTCATTCTTTCTAATATTCCGTCACATCTGCTTCGTTCATGCACCGTCGAGATAGCCTTTTATTGGATTCTCAAAAATAAATACAATTCTTTGGTGCAATACATGAATCGGCAATTGAATACATCTACAAATATGTAGGAAGTATGTAACTCAATATTTTAAACTTTTCAGCGTATTTATGAGATTTATGGTACGCACGTTCTTTTGACAACTTGTGTCATTTCTGAAGTCAGTACATATTAAGTATCTTCCCTTGGACAACCTTGTGGTGGTGGAAGGGCTTGCGTGCTCCGATGACCCCTAGAGCTGCACCGGCGGGAGCAATGCTCCTGGTAGGGTCACCCATGCCAGATTGGTCGAAGGTTAGGAGACAGACGAATGGTAGATCGCGCAGCGTCTGTACCTCAGTGAGGCGGCTGCAAAAGGCGTCTTGACTCCAGTGGGGCGGACTCTGAAGTGATGGTGTCACGTAAAAAACACTATTGAGGAAGGCCACGGAATACTATCTCAATTAAAACAAAAACCTTGAAATTATGGACAGTTCTAAAATGATAATGAATCCTGGCAACTACGGGACTCGGCCCAGAGGGCCGGGCGTCGTGCCCGGCAGCGGTCGTCATCACACGAAATCCTTGCTCAGACGTAGTAGCAGCAGAGGAAAAGAAGATAAAGAAGAGGAACGAAACTATCAGAATAGGCACGTGGAATGTTAGGACTATGCCGAGGGTGGGGAAGCTAGAGAATATAAAGCAAGAAAAGGAGAGGGTGGGTGTAGACACCATGGATCTGGGTGAAGTAAGATGGAAGGATGACGGGGATTACTGGAGCGACGACTATAGAGTAATTTATGGAGGAGGGAATGAAAGTCAGCACGGGGTTGCATTCGTAGTGAATAGGAAACTAGGTAGAAAAGAAGTGTATGCAGAACAGGTGAGTGATAGGATAATAGTCGTGGAATTAAAGGCAGATCCAAGGAATTTAGTTATAATCCAGGTTTATATGCCTACCTCTAATCATAAAGAGGAAAAGGTAGATGGGGTATACTATAAGCTAGAGGAAATAATTGTTAGGATACCTGGGATTAGGCACTTGGTAGTAATGGGGCATTGGAACGCGGTGGTGGGTGAAGGAAGAGATGGGCGGGAGGTGTGCGATTACGGGCTAGGAAGGAGAAACGGCCGCGGGGAGAAAGCTGTTTTTGCGGCGAGAAAGCTGAAAGCGAGAGTTTTGCCGTAGAAATAACCTAGTTATTATAAATGCATGGTTCAAACATCATCCTCGACGTAGGTACACTTAGAAGAAGCCAAGAGACACAGATAGGTTCCAGATAGATTATATAATGGTTCGTCACAGATACAGGAGTAGTGTTAAAAACTCGCATACTTATCCAGGAGCTGATGCAGACACAGACCACAATTTATTAGTCATGAAATGTCGGGTAAAATTGAAAAAGATAAGAATGGGAAGGAGGGTACGAAAATGGAATACGGAGGCATTAACTGGGGCAATGAAGAAGTATCGAGAGAAGGTGGATGAGATAATGGGTGAGGAACATGGAGTTAGGCCAGTGGAAGATGAATGGGGAAGTTTGAAAAATGGAATTGTAGAAGCGGTGAAAGCAAAAGTGCAAATATATTTAGAAAACTGTGGATCTTGAAGGAGATGATAAGGGAGATGGAGGAGAGAAGGAAATGGAAGAGCGTAAACTCAGAGCGAGTTAAGAGAAAAGACAGACTATAGTTAAATAACAGGCTTAGAAGAGAAACAAAGAAAGCAAGAGAGATCTGGTGGAGAGAACAGATCGACTCGCTAAAGAAATACCAAAAAGGGGGAAGAGTAGATGCATTATATAGGAAAGTAAAGGATCTGACGGGAGATAATAAGGGAAGAGGAATTACAACGATAACACACAAGACGGGAAAGGTGATCGTAGAACCGAAAGAGATTCAGGAGAGGTGGAAGGAGTATGTTGAAGAGCTGTATGGTAAAGAAATAAGGTCCAATCGGTTAGATATAGAAAGGGAAGCAAGACGATATCGACAGAGATGGCATCGGACCATGTATCCTAGATAGCTTAATCGAAAGAGCTCTACGAGACATGAAAAGGAATAAGGCGGTGGGAATAGATGACATACCTGCAGAGTTTTATGTAGAGCATGGGGAAGAACAGAAGAGGAAAACTATTTGCGCTTATTCGTAGGATTTATGAGGATGGAGTGTGGCCGGAAGATTTCGCGAAGACTGTACTAATTCCTAGACCAAAGAAAAGCAAGGCAAAAACGTGCAAGGACTATAGGACAATAAGCTTAATATGCCACGCGGCCAAAATAGTTCTGAGAATTATAAACAGAAGGCTAGAGAAGAAGGCAAATGAATACCTGGGTGACGACCAGTTCGGGTTTAGGAGAGGGACGGGAACGCGAGACGCTGCTATAGCGGTGATGAGGACGCTAATAGAAAGAAACCTAGAGTATGGGCAGGATGTTTTTGCATGATCGTAGATTTCGAGAAGGCGTTTGATCGGGTGGAATGGACGAAATTAATGGGAGTGTTGAAGAAATTAGGGGTCGATTGGAGGGACAGGCGTCTGATTCGGAATTTGTTTATGAACCTGACGGCGGAGGTTAGGGTAGCCAATGGAAAATCGGGATGGGCCACGATAGGACGGGGAGTGCGGCAGGGGTGCCCCCTATCGCCGTTTTTTAAACGTGTATTCAGAAGGAATGGTAATGGAGGCATGGGGGGAGGAGAAGGTAGGAATAACGATAGGAGAGCAGCTGATATAAAAAAGTGAGATTTGCAGATGATCAAGCATTGGTTAGTCAGTCTGCCAAGGGTTTACAGTCAATGGTGAATGCGTTAGAGGTGCAGTGTGAAAAGTATGGGATGAAGATGAACCACAAGAAAACGAAAGTAATGATATTTTCTATAAGTAAGAAGGTGGAGCTGAATATAAGGGTAGGAGGGCAAAAGGTAGAACAGGTCGAGCAGTTTACGTATCCGGGTAGTATTTTGAAGGAGAATGGGTTTAGTGGTAAGGACATCAGATGCAGAATTTCGCTCGCTAAAGAAGTATTTTGGAAGAGAAGGGAATTTATGAGGAGGGGTCTGAGAAGAGACGTAAAGAAGAGGCTGGTGAAAACTTTAGTATGGAGCGTGGCGCTATATGGGTCGGAAACTTGGTCATTGCGAATGGAGGATTTGCGTAGACTTGAGGCGTTTGAGATGTGGGTTTGTAAAAGGATGGAAAAGGTGAGCTGGATGGCGAGAAAGACGAACGAGGAGGTATTGGATATGGTCGGAGAGGAGATGAAGCTTGTGGCAGAGGTTCGGAGAAGGCAGAAGAGATGGATGGAGGAGGTTTTGAGAGGAGAGGGCATGTTGAAAAGAGTGATCGAGGGGAGAAAACTGGGGAAGCGTGGAAGAGGAAGGAAGAGGATAGGAATTCTGGACGAAATAAGAGGAGGTAGAAGATATGAAGAATTGAAGAGGGATCTAATAGCGGGTCATCCTTAGGAGGGAAAGCGAGACAATGTCTATGAAGTTAGGATGCAGAATAGGGATTGTCCAAGAACATGCCAGTCAGCTGGTAGAATACTTTAATGAACATATTAAGTACCTATACATACAAGGGGAGACTTAAAAGTAAGGTCTCCAATTTTTTTTTGTCATAGAAAATGACATTTATTTACATTATTGGATACATCGTTGGAAAGGTCATGGCTTCATCTATTTTTCGATGTAGTCACCTTGGCGCTCGATGATTTTCCTCATCAGCATGATGAACTTTTGAACACCGTCGTCCTACCAGCTTCCGTCCGCGTTGCGAAGGCGTTGACCTCCTCTTGCATCTCGTCGTCCGACGCGATCTTCATCCCTCCTAGGTGTTTCTTCAGGGTGAGGATTATTGTTGGTGGATTTCATGCCCCGGGGAACCACTATCAATAAGGAAAGATACTGCCACACACTACAAAAGCTTCGGCGCGCCATCAAGAATAAACGTTCAGGAATGCTGACGAAGGGGGTCTCATTTCATCACGACAACGCTCGACCGCATACGGCTAATCAGATGCAGGAACTGATCTCGAAGTTTGGGTGGAAAGTGATCGGGCATCCTCCGTACAGCCTCGACGTCGCACCCAGTGATTTCCACATGTTCCTCACCCTGAAGAAACACCTAGGAGGGATGAAGATCGCGACGGACGACGAGGTGCAAGAGGAGGTCAACGTCTTCGCAACGCGGACGGAAGCTGGTATGACGACGGTGTTCAAAAGTTCATCATGCGGATAAGGAAAATCATCGAGCGCCACGGTGACTACATCGAAAAATAGCTGAAGCCAACTGATTTTTCCAACGATGTATCCAAAAATGTAAATAAATGTCATTTTCTAAGACAAAAAAAATTGGAGACCTTACTTTTAAGTCTGCCCTCGTATATCAATGTACAAGGTATCACGTATAACTGGTGTCTCCATGTTTTTCGGGCAAAGCTGCGTCGGTGTATCTTTATGATGACGTTTCGTAGCCAATGCAGGCCACATCTTCAGATCATTCGGACTTGATCTGAAGATGTGGCCTGCATTGGCTACGAAACGTCATCATAAAGATACACCGACACAGCTTTGCCCGAAAAACATGGAGACACCAGCACAACAGCGCTGCGAAAGCCTCAAACAGAAATATCACGTATAACCATTATTTTCATTTTGGCATTGTGTTTAAATAAAAACTTTCACATTCAAGTCAAAGGTGACATCCTGGTGTTATAAATATCCATCCTTTGTAAGCAAATACGCTCATTAGCAGGATCAGAATTAGCAATAGATAGTATAAATGTATCTAATGTTCCATCAAAATACCATTCCTTAGCTCATTATGGCAGGAAGTGTGGGCGTTATCCGATTATTTATACTTGCGAGTCTACCTGGTGCAGTCTCTACCCGCATGTATGAATTCTTCTTCTATCGTGCGCACTTCGTGCAGAGGCGAATTACCCTCACGAGGGAGCAGGAGTGGTGGAATATTCTTTTATTAAAGATAAGACTTTGATATATGCCCACTCGTGATGTCCTGGCCAGTTTCTGATAGGCGGCCGGTCGGTTAGCTCTCCTTATCAAAATTGCGGTAGGTCATGAAATGCTTTCAGCGACAATGTCGTTCTTGGGGAGTGTCACGCTCTTTCAAGCTTTCATGAAAGCGCAGCTGTTGGCGACGTGAGGCTTGCGGGTAAGAATGCCTAAAGGTTCTGGGAACTTAACGTGACTCTTTTTCTACTAGAAATAGATGGAGATTATTGGTTATTATCTGCCCTACTTTTAAGTCGGTAACCTCTGGAGAACTCGGGTTAAAGAAGGTCGATGTGCCATTTTTAGGATCTCTGCTTATAAATTTCAAAGGAATAATCGAATAAAATACCCCTGTTTGAAGCATTTTTAAAGGCAGGAACTTTATTTATTTCGTTTTCATATTAATGTTCCTACAGTTATAAAGTATATTTGGCTAAACACTTGAAGACTGTCGTGATGGTATGTGGTCTGAGTGGTGTGCAAAGTTTTGGCCTAATTCTTTAGATTATAAATAAGTCTGTGGGCTTTTTTCATTGATGTCCGCACTTGTGATCGTAGGCATCATTTTAATTTTTGGCCGATACCTTACTGACCTGAAATATTTGTTGGTCATTAAATTTGTGGACATGTAGTGTTTATTTACATTCTAGATCAAAGCAGAAGAGCCTTGATAAGTTTGTCACTCCTTTTTTTCTCTATAATTATTATTTATCCTACTAATTTACATTTCGACAATGATTAAGATGGGATTAACATTTCCCGGGACGGAGTGGACAGGGAATATGTGGGGTGTCGGTTCTGCTCTGGGAACATTCAATGTGAATGTTCGGGCGTCAAGAAGTGAACCTACCAGGAAGTCAAAGGACTCGTGGAGGTGTATAAGTTGCAGCCAAAAGAAGATATCCGAAACAGGTGAAGAGAAATCGGATATTAGTTCCAAAAATTGGGGGTAAATAAATCATATTTTGGTGACAAATATTACGATCTTTACCAGCTATGCTATTGTTTCTGGGATGACATGATAAAAGTAGATAGCTATATGACATAATTTAGGGACTGATTAACGGTTTCAAAGTGTAAGACATCAAAATAGAGCATTTATAAAAAAAATGTGCCAGAGAAAAACGAGCTGATAAATGATTTTGTAATAGTTGGGCAGGAAGTGGACGCTGATAATGAGGAAGAATGGAAGCAAGTGATGAACTTGAGCAATAGGATAAAAATAGACAAATACAATGTTAGTGATATTTCTGACTCATGTTGTTAAGTAAAAAAAAGATAATACGAAACCAAAATAAATGGTACGTTTCCGCATCGAAAATGTGAAGAAATGATGAATTAAAATCTAATCAATTCTATTTGATGAATTTAAAACTAAATATATCTATTAATGTTAAAGTACATTGTCACGGGTAACTATGTGAAATTTCTCCATTATGGAAAGGAACAAACTTGGCGAATTTGACTGTAAGTTTTTTTATTCAAAGTTCCACAGACCTGAAGATGACATAAACTGTTGAAACCCGGGTCGCGAATAAAAGTAAACTTGCAGTGAAATTCGCAAAGTTTGTTCCTTTCCAACAATATAAGTGTTCATGAACGATGACTAACGTGGTTCTACCACGAGTTATCCAAAATCCAGTGACCCTCCAATCTATTTGGGCTAGAATGTAATAATCTATTTGGGCTAGAATGGAATTATTAGAAATATTTTTGCTAAAAGGGACCAACGTTGAAATGCATATTGGATTATTAATGGAAATACAAGGGTTATATCCTTTCGCACCAGATGTATTGTGATGACACCTGAGTTTAGAACATCACATTAAAAGAAAGATCAGCTAACGCCTGAATTGCCTGTTACATTTTTCTACGCTTAAGGTTCGTTGAAGGATAATTAATGAATATGGATTTTATTGTATTATTTTTCTAAATATATAAGAGTGATTTTGAGTAAACGTTTCAATTTATAGATTATTTCTGAGTTAACTTTATCATTATTGCACTTGTTGGTTGCACATTGCACTGGTGAAGGGTAAAAGTATTTAGGTATTGGATTCCAGAGCTTATAAATACATGAAATAATTTTTAACCATCGCCACGCATCGTTTAGTTTTTTATGTTCTTGATCCAATTAGCGGGAACATTAAAAACTTTGGGTCGATAATTCGCTTCGTGTTTAAATATTTTCAGGCTGTCCACTACATTGGTTACCCCCTTGTTTCCACACCCTTGAGGGATGTTACAAGTATTTTTTGCCTCCCTTTCAATGCTCCCCATTCACCCCTAGCATGGAAAAAATTAAGGAATGCTCGGAAGGAGATATCAACTTTGAGGAAAAAATAATAAAAAGGAAATAAAATTAGTCCCCGTCCTTTTTCCTCATTATTCAGCTCAATTTGCGAGAGGAGAAATTTCCTGCGCTCCAGGGAGAAGAACGTGGCCGGTGGGGTTGGGGTGGGAGGTGTTGGGGGGGGGGGGGAAGTAAGGGGTGGGGTGAGCGTAGGGGGTGAGGGGGGGGGGCAGGATGTGGTGGGGGGGATGAGTAGAATGAAGAGGGGGAAGAGGGATGTGAGAAACAGGGAATTCTAGGGACAAAGTTCATTTCTTCTTGCACTCCTTTAGATTTTCTTCTTTTTACGCGGGGAAGATGATGAGGATTCCCCGAAGTTTGTCTCGGATTTTCCTTCCTCCCCCAATTCCTCCGGCGAAAAGAGATATGCTGGGCCGAAGTGGAGATGGAGGGTGTGCTGAAGACACAAGGGTGAGGGAAGGGGATCGGTTGACGGAGAATATCATGGAAAGGGAAGGATGCTGTCGGAGGCTAGTTCGAGGAGAAGGCCGATGGGACATGTATTTAATGTATTTTTAAAAGGGATCCACCGAGAAATTCGAGGATGATGAGTTTGAGAATGAGTGAGTTGGTTTGAAAGGGACGCCAGCCGAAGAGAGGAGGTAAATGTGTTTTTTATGTGCTTGTGAATATATATTTGCATGTATTTGTATTTATTGAATACATAGCATACATAATATATATTTGCTGTTTAAATGGAAAGTTTCTGACTGAATCTTAAACTATCATGTCGGCGCCGCGTCGTCTTCTTTTAATGTGGACCTTTTTTCCTGTTTTTTTTTTATATTTTTGAGAAGCTTTTCTCGGAACACGCCTAAGTTTTTTTAAATCCGAAAATGGAGTCAATCTACAGGAATTTAGGAAACAGAACCCATGATGTGGGATGAATCCCTCATGGATTTTAAACTATATTTTTCGTCAGGTCTCTACCTGGCTTTTTGTTGCCTGGTTAAATATTATCTCCTTTGTGGATTCACTTGCGTAGCCATAATCCTCACGTCAGTTAATCTACAGTCTCTTGTACTTCACAAACCCAAACTAGCAGCAAAAGTCTCATTAACGTGAAGAATACGCTTAAGGCTTCAAGTAAACTTTTTTTCGAAAGAATTTCGAAAACATAAGAGGTATCTTAGATTTTAAGCTTTCCGACATATCTAAGCCCGATGCTTACTGTGTGCAGTGCCCTTTGAGAACTCTGGAAAATAGTGAGACAGAATTGTGGAAAATGTAAAAGATTTGGATTTAAAAGATTGGGTCCGAAAATGTTTTGGACACGGCGGAGGGTTATTCGTGACTACGCGTGCATTAGCGGGCGTCGCGTTGTCGTGGTGCTTGAGTGGTCGCATGCAGCGCACGCTACTGACCGCCGATTTTCCCACTGTTCCGAAGCCGTCTCAAACGTTCTACCACGGAAATAGTAGTACAGCTCGGTGACTAATTAGCGTAGTACAGCTCGGTGACTAATTAGACGCCCTTTAAGAGGAGTTACTTTATTTTGAATCCCCTTTAGGCTTTTTGTCAAGGATGATGTGTCATCTGAAAATTTACTTGAAGTTGCATCACTTACTTTTTATTTTCACCTACAAATATTTTACAAACTCAGCGTTATGACGTTAGTAGACAGACATAGACGAGGTCTTTTCTTTCGTCCGCATCAAATATAAGGCGCTAGCATATCGAAATCACGTGGTGCACTGCGCGAAGATTTCCGCGAGCACTCACACCATAAATGGCCGCTAATCACTGCACGTCCTAGATCGCGCCTTACACGTGTGCGGCGCTAACTGAAGAACTCTCATCTACATCTACAAAATACCCTGCAAGCCACCTCAAGGGTGTGTGGCAGGGGGTGAGTAGTCACCAACATGCATTTCACTATGCCCTGAAGTTAGTGCAACTACGGCTAATTATGCATAAGCATAAATCGCTAACTACTCAATGCATTTTTGCGTACTCTTTCAAATGAGAACCCTTATTTCATTTGTGTGATTAGTCGCCAAGCCGTAGCATCTGAATGGATTTCCTATCCTACACACGGTGCCTTGCCATTTCCGTCCAGGTACTCCATTTTTAACGTGCTTTTAAAGAGACATTCACGTCAAAACTTTTAACCACTTTACAAAAGGCACTCTTGGAATTAATATTTACGTTTTGGCGGTCATGCTGCCTTCGACAGTTGTAGAAGATGGCAAATTGTCCATCAAAAATAAAACGTAATCCCGTAAGTGCCCTTTGATTCGAGTATCTATGTTTAAAGTCACCCATACATATTTATACATAAACACGCCCACGTGTGCACATCCAGGAATTCAGGGAAGATGGAGAGATAGATAGGGGATGTGAAGTGCACCCTTAAATGTGCAAGGAGGGCGCGGAATGCAAATGAGGTGTCGGTGTGGGAGTGACGAGGCGTGGGAGGATGGTTGCGCGGAGATGGACGAATGGCGAGGCCGACAGCGCGGCCGCGTTAGCGCTTTTTCGCGCTTGAGTAAGTCCTCTTTTTATCCGTATATGGCTATCTTTTTTTGCCTTGAGCGTGCATGGTACTATTTCTGGGCCCCTCTTTGCTTTCAGCGGGGAATCTGACGTCTTTCTTGATTTTTCTCGGGCAGTACTTTAAAATGAGGTGTTTTCATTGCGTACTCCACGTTGAAAAATGAACCTTGGAAGTAAAACTACTGTGGCCTATGTAACTAAAACGTCCAAACCAAGGATAGTGAAGCAAAATGAGAGAAACGTTTTCATTAACTTAATGGCTCTACCATCAATACTATATGCATTTCATTTCAGTATTTATGCATATTTTGGGAGTTAATTTGGCACAGTATGAGAAAAAATGATACCAACACCTCTCTTGTGTATGAAATATTTTTAAAATTCCGAAATGGTAACTCTGCTGCTATTTAAAAAAATGGTATTACTGAGAATGATACTAAATCGTTGAATTTGTTTAAGGAGATATTCCTTTGTAACTTATGTATCGCTTGTTCTACTTTTTTGAGCCATATGAGCCTAAACCTTCGTTTCGCTTCATTCGATATATGAGAATTTTCGATTTTATAGTATTTAGAATTTAACTAATTTAGAATTTTAGAAAAGAAAAAAATTTATCTGAGAATCATTAATGCAGGCAGATTCATTATTTAGCAGAAAGGAGCCTTGTATTTGACGATTTTCCATGCTTCACGCTTTTTTCCTCGAATAGAATATTTTTTATTGGGAAATGTGGCGTGTTTGGCAGCTCTATTGCTATAATTTTTACTTCGTCGGCAGACCAGAGAAGAGACATTAATTTAACAGGCACTGGTAGAGTCATGCTATAATTTGAGAATAGTTAAATAATAATTATTTCCAACGTGGCCATGATTTATAAAAATATTTTGAGTGAAATTAAAAGATAATATTTTACCAGATTAATGTTTACAGTACATAAAAGAGGTATATGATATAGGTTTTTAAAGTGGTTATGGCAGGTAGAACTGGTATTTATGGCACGAAAATCGTCAGATACAAATAGTTTTTATTGTTCACTATGCACCCTTACCTCAAAGTTTAATACTTAATTCTCCATTCGTTGGAGCAATGGCCATGGCATGGTGAGCTCAATGGCTTTCAACCTTTTGAATCGTAATGTGTTTGATTCATCGAAACATATACCTGAAATATGGCGGTAGTGAGTTTCAAATTGGTGTGTAGAATACACATTATAATGATTGGAAAATAATTCACGCTAAGGGAATTAGTTGTTGATTTGCTTTTATTTTAGTCACAGTTGTAGAAACAATGATTGAGGAGCTATGATCATGACGTGGAGTGCTTTTCGGTTTTCAACCTTGGTAAACTGAATTGGTTGGAATAATGGAAACTAATGGCTGGAGGATAACGGTAGTTAACAATAGATATTCATTTAAATGCTCGGAAAATAATCCACCATCAAGGAAATCAATAGTAAATTCACCTGCATTTTAATCCCAGTGGTAAAAAAAACTCCACTCCACGACAACTGCTGAAGCATAGTGTCATTTTCTTGGTGAACAAAGGTTATTTACACATTTTTAATGAAAGTGTGCGGTGATTTGCGTGGCAAACTATTAATGAATATTTTTTATGTTTTGAAGTGGAAGAAATGAGTATGGAGGCAGAGTATGATATGAAATGATTATTGGGGATAGAGAGTTCCTGACTGTCATTACCGTCCTGGAGTTTCAGATAATAATGCATCAGATGGAACATATAAACCCCGATGAAAGAGTGGGAAATTGAAAAGGCTCCAGGGAATTAAATTTGAACAAAGCTTTTGTGATTTTTTACGTGAAAGTGGGCCAATGTGAATATTATTCTTAGCAATAATTATTCTTTTCTGGCCGTTTGTTGTCAATAAACCCATCAGAGCCGAAATGGCAGCGATAAGCCGTTTCATCTGCCGTAGCTGGCATTTTACATAGCCTATAATTCTACCGTAACTTGACTGGATAAAAATGAACAAATTCATCCTAATCACGTCCATTGCTAAAATTCCACAAATAATATAGTACGCCGTTACGCGCAGTGGTACAAAATGTATAATTAAAGAGTGGAAATTCTCAATGAAAATATCAATTGATTTTAGTGTTATAAAATCAACCAAAGTTTCGTTGACACAATGGCCTCGGCCGTTTATTTTGCATTTCATAGTTTTGTCAAAACAGTTATTTCATCTCGGAGTAAAAAGGGAAATGAAATCGAGGTGAAAAGGCGAAGGTTAAATTAATAGTAAGAGTAAGATGGGTTTTCTTTAGCTGGTTATGAAAGGACCGTAAAACTGCGCCGGAGGATTTATCACACTGGCTGAAATCATGCCACATTGGAGAAGCCTTGCGAGAAAAAATGTCTACATCCGATTATCCTGCGAGTGAGGCTCAACTTAAAAAAACAAAAGCATGTTGCAACGAACAATTACCAAGATGATTGTAACCATGGCAAATAGACGCTTGGAGAGTCAATAACTCTGAATCTAAATTGGCCCACAAAAGCTATCCTATACGAAAATGGAAATGGATTTTTCTTCAATGCTAACGCATTTTTAATGTGACAAAACCAGATGGCTGGGAGTGATCGTTACCGAAATTCATTGCATGGTTAAGTTCCCTTAAACTGCGGAATGAGATTGCAAGATTTCTACTCGACATGGTGACATCGCTCGCATCGTGACTCGCTAATGGTGACATAAGTTGCGGAAGTGCATTTTTAAAAAAGCTACTGCGATTGAACAGAAAATTAAACTCGGATGTTCGAGGGAATTTGGACTCGGTTGCCGAGGATACGAAGGTTACGCGGTTGCACTAAGAAAGAAACATATGGCACGAGTCTCCGATTGACACGAAGGGCATTATGTTATCCCTACACTACTCTGGTAGGGCCCACAAATGGAGCAAAGTCAGAGAGTTGCTTTGTCGCACGGATAAATGTTTTTTCGTTTAATACGCTATCATCGCCCCCAACAAAAATAAATGATGAAAATAATCCGTAATGAACAAATTGACATTTCGTCCCTTCCCTCTTCCAATTCCTTCTCCTAATTCTCGCCCTTTTTCATGGCTAGTGTCCTATCACCCCCTGCCCCATCTCCTTGCGGCTGCTCGCTGGGTGATATGTAGGTGTAGGAGCCTAGGAGCGATACAGACTTTCGGAGTTGGGTTAAAGGTGCTCGTTAGACAAATCTTGCTCTTGTGGTGACTTGGAGGATTGTGCGTTCATGTAGAATAGGAACTGTAGCATTTAATGGAAACCACTTTTATGACTTCTTATCGCTTGTCTTTGTAGTTGTAATGACAATGAAAATTTGAGTGAAAAAAGCTATTAATTTTTGCTTTTCGTTGTCAACGATGGTCCATTTTAATATTTATCCGATGATCTTTGTAAAATCCACCTCTTAAATGTTTATTTTCATTTTACTTAGGCAGGAACGTGGCGTTAGATATCTTTTGGTGATATATGACATATTTTGAGCTTACTTATTTTTCACACCGAAGTTGTGTTCTTAAGAGATCAAATAACCAATCTCATTTAATTTCACTTTGAAAGCAGCGGGTGCATAAGTTAACTGCAGCGGATTTCGAGCAGTTTAATTCCATCCTCCCATAGCCTTACAGAACCCCTTCCATCGCGAATCCACAGGTATTTCATCTCCCGCAGCCTTTTTTTGCGTGCCCTTAACAGGAGCGTTATGTGTTTGCGATTGGTTGAACTCTGGGACTCATTGGCATTATCTCAATGGAATACTCTCTCATACCAGCCGGAGTGGCTTCTTCATTCTCGAAGGCCTTCTGCTGAATTTGTGACTTGCGTATTGCGCATTTACCGGAATGAATAGTTCGTCGTTATTATTGGCGTCCAACTTCGAACGCTTTGTTTGTCCATTAAAATTTTTATGCATGTGAGCAGTGAGTTGTTTGTTTCTCCAAGTTGGCCGAAAAGCATAACTGCTATTTCCCAGTGTTTATGCAGGCAAACAATGTTATGCGGTGTGACTTGCACGAGTGCTGTTAAAGAGAGTCTGCTTGTATCTTTAAGGAATATATTTCGTCTGTAAGTCAGTAGAATCTGTCGATTTGTGAGATAAAGCAACTACATTTATATATTAAATTTGTGTTAACCAATGCAGAGACTTATTTATAATCCAAAAATGTGTAATCCTTATATCTCTAAATGCTTATTCATCTCCAAATAGTAGGATATGTAAATGGTTTAAAACCCAATTGGGTACCATTCTGCATACACTTTTTTCTTTTCAAAGAGCGTAAAAATAAACATAAAACGGAAATTATATGTATCAAAACTGACTCAGGTGTCTGATAGTCTCCACTGGGAGACTGTATTGCATCTGTCATTTCTGGCACCATCCAGCTCTAAAGCTGATTTCAGTTGGATTAAAAATACCCTTCTTACTAGAGTTATTACCGTAAAAACTATTCGGTTATATGTTATTACTTGGTCTCATTTTTAGTTATATTCTAATGATAAATTGATCGTAATGTATTATTTATTTGCTGACTCTTTTCAATTATTCTTATTACCGATCTTAACTTTCAATACCTCTATCAACAACATCTCATTCTTGCATCTCTATGGATCACACTCTGGTTACTACAACAGGTTTAGTTCCCGATAAACGATTCCATTCATGAAATGGTACCATCCTATCTTTTAATGTAGAAATAGCTCTCTTGTTATGAATGAAAATGTAATCAGCTAAGAGCTATATGACGTAAAAACTGTACATGCTATGAATTGTACAAGTTTTTGTTAAATGATTTACAAAATGTAATGGTTAAAATTATAGAGTTAAAATCTAAGGTTACTTTTGTATTTAAATAGCTTTATTATAGTTTTAAACCGTCACCTCACTGTAAAACATTTAAATTTTTTCACTGTTTAAAGATATTCTTTCTCCTATGTGCTGTACTTTCGTTCTTATGAGGCACCGCTCCAGAGCATTCCTTCGCCGGATAATTAATTATCTCCAAAAACTCATTTTTTGGGGGAAACGTCGTCGATCATTTGAGAATCGACCATTTAAAAGAGGTACGACTTCGTTTAAGACTTCGGAAGGTTGAATTGGTTTAATGTCACGCGCTGCGGAAGATATTTTAGATGTTGCAGGGTCAGAGCAGCTAGAGAAGACCTGAGCGTCTGTAGTTTCTCATTGATGTTTCATTCTCGCGCGAAGCACTGCAGCCCAGTTTAGTTGTGGGATTTTTGCTTGTCATCCCGTGAAATGGGTTAAGGGAAGTTCATCTATAGTGTGTGACTTACTGCCGGAATATTACTTATGGGCATTTTTTTTTCCGAATTAGTAAAGTTCAGAAAAACGATACGCTTGTTAATTCGTCTCTAAGATTATTTAGTAATTCAGTAGAGGTGTATTTCGGGTCTCCCGCTTGAATAAAAGCCTAAAATTAACTGCAGGAAAACAGTAGTCACCATAAAACACATTTCTCGGGGGTTTTTACGGAAAACACCTCAGCCCCTGTAGTTAGCTAACAAGTGTGCGATAGATTTTCAGAAAAATCATGGCGAATACCTGGTTTAAATTTGGACCATATTCAGGCTAAAACGAATGGAGTGAACGTAAATATTTTCCCGCAGCTACGTTCTGAATCAGAAACGAGAGGAACAGAAAAGTTGAAGAGAAGAGCATAATTTGGATATAGAAGACAAGGTCTAGATGTATCAAGGTTGAAGGGCCAGGCTTTGAGAGACAGTACATTTGAGGGAATATAACAGAAAGAAAGAAGGGAAAGCTCTTTGAGAAAGTCCAAGGGACTAATACCCAGGACAATTAAAACCGGCCATGAAACGAAAGAGCTTCAAGGACATGTATGAGTTAGCATGAGACAGGGTAGAACGGAGGTCTATCGTGTAATAACCCTAGTATTGAATGACTAATGATGATGACGTTCCGGTTGTTGAAAATTTGGCCGAAGTTAGCCATCACCTATTTGGACGAGATTATTTTATAATTGTACCATGCTGAAATGGTACATATTACACTCGAGTGTGTTCTTCATTTTGGGTTTGATCGAAGAAATATTTAAAATCGCAAAGCATAGTAAATACACATGGGGAAGAAAGTCGGGGAATTTTGAGGATACCGGGACTAGCCACGGTATTACTTTTATGGAGTCCCCCGTATGTCCACGAAAGTGCGGATTTCCCCAGTTTAAAAATATTCACCTTGGCTGGGAATGTAACCAGGATCTGTCGATATCGCTCCGTGTACTTTAGCAAGTTAAACTGCTGAGGCATTCTTCTCCCCGGTGGAATTCTTTTGAGGGCATTGAAGAAGTTTAAAGGAATATTATGACTTATGATGGTATGGAATATTTGAAAACTTGTTTTTCTTTGGAAAGAAAGAGTGGTGAAATATCTAAAAAAAATACATTGATCACTTTTCTAAACACGTGTCATAATTGTTTGCAAGCAAGAAATAATCAATTTACGACAATTGTATTAAGTGGCCCTTGTGAAATTCTACTTGTATAATTGAGACCAGTGTTTAAAATAACAGCCTCTCAAGGTTTACAGAATGATATCTTTATTGAGATTTCCAATTTTTTCAATATTTCCTGCTCATTGGGTTAGATTCACAATGTTGCTGTACCCTCGGCTAAACAAATATGCCTCTTGAAGTATTTTTGCCGATGAATGAGAATTTAATCGTAAGTTACCCTTAATAACCTAGAAAAAAAGCCTTGTCCTGCGATTTATTTCATTCGCATTCACTATGAATTTCGGATACGAAAGCTATTTTAGTAGTTTACGCATGCATAATTTTTCGTAAGTGTAAGTATTTAATGTTGTACAATTTTGGCCGTGACATTGCTTTGAGAATACTCCAACGATGGATTAAATTTGAAATTCGTAAGATTAAGCGCTGCGTGAAACGGGTTTTGGAATGCCTTTCTCCACCGCAGGAATTTTGCAATCAAATCGCCATCTCCATTCCATCCTTCTGGGCCCCGCAAATAGCTAAGGCCTGTCCCAGAATGAATCAAATTCCCCGGGTTAACTAGTTAATTACGCAATAAAAGTAAAGATTACTAGAAGCCATTTAGGTCTAGCCATGCGTAGTAATACTGTAGTTGTCAGCCCCGGTGGTGGTAGGGGAAAGCCCTTACCTGCTAACCCAGGGTCGCGGATTTGTGTCCCGCCTGGGTGGATTTTTCACCTCCCAGGACATGGTTGAATGTGTGACGTAAAATAGTTATATGTAAGAGAGGCCTCTGAATGCCTAATATTGCTTAATAAAGACGCCATAGTTATAATTATTATTAATATTAATCTGGCGTAAGGACCTAATTACTGAAGAACCAAAAACGATTTTCCGCGAGTCTAAAACAATAGAAGACTTGCTTATATATTTATCGTATAGATTCTACGCGTCATAATAAAGGAGCATAAAAAATATGAAGTGTACGTGAGAGTTTCCTTAACAGTTATGTATAAATATCTAAGTTAACAATATTTTATTTTACGACGTCAGTTGCCATCAGAAAATCGGAGAATTTCCCATCATATGCCCTTGTCTTCTACTATGTACCGGATAGTCTGTCTTTCTGCCCTCCAGTCACATTTCGGGGGTGTCAATTTTTGCAACCACCAAATTTAGCCCGGTTGCCCCTGCCCGGTCGCAGAAGGGCCAGACTGAGTCGTATCTCTCCCCCTTCCCTCTGTCCCCTCTGGGAACAACAGCACAGACGACGAAGGCATTCCTACCGTAGTCGCCGCTGAAGACTGTTGCAAAAACGAAATTTCGCAATTTGTGTGTCTTTATCGTTTTTGTGTAAATTGTGCGCGTCTCCATCATTGAATTTTATGTATGTATATGTGTGTGAAAAATACGAGGTCCAGCAGAGTAAGATAGTCACGAAGCCTCACGAAGCCTTATTGCCTCACGAAGCCGGCATAGTTGGGAAAGTTACCAAAAAAAAATTAACTGATTAAAGTTAAATCTCTGTAAAAAGTAACTAGTTAACGTTAAAAGTTACTTTTCTGAAAAAGTAAATGATCAAAGTTAAAGTTAAAAAAGTAGCTTTTACGTTAAAAGTTACTTTTTCAGTTACTTTTGAAAAACTCTTAAAAAGTAACTTTTCAAAGCTATTTTTCGCGATTGGGATAAAATAAATTCAAATCTTCAAATTCCAGAAAAATGTATTCAACTTTTACTTAAATGTCATTGAACTTTAGTAACATTCTCATTTCAAAATTTGTATCGTACGTCCGTGCCGGCCGACAAATGTTTGCGGTCACTCTACTCAACCACGTTGATGACGGGATGTCGCCGAGTAAGTAATGCGTAAACTGGCACATTTTACTGACACGTTACTTTGAATGAACCCGTCCCCCTCGTTACCCGTCATAGGTTTTTTGGTAACCCCCATTCTCGCGTTCAACTATGTAGTATTGATGACACGACGTCGCCGAACAAGGCATTCTTGCCCTCGCGGATATGGTCTTCGAGTGGTCTTTCTTTCGTCGTTTCTAAACTTTGGGGGTCACTCCACTCAACCCCGCTTTTGTTTGGATACATTTCACCCTATTCATTACATTCTTGAACAAATACCCAGCTATATTGCATTCTTAGATACAGTTTTATTTTCACCTTTGTCTGTTGGGCAAGCTTGCGCCCAAGTTTGAAGAGGGCAACATTCGCCAAAAAAAACGAAAAAATTAACTGAAGTTAGTTTTGTATCAGTTGATGTTTAATTTTAACTGTTAAAAGTAATAAGTTAACTCTTCTAAAAAGTAGCTGTTTAGTTAAATAGTTACCTACATTTTTAACGATTAATTTTAATCGTTCATTCTTTAAATCATTAATCCCAACTATGGAAGGGCCGGCGAAAGCTCGCTCTTTATTAAAATACACTCAGTGTTACCGAAAGCAAGGACGAGAAATCATGCAACACACTGAATGACAAATTACAAACAAATTCTTCGCGGTTGCTCAGAAGCAGGTGGTGATTCAGTGATGCATGGGAGGCCCTGGCTGGGCGGATGGCATTTATCCATGCAGTATTCTTTCCACGAGTCTAGAAGCCGGAATTCTGCTCTATGGAGTTTCTGGACACTTTTTACTGCTGATTTTCTTGGGAGTAATCTGTTTGTTTCTAATTTGAACAATTCGTTACGAATGGGAAGCCGGGGGTTGTTAACCACCTTATTATATTCCCCGAGAGGGAAACGTTTCCGACGGAGGTCCGCAGGGGGAATGTGGCTTAAAACCGGCAGCCAGTCTATTAGGGTAGTCCTGATTGTTTCACTGACAATACGCATCGCATAGTGCATATTTACTTTGTTTTCTTTACAAACTCATTCAAGTAATACCCTGTCAGAAAACTACAAGACTAATTGAAAACATGCTTGCCAATAGGAATTTCCACATAATAACTGGAACAAATGTAAGCTCTCAAAATATACTAAATATTGGTCTACCGCAAGGATCTGTCTTGCTCCACTTCTGTGTATAGTCTCTATATTGCAGATGCCTGCGACCCACTCTAGAAAGTTTGGCTATCCAGATGGCCGGGTCTATGTGACACAACATCTAACGCTTGAAGAAAAAGAAACCACCCAAACGTCTGGTCTAGCGATCTTGGATGAATATTTCCGTAAATGGAGACTTCAACTAAACCCTTCAAAAACCATGAAATCCTGCTTCCGCCTCTGTAATAGATTAGCTCATAGACAACTTAATGTGCATTTTCAGGGTAATTGCCTCCACAACAACACTCACCCAAGTTACATTAGATACAACGTTTTCCTACTAACAGCACTTGGAGAACACAGCTGCTAAATTAAAAACAAGAAATAATATCCTTCATTAGTTGTGTGACTATACCTGGGATTATTCCGCGGAGGCACTACGAAATTAGCCCTTGGAATAGTCTACTCAACCGAAGAATACTGCATAGCACTCCAGTATGAAGTTTGCTGTATGTAGTAGTACTGCTTGTAGTATGTAGTAGTAGCTGCCAGCATGAAATTGGCTAAATAGCAAATATGCAGATAAGTTCTTCTCGGATTTCCCACCGGGTTAGGCTTTCCATGGTCGCCAACGTTTCGGCAGAAAACTTTCCTGCCATTTTCAAGACTGGGTGAATTTCAAGGCTCATCCAGAGCCTCGAAAATGGTAGAATAGTCATCTGCCGAAACGTTGGCTACCATGGAGAGCCTAACCCGGTGGGAAACCCGAAAATAACTTATCAGCATCATTCTCCGGGAAGTCTGAAATCATACAGCAAATATACACATAAAGTAGGCGTAGATATAGCTCGATAACATTTGAAGAAATTAGTCCTCTTAAGCCGCCTAGTCGGTTTGAAAGTTGGGCTTACCTAAGTTTTATCGATAAATAATTTTCTTTAGTTCGCAAAGTTTAAACAGTTTTCTTTTATTTGAACGTGCGTTTCTTTCTTTGACCATCACGGGCATACATAATCGGTTTGGTGCAGTGCGTCCCTCCATTTAATCCACATAACGGATAGCGTCTTCATCTCCTTCTTTTTTGCACCATTTTAATCATGGCTTCTCCACGAGACTTCATCCGTAGACTTTTCTTTAAAAACTTCATCAAACCTCGGTGTTCATGAAAATGAACAATGAATATCTACTATCTTACCACCCGGTCTTCATTTATCCTTGCTTTCAAGAAACTTCTCCATCGGGTGTATTTCATTCTTAATTTGTGCCAAAAATACGTGAGTAGTAGAAATTACCCCTGTTTTCATAGATTGCCTTTAACGTGGATAATTCATTGGGCTTCTCAAAATTTCCAGATAGATAGATAGGAAATTTATTGTTCTAGAGCATGCCCTAGGTATAAGAACAAGTACATATAAATCAAAATATTTGTTCGGATTTTAACGTTACATTTTGCCATATGTACTGTAAAAAAAGAAATACATTGTAATTAACAAAAAGTAGGAGTACAGGCACTGCGGTACTAGGCACCGCTATTTGCAATACTGCGTTTTTTCATTAGTTCCAGGCGTTTTCCTTATTGTGTCTAAATTCGTGGTATCGGTAATTTTACGAGTTTCTTTACATTCGCAGAATAGCGGTCGGAGAGCTCGGTGATGGGAGTTTGGTGTGCGGGATGAGGAGGGGTTAAGAGGGCAGAGGCGGAGGACAAATGAGAGGAAGGGAATTTAGGGGAATGGAAGATGGAAATAATCGAAGGATATTCGGGGGAGGGGGGTTTTCTAACCAAAGGGGGGTGGGCGGGCGACGAAGGGTTCGTGCTTACGGTGTATTTCCCGGAGGGTGGGAGGGAGACCGGGGGTCGGGGGAGGAAGGCTTGCGGGATTAAAAAGTGCGCTGATTCAGACATTTTCCTTCTCTCGGTTTTGCGCCATTACTTCCCCCACTAACTCCTTTTC
Source organism: Pyrrhosoma nymphula (assembly GCA_963573305.1). Taxonomy (NCBI): domain Eukaryota; kingdom Metazoa; phylum Arthropoda; class Insecta; order Odonata; family Coenagrionidae; genus Pyrrhosoma; species Pyrrhosoma nymphula. Next base: position 102,151,484 of record OY754335.1, on the reverse strand, counting down.
CCTTTTCCCTGCCTCAGGCATTAGCGGAAGGACAGAAAAGGAATGTGGAATATAAGCCTGGCTGTGCGCCACACAGCGGTGAAGAACATTCGGATTTAAGTAACGCATTATGATTCAAATTCGTATCTCCTTAAGCATTATATCACGAGCTGATATTAAATCGCATTTATCCCAAGTTCCAAGATATCAGTTTTAAAATACACATTGAGTATAGATCTCCTGAAAATTTTACATGACGGCCTATTTTACTCTGTAATTTCGTATGGAATTTCAATATAGGGAACATCATTCTCATTAAACCAGGTATTTTCAATTTGAAAAAAACACAATAAGAATCAAGTGCAAAGAACATTATCGTGCAAATTTTCGATCTCTTTTTAAATACTTAGGAATATTAACTATACATTGTGTATACATTTACCGTGCAGTAATGTATGAAATAAAAAACAAGAATGACTTTACAACGAATAATAGTTATCGCTGGTACAGTTCTAGAAAATGTAAAAATATACATGTGAAATCAACAAACCTATCGAAGGTAGCCAAAGGGCCAACATCAATGTGAAAAAAATTGTTCAATAAGCTACCCCATCATTTGAAAAATAAACAAAGAATTCCTCTGTTCCTCTGAAATGTTATTTACATACATGTCTGATGAGTGCTATTACTGCGTAAATGAATATTTATCTAAAACTTGAGTGTATATAACTTTGATGTATCTGAATTTTTTATTATTTGTAAACATAATTGCTTTTAATTTTGACGTATCCTATACACCAGCCATATGTATTTTCAGTACTGTACATTGTGTCAGCTGGATAATTAAACTTATTTTTATTACAAAATTTGATGTGTAAAGAAATAACAAGTAATCCTTACGAAGAATTTACATTTGAAAATCTGTTGGTTTTATCCAAACTTTCACCAAAAAAAACACGATAATCAATGTATGAGAAGAAACAGTGAATGAATGGTAACTCAAGAATTTAATATCTTACTGTTAAATCGGTTCATATAATCACAAAATGCGTTACTGATTCAGGCCACAATCATACGGACATCTCGCGATCAAATCTCATATTCTAATACTTTTTCTTATCGCATTCTCATCGGATGTTGTAATCACATAGCGAAGAGGTTCTACATCACCATGCAATACCTCATGAACATCGCATATCACAGTAAATACATCGCAATATCGACCATGTCCGTTCACCCTTCCTCATCTGCGTCTCTGGACGAAGGGCAAAGGAAGGTGCCAGGGAGTCAAATGTATTCCTTTGCTTGAATACTCGCATTCCGTGGAATTGGACTTGGGTGAACAAATGTTTAATCTGAGCACAAGGTATTCATGTGTAAACAACATATATTCCTAGCAAATTTGGAGTTTATATTTGGCTTTATAATGTACCCAATTACTGTTATTTTGATTGGAGTGACATGATGATTGAGTGGGGTCAGTGAAACGTTGGACACACTGGTGCTTAATTAATAACAGCTATGAGCATAAATAGCTCAACATGCTTGGGAAATGTTTTTTCTCAGCTGCACGTTGATTTTATTAAGTGATGAATCATGAGCCTTCTTAATCAGCTACCTTTTTTCCTTTTTTATTTGATTTTTTATCACATTTTGAGATACAGGCATGCCTGTATCTCAAACTTCGATAAAAAATCAAAGAATTTAAACGCGCGAATAAGAGAACGCCAGTGATTTTAGACAACTTTAAAATTCAACCTAGGTATTTTAACAGTCTTCTATTAAAGATGCACAATACAGTTTTTGGAAAGGCTTACGTGTTACCGTTTTCATGCCGCATTTAGCATCTAGCTTTAGAAATATTTTTTTAAATTTGTGTATTATAATGTTTTGGGATAAATTATTATAGGTATTACGAATTTTAGAAAATCCATCTCATTTAGACTAACTTCCCGCGTTCAAAGACCCTCGTAGCTGAGACCATGTTACCCCAGCAGTAATCATCTCTCTTTTTTTATTTGTAAATATTTTAAATGTTTTTTGCTATTTCTAGCGCTGAAGGCATCATCGATAGACTCGGTATTGAACGAGTTGAACTAATAATATTACTGCACTTATAAGGAATAACTAAAAAAGTGGGTTGAATCACGCATGATATTTTAATTAGTGATTATAGGAATTTGTTTGCATATGGTAAGACTGATATCCGGTGTTTCCTAGGCAGCGTAATATGCCACGTCTTGATAGCCTAGGACCAAGATATTTAAAAATATAATATTTACTCTCACTGCTTTATTTAATGTCATCCATTTGGTTAATGTTGTCGCAAGGTGGTGTTTGGAATTGACATTAAAGGTTATGACCCCGTGTTCCCTAAAGTGCACTGATTTGTGGAAATTGATACATTTGTCGGGATGAACAACTGGAAACAAGTTTAACTTCAAACTTGTATTTACCACAAAAGATTAGAAATAATTACGGTCCGGCATCAGTAAAAGAAACAGGGTTTTTATTTTACCAATTGTGGGTAGGATCTCTTACAATCCAGTGATTGATTTTTTACGCTATTTTTCTTCATGTAAACCTCATTTCCTGTGCTTCGAGATCATAAAGTATCTGGCATACAGATGTTTCATTCGCCAGCTAAAAAGGTACGTAAAAGAAGCATTTTGAGAACGAAAGTGAAATTTTGAGGGAATGCGATTAGATCATATTGAGATTTCATGTTTCTTTTTGAGATTCCTTTGAGAATGGATTTAGAATTTTGGGAAGCCGTCACAACTTGGTTTTTTTTTTGTAAAATATGGAACTGTGTTTTAATTTAATTGTTGTCTGTTGGTACCCCTAGCCGATCTCGAAAGATTAAATTCCGGTTAAAAATCTCTACTAAAATATATAAATATTCGACCGTGGTTTCCGGACTTGGATTTAAACATTAAACCAATTTTTATGGATAATGAGCAATTTTATGAATATACTCATGAGGGAATTGACTTTAATTAAATAAGATTATTCTTGATGCACATTGCTTTATTCTATCGGAAAGAAATTTCTAAAACAATTCGTATCATCGTTTCAATGCTTAAAAATCTCCTTTAACCTTAATTTTGACAAATTCTAATTTGATGTATTTCATTCCTGTTGAATATTATATGTTGATATAATTTGATGTTGAGGCTGATACGATAGGAATGATATTAGCCCAATATTTTATTTATTAATTGGTCATCATAATCAGTAGTCATCAATCCAAAGATTGGTTTGCCGCAACTATTCACTCCACTCTCCTATCAGCTAACCGATTCATTCCTATGTAATTATTCACTTTGGCGTCCTTCATTACAGCCGTTTTAAGATAAGACTGGCGAGCGGGTCGTTATCATAATTTTTCTTTATGCACAATCCGTTTCAAAAGGGAAGGAAAACTCTGGGAACAGATTGTTTTCGTCATTCCGAAAAGCACAGGTTCGTACATACCAATGTTTACATTTATATTGGTTTGTTTCGTTGTGCACGTCGTGAGCAGACTAATATGGTATTTACTTTAACATCCCTTGCCACGTGAAAAAAATTGCTGCATATCTTGTGATTATAGGTAATTTTAAACATTGCATAACTGCTATTAGTTTTCATCGCATCCGAATCTGAAAAATTCTATGTAACTGAATTAACCTTCAATTTCATTATGCTTGTTAATCACTCATTGTAACTTACGTTAAGTTAGCGACCTGTTGGTGACACTAAAAGTTGAATAATGCACATGAGAAAGGTAAGTGATAGTTAACAATTGTTATTCCAAGAAAATATTTAGCAAATTATTATAAAATTTCGAGAAAACATACTGAGAATACTAATTGCGTAGGTGTATTATCCTGTCGGATGATTAGACCCGTACCTTAATTTTGAGAAATAACGAGGAAATGTCATCAAGCCAGTTTCCTAAAGTGAGGCTTGGGGCTCTAGTATATGAAGTTTCCTAGATAGTTAATAGGCTGCAAGAAAAACACCAAGTAATTAATCGTAGACATAAGTACTTTTTATGGTAACCGTGGGATTTTGAGATGAATGTTCTGAAGCTTACGAGTTCCTAAAAACTACTCACTCTAGCATTGCCACCGACTCTGTTGGGTACGCTACCGATGACAAACTGAAAATCATTATTGGTAAACTATTCTTGCTCATGAAGGATTTGAATTTTTTTCCCGGCGAGCGATGCTGTAGAAATTTTCTTGGACTTGCAACCGGGTCAGGAAAGCGACTGCTGCCAGTTTTTCGACGGCTAACTCTGCCATCGTAATCAGGGCTGACTCTATTCAATATTATGATGGTGCCACTTTGTCTATTATTACATTTTTCACCATATCTAACAGCTTATATGCTGCTTCTCTTCGTTTTATGATGATTTTTTAGAATGCTTGCTTCCCTTTTTATTCAACAAACGATTGTTAATGCATAATAAACATCACATGCCATGGGAAAAATACCATCAATGTGTTTGTACCACCTATGTGCTACTGTCTTCAAAATAGCTTGCTAGCTTACTAGATTGCTTCATTAGTTTACAAAAACGGCAAATATTTAGGAGAGAATATTGTACCATAATTTTCACGCAAGTAAAAAATAAAACGATTCGCTAATGGGAGTTTGATCTTGATTTTAGCTGCGCTTATCATATCTTATATGTGAGAATTTGTAAATTCGGAGTTAGGCGATGATACGGCCTTAAATAGGATGAAACTGTAAGTGAATTATCGGAGAAATCGGTAGGCCTTGGGAGTGCCCAGTGATGGTTATCGAAACCTCAAATGTTGGGGATTCACTCAGCATCGGAGCTAAGTTGGGGGAACTCGGATTAGGGGAACTGAATGGGCTCATGGGCATTAAGTAGGGGTGGATGGTGGTTGAATGTCACGGCCAGGGGGAAAGGTGGAATCAGTGGAAGAGTTAGGGAAGCCATTAAAAATACGAATTCCGCTCACGCAGGCTAACGGTAAGAGTTGCGAAAGATACGGGCAACCAGTTTCACCAGCTAAGTGCTCCAATTGGCTCCAATAACCCTGGAATCTATCAATCTCTTTTGGATTTAGAGTCTCATGTAGGCTGAACATCTTTTTTCAGTGTCGGTGGTAGGACAGTTTGGGGAAACCGAAATTGTGTCCAAATATAAATTGACTCATTCAAATGTTCTCTTTGGAGCGCGTGGAATAGAATACATTGATTAGATTTAGGCTGACCAAACATTTCAGTATATACATGAATAAAGTGAAGTTATTAGGGTATTCCATTCATAAAAGGTATTTTTCCTAACTTCAATGCATAAATCATTGCACTTCTTCAATTTCATCATAATTAGCAGCCATCAACGCGAAGATTGATTCCCTGCAGCTCTCCACTCTTCTATCATCTAACCGTTTTGTTCCAACATAACTTCATTTCTACTTCCCTGTAATTTTTCTGATGCCTCCATTGTACATTAAAAATACATTAATCAATATATATTTATATTTGTCGATCCAAATCCCAATTTAGTTGATCTAATTTTTTCCTAAACCATTAAGAGGGAACCTATAATGACACATATTTTTCGTTTATGGGAAACAGAGTTATGGTATAATTTTTTTTTTTGCTTTGTTTCTCATGGTAGCGTATCCTTTTTTCATCCCGTGTTCATCAGTAGAAAGCCATTGCGCCATAATCTCTCATGGCATAATTTGGGTTTGAATTTTTGATGCACAATGTTATAGGAAAATACATTACTTACAATATCCGAAAACGTGCGTCGTCCCGTTCTTGATTTTAATATTGAATGACATCCACCAAATGCCAAAATGCGTAAGTTAATGTGTAGCTGTGGTAGGCCTTGGTATTTAGGCTCTCCTACTACTAAGGGCTATGTCGCCTCATCTAACATAGAGATCTTGAACGTAAAAATAAGCACTTCATCCACGCCTGAAATGGGATTCGAACCCACATCCTTGGATTGCCAGGCCGTCTCGTTACCAACCCCGTAGACCGCGATCGCATGTACTTAGTTTTTAGGTGTTTTGAAAATCACGATAACTCAGATTATAATTTAAAATAGTGTAATTTATATATATTCGGCCTACATACTCATGTACGAAGTTCCAGTCGGAGTATAGGGATTAAGGCACTGAAAAATTCATGAAAATGACTATAGGTGTGCAGTAAAGAAATAGATCCGGACGTTATACGAACATATTGGCTTATAAGTATTTTCTACGAGGAGAGCATAAATCTTTTTAGCCATCTCCTCCAGATAAAGACGTACCAGGGCGAAAAATTAAAGAAAAAAAAAATGTTGGGCAGAAGGCAGTAAATTTCATTTATTCGGTTCGATGCATCACGATTCCCTGTCGTAGTGAGACCGCACCATAACATGTCGTTCCTATAAATCTCCCTGCAAAACCCTAACAGCTTCAGAACCAATACGTGGACACGTTTTTTTAGATTTTTTTCAATAGCTTTCTCTTGTCTTCCTCTCTTTTCTTTTCTCTCCTTCCACTTCCTTCTTGTTTCCTCTCTCTCCTACCAGTTCCCTCACTACTCTCTTCCCTTTTGTGTTTTGCTCGCATGGAAATGAACGTGGAAAACAATGGAACGACTGGGAGCGTACTTGCGCGCGGGGCGTTGAGTGGGAAACAGCGCGGGTGCGGAACATTGCTGCCGTGTCTCTCCTGCCCCCCTGCGGGAGCCGGGCGCTAATTCATCCCTTATACAAATCAGCCGAGATACGACAGTGCGCATTTGGCGTATTTTTTTCCTATCCCAGAATCACCCCATCCAGTCTTCCACGGCCCTTAATGCTTCCTATTTGTGCGCACATAAAAAACATTAAGAGGGGCAATCTCTGGAGGATCGGAAACTCCTTGCCATGTTCTCTTCATTCCTTTCTCTTTGTGTGCTAGGCAGTGGTAAACTGGAAACGACCTTCTTCCGCATCCTCGTTGGAAATGTGATAGCTTATCGGAGATGTTAGATACCTCTCGCTCCTTTCGCTCTCCCCCCCGCCCCCCGATAGAGAAAATGTCTTTATTTTTATTTTTACGGCGTAATATTTCAGGATGTGAATTTCCTGCCCTTCTACCTCCTTGGACTCCTCCTCTTCTTCTTCTCTCGGAACGGCCATATTCAATAGATTTTCACGGATTTCCCAAGCGTACTCTCTCCATATCCATTTTCTGGCTGGAATGTCTGTCATAGGTAATAAATTTTCAATAAGCACGGGAGAGTCATAAGGCATCATATTTGCAGAAGAGTACAAGCTCATTAATATATCATCATTTTTATGTTTTACCTTAAAAATTCACGATGAATCACTGTCAATCACCTCGTTTCAACTCAGTGGATTCGGTGTACATCGGGCAAAGACTTGGCTGCTTAATGGAAGTCATGCATTGGAGAGAAACTTGAATGCGTAAGTAATTACGGAAAACATTATTATGAATGTCAAAGTATCAATTTGCATTCATATTCATTAGCGAATGATTATTTTATTATGAAATTCTTGCGAATGACCCTTTAGTTAAATTTTATTATTCTTGGCAAATATTTTTATAATGAGAAAACAAGTCTTCATAAATCAACAATTGATATTTATTTACACTCTTATTAACAAACTCAATGATTTTAAGTGAAGCAATTGGATATTTGTCAATTATTTAACTTTTTGTAACATCTAATTCACTACAGTGGCCAAAATTGTTGACCGATATATTCATATATTTCAAGTAAAATTTGGGTTAACTTAGTCCTAGTCTAAGTGAGGGTTGCAGTTGGACAACAAAGCTGAATTACTTTTCACAATAAGTTAAAAATGTCAACGTTAAATCTGTATGCCATAAGTTAATCAGCCTTAGAACTGAATCTGCAATGAATAACTCGATTCGGGTAAAATAAACGACTATATAATTACTGTTTTAATGGAAGTGCCGGAAGAGAACTATGCTTCTGATCTCAGACATTTTTTTCTTCAAATTGTATCATGAAGATACCATGCTGCCTTTATTGGCCTTAATTACATGCAGTCGTACCTCATCTTCGAAATCTCTATAGCTTGTTACGAGCATGATTAGGTATATAAGGTTCGATTATTGTATTATCTGACCGTCATCTTCGAATTTGCATCTGCGGTGCTCTAGAAACTCGTGTATTTGTTATTTTGGCTGATATTACCATGTCGTACTTTTTGCATGATACGTTAAATATATGCATCAAACTCTGGAGGTCTACTCAAATCTCACCCAATAATACACCATTGCCTGCATTGCTTATTATTTTAACTTTTTCCCCCATGTTGTATCCTTTACCCTGGTATTCCTGCTTTATCACAATATTTAATAGTAGCGGGCTTATTGAGTCACCTTATCTGATTCCGTTATTGTCTAGAATATATTTTGTTATTTTACCATCAATTATAGTTTGTACTTCATCTTTTCAGTTTATATTTACAATGGATTTCATAATATTCTTGGTATATCTCTATTGTGTAGTAGGTGTAATATATATCTTAATTGGACATTCTCGAATGCTTATTGTGGGTCTATGAAGCATAAGTATGCTGGCTTATTGTATTCTAAGGACTTTTAAAATACCTGTCTCGATACGAACAGAGAATCCACGCATGATCATCTAGATGCGAACCCCTTCTGATCTTTTGATATTCATATCCCTCTTATCCAGTTGTTAGTCCATCAAGGTTGGCGACAGCCTTTCACCTCTCTCTATTCTCTGCCATCCATTTCAAGTATTTTTTTTTATTTTTTCTTGAGAGCAGATATACATTTAATATCAGGCTTTGCCTTAGGAAATTCATTTAACAACCCAGGGACTACATGTGTCAAAGACCTCTTGCCGTGGAAGAAAAAATACTTGGGTACCGACATCCTGTTCATTCATCGCAGTTGCTATCAGTATTAATCACGTGGAGATTTATTAACTTGTTATCGAAGAATTTGGCACAAATTAACACATATTTCTACAATTCTCTTAACGGTAACAAACTTAGAATTTTACACACTTTTCAAAACATTTTTCTCCTTGGTCATCAAATGTGTAATAATTTTATTTTGTAAGGAACCTTCTTCAACAAGGTGGAGTTTGTATAGGTGTAGTGAAACTTGATGGCATTCGTTTGTGACGATCATGACGTAAAGGTGAGGAAAGCATACATGAGATGTGGGATGAAGTGGCCGAGTCTTTTTCCAGAGGACCCTGCGGGAGTCCGTCGATAACTTTGCCCTCTCATCAACGCATGGTTTTCGGTCAGTGTCCTATATTCCTCCGATGTTGAGTGCCACCAAGTTTCGCTATGCCTATACTACCCCAAGCCGTCAAACTATAACGTATTACGGCTTCAGCTAAGCATTAATACATTAATTTTTTTCAACTCGTGAGGCAAGGGGTACTTAAGACTTCATATATTTGAAAAAAATACACGTTAGTGTATAGCTAATTGATAACGTGGAATCTGCGGCGAGAGAAGCTCTGGGAACGCGTAATATATCTATGAACACAACGAAAAACAACATCAGAACAACATGGCCCCGACAAGAAGTAAAAAAAATAAAGAAAAACGATAGGCCTATATCAAATATATTGCATGAAGAACTCCAGAGTCATACAGGCGATATAATGTAAGATGAAATGAATGTAATCTACTGGTACGACGAATAAAAAACGAACGGAGCTTTCCAAGAGATTAGAAAGTGATTTTTGTTGACCACAGGGACAAATCAGTCGATCGAGTCAGCAGCGTAAGGAAATGGACGAAAATAGAGAATCGAACCGAATACCCAAAGAAAAATGGGGAATATATTTAATCGATTGGTTTTGTACCTACTGGTTAACAAACCTGAATTGCAATTAAATTACGGAAATACAAATTATTACAGTTACGCAAAAATAAGTTATAATTTAATGTACAATTTGTTGATATTTATATTAAATATTGTCACTTATTATATGTGTATGTTACTATGAATTTATGAATGATTTTTTTAGAAGCAACATACTTGTAATTTGATCTTTTATTGTCACCTATTTTTTTAAGTGATAACATAAATTCTCATTTATTATCAACTCTTCATGACTTTTTGTAATGAATTTATAAAAGAGTTCCCCAAAATGTTGTACATGACAAGAGAATACATTTTTTCAGCGATCAATGTGTTCAGTGAATACTTTTTATGGTACAGTAAACGTTATCGAGATCTCTGCTGAAGAAAAGTTGTATTCTTTCTCTTTATTTCCAGATGAGGTGATGGAAAGCTGGAGAAATATATATCCTTAAGTTCCAGGAGTTCATTGAAACAATTTTTTGGGTGGCATGATTTGGTTCTACATTTCACGGTGGTGGTGGTGAGTTTTGAGCTTAGTCTCTAATAATTTATAATTTTTGGTACGTTATCACGGTGAATTCTGAGTTAAACTCACATAGAATGTGTGAGTGGGACTCAGAATTTACGGCGCTAAGTATATAAATTTTATATTGGGAATTCGTGATTGATAGTGTTAAACTTGACGGTATTCGCTCATTTCTTTTTCAGTAAAGCGACTTCTTTTTGCTGAAAATGTGGTTTTGATTCTATGTCGCTCGCACGGAACCGCATTTTCGAAGTCTGAAGGGGCTCATAACAAAATCGCAAACCCTAAGAGCGTAAAACTTCCAAAAAATGGAAACTGAGAAATGAAAGGACTCACATATTTATCGAGACATCCAAAATCCATACCAGAGCAAAAAAGTTTTACGACCGCACCACAATGCCAATTCATGACGAAACCATGGGTTTCCATTTGCCTCGCTTGATTCGCAAAGGCTGCGGAATCGAATTTACTGGAGTTGGATACACGTCCAAACGACTCTTTATCTAAATCCGCCTTCAGTTTACTCGTGGAGGAAAGTAAGGAAGAAAAAACTCGTAAGCTTGGATGAACACGAGGGGCAGAGCACGTTTTTTTAGGCGTCGTACGTTTTGAAAGGAGGACGATGAAACTGAATGGTACGACCTACATTTTACTTATATTCACTTCCAGGCATTCTTTTTCACTTCTTTCCCACAATTCCTCCTTTGTCTTACAGTAAAAAATACTATCGCATCGCAATATCTTTCGACGCGTGCATCTGCACGGTGACCAGTAAATATTCACTGCTGTGTGAAGGAGAGTGTTAGAACTTGAGCCTTTTAAATCGGAGAGGAAATGCGAAACGGGAAGACACGTTTTTATATTTCGGTCGTAATTACCTGCGAGAATAATCCTTGAACTGCGGAGCTATTAAAACGAAATTCTTATGACTAGGACTGATTCCTCGGTGCAGTAGGTTTGATACCTTTAATGTGGGAGCGGGATGTTAGGACGGCTAGGCCGGGAATGGGTGGGGTGACAAACGAAATCTCCCCTTTATCGTTGAGTATCTATGCGCTCACATCTCAGTTTAAGTTCTAAGACTATTTTTCTCCCGTGACAGATATTAACCAACGGTGTTTCTCTTCGTAGATTATTCAAGTTTCATAGCAATTTTTACCAGAAATAGCGATGAATATCCGATCTGGGCTCTTTCGTAACTAGCTTGATTCCACCATTTTTTTCTATTATCCTTGTTAAATTCGTCCCTAGTGTGTTCTTGACTCATATAAACCTCATCTTATATCACCATACCACACTGGTCTCTGTGATGCGAAGTACACATAAATACCATTCTTTTTGTGAATTACCACCTTATGCAGCTAAATCACAATAGCCGAAGCACGTAATTTTTTAAGTTCATCTAGCTGTTGAGCATACCATCAGTCTAAAGGTTTTGACTGTGTAATTATTGTGTGCGATTTTCTTGCCCCTGTCCACGATTGTGGTTTAGTTATTATAAAATGGCCGCTGATTTTAGGAACTTAATGTCATGCTTCAACATATGCGGACCTAAAATAGTGTAATAATAGTGTTATATAATTTCACTTCCTATGTGTTTAGGTGGGAATTGATGCTCTGTAATATTTATGGCGTCATATAGATTCTCATTATATACATGATGAATTTGCACTTTAAAAATATTCTTGATAGTGTACTTTTTGTTTTTTGTTAACTCTTTGTGGGTTTATCACTTAATCATTTACCGTTCATATTGAAAATCACTCTGCTTAAATCAATGTTGTTTGAGTACGACCTATGAGTCCAGACTAATTGCTTTTCATGAAATATAAGGAAACCTTGTATACTTTATAATGGTTACTCGTGGAGATCATACTCGGGAAATCTCTTGTTCAGCCATTGTCTCAATTAACTATTCAACCGAAAGATTTGATTGCTAGCATGTTTTCCCAAAAACTAAAAACTGTTTTTGGTTTTTGGGAAAAATTAATTGAAAGGACGAAGTATTTGGGTATTTTTAATGGTATAAGTACACCTTAAATATGCAGTTTATTGAATGTGGCAGTTTTTAAAAGCTATTTTATGGAATTAAATTGGCTCTGATGACTTAATAATATTTTCCTTCGTGATTTAGTGTTCAACTGTTTTCTAGAACCATTGTTATTCAGACTACTAATCTAATAAAAGGTTGTTTTTTATACAACTGATGGAAGGATAACGGTTTGGCTCGATGATAATATACTCTAAGTATTTGTTTATGATATTCTGCTTCAAAGCTTGAGGGTATTTAACGTCCGCCGCAAGTGCCTTTAGTTGGATTACATCGCGACACAGTCAACGTCGACTCTCATGGGAGACTGGAAGAGGAATCCCAGCAATACTGGGGTTACCTAGCGAGTAAGTTATTCACTGAATTACTAAAGGGGTCCCTTCCCTTAGTGAGTGTGTCTGGCATGATTTCACGACCCGTGGATCTCGGTTGTGAAGTGAACGCCACGTCACCGCCTGTTCCACCTATCGGGTGGATAGCCGTGGTTCAGGTTCGGTACTTTATGCATGAGAATCTGTTTGAGGAGCCAATAAATCACTTCATGCTGCCGTGAAATGTTCTCTCCAAGCATGCGATAGATTGCCTGCGGAGCAATGTCACCAAAACACTGTCTATAAGCCTTAAACTACTGTTATTCTATCCCTAAGTCCCGCGTATTCTGATTATCCTTCAGTTTATGCCCTACTGACTACCCTAGTACTGTTTAGTTTCCGGTTCAGATGGCTCGTTTCTAAGAAACCACTACTGGATACAGTAATCTCTATCCTCTATTAGTTAAAGTATAATACTGCTTTTGTACCTAGTAAAGCTGTATTTTCTAATGCCTTAACAAAGGGTTTCTATAATTAATTGTAATTTATGTATTTGTGGCAGATAAACCTACAAATCACTCTTGTGTCGTAACATTACTTCAGTAATGGGTCAGGAAAAATCTCATCAGGAAATCAGTCTAGCCAAAGAATTATTTAAGCGTTATTACCTAATTTTGGGTTTCACATGGGTAAGAAAAAGCGCGGAAGCTCATGTCAAAGAAATCTAGAAAACTTTGTGGGAGTGTATGCATTATTTACGTTAAGTCACTTTGTAAATGTTCACATTAACGTATTTAATATGATCCAATGGAATATTCAGGTTCAGCTTTTCAGTTTCACTATCGAAAACTCATCACGTGTCAGAACTATGTAAATTTGATCTATGTAGAATAAATCTGCGTAAAAAAGTTATAAAGAGACTTAATTCAACATTTATGTGACTGGTTTTCACAAAACTACACCTGGTACTCTTTTTTACGTCTTGTGAAGCTATATCTTTCTTGCGAATGGTTTTTTCTTGCGCGATATCCGCGGTTTTTACAATTTTACAATCTTATGGGCTTACTTCTCTGTAGATATTCCTCTGTCCTACTCTCTGTCCAGAATTTCTTGTTATTCCTTACGGTGTCGTTCGGGCTGTCGAACATCATGTGGATTTATCTTTTGGATTTTACCTTGGTCATGTCCGGTGCTTTAAAAGTGCACGTCTATTTGTCGAGGGGTTATAGCTCCTTGGTGAACTCAATGTATCCTATGGGCTATATTTTCCTTTTAAGAGGCACATTACGTGGTGAACATAGGGAGGAGTATCGGTGTTCTCCCTTTCTCGCTTTCAACTTCTTCTCTTATTTCCTCTGTTCTCTTTCTCACTCTCTTTCGTTCTCCTTCTTCACGTCTCAAATCTCTAATCTTCATTTTTTAAGACACCCTCAAGGCATTTTAGGAACAAGTTTTGGATGCGAAAAATTCTCCCTTAACCTCGCCCCGGTGTATAACCCTTTCAGGTTTTCCTCTGTGCCAGCGCAACCCGCTACTCGCCGAACCCTATCAACCCCTGGAGGGAAGTTAAGGCCGAAATAAGCCCACAGCCTTTATGGCCCCCCTTACACGTCCTTTCTCCCCGCATCCACAGGGGCCCAGGGATCACGCGCATACGAAGACTGAGTAGCCGCCTCATCCTTTCCCCCTCCCTCGCTCCCTCTGCTCTTATCCGCAAGAGCTACGTCTAATCCCATCCAGGGCCACCTTTTCCCCTTTAACCCTGTCCACACCCGTCTCACACGACTCCACCACACATTTTTCTCTTCAAATTCCCTGTTCCTTTCTCTACATAGGTATACTCTTATCCTTATCTCCCTATCTCTCTATTTCTGTCCTTCTGGGGGAGAAAATCAGAAGGGAAAGGAAGGATGAAACCGTAGGGTTAGTGAAACGAGCTTAAGTTACTCATTATTCCAGTCTAACTTATTTCCATTATGCACCAGAAGAATTTTACTGTGTTGGTCCGGCAAGGTTATATTTTCAAATTTTTATATGCACCGCAGCAGGTTTTATAAAAAACTGTGGTACATAACGGCTTAAAAACTGTGTTTGTAAGCAGTTCTGTAGTTAACATTAACGAATCATATTCATTTGAACATTCTGGAAAAAATATTGCGAACAATATAATTTTTTATTTTTCATTAAATAGCAAAGAATAAATTAATATCTTCGTAGGCCATGCAAGAATGTATTTCAACATACTTAGCTCTAACTATACGTAGAATATGTTGTTTCTGTGTTTTTAATTGCTTAAGACAGATTTTATTTGGCAGAAAGTGTTTATTTGTCCATTTGTTGTTTTTTGTGTTTATTATCCCTTATTTTGAATGTTTGAATTTAAATGGGAAAAAATTAGTTGTACGTGTATGCTGTGTCCATTTTTTTTCAGTAATTTGAGAAGACAAATTGGAGTTCTGTTGAATTTATATGGAGGCTAGAGTCGTTTTTCATGATATTTAATAGCGTTTATATCAGTTTCCTGCCTTCTGGAAAAAATATTGAAGTTTTTTAATTTCGTTACCGACTGGACAGCATAAGTTAAACCCTCTCGGGAAATTTCACTGGAACCGAATGGATATAAATACTTATATGAAGGTTGCTGGTAGCTGCTCATTTATGAGCAGCTACCAGCTTTATGTTTGCCACAAAAAGCCTTAATGATGATCTGAAACCTCTGCATGAATATCTCTCCAAATTTCAATAATGCTGTATGTGTATTGGTAGTTATAAAATTTAAATCCACTTGTTTGAATCAATCAATATTTTAGGGAGTGATAGAAAAAAGCTTTGCAATACATTGACATTCCTTTTATTGTTGCGAACTTTTTCATGAGATTAGTTTCGACAGTGGAAGATTTACTCGAATTATCTCTTGTCCTACCCTGTGGGGACGAAATTCAAATGGAATAGAAAGGAGAAGGCAAGGGAGATTGCGGCTAGACAGGCTTCGCATGGGTCGCGACACGAAGAAAAAACATGGATTCTTACTTCGCAAAGGTGGATGTGTCACACCCTGCGTGGGTCATGTCGTGTCGTTCCCCTCTCTACCCTCGGTGGGGGAGAGACGAAGTTCCGACAGGAGTGCCAAGAACTCGAAGAGTTGAGCGGTCAGGTTTTTGCGTTCCATTGCAGTGGCTCCACCTTGTCGCCTTGGGTGGAGATTCATTCGAGACAAATAGGGGAAAAGATTTTTTTTGAACTATCAAGGATACGTGCTAATGAATCTGTAAGGCGATTGCGCTCATCAAAATGATTCAGAATATCAAGAATATATTATCTCTTATAGAGTGCTTAAGCTGTTGAAATGTGAAATAAAATACGTATAGATTTCAGTTGTTTTAGAATACTTATTTATTTATTAGATTGTGTAAGTATGTATTGTGTTTAAATTACTCTATCATTCTACTATCTGAAAAAATGTCTGTATTTTCAACAAAGAGTCATTAACATCATGCGTAATAATATGGCGTACCCACACCCATGACTGATGTGTTGCTCACTTGAGCCGGCATGTTTCTATTTTGAAGTTTGGGAATATAAGTGCTATAGAATGGGATTCCCTTCACTTAAAAAGGTCGTGGACGTCGCGGGACGGCCGGCAGAAGTGGAGCACTGAGTATCATGGATACGACTGGCAGTAAGGAGTACACAGTATTACATACAAATAAACATAAATAATTAAATTAATATTTATTAAAATATGAATATGAAAATGTTTATTGCATGAAGTACACATGGATTTAAAATATTCTTATGAAATTACACTATATACCTCTAGTGATAGTATTGTGAATTAATTCGACGCGTTTGTATATACGTCACCATTTAAATACTCATCAGTCGGATAAAGTGAGTGCGTTATTCCGTAGCGTCCCTCCTCACTTGCCTATTGGTATAGGTGCCTATTACGCATGCGCACTGAGGCATAGCGCGAACAAGCACATACGAGTAGACTCACTCGCCTTCTCTATCCGTCCAGGAGTCGCTAGGAGTGGCGCTAGGCTTCCGCGAGATGCCCTATCCATAAGAAGTGCTCCATTTCAAAACGACAACATATTTCTACAGATATATCATATTTAAAGATTACAAAACTTTCGCCTTACTATCATTATCTCATTAAAACTAGGTGGAAAATACTTTTTTTCCCTCGCGTTTCTTTTAACCAGACCCGCAAAACCCTACCCTCGTTGCGACCATGACAGAAGAACGGGAAAACACACTTGACTAATTTTGAGAAGCTTGGATTCCAACAGCAAGGTCCAACACAAATGAAGAAACTTATCGTCACATTGAGGCTGATTTATCTCTGAACGGGCAAGCCTAATTTATTACATATTAGGCCAAGAGGGGTTTGTCCCCGGAGAGAGAAAGTCCCTTGATCAAATGCTCAATCCTCATACTCTACTAAAGTAACTTCCCCTCCTGTCCTACTGGTCCAATGATTTCTTCGTTTGTCTTTCTCTCCGTCCATCGCACCTACTCCATCCATTTCCATCTACACATTTTGATCGCTGCCAGCCTTCTCTCGTCCTCCATCACATTGTGTGGAAAATTTCGTTGCCACACAGCGCTACGCTCCATATAGTGCAAATGGATTGATGGAATACATGAAATCAGGTGGTGATTGATAAAAAAATCGTTCTAGGCATGGTTTTGGGTAAGAGTAAACATAAAAGATGGAGAGGGATGTTGAGAAATTGAGGAGGCCGTCAGGAGCATTCCAAACCAAACATGACTGGTTATGGAGCTTGTTATTGGATGTACCTGGGATGCTGAATGGATACCGGGCAGATGAGAGAATGCGGGGTAAGGAGGAATAGGGAGACGATACATATTAATTTTGAATGGGGTGAGGAGAGATGGGATAGATTGGAGGAGTTTGTTGAGTTTCATAGTCTGTATCATAAGGCTCTTATACCTGTTGGTCCTTTGGACTAGCCACATTGAGTTTTTACCCCTGGAGAAGGACTACCTTTTACGAAGGCAAGGATGTTTCCAGTGGGTAAATGACCTTTGGTTCTGGAAAGGGTTTACTCAGGTAGCAATTTTGACTCCTAGCAATTACTGGGCATTGGCAATGTAGATCAACTGTGGTTGCCTCATCCTCTTTGCAGTATTTGCAACTCGGTTTATCTTCACTTTCCATGTTGTTGAGGTGCTTCTCCACTCGATATAGTAGCCGCTTAAAAACCTCACCATAGTCCTCAAATTGATTTTATCTAATGCTAGGGAGTTTTCTTTCACATGGCCGTAGTTTGATCCATCAATGAAATCTTAGACTGCCTTAAGCCACTTTCTGAGCGTCGGATGTCAAGGAAATGGGCTGTAGCCCACCCTTTGATCTTAGATGTCACGATTGAAAGTATAATGGGATAGTAAAAATACACGAGAAATTTGAGAAGAAACACTGGGAGGAATGGAGGCAAGCCAATGAACTGCAGCATGGTGATTGATGTGTAATTTGAAATGTCTATTCATGCGTAACTATTAACATTGGAATTACTATTACTAAATAGACTTTTACTAGAATGCGTAATTTTCTTGCTAAGTCTCTGGAAATATGAAAAATGAAAGAATTTTGACGTTCATACATCTTCGATTGCGTTCCCTGTGTTTAAGTTTCCATTTCCTTATTCTGTTTTTTACTCGGTTTGGTGCATGTAATTGAAAAAATACTATCCAACGCGAGTCACCATACTGAAATTACAGAGTAAACTGAAAGCAAAGAGGAAGGCCGAAGTGCTGGAATCCATTTCGTGTTCCTCCTTTCGTTCGGTCAGCGCGTCGTCCCCAAGTGCGGGAAAGAAGAAAATAATATTCAGCGGAACGGTGTTCGTCCGATTTATGCGATTAAATAAATCATCGAAAGGGTCAGGTTATTATTCTTCTCTTCTCCTTCATTATTTTTAATCTTAGATCGCCATTTCGGAGAGGATGAAAAAACTACCATTTTAATTATAAAATAAAGGAATGTCTTTTGTCTTTATCTACTTAGCTCGGCACACACCAAGTAAAAATAGGGTGAGAACAATGAAGGATTGTAAGGGCGTGAGTGCGGCGGAAGTGATGAAACCATTTCCAAAAGATACGACTTTTATAAATCTTATGAAAAATTATTTCATCTGCTAACTATTACTTTGATCAAAGAGTAGAATTTAAGAACTCTAGCTTTGTGAAAACAATTGAGGTTCCATACGATGGACGTAGTGTTGAATTTGAAGTACTTTCCACGTGGAATTGAACTATGAATCGTAATTCCACTTCAAAACCCATCACTGCTGAGATTTGTTTCCTAACCTATGGTGTGAAGCGTAATTTTCAAAGTTACCACTATAATCTCATCCTGTATATATCATTGGGCTAAGTTTTATGAAAATCACACGTTCAGGATTATTAAAGATGAAGAATGGTTACCTTAGAATGCCTTAATCATATATTTCAAGTAACTCTGGTGCCCAGAAAATCTCTTAGCTTAGGTTTAGTGGAGAGTGGTTTAGAGTGGTTTACCTACTCCAAACTCCTAAGCCTTGAGCATAACCAGGAACTCCATGGCAAGTACTTGCTTTCTCCCCGTTACGCTGCATCCATACTCATGCCACTATGAAAACAAAGGACGAATTTATAGTTATAAGAAGATGGAAGTAAGTAAATTTATATATGGGAAAGGCGGTTATTGTTTGCTGTTGCTCATTGTAAAATGTTATCAATCGAATACTCCATAAATGACTTATCTCGTTTTTGTAGTGTTAAATATTCAATAAAATTTCTGTTGAATATTTCGATATAAAGGGTTTCGGCACCGTGAAAGATTCCCCATGCATTTGAGATTTCAGCAAATTGAGCGTCATATTTTGCTGCTCAGACATTAATCTGCTTTTCAATGCGGGAGTTGTTCCTTTGTTCAACTCTGCTGGTGTTGAACCATTTTACGGGGTCGTTAAAGTGAACCATCTCTACAGCGTGTGAGGTTTTATCGTTGCAAAGTTAGCGTGAAGGCCATACTGTCTCTAATGCTGTTTGTCCATTTCATTTAAGCTATTACGTTCTCTTGAGTCATATGCGTCTGAAGCCATAAAAGTGTGTGCTATGTTTTGTGCAAGAACTCCCTTTTTGTGAGATTCATTTTTTTCCCTCGAGTCCCTATAAAACTAGTCGTGGGGAACAGTTTGTTGGAGTGTTAAGGTAGAACTGTAAGCTTGCACACAGAATGCCATTTCAAGTTTGCGTCTAAGTATTTTTGGGCAAAATTTTATCGCTAAAAATTCGTGATTCGGTATGAGGATTCGCCATGCATTGAAGAGTAAACTATAATGACCAAATATATGTAATGTATGGAGAAAAATCAAACCGACGAATTGTTCAGTTGTTACATCACCTCTACTTGCATACCTTTAAATATGTTGACGATTAAACTGAAGAGTTTGATATATGAATTATTTGAGGAATTAATATATTGTGGGCATAAAAAACAAGATAATCTGTCAATTGGCATTATTAATAAAATGCTGCGGTTTCTTTGTTGGTTATTAGAAAGCTGACGGATTAATGCATAGGGACTGATTTGAAGAGAGATTGGTGCGTTTTGGAATGCACAGAAACTTTATAAGGCTGTCTGGTTTAAACGTTATAAATTCCAAGGGTATATTTTGACTAAAATACGAATACTCATCATTGTTTTAAGTAAGAATAGGCAGAGTGATGGCTTCTCACCACTTCCTTTCAACATTGTATTTGAGAAAGTTTAAAAGGGACTTACGAATACTGGAACTAGATACAAATTGGATCAAAAGTAGCAGTTATTCCCTTCGTAGATGATATGGTAATACTTGCTGAGGCTAGAGATGAACTACAGGAGTTCGCAACAGTGTCATTTGAGGAAATAGCGGTCGGTTGGTCTATTGATTAATAGCAGTAAAAATAAACAAACTAATTTAGAGCCTCAATTAAAATAGAAGATCCCCATTGAAGGATAGCGAGTGTAAGTAAGTGGAAGAGTTCAAATATCTTGGGACCACAAGCAGTTCACGAAGCAATGAGAAAATTGAAATACCGAATCGAAGAAATTTAGCCAATAGAATTGTATGCGCCTTTAATAAAATGATAACGTCGAAATTTCTCTCGAACCATAAAGGACTTAAAATGTATGAACTACCATTAGACCATGGTCAATAAATTCTTTCTTTAAGAAGAAAAAATAGATTTTTATGAGTAGTATGGCGAAAAGATAAGTGACATTCGAAAATCAATAATTATGGACGATATTAGCACCAACAAGAGAGAGTAACACTTAGGAGTAAGAAATATAATAGAGGATTAGAGATCTCTGCAGAGTCACTTAGCGCTAGACTGACTTAGCGCTAGATGTCATAAGTTGGAGCTTGAGGTTGGTGGGTCATGTTATCACAAATCTATAAGGTGGCAGAAATACCAGCCTTCGCAACCTAGGGGGAAGAAGACTCACTGTAAGGTCAAGAATACGATGGAAAGATCAGGATTTAAATAACCGAAAAATTAAAGCAACGCATTGGCGATGGGAAATACCAACGTGGGCATAAATGGTCATGGGAGTAAGAATAGTTAAACAATCGCAGCAAGGTCAATTATAGGACCTCTTACGTATGGTCGGAAACGCCTAAAGACTTGCTGCAATATGCATGCTCAGAAAGAATTAGAGGATTTCGAATTATCCGTGAAAATTCTCCTTACGCGTTACAATTGGTGAGAAATTGAGGGATGCGACAATATTTCTAATGATTGAACAAGGGTCATTCTTAACAAATCGTACAATTGCAGGGGTAACTGTGTGAAATTTCTTCATGATGGAAAGGAAAACACTTTGCGAATTTCACTGTTTTTTTTATTCACGACCCGTTTCTCATCAGTTTATGTCATCGTAGATGTTGAAACCCGGATCGTGAATAAGAAAACTTACGGTGAAATTCGCAAAGTTTGTTCCTTTCCATAAGGGTAATTATGTTTTCAATTCTAATAATTAACAAAACGTTTTCAAATATTAGCATATGATTTTTGAATGTTGGTCAAATCAAATTCAAGTTTTCAACGGCAAAGTTACGCCAAATTTACTGGCATCCTCAGAGCTTTGAAATCAACAGAAAAGATAAAAAAAACGTGGAAGCGTCTACCAGTAGCTCTAAACAAGTAAAAAAAATCATTTGCTATTAGAAATAAGTGCTAAAGAAAAGTCTCAAATTAATTACGTTTTCACTTCAGAAGTTTGACTATGATTTCGTTATTGGGTAAAGTCATCAGCGCTATCGTATCAACCTGCTGCGGTACTTCGGTCGTGTTCTTCTGTTTGTTCTTGAATACGAAACGTTGTTCTTTCATTTAATAACCATGTGGTAATTATGATGATGGTTAAAAATAATCGATATCAATGAAGTGAGAGGCAATATTATGAGAGGCAAAGTGAAAATATAGGTCTTGCGGACAGGGATGTGAACGGGAGGCGAAACGGGAGGCGAGGCGAGGTGATCCGGAGTGAAATACTGCCGCGTAGCCTATTTCGTTCCGAGCCGGAACGATAATATTTTTACTCCGGCTCGGATCATGCCAAAATTTGATATGAATTTTAGTTTAGTTTTAATGTTGACAAAGCTTGCGACCTAACTTTCCTAAAGATATCCAAGGCGGGTACTCACGGGGTGCCTGGGAGAACGGACATAGTTTACAACGAAACGAAGGGTTGCAAGGAATGAGACGTTCTTGCCTTGAGCGAAACTAAAAAGTGCGTTTGTTGGAATGAATTGAATTTCCCTCCGGTTCAAATCCCTGCTTCTGATAAGACTGACTTTATCCAGCGTGCCTGTTTTGTACAATAGCACTATTAAGGTCTTAAACTTAAAAATTCCCCAAGAACATTTATATAGGCCAACTGGCTCTTCCTATAACAACATCCTCAGGTACCACAGCTCATGTTACTGATGTGCACCTACCTGAGAGGGTGGACCAAATATGAGTTATTAGGGGATTGCGGAGCTTATTTTCCTTTTAATAACGTTTTATATGCTATTCCGTTGGTTCTTAAAGTGCGGAATGTTTTATGAACCTGACTACCTCGTCCGATATTCCGGGATTAAATTTTCTATTGCTGTAGGCTTTAATTTTCGGTTCCTAACATTTCTGGAAGTGAGTATAGGTAGTCTCGTGTCGCTGTATATCTGTTCATGATGTATTTTAAGTTTTGGAGATTTTCCTCAGTGTCTTTGTCCTCACCTGTCAAACTCTAATAAAGAATAAATTGATTGGTTCTCAGCCCTGATGCTGTCTCCGACAAAGAAGTTGGGACGTTAGGTTTCAAAACCCGAGATTGACGCGGTATGACACTTGGGGGAAAAATCTGCTATCTAGACTGTGAATAGTTTATTTTTGGTCACGCTGACATTTACGGACATAAAATTTGAATCGATTGGAAACGCTGTCGGGAGAGAGAGACAATTTAAGCTTTTGGTTTGTTTGTGAAAACGCGAGTTGAGTTGAGTGATCGAAAAATTACGGCCATTTGGATGACCTCGACGCCAGTGGGTTTGACAGCGAGGGGAGAAATATGTATGGGCGGATGAGGAAGTAGGAGAATGTGGAAGGAGGGGTGAGGAGGAATACGGGAGGAAGTGGAGGAGTTGTATAGGGGGAGCGTGGGGGGGGAGTTAGGAATGGCGTGGTTGGAATTCCACTCCCTGTTCTCCTCTTTATCCTTCGGATGAGGCTTGCGTTCAATTCTCTCATCTACTTTTTCCTTCCCCTTCTTCGACTCTCCTTCCCCTCTAACATCTCAATCCCTCTTCCTTCCAAGGTCCTTATCCCCTCCCTTTAAGTAGGTTGCCTTACTACTGAGTTTAGGCTTGTGCGATGAGTCGATTAATCGAAGTCATCGACGATGATTTTAGTCATCGCGGTGCGATGACTGTAATCGATGAAGATGAATGTCATCGACCATCGATGTCGATGAGTCGATGCGAATCATCGATGTCGATGAGAAACATCGATCCCAATGAGTCGATGAGTTGATGCGAATCATTGATGTCGATGAGTCGATGAGAACCATCGATGAGGATGATCGATATCCTTATGTCACTAATTTTTCTTCTTTTTTCCATTCATTTGAACGCCTTAGATCTAAAATGTATGTATAAAGTATAAGCACCCCAGCTATTTTGCCTTGAGGACGATGGCAGGGCCACAGTGGGATGTTTGGAATTCATGTTTTTCCTCAAGTTTGTGGTAGACGATACAGAGGTAGCGATCACGTTCAATCACAGTTAATACGCAGTAGCAGTGGTAGCATTGTATTCCTTGGTTGCACTGGTGCAGTTGGTAGCAGCGGTAGCAGCCTGAGCTAAATCTGCTAAATTCACCGAATTCACAGTCACAGTGATTTCGATTATTTAGTCACAGGCTGTGATTGCTACTTTTCAGTATCGGTGATTCAATCACAGCGATATATCGCTCATCACTACTGCACAGTTTATCGAGAGCCATCGATCATCAATATTTATCGGTAGTCGTAGATCATCGTATACACTCTATACGATGATCGATGACAGCTATCGTCATCGAAACATTTCGATGACATTTTTTCATCGAAAATCGATGACCAAAATCGGTCATCGCACAAGCCTAACTGAGTTAGTTAAAGCAGTTGAGAAATCCCACCTTTTAATTTATGCAATTAAGAAAAACTAATGCTAATCAATATGTGAAGGCTTGTTCATTTTTCGGGTTCCCACCGGGTTCATTGTTACAATTGACAACAATTTCACCCTGTATCCTCGGAGCATCTTCAGATCAAAGTGCCTGGACACCAATTTCGTCGACTTAAATGCACGTTCATTCTCCCTCCAAGTGTTATGATAGGTCCGTGTTTTCCCGTCAAATCCTCTTCCATGGGCCTGATAGGCAGTATCCGTCTTCCCTTTTGTAATTGTCAGTTTTGATGGTCTCTATTAATTCTCTAATCAGCCTTTGGAAGTATCTCTTTTCTTTGGCAATCAGTTTGGCCTCGTGAAACCCGAAAACCCGAAAAATGAACAAGCCTTCATTCAAGCCCCGCGGAAACCTACGCCGCACTCTTCATTATATACCTAAGCTGCTGACAAATTACAAATAGTCAACAAAGAATGTTGATTTTTCGGTTAAGAAATTAATAAGGAATGCCTTATCCCAATACATGGATCTAACTTCAGCGTTTTCATCTGGAAAAATACATTTTTTCCCAAATAATTATAGTAATTTTCAAACAATGCAGAAATAAGGTGGATAACGGCCTTCAATTCACAATTAAGTGTGGTGGGGGTTACTCGGAAGCCCGCTACCGAACGTCATCCATGGGTCTGCATGGACATAGTCGTCCACGAGGATGGCTATATCCATGCCGATATGACTGCCAAATTCCCCCTATTGGCCACTGGTCATCCTCCAGAGGGAACAACGACCGCGCTATCACCTTCGTGCGTCAGCGGTTACCTTTGACTCTCCGAGATGCCTTATAATGCGAGGCAAATTCGGAGCAGACGGCGTTATCCTCCCCGTCCTTCCCTCCGTTACCACCTCCTCCGAGCAGCGGGTCGTACTTCCGACCACCCTCAGTCTCCTTCCTTGGCCACGGGTCGCTCCTCCGACCCTAGCCAAATCCCATCTCTCCCTCGCCTACCCCCCGAGAGGCCCAGCCTTGTCCCGTGCCCCTTCCGTCGTCCCGAGCCGTCCCCGCGTCTCCGCCGCCGCGCGCAGACTTCTCCGCACGCGTCCGTCGCCGTTGCCCGTCGACGGAGCTCCAAGCCGTGGGTCGAAGCCCGTCCCGACCTCCTTGGAGTCGCCGTAAGTGATTATTTGCCCCTACACCTCGCTGCCTGAACCCCTTTTGTTTCAACTAAAAAGGGCTAAAGAAAAACATATACCAAACCAACTCTCTCTCTCTCATAACCAAATCCGCGATACTCTCCCACCAATGATAATAGGTAGAGTAGAATTTTCATTTGTGCTTTATAACACCACATCATTACTAACTCTTCACACCGGTCGTTTTGTCCGGCATGGTTTTATTTTGTTCTTTGCATGAAGTAGCATCTCGTAGTATTCGTAAATTAACAGTACCAGTAATATTAACCACTAGATTGTGTCTATAGCATTGCTCTGCATGTTTGCATGTTCATTTACGTATCACTCTCCCAGTTTCCGGTTGGACTGCGCACTGTTCTACTGACTGCTTTTGGCCTGCGCCTAGCGCCAGGGGGAGCGTGCGAGGTTCTGATTTGTGCTGGGGCGAGTCCTGCATGCCTGATGTGGAACCACCCCGTGCCACACACCCTGGTGGTGGCTTGCACGGTACTTCGTAGATGTAGATGATGTCGCGGCCGCCAACCACGCGGCATGAGTACAATTATTTTTCCGATAAAAATTGCATCTCATTCCAAGTTTCTGTAAAAACCACATTGAAGTATTAGAGATAATATATTCATTGGTGTTTTTCCCCTTTATTTTCCTCCAATTCCATGCAATTTAAAGTTTAATCAGTAAAAAATGGAAAGTATTGGCTGAATTCTGTTGACGTAACTGGATTGGTGACTTTTTTCTCAAGGAAGTGATAAAAGTGTAACGCGAAAAACGAAACAAGCTGAGTAAAAACATAATAACGAAAATGTGTAAAATGGTGTGTATTTCCTTCTAAGTTTTAATACTCTTTAAGTCCGTTTTACGCGGCCATATATATCACGCAACCCAAGGCTCCTTCGATTGAGCAACAAATGTAGAATACTTACCACCTAAAAGGATGAATGCGAGCGCGCAATTTTCGTCGTAGAAATCGAGAGGAAATGAGGAGTGATTTGTTTTTACATGCAAGGCTCGCGGTGTGCAACGTTGTTTTTATATAGTGACATATATCGTACAACTAAAATGTAATTGCTCCTATATAATGTAACATCATTGATTTAAACTATGTTATCTCACTTTTGGAACACAATATGACAGTTGGAGTGTATTTTTATTAATAGGGATATTTTCCTTTCTATCATCCATGCAACTACGCAGTTGCCTATAAATTTCGTTGCTTTACAAGGTGAAATGTTTTTCTTCCACTAAAGTTATTGCAAGAACTTAATCAATTTCTATCACCTAGTAACACGCTCTTTAAATCGTTACATGAGTAAAACGAGTGATAAATGACGCCTTTTTGTGAATGATATTTACTATTTATGCAATATTTACTAAGAATACGGTCTTAGACAACGAATATATTTCATTGTAAGATCGTGAGCGGACTAGATACACCCTCGTCGCAGAAGGTTGTCTCTGCAGCAATTCCTTGGCGCGTGACGCCAATACGGCCCCGAAAGCCTACGAATGAGTCTCATTTTTCTTAATAAAATTAAATGTGACTCCGGTTTTGTTGTGCAACTTATTGTTAGTATGGGTGTCCAAAAGAAAAAAATACTCAAGTTTTGATATGCAGGCATTTATTTCCTGGTAGAGAAAAGAATCCCTGTCTGTTAACAATTAGGTATATACATAATGTGCATTGAAGCGACATTTTATTATAGCATCGCAAACACTATTATTCTTCTCACAAATCTTCCCATGTCTTACGTCACAATAATCGGTTTCCTCCGGGCCCACAAACAATGCAGTGGAACGGGTAGCGCGTAGTGCAGTGTAGTTGGTCCATTATATCTGTGCTCGAATACAGTTTTTTGGGAATACTTTCTCTAGCCCAAGGAGCAAACTGCAACGCCATATCAACTGAACGTTTGATTTATAACATTAATCACTGTAGTTAGTTGCTAGTCACGTGAAAAATTTGACGGGCTGGTGCATTTATTTTATTACAATTTGATTTTCTGAAAATAATCGCAGTTTTTATCAGATTAATCCAAAACTACATTTGTGTATGTTGGAGTTAATTCTTTTTTCCAATATTTTACCCATCTCTCACTCAGGTCTGGTAATTTAAAGTTCAATTTCTGATTTAAATGGAAATGGTAGGGCTTTTTTGTCGTTACCAGGTAGAAAACTTTTCTGTTACCAGGTAGAAAACTTTTCTAAGTGTAGGCTTTGGTAACTTCTCGTTTATGCTGATGTGGCTTTCGAGTAATGCAAACGCTGTTTAAGTCAAAAACCACATCATCATACCAAAGAACACTTTTTTCAATGAAAATCACGTAAATGAAAAAATATGGCATTTAATTTTATCCTGCGGTAATGGGACTTCCTTAAAGCGTTACTTTTCCATATGATATCAGCCCAAATTTTCTTTCTTCCCTTCTCTTTGCACCAACCACAGAAATGCAGAAAATTAAAAAAAAATATATAACTAATGCGTAAATGAAAATGAAAGTTGACATTTTTATTATCCAGGAGTGGTTGTACTCCCTTTAAGTGTTTCATTGCCTTATTTCTCTCCAACCTTATTTTTTCCTTCTTCTCTCCTCTTTGCTCCAACCACAACACAGCCCACAATCCTCCTCTCCGCTCCCTAAGGATCTCGTCCACAGGCATTCCTGCCAAGCACCTCATTCCATCCCCGCCTCCGACCGACCTTATATCCACCCCCTCCTCCCCTAATGCCTCATCCTTCCCTCCACCACTCCCCCAACCCCTTTACCCCCATTCACGCACTCCCTCCAACAATTCCAGCCACCCCGGCCATTTCCCCACCCCGCTCCGTCCCCTAGTAGATCCTAAGCCACGCCATACAAGCCCCGCTTCGCGAGCATAGCCGCACACAAAGGCCCATCCCATGCTGCCTCCTCATGAGAGAACTTCTTCCTTCTCTCTCTCTCTCTCTCTCTACGGAGCTGATGCTCTCCGCTCGCACCCCAAAACCCAGCATCATCCTCTCCCGTCCCCCCCCACCCCCGCCATCAATAAACCATTATCCTCCTTAACCCCCTTCCCATGACGCTACCCCTGCTTACACCCCCTGCCAACCACCATCACCCACAGCCCGCTCCTGATCCCATCCCTCTCCCATTCACGCACACTACCCTGCACCCTCTTCCCTTGCTTCCCCTTCCTGCCTTCCTTCCTACTGAGCGACTATTTGCCGTCGATATGATACGCACTCGGGGATCCCATTGTTGTCTCCCGATGCGTGTTGCCTTGTAAATATCCTCCTCTCCCCCCCAACTCTTCCTCCTGCCCTCAAAGCGCACCCTCTTATATACGTACCTTTCGAGTAGTTCCACCCCGGGAGCATGTACGAGCTAGAGACGCCCACTTCAGGAAGGAAAGTTGTCTCCACGGCAACTCCAGGGATCGGTGACGTCAGACGTCGGAAATACAGCCGATGTAGGCCGGATTGTCTTTATAGTTTAAGTTTCATCTTTTTTACAACAAGGATTTGCGTCATCCGGTTTTTCTTTGAAAGAGTACGGGTGGTTGAAAGAAGAATAAATTGTGCTAACGTTAATCATTACGTGCCGCATCAACACGTGATAGTTAAACGACATTCTGCCTTTATTTCCTTTATTTTTTTAGCATTTTAATGCTGCATGGCTTAGCGACATTGTAAAATAGCTGCATTACCACATTAACAAACGGCTTGCAGTTCAAACGTTTGGAGCGGCAGATTAGTTTGGTACATTTAAACATTTTAGAGATCATTTTATGCTTTCTGTTACTTTTTACTATGGGTTGCATATGGTGGAAATGACTTAAGCTGTCAGTCTACCCAAGAACACGAAAATCTAACTACCGACCACGACGCAGCCGAAAATTGAAAACCTACCTACCATAATAAGCAATATAAGGCCATGAGAGAACGTATGATATATGTTTTTTCATGCTGAGAAAATACTTAACGAGATATATGAGGCAGCTTCCAACGTACCTTGGTGGGAGCATTTCGTTATTAAAATAAACCCTAGGAAATTCCACATATAAGATAAAATCGCTGCCAGGGGGCATATTGTCGAAATTAAATGCATGTGAAAACAACTGGTAATCGTGTCGTTTCGATGACCTACCAAATACTGAACACCAGTTTGACGTATATCCTGTGATAATTATCATAGGCGGACATGATGTACCAAATTGAAAACACTGTATTGACGTTGAAATGTGTAAAAATATATTTTCGCATGCGATTATCACTCCGGCGTTTATAAAATCTTCCTCAGGTTTCAACGCTTAATATTATCATCAGGTTGTTCAGCCTGGGGATGACGCTATGCGTTTAAATCTGGTAGCGATGAAATACTATATGAAGAATTTCCGAATGTTTCATTCTGCTATTTAAGGTGGATGTAGTGGTAATCGTGGGTTATTGAGTTCTCACTATAACATTTTTTTATGTCAGTCGAATAAATATTCATGAACCCCGTCCCACTTAAGTGCATCTTACAGGCAGTAATTAAATTGATTCAGGAATTACATCTTAAAATATTTCCTTAGCTAAAGCATGTTATGTCTAGAGTTTCGGCTCGGTATTCTAAATTCAGTCAAAATTATATTGAAATATATTTTTAAAAACATTGGACTCAGCATGACACCTTGATATTTCTTAGCAACAATTATATTGATAAGAAATAAATTATTTCGCGTTTCGAAGAAAATCTTTACATATGTAATCGAATTATTACGATATGTGTGTCAAGTGCCATTAAGCTACGTGTTAAGATAGCATCGAGTTGCCAGATAACCAAATCGGTATTGTGCAGTTTTTTTTTAACTTTTATCAATAGATGTCACTAATGAGAACACGCATGCAAAGTTTCACGCAAATCAGAGCATAAACAAAAATCACTTGAACAACCACCTGAACCAGATTAAAAAAGTGGAATTCCCAGAAAAACAAATCGGTATGGTGAAATGTTTTCAATTTCATTAATATATGTGACCAAAGAGAACACGCATGCAATATTTCACGCATATCAGTGCATAAACAAAAACCACTCCAATCAAGTTAATCGGATTACAAAAGTGGTCCTAAGAGTGATTTTACTTTGGATATATCCCCTGCGATCTCCGTGCTTCACCACGTAAACGTTGCAAACCTTACCGTGTCTGACTTCACAATAATCGGCTTATTTGGGTTTCACGCGCAAGACATTGCGCGGGTATCTCGCGTAACCTCTTTAGAGTATCCCTGCTTGAAATATTCCTCTCTCCCCTCCCCTTCCCCCTCTTTTCTCCTCTTACTCCCACAGTATCATCGTCGTAAAATGTTCCGTTTCATTGTTCCCATCCACCTGTTTTTTTTCTCCGAAGGGAAGCAGGATAAAAAAGATAAAATCACCTACGGTTGTGTTCCTCGTGGACTTTTTCTTTAATTTTTGCCAAACCCCTCGATTTTTTTTATCTCGGCTGTGGGACGGGAGATGGTATTTTATGTCGATGGAATTTTCTTTTTACTCCCTCGAGTGTAACCGCAGGAGCCCTCGGCAGCGTCTATTCCCCGCTGGGTGGTGTGGGAGGGGGTGTGGGTGGGATTTGGTGAGCCTTCGGTGTCTTTCCTCTTCCGTTAATGCGTTAATTCCCCTGACGCTTGGTCTCCGGTGTAAAAGTATTATCCTCCGGTGATTACGCAAGGTGTTTCCGAGCGTGTTTTGGAATGGCATAATCCCTCACCTTTGCGCGCGAAAACACTCGAGCGTGTCCGGCCTAAATTATCTCAGCGATTTCTTAAAGGCCAATGTTATTACACCAGTTTTAATGTATTGTCTGCTTTTGAATAGTTGGCCACAATTCACTTCCTGTTATTAATAAGAAAACTCGGGTAAATTAGCAGTAGTAAAAATGCATCTTGTGCATATAAAACCAAATGATAAATCGTGTGTTCCAAATTATCACTCGCCTTACATCAACAGTATTCAAGCATAGGATTGGTTTGCTACAGCTCTCTATTTTAATCTTTGCTCAACTATCCACTGTTTTATACATAATTCCCCCTTTAGAAGTCCGTCATAACTTTTTTCATATGTAAGTTATTCACGTTTATTTTAAAATTTTCTAATTTGTCCTTGCCGCTCATTTTTCCTTCCGTGGTTATTTATAGGATGCTAACATGTCTCAGAAAGTGTCTTTCGAATTGGTCTCTAATATTTAGCACAGTTTTCAGTAATTACCTTTCCTTCCAAGCTACTAGAATTTATTCATCAATGATTTTCTCCGCCCATTTGATCTCCATTACCTCTGATTACATCACATTTCCATTGATCCAATATTTTCTGTTCTGCTGCTTTACATAGATTTATTCGCCATTTGATATCACGAGCAGAAAATTTGTGAACTTTCTGTTGCTTGCGAAATTTTGTAAACTATATCCCCTTACATTTACGGGTTGATTTGGTACTTCATAGGATAGATTACTCGTCTTTCACCTCGGTGTTGTAGGTTCAAGTAGATTGGATCGACGTTTAGGGACACCTGATGCTCTGATTGGGCACATTATTTCGTCCTGTATGTCCTTTTATGCGTCAATTTCACCCTTACCGCCTTGAGGTTGCTCGTATTTCCCCCTGCCACACACCCTTGACGTGGCTTGCAGAGTATGTTGTAGATGTGGATGTATGTTTGTTCCTAAGAGTGTAGTACAGTCAGCCATTATTAGTACTCATTACTGTCGGTCATTATTGGTTTCAGATATCCGATGTTTTTCTTGCTTAACTCCTGCTGTACGGCTAACTTCCTCGTCTATAACGTGGTAAAGTTCCCTCACCAACGTAACCCTCATGTTCATTCTTGCATCAAAGGTATATGCTTCCCTGATGATATATGCTTCCCTAATACATAACCTTTATTTTTATGTGAGACATCTCAGAGAGAGGTGTGACTACGATCACAAAAAAATAAGATATTCCAGATGACCTAAAAGACGATACTAAGTATGCAAATAGACAATACAAGACACGCAGATATCATCATCATCATCATCATACTAATATATAAAAATTGAATGGTGTCTGTCTGTTGCTCAATCACGCAAAAACTACTGAACCGATTGAGCTGAAATTTGGTATGTAGTAAGCAAATGTATCTGGATGTAAATTGGCTATATTAAAAATCCCTCAGGGCCCCCAAAAGCCCCTCCTGTTGGTCCCTGGTGGTCCATGGTACGCATTGGGTTCAGTGCAGAGGTTTCAGTTTTTGCTTTTAAAAATTACTTTCACTCGAGATAGAGGGCTGGAATTTTTTTAATGGATGGCTGAATAAATGAAGTTTCTAATCGATTTTAAATCGATTTTCTTTTACGCTTCGTAATTGTCTGAAAATCATGTTTATAGCTGAAAAATCTCATATTTTTCTCTGAACTCATCAATTGCATATTTCCTTGACAACCAGAGATTTGAATTTCAAAGGATATTCACGCATCTGGCATTTCAGTTTTCCTGCCGGCCCATGATAGCACGTAGAAAGAAAATTTTTATAAGAAGGGCCCAGAGTCCCAAGGGTCCCATGATAGATTGCTTCGGGGGGTAATCGATAAATGCAATGCATATTTACAACAAGTATACTCTTCAATGTCTATTCTCAAAGTAGCTCTCATAGGGGAACTGTATGTATATGAGAGAACACTTGCGTAGTAAACAATACACATAAAGGAATTAAAGGTGCAAGAGTATTTACGTTCAGTGAATAGTAATTGTATTAATTCCGCTGTTGCTACAACAAACACGGCGTTGTTTATTATCGTTTAATACTCATATCTCATTACGATTGCGTGCTGTTTTTTGACCAATTCTCACATAATAAACGATAGAGTTTTTTATACAGATATGTTTAAAAGTATTGAATTGCAGTTAACTTACATTCCCTCAATCATTGAGTTCCAGGACTTAAAAATATAGCCATCAATATCCCTAATAAAAAAAGATTAACCTTTCGAATAAATCTTCTTAAGTAAGAGGAATGTCTTATTTGCAAGAAAATGCGTTCTTGCATGAAAATAGACAAAGGTTAGATTTGGATGTTCAAACTCATGTCCACGAGCGATCCAATGAGCGTTTCCCCGTGGTGTTTATCGGGTTACGCTAAGAACCGCACAAATTTCATCCTAACCCAACCTACGGACGGGTAACCAGCTATAAATCAGGTTCAAATATAGACCCCTCTGTTTCAAAACTTCATCTGTTTTCAGATGGCAGAAATTATAATGACCTTACTACATGCTTCTTACCCGAAATAATGGAAATTCTGCGCAATAAAGGACATCCGTGCATGAAAGTCGGCAAGTGCACTAAGAATCACCATAGATGTTTTATTTATAAACCGAAACCAATGATTATGGCTACCCTTTTTGTCGAAGGCGCAGTCCAGGTGATGGAGGATTCATAGGTCAAATAAACATGGCTGCTGCTGCAATTACTCCTCTTGACGTTGTCAACCGCTGGATTGTACCCTACTCTCCAATCCTGATTAAGTTACTCAACGCTCATATCAACGTTGAATTGCGCAACTAAATTAAGTCATTAAATTAAAATATATTTATGTACACAAGGGATGCGATCAAGATGTTATTCACTCAGAAGACGGCTCAAGAGAACCGGAGGAAAGAGGGTGACCATCTATCAACCTGGGTGCTATTTAAGTAGTGATAAACCTGCGTGGCCGGTTTTTGGGTTTCCCATGCGTGAAAGAGGACAAACAGTCACTCATCTCTCCGTGCACCTGGAAAACCGTCAGCATGTCTTCTACAACGAACACAACATACAATATAGGTTACGAACTCCTCAAATGACCACACTGACAGAATTCTTCAGGCTTTGTTGTTTTCTTATAAGTTCAATGTTTTTCACTCCCGTTGAATTTCAATGGATACCATCCGCTATTAGAATATAAAAATTTCAGCATGTGCAACAATAGTGAGATCCGAAACCATGCCTTCGGAATAGGATGCCAAGCCTACCTCCACCTCATCAAGCCGATCCCCACCAACTTTGAATACATGACTCGCTAAGCTAAAAAGATTCTCGTATTTAACAGTTAAATCGCTGTTTGCATATGCATTCAGTCACTCATGCAACAATTCTGCCTAAAACAGTGGATATCAGTGGATATTTTATTCATCAGACGTCATAGATTTATCAGAAATGATGAGTGCAGAAAGGCGCTGTGGTACGCCATAAAATTCATTTGGTTTAAAATAAGTAAAAAGTATTCTTTTTTTTTGTTCTAGGTTTATTTCTAAATGAAATCTGTCCCTAATATTATAAATTTTTTGTTACGAAATATTATATTCAAACACTTTTTTTTACTAGTTTTTTGTATAAAAATTTAAATTTTAGGAAACGAATATTACTAATACACTGGCTGCTTTTTCTGAAAAAGCTGACTTTGACAAATATTTACCGTTCTTTGATTATTGTGATAAATGATTATTTAGTTAGTAAATTGTAAGATCTTGGAATAATTACATGTACATACATTAAAGTTTCCCTGAAAAACTAACTGTCAAAGATGTATTTAGTTCATTGCAGCGGAAAATTATATTTCGTTATGCCGGATGGCTTTCGGGTCACAATAGAATGACTGCGGTTTTCTTTTTCATCAAGAGATTATATTATTTTAGCCACTGTAATAGTGTACTTTTTCCCTTAATTTTGTTCTTCTATTTCGAGCCTTTTCCTTTGAAATAAATTCTAAATATTAATTCTCTTCTCTTTAAAATGCTGTATTCGAGGATTTTCTTTCACCACATGAAACGGACTAGCCTGCTTGTATCTCTATAAATTTGTGGTTATAAAGCTTATTTGTTCGCAAGACTGCGGTTAGTTGAATTAAAAGTCATATGGATACCTAAATGAGAGACTTCATTCAAAATAAAACGAAATTAAAACACCCATATTTTCTGCAGTGAAGGGAACAAAACCCATATGGATAGAATTTTAGTGGCTCATAAGAAGAATAGAGTTTTAGAAGAATATTTTTTTATTTGCCAATGGATTATTATATTACCTACATTCACTCACTCAGTGATTCAACCTGAAGGTTGGTTTGGATAGTTGAGGGTAGAGTTCAACCCGGACTAAGACACAGGCGTGTGAATTTCACACATTCAGGGTAGGGGGGCCATTTCCTTTCCCTGGGCCACCTCGCACTCCGAGGATTTTTGTTCGGGGCCGTTCAAAGGCTTCACCCGGATTTATAAGTTAAATCGCTGTTTGCAGATGCATTCAGTCACTCATGCAACAATTCTGCCTTAAACAGTGGATATCAGTGGATATTTTATTCATCAGATGTCATAGATTTATCAGAAATTATGAGTGCAGAAAGGCGTGTTTGGAGGGCTGGTTCAGAGGCTTCACCCGGATTTGAACCCGGGACCCTTCGATCAGTAGCCAAGCGCTCTACCCACTAGGCCACCACGATCCTATTAAAATCTAGCTATTACTTACATTAAAAAACTCCAATCCCAAATAATGAAGTAAGCATTTAGGTATGAAGCCAATTAATGCTAACACCCATGAATATGTTTGACTAAATGACTGATTAATAATCACAAAACCATTCAACAATTTACTAAAATACATAGCTATAAAAATGTATCTAACCTCATCATTAATACAAGTAACGTAGAAAAACCAGCGTATATAGAAGAATGAGAGTGAATGTGCTTTTCGAATTAATTAAATAGATGAATTTCATGCGTCAAATGTTGAATGTTTTTTTAGCACCTGCTTTTGCGTAGTAAGATATTTCGTAGTTGTAAATAACCGAAAACACTCAATTATGATTTCTGTCTGCTTCGCACAACATACTAATACATGTTTTAAGTTTGAATAGTGGTAATGAACACGTCCAATATTATTCTAATGAGCTCCGCAATGCCCAAATTATTGAACAGTTGGTAAATTACTAAGGATTCATTGAAGTCTTCAGAAAAAAATTATGTACTTGTGATATTTATTATATTTAATTATATTTTTTATTTGTGTTACATGACCACCGAAAACATAAATTCATGGCCTTTGCATCAGGGTATTTAACCATCAGCAACCAAAATTTAACCAATAAGGCAAATGATTCGGATTTTCGTTCATTTGGATATAAAATGTAAAACAGTGCCACACTTGCAGAGGCATGGATAATTGGCATTGGTATTAAAAGACAAAAATCTTTTATTTAGAGTAGGTAGGTGCTTATGATTTGGAGTTTTTATTTTCTCTCCCTTGACAATAAGTAATCGTCACGCGTATGATCACCCAT
The DNA here is from genome assembly GCA_963573305.1 of Pyrrhosoma nymphula. NCBI lineage: Eukaryota > Metazoa > Arthropoda > Insecta > Odonata > Coenagrionidae > Pyrrhosoma > Pyrrhosoma nymphula. The sequence continues at coordinate 102,114,560 of OY754335.1, read as the reverse complement.
TTGCTTACAGTGAAAGAAAAGAGCAAAGGTAATAGATAATATTAATGCTATTTATTAATTGGCTCTTAAAGGTTTTGCCTCATTGGTTTACCTACCCTTAACTCCATAAATGAAGCAACAGGCTTTATTTGAGTCCATGTTTCGGATTCATTAAGTTTCGGGGTCACCCCACAAACTCCAGCACACATCGACAGCTGAAAAATGAGATTGCGTCGCTTGTCGATGAAGTAGCATTATTACCCCCCTAGCTTCACTTTTTGTTAGTCCATGGATTCCTGGACACCACTCCGTTATCACTTCGACGTTTTAGAACCCAACTACTGTGCAAAAAGGGATCGATGCTGAGCTGCAGAACGTGGGGGCGTCTGACGCGTTTTTCACATCCCTGAGCCAACCCCTTTTCCATCCCCCACCATCCACCCCTGAAATGTTCTCCCTCACCCTCTCCCTCAATCGTTTTTCGAAAATCTGCTCCCCCGAACGGCAGATGGATGGCTATTTGGCTAATTCGGAGGGAAGGGTTGAGGTCATAAATAATTCTGGATGGTGGGAATAGAGGGATGGAGGTCGAATGGGAGAGTTATATGGATCATCAAGTGGTGGCTGAATTTCACGGTCCACGTTTAGCGCTCTAATGCTCACCCCTGCGATCCCTTGCCCTCTTCCGGCGCACTTGGCACTCATCTTCTTCCCCGACTGAGCGCAACACGTGGCAGCCTCGCGTGAAAACACGGAACGAGTGGAAATAAATTGGAGGGCTGGAATACGAGTCGAGTTGAACGGATGGACGAAGCAGGGCGCCCCCTCCAGGGCTTTGGGCGCTCAGGCTCTTCGTACCTTTCTCACCCTGCAGGTATGGCGGGCCCGCGAATCTGCAAAAACATCGTTTCTGACGCTCCAGTTCTTCCCTTGTGCGACCAATGAGTGGAAGACAACGTTCGCGCCAGATTGAGCAATCCCAATAATGCTTGCTTGCAGAAAAAAGTGCGGTTCGCATTCCGCAAGTGGAAATTTTTGGTAGAGATTGCAATGGAACGAAAGGTGATAGGATCTATCTTCATCTGTCATGCGAGTTTGAGATGATTCGTTTTCAATACACTCTTCATTTTTCATTTGATTACGTCTTCACCGCTATCACCATTATCGTGACGTGTCCATTATGCTTTTCATGAGGAGGTATGGAGTGTTATAGCCATGAATATACATATGGATCCTAAACTTGCCCCCAGTGGGTGTTGCCAAGCATTCCACAAGCACCGAAAAATCTGGACCAAGCATATTGTAGCGCCGCCACTCTAGAGAAGGTGGCTCTAATAAGGAAAGGCCGTGATTCAAATGGAGATAATGGAAATACAGGTACCGGAATTGGCCTCCCAATTAAACCGGCCATTTTTCACACACAGAATCGGAACCATGCCGAATGCAGCGCGACCTATCTTTTGCGGAAAGCTAGGCAACACTGTTGCCCGTTCAGTGGTGCCGAAGATTTAGATCCATATGTATATTCATGGTTATAGCTAGCATAAAAGTTGAGTCATTGAGAGAAGGGATGCATTATGATCATCTGCGTGGAAGAGGAGACAAACTACTCGGACGCATCATGAAACACAGCAGCCTCTTGGAAGCAATAACGGTAGTAGAAGAAAGATAAAAAGTACAGGGGAAGGCCAAGGATGGAATAAATCGGGAAAATCATGACGGACGACAAAGTAACGACTTATTGAGGAATGAAATGGTTAGCTGGTAGGAGGGAGGAGTGAAGAGAACTTCTCTTCAGATTGATGAGGATTATCATGATGCATGTTTATGAGAAGCAAAATAATTACAAACAGATATTATGCGAATATGTTTATAAATATTCCCATTTTCTACATGCAATACGGTTGCGTGAGTGTTGAAAGAGGGAAATGATTAGCTATCTTAACCCTGCCTTGAGTTTTATTCTTGATTACTTAGAAGAAGTGATCACAATTCTTGTGTTCTATATACTATGTAAATGGCGCTTACATTCTCACTATCGGTTCAGTAATAAAAAATATAGCAATTCCTTTATCATCACTGCTTCCGCGATATAAATGTTAATATAATAGTTTAATAGGTATGAAAATTACGCAAAGGATTTATCATTCTCCTTGACTGGGACTCGAACCTGGATTCCTCCATATCACAGCGTGTGCGTTAGGCAGTTAACTGCTCAAGCAAAAAGCTTAAGCGACACCAAGAGATCCGAGTTTAAGTCCCGGTCAAGGAAAATACGGTCCATAATAAATATAAGCGCATAATAAATATATAATAAAATACGGTACGGTATAAAAATTTTCCTCTACGGAATTTCCGCACTGATGTACACTTTCGGGTGACTCCGTAAAGGTAATGCCGTGGATAGTTTCAATATCCTCAAAATTTGTTGTAGTTTAATTTTACCTGTTCACTTTTTCTCATATTTCCCTTTACTAATGAGCCCTAGAAGAGGGCCGTTTGTATACTTCGATATATTATTTATGGCATGGTTTACATATTAGTCTTTCTCCAATTTCAACGAACTTCAATCGATTATTTCAGGATAATGAAATCTAGCCTTCGTCTAATTTTAATAATATTTTTCTTATTTAGAATTACGTTAGGTATGCAAATTATTGAGTAAGTAATAATTTTGCATCAATGAAATTTGGGCTCTTTCCAAACTTTAAGGTTCGCGGTGCGTTTCAATACAATTTAAGTGGACCATATCCAACACAGTGTTCATCTCCATAATTCTCTCTTTCAGTAAATCTTACCCTGGCCTGACTATCCGTCTCCCCTTAATGGCGTATATTAACTCAGAAATGGTGTGCTTCCCGCAATAACTCTCCTCGGCAACTAGGCCTGCTGCGTTGTTAACCCTTATAACACCGAATGGGGTTTATTGTGCGCGCGGAATAACCCTTATTTGTCCTACTGCTCTGCATACGGGCAATAGTAATGAATTTGCTTGGAATAGCTTTGCTTTTACAGGCGTAGAATCATCATACAAAACATAATTAATAGCGTTGTATTTTTGCAGGTAAATTGTGGTATCTTGCATTAATACTTTGCTAGTCTCATATCTATCAGTGACAATTTCTAGGCAATTATTTTCTGTCCGCGAGAATTGTGTTTTACATGCATTAGTGGTTTTAAACGTAACATAAGCCTTGTGTTAGATATGTGTATATGGAATTTGTACAGTTTTGAAATATACGAGGCTTGTATAATGAAAATCTTGTTATGAATTATTTCAATATCTGACACTATTTTATACGCTTTATGAGGATGAGACCATCATCCTGTAATGGGGGTGGAGGAAATATTAGGTTGTATGTATCGTTGTGTGTTGCGTCACTGCCAACCAGTAGCACTGCTTTAGTTTCATATTGATTTTAAATCACACGTTTATTATGCTTTAAAGTTATTTCATTTTTATCTAATTACTAGCAGAACTTCCCGTTGATTCTCAACGTGTGAAAAAAAGTAAGAAATAATATAGTAGTTATATTCATACGGATATGAAACTGACTTCTAATTTCTCATCTTAGTTTTTTTTACTCAGTGGAAATTACCCATTTAGTCACTTAATGATGCATAGTAATAAGATATTTTACTGATACTGTTTATTTAAAAAGCAGTTAAGCTAAAAATGTATTCCAGGTTCGCGAGGGGGGCGTGGGGAAGTTCGTCATAAACTTCGACCATTTTTTTACCTAAGTGAGTTTGAGCGAGATATTTTTCCGGCATCAATAGAGGCCAAATTTAAATTCTTAAATGAAATCAAACACATTTAGGAAGCATGACGTAAGCACATATTTAAATATTACCCCTGACGCTCCTCCGGGGCTTCTGAAGAATGTTGAAAGTCGTGCCTCACAGCGTCCTACTATAATCTTTGTTCTCGTTGTTGTTGAAATTTCCGCAAATAGGACATTGCCTTCACCTAAGCAGATATTTGAAAAAGATTACTCTTTATAATCTTAGGCATATTCGTTTTGTACTGAAAATGTTAGTAATCAAATAATTATGCGTGTAATAATCTCAATTAATTACTTCCTACAGAGAATCTAAAAAAAGTCTCATGTGGTCTCAAGTCTTAAGGCCTGGTACATGAGAATGTACAAGAAAATGTGTGAATGTCTGAATGTCAGAATGAACGCGAAAATTCACCGTGTAACCACACCAATATGTACGATTGTATGAATGTCTGAACAGAAAATAGAACCAGTTCTAATTTCGTTCAGAGAATCGTAGAAGTTGACCTCATTACAGAGACACCTGGTGGCAGACGACGCAAATGACACCTTCAGTTGTCATCTGGCTTGTGTTGGCGGCTTTTTTTTGTTACATGCAACGAGCAAGAGGTCAAAATCCAAAAACAATTCGAGCGCACGAAACCAAATAAACCACCAACACAAGCCAAATGACAACTGAATGTGTCGTTTCCATGGCAAAAAATGGTTTAAATAACGCGCCGACGGTTTAAAATGAGGAAAAACAAACGAAAACGCATAATGCGCATCAGAAAATGTACGAAAATCTGTCCGAAAAAATGTACCTTGTAGCCACCTATTCATTGATCTTGTCCATGAGAATGTACAAGAATCTGTACATGAAACCATGCACACAAATGTACAGAAACTTGTACATTCTCATGTACCGTGTAACCAGGCTTTTATACCTTTAGGTCACCTCTACTAACAACAAGAATCTCCCACGCAAAAATAAATATTTATGTAGCAACAATATGCCACTCTCCCCAAAGTGTCCCAAGAATAAGACTTTTAAATGTCTCAAATATTATCGTAATATAGAAATTGGTGACAAATTTAAAAACGGCAATAGATGTATGTGTAAGCCAGGTATATATGAACTATGCTTGTACATAATTTCTTCTCATTCGGTTCAGGGGTTTTGGCATGATTGAGTAACAGAAACAGACAAAGAAACCATCATCTTTTTATATATTACTAACCAGCTAGGCAGGAGGGCCAAGCCCCCCTGGACCCCCCTATGCCAGCGGCTTCGCCCCCGGATCCTCACCAGAATAAAAAAAACAGAGTTATGAGGTCTGCCCGAGTCAGGTCTAGGTTGGTAGGACATTATTTCTCGCACTCGCACTCTAGTGTCTGCCCGTCCAGTGGCACCGCTCAGGTATGCGGTTTCGTAATTTTCGCTTTCATTAAAATCTGCCCAAATTGCTCATGCCCTCAAAATACCCGACTTGCGTTGCAATGCCTCTTTTTCTTTCTGAGTAGGCATACATTTACAAAGCAGAAACAGTAACACGTACAAAATAAATTAAAAACAATGGTTTTTTGTGTATTGAATTAAAGTTGAAAAAATGTATTCAAGTGATTTTGGAAATACAATATGTTTGGTCTTACCGCTCTCTGCAAAAAAATTAATTTTTCAGCTGTCCCACTTGTGAGCATGCAACATATAATTGACCATATTAAAAGAATGGATTTTCTAGATTTTATCCACACACTTGAAGCTATTGACATTGTGCCTTGTTGATGGTTATTGAGAAGGAAAGGCGAACGGGGAACTGTAGTCGTTTGAGTACAACTATCAAATTAGTCACTGAACCTGGTCTTTAAATGCTGCAGGAGTGAATAGCGATCCATAAAATCGCTATTAAATAGATATTTACGCTTGGTTGCCAAGGAAATTTCTCTTGTTGAAAAGGAAGAAAAATTGATGAATTTAGAGCTAAAAACGCAATACGTAGGCAAAAGCGAAGCCTATAATGAAGTCGAATGAAATAATTAATTACTGCATTCTTTTATTCGTTCTATGATATAAATATCCATTCAATATCTTGAGTGCAAGTAATTTAAAAAAGCAAATTAAGAAACACACACACCGAAGTCAATGCTTTTGTTATGGGAATAAAATCTAACATTAATGGGGTAAAAACAAACCTAAAAAAATTTATTTCAAAAGTCCTTTCTTAGAGCGCCTATACTCTACGGTACGGTTATATATCCTCAAAATTTCACGATTCTATCACCAGTAGTTTGGGCTGTGCGTTGATGAATCAGTCAATCAGTCAGTCGAATAGCATTGACTTCGGTGTATGTATTTCTTTATTTGCTTTTTAGAATTACTTGCACTCAAGATATTGAATGGATATTTATATCGTAGAACGAATAAAAGAATGTAGTATTTAATTATTTCATTCCATTTTATTATACACTTCGTTTTTGCCTACGTATTGTGTTTTTAACTATAAAATCATCATTTATATTAATAAAGATAAAGATTTTGATTCAAATTTCGCATATTTTTGGTTGTGTAAGGTCGTTTTCATGATAATGTCCAATATTTTCGAGAATTTACCAGTGGCACTATAGTCATAATATGTATGGGTTCAGGCTCAAATTTGTGTAAGTTCATTTTAAATAATGAAAAAGAAAACTTTGCTTTATTCCGCCGATTTAGTTCACGGTTCTACTAGTTTCGACGCCGCGGCGTACTTGACAATGACGCCGCTTCGTCGAAACTAGTAGTGCCGTGAAATAAATAGGTGGAATAAAACAAAGTTTTCTTTTTCATTATTCATAGTATGTATTTTACCGTAGAACATAGGAACTCCAGTTATTTTTTGGTTTAATATAATTTAAAAGTCATTTGATGCAGTAAAGATGGATAAGTTGATGAGCGTGTTGATTAACTTGAAGATCGACTGGTGAGATAAACGAGAGATGCAATATTTATGCCTGTTATGGACAGCGCAAGTCAAGTTGGAAGGGGTGGGTTAATCGTGCTGGGCAGTAACAGTTCGAGGAGTTGGACGGTTCATTATGCTATCGCAAGAGCTATTCGGCGTTTATGCAGAGGAAATGGTGAGAGAGTTATGGGAGGAACTTGATGCGGCGGGAGTATGTAGTGAAGCCAGTTGGATTTGCGGAAGACCATTGAGATGTTTTTACAAATCAGCTAAGGTTTATATCAGTCATTATTGGACACAAAGCAGACGCAGAGGGAGGTGTTATACTGAAAAGATTAATCATGAGAATGTTTGGATATTTGAGATTGTTCAAAACAAAAGAACAGATGAATTCCCAGGTTGGAGGTGATAGCTGGAACAGCAGGAATTATTGCAATGCTTTCGCAGTATAATAATTCCTGATGAGGGTATAACAGTCATTGTTGGACTCAAAGCAGACGCAGAGGGAGGCATAATACTTTAAAGATTAATTAATTAATTTATTTTAAAAGTCCCCAAAAACGGCACAAAAGCTTATTATATTGGTGGACAAGCAAACAAATAAATAGAATTTTAAACAAAGTATACCCTAAAATGTAATGCATAACAGACAAATAGAAAAATACGTAGTAAAGAGAACTTGGGATTGGGATTTATTGACAAGAAGATGGGATAGAGGGAGTCAACTCAGCAATATGTTTACTGAGGACTGATTTGAAAACGGAGGATCTGGAGAAACTTGTCTGGGTCTTGAACGGAGGGTCTGAAAACGGAGGATTTGGAGAAGAGGTCAAGGGAGGGTAACTGCGAGGCTAGCGAGTTGAAAGTTTTTGGGTTACGGTAGAATAGGGAGCGCTGGGATATTGAGACTCTGAATTTGGGAATGCCAAGAAGGGAGTATTGCGTAGCGAACGAGGAGGAACATGAAGAAGAAAGAGGGGAATAAAGCAGTTGGTACGGAGAGAGCCACTCCAAATGCTATGGAGGAACTTCATGTCGCATAGTACATAACGGAGGTTTGGGATTGAAAGGAGGATTGAGGGCGATTGAGCATATTATCATTATTAATCATGAGGATATTAGGATGTGTGAGAAGGAGCAAAAGGACATGTGAGGATCCAGGTTGGAGGTGGTAGCTGGAACGGCAGGAATTATTTCACTGCTTACACATCATCTTGGGTGAATCTTGTCTCATTGCCATGAGGAAGGAGAAGTTTATAAAAGAAGTTAATTAGAAGGGCTGGCATCAGCTTGTGAGAAATATTGTCTGGGCTCAGTAAATATATGAAGAAAACGGGAGAAGAGTTTTATGTGGAGTGGAGCGCTGTATGTCACTCAAAACTAACATAAAGAGGGTGAAATTTATATATAAAAAGTTACTTTAGCGTAAAATTTTACTTTTAACTTCCAAATTTTTTATTCTTGAATGGATTTATGCCTCAGTTTTTTTTACGCATAACCATTTATTAGGAAAAATTCGGAATGACAATCCATTATGCTGAAATTTAATAAAGAGTCATCCTGTGTCTATGAGGAACCTCCAACGATGCCTTCCTTCCTCAGAGGGAACAAAGTACGAAATAGGTCTCTTCATTGTCACCCAATTAGCCTGCACGTCGCAGCAGGAACTCTGAAACCAAGGAAAAGAGGCAGGCAAAGGCATCAAATCAAAAGAACAGCTATATATGAGAAATCACTTCAAAACATAATTAACAGTCCAACCCATACCTTTCTACAAACAAAAACCCTCAGAAAATACAAGCAGATTATGAAAGGCAATAAAAGAAGGCATTAAGAGATTAAAATCCAAGCGGCCCTTAAATATTCTAATAAATCCGAAAACTACCATGAACTTGCATAAAAATAATGTACTAACCTAATCAATAAAGATATGCTTAAGAGTAGACAGAAGAGGGTATACCTAATAAGTAACACTAAAAATCAATGTGATCACTCAAGAAAATGAATTATCCGTGATTTGTGGAGGAAGAAAGATTTCTAATATCAAATTCTGTATCAGAAATGCCGCATTAACACACCCCAATAACATTATATTGCAATATTATTTTGACTAATTGAATAACGATAGAAATAGGTTAACGTCTCATATTCTGTATGTAACACCTCAATATATAAATAAACCTGAACGGATGATAATTAAGGCTGATTATAAAACCTTCGAGAAAATAATAATGCAAAAGCCTCTTTATTCAAGGTAACTACGCGCACGATAGGTACGAATTGACTAATGGCAAGTAATACTTCAAGGATTCAATAGCCCAACGAAATTTGACTACCACTAAATGCAAGAATTGCGTAAAAACCCCAGGTGGTAATGATATCACTTAAGAAACGTCCTTTTTCAATAAACGTGCAAGTGTAAATATACCTACATAATGAGCAGCTAAATGGAATTCTTTAAAGATTCTTTGACCAAACGAAATTTGATATCCAGTAAACACAAAAATTTCACCAAAACCACTCGAGGAAATGATCGCTCTGCAGAAGCGACATTTTTCAAGAAACGTGAACAATACATAATGAGCAGCTTAATGGAGATATTTAAATATTCATTGACCCAACGACATTTGATTCCCACTAATCACAAGAATTTCACCAAAACCACACTAGGAAATCACCACACTGCAGAAGCATCTTTTTTCAAGAAACGTGCACAGGGAAAAAAAACAATGAGCATAATGGAACACTTATAATATTCAATTACCCAACGAAATTGATATCCTACAAACACAAGAATTTCACCAAAACCACACGAGGAAATGATCGCTCTGCAGAGGCATCTTTTTTTCGAGAAATGCGCACATGGAATAAACATCATGAACACTTTATGGAATACTTTTGCGATTCACTACCCTAGAGACTAGAGAAGCGTCCATTTCGAATTGACGAGCACGTGGGGAGAACTACCTCGGTCACCGAATGGTACACTTATAGGACTGACTGGCCCTCATAAAAGGCCAATGTAATTGAAATAGGAATAAATAATAAAAATTAGGATTTAAAGTTAAATCAACACAAAAATAAGATTGACTTCACTTACCGTTGCCTTGAATAAATGCTTATTCTTCAACCCCAGCTCCGCATTTTCCGCCCTTATCTTCTTGTACCCAGTTTTGCAACCTAGGACAAAACAAGTTCTGCTTAAATTAGCCATAATTAATGAAAATTAAGGCAGAACAGTGTAAATTCTGGTGCTTTGCTTGATGTGGTGCAGCGTCAGTTCACGAAGAAATTTCATGGGTCTTCTGCTCGCTTCCTGATGCAAATTTCGAAACGCTAACAGCCACGCAGTCACTTAATAGCAAATAAAACAAACTGAGTTAACGAAAAAACTTCGTTAAATTTGTTGATCTCGCACTAACAGGAAAATTGTGACACCAGATCACCCGTTTCCCTATAAACACCAGCCATTTGTAACTGAGAGCGGCACATAGTGATGATTGCAGCGCCGCCCTTTCGGGTAGAATTTTTGCGGAAGCCAGTGGCAGCAGTGTAATACACAGAGCGTTGCTCAAGATGGAGGGGGCTGAGTGTCATCTTCGTATATTATTTAAATGATTTGAAGAAACGAGTAATTGACGAGAGCAAAAAGCACGAATCCTATTGAATCATATCATTGGCATGAACCCAAGGGGGCGTCATAAAGGTCGAATCGCGTATGAGATTCTCACAGTAAAATAAATTGAAGTAGGGGGGTCTCCGGCCGTATGTGGCGCTGCTGTAACCCGCGAATTCAAAAATTGACGCAATTGCTTGCATTAATGTTAGTAAATGCGATAAGATAATGATGAACCCTAATGCCCGAATTACCAGGCGCAACTTGAAAAGGAACGAAAGGAACGATTCTTTAAACTCGTTCCTTTTAGTGAACGAGAACGAAAGTAACGAGTCCGAGAAATGAACGAAACTGCCCATCACTACTGAAAACAATGGAATGACTCGAATGAGAGGAATTCATTGAATGACCACGCATTTACAGTGCTCCTTCAATCGTCATTCTCGTTCCATTTTCTTGTTTTGTGTCACTCAATTCATGTCGTTATTAATGTATATCGCGACAGGAATTTGTTTAAACCCAGATTAGAGATGGGCAAAATCGTTCATTCCGATGACCGACTCATTCATCGGTCGTTCAGTAAAAGGAGTCGATTCTTGGAGCTCGTTCTCGTTCAATGTTTTTAGTAATAGTGGCCCCAAACATTTTTATGCCCCACTCCCCAAAAATTTAGTTTTTTCTCGCGCCCCTTAAAGCAATTATTCATTTAAGAATGAAAGCGAAAGTGCGACCAAAACAAATTTTTATGATCAATTTTAATAGTAGGTATAAAGACAAAAATTAAACATGAAAAAGAAAAAAAATATTACTGAACAAATTAAAAGTCATATCAACCAATAAGATACATCTATGCATTAAATTAATTTTTTTAACTTAAACCTTATGTTCAAATGTCCTCTAGTCAACTTAGTTCATGAACCTTTTTTTCTTGTTATTACATAAAATTTTTTTCAAACGTGGCCAGGTGCTCGTAGCAATCCGAATGTCTGCTTGTGCCCCCAAGCAATTTATTTCTAAATGTGGTCTTGGTTGACAGAAGGGAACTAAATCCATACTCACTTGAGTATGTCGTCGCGAAATACGATAAAAGTCGGTAATGATCATTTCTCCATTGATGTTTCTTACGATAAAAGTTAATGTTTGGTAACAAGGAAGAAGTAAAATTACTAGTCAACTCCACTTATTATTTATTATTATGACCTGGGTTTCAACACTTGGTGTCCACTTCAGGTCACCTGAAGATGACACCAAGTGTTGAAACCCGGATCGTGATAATAAATACTAGTGGAGTTTACAAAGTTATTTTAATTCTTACGTAATGGATGACTTCCGCAAAATCATGCCTACAACAGTTTCCTTCGGTATTTCATTGGTCGAACCCCAAAACGTATGAATAATTCGGGTAACATTAATATATTTTTGTTCTTAATAACCACCACAGACCATGGAATTCTGAATTTTTCAGAACAAAGACCTATTTTTTTCTGCAAGTTCACGAAAAATCGCATGTCCCTGTGCGAATCAAGATTCATTGAAAATTAATATGGAATCCTGGTTTCCTCTGAGATAACTGATTCCTTGAGCATTATAATTGATTCTTGGATTTGCTACTCTGTCTGCTCTACTACACTGTCAAGAATCAGTGATTCCCCGACGATTCACTAGACTCATGTGATTCCTCGACTCGTATGATTCCTCAACTCATATATGATTCCTCGACTCATATATGATTCCTCAACTCATACGATTCTTCGACTCATATATGATTCCTCGACTCATATGATTCTTCGACTCCATATGATTCCTCACTGATTCATGAGTCTTCGACAACTCTTGATTCAATTAGAGTCAGAGATATGATGATTCTTTGGCGAGTCATTGAATCACAAGTTCACGGACTCATCGGTGGCGATTCCTCCCACTCCTCGCGCTATATGAGTACACAGGTCCCCCCTCTCTCAAACTTCAAAGTTGAAGGGTGGGAGGACTCGTTCGTCCCTCGTTCGTTCGTGGCGTCTGTTGATTCCCATCTTTGCCGAGTGGTGCGCCCATCCTCATCTACGCCGCTGAGTAGTGATAGTTGTCATGGTGGCCATGTAGAGGACTCTGTTACGAGTCGTAGGAACGACGGTTCATTACCATGAACGATTTAGTGCGTCAATTCACCTCAAAGAGTCGTTCGATTAGATCGTTCGCGACCGACCCACCTCTAACCCAGATGCTCCAATATTTTCCGCCATAAATATATTTTCTGAAATTATTCAAGAGTATATCAAGTATGATGAGACGTCTAGGCGATGAAATCCCAACACAAGCTGTAATCTATACAGGTGTTGTACGACAGTCCTGGCAGCCATTCGATTGGTTCCGGATGTGACTTATGAGCGTTTAGTTTTAAATTTTCACATCAAATACTTCAACTAAAATTTACTTACTGGAGTTCATATTTAGTTAGCCATAGAAGAAGGTCATTTACAACTTAAATTGAAACTTAAAATATTAACTAGCATTTTTGTAATTTAGTTTAAACTAATGGAGAAGTATCCAAAAGCATTATTTTACTAGCTATGAATTTTTTAATAAGTTCCTGGTGTGACATGGTAAAGTTGCAGGTGTGACCTCATTACTATTTCTGATTTCCATGATGAGTAATATTCAATTTTTCTGTCAAATTTTGGTAATAGCTCAATATATTTCATTCATTAAGCTCAATTTAACCTGGCAAAGTCGAAATTTAAAACTGTTGAACAAAAACACTTTTTTTTGTTTTTTCCATATTTGGGCTCACTTAAATGGAATGGCTGCTGGATAGAAGAGGTTAAAGATGATATGCTGTAAAATAAAGTAATTTTATCACATTGTTGGTGCTCATAGAAATAAGTTTAGTCTACCTGGTTAGGTAAATGAAGTCCCATTCATCATTTTGTTTACGAAAATGAGACTTAGAATAAAGAGGTACTAAAAGTGAGAATAGGTGAAACAGGCAGGCGTGTTATTTTCCCTGGCATACACAGAAACAAGTTTAACCAAATGCTGATATAAAAAGCAATTTTAACAGGAAATGAAATGACAGTGATATGATGGTACACACCAATCTTCGTTTTCCAGTTTTAACAAATTATTGCATTTGATGGAGTTAATGAAAACATGTTAGTTTGATAGAAATGCCATTGCGGTTGGTTTCTCGGGTCGGCTGAACGATCCTACTTTTGGCTTGCCATAACCAAGGAATGACATCAATGAAAGGAGTATTTTTTAAGCAGCGCCAAAGAATAGGAGACATTTCTCCACTATTTACACCTCCGCTGTCTCTCAAGGCCCCTCCACAAACACCGGATTGCCTCATGAGGGATCTAGCGTTATGCTGAAGGTCTGCTATCCATTCTCTCTCATCCAGACCGACAACTCCATCGGACTGAAATCTTTAACCACCCGAAGTGCGAGGTCTTTCTCTTCCCTTAACCATTCGAGAGCTCAATTCATATCTATATCGGAGGGTGCCTGTATGAAAGCAGCTATTTTAGTCTCGGGGGCGGGGTTGAACTTGCAAAGGTGGCGAACAAAGACACCGAGTGGTGCCTTATTTGCTCCCTGTTCCCTTCGCCTACACCCTGTCCCATTCATCTTGTGACCTCACCCCTTCGCTCGCACTTCCCGAGGTCACCGTCCGTTTTGGCCGGCGGCGCTGTGATTCATTCCGCCCTCGGCGCCGTCCGCTCCTCTTTTGTTTTTTTTATCCGACCCCCGCTTTAATGGGACTCTGCGGAAAATTCGCGGTCCCGTTTTTTTTATAAATCACTCGCATAGTAGAAGGGTGCACAGGCGTCTTTGAATCCATGATAAGGGATTGAAATATTTGCAGGAATAAAGTATTGCCAGCGACGCGTGTATAAACCGTGTAGTGGATTACGTATATATGAAGTGCTGGAAAGATTAAATGCTACCGCCTCGCTGCTTTGCCTACTTTGGCGCTCGGTGGAGAACATTAGGCGTAATCTCGCGTGCCAGGAAATTAATGATTGTGCATAAGGTCTAGTTGCTGTATCTGATAATTTCTCTGGCGCTGTAAATTCACCGTAACTACATGATGTACAAGTGTTTTTAAGACCGAGCTTAGCTACCAAGGGCTGGAAAATGTAACTGTTTTGCGCGTACTAACACGAGTTTTACTGTAATAACGTATGTTAGGGGTTTTCATAACTTCTTATTCGTTTAAATAGAAGGATGTCTCATTTAATGTCCGAAAACTAAAGTAACTAATAAATGAAATTATTTTGAGAGCTTAAGAAAGGTGCTTGATAATAGTAATAGTATCTATGTTTCCGTCTATACTCTATTCATGAGACAATTCTATTCATGCTTTGAAAATTATCGACTTTGGGAAATTCGATGGCATTATGGATAATTATAAGGAAGGGCGAAACTTATACCGGGAAAGGGTGATAATTAACAAGATATTCATAATGAATAACAACACTTGGTAATCTTCCACAGATTACCTAGTATTTTTATGCATCTTGAATATCGAGAACTTCCACCTTATCCAGCCTGAAACAGTTATATTTATAAAGAAGAAACTTACGTTCCAAAAGACTTACGTGGATTGAAGCAATAATTAATTTGAATACCTTCTGAAAGTTTTAAAGTTTCAGGGCCTGCTTCTTCCATTTGAAAGGAAAAGATTTTGATGAAATTTTATGACTCCATTTTTTATTAGTGTACTTATGTTACCTATATGTTTTGACTTACCAAAATTTGTTTCCTATGTTGATCAAAGCCCATCCTCGCCGATTTCAAAATCATATTTCCGAAAGCTTGTTTTAAGATGAATGTACGTATTAACAACAAAATAAACAATATTATCTTAAAATTATTCGTTGTAGTTATAGATTAGTTTTACGTTCTTCGGGGACTATGGTGATTACAGATAGGCCCCTTGTAGACAAGATCAACTCGAATGAATTGGTGGATGACCTTCTCCGGTTTTGAGCCGAGCACAACGCTGCACTTCACTGCAACTATGGTGAACTGAGCGTGATCCAGCGTGGTCAGCCGCTGCCCTCATATTATTAGTCTTAAACTCTTAAGTCCCTGAAAGTGTAACGATCGTGGGGTTAAGCAAACGGATAATTTCTGTTTTTGCCTCGTCTAAACCGATGATAAGTGTAAGAAAACTGATCGTAGGGTATAACTGATGTCGTTAGTGGGCAAAAGTCTAAAAATACTACTTAAATTTAGCTTATTTGCTGAACATGAATGTTCTATATTTAGAACTCCGTATCACGTATCTCACAAGGGGAGTACGCAATAGCGGATTCTCGGATTTCGATTATATTTGGCTGGCAGATGGTCTTAGATTAGTGTTTTTACGATTCATCTCGTATGTGGGCTAATAGGCCCAATATTTTAAACAAAAAACGAGATGAAACATTTTTACTGTTACCATAAACTGCATAATTGAATGTCAGAAAACATTGAGAAGTGCGCTAGAGGTAAAGGAGTAATCGTTATTGGTTCAAATCCTCTTAAGTATTTTAAATTTGTTCATCCGAAGTGTGTTAAAATAATATTAAATTATTTTTCACACTCACACACGTAATTTTTAATCTCTGGTGCCACCAAGACTTCTATTCCTTCAGTCTGGGCTATCTCAAAATGATATCGGATAAGCTGAAGTAATAGTCTGACCTTATCTTCTATTAATATAAGCTATCTTCGGCAAAATAAAGCCGTATTTCGCCGCTGCAAGTGAAATTTGTCAGGAGAAAACGCTAAAAAAATCCTGTTCCTAAGCAGCCCTCGGGGCCTTTCATGTTTTCCGGAAAATGTTACGACCTCCCACCCTTTCCACCACTGGGTTCATATTGTATTTTTTGAAATGGAGGAACCAAGCAGCAAAGACTTGGAAAGAAAAAAGATGTTTCCATAACAAATGTTCTTCCCGCTGGTTTTTTTAGAATAAAGAATTTATGTCATCCCATTTATTGCATCTACAACAGTTTCTGCTCCTATTACCTACGAAAAGAATCTGATACTTTATGATGGAAATCATCATAGTAGAATAATATAATAAAGGAAGGTTTGAGAGAAATTTAGCGTCGGGGTTAGCCTACTCTAAACGAAAGACGCCAAGGAGACCCCAGTTAAATGTTCTATACAACCGACGGAGTACTAATTAGAAACGCTTTCCACATGGCACCCAAGTAGGGATCTGGATTCCAATGAAAAATCTTCACCACTGCCGGAGTTTGTACCCGAGCCCTCAGAATGGGAAGCCAGCATTTTATCCACCATAATATAATGTGGCTCTGCTTCGCATTGCGAAGTGGCATTAATAGTGAAAATCTAAGTCAATGCATCCATAACACCGCGTCAGTGTGTTGATTTGTGGAGAGGAAAGAGGCAAGTCAATCGATGAAGTCCTGATGCAGGTCAAGTATTTTTATTCCACACCGAGTGGATCATTTTTTCACCTTGCGTTTCCAACATTATGGCATTTCCTCAGTGCTAAACTTCTCTGTAGCTATTTTAGTCCCATAGGGTGCAATTAATACTTTTAGTAGCTGCTGCCTGCGGCTACATTGGCGTGTTTACCTTAAACTGTTGATCGTGTGAAGAAATCAATAATAAAGTCAATAATAAACTTTAATATTTTAATACGGTGTGATTTTATTATAAATAACTACGAAGTTTATTCATGTATTTTGCAAGGTTATAAAGTTTATCTAATCATACAGTTTCTTTAGTAATTTTTGATAGAGATAGCTTTTGACAATCCTAGAGGAACTGATTATATGTAAAACAGTTTATTCCATATATCATAGCAATGGAATCTAGGGCGAATGAAATTCTTAAACCTTATACATTTATGAATTATTTGCAGAAAAAGTTGATCCTGAAAAAAAGAGAAGCGATATATACTGACGATTGATTTCTTTGTGGTAAAAATCCAGTCATTCTTTACTGAATAATGCCAAAATTGTATTGCACTCCTTTTCGTGTATAGATTTTTTCAACGAACCACTGAGGAATTTAACATTTCTTTAGACTAAGGCAAGGTACATGACATAGATTTCCTTAATATACATAAATAGTTACGGAATTCAGAGAGGATATGATAGAAGATCAACTTGGCGAGCATTTCTGTTATCTTCATGTGCCAATGCAATTAACCTTCCTCAGTTATTCTCTGAGCCCGCTGATATATTTAGTGCCGAGAAGGGAAATTTCATTAGTTATGTTCTGAATTGAGAGCGGGAAGAATGGCGTAAATGATCTTCCGCTCATTTTACATGAGAGAGAGAGAGAATTGATTCACTTATTAGGCTTATTTAAGTCATGAAGAACACTTTGACCGACTGTATGTATGTATAATTAATTTTCACTTGCTTGAATTTAAGAACGCCTCAGGGCGGGATAGTTGCCATCTGGGGTCATAGTTAAACACGCCGAATTCCAACAACATCACAATAAGCCCAACCTACCAACTATTAAATTTTGGAAATTAATCTGAGAGTCCTTGAGAGAATCGAAACGTTATCCTAGAGAGAAAAGAATAATTTGTTGTTGTTTAGCAAGGCAAGCTGGCACTATTGTTGCAGGTTTGCAAAACAAACATGCAAGTTTGAAACACGACCGCTGCAAACTTCTCTCTACAATGCGTATACTCGGTGCAAGTTTACTGTGCAAGGCTACACTTTCTTCAGGTTTTCAAAGTAAACCTAATAGTTTGCAGCAGTCGTGATGCAAATTTGTTTTACTTCAATATCTGGTACAGTTATGCGAGACTCAACTTGCGTTGAAAACTTACTGTAAACCTACATCGGACCTGCAAGACAAGGCAAGTGTAACTAGTGAGCTTAAAACAGTGCAAACTTGCTACACACTTTTATGCTACTTGGGTATATAGCTACAGAAAAAGTTGCGTTTTTCGTAGAAATTAGAAGTTTTAATATTATTTTGTTGCTCTTGGCTTGTTTTTTCGTGTCAATTCCCGTCATACAAGCTATCTGTTTTAATGATTTCGTCTCTCTCTTCACACTACGTAAGATTGCTATGAAACCGCTGTTATATCGCAAGACATTTCCCTTTTATTAGTTTTTTGATTTATGAGAAATATCTTTTCTTTGACTGCCTTTCAACTAATTTCAGTGATCGTGCATCCTACAGACCCGTTCTAGCACGCAGCAAAAGGACTCAAATACTTTTATGTAGGAGGTATTAAAAAATCTTTGTTTTGATCAAAGAAGTGATTTTACTCTTCAAATTAGAGGCAAACAGAATTTATCCTGGCTCCGTACTTTAATATATGTTCTTATCAAGCAGCTGAAATCTAGTTTATTGGCTACACAGCTCCACAAGCTGAAACCGCTGTTGCTATTTCAAAAATAATAGTATTTTATTTTTAATCATAGCATTGATGTGGAAACTCTGGATGCACTGATTATTATGGATCCTTGGTAATAACGGGGCCACAAAGTTGAAATATTCATTTAATGGAGGAGAATATGGGCCAAACCTTACACCATATAGTTTGCCTAACGCAAACAAATGAGCTTCATTGTCACCATTTGTTGAAAAGTTCTGATGGACGCTGGAACTGGAACAAATTCTTCCACAGATATTTGGGGAAGAATGTTGGAATCCTGCAAGTCTGACAGTTGTCCTAACTAATAAGATTGAAGTTTTTTGTCCAGGCTTTATCGAATACATCAAATAGCATTGACAAAGACATTCTATTCAAAATATGCCAAGAAGTTAAAAAGAGTGAATACCTTGCGAATCCAACTGAAATGAGCCCTGACATAAAATCATATGCCAAATGATCGACTACTGCTAATTGCAATCTTCGATTGCACATATGAACAAAATATCTCACTGCCAACTCCATAACACTGAAAAAATAGGTATGTGGTGAAGGTTTACGCGCTGGCATGGTTCACTATTATATCTCACCCATCATGGAGTGGAGTGTTTATGGATTCAAATATTTTTCTCCAGATACAGATTTTAATACAACGGATATTTTTACCGCCCAGAAGATGGTCCGTGGCCGTTATTTAAGGCAGTCGTTAACATGTAAATTCGTTCATGATTAGAAAAATAAAGCCTTCTGTATGAGAAAGGAAAGCACTTAGCATATTCGCCAATATGTGATACTAAAGTGAAATTTCGCATGCAAGGCATATCCAGAAATACTTGAATGGGATAAATTTGAACTGAGAAGTCCGGATATTCTCACTTAACCAGTTGAAGTTGCGTTGTAGTACTTTTCTTTGGAGAGAAATCACAAAAATCTCATACTTGCAAAGTGGGTGGAGTAAAAAATAAAAATATCTGAAAATGTCTTATATCTTGGATTTCCCGTAACATCAGATCCAACTTGGAAAAAGCACGCAAAAATATTTGCAGCTCTACATAAATTGAATGGTAGGTATCAAGCGAATATTAAGATATTAGGAAGATCCTTGGATTTAAAGGGGAAGGAGAGATTTTACTTGGATATTCCAAGCCAGTTTATTCCCGAGTAAGCCGCAAGAATTCGGTACTCAGTAGATAAAGAAATAATTTGCAGAATAAAATACAAATGAATGCCGAACGCTTCGCTAAAAAAAACTGTTACGGACGGGCAGAGATGGTAACACTGCTGATGAAAGGATTAGGTTTGGAGCTGCTAGATACTCATAGGATACACGCTAGGCTAAGGTTACTTGAAAAGTTCAAACCTCGCGAGTTTCAGGGTGGCACAGTTATTATTTTAACCCGCACTTCTTATCTCTAGAGCTGATAGAAGCCGCATAATGAAAGAGATACACTGCCGAGCTGGTAGGTGCAAAACGTCCTCTCTCCTCGCACTAATTAATGACGAAACAAGAACAGACCCAAATACAAACTCTGTTGGCATGCATATCATTTTTGTTCTTTCTCTTTTCCTACTCCTTTTCATATTACCTCCCTTTCTCATAACTGGTATCCTTACTTCCCCTGCCACCCGCTTCTGCGGTGGCTCGCTGGGTAATATGTAGATGTAGTCTGAAAAAATATACTATTTGTGAACTTGAGAGCTTTGTTGAGCATGGTGACGCTAGCAAGATTGAGTTTATTGGAATATCTTGCTAAACAGTTGCTGATAGAAATTGTGTCCATATTATGATACAAGCTTCTGCAAAGTCACTCCTTCCTTATTACAAAATGGATAAATAATAGGTACCCGAAATTGAAGGGAGTAAATCATTCAACTCCTTCAATACCAGTGCTAAATATATAAAGTCATCATTGCAACATCTGATAAAATGAATAAAAAATGCCCTTAATGGTTGGGTGTATGGGATGGGCACGGGTGAAACATGAATGCGGTAACTCCCTCTCGAAATCTATTGTGGCCATGGGCTTATTTATGGGGGGGATTTGCCAACGGGACCGGACCCCCCCCCCCCCTAGAAGCAACTTTGTTAAGGGTACCAACATTATTAACAAAAAAATTAGCCAACTTTAAAATACAAACAAAAAAATTAGAAAACATAAATATTTCTTTAATTGTCTAAAAAAAGCTTGAAAATGTAGTTTTGCCGTTACACATTTTACGGGATAGGTCCCCCATAAAGCAAGGCCCAAACTCCCGGCACTACATCTATTAAAAATTAAAAATATTCTGGACACCCCCCAGAGCCAAATTCTAGATACGCTACTGATTGTGGCATAAATATGTGTGAAACTAGACTTCTACAGAAATAGTTTGAAGAAAGTGATAAATTCCACAAATAAACCATTCACCCAGAGGACGATGGCAGACTACGCCGTCAACACGTCGGTGCAACACACGAGCATCACCCGGATGGAAACCCGAGAAATCTACATTACAAGTATTCACCGGGAAAGCCTTAAATCTTACATCCACAATAAAGTTTTCTGAAGAAATATTACGCATATGCTTATAAATATTATTTGATTCCTCGTGAAAGGTAATATGAAAGTAAACCTTAGTTTAACTGTATTGAAACCACAGAATGGTAATTAAATAATATCAATGGAGGCAGGCGATACTTTGTGGAATTTAGTTGTACTGAACATGTTAAATGAAAGACTGTAATATTCCACGATATGATATTCTCATATCGTGGAATAGTACAAAGTCTTTCATTTAACATGTTCAGGGGTAATTAAATGACATTTTATGCGGACTAGATTGGAGCGCGGGAGCGTCGCGTCGTGAGTGTTGCCTGTGTGCGGAATTTGTTAAACTTTCTGATGCTACGTGGCAGATGGCGTTTTTGCTCAGTCAATTATTGTTTTCTGATATTAATTGAAAATGTTTTCATTACGTTTCCTGCCCGGTGAGATATTTTATCTTGACCAAATTCCAGTTTTATCGGAGTGTATTTCCAAAGTTCGCCTGATTTTCGGCAAATGTTCAACACAAAATCGTATGCAGGCAGATTAGGGCATATTTTAATTTTGTTTTTTCCAAAACTAACTGCCCAAAATGTAATTTTTTTAGCCCTTAGGTGTTTGGAAATTCTAAAAAGCAGAAATCGACACACCCTGGACTTATATATAGGTTTTCCCGTCATTGTTTGCGTTTATGTATGAGTGTATGAATTATTTAAAGATAGCTTAGTGATGCAAGAACTTAAATATTCGAATTGTAACCTTAGGAAAATTATAGATCATCTGCAGTTCCTGTAATTGATTTTACACCACTCTTTTCCTCATTTGAAGTACCTAAGGGTGGAAAAGTTTAAGCATTTTAAAGCTTGTTATGTTAGATACAACTGAAGGTATCTTTTGTTTTAGTTAGCATAAACGGGCATTTATATTTTATTATTTACTATTATGTTACATTTATTATTATAAAAGGCATTGATAACTAAAAAATGAATTCTTCGCGGTAAGACCAACTGAGAAATATGCTATTAATGTGTCACTATGAGGTTAGGGAGTACGCCGCAGCTTTGTTAGCAAAAATCTTTGCACATACAATTGCTTACGAATAGAAAAGATCAGGGAGAAGCAATTGAAAGTTAATTTCTTCTATAAGGGTTTCTTTATTTACCATTTTGATCTTTACAGAATTTATTGTAATATTTATTTTAAAAATCGGAATAACAGCAATAAACAAACTGGAGCAAGTTGAACAATTTAATTACTTGGGTAGTACGCTAGAAGAAAGAGGACATAGTAGCATAGACATTAGGAGGAGAATAGCGCTAGCGAAAGAAGCGTTCAATAATAGAAGGGAGCTGATGACGGGGACCTTAAGTAAAGATGTAAAAAAGAGGCTAGTAAAGAGCTTGATATGGAGTGTGTCGTTGTATGGGGCGGAAACGTGGACCTTGAGAAAGAAAGACGAAAATAGGCTGAAGGCTTTCGAGATGTGGGTGTGGAGGAGGATGGAGAAGGTGCGTTGGACGGAAAGGAAGACAAATGAGGAGGTGCTTGACATGGTGGGCGAGGAGAGAAAACTTATAGATGAGATTAGGGGAAGACCGGGTAGGTGCCTGGAAGCAGTAATGAGGGACGATGGTTTGCTGAAGGCCGTGATAGAGGGAAGGATGTTGGGTAAGCGGGGAAGGGGAAGGAAGAGAATCGGTTTTATGGACGGGATGAAGAAAGGTAGGACTTATGCTGAGATGAAGAAAGAAATACAAGAGGTAGAAAGGGCACAGCACGTGTAAGAGTTCGTTGGATAATCTCTGACTTTCATCACAACCTACCTCTAACCGGTAGATTACTGTAATGAATGAACAGCAATAAGATCAATCAATATTTGAAATTTTAGGTAACACTACCTTGCTTCTGGTCGTTACCTACATCGCCAGTACCTTTGAAAAACCTAGCTGTGCTTTCAGTGTAAATGCTATATGAGGATTATTTACTAATAGTAGTAGTAGTAACTACTACTAGTAGTAGTGTTAATTACTACTAATAGTAGTAATTAACCGTTAATTTTTGTAAGATCATAGTTTGTGGTAAGCGTTCCTCTATTCATTCCAACCACTGTCATAGCGGACCGAAAAAAAAATATTTGATACGCTATTTACTGAGAATATTTATGCGTACGGAAGGGAAATTAGCAATCATGTTTCACGCCATGTTCTTTAATCTTAAATACAATTTAAACATGGTATGTTTTGATTTTATCTTGAATAAGATGCACGAAAAAAGTAGAAATAGCATGATATGACTAGTTTCTCGAAGTCAGACGTAGTACCTTTTGTACGTTTAGAGAAATTTGCTTTACTAATAGAACGGAGGCCGTTACAGTGACTCGATTGCGAACGTTAAACTTTTCCAAATGGGGTGTGATCAACAAAATTTACCGAGTTATTTTAGTTCTCCATAAAATGACCTCCTTTGGGTGTTTGCGTGACGCTGTAATGGTCTTAACGACGTTTATGCAAACTGCACAGTGCGATTTCATAGAATCGTGGGGCGTGAGAGCATGGTCATCGTCGATAGGCTACTAGGATGAAGTTGTTAGAACAGTGCAATAAAAGCTCTCTGGCTGGGAGAGTTTCCATTGCGAAGTAATTTCAGAACGGTTTTCAGATGTCGCCAAGCGGCAAATACCACTTTTGTGGTTAGTGTCTGTGAGTTTTGGTGTGAATAATTCTGTTCGCACATTGCCTACGAGGATATGTTGTACTATTTTCACTAGCCAACGTATAGCAATTTTCGCTGGATTATCCCAATCTTTCTATCGTTGTTACAAATATCGCAGGATATAACAGTTTGTTCACATTTGCAGCTCACGGGATGACGGGATAGACCGTGCAACTCTTAATGAAATTGTTAAAAATATTTGAAGTCCAATATACTGCTGAACATTCCAGTGCGCACTGCTGGTCAATAGTTTTTTTTGCTTTGATACTTGTTGGATAAAAAAAGAAAATTTTTTCCATCACCGATTTAAGTTTACGTGGCATTGATTTTTTGTCAATTCTGTGTTTCTACTAATTCATTAAGCCGATTTTCGATACCACTTATTTAGTTGTACGCATATAAATTACCATGAATTATGGGTTCATATTTAATAAAGAAATTTAGTGTCAAACGTTTTCTTTGATGGTTTATAAAAATTTTGTTTAAGTTAATCTATTCTAATTATTTTTCTGTCAAACATGTGCCAACTAAACTATTAACCTAACAGTGATTTTTTCTGAGGGAAATTAGTGCATAAATGCCATTTTTGACTCCACTTATGAAGATGACTAATTTTTTTTATGCGTCTTTATAAAAAATAAAATAGAATCCTTCTCGTAATTGAATTTTAATGCAATTAAACTCAATACGAACAAAATCTACCCTATAAAATGCAAACGCCTTTAATAATTCAACCGCTCATTTTTTATGCAAGATCATATTATATATGCATTAGATTTCCTTTTAGAAACCAGAAAAATTGAAGTTCATTAAATTTCAGAATGCTCAACGAGAACAAAAAATCGGATTACACGTTGGAAATTTTCCAGAAATTAAGAGTTCGTGAGAAGATGAGTAATTTAGTCCAGTCCTTAAAGGCTTTGTTCAAGATCGTGTAGTCGCCGCCAAACGAAAACTGTGCTCCCTCAGATTCTTAATTGATGACATTCGGAAAGTTGATATTTATTTGGTGGAACGTGAATTGGAGTTTATCATCAATGTTTTTTTTAGTAATAACAACAAAGCTTTTAGCATCAATGCTTCTAGAAAGCTTCTAGAGCAAAATAAGTAATTTTTAGCATGCAACCATTGAATTGTTTTTTTTATTTCACAAAATATTCTGGTAGCATCTATATCTCCTATTCTACTCCAGAGTCAGTGGCTGTAATCATCTTCTCATGCTAAAACTTCTACTTTTATTGGTTTAAATTTTTATATTATGACATATTGCGTGAAAATGATTCAAGTATGTTATTTTATTTTTGACTCCAGCATTGACTTTCAACTGTAAAAAGTTTCTTCTATGAGCTGTCGACTTCTAATTTGCCAATTTGCGTCTTTTTCATGCTCATATTGCAATAAAAACGTGCAGATATGAAGGAACATTAATTAACCACTATACATTGGCATTCATGCCCTTGACATTAAACTCTTTGCTTTCAATCCTCTACGTTTGATAGAGTAAAGATTATTCAGTAATGCATTAGTACATTCGAATTCATTTCCCCGCAGCTATATATTGTTCAGAGAAACATGCATGCATGAAAGTAGAGAGTTTATATGCTTTACTCGAGAGTAACTACTGGTCTTTTTTTCGAAAACGGAATGGATTTTGACCGTAGCACAGCTTACATAATTATACAACTTTGCTACTAATTTTCTGGGCATATTTTTTTCTCTGCTCCGAATAAATTCAGAATGGGAGAAAGCTGAAACACTTATTGTTTTCATGCACACTTTGGCAAAACCACAGCTGGTCCATATCACTAGGTTAAATATTAAATCGATTTATTATTATATGTTTAATATCACCAAGGTAATTGGTTGTAAGCTAACTTTCTAGTAATATAAATTTAATTTGGTGTTCTGGGATATTGAACTGCTCCCGAATTCACCATTTTCTGGTGCTTTTTCCATTTTTTAACCCATTTACTCGCTCATTGCTAACAAAGCTCACATCGCCTAAATGATGTAAAAGGTATTGCAGTGAAGCCAGCATTTTTTTGACATTGGCAACCCGTATTTTTACCATGTCCTTGAATATTTCCTATAAGTTGTTCATGAAGTCAATTTACTTTCAATTAACCTCGCTTATCAACAATCATATTTATTGAAATTAACCGTTGACAAGCATTATGTCTTGCATTGATATAAAGGACTATGCGGGGAAGGGGTACCTATCAATGGTGAATTAGTAAATAATCGTGTTATTTGGGTTTTTGGTTTAAAGTATTGAACATATTGACATTTGACAAAATCTTATCAATATAGCTAAATGTTTTCTTTATAATTACCTTCTATGCATTTCAAGGCAAACAGCATTCGGTTCCTGGGATTAAACTTGTTCTTATACTACCAAAAAATGTAATTTTTTTACCAAATGGGATAAACCTGAATTTCATGAGTGGTTGAGGTAATCCTTGAAATATTAGAAACTTACCTTGGCTATACTTCGGCTTTATAAACTAGATCTTGTGGGTTCACTTTTGACTATTGAGGCATATTATTCGCTCTGACGTATTTCAGTAAAGGGAAGGGCACAATAAAAGTGCCTTTCGTTATTGTTTTCACAGTCTTGGCTCTAAAGAAATCGATGAATTGATATAAAATACATTCGTTCATGTAATTATTTTTGTGAGTGCAATAGTTTCTGAATTGAATCTAATCACATTGTTTTAAGCCGGGAACATTGTAAATATTCTGCTCTCTTAATAACATTCAAACTAATTTAGCTCAACATAGCAGTTATTATATCGTAACGATTATTAGACATATCCTAAGTTTGATGAAATCTCTGTTCCTATGATGAAAGTAATTCCTATATTTATCTTTGTACTGGTGCAAAATCTGAGCCGTGTGATGTATATTTTTGATCCAAGCTACATATTTTTTTCCACGGAGATTTCGCTGCACTGACTGTGGCTTCTGAAATATGTACTTAACAGGGGGTGGGGAAGGAAAAGTAAAAAGAAAGTACTTACAGGGACGTTTCGGGATTGTATACCCTCTTCAGCTGGAGCTCCAGCTGATTCTAAGTGTAGAGGTTTTTTTGGTAAATCATTTTTTTCGTAAATTTTCCGTAATAATATTTCTATGTATTAAGTTTTTGATACATGAAAGAATGAATATATTGAAGGTGGAGTTACTTTCTTTTGAGTTTTTTTAATGCTTATAATGCAGTATTAATTCCAATCAGTGTCATTGGTTGGTTATTATGTCAGATGTCTTTGGGTTTCTAACACATTACTTGTAAAAAAAATTTGATTTTCTTTGTTTTGAAACTTTGTCCCTGCCACACACCCTTGAGATGACTTGCAGGGTATAATGTAGATGTAAGTGACGTAACATTCCCCGGCGACTTGTTAATGACGTGATTTTTATAAATGACTGTTAATTCATTTTTATTAGCTTAAGTTGTTAAAATTGTACACTTAACATGGTTTGGTCAGTTAACTTATTTTCCTTTTTGTTTCCATGACGAAGAAGGCACGGTAGAAGGATGGATGGGTGGGTGGTGTCGGCGTCTCAAGGAGCAACTGAAGGAGGACGTGAGTAACATTGCCATCCACCGCTTCTGTTTCCCCTCGCCCTTACCTTGTCTCTCCCATCTTAATTGGTCCGTCTCGCAGTCGTAGAGTAAGCAGGGGTTCCGAGCCAATGGACCGTCACGGGGAATGACCCTTACTTACGGCATAGGAGGAGCCGTACGTGGGTAACAACCCCATTGCAGACGCCATTCGCCTTCTCCTCCTAAGTCCCATTGCTCATTTTACCCTTCTCCTCTTTCATCCCTTTTAAAGCCGGCTGGCTACGAGAACGGACCTTTTAATCTCCTGCGCTATCCCTTTCATGCAGTTGCGGCCACCGCGTTAGTCTTTTCCCTTCGTGTCTAGGAGCAAGCACCTGCTTGCGCCTGCAGCGGAACTTATCAACACGGCTCCTCTTAATCCCTGTCTGTTAGCTCTTATATATGAACTTTGTTCCAAGTAGAGGAACTACAAGAAGCCATGGACGAAACAATCCAGGTGTTTTAGCCCCATATCAGTAAAACGTTTAGATGTTGGCAAAGATGCTTATCACGGTCTATCATACCGTGCGATTTATATACAAAGTGAATTGTGGACTAAAGAGGAATGTGAAATGAAAAGACTGTTATCCTTTGAAGCATGGTGTTACAGAAGGGTGCTGAAAGTAAGCTGGACAGAAAGGAAAAAAATAAAGAAATCTTTGAATGAGGTCAAGAAAAAACAACCTAGAAAATAAGAAAGAATCATTAAAGAAAGAAGAGCTAAACTTATTGGACATTTACTAAGGCACGATACTTGAGTTAAAAGAATAATTGCAGGAAAAAGTAAGGGTACAAATTGCAGAGGAAGACCCCTCCTAGACTACATGAGCCAAATTATGATAGAAATGCAATGCAGAGCATATTACGACCTGAAACGGAAAGCTGAGAAGAGAGAGGGAGGTCTGCTGCCAACCAACGCGAGGGTTGATACGGAATAAGAAATATCTATACCTAGTCTGAAAATCCCGAATCACGTAAAAAGAATGGGAACTCCTAATTAGACCAGGCCTGCAGTATTATTAGTTGGTAGTGTATTGGTATCATTGTAAGTTTCGCCATTCACGGAGTTTTTTCACGAAAATAAATTTAGGTGGCGAGGCAAAAACTCACCTTTACCGTTATTAGTATTGTATTAGATTAGTTACGTGAAATCTTTCCGATTCCATCTGGAAAATTCGCCGTGTTTCCTCGCTATGAGACAGACCACAATTCACAAGGTAGAGTGCTAGGGTTAGGTTAAGGCTAAGCTCAACGCATGGAAAAATCCCGGAGAAAATTCCATGTGGACCGAAATTGGTTTTGGGGTAGGAATGAATCTCTGTGGGATTTGGGTGTGGCATAAGTAAGCATCAGTCTTTGTTCTTAAAATATTCCAGTCTGTACCATTAAATGATTCGGCTGTCGCCAATAATGCACGCCGACGATGGCCTTCTCTTATACGTGACGAAAAATGTTTTTTTTTAGTTAAAAATCAATACTGATTAGCATACCTAGTTTTTTTATAAATGTGCAACATATATTTAAAAAGATCAATAGTTTAAATAAATCGTATCGTAAATAGGGTACATCGGTATTAACTATATTTTTTCTATGAACGATCGATTAAAAATGACATAATCGGTTTGTTGTCCAGGTTTTCCGGGTACGGAGCGGTCACACTCAAGAGTGGTGATGCTTAGTCGTTATCAACTGATCACTACAGTGTATTACAACCTGAGATATTTTTGTAATTGTGATGATGATTTGAGAACATTTAAAGGGGATGGTTACTAGTAAATACTGCAAGGACTAGTGGTGGAATAAGGTACTGTCGGAACGAAACGGCTGCAGCCGCAACTGTTTTGGTGTTTACAACTGTTTTAAAGAATTGTTGCAAACAACAGGTTAGCTTCGTGATCGTGCCTCAGCCACGTCGTTGCGCTTTTTGCTGTGCAGCTGCAACTGATAGCTGAAGCTGACTGTTTCGTCTTCTATTCTCTTCCAGTTGCACTGCATTTGTGGCTGCGTTGCGGTTATAAGCTATAATTTGTTGGATTTGAATCTGTTGCATGCTGCCGCTGGTTTATTCAGCCAAAACATGTCCGCCCATTGTTGCAGATAGAATTAGAACTGTGAAGTACCTAACTTTCATGAATCAAAATTACATTTTTTTAAGTAAAAGATTTCTTATTACATAGAAAACATAACTACTAGCCATGTTCTAACAGCGCCGATCGATCGCTGGTTGTTTGGTGTGCCTCTAGTTATTGTTCACTACAGGATGTTTCACGAAACTGTTTCGTTTTCAAACTGTTTCGGTTGCCAAACATTTGCAATGAAACTGTCGTGTTCTTTAAGTGCCACCATTAGAGTGGACACTTTCCAAGTATTTTCTTCTGCTGTCTCGCTTCGTGATTCTGGCTGAGGTCCCTTCTTTTCCCATGCCGTCGTCCCTGCGATACACAACCGTGCGTTTCTACCACCGTCCGTTTCGCCCTCTTCCTCGTCCTTCATCTCCCTCCTCATCCTGCTACCCCCTCCTTCCCTCCTTCCTCCAACCCCACCACCTCTCGGCAATACCCAGGCCGTTCTACCGGAGCTCTCGATGACCGATATCGATTTTCAATAATCGCAGTTTCGTTTCCAGGAAGCGGAGCGGACGATCATTCAAGCGCGCCAGTTTATGGAATCTCTTCCTCTTCTTCCAACCTGGTAAATAATTCCGCAGATTTTTTGCTTTTGGCTCCGGACGAAAACTCTCCTCCAACCGTCCATCTCCGTATTCTCCTCCATCTCCTGGACCGGACTCTGGATTAGATACATGTATACACAGAAAGGTATTTATATTTTTTGGGGGTGGATGTTTCCGTCTCACCGGTGCGATACATTTTTCTCCATTTTTTATTTTGGATTCTATATTTCGAGCAAGAAAGTTGATTATTTCGTCCTTATCGGCGTCGCATGTGGTTGGTGCTTTCAAGAAGGGAGGCACATGAAATTTGACCTACGTGATGTCAGGAAAAATGACCTGCCGATTTTTAATCCCTCCTCTGAAATTTTTAAATCGTAATGTATTAGCATGATCTTGTATTCATGAGCCACTCTCAATTCCGGATTAAATGAATTTCTTTATTTATTTGACAAGCCGTCGTTTAAGTAGTCTATTTTCAGTATGGTGGCGATTGGTGGTCAATATATGTGGGATGTACGAGTTAAAAATATACTAGGACTCGCAAGTATCATAATATTTGAAAAAATCTGTAAAACCATTACATTTCAAATTGGTAGCTCGTCATTAGCGCTCTTTAATCTAGAGATTGCCATCCTAGAGTTAGTGGGTCATGAAATTATGTTGACTGGATGCCTAATGTGAATGAGATAGTAAAAGAGTTGAATTACTAAGCAGGTTTATGACGGAGAAAAGTATGAGAGGTGACAGTAAAGGGTTGACCCAGAATGTCATGTAATGTGAATTAGATGGAAGATACTCTTAAGAAGAGTATTAGGAGTCATGAGCAGGAGAGCGTGTGTGAAGCAAATGAGGAATGAAAGAATATGGCAGTGTGGAATTAATAAGAGCAATTAAAGAATAGGGCAGCATGGAAAAAAATTGATGGAAAAAAGCCAGTTTCCTTGGTTTAACACCGATAGCTAAGCTACCCCGAAAGGGAACGGAATGATGAATATGTATTTAGGTATGTATACTATACTTTGTGCTCCCCGGGTAATTGTTCCTATTTGCTTTTTTTTCAACAATGTTTTAGGTGGGTATCACTTTGAATGTCTCCGATCAATGTGTTACGTTCAAGTCGTAGTAAATTATCAAGAATTACTGTCGTAAAGGTGTAATTGAAATTCTTTTTCGAAGTGCCGTTCATATTGAGAGGCCCAGTGATAAAGTATTTCGGTACATTAAGCGTTTGTGCTATCTGGAACACGGTCCTTTTTTCTAATTACAAGAGTCCTGCCTATTTGAGTGATATTGGACAGTTTTTTTCCAAATCTCAAATTTCCTTTCTCTATATCTTCAATCGAGATTCAGTGGCGCCAATGAGAGGGAAACAAAAAGGAATGGAACCTCTCCTCCTCTCTTTGGAGGAAATTCATCCGTGTGCGGCCGGCAGTCCTTTCGGAATCGGTGAAGCGGATGCCGGGCTCATAACCTTACGGCAAAGAATAGAATTTGTCGATAACACGTGATATGGACTCCTGGAGTCTGAAAATTAATACGTTATTTTCAACTGAAATCTATCGCAGCGTAAGCCTCAATTAATTTCCACGGTCGTATGCTGAGCAAGCATTTTTTGAAGTTCTGGAATTGCAGAAGCTTTCTGCTGGGAAACCAATGATTTTAGGAAAGGTATATGGTACGCTCCATAACATATGTGAATTTTGATTTTCTCATTGCTCTCTGTAAGCAAAATGTAAACTGTAAAATATTATGTAAGTTACTGTTTTTTTTTACAATTTTTTCCTTATTGACTTTCTTCGTCTTGGTCCCTAGATTGATTGAGTGGGCGAGGGCCTTCTGGAGCCCTTATGGTCTCAGTCTTGGTCCCTAATGATAATTTTATACCGAGTAAATATTTGAAATGCAATCGAATATTTCCTCCAAAATTCTAAAACATCCAAGTAATTCTGTTGTTTCACCTGCATTTCCCCCGAGCAATTGTGTATCATCGATCAAAACCGTTGGCATTAAAATTAATTTTATAATCAATAATGATCTTGGGCCCAAAGTAAAGTTAGTTCTAAGCAATGTTGACATACGTTTTTCAAAGCTTTTAGTGTGTTTTATTATTCAGGCTGCAGAGATTTTCATTAATTTTTTATTATAATTAGTCTCCGTGGGAAAAATAAAGTGCTTTGAAAAGTTTGGTCGGTGCACGATTTAAAGGCCCATGAATATTGATTGACGTTGGAACGGTAAAAATGTTGGTGGAGGGCTGAAAAAATACCACCTCTTGATGCGTACCAAGTCGGTGAAATAGTAAAACGCTGATTCAGAATTCATTAAATTTCAAGAATCTTATTAATATTGTAATTCGTATTCAAATTTTAATGCAGCGTTTCAGATACGCCACCAATCGCTTCCTCATCTAATATGTACATATATTTTCCAGTCATTTATGCCCTGGAGCCTTTATTTTTCATGCACATTATTCGCGCACGCTAGTCTTCTATAACATACTTGGAAGAATGTGTTAAAATAGCATAGTTTGTAATAGAAGTAGTCACGGAATTTGAGTAAGAAAGAATAATGCTCGAAAAGATTTAAAAACGTTGACGAAAGACGCTCTTTGCATACATAATATATACATGTCATCTAAATATTGCATGCAAAGAGCATGTGTCATCTAAATGAAGAATCTTACATTCTTTAATGGATTAAACTTCTGCTTTCATGCGGTGACAGGGTGTTGAATTACAAGAATTTCTTGAAATGCTGCCATCTGTCATACTTCATGCAAAATTTTAATATTACCCTTGTTGTTTATATCCTATCTCATTTAAGTTATCATCATTATTTAAGCATTTAAGCAACCTTAGTTATATGCATAAGGACATCAAAGAGCTATATTTTATGATACTTACATGCTCACATAGACCACCTCTAAATGTACATAAACATTTTTAGGCTAACTTTATACGTACAACTCAATCCGATCTTTTAAAATGGCGATATATATAAACTGGAATTACTCGATTGTTATTAAGCATTTTGCTCATTAAAAAAACCGGAAAATTGGATTTCAGAATTCATCTGGAAACAATTCATTTGACAGTCGTCAAGAAAATAGACCACAAATCATTTATGAACTTTTCAAGAACCAGGAGGTTCTAGGGTCAGCATCTTCTATTCAGAAGTAATTAAATCGTTTTGAAAATTAAACAACTGTAGTTCTAGAAAATTTATGAGGGAAATTTTTTTCTATCGCTTCCAACAGGATTCTCTCAGTGATTCAACCCGAAGGTTGGTTTGGACAGTTGAGCGTAGAGTTAACCCCGGATTAATTCACAGGCGTGTAAATTTCACACATTCAGGGTAGGGGGGCCTGTTCCTTTCCCTGAGCCGCCTCGCACACCGAGGATTTTTTTCTCTGGTCGGGAGCGTCCAAAGGCTTCACCTGGTTTTGAACCCGGGACCCTTTGATCAGTATCCAAGCACTCTACCCACTAGGCCACCACGCTCCTCCACCATCAGGATTGCGAGATGTAAATTATTAATCAAGTAGATTCGTTTCAAATTTGAAACTCTTTTGACTTGGCTGCATGCTCTTTAAAATTTACGAGGAACGTAGTTGATTAATAAGAGCTGTGGGAAAAGTTCCTAATAAGGCTTTTAGAGAATGCACGAAAGTTGTACTGGCATGGCTCATATAGAATTGCATTTTCCACTCCAGGTCTCAAGCATTGTGCCGGTTTTAATATAGGAGTGAATGGAACGAGAGAGTAGGATAGAGAAAGAAAATACATATTTATGTTGAAGGGGGAATGAAGTGTGGGTTTGAAGCGAGAATAAAGGAAGAATAGATTAGAGAGAGTCGAGTAAAGGTCGGCAGAGAGGACAAACTTTATGTCTCGTCCACTCTTTATAGGACACTGGTCCCTCCCAGGGACCACCATTCAAAATGTGGTGCCTGAATCGCGGGAATAGTTTATTCCTTCTCCGCTGAATGCGTTAGTACCTTGAAAAATACCAATGGGGTTATGGATGGCAATGGGTTCCGATGGTGGCGCTCTCTTCGAAGAAGTGGTCCCTCAGAGGGACCGCTGCCCGTTAAGGATTACACTGCACTCAGCTGAGCTCTCGGACGCACTTATCTTATTCTGGAATTTTTTCATCCGATCAGCATTATTTTCCTCAAAAAGTGAGTATATTTTTTAACCATAAATGAATACAGTTTACATTAATAGCATATATTTCTGGTAACGTTGGATCGGAAACATGTTATTTAAGTTTTTGTGTGAATTATATCCGAAATCTCTCTGAATGGTCTCGAAATCTTTGATTTCCGTGCTTATTTTAAAAGTTTAGCGTGTCTTATGTAGTTTTATTTATTATTATTGCTTAAATTGAACGTAATTGTATTTTTTATTCCTTAAAAACTTTATTCATGCTTATATAACATCATAATATGGCTTATTTAGTCATTGCGGTGAATAATGGGTGTATCCTTGAGGATCTGAACTAATGCTACTAATGAAATTTTACTGAGAGATATTTTTGGTTGAGATAAATTTGGTTCGATTGACTATGAGCCGTAAAAAGGGCCCCTTGCACATCTCATCATAAGTCCATGGTCTAAGGTCTCTTTTTTGATGCTAATGAGAAGCATTCTAGCAGGGATCGAAAAAATGATGACTTGAATGACCCCACCGATCGGCAAGAAGTAGTGAACATGTTGTTTGGGGTCACTGAAGAGATGGTCGTGGATTTTGAGGTGGAAGGGGATTTAGTTGCTGATAAAAAAAGTTCAAGAAGTTTGTCAACAACTCCTGTGCCACTGACCCGACCTCAGTCCGATCCGACCTC
This sequence comes from Pyrrhosoma nymphula, assembly GCA_963573305.1. Classification (NCBI taxonomy): domain Eukaryota; kingdom Metazoa; phylum Arthropoda; class Insecta; order Odonata; family Coenagrionidae; genus Pyrrhosoma; species Pyrrhosoma nymphula. The sequence continues at coordinate 102,079,537 of OY754335.1, read as the reverse complement.
ACCTCATTTGCTCATGATGATCCAGCACTTGGCCCGAGTGGCCTACGACAGAATAGATCCTATGCGGAGGTACATCTACACACTTCCTAATCACTGGGAACACCTGATTCAGAAGATTTAGAAACCATGCCATTGAAATGGAATAAGAAAGCTTCAAACCAACAAAATTCTCTAACACCTCAAACAAGGAGGATTTCATGTTAATAATAATAATAATTTCTATATACTTAACAGCCAAAGCCAAATACTAAGTATTTTTCATATGAACGAACGCACATAACCATGCCCTGGGAGGTGTAAATATCCTACCCAGGCGGGATTCGAACCCGCGACCTTCGCTTTGGCAGGCGAGGACTTTACCCCGCCACCACCGAGGCCGGCAATCTAACTGAGATGAATGTTCATTTTTACAAGTTACAAGTAAAGATCTAAAACTGAGGTGAATGTTTATGTTTACATGTTTATGGGGGGAGTAGATTCGTTTGACCTGTTGATTTCATGCTACCGTGTCGTGGAAGTACAGGTAGTGGTGGTTGAAGCTTTTATTATTATTATCTTGATGCGGCAATTATGAATACCTATATAATATATAAGGTACTAACGAGGCTATCAACCGAAAAAAGAAAATTATATACCATTTGGAATTTAGGTGAATTTGGCCTCGCCTTGTGGGCAGTTACGCGAAGCGGACAAAGTCCGGGCCTTCACCGAAGGGACGAGCGAGAAAAAGAAATTACCCGCAAGGCTGTCTGACTGTTGAAAACACCATAAGACAGAAATGTCGGAGATCACATAATAAAAAAGTTAACTAAGATATTGCAGCACCAAGTCGAAGATGAAAAGGACAAATTATTATTGTTCTGGGTGCAATGTGGGGATATCCTTAGATTTTGTCGCTCCTTTTCACTCAGAGTAACTCAAAATGAATGTGCTATAAATTACTGATATGTATAATCACAATTTTACGGCAGTAATATACTTTATTTTATTATTGTTGCTTGTAAAATGTCGGTAAATATTCACCATATTTTTAAAAATAATTAAAACTATGTATATATTTTTCTGGTTTTATACTCTAGTATTCTATCTCCATATCCCTTAGTATTTTTGTAGGCATTTTTCAGCCATTTTCCCTTATTAGTGCATTAATCTTATTCAACAAATGCTATTACATAAATACTTCATTTTACAAAACTATGTTGCCAAAATTATATCATTAGATACACTTTACAATATTTTATTTCCAGATAGTGTATTTCTGTTTTTCCTAAAACCTTATATAACCTCTGAAATATTTCGAGTGATTTGACCTTCCGCCATATATGAAGAAAAATAATATGAATGAAAACGGATATTAGGCTTTCCTGGCGAATAATATTAGTAAAATCTTCTCGGGTTTGCCCCCGGGTAAGGCTTTTAAAAGCCTTACCCGGTGGCAAACCCGAGATTTTACTAATATGAATGAAAACATTAAATACAGTTAAAATTATACCAGACTAGAATGAAATTAAAACAATAAAATAAGAAAATTTCAAATTAAATTTTAGTTTTTTATTTTCACTCGTGTAATAAAGTATATATTTTTCCATTTTTTCCTAAATATTTCCATTGTAATATGTGCAAATTATGGAAATATTTTATGTACGTGAGTGCGCATTGCATATAATTTCATTGATATTCGGATAATAAGGGAAAAATGTGTCGAAGTTCTGGATGGGAACAGTAAAACAGCCAAAACAGGTCGGACATTCATTGAATTGGGTAGGACGGATATTAGGCGGCGGCGAGATCATACTGGGTGGGGCGCTCGGGCGGCAGGATTCCTTCTGCTTTTCTTATAGTATCTCTCCACGCACTTGTGGTACAATGACCTTCGGAGCGGATTTACGCAGCCCATGGCTCAAATATCGGTGCGCAGATATAAACATCACAAAATTTCGGTAAATCCTTTACGGAGAAGAGGTAAAAAAACTTTTATTCATAATTATTAAATGGTATGGACCAAACAATCATAGCAAATACTTAATAAGACATATGCATCAATATAGTTTACGCATAAGACTCGGAACAACTGCAAACACATGTGGTGACAAAGTCATATTTGACTACGTTAAATAAATCCATGAGGACATATTTTATAAGTCCAAATGGCAATATGAATCACTTGAAAACATTAAAAGAAAGATAAAAATAATAATTAGATTTTTCCCCAAATGGTCAGCGGTCTCTGGGAGGGACCACAATCATATAAATATTATATAATTTTTTTAAAAGTTAAAATTACTTATTTGTGCTTATTTGAAACCCAAATAAACCAATTTAGTTAAAAATCCCATTAAAAAGCTTCCCAAAATGCTGACCTATAAATGGTTAACAGGGAATTGGGAGAGCGAGTGGCTTATAAAATTGCACGTTCATTGAGTCAGGTCAAATGGCAAAAGCGGTTTAAAGTATCCATAAAAAATATTTTTGGGAATATTTGGAACTTTACAAAGTAACGTACGCATTTTCCATGGAAAGGAAAATGTTCCGTCATATTTTGATTGAGCCTTTCATCTTACGGCCCACCAAGATTTTCATATCTTCAGGAAATCCCAGCTTAAATGGTATCATTGGAAAGGTCAAAATGATTAGAGTTAAAATATGGTATGATACACCATCTTCCTTCTCATTTGTTGCTCTTTGAGTGAGCCTCAGCAGCACGGGGATATGATATTTGCGCTGGAAAAGAGGTGAAGCTCAGAAAATATACTATTTCATAGACATGCAATTTTAAAATACTCTGAGCATTAAAAAGTATGTAACGCTATTATTTCTTATTTTCCCCTCAAAATGTTTTAGCAGCTTGGCATTTTATTTAGCAGTTTAATATATTGTGAATTTAAGTTATGAAATTTATTTTAAATTAATCAGTTTTTTGTTTTACAAGTAATGGTAATTTATGTATGAGTGAGAAATTATTTTCTTAGGGTGGATTTTGAATTAAATCAACCATTTCATTTGGTGCAATTTACTTATGCATATTCACCATTTGTCTGTTGTTTTAGAATTATCTACGGTTGGAATTTATCGGCTTAGTTTATTTTCTTATTTCATTTAAGTGTTTATTTTATTCGAGTATTTTAAGTATGGATCTTTTCACGAATCATACTGATTGCTTTTCCAATTTAAGGAGTGAGATTTGATGAATTTAGAATAAAAGTAATGCTTGTTAAGTCTCTTGCTGCACAATTTAACTCTGAAGTATCCCTAAAAACATCGATGATGCCGTTTAAAGATAGATGTCACTCTTTTCGTCCTGGAAAATGGAATATCTTGAATGAATTCTTTTGCGAATGAATTCTTTGGAAGGAATTGAAGCTTTACAATCGTCAGAACGCTGAGTATTAATACGTAACAAACTAAACACCACTCCCCGGATATTGGTATAATATCGATTTTTAAAACTACCTGCGTGCATACGTTAGTAGTTCGATGCAGTGCGCCTAATATTTACTTTATTTCTAATTTAATTAATTAATTTCATTTATTAAATTTGAAATTAAATTAAAGTAAATAAATTATTTAGATTTATTAAATTAAATTTATTTATTTACTTTAATTGGTAAATTTAATACATTTATTTAATTGAATATACCTTCTTTCATTCCTTTTGTAAAATTGATTAAATGAACTGCTTACTTGTGCCTTAAACTGAGCAAAACAGTTAAGTTATAAACTTCTGCTGATAATCCACTGTGAAGGATGACTCTTGATTAAATGGTTTCTTAATGGCATGCGTTTATTCATTCCGCTATCGCCTGGGATAAAAGTGAAAAGACGATGTTTCATGAATTATCATGTTTCAATTAGAGGAGTATTACTGAATTAAATATTTAAAAAGTACGGTGTGTCTACGTAGTAGTCCTAAACTATACGTACTGTAGTTTTCACTCATGAGTTAGCTTATAATCATGGATATAGTTGACTGATGAATGCCTTTCAGTGGAAGAGCAGCATCCCGGTATGCGAAGAACAATCTCGTGCGCCTAATAGTCGCGAGTTTGTATCTCGAGTATTGATGCCTTGCCGCCGTGGTATGGATTTTTTCTGGATGAAGCAAACGGAGGGACGCTTGTGACCTATCTGCCAAATGGAGCAAGTGAAACCCAATTACTCTCGCACTGGAAGTGCACTCATGGAATCAATACTTCAACACCCCGGAAGAAGTGACATCGTAATATCGCTTGCATATAATGTTTCAATTTGGGCTGTTTATGGGAGACGTGCTAGGTTGTAAGCAACAGGGTGTCCGATTGGTCTATTCTCCCGATGATCTGATATCTCAAGGGAGGGTATCCGAATAGCCTGCATTATAGATTCGGATCCAAGATCCATTCCTAAAGAAAGAGGAGAATTCTCTGTCATGCGTGGAACTTCTTTGGAAATAAGATTCTCTACTTTCGAAAGTTTTGGGTGACGTTTTCTAGTTGGAGTGAAAGGATTGGGATAGACGTTGTAGTCGGCATGAAGGGATGTTGAACGAATTGGAGACGCAATAACACAAAACCACAGATATTAATGGGTAAAATCGCGTTTCACATATGTTGTTGCAAATTGTTGCACACGCGGGAAAATTGAGTGAATTTTGGCACTGAAGGGCTGTTATCTTTGTGAGTCAGCCCTAGGAATGTTCTTTTTCTAAAGAGGGTAAATTTAATGCCTCTACCTCGATGCCCAATGTGATGAAATATACTAAATGGTTTATGCAATGACGATTTGTTTACATAAAGTGGAACGTACCAAAAATATTTGTTATGATTCTGCATTACATAAACAATTTGGTTATAATGTACTAAATGGTTTATGAAATGAAGATTTGCTTTCTAAAAAGTGAATGGTACTTAAAATAATCTGAAGTTTTTTTTTATAACTTACGAAGCGTATTTGATTGTGTTCATTATATAGTCTCCATTCTACTGTATTTAGTTAGAAGTGCTTTAAGTGTATTGGAAAATGTATAAAAAATGTTAATTTGTGAAATTAGAAAAATACGCAGAGCTGAAATATTTTGTGCTTCCTATCATGGAGGAAGCTGGGGATTATATTCACTTTCTTGTAAGGAATTACAAAAATTTTGACCGCATGTGCTCTGACGTTCATTTAACTAACATTATTAAGCAAAACTCTTACCTTTTACTTAGTTCTTCCTAAATTTCATATGTTTACCCTGTTATAGGAAATAAACTGCTTCAGCTGACCTATCAAGGGTTAGTTACAGTAAAATTGGCTCCTACTTTATTAACTTCTGCGACAGCCAATGAAAACATAAGAAGAAATTGACCTGGTTATGTACCTAATAAGCTTAAAAAAACCTTTTAGCAACAAATATTTCCGGAAGCTTTACTTTGCAAGTGCAATTGAGGTATATAGCTTGTTTAAGTTACATTTTTTCGGGCTCTCGTCGTTTAGTTCACATTCGGGATAATAGAAAACTTTCCCGGCGTATTTTACAATAAATTACACTTGACTTAAATGACACAAGGAATTGACTCTTTCGGATTATATCAGAAGTTCACAATAATAATAATTCCAACAGCTATAGCAATTGAGATAAGTTGTACAAAATCCACTATTAATTAAAATCCTCTATAAAATTTTTCAATTGTTCAGGAAACCCAATGTACATGAGACTATAGCAGAATGTTCGGTATTATTGGAATTCGGTGGTTCAAAATTAAGGGACGTAATACAATGAAGAAAATGGAAGAAGAAGATAAACTGTAATTCCACGCAGGTATGTCAGGGTAACTAATTTGCGCTCTTAACTTGGACGGGCAGGTGTGTAGATAGAAAAATAGACAAAATTACTGAAATTAAATAATTATGCTCGTTAGTTCTCAAAAATACCACTTTAATAATGACTGATGTCAATTTAGAAATATTGTTTTACTTAAAATATTGCTTAAAAGTTATAAAACATTGTTTGATGTGCAAATACGATGAATTATTCTATTGTATTACTTAGCTAAGGGAAAAATCAGTACAACAGCCCTAGCTGGACTTGAGTCCTGAGCAGTAAAACTTGTAATTTGCTAAAACTTTATGGATTCATAATATAATAGCTACCACGACATAAAAATATATCCTTAAGGAATAATGTGCCAAATCATAATTTAGTTAACAAAGGGTTAAATATGATAGATTTTTAGAATCAAGCGCATTGATTGAGTTTTCGATAAACGGAGGTTTTAGTACAATTTTGAGTGCCTGTGGGAGACGATGGGGGACACGGATAACCAAGGAATAAGGGCTTTTGGTAGAGCTGTATGCAGATGAAACAAGCGTATTCCACGATCAACGCCGTGCTACTTGCTGCCCAATAAAATGTTAATTTATCTTGCCCGGCGATGATTCTGCAAAGGATACAATATGACTTAAAGAGTAAGCAAAATATGTCTGGAGATGATATGAGATTGACTCAATTTTTCTTTTGACGATTTCCATCGCCTTATATGTTTTGCTAACAAATAATTACGCTACCACGATCGTTGAAAGTATATTTTAGCCGTGGAGTAGACTTCGCAGATTACTCAAGAATTATTTTAGATATATTCAGTGTAAGAAAATGCTAATAGGCAACTCCATTCCTACATCATATCACGCAACCCCCGAATGGCTACTATGTATCCAATGTACTAACAGCACACATTACTATGGTCATCGTGGTTTGGTTAGTGTTATGTGAAGTCGTCTAGTTTATAGACTAGTATTGCTCGCCTGACCTGTTTGCGGCCGGAACTGGGGATCATGGTCGGGTAGGGGGGGGTATCTATATCTGGGTGTATGGTATGTACGAATCGTGTTTAGATTATGGATTCAAATTAATGTCAACATTGAACGGATGGTCAGGAGTTGCTTTCATGTGAGTTTTTCACGATCAGTTATTTCCGAATATCCGCTCCGCGAGACCAATTATGTCAAAACAATATTTCCTGCAAAGTTTCGGCTGTAAACCGAATTTCAGGCGCATTGGTTGGCTGGATAGCTCACGTGCACGATTTACTCCAATATTACAATTTTAGTGCCGCGAGGCGATGTCTCGGCTTCATTCGTCAGGCATAAAGTACCGAGGCACGGTATATAGCGGCTCTCACGCATATTAATACAATTCAACCTTTTAATAGTTTATTTTTCTCTTTCTTCTGTTGCATTGAAGTAAATGCATCTTTAACAATAATACACGTATCAGGCAGTATAAAAAAGGACTGGAAATTAACGGTTGAAAATATTGATACATTTTCCGTTCGGTCACTCTCAAAGGCTCCATTGAAAGTGTGCGGTATAAAGAGGGTAAAAAATATAAAATTGAAACATCACACGTTTTAGGTGAGTGTAAAGTATGTATACGATGAAATGCAAATAAAATATGTATTAAATAGAATGAGCAGTAATTGGAGCTGTGAGGGAGGCTGCGTATTCCCCCTGCCACGCACCCTAGTGGCGGCTTTCAGGGTAGGAACTTTGAAGATGAAAATGTGTCTACGTCAGAATTTGAAGTATTGGTCAGCAGCTGCTTCGAATAACGCGATTTCCAAGCCATCCGAATATCTCCTGACACCCCCTCTCTCCCGCTCTACAAATCGATCGTTTTATTTTTTTTACGAACACGTGTGCGTCTCATACTTCCCACCCAAGGGACTGGTCTGCCGCCTATCCTCTCACTCAAGTACTCAACTCTCCTCTGCCCTGCATACCTGTCTTCGTATCCGACCCCGACGACTGGGTCTTCCATCTCATAACCGAATGTCCCTAATGTCCCGACCCCGCATGTCTCCCCTACGTCCCCTGTCCTCATGACCCCGCCAATGCCCCGCCCCCTTCTTGACATCCCATGCCACAACCCCTTGCCTCCCCGGAGTCCCTCTAGCACGCCCTCTCGTTCACCCTCGTACGCACGCACACACATTCCGGGGATTCTCACAGCCTCCCTTGTGCCCCGGAGGCGCCACTTCACATCTCCTTTAAATACTCCCTCACAGTCTTCAGCTTTTCTCTTCGAAGTAATGTGCCTCCTAATTGGCGCCTCGAATTTTCATGGAGTCCACTCAACGGAAAGGTGAACTTTTTTGTTACTTGGTGATAAAATCTATTTGTTTGAAATATATTTCCTCTTCCTTCAACAATATTTACATCGTTTCATGCATACAATTTATATTTCAAATATACCAGTTGATGGTGGGAATTTGAAATTACTTTATTATATGCTAGTAATATCATGGAATTTTTAATCATATAGCGGGAAAATATAGATGTATATATTTTTATTCACGTCCGTTCCGCACGAATCGGCGCTTCAGATGGAGAAACAGGTGCAATAGTTCAATTGTATAATTAAATGAAAGACAAGTTAGAAGGGAGTAGAAAACCTCGATACCTGCTCTTAACGATGGATGCCTGTAGGATGTGCTAACAAAATAGAGAATGTGTTAACTTTTATGTAAATGTTATTTATGAGGAGGTAAACAAAGAAGATAGTTGAGAAGAGATAGTGAAGAGCTCTGTAACTTAACCCATGAACTGGATCTGAAAGAGTACCGAAACACACTATTCTGATTGCTCAGATTGCTGTGTGTAGCGCAATTATAGAATCATATATTCTGAGCCTTGTCAATGAATAGGCCTTCGAAAAATACTTGTACATTTACATATACCGGATCATTAGAGAATATCAGCCTTCAAAATCTGTTGTTGGAGGTCAATGCTGGGGTTCAAATAAACGGATGAAATCCGAAACGAGGATGTATGCAAAATAATAAAACATAACGTCGCACTCTGCGAAAGAACAGATCCAGGTGGATTGGTTGCATTATGAGTGAGACACAAGGAACTCATTTGAATCATGGTACATGGGAACATAGAAGATGACTCGCGAAGAAGACGGGTAAATAAGTTAGCCAGATCCGCTTCCGCGGCTTTGTGAATTTGAAGATGTTGGTCATCCGGGTTTTACTCCGCGCCGGTCCGTTATGCTGGAACAACACTGACCTGAAGAAGCTGACTGCAACGCCGGCGAAACTTTCGTTCCATCATAAAGGACCTACATGGAGGAAAATCCAGAAGGCTTTCATCTTCAAGTTAGCTAGATATTATGATATGAAGAGGAAGAGCTATCGAGGCATAAAATGCTAGCCTAGTGCAGGGAAGGTCAAACGGCTGCAATCAACCAATCTTGTTATTGAGGCACTTATTATAATGATGCAACAATTCCGAAGTGAGATAACCGTTCCGTCTTTCGCTTTTGATATTGTTATCCGAAAATCAAACTCCTCTGGGAGGGAAATGCTCATTGTAACTGTCTTAATACCGTGGGCCATTAGTTCAAACTTGTGAACCTGGCAACAATTGAGGAATGACGCTCATATTTTCACTCTTAGGAGCACTACTGAAAAATGATGATAACTCGTTATAGAGAACCGTGAGCGCGCCACTGACCTATAAATTCTATGAATTTTTGCTAGATGGGAATACATGGAATCCAGAAGTGAATAAAGGTAAAAATATAATAACGTCACGTGTATTTTTACCACTTCATCACATTCCGATACGGTTCTGGAATTTTTCCCAGTAGGTAGTACTCGTAGTGGGAATGTTGTGCATCTGCTGGAATGTTGAAACTTCGCAGTGCAATGTTTTTGTCTCACTATCCCCTTCATCCCTTACCCCTCGCCCTTCTCTCTCTCTCATTCCTTCGCTGCTCTCATCCCCTCTTCTTCCTCTGCTCCATCTCTCCCTTCCTATCATATCTCCCTCCAGCATCCCTTTTGACCTTTTCCGAGTGAAAACGGTTTCTGCCTGAGTGAGGAGGAATGTTTTTCGGAAAAAATTTAAAGGATTTAAAGTTTCCACCTCTACGCTCCCCGCCCTATATCTCTCTACACCCCAGCCTCTCCCACCAGTTGCCCTGGGTGAGGAGAGAAAAAAATAAGAATAACACGCAGGCCTAAATTTTTTAAAATTTTTTTATCTTTTATATCATATTTTTTAATCTCACGCGCTTTTCTCTTTATTCTTTTTTTTGTCTTTCCGGTTGATTTTAAAAAATATTGTGAAAAATCCCGACGAAAAACTGAAAATGTAAAATGAAAAAAATCTTGCTAATCTCCACTATCCTCTCCCCGAACCCAAACCCCAACCCATCCCCGACGTGGCTCTAAAAAAATTCGCCCATTCCTCTTTCTCTCTCACCTGCCTGCTTATCGGCTGCGATTTCGATGATTCGCGCGAGATAATTAGATTTTATTTCGATTCATCCGGATGTAAATTCGTTTTCCATTTTTTTATAAGGATGGTGCTTTTCGAAATAGAACCGCGCCTTTTCGTAATTTTATCCGAGTGCTATATTTGCTCGAGCTCTGGTAGTATTTTCTTAAGGAAAAAAATCATATTGTAGCCTTTAGGTAAGTATACCTATCCATGCTTGGCCATTGAATTTTTTTACGACTCCCTTGAAACACATAACTACTTTTCATGCGAGTAATTCTTCTCATTTCTCGAACTTCGTAATGTCCGTCATATTTTCTCTATAAGAGGAATATCAGAATAGATTTTTTGTCTGCCTACGGTGAAACACTTTTCCTAGGGAACTTTCTAAAACATATAATATTATTTGGGTAGTGTAACATTCTCAATTACCAAATCAAATTATGTATCTTTCTAACTTACAAAACTGCTAATACTTATAAAAACGCGAGATACTACATTTTTTTACTGGGTTGATACTAGTTAGTGAAAATGCATAATCTACATCACGATTGATGTCGCTTTTTACTTTAGGAATTAAATGTATTCGAGCTATGTTGAGGCAGATGCATTTTACCTACTCATAACGGTATATATGTATCACTGACCTATATTCTCTGTGTTAAATTTACTTACCTTTCCAATTTTGATGATAAACCTTTGTTACAACATCTATTGTGACCATATCTGTGTTAATATACCGTACTTGATTTTGTTTATATATTAGAATAACATGTGTAGGGATTGGGATCTCAAAATGAATACATAAACGAATGCAAACCAATAAATCAGTAGGAAATAGTCAATTTTTACTCTTTGTCAGAGAACTAAAAATCTAAAAATCACTGACACAAGTAGGTACATTTGTGGAATTTAAACTGATATCCGCAAAATGAGTGCAGTTGGATGGTTAATTGCTTTAAAAATAATGTTGCATAACTATTTCCCATTTTTCTCCTCTCCATTCCCTTTCCCGCCCTCCCCCCACCTCTGGTTGTCAAGGTATAAGGCAAACGTGAACCTATTTCTGTACCTGAAGATGACACAAGTTTGGCGAAACCATGGTCGTATCGTAATAAAAAGTGTGGAAAAGAACGAAGTATTTTATTATGTGTGACATTTATAGATGCTGTTGTAAATCATAGAAATTTGGCAACTATGGTAATGTGAATTATTTTTTTAAAATTGAAGTAAACCTGAAGACTGGTTTCTCTCATAGGCAGCACTTAGTGCAAATGAAATCTACTGTTGTTTCGAAACTAGTTGTGCCATGCTTTCAGAGTTTTCCGTATTGTGGAGATCTTTCTTGAACACAAAAATTCTTTTGCTTCTTTAATCGTTTTCGCTATTCTATTTGTCTGCTTGGCGGCAAAATTTGATAAATGTGCCTCGGATACCTTTAATTACACTTGGAGCTGCGAACTTCAATATTTACACTTTTGACTCGTTTTAGGATCACCGTGGAAACGAGTTCAATTTTGTTTTCAAAACTCGTTGCTTTGCAGCCCTAGAACTGCTGTTTATTCAATGTCATCCACAACGCGTGTTTTTTATGCATAATTTCATCGCCATCTGCTAATTGTATCATTCTTTCGTAGAAAACTCATTCGAATATAAAAAAATATCGATGCCATCCATTTATCATGGCGAAAACACATTTCGAATATTTGTGGCCTTGAGCTAAGGAGATTGGTATTCATTGAACGAATAAATGGAAGAACCAGGGACGAATAAGTGAAAGAAAGAAGTAATGTCGCACTCGTTTGGCCATATTTCAAGTACGCTGCGAGCGCTTTGGACCCAATAAAGACTGTATTTATTCCGCAAGCTCCATATTGTTCAATGGAAAGCAGAACGTTTTGCTAAAAACTCACCCTTACGAACCGAAAATGAAAACCTTTATAAAAAAACTAGTTTGACAGCTTCTAGAGATTGAAGTTACATGTATGTTTTCATGGTTATTAGAAAAGCTCATATCTCCAGTTTCAGGCTTCAAGAGCAGATCAAGAAACTCAGTCTTTGAAATCACGCCTCAGTAATCATCATTTTCCTCCGCTTATTTCTTATTTTTAACCCTCCTTGTAACTTTAACCTTTCCAAATACTCCTATCTTCATGTCAGGTGGAAATCAGTATGCGATGCAGGGCCTTTTTTTAAATGATTAATGGTAGCAATATATCTGGATTATGCTGTCTTAGACGTTGAAATCTGTTGACCTACTAAACAAATGTGAAAATGTATAATGTGCCCTCTAAAAAGAAACGAGTGAAGGGAACTCAAAGCTTCTGCTTATACAATTATTTAGCAGCCTTTTTCCCGATGTTTTGCTGCAGGTAAGTTCCCTGGAAAATTCAACTACGCTATTGCAGCAACTGCGAGCTGAAGCTGCACGCGTCCTACATTTTAATGACCAAATTGATTGGAGGAATGTTGTAAACTATGTAAATATTTATTTGTAATTTTTTGTACTTAAATTTATTTATAATGGCATACAATTATCTTTCCATAGAAAAATGAAATAATTAAGGTCTGTTCTGTATCCTCCGCTTTAATTTTAGAGGGAAAACGTTCACGAATAGGGCCAATTATCCTTAAAAACATATTAAATTATCATTTCCACATTTGAGGGAATGCCAGTTATACATGGACTCGTTTGGACAACACCGCGGCTCTGAAATACCATATACAAATTATTATTACATACAAGGGCATGACATGCAAATGTAGAGTAATATTATTATACTCGTAGATCGTATTTTACGCATTCCCATATTTTTCGGTCAGATGGCAAACATTCGGATAATTGAAAATGGTTGCACAAATATTACCAGAGGTCTTTCGCCGCAGAAATCGGGCTAAATGGGGAGGAGAAAAGAGAGCTGGCTCTACGTCCAGAGGGGCCGGGTTCAAAGTCCGGCCATGGAGGAAATAATTCGGTGGGATCCGGATCAGTAATTGGCTGTCACGTGGAGAGCACTCCCGAGTATTGTAATCTGCCCACCGGGTGGCACATTAAACTGCGGAGAACTTCGTGACTTTTTTTGGGAGTACACTGCTAATCACGTCCACACCGTGTTTCACAATTCCATTCCTTCATCGCACTAGTAGTTTTACCGATATCAACCGACCCTCTAGTCCTTGGTGGCTCAAATGTCCTCGTTTTTCCGTCACCTGAACGAATAACTAACCAACCAACAGCTCTTGCCATTCTATCCAAACGGTCGTGTGAACAGCTGATGATTACAAAGTGATGTTCAGAATCTGATCTGTAGTTCCTTTCGAAATTGCTACCTGTAATTTCATCCTATCCACTTGCCATAAACTGCCTTCAGTAAGAGGTATCAGAGACCCATTCCTTCCGAGTTCCCTGACGTCACCTCCGAAATTTCCTCCGCGTTTAAATCACCCAATGATCCCTACTCCTCCCAGCAATGATCCTCTTTCGAAAAGGGGATAAGTTACCTATCTCCTCCACCCTACCCCCTTCCCCTCCACCCTGCTCCCTTCCAAGAACCCTCCCCCATAGCCCTACCTCCCTACTCTTCATCTCTCCCTTTGACTGCGGAGGAAAGAGATAGTGGTGGCATATGAACACGTATATTCCCTTATACGTCCTCATTATTTCCATGCGATTGGGAAAAGACCCTCCGTTCTGTCTCTCCGCTCTCCCGATCTTACCTTTTTTTCAACTTGGTCGACTTCTTCCTTTAAAAATTCTCGCCAGTATCTTTCTCTTCCTCCCTACCTCACTCTTGACTCAAATGTCTTCTCTTCTCGATCTGCTATTGTTAACCCCCTGCAAACGTACGTATTCAACGCATCCATTCTTCATCTTCGACTGACGTTAAGTTCTCTCCTCCTAACTTCTCTTCTTCGGTCGCATCTCTTTCCATTCTACCACTGGAGGCACTAAAAGAACACAACCGTTTCATTGCAACAGTTTCGCAACCGAAACAGTTTCAAAACGAAACCATTCCGCGGAATACTCTCTTGTCTAGACAACAGCTAGAGGCACATCAAGCAACAGGCGATCGATCGGAGATATTAGAACATGGCTGGTAGTTCTGCATTCTATGTAATTAGAAAACTTTCACTTAAATAAAGTGATAATTTAATTTTAATTTATTATGGGGTAAGGGCTCAGCCACATTGACACACCGGTTCCTGTAGGATTACCGAAGTTAAGTAATGTTGGGCCCGGACGGCGCGGCGGTTGGATGGGTGACCATACATACCTTCACCGTGGCGCTCTTGTCCCTTGTCTGCATGTGTCAGACATGAATGGGGTTGGCACAATGGCCCAAGAAGGCTCCTGTCGATGGCACCCCTACAAACAATCCATCTATCTAATTTGGATTTATGGAAAATAGGTATTTCTCAGTTCTAATTCTATCAGCAACGATAGGCGGACATGCGTTGGCTGAATAAACCAGCAAACTCCTGCCACATATTCAAATTCAACAAATTGTAGCTTAAAATCGCTACAAAGCGACACTTACAGGGCAGCTGGAAATGGAATAGAAGACGAAACAGTCAGCTTCAGCTATCATTTTCCTCTGCACCGCACAAGGCTAAACGGCGTTGCTGTGGCTGTGTAACACTTCACACCGGTCGATTTGTCCGGCATTATTTTATTTTTTTCTCTGCGTGAAGTAGCATCTTGTAGCATCCATAAATTAACAGTATCAGTAATATTAACCTCTAGATGTGTCTATAGCATTGTTCTGCATGTTCATTTACGTATCACTCTCCCAGTTTCCGGTTGGACTGCGCACTGTTCTCCTGACTGCTTTTGGCCTGCGCCTAGCGTCAGGGGGAGCGTGCGAGGTTCTGATTTGTGCTGGGACGAGTGCTGCATGCCTAGTGTGTAATCACCCCGTGCCACACACCCTAGTGGTGGCTTGCACGGTACTTCGTAGATGTAGATGTAGGAAGTGGAAATGAAAAAGGAATGTCCTACTTGAACTAACCAAACCGATAGAATGACCCTCGAATGTACTCCAGCTTGCTGCTTATATCACCGTGGCCTACTCGGCTGCCCACGAGCAGCTTCTATAACTGTAATCGAAACAAAAAAATGCCCCCCCTCCCTAGTGCGCCAACCGAATTAACACCCTGGTCAATACCACCACAACTCAGCGGCCCTCACGGGAACTAACAAAACAAAGCAGTAACAAAAAAAGGGACGCCTAAACTAGGCACCAGCATACAAAACGTTACACCCCTTCCCCATTACACTTAATTTTTTCCATTCTGCTACCTCATCCCCTCATGTGTTTCCCCCCTCCATGATTCTCCAATTGAATTCCTAATGGATGCTGCATCTTGCATCTATATTGCACCATGCACTCCAACGTGTGAGCATATGGGTCTGTGGGACACCAGCCTGCATTTACTAATGTTATTTTAATATGCTTCATCTTGCATCTAAATTACACAATGCGACCCGACGCATTATCTTATGGGGATTTGGGACACCAACAAGTAATATATGAATATCCAATGCTCCTTGGGACTGTAACGAAGCTACTTGCCTAAGGTTACACGAATGTAGGAAATTCACAGTGGAGCTGTTATCCGCTCTGGATAGGACGAGAATCCAAATCCCCGATGTTGCACGGAAAACACCTGTGTACCCTAGTTGACTTGGTTCGCTTAATTCACTTGAAACTTGATTAAACATTTGGTGGTACATGCGATTTTACCAAATTGAAATGCACGAATAATAATTATTCCCTTAATTCTAATTAATTCATCCAATTAACCATTTTTTTTAAGAATGACCCGCATATATTTTAAATATGTGGATCCCCTTATGCTGCTCCTTGGAAAGTTTATAGGTGAAGGTTACTTTTATGTCCCTCACTTGTTTTGACTTACATAATTTGATTCTGCCGATTCTCCGAGGCTTATTTTCACGGAGCGTAGAAAGAATAGTTGGAGCTACTCTTTCCACACCCCGCGAAAATGACAATGAGACTGAAAAGCGGTTGTTTTACTGAATATATTGCTCGACCGTCAGCCACCAGGTACGTCATCTAATGGAACTGACCTTTAGAGACAGGTTCAGAATATAAAAAATGGACATCGCCGGAGGCTAATGCGAACGTGCATTTGACCCCGAATGAGAACACATTTTCCGTCGTTGACGCTGTTGTACCAAAAAAATCTACATTTTCTCTTTAAAGGGCGAATGATAACAATCTTCTGCATGCAACATAACATATAAGAATAGTCTTAGTATTGTAGTTTTGTGTACTTAGTTTTTATGGCATCGAAACATACTCGGTTAGAATATATGAAAAGTGTATTTCGAGTTAGTTTTGAAATTTTGACGGGAAAAAGAAAGTTTATGTTGCAGCCAACACGGATACTGATAATTGAAGATGCACTAACAGTTATAGAAGAGAATAAAAATCCAATGTGATAAGGGAAATAAATATATATTGTAGAACATATTAATACGAGAATGCGATAGTCAGACTCAACTTTGTGAAATCTCATTGTTATATGAAAGATAAAAACTTGGTAAAATTTCACAGATTTTTTAATAATGACCAGTTTCATTTAACAGTACTACATCAGGTACTTTTATTAATCTTTCCTCTATTACATATGAATAGCCAATGTAAGAGGAGGTGAGGGTTTAGATTGGGGATCAGACTGTATAAGTATAGTGAAACTTGGTGGCATTCATCAGAACTGGATTAGATGACACAGACCGTAAACCAAGCGTTGATGAGAGGGCAAAGTTAGCGAAGAAATCCCACAGGTTCCTCTGGGAAAAGGTTCGTCCACTTCAACCCACATCTCATGTATGCTTTCATCTCATTTGCGTCGTGATCTTCACAAGCGAGTGCCACCAAGCTTCGCTACGCCTGTAATGCGGCGTGCTTGAGTCAAACGGGTAGATCATTTAAAGTGAGAGCGAAGAAGCACAGAATATGCTAATACCAAACAGTCCCGCTTTGCGATGAATTTGTGCGAGGTGGGTCATATCAGCGATTTCGTCCCGGAAGTTATTTGTCAGGAAGTCAAGGACAGGAGGTTCTACTCCTTGGAACTATTAAAATAAAGAAAAACTGGACAAATGGACTTTTGATGAATGACCTAGTATTTACTGAACATTTCCCAAACTAGACGTCGCCTTGAAGTGAAAAAATAATCTTCCCCCTCCACATCTGTTGCCTATATTCTCCTTACCTACTAGTCTTCCCCACTTGTCTTGCTGGCCAAATGCCACCCTCTCTTAATCTCCTTTCGCAATCCGAACCCACACCTTTTCTAAGAGAGAAAGTATTGGTTTAAGTTCCTGATGACGTCCAATGTTGGACGAAACTGATCGATATAAAAAAGATTCTGTGAAATTTTACAAATCTTTTTGCTTTTTTGTATACCGCAACGCAATTGGTTGCTAAGGGGAGTCAGTGAAAATTGAGGAAAGTGAAAGAGGTGATCAAAGATGGGAGTGCCCCGAGTCATAGAAAAAAGATTAACTGTAGGTGAATTAAGTAAGATATCAAGGACCGAAGGTGTTGATAAACATATAGTTGAAACCCTATGAACATAAAATAATCTCTCCATGGATATTTTTTCTACCCACGGCTCAACCGTTTTTTTTTGCGGAAGCCTTTTACGGCTCAACCTCAAGCAGTTTTTTTTAAGTGGATAGAGGCTACAAACCAGTGTTGTCGGGAAAAAATGTGAGATTACCCCAATAGGCAAGTTCAGTCAAACCGAATATTTTTTATTTTATTTTTTGGACACATGATCTTTCCGGGAAACCATTGAAGGTACTGTGAAAGGAGCTTCTACTCCTACCCTTACGTTTAAATGCCATTGGACTTAGAGCTACGTGAGCATTTAATCTCCGCTTGTACTCCGTACTACGAGTGAAGAACTTATTTTTTAACGGTCAAATAATCTTGAGAAACAATTCGAATAAGAATTTAAAAAATCAATATCTTACTCAAGGTAAATAATAAGTTTTTTGAACAAATTGAATTCCAAATTTTTTTTACATACTATTGGTTATATAGTATTGATATAGTTTTAAGAATAAATCAGAAGTACACAATTAGGACTTGTTACTGGTGTGCCATGCATAACTGTGTTTATAGATCACGTCTGTGACGAGTATTGTCGGGCTACCTCCTATAGCTCTGCGGTTGCGGTGATGAAGCTCCTTATACCGTAAGGGAATTACTATTATTTCATAGGTGCTTGAGATTGATAGATATTTTTTGGAATATATATCATTTTATTTGGAAATCAGCCTTTTACTTGTAAAAGAAAAATAGTTTATTTAAAGTGGAAACCAAGCGAAATCACTTTATCACTCCTTAAAATAGACGATTAACCCCTTGGGATAGTTTCTAGCTACAACTCCTGAACTCTCAAAATGCGCGTGCAATTCATCATTCGTAGAGGCAATTTCACACGAGGCAGGTTTCGTTAAACAGACCGTGCAAGAAAGTGTGCGATACGACTCGCTTGCAACTTTGCTTGTCGTGTATTTACCTTTTGAAGCCGTCCGCGCCACTGAGTCGTGAAAGATCTTTTGGAAAAAATAAGAGACACTCCCTTCCTTTCTTTACAGTGCTGGAGCTATCGAGAAATAAATTTAAACAAAATTCACATCAGAGAATAAACTTGTTTGCGAGTTCTATGTGCACTTCTCTCGAATAATAAAGCGTCAAGGGAGGGAAAATGCATGCAATTAGAATTTCAATTACTGCAGGCCCTGTATCGTTTTTAAGTACATTTGTTCTCCAGTTTCCTTTTATGCATTAATGTATTGGAAGCATTTCTCAGCAGTTTTTTCTAATTCAGAGTGAAAAAGAAGTATAGAAGAAAGCCATTAGTTGCGAATATTATAGAATTATATTTTCCATAAATTCGTAACCCGTTGCATGGTTTTTGGTGTTTTAGGATTTTTTCAAAGGAGTGGAAAGATATTGGGAAATTTGAACAAGATACCAAATCGGCTGTCTACCTAAATGCTCGTATATGAATCGAGCCTGAGGGCTAGGTACACTAAGTCTCTCATGTAAAAGAACCTCCTATGAATGAATTTTAATTTAAGATGTTCTAAGAATGAATTTTTCAGGGGATGCCTTGTGGAGAAATATTTTTATTTAAAAAAATATTTTAATTAAAACTACTGTAAATTTCCTAATGATGACTTATGTTTAAGTTGAATAGTATTTAACTATATTCAAGACGAATATATCAATTCTATCGTCAAAGTATCCAATTCTCTGCCATTTATGGCGAGAAGCCAGCCAAAATTTAGTCATCAGTGGAGGAAAATTGAGAATACCCGGAAAACGTTTGCCTCAAATATTCCAGGAAAATAAAATTGAGGAAATATATCCTTGCTAATTTATGCATGAATTATTTAAAAAGTTTGAATCCCTCTGAATTTAGTTGGAAATACAAATTAATGTGCTAAAATTTTTACTTACGTTTTGGATCATTTAAAATGTCTGCTGTTACCAAACATGTTAGAATTAATTTCACGATTTACATTCGGTATTTGGGTCGATTACTCGCGAAAATTCAAAGAATTATGCGTCCGTGGAGGTTTGATGGTTTTCATTCTTGAATACTCGGTATGCCGTATGATACTGTCAGCCGGTCATGCGATAAAAATGTTAAGGTATTAGTATATATATTGATGATATTCTACTTAGGGCTGGACTTCAAGATGTTAAAGATGATTGCGGTAAAATTGTAATACATTTTGAAACTACCACTCCAACATTAACTCAACTATGGATTCAGAGGTTATATTCCGGTTGCCTGCGAGTCATATTGAGATATCTCTTTGATATTAGGCGTTTTATGCTTAAAGATATACTTTCTATATTTCACCGCGAGTGAAACTCGATTTTCTCGCAACACCACCTTGTATCTACGTCTTTAAAGATACCTTTGCCTAGCAGGTGCCAACGTTTATTATTAGTTCTTATAATACAATTTAAAAACGCTGTTCAAATCTGGAAACTATTTTCGTTCACGCATTATTTGCTTTGTAAGAAGCAGTAAGCAGATTTTAAATCGAACCAAGCCTTGGGTTGTCTTTTGAGATAGATAATTCATATTCGGATGAAACGGCTCAAATAGGGTTAAAAAATAATTGCTAATCAGTCAAAATGGTGGTTCATATTGTCATTCAAATTAAAAATGTTGTAATGGCAATGCCGTAGAAGACGGAACCATTCGCACGTTGCTTGGAATTGTTCTTTATTATATATTATCTCCCCATTCGGAGGTCATTTAAGCCTCAGCTGAGTGAATTCGAAAATGTTAGCCCCTCCGACTTTCCAGTTAGTTTTTACGCGTTTTCCTCGATAATTATGAGAAACGAGAGAGAAGGAGATAGCGAGAGAGGGAGAGAAAGAGACCCGCTATAAAGGCGCGAAACGGTTGACGAACTCGTAAACCGTTGGCACTTAAATTCCACCTCCAGCACCCTCCCTCCCTCTCGACCTCCAACCTTCGCCTTCGTCTGCCTCCTTCTCTCCCCTTCGCAGAAGAGAAGGACCCCCCCTCCCCCATTTCCTCCTCCTCTTTCCCAGAAGAACCGCCTCCGTTGCCTTCCATTCCTTTCCATTCTGCGCGCTCCTTTTTAAATCAATCCTCTCGTATTTTCTCTCCCTCTCCGCCTTTATGGCATTCACCTTCCCCTCCTTCCCTCCCCCTTTTAAGGTGGTTCCACCGTAAAATTACTTAATTGTCATTTTATTCATATTCTGTCTACTTGTAGAAAAAGTTGTCCTCTATATGATATGAACAGCCAAATAATACCTTCCCAGGGTATTTTATTCTATAATTGAACTTGAAATTACATGGTGTTCAATGGGGGAATGAGAGAAACACGAGGAAAAATACTATTTTTCCATAAAATACAAATGCCATTTTCGTGGAAAACTGTCTCTAAGAAGGAAATAATCCTGAGAAATTGAATAAAAATGAAATACAGGCATCTTACGATCTTATTTTTCTAGTTATTGAGGAATTAATGCCGTAATTGAAGTCAAAATACGGTAATTCGTAGGAAATGGCGCTGCAGTCGGCTACTAGAGCTGGAAAAAAAGTGCTAATTTAAAATACATTTGTTGAATAATCTGCATATTTTGTACCTTACTTTTGGGTTTCTATAGGTAACGCATTGCATCAGTGAAAGCAGGAATTTTTGGACAAAATATAAAAAATGTGGAATTTAGTATTTGTTTTGACTCACACAGTCGCGGCGGAACCTCCTTAACCGACGCCAGCCCATTCCTAGTCCCTCCTCTCCCACACACTTCTTCCTTCAAAATTTTCTGTCCACTCAGATCTCTCTCCCCCCCCCCCCTTCCTCAGCGATTCCAGTCTATTATTTACTGCGAGATCTGACGCCTTTACCCATCAGACCGGTGCTTAGATCGTGCCGGGCTCCCCTCAACTCGTCTGGGGTGCATTATTCCAACGAGGCATCTGAACGGGTGGCTCGTAGGATTTTTGAGCACTGTAGATATTTTTTAGACTAGAGGGTAGGTCATCTAGTGGGATTTGTAAAGATTTAACCGAACGTAGCCTCCGAGGAAGTCCGCATTGCGAAAATGTTCACATCCAAGTAAACTTAGAAGGACTAAAGCCGGAAAATAGCGACAATATTCCCAAAACGCGTACTCCAGCGAAAGAAATTATATCAAATGTAATAAGCACTTCCAGTGAAATTCGCCCACCTAATACCCATAAGCGTGGAAAAGAACCAACCTACACTCAATCTACAAAATATGACATTAACTTTGTAGTAGTTAATTGCCGTAGCGTTAAAAACAAGCGCGCTGAAATCGAGCATATATTTCAGGACGCAGACGTGGTCATAGGAACGGAGAGCTGGCTTACAGAGGATATAAGTGACAGCGAAGTTTTTCCTCCAGGATATAAAATCTACAGATGCGATCGAAGCGATAGGACAGGAGGCGGAGTTTTTATAGCAGTTAAATCACATTTACACAGCACCGCCCATGAAATAACTGATAATGAAATAGAAAGCGTATGGTGTACAATTAAACAACGAAACAAAAGGAGTATACATGTTTGCTCTTTTTATAGACCTCCAAACTCCGAAGCTGATATTATTTACCAATTAGAAAATCAAATATCCGCATTTACTTTGAGAGACAGTAAAAGTGTAATCATTATTGGGGGAGATTTTAATCTGCCATCTATAAATTGGGATTCTTACACTGTAAAGCCAAATTCAAGGAATAGGGAAATCAGCGAGATCTTACTCAACACACTTACTAAGCACTCACTCGCCCAAGTAGTTGACAAGCCTACGAGAGGAAATAAAATATTAGACCTTTTTGCAGTAAGCCATCCTAGGTTGATAAAACAACTCGATATTATTGATGGCATAAGTGATCACAGAGTAATTTTTGCAGCCTTAAAACTTGAAGTAGAGTCAGCTGTAAAACCGAAACGCAATATTTATTTATTTGACAAATGCAACTTCATAAAATTTGGCGAGATGCTTAATGATTCGTACACTGACTTCGTAGCTAAAACAGAGGACAAAAGCACTGATGCATCATGGAAATATTTCTTAGAAATTCTACGCCAGGGAATCAACGAATATATTCCGCGAAAATTGAAATGTGATAGTAAAGAACCTCGCTGGTATAACAATGATGTTAGGAGGGACCTTAAGAGACAGAGAAAACTGTACAACTTATTCAAAAAGTCCATTACGTTAGGTGACAAATCGAAGGAACTTGAAGCAAAAGAAAGTTACGCTGCACAACGCTCAAAAACCAAGAAATCAATGCGTACTGCATTGCGAAATTTCAAGAAAAAAGTACTTGGTGAATTACTCGAAGAAAATCCGAAATCTTTTTGGTCATATGCGAGAGAGCTTCAGGGAAAATCTTCAACCGTAGATTCGTTATTTGATAAAGATGGCAAACTTGTCACCGATAATATTGACAAAGCTAACACGTTAAATTCCCACTTCGAAAGTGTATACACTACAGACGATACTCCATGTTATTTCGACATTTCATTCACTGAGGAACCGATGAAAGAAATCACTATTCAATGTGATGGGATAACTAAACAGCTACAGTCGATCAAAAATAGTAAATCTCCGGGTCCGGAGGGAATACCCGCGCGTGTCCTCAAGGAATTAGCGCCACAGATCGCACCGTTCTTAGACATAATATTCAAGAAGTCATTGTCTGAAGGAAAGATACCAATAGACTGGAAAATTGCAAACGTTACACCGATATTCAAAAAGGGAAACAGACATGACCCAGGGAACTATCGACCAATTTCATTAACGTCTATTATAGGCAAGATACTCGAACATATCGTCGTTAGCAATATCATGACGTTCCTGGACAGTCGTAACTTCCTTCATGGCTGTCAGCACGGCTTTCGGAAAGGTAGATCATGTGAAACACAGCTCGCGCTCTTTCTTCATGACGTTCTCAAATCTGGTGAATCGAAAACACAAGTGGACGCATTATTCCTAGATTTTAAGAAAGCTTTCGACACGGTACCTCACAACAAACTTTTATACAAATTACAGTCATGCGGCCTAAACGAAACAGTAGTAAACTGGATACGCGACTTTCTGAGTGATCGTAAGCAAAAAGTAGTTCTTGACGGAATTAGCTCTGATGCAGTTAAAGTGACATCAGGTGTCCCACAAGGAAGCGTAATCGGCCCCCTTTTGTTCATTATATACATAAATGATCTATGCTCTCGAATTAGCAGTAAAATACGTTTATTTGCTGACGACGCTGTCATCTATCGCGAAATTAATGATCACTCTGACTTTGAAATTCTATCATCGGATTTAAACAACGTTCATGTGTGGAGCCAAGAGTGGGGACTCGAACTTAATCTGAGCAAATGTGCGGCGGTACATTTCTTGCGGAGGTCGTCCAACTATCCCCGTGTATATGCTGTGGATGGCGTTAAGATAAAGGCGACAGATGAAGTTAAGTATCTGGGAGTTACGATAACCTCAAACCTATCGTGGGGAACACATATAAGAAATATTTGTGGCAGAGCTCTGAAGAAGCTAGGATTCGTCAAGCGTATTGTGGGAAGATTCTCAGATGAAAAAGTAAAAGAGAGGTGCTATTTCGCACTCGTCCGGCCACACCTTGAATATGCAGCAAGCATATGGGATCCGGTGCAGAAAGAATTAATTCGGGAACTTAATAAAATACAAAGGAAAGCTGCGCGATTCGTCAAAAACAGCTACGGGCGTACAGACAGCGTTACGCAGATGTTAAACGAATTAGGCTGGGAGCCGCTAGAGACTCGGAGGCTGCGCGCTAGGCTTAGATTACTTGAGCAATTGAGAATAAATATCTTTCAGAGCGACACGGAGAACATCATATTAGAACCCCACTATATTTCCAGGTCCGACAGAAACGATAAATTAAGAGAGATATTTTGCCGAACGGATAGGTATGGGAATTCGTTTTTCCCCCGAACAATAAGGGACTTTAATAAATGCAAGGCGTAATTTCATAGAGCGTTTCCTTTTTATATGTAAACGGCTGGTGTCCTAACACCCCCCGCCACACGCCTATTGAGGCGGCTTGCGGGGTAGTATGTAGATGTAGATGTAGATCAGAAAACCCCATCCACGCACAGATTAAGAATATTCGCTGACTGAGTCTTTGAGTGCTATTGAGGAGCCAGGGGCCTTATTCAGTAAGAACTCGACATGGCCGAACCTCGGAAATTCCGCTAACGTAACGTCAGTTCTCCCGACAAATCTAAACTTTTGAATGACCCTGTTTGAAATTTTAGAGGCTGTGACGTCAATATTTCGTCACTTTCGAGACTCGGGAATTCCGAGAATGTATGGAATAGCCCCCCACGTTCTTTAAGAAATAACACCCACGCAATATAAATGTAGCCTGCTAATTTCCCGTTCACGTAATATATCTTCCTCTTTGTGTGAATCGGTTTAGATTCTCTTTCATTAGGAGGGAGAATCATGGCACTAAGAATGTATATAATTCGCGAGTACTAATCCAATGTACTTTCTGTAGTGGATAATAGAAATGTTATGTATAGTTTCCGTAACGCCTATTGATATTGAATTAGTTCTTGAACTGTTCCCGTCCAGTCACCGAATAAAAGCATCGTCTGGGCTGGGCTCGTATTCGAAGTTGGGTGGTCCTCCTAACTCATCCCGAGTGAAGTTTTCTCCGTCTGCCATTGGCGGACAGGAAGTGCGTAGTTATAAGAGCCGTCGAGGCACGTCAAACTGATGCAATACCAACGTGAAGTTCCTACTCCCACTTATCTTTAATTGTAATTGCAAAAAAAAACGACAAACCAAAAAATATCGATTTCACCAAATCAATCCTCTCAAAATATAAGCAATGGATGAAACATCAAAAAAATATTATTCATTGATAGAAATTAATGAAAAATGTATCCGAAGAAGGTCTTGTGTCGTCCAGTTACGAGTCTAGCCTTCAAGTATCTCACTGTCGGCATTATGGCCACGAACTCGTGAAGATTTCAGCATCGGGGTGACGTCGCCTTTATCAATAGGGAAGATGTAAACCATGCGTTGAGATCATGCACCACTGAGGAGATGGAAATATCGAAAAAGAGCCGCCTCCCTCATGCTCTCTGCGAGTGAATCCGCTTACGCTTTGCATGCTGGGATGCAGTCGCCGCTTTTCTCGAACATTTGAGCTATTGACTTCATTGAATCAGCTTACTATGATAACTTTTACCTTGATAGTTTCACTCAGGTGCATACATTAGGTATGGTAGATACATCCCCCGGTGGCAGTGGGGTTATGTCCTTCCCTGTCAACCTATGAGTCGCGGGTTCGAATCCCGCCTAGGTAGGATTATAAACTCCCAGGGCATGGCTGTATGTGCTCTTTTGAAGGGCTATATGTAATATAGGACTAGGTAGTCCCCATATCGCTCTAATAAAGTCAATATCATTATTATTAATAATAATCCCCCAACAGGTGTTGCTTTTTCTTGCATTTTCCATGACCTTAACAGGCTAATTCGACTCAGCCCGTGTTTAAATTATATCATAAAGACGTCATGGGCGATGTGTAATTTTTACCGTTAAAAAAATAATTGCTATCAGATGCGGTTTCATTGATGAGAAAAACTCCTTTCGGACATTTCAGGTTATGAGACATTATTTATCGTTATGGTAAAAAAAATATATTTTTCTTTCCTTCCAGCTTTTTTATTATCTCTAGTAAAATCTCTTGTTTGCAGCGTAAGAACTTAATGACATTATAATAGTTACGGCGCCGATTTCTCTTTGCAAATAATTACTGTACCATTCTGTGCTTTATATGTTCTGTGCCTCGTGCGTCTCGTGCCTTTTGATCCGTGTCGCTCCTTTTTGCCTCTCAACAGCCCCCGCCGTCGCCCCCTTCCTCACGCAACGCCTCCGCACCCCGCTGCTGCCCCCATCCGCCGCCGCCGCCACAGCAACAGCGCCGCCCCCGGGCAAAATACCCAACCGAGCACGAGAAAGACCCAGCCGCCGCGCCGCTGGGCTAAGCCTCCCCGCCCCCGTACCTCTCCCCCCTACCACTCCGTCCCCATCTCCCACCTCCTACCGCTGCGTGATATTCGAATTCCGGGATTGCATTTCATTTTATATATATTTTGATTAGCAAAAAAAAGACGAAGTATCGCGTTATGTGATGCTGCATATCGCAATTTATCTCGAATCAATACACAGACTTGCGGGTCATGTAAATTCGATGCATCGAGTGTCACATTGCATCGCAAAATGGTGCATTGTATTTCCTCATTTCAACAGAATCGATGTATATTATTTCAAGTTGCGGGATTGCATTTCATTATATGTATTTTTTGGATAGCAAAAAAAGACGAAGTATCGCGAGATGTAATGCTGCATATCGCAAATTATGTCGAATCAATACTCAACCCTATAAAATTAAATGAGGACAAATACCAGAGATGTAACAACTTCTAGTATTTGGGAGTGCCGGTGACAAAATATAATGAAATGCAAGAAGAAATAACAACTAGGATTGCAGCTGGCAATGGTGCTTATCGAGCTTTGTTGAAAGTGCTCAAGTCACATAACTTCAGTCGAAAATTCAAAACAAAGGGTTCTCGAACAGTGATTAGGTCTGTGGTATTGTATGGTTCAGACACATAGACATAAACATACCACTGCGAAAGAAGAGCTACTTAAAAGATGGGAAAGGAAAGTACTAAGGAAAGTTTTTGGTGCAGAAAAGGAAGGCGGGCAGTGGAAAATACGGAGGAATAGAGACCTGGAGGAACTCTACAATCATCCTAGCATAGTGACATAAATGAAGAGTCACAGGTTAAGGTGGTTAGGGCATGTTGAAAGAATGCCTGAAGATAGGATGGTGAAAAAGATATACCTTGGACATCCTGGTGGTAGAAGATTGAGAGGAAGATCTCGGAAAAGATGGTTGAATGATGTAGAGGATGATCTGAGAAAGATGAGAATGAGAAGATGGAGAACTCATGCAGGAGGTTGTGATGCCTGGGCTAACATTTTCGGAGAGGCCAACTCCCTACAAGGTCTGTAGCGCCGAGGATTAAGTAATACATAGCCTTGCGGGATATGTTAAGTTGATGTATCGAGTATCACATTGCATCGCAAAATGATGTATTGTATTGCCTTATTTCTACAAAATCGATGTATCTAATTTCGCGGTCCATGTATGCATTATATATATATATATATATATATATATATATATATATATATATATATATATATATATATAATATTTATTATTTACGCCTGTGAGCGGTTTGAGTGAATGAATGAATGGTTATATATATATATATATATATATATATATATATATATATATATATATATATATATATATATATATATATATTCATTTATTTATTTATTTTGCATAGCAAAAAAGACGAGAAAGTATCACGAGATATGATGCTTCACATCGCAATGTATCTCGAATCAATACACAGCCTCGCGGAATGCGTACCGTCGATGTATCGAGAATCGCATTGCATCGCAAAATGATGTATTGTATTTCCTCAATTTGCCAAAATCGATGCATCTAATATAGAAATGCATCTAAAATTGATAAGTGGTTAGTGATCGTCACACCGTGGTGCTTACCATTTCCTGCAATAGTTGTGTATCTCATTGCCCCCATGAACAAAGTCAGCTTTACCTAGTGAGGGTGGGAGTGTTATAGAATCCATGGATCGCAAATATTATGGTCCCTAACTCAATTTCCGTTAGTTATACCTGTGAACGTTTCTACCATAATATATTGACTCCATCAATATAAGTTGAACGCTTGTCAAAAGAAGTCTGATTCTAACTTGCGTAAAATTTTTTAACTAATTTTTTTCCTTCGATTAGTCAGAGGATCCATCATTAATTTTGTAAGCAATGCTGTAATTATCTATATATCTATAATAATATTATTATAGTGTATACATGTTGACTACTACTCACCCCATGCCACACACCCTCGAGGTGGCTTGCATGGTATTTTGAAGATGTAGAAGTGGATCACCGGCTACCGGAGGCCATCCTCTCAGAATAGTCCGGGAACCAAATCGAAGAAGTGAAACCCCAACAGCAAATCTTGAGACATTACGGCAACATGTGTTTCTCAGATAATTCGACCGGCAGAATCCGATTTTGCTCTTTGCCAATCCTAATTTTGAGTCCTAAGGCCCAAAAACAAGATGGTGTCCAAGATGGCAACGATTTTACGCATCAAGCCTGGATTTTCCCGTCCACTCTGAACTCACGACCAATCTGGATTTCTTTTCACTCACACGTGTTCAGGTACGTACCCTTTGTCCCACACTACCCATGAAGCCACTTCAAGGGACCAAAATTCAAAATGACGGCCATAATGGCAGCTAATTTAGAAAACATTTAACGGTATGTTATCATGGTGTACGGCATATCGACATATGGGTTTTCGTGGTCAACTAGTTCGAAAAAGAGGGTTTGGGAACTCTCTTGTGACCGTGTGGAGATATATTTGAACTTTCGGATGTCACAATGGCCTGAAAATTAGAATAATTTGTATTATATTTGGTTAGGTGATAGCAAGCTCTAAAGGCTTTATTTAAAATCGGTGCAATTCTTTTTATTTCTTAAAACATATAAAAGGTATACATGAAAGTTACATATAAGTAAAAGTATATAAAATTTAGGCTTTTCCTAGGGTCACAAAAAATTGTTACGGAATAAATATGTCCAGATTCACATAGCTTCGGGATCATCGGGATCCTTCTCCGAATTTTCATAATAAGTAACTTCTTTTCCGCTTTTTGAGCAAGTGCCACTGCAGCAATATAGACGGTAACAGCTTAAGTTGTTGCCATTGACACCTGTATTTTGGCGACACTTGCACGCTTTTGTCTTGCAACCCTTCCTACAGCCTCAGGATACAAAGCTCTCAGAGGTTTGAGGAACAGGTAGAAGAGTAAAAATAACGGATTTCAACAAGTGCCGCAAGTTCCTTGATCTGGTTTTATTGTGTAACGTCAGGCCCAAGAAAATATGTTTAGGGGTCATTACTTTACCTTTACTGAAATTTAGATCAAGTCTTGGCGACAGGACAAAATCCTATACACCTGCACACTGCCCTCACAAAATTCATCGTCTAAAATGCTCTCTACATCCTCAAGGCTATCCTTACCTCCCAGCTACAAAGTAAGGAACAGTGACACATTTTGGGGAATCATTTTGGCCGCTTGCTCTTTGCTTATGTCAATGTCCTTACTTTTGACATCCCGTGCAGCGGATTTTAGATCAGCACGCAAGCGAAGTGCAACTTGCACTCTTTCCTGAATGCCTGACTCTGCCTTTGGATAATTGAGTTTAGGAGCAGAATCTTCGTCATATACTTTGTCTACTGAAGTCTGATTCTTGAAATTGTGAGAAATCAAGAGTGCTCCCTGTTCGAAGTTGTCTGTTCATGGGGTGATAAAACTAAAACTCATCACCCAATCTGTCCACAAGCTTGCTTCGAAAAGTTGCCTTTCGACTAGAAAAGCTTGAAGGCACCTCCGTGGTAGCTTCATGAGCTAACTAGATATAACGGTCATAAGCAGCTACTAGTATCACAACTTACGGTAAAATAAAAATAAATTTTATAGGCTCAAGTTTGACAGCATATCTTTAAGAAACAAAAGAAAATAGGAATAATTCTGAAACTGACCCGTTGAAGCAATCGCATTTAACTCAATTTAAAGCTGTTGGCAGGAAATATCCGAGTCCTTGTTCTACCTTTTACACTTTTCAAGATCTCTTTCATTTTTATGAAAGCAATAGGTGTGGTAACACACATCCCCAGCCATAGCATTATAAGCATACGCCAGTCACCTTTTGTGTGTTCAGCGCCAACAGATAGGCTATTCGCAATCGGTGATTGCATATAGCCTATCGCTGACCGGAAATGTTGCTACACTCCGCATATATTCAGGGTCCTTCTCCTCCTATATCAAGCATCATAAAACAATCAATAATCGGAATATCTCTTTGCTATTAGGAAACAAATTTTGAAACGCTACCTGACCAATTATGCTAAGTGTCCTTTATTATTTATCTTCAAATTATGCCGATGTACTACTGATGATCTTAACGTGCGGATGGTGGGATCACAGACAGGAATATCTTTTGCTTATTTAGCATCTTTTACGTTTCTTTTTGCCAGACTTTCTATCTTATTCTTGTTGGTGAAGTTCTCGTAATATGTTCGATGGCAAGAGAATGACTGGTCATTGAAGTTAGAAATACCTTTTATTCTCCGAATAATATGAGCATTCACGCTGCCAAAAAGGTCACGGCGCTGTTTAGCAGCTGCCTGGATCCTCTCCCATCCAATTTGCTTCTGTTCTGAAGCATTCTCAGCCGTTCTAGCTTGACACAGTACACAAGGCGTGTCACCTCTGCCACCATCACCAGCATCATCCATTGTCTAGACCAGTGGTTCCCAACCGGTGACCGCGGACCACAGGTGGTCCGCGAGAGCCTCTGGAGTGACATATAAACAAGTTGCATATGAGTAGGGATTTGAAAACGATGTGCGTTGAACAAGATATGCAATTAAGTTGTACTGTACACTAATTAATAGTCATAAATAAATAATGCATTCTAAAAAACTTTTACTTAATCACCTCTGAATTTGGTTATAAGAAAGGCGCTGAGGAAGGGTTGCAACTGATAGGGGGAGTATGGTGGGGGGTGGTCCGTACATAATTTAATTTCAGGCTGAGTGGCCCGCAGACTTCTACGGGTTGGGAACCAGTGGTATAAGCAAAAGGCAGACAAGAATGAGGTCCCGTAACCACGACGAGGCTCACTGTAGACGCAGAATGCACGCACACACGCCACTTAAAACTAACTACTATTAAAATTAAAACCAACGGCAATTTAAACTGACCACACACGATGCGCTAAAGACCTACGATTCGCTGAAGGCACACGGCGCGCGGCGATCCAATTAAAACAATGCAAACCTAAATTACGTTAACCCAGGAAAAGGCGCCCGGGATTTTTTGATACACTGTAAATCAATCATTGGCTATACAATGTTGCAAGATTGCATACCTTCAAATCACTTAATTCTCACAAACCTAAACTCAATCTATTCTTCAAAATCCATCAAAATTTCATTTGGCTTAGAGATTGGAACGAGTCAAAATGTTCTGGGGTATTGCTTACACCCAACATCATTATATTCGCATTAATGTAATAAAAATACTTAACATGTATCTTATAAGGGTAATATGAAAAAAAAAATTAAGTGAATATTCTCGTACGGAAAAAATAAAATTATTCATTTTGGCGTGTCGCTGACACCCCGCGTACCTCCCGCATGTGGAGAGAGGAGTGGAGTGGGAAAAGAAAAGGTGGCTGCATAGCCTCCCACCTCCTCCGCAACTTTTCCCTCACAGCGGCCAATGGTGAGACAAATGACGATCACCAAGCGACGACTTCACATTATTCCGTCACATTACTAGCAATCGGCGGGAGATTTAAATCGGGCACTGGTAGTGCTATCATGTTCCAATTTCTTCTAAAAGATTCTTCTGGTTACTGACAGTTCTTGAAACCCCATTTTTCGAACTAATTGACCATGGAAACCCATATGTAGATATGCCGCACACCATGATAACATACCGGTAAATGTTTCTAAATTAGCTGCCATTATGGCCGCCATTTTGAATGTTGGTCCCTTGAAGTAGCTTCATGGGTACTGTGGGACTAAGGGTACGTACTTGAATACGTGTGAGTGAAAAAAAATCCAGATTGGTCGTGGCTTCGGAGTGGAGGGGGAAAATCCAGGCTTGATGCGTAAATTCGTCGCCATCTTGGACGCCATCTTGTTTTTGGGCCTTAGGACTCAAAATTCGGCTTGGAAACAAGCAAAATCGAATTCTTCGGGGTCGAATTACCTTAGAAACACATGTTGCCAAAATGTCTCAAGATTTTCCGTTCGATTTGTATAGGGACCCCTTTTTCCCATTCTGCGCCTGGACTAGAAGGGATTCGAACAAGATCTCATCAGCAGCCTCTGATAGTCGGCTATCGTTGTACATTAACGTAAAGTGCCCTTCATCATTGCAACATGTCTGTTATGTATCCGTTGTTTCATCGCAATCTTGCTCAGACCATGCTTTTAGCTCCTCCTCTCAGTCGCCCTTCATCCCTTACGGCCAGAAACGTCTTCCCATACAGCCCGTGAATACGGACTCTCGAATATTTCACCGTCGACGTTTGAGCGATTGATTAATTTTCCGATGCTCGAAGGACTCCGGGATGGGGCGGGTGACATCTATGAGCGTTGGCGAGGGGCAAAAAATGAAATGACGTGCCGGGAATTTGTGGACGCGCACCGTTTAAACCCGCTTCGGATGTGACACCCTTCCAGGCCTTGTTCAAGTGAAGTGTGCAGTCTTCTTGTCTTTTTTGTACGCGTTGCAAATCTAGGAAACGTTAAAAAAGGATCCGAGTTTTTTTTTGACGCGACAGTTCGTGCTGCTGTAACCCTTTCGGTTTGAGGAACGGGTGTCGGAGGAATACGAGATGAAACGGGGATTAAAGATGAAACAATGACCTCAATGCCTCTATCATTATTAATGGTACACTGATTGGGAAATTTGTCACTTTTTTATGAATATATGTTGAATGTAGGTGACGGAGATAGATTCCGTTTGGCCTGATCATTTACGGTCGCATCTTTCATTCCGTAACACGCCACGGAGATTCAAGCAGCTTACAGCCGGGAGACAATGATCGGGTGGAAATGCATAGTCACTGGCCTTATGTGACCGCAGTCTTTGCCAGAAATAACAATTGGTAGGTGTTGAAGATTGAACTTGTAAGATTTTGTACTTTTCGTAAGACCCCACAGATTTTTTTTCTTCGAGCGTGCCCACTTATCATTAGCCTTACCTTGAGTATACTTGGTTTTGGTGCAATACGAAAGGTGCATAAAAATGCATGATTGAATCCATTAAAACCTTGATGATTGTATAAGTTAGTTTTTTGAAGTAATATTTTCTGGTGCCGTTTTATTTCTAATTTACTTGAAGTTTAGGAACAACTGAAATCACATAAAATCACACCCAGTGAAACGACTTTAATGGGAGACCACGTTGGTGAAATGGCTTGAGCTCTTGTCTTTAAACTCAAAAACCCAGGTTCCCATCCAGGTGGGGTGGACGTCTTTTTAGTGGAACCCCCTGTATCTACTAACGTGCCATGTGGGTAATAAGCGTGGTACTTGGGCCGTCGAATGAGGCATAATACTGTGTACCCTTTGACGCTTTTTGCCTGGAGTTGACAGAACGCTTGGTTCCTCTCCACGTTACCTCCGTCCCCCAAATAATACTATACGGAACTTTGTCCGGCAAAACGTAGTGGAAGGATATCGTAACCAAGCACAAAATTATATGCCACTTATTCCGCAAATTTAATCAAAATTACGAGTTTCAGCTGTAAAGCCATCGTCAGGTACAAAGATTTTTCCGTCAAGGAAGCGGTATATATACAGTTGTGTATATATACCGCTACCTTGACCCCCCTCCTAGTTGTGTATATATACCGCTTCCTTGACGTAAAAATCTTTGTACCTGATTATGGCTTTGCAGCTGAAACGCGTTGTACCTTTGATTAAATCTGTGGAATAAGGGCTATCCAATTCTGTGTGTTGATTATAATATGTACTATGCGGACTGCGCTCGCGGATGTTTTCTGTTTGGACGTATGATGTTACCGTAGCGTGTTTTCAGTGGCAGTACCCTAACCAAATGGATTTGGTTTCACTCAAAAGTGCCAGAAAAAGGATAACGAAAGGGAACCTGAGTGCCGTACTAATTTGCTCGCTTTAATGTGTTCTCGGAAGCGAATATAGCATTCGTTCTCTTTCGTTCACCTCTGACGGGTTCCCTTGCAAGGTTTTACAACAGAGGACACAGGGTGGGCCGCCAGTGGTCATTGTTGACGTGTCCTGTCACGTGCGCTGACAATCAGAAACTCTTTGTTCACACCACTCTTTGTTTCCTAGCCTTTAATTTTGGTGTTTGCAGATGCGGGCGAAAGCGCTGTATCCGCGTGGCTTCGCTCGGTGTGGACAGAGGGTGGATTGTATGCGACACCATGCCGCCTGCCGGCAGGAATGCTTTAATCTGTGCTCGCCAACGTTTTCCCACCATATCCGAGGTCATGCAGACACGATGTTGAACTCACATACCTCTTACCTTCATAGATATACACCTCCTGGTGTAATGCCTAATTTCTATTTCCAAATAATAAACGTACCTTTGAAAAATTAATAAAATATGCATTCAAGATGAATGGAAAGGATCTTTTAATGGAATATATTGTGAGATATCCATGTAATTCGTGAGAATGACACTGATGATTTTATTCACAGTAGTCGCGTATTTTAGCATGGTAATAGAATAGAAAAAAGGTTTATTGTCCTAGGAGCATTTGCTCCTATGGTGCAAGATTTTACACATTAACATACCTTAGTTCCGATAAGAAATACTATAGTAAATTAAATACAAGCCATGCAAATATTGGTCTCAATTCTTCAGAGATGAAAATATGGTTTACAAGAGAAGGGAAACAAAAAGTGTGTGTTATTTAGCACATTATTATATTGACAATCAAAAATATAAAAGCAATGAGTGTTATAACTTAGGATTAAAAATGGTAAACAAAATACAAATCATGCAAATGTTGGTCTAAATTTTCCAAAGGTACTATACAAATAAAGGAAATTAAAAAGTGTGTTACCTAGCGCATTATACAAATGTCATTAAAATATAAAAGCAATTGGTATTATACCTTATTTGATTAAACTAATATAATAATATTTAAGATACAATAAATCCTCAGATCTCGTCCGCTGGCGCCACCTTAATCCTCAAGGAACTTTTACACTCTTAGTTTAGGATGTAATGTTTTGAAATTGATATATTTAGAGTGTTTCCTCAAACTTTAAGGTCAGACTTTGCGTGGTAGATGTTGGGCCTGGAAGTGTTGCTGAAAATTGATGAGAAACTTATGTGTTCAATGAAAATTTAACACTCTTACGTAGTTAATGGCCATCGTAATGAAAATTATTCCTATTAATCTCATGCTATTCATCCACATCAAAAGTTGTTTATTCAGTATGATTATTTGAAAATAGCACGGTGTTATATCGCATGTGATTTTTGTTACAAAATTTTATCCTGGAAGTAGCTAAGTTTGCTAGTTCAACGTATTTTTAGCTTTATTTATTTTGCTAGATATTCATTTCCACCAAGAGAAGCCTTATTTAGTCTGCTTAAATCGTGTCAAATTTTATGTAACTATATTTTGGACCACTATGCGTTTCATGTTTAGTGTGGCTTATTTAGATCTGTATTTCCTTATGCTTGTAGAAGTAGATTTCGACTTTATCCTACCCAAAATCAAAGATTCATTCGCTCTACGCAATCGAACCAAGGGCGGTCTATTCAAGTTGCACAATAACAGGAAAAACCAATCAATTAAACCTTATTGAAGAATAAATTTGCAGCATAATCACTGGACCGGGTTTATTGAAATTATCCCATCTTCTAATCGTGCAGCCAATTTTGTAGTGATGGTTTTCATGAACAATATTATGACATTTTTAAAATGTTTTTTTTTGTACTGAACTTATAAAGAAATATAGTAGCTTTTCTCATTCCTAAATTTAATTTTGTTCGAATGCATTTGGTTCTCGAGTTGGTTGGTACGATGTTCATTTGATGTGGAAAATTATTTAGTATTATAACTCCGTGACGTGGTTAGCTACAAAGAAATCACGATTAAAGATTGTAATATTCATTAATGAGAAATGTTTATTGCCCCAAGTTGAGATTCATTTATGTAATATCCTATGCAGTCAGCCCCGCGCTGGGAAGCTAAATTATGTGATATTCAAATAAAGATGAATTTCAATTATCTTTTGCCCTCGGTGCTGCCTTAAATTACGAAAACTATCTCCGTTCCAGTTTTACTCCCACATTACGAGTATTTATTTTACAGTCGGTAGAGCATGAGGCTTTAATTTATATACAGGTACTTATACAATTACACACATTTATAAGATGGTGCATTCAATCAATACCTTGACCTCCACTTATCTTACCTTCAGTCTTCTTGGCTCATGTAAAAAGGCCATAGCACCCATGTGCACACTTGAGCCATCACATTTCACACATTTATAATGCACTCACTTATATTGACTGTTCACCTCCTATACAGAGAAACATAAAATATGTACATACATGAATCCACTCATATGACGTACAGGTACGAAAGGCAATTCCCTGCCACACCCCTCCTTGGTCAATACTTTCTCCTCTCACCAAAAAAACAAACCGCAGGGTTGTTGCTCTGATGCGCGATCCTCCTCCGTAGTTCACGCTGCTCCCAACTTAATCTGCTATTTCTTAAAACTTCTCCCCGGAACCCATCTTGACCGCGTGCGTTACTACTTATCACTCCTCTCAACTTTTTGTTTGAAACTCTCCACGTTACTATGTGTTGGTACTTCCCTATTATTGCCCTGCTTGTCTTATTGGCTATTGTGTTACTCCACTCCTAATTATTGCGTAATCGCCACGAGTTCGTGCTAAACACGCCCAATATGGCGTACCTTTCCATCTCCCCCGATTTTTGACAACAATGGCCCAAGGTGTTATGTTACAAGATGTTATCTAAGTTATGTAATTAACTCAGTTATGCCGGGTAAAAGTATTGTATTTGTTTTCACTGAAAGATCCAGAATTTTATAGCTCTATAAATAGTGCACCAAGTATCCGGTTATTGTTGACCATGTTTTTATCCAGATCACGACAGAATGAGGTAATTGAACGGTGAATCTCCTGGAAAAATATTTGGCTTTATTTAATCCTTAAAATCGGGTTAAAATCGAGTGTCCACCGTTAAAAGCACGTTTTATCACCTCTTCTGAAGCTTTTTATTAACCGGATGAGTGTAAGAGATAATGCATAGTACCATCAGTTTTTTATTTGCATAATTTATCTGCTTAATTGTGCGACACGCGTAAGAGAAAGGTATAAATAAAATAAAATAAATATTGGCAAATATCGTTTTATCTCATTGCACTTTTATTTTCGAATTTGATGTCAGTGCTGGAATTATCAATTATCAAATTACTCTTTATTGTCATGGAGACAACATTATTTTTTGTAAATTTACGAGCTATTGACAACTGGTGGAGGAGAAATTATATGCACTCGTTCTTGAGTTATTTTTATTGAAATATAGCTTAGCGGTTGATTTTAAAATGTATCACGTCTCCTGTAATTTTCTCTATTCCCCGTTAGGATCTGTCTGTATTATGTCTGTCGATTACATTTTTCAAATTTTAATCAAATTGAAAAGGTAACGGAGAAAGATTTTCTTCAGTCTCCTCTTTCTACCCTTGTTATAGCGGTAGTTGTTATATAGTAGTCGCTCAAGCACTCATAAGTCTTCTCTATATACCTCCAACTACAGGTATGTCATTAAAAGAATGGTGGTCTATAACATCGTTTGAAAATGAAGTAAGTTATAACTTCCTTCGTTTTGAAACGGGTTCATGAACTGTTTTTATGATTACGAGTTTTAATCGTAAGTTTATATAAATCTTGCGTCGACAACAACACGGTCATACCAATTTTAAGTCTTTCTCTCAACCTCAAATACGTATTTTGTCCTCGGGTTCACTAACTTGCTAGCATTTAGACTTAGCTATTGTGGGTGGTAATTCTGGATGACTCTAAAACGTTTCAATCATAAAAGTGCTAACGTCGCGTATACTTACCTTTGGAAGGTTGATGTAGGTCACACATAGTGGTTCCCTCGTAGCTAGCAATTTTATTTCGTCTAACGTGTCTAACAAGCTTACTTACTGTTGTTATTTTGAAACACTCCTGGTTTTCGGTCGACCAAGAAAAACAAGTTTTTCGGCGCAGGCAGCTGATGACCCGTTTAGAATTGAGCCCTTCAAGACCTGGACTTGGAAAAAATTATCTCATTTACATTGAATTGACGTTTAATGGACTCTAATTGACATTATTCAAACATTTACTCTTTGTGAGAGTCTTTTGTTCGAGGAAAAGGTGAGGAACGTATGAACATCTTAAAGTTTATATTAATTATGACGTTACGCACCCTTCCGGGGCAGTTCAGCTTAATAGCCTTTTACTCGTGGTTAAGGTAGGGGTTCTAATCCTGTGTCCCGTAATCACGAACATCTTGCTAACTGTGAGTGCATGTGCTCATATTCTAAAGCAGAAAATTAAATGGCACCTGATTAAGAGTTAAATTAATGACTTTAATGCATACTCTTAAGCTAGGTCCGTGGGTGTAGGCATACTTACGAATGGGCTGAGAAGCAAAAATCATTTGCTAAACGTGGCAAGTTATTTGTTTTCCATAGCTGCGTGCACTCTTTGGGAAAAAGATGGATGATAGTTGAAGGCGAAAATAGTAACTCATCTTGGCATAGAAAATAAGAAACCAGGGAAAATATCTCTCCAGTGAGCTGTAGTTAACGTTCATCATTTTTCATTTATATCTGTATTATTTAGGTAAATGTACGAGAATTGTGGTGATATAATTTCGAAGCGAGACTTATTCCATCAATCACGTAATTTCAGTCAAGAGTTGAACATAATTTTCAATTTTCGGTCCCGGGAGGGCACGCAACATTCCTATTTCGTCGGATTCCTCTTTCCATTTTGTGCACGCGAGCCGAATATAATTCGGCGTCATTGTGCTCTCCCCGAAAGGGATGAAAGGGATTGATAACTTCGGCCCCGGGCGCCACCTTCCCCGCGATCCGCAGACTCCCGCGCGTCCCATCTCACTCAGCTGCTCTCCTCTCTTCTCTCCTCATAAACTCAACTCTCCTTCACTCGCCTCTCTCCTCTGATTCCATTCATCCTCAGCGCTTGCCATCTCCTTTTTTGGAAACTCAAAATCCATCTCTTTCCATGGGGTACATGTATGCAACGTTCGTCAATACTGTTTGTGGGTCTGTGAAGCTCCTGTGAAGCTGATAACTGTGAAGTAGGATCATGGCGAGAAGACTCATTGCCATGGATACTGAAGAATAACATACTCCTAACTTCGGCATAATACCTTTTTTGAAGCTGCCAACCGCACTGTCGTACTGGATGCATGGAATCAGATGATCCCTATCAACCCAATGTAAACAAACGCGGTATTTACTTATTTTTATTTCGTACTGTGGGAAATTACGGCTAGTTAGGAAGCTACTAATGGTTCTTTCCGTCAAATAATAATGTTAACCACGTACGATACATGAATTGAATAGCAGAAAACTCCTATATTAACCTATCATGGATCATTCGAGAGTACCAACGATCTAAGGCAGCAGTGCGTCTGAGATGATGTCGTAACCAGATCTACGTTTCAAATTTTCCATCATAGGGGTTCAACAGATGAAAATAAATCCTTTGAAAGTGATGGACATTGAGAAATATGTCTTAATAGAGAACGGCTACAAGACAGAATCATTAGTGTCGATATGGATAATGAGCGTAATTCACGAGTACTTGAATTCAGTAATACATACATTCAATGATCACATAAAAGAAATTGAAATCACATTGAGAAAAAAAATCAAATTCTGTCAAAATAATAAAAATTCTGCAATGGATACATCGGTAATCATCCTCATCGACCATACCTTGCTATACGGTAACGTGAAGAATAAAAAAGAGTACTTACATTAGCCTTACACAAGCCTTTATTCTTCACACCTAACATTTTGTTATTTTTAAAGGTTGTGGAATACCCTGTGGAGCATCCTGGAACAAAGCAAGATATTTTACCCATTTTCAGTGGAGCAATCAATCTTCTTCTATACCAGCAATCGGAATTCCCAAACAAGCGACCATTTGTAAACAAAGGGACAATGTGCATGCATCCGAGTCCTCACTAAGCCACCTATCGGACGGCTTCAAAAATGAAACTAAAAAACAATAAAGCGCACTGAATATGACGGGGCTGCTCATTACTTTCCCATCAACGAAAATTTTATAATGTATCAAACAAAAATTAATACAAAGTAATGTTAGTGAAATCAGTTCATAATATTGTTTTATTCTTAAAGTGGAACCCTTCTTTTGAATGGGGGGTGGGGGGTAATCTCGCGAGCCTAACGGCACGTGACCACAGATTCTCGGAACTTAGTTGCTTGGTTACGAAAAAACAAGAACTACAAATTAAATCACAATACTATCACTAGATGTAAATAATAGGAGCTTAGGTAAAAAAAATGTAAAACTTCAGCCAACGTTTCGGATATATTATTTATTCATCCTCAGGACTTTTAAGTTTGTTGATATTTTATTTAATAAAATATGACCCTTAGGATGGATAAATAATACCTCCAAAACGTTGGAAGAAGTTTTAAATTTTTTATTTGACCTAAAATCCTGATATTTACATCATAAAATAGAAGAGGTTGAGAAAACACATAGTATAAACTATCACTGTAGTGAAATTGGGTAATTTCATACAAATATTATAAGTCTACGTGTATTTCATGTAATTATCTTTAATGCACAAATATAATTTTCTGATTCATATTTTTAGAAATATTAATTTAATTATTTGTGTTTATTTATGTATCGTTTGATAAA
This sequence comes from Pyrrhosoma nymphula, assembly GCA_963573305.1. NCBI lineage: Eukaryota > Metazoa > Arthropoda > Insecta > Odonata > Coenagrionidae > Pyrrhosoma > Pyrrhosoma nymphula. The sequence continues at coordinate 102,038,020 of OY754335.1, read as the reverse complement.
TTGTACTCCCCACTGCCTGTCATATTCGTACTAAGTGTTTCACTGCCGTCAGGCGTCGTCCCGCGACGGCACCACCTTTTTTTCTGATATTTTGTGTAGTAATTTTTTCATGTTTTTCCCCGCGTACGATAGGTACAGTTTTGCGGATAATAAGTGCAGAAAGTAAAATAAGTCATCTAAATAACTAAAAATTATTTACAATACTCACATAGACTGCATTGTCACCCTTACGGCTTATGCCAGCCATATTGCGATTCCATTGCAGGCACATCTGGCACGACACCCAGCTTTCATTTTTTAATGGAAATTTTAAAGTACTTCAAGTAATTCAAGTACTAGAAATTTTAAAATAAAGATTGTTAATTGAATTAAAATTGTTTTTCAAACTCTAGGGTTTATCAAAATAATCGCAACTACGAATTTATTTTATTATTTAGAGAGGATTGTAGATACTATGAGCAGGTATTTAACTCACCGGAGATTTAATGGTAATTCACTTCAAGGACACAAAGATGTTACCACTGCCACTTCCAATGCTATTTTTCTCTCAGTGAATGAAATATGTTAAGAAATTAATGTGGTAACGTCATTTATTTCTTAACAATTTCTTATTTCTTAGATAGTCATCATTTTTACAAATTAAGCCGTAAATAAAAAAAATCCTTTTCAACTCTTTGTCAACTGTATACATTGTGTTGATATTAATAATGCATCTTTTATCTACAGGATGAAGAAAAGCTTTTCTTCGGATTCGAACCCTGCCAGATCCGCACCTCAACTTCCGTGAATTGGAATTAACCAACTCGGCTACGGAGCCGCTTCCTATGGAGACATACACGGTGAGTCCAAATCTGAATCTAGGGAGAGGAAAAACCTCGCGACGAATCCCGAAAGAAAAGACTCCGATCGACCCAACGTGTGCGTGGACGTGAGTTTCCTCAATTCATTCCTTCCGCTAGGGCTTTTGCTCTTGGAGTTTATTTGACTCTAATTTCGCTAGCCCTGTCGCATCTACTTCCATCCTGGTCGGCCCTCGGTGACGTAAAGGCAAAGGCCACAGCGAGCCTCGTGTGCCAACCCTCCAAGTTTTTTCCGACCCGGCCAAATTCAATCATACTAATTGTGGATGTCTACATTTCAGTGGAAACGATACCTACATCTCAATCTTTTTGATAAAATATGCTGATTAGTTCTAAAACTATTTTTAGTAAAACCATTGTTATTTTCCTATGGCTACAGATTTACTTGATGCACCCCCTCCCACTCTAAACTAGAAAAGACTCGGCTAAAACTACGTTTTCATTTTTCTGGCTCTGCGTCAGCACAGACTGATTAGGCATTGATCAGAAGAGATATCGCAAACGCAGGCTGCTTTGCCGCAAGAGCTGCTCATCACTCTGATTTCACCACCGGCTGCGCTGCGGAAACAAACTAAGATTGACGTTCTCTGATTGTCATTTGTTCATCGCTTTTGAAAATTTAAGGTCACGCATCACCGTCGTATTTTGTGTTCAACTTAAACAGCCGCGAGCATTGCACGGAGTCGGCACTTGACGTACCCCGCCATGAAAACGAAATAGCAATTTGGATGCATGAAAAATTATAAAAACAGGGTGTATCACCAGGAAAATGCATCGATGCCTTCAATACACCCGTTTAGTTATTGGTTACTCTTGACGTTGTCACAGCTACTATTGCACTATCGGTCAGATCCTTGTAGGGTAAAGTTGAAGCGGTTCGATGATTGGCCGAGCGTAACTCAAAAGTCTGGGCTGAAGGTTGCCCTGTGAAATAATTAGGGCTATTTTTCTATTTAAAGCTCTACGTGATATAGCGCTGGAGAGTAAGGGATATTAATGACTACGACGAATAAGACCATGATGGGCAAACTTTGAATGAATGAGGCATGTAGATTCTTCACGACAGGTTTTTTTCGTGAATCCGTTCGCACATATCCAACTGCTTTGTAACCCGTTCTTGATAAATGGACAATCGGTTGTGTACTTTATAGTTTTTATCTCTTAAGCATGAAATCCCGCATTCAACGTCCGCTTTTTTCGCCTTTGAATTTACTTATGCCTCAACCACTTATTCTCATCTTTATTAATATTTATTGATTGTGATTCATTTCTACTGATTGGATTATTAGGATAGCCCGGCAAAGTTTCCTGATCTATCATTTTAATGATTAAGCTTTGAGTTATTCATTAACATTGACGAGAATGCGAAATGGATTAGAATAGAATTGGTTAAGGAAAATTGTTTGTATTAAATTTGATAGTGAGTTGGGAATAGTCAAGGGAAGTGATAGAGTTAGAGCAATATCTTGTTCAATGCATTGAATGAACGAACATAAAAAACACCTTACAGCATAAAACAATTATGGATGGATGTGTGGGTAGCTTGGCAGTGGGTTTTACGTGAACACGCTTGTACGTTTTAGCTGCCGTTGAGAGGTGCTTTTGCTGTCATCTGTGGCGGCGTTGCGTCAACTTTCCAATGTCCTCCAAGTCGTCTCTCACCCATTTCGTTACGAGCATAGTTACACTCATTGAAGGCCAACTAGTCGCTTTTTTCATTTATATGTATTTTCTTGTATTTTATCAAGAATTCTCTCGTTAAATATGGGTCAATATATGATATTTTATCTGGAATGTTATTACTTATTTTTAATTTTTCGCCTGAAAATATTCTGAAAATTCAGGCTTTTGCAAAATTTAGGCAATTATAAACGAGATCTTTCGTATGGCAACGAAATCAGCACACAAGCACGCCGGTACCGCGAGATATACTGCGTGGTGTTCTGAAGTTGTTTATTTTGGGTGGGTCGACGGCTAAGGTCATTTGAACCTCAAGAAATCTGTACTTATAAAGAAGGAATGAAAATTATCTATTGAAAGATTTTGATGAAATATTCAATGTTTATGATATGACCGAGCCTTTCTTTCTGATTTTAACTCGTGCCCAAAATGACCGCCAGTTGTCGAGGTCTCCAAAGCACGCTTAAAGCATGCACGGTGCCAACCTAAGTGCATGTTTGCATCGTAATCGAGTACCGAATTAATCTAGATCACATTTATTTTGATCATGTTGTTAGTGTAGTAGTCTTAAATTCGGAATTGATCACCTTGCACATGTTACATCGCCGTGACCTTCCTGGTGATCTATTTTGGGAATGATTTGAAAGACGTATCCACGCGAGACAACAGCCAATTGTAAATGATCGTGAAACTTCTTTTTGTGACCTGGTCTCTCCGTTTTTAGACCCACGCCCCCTGCACTCTCCATGGAAACCTTTTCCCTTCCGTCGTCGCACTCCCCCTCACACGAAGCCATCTCCTCCTTAAATCCTTTTGTCCACGCTTCTCCTCCCTCCCCTTATTTCGGTCCCTCCCCCCATTCGGATCTCCTTTCATTCTTGCCTCTCTTTCCATCCTCTCCTCCCTCTATTTCTTCCATTCTCCCACGTAAACGTTGCCTCGCACTTTTTCTCTTTCTTTGCCAGCTCGGAAAATTTCCTTTCATCACGCGGACATTTTTTTTATGTGCGTACGTACCGCTCGCATTTTTCCCCATTCTCCTCCGTCCTACTTGCGTCCTCCGCTTTTTTTTCGCTCCGAACCCAAACTCTTCTCTCCCTTCCCTTTCCTCCCCCTCCCTCCCCTTTCATCGTCCCAGAATTCATAGTACCCATTCCTTTTCATTTCGTAATATTTTCTAGTGCGCACTTTGAAAAAAGCACAAGGCTCTTCCAACTTTCTATTTCCTTTCCTCTCGCGCTCGAAATTGTATTTCGACCCTCCTTCTTTCCCTTATTCCCTTTCCCGATCCTCTTCGCTCTTTTTCTCCTCTCCTCCCCTCCTCCCTTCGTCTCCCCCGCCTCCTCAATCTCTCACTTCGTTTGACATTTCATTTCGCGTTTCTTTTGTTTTCTTCTCCCGCCATCCCGGAGACGTTCCAAGGAGGATAAACAGAAAAAGTCTGCCTCTTCATTTTCTCAGTCTACAGCATCTCACTCTGAGCTATCTCCGCCCTATTCGGTGCCATCCATTTTTCATCAATTACTTTGTTTCCTTTTTCCAATTAATTTTTTTTCAATCAGCTCATTCCCTCTCCCTTGCTCTCTCGCCAAGCCTTGCGTTAATATTTCTTCAGAACAAAAGTATTTTTATTTTCACGGAGAATGTTCAGGAGGCATTTTTTCTCTTCTAATTTCAGAGAGCAGATAGTTGATGAAAAATTCCTCATTCCGAGTAAATGTGTATTTGTCTTCTTGTCTGTTTGTATAGTGTCGTCACACTGTGTATTGCACTGTGTATTTTATCGAAGTTCAAAGCATAAAGTGTAGCAAGAATGTGTTTATACGGTCCTATTTTCTCATATACTCTTCTCTTTTACACGGCTTGAAAGTATAGAGAAGTCAAATTATGTGTATTTATTTTGGATTTGGCATTTCTGGTGCACTTCTGTTGACCTTTTTCTGTTCTGCTTGGGAATAATACTCCTTCTTACTTAGAAGCAAAGTGGGACCTGATCAAAAAGGTATATACTTCCTAGAGGAAACTTAAGGCTACTCATTTTTTTAGGCCTCATTTGTGGGTAGCTCTCAGACGGGAGATATCATCGGTGGTGAAGCGAGATGGTCTTGAGAGTAGTTCTCAATTCCATTGGAGTTTTTGACTTTATATGGGAAGCGGAATATACTAAAAGCAAACAAATCTAGATCACAAAAAACTGTGCGCTTTGAGTATAAGCAACAAAATTTCTGAACGTCAGCGAGAAGCTTCTGTATGGACTAAAATACTTCTGTAATAATTTAACCTGCTTGTATTTTGTATAATGAAGAGAACTACCGTACCTAGCAAATTAAAGTTAAAAAAGTGCTAAATAATGGAAGCTTTTCATCTTTTTTTAATGTAGGCTTCACAAATGCAGAGTGACGACGTCTTTAAGTGTGGGTCACCGGCTGATGTGTATGTGGCTTCAGAAAAACCAGGTTATGCATTTTTTAGGAATCGGCCGAGCAATTTTAATTAAAGGGATCAAAAAATATGTAAGTATGTACTTTTCCATGTACATGACGTAGATATTTCATGAAAATCTTACATATGTGACATTATAATTTAATGATGATCAACCTACTTTCACCATCTCAAGCTTCGAAACACCGATTAAATGTATTTATGTGGGTTATTGCAAATGATTTATCAGATTTTGAAAAATTATTTCAAATAGTGTTTTGATTAAAACATGAAGTGTACATGAAATAAAAATAAAATCATTCATTTTCATACTTTAGTAAAAAATACTAATGTTTGAAGTTTCCACCTTTCATTATACATCTCAGCTTAATAAATATTAATTGGCTCTCTAGCGTTGAAGCATATTCCGTTTGATGGTGATCAAAGCTGTCCCTGAAACAGCCCAATGTTCCTGCTATGTTTGGCATGTAATAGGTACACTTAGCATGCCTCCATAGGACAGAAACAGTTACAAACCATTTTGCAGGGAAACACAGGCGGCCGTCAGAACTTCGCCCGGTCATATATTCTTCTAAGATAAAAAAAGTTAGTATATTCTTCAGTTCTTTCACTGCGTAGCCTGAAATGCCTAATTTAATTCCTTTCTATTTTTTTGTGCATAATTTCCCGTTCAATTTATTTAAAACTTCTCTGAATTGCTCTTCAAGTTTATTACGTGTGCCTGGTCCTAATTTCGCCAAGTACCCAGCTCTACTTCTGCTCAAATGCTTACAATTACTTTCTCCTCTCCGATCAACTGTGTACTCGTCGCCGTGGGAAATGAAAAGTTATTTTGCGTAAAACCAAAGCGGCTGCGAATGGGTGAGTGCAGGAATGAAGCATGATTAGTACGTGTGAATTGAAGCGAACTCATTCATGATGGCGCTTTCTATGTATCGAGCTCACGTCATTTTGTTGGTTGAGTGGCTAGGTATTCTTCAATAACTGGATGACTGCGCTTCACTGTTTATTTTCAACTAGCTAAAAGCTTCTTCAAAATCAGAAGCTAATCTTTTCTTGAGTCTGAGGGTTGCTTACTTTTGTCATTCTATTTTTCCCACTTGTTTTTACCTTTTGCGGGATATTTCTGTATATTCGGCTACATCTCCCACTCTTTCTGCCCTGCCTACTTACGAACAACACGCCGGATCCCCGTTTTCCTCCTCCCTATCTCCTGCCCACTCTTGTCCCCATACCATCCGAAAAAATCCTCCACTCCAGACCCTTATTTACCCTTATTCTTGGGCCGCGTATTCCATCCCTATCTGTCCCACTCCTCTCACTCTGGAGACCACTTCCAACCCTCCCCTCTGTCGCCAGCGTCTCTTGAGGGTGAAATCCCTCCCCTGCCCCACTATCTTCTCCGCTACCTCCCTCCGTTCCCTATAATCACTCTTTCACTCACTCAGCCTTCCTCTCCTTCGGAATCCCTTCTTTCACGTCCTCCGGCCACTCCCCCTTACCCCCTCTCCTCCCCTCTGCCTCACCATTGCAGTGTTCACACCACCATACACACAACCTGGTTTCCCTCCCCCCTCCGAACCGTTCCCGTGAAGGATGAGGCGAAGGCGGAGTAAGGAGGAGTCCCCCATCTCCCCTGGACTGCTTATCTCTTTCGCCATCACGCCTTGTGGGTTCTCGAGTTTCCACAGAAACCTTCCCCTTTCTCCCTCCTCCCCTACATGTCCTCTTCTCTCCCTCTCTCTCCTATTTCACACCCCCCTATACTCGAAGCACCCTCTTCTACCGACCAAAAAAGCTTCTTTTTCCTACTTTTCCCTCCCACCCCTGTTTCGTTCTTTCCTCTTCTCTCTTCAGCCCGTGACCACCGAGATACTCATGAGTATCTCGGTGGTCACGTTCAGCCCCCATGGGGACTTCTGTCATCCTCACAGTTCACGCAAGTATGCTCTAATTGTGGTTCGGCCCTTAGGGCTATGGTATGAGGTATTGGGTTCATGTAGTAGGGGTTAGAGTACAGCTTCCCCATACTGAAGTATCCGGGTTCAAATCTCAGCAGCAGCGGAGGTTTTTAGTGTCAATGCCGGTCCCAATTCTGGTGCTATTCGGAGAGCACGTCAAGTGCACTATACCGTCTGTTGGATGGGAAGTTAAACAGCTGAACCCTCAACGCTTTTCGTTAAGAGTTTCACCTATTGACGGCGGCGGGCCCCTCTCCACTTCTCTTCCTCTCCCCAGTATTCTGATCAACTTACCCGCCTACGTAAATGGCGCAAATTATCTGCATTTGTCGGTCTCATCCCCTAACAAATAATCCAAACCGTAACTGTGGTCACTTCCCAGTCTCTCTTTTAACGTGGATACGTCTTCAAAATCGTATTTATAATTGGGTGCTGGTACCAAAAAAGCAGTAGGTATAGAGTTTTCAGGGCCATCCATTTCGATATCCACTATGATCTCTTCGAACTAATGTTCAATGATACGATATTCCACTGAGGAAATATCCTTCGCCTTGACAGGGATCCCTCGATTTCGCGCCTAGTGCTTTAGCCACCGAGACGTCCTCCTCCACTGTGAATTTTTTAGGGTTTTATAGGAACAAGTTGTTCTAGACTGCCAGACATATGATGTCTCTGATGCACTCCAAGGCGTGCGCTTAGGGCCACGGTCCACATGGATAAAACCAAGCATGGAACACAGTGAGGTGTTTGCTCTTTTTTGATAAATAGTGAGAATACCGGGACAAGCCACGGTTTAACCTTTTACGGAATCAAGTGTACATTTGTGCGATATTCCACAGAAGCAAAATCGTTCACCTTGACCGGGATACCGGTTCCAGTATGGTACCAATCCATACCCAGTCCTTACAGTTGTGGATTGATGCTGTCCCTGCTATTTCAGCGGCGGCCTCTTTGCCGGCATATTTCAGGGCCAACTAACTCAGCAGGGGTGACTCTCTTCACGGACGCTAGCATTACCAGTACGCCGGCGGCTGGTCTTCGGGTTGTACTTTACCGGCGCACGTGTTCATTAACTTTGTGACTAATCACACGAGTGAAATAAATGTGGCCCTCTTGATTGAGTCCACGGAACACAGAGTGGAATCATGTATCAAGCATGAAATATGGAGGTTCAACATCTGGCACAGCATGGAAAATAAAGAAGTGGGCTACAAATTGACTGTCCAGTATTGCCTATGAACGAGACAACAAAGTACATTTGAGGCACTAAACTGAGGGAAGACGGGATAAGGGAAGTAGAAGATACAGCAGCCGAAGGACGTGGAAGCAGAAGAAGAAGATGGCATCCGGGAGAAGAAGCTCGCGGGCCAAATGTGGCACGAATACCGGGCAAAGTTTGCTATTCTAATTTTGTAAACCAAGATGAAGCTTAAACTGAGAGCAATTATTATATCCATTTATTTTTTCCTTTACTTAACTACATTAATTGAAACTCAACTGTATTCGGCGAGACGTGGTGGAACAGCATTTTTAAAATTACGTCGACTTAATTACTTGGAATGTGTATTAGCAGAAGTTAGGAAAATTAGATGGGAAAAAACTTATAGTAAGAACACTCACCAAATGTAATACCAATAAAGATTGGCTGCTCCATCCCTTCATTGGGGCATGGATCAAGCAGTGTGAAAGAATTGGAAAGGGCCTGGAATGCAGACTTGACATCTGCTAACGTTCCAATTCTCTCTCTCACTTTTGTTTTCATTGGGTCCACAAAAGCAATGCGAGAACAACCTTGAGTTGGCACTTTGAATGTGCAGATGAATGCCCGTGGTGACTGGCGGCGATTGAGGGCGTGGGCGAAACTTTTTATGGAATATACCTAATGACTCCTATGTGTGAGTGAGCTGATTTTGCTGCTAAACAAAAACTTTCGTCTAGATCTGTCTCGTTAAGCCCAAAATTTGACTTTGGGTAATATCGTAAGTCGTTAACAAAAATGAAGTAATTAAATGAATTAGTGCAATTTCAGATGTTTGGCTCATGCTCAGCGAAAAGCCCTAAAGAAATACAATACAACGGCTCTGACCAGAGAGGGTGTCGGCGTAATAATTAAATATTTAAGTGATATTTTAGATTTTTAGCTCATAATTAGCAAAAATCACTGAAAAAATACAAGGAAACGCCTATAATCAGAAAGGGCGTCCTATTAATAATTATTTTTAAAGTAAGATTTAAGATTTTTGGCTCATGCTCAACGAAAAGCCCAATAGAAGTACAAGATAATGCTTCTCATCAAAAAGGGCGTCCAATAGTTGTGTATCACGATTTTTTCTCTTGCCAGAGATATAGGAGTCTAAAGTTAAATGGACGGGCAACCTTCCCATAACGGCCGTGACGTTATGCCATCCATCGCTTCTTCCCTCTTCTTCCCTATTCATTCTAATTGATGCCTTAAAAAGGCTTTTGTGAACATGTTCACTTTGCCAGAAGAACAACAGTATAAAGATTTGAAAAAAATATCCGTCTTTACCCGGAATCGAACCACGGGCCTTTGATTAATCGATGAAATGAAGTCAGGTCGTTTTGCGGAAACAGAAAAAAATGCAACTTTCTACGATAAGTTCTTTGGTTATTATGCCTTAATGTTTCGAAGCATATCCGTAAATCTATATGAAAACCTTTGCAAATTTGATTTATGGAGGTTTCGCTGCAACTTTGTTAGTCAAAACAAATACTAAATTCCACATTTTTTATATTTTGTCCAAAAAATCCTGCTTTCACTGATGAAATGCGTTACCAATAGAAACCCAAATGCAAGGAACAAAATTTGCAGATTATTCCACTAATGTATTTTAAATGAGTACTTTTTTCCAGCCATAGGAGCCGACTGCAGCGACATTTCCTACGAATTACCGCATTTTGACTTCAATAATGGCAGTAATTCCCTAATAACAAAAAAATAAGGGGGTAAGATGTTACATTTTTATTCAATTTCTCTGGATTATTTCCTTCTTTTAAATAGTTTTCCACAAAAATGGCATTTATATTTTATGGAAAAATATTATTTTCCCCGTATTTCTCTCATTCCCCCATTGAAAATCATGTAATTTCAAGGTCAATTATAGAATAAAATAGCGCGGAAGGGTATTATTTTGTTGTTCATATCAGATAGAGGACAAATTTTTCTACAAGACGACAGAATATGAATAAAATGACATTTAAGTCATTTCACGGTGGAACCACCTCAAACCGCAATACCGAAAAAGCATTCGAATGATAATCCCCCATTAGCCTCCAAACAGTGTCTAGGTGGAACAGTTGACATGGCTTCGGGAACAACATAAATTCGATTAGTCGCACGCTTCAATCAGCAGCGCAAGCACCTCGACGGCCGCTAAATATCACCACCCCTAGACGAAGACGTAATCATGTAAAACCTACGACCGTGTCGCCTACGTAGCCGATTTTTTCTCTCCGGTCCTCCCTGCTCTCTCTCTCTCTATCCCCTCCATTTTCTACTCCCCTACACGCTCCCTTGCCGTCTTTTGTTCCGCAGGAGGATGGTGAATTTTTAAAATTCGGGCCATCTCGCACGTTTCATATACCAAGGATGTTCGTAAGCTGACGCCGGCACCGCTCTCAGCATCTCCTCAGTTTCCCAACGCCCTGGAAGCGGGCATAAGGGTCTTTAAGACTCTTTTAAAACAGCATTAATCGGCGTAACTTCTACGCAAAAATAATGGTATCGGCAGTAACCTGGTGGAATTCTTTCATAACAAAATGATGAAATACTCAGTTTTCTACGTATATTTATTTATTTCTCAGACCCGGGTTTTGTCGCTTTGCAACATCAGGTCCCGATGATGTCGCGAAGCGACGAATCCCGGGTCTGAGAAATAAAAAAAATGTATGTGGAAAACTCACTAATTCATCATTTAATTACGGCTATTATCATCATTGGCTATTAAATCATATTCTCGCTCCGAGGGTAGACCTGTGCGCAAAATTTCTAACAAATCACAGTGATTCACTGTCAAAATCGATCTTTAAATCGATTGATGAGCCCTATTCATAGCGTGAGTTTCGAGGGTTGGAACTTTTAATTCGTTAATTAACTTCGTTTATAATTTAATTCCTGTCTAGAAATAATGGCTTGTGGCTGCAAAGCACGATGCAATGATAAATTATGCCGCTGCAACAAATTTAATGTACCCTGCATGAAGCTGTGTACCTGCAAAGGCTCTTGTCTCAACATCATAAAGCTTTAAGCATGTAATTAGCTGATGAGGACATATCAGTTCTAGTCACATGCAAAAATAAACATAATTCTCTTCCATTATCTTTATTCATTTTGTTCTCAACTCCTTACATAAAAACATACCTACTTCTGTACTATTAGTGAAAACATCTGATTAAATAAATTGAGTGTCTAATCGGGAAAACAATATTATGCGGGCTGGCCTGTACTTCCCTCCTTAGTGGACAAAGAGGACGTTAGGCCCTGCACAGTGAAAGGGGGCGCTCGGCCGCTCGGAAGCGAGCGGTGTCGCGGAACACGCCCCCTTCTACATAATGTAGCGAGCTTACCGTTCATCATATTAAACTCAGCTTAGACTCGAATGGAAGCTTATAAAACGCACTACAACTTTTATTCATAGTCATTTTTGGATTAATGGGGTCATTTTCCATAACGGATGACTTTTGCGCTGCAAAAACTTCATGTGTTCCGAAAATTTCGAAGTAACTCAACAAGTTCGAATCAAACTTCACTTCTGACTCCAGATTTGGATTTCTGACTGCAATAAACAGCCGTTAAGATCATCAAGTAGCGCCAATAATTAAGAGAAAATAAGTTTTTACCCACGCCGCCGTCTTGGATATCTCACTTCCGGCTAAGATTTCGACATGGTGAAAAGCATTTTCGTATTCAGAGGGTTAAAAACATCCGGAAACCACCTTTTACTCACTTCTTGCATAAAATGCTTCTTGCTGAACGTTTTTACGAAATCTGTTCTAGACTACGAGGGCGTCTGAAGGCTTCAAGTTTTCCTCCGATGAGCGAGATATGATCTTGACCGTCAGAGTGCGTGTAAAAAATCCAATTGTCAATATTGACGCGTGGCTTGTAAACCTCTGGCTTCATTTACTGCCTCCCGAACAAAAAAATCTTTACGGAGTTGATGTATGCTTTTTTTTTAAATACGCTATCACAACGATTTTATTTCCACACCACTAGCGCTAGCGAGGTTAGTTACGTGTAGGGAAGTCGACGCAAAGGTCGATTACTGCCGCAGGCGAGGATGCTGTGTTTGTCCTCGAGTTAATTGCATCGATAGGGGTGGGTGCCATGCACCTGGCACTCTAGCCTCTATAATCGAAATATGCTGCAGCAACGGTAACCCTACCTCAGTAATTGAAGTTTAGCGAACCAAAATTTGTTTTTATACAAATCATGATGTTAAAATTTAAAAGCTTTCTACCACGAAATTTTGGTATAAAAATCTTAAAAACCCACTCTTGCGTGTGCAAATAACTGTCAACACTTGGAGTAAACCGTATTATATATTGAAATTATTTTGGGTGTCGACACATAATTTGTTAAGTTATTTGCAGGGTGGTTACAGAGAAATAATGAATGCACCTTAACTATTAGCTTTGTTATTGCAATCAAATACCTCAAGACATAACCAGCAAGCACTTGACAACTGCAGCCCTGCAACGGGAAAATAGGCACGGACAAAATTATAAACATTTCACAAATACTTTCTGTCACAACAGGTGTAGTGAGCAGCAATGTGGGCAGCTATTCCGGGCAAGACATAACATTGAAGTTCATCAATGTACATACATTCTCTTTCTAAATTTAGTGAATTTTTCTCATTCTAATGCTCTCAATTCAGAAAATATTTTTCCGCGGCTTACGCTTCAATAACATGTACGTCAAAATTCGGGTTCCGATTTATGTATTTATTTACACTACCAGGTAGATAGGGGAACTTTATATGCTTATCCAATTTTTTTTTTATTTTAACGTGTGCAAAGTGTTAGATAATTCTTCATAACACATACTATTTATTCGAACAGTATTGATGTTTAATGCAAAGTTTGTTGTGCTAGGTCTTGCCTTCTAATTATCCCTCGGTCTCAAATCATTCTTCCTCGTGGCACGAAACTGGAGGCTTTCTATGAATCTGTCCCAAATTTCATCACCGCTTATAGCAAAAATATTTTAAATATTGCCTCTGATAAACTCGATTTTATAATGAAATCTAAAAGAGGTATCATTATGCATACTGAAAGATATTTTGTGTATTTTTGCTTATGAATTTTTTTCCGAAATGGTGATCCCGAAAGGCTTTTTTAGTTACATGAGCTGGCCTCGATTTACCTGGATGGTACCTCCGGCTGAATTTAAACATGTATTTGGAAAAGCTATCTTCCAATCACCGCATGATTTATTCAATTACAATTTAGCAAGAGAAAATGTACACGGCATTTACTGAAAGGGATATAATTTTTGCTATCGCCTTAGGATCAGAACTGTTCCAACAGCACCGATTTTGAGATAAATGAAAATTATTATTTAAGAGATTAACCGGCCGATAAGCACCCTGCAAAAGTTCCGAGTGAACGAACGATGGAATCAAAAGGACATGATCAGAGTCGCGATAAGGCGTTAACGGTGATTATAAATTTCTTCTACTCGTGTGCATTCGTTGGCAACGCGTCGTCATGGGTGCGCCCAACCTGCCGAAAGCTTGTTTACTCGACGGAATGTGTTAACGACCCGAGAGGGAAGTAGTTCTTTTTGTCAGCGCCCGAAACGTCTGCGTTTCCTCAACGGTGACGACATTTTTATGCCCACACCCGAGCACCCATCCATCCACGCTGCTTCTGCGGGCCCTATTTCCCGTATCTCATGTGAACCGGTCTATCTCCGCTCCTCGTCCACGGGATCAACAAATTACCGTGAGCGGTCTTTCGGAAGAGCCGTGAAGCGAGGCTGACAGGTGTGCCTTTTGATCTCTTCGCCCTTTGTCGACGACGGTGAGTGGGTTAGTGCAGGCTTTTTACACACTCCTCTCCTCAGCCCTTGGCGCCATCAGGAACGTTCCCTGGCAGGGCAAAAAGGATGGCGGGGGGGGGGGGGGGGAGGGGGGGAAGGGAATAAAATGGCTCGGTCCTTTTGATGGGCATTTAACCAGTTCGATACCGACGCTTTGGCACCCTCACCTTCCTTATCCACGCGTCCAATCTTCTCTCTTTCCCTTCTTTACTTCATCTTCTTCCTACTCATCCTTATTCTCGTTTTCCATTATCTCCTTATCTTAATATACCTCTTGTTCACTCAATACGTTAAATTTTAAGGAATAGGCTTTGCTCCTCTCTGAAAATAAATAAAAAAACAAAATATTATCCGTTTCGATTGTGACTTCGGTGGAATTGCTTCTTCAATCTCTTCATTTTTCGGGTCTTTTACCGCGTCTGTTGGATTATTGGCGATATCAATTTCGACCTGAAGACAACTGAAGAGGTGCCAATGAAACTATTGTCACCAATCATCCAAGAGACCCGAAGCATGAAGAGATTCCGATTTAGCATTTTGTTCTTCTACCTGTCAGAAACAAAAAAAAAATGTTTTGGCTCAACGCTAGGAAACGAAAGGTTAAATTATCTACCGTAGAGTCATCAACTGACAAAATGGGGAAATAATCAATAACAGTATCGGTTAAGCAAACTCTTTGAACTACATCTCGGAAAGTGTACTCGCTAACGACAGCACTGGGCCTGACCATCAAGTTGATATCTATGTCTCTGGAGAGCTCCGGAACCATATCGCTAAGAACATACGGATCGAAAAATTACACTTGATTAAAAGTTCTTAATCTTTTATACTCCAGAGATGATATCAGCATGAGCGTGGTAGAAACTTGCTCAATACATTGCTCAATTTCTATTAATCATACTTAACTAATAATTATGACGAGGCATGCAAGGTGGGCTCGTAGCCAATCTAATTTTAATGCTTTAAATCGGGAAGGAATGCGATCCAGTAAACTACCAAGCTCTATCATCTACATCCCTTACCTTAATGGAGCACTTAATTATATTATATATAATTATTAGTAACATAACGAGCCTAGTGAAACTTCTTCCTTGACAACTTACACAGATAATGGATTAAACGACACACCAGTGAATGGAAAAACGTGACATTGTAATTGATCGCAAACTATTAGTAAGCGACGTAAGTATATTATGCCGGAACATTAATAGCGGCAATTGGGAAGCCTAATCGGCCCCTAATTATTCATGTTTTTAAATCTACGCCCTGTATTTCAGAACTACTCGCAAATAAACTTTTTATCTAAAAATGCGACGAATCATCTATGAATTTCCACATTAGTAGACTTTATAAACCCTTTCATATGCTCTTAATATCGTAATATCTTATGTGAATGCTCAAACTTAATACTCAGAATTTTCACTGAAATATAGTGATCAAGTAACAATTCAGACTATCGCCACATCTAGAATTATGGGTTATTAGAAATAAACGAAGCAGGTGAAGTCAAATGCCATGAGTGGATCATAGATTCAAATCAATCGTGGGGTAAACTCTCTCTAGCCTATCCATTGAACTACGCCAAAGTGGCTTGGTTTTATCAAGGATATAGTGTGAACATCCTTGGACAAAAAGTTAAAAACAGGTGCTACTGTAGTTAGTTTTTGTCTTGGGTACACCGAAGTTATCTACGACCCTGTTCATAATGTTTGTAAAACACTTAAATTTGTAATGTTTGTAAAATAAACATTACAAATATAGGGGCGAATATAAAGTGATAAAAATTATTAAATGAAATCAATTTAGAATCACTAAAGATTCTGGTGTTACTCGATTGCTGGCCTAAGATAGCTAGGAAAAAATTCAGATGACCCGAGTTTCGTGTAGACGCAGAGGCTATTTTACCCCTGTACAGTGTTTGACAGACAAAATGGGCAAATTTAAAGGGATGCACTGTTTTGTGGAAAAGAAAATTCATTAATTTTTTTACGCACCGTTTACGGCTACAACTAAGGAGTGCGAGACGTAACCCGGGAAAACAATCTCACATTTCGTATCTTCCCTCACTCTGGCCCTTTTCCTTCCCTACTTTATGGCGGGTGTCCTAACACCCTCTGCCACTCACCCTAGCGGTCGCACTGAGGGGAGTATGCAGATGTGGATGTATGTTCTCCCTAAACAGGCGTTAAAACCTCCTGTATCTTTTTTTTGGGGGGTCCTCAATTTCCCTTTTCACTGTATTCGCCTTTTTTCATATCCTTGTCGTGTTTATGTGTTGCCTTTTCCGTCGTGTGTTGCAGCGTTTTTCACAGGAGAAAGACAGGAAGTTTGAGAAAAACACCCGGCTTCTCTCTGTTGGTGCCTATCATAGAGTTGGAAAGTGGCTGTCTCTTGTGCTGTCTGCCTCTCATCTCTGTATTGCACTGCCTCCTCTCGGTCCGTGCGATTAAATTTCACATCCCTCTTTCCACAGAAGAGTGACTTTATCTGCGTACTAAATTTTTTTAAGAGTCGTATTACGCCCTTAAATCGCAAAAAAGGTTTTGGGGAGGTTAAAAGGATATATAAGAAGGGGACGGTTAGGGGAAGGGTCGGTCTTGAAGGGGAAAATAATGTAACAGTTGCCCCTGCTCCCCTTTCTTAAAGGGGTTTCGGTGCCCACCCTGCATGGTCCCTGGCATCGATCCGAGAAAATTTATCGATGCATTGTAAAAGTTTAAGTGATCCATAAATGGATTGAGGCAAACATGTAGCTTGACTTTTAGCACTACCACCTAGCCATTTAGGGGTGAAGTAATGAGGCAATTTTAGTTTTGAAATGTCGCGATTACAGAGTTTCGGGATATTAACCAAATCGTTCCTGGACTTGCTCTGCGTCACAACTGGGGAAAATGAATTTAAATACGCATCAGTGTTTAATGCAACGCACACAAATATCCCTGACTGATGGTAAACGGAAATTTTTCATATCGAAATGCGTACTCATTATTTCAAAGTCTTCAAAATGTACCTACGTCTGGCTCATCTACGTTTGACTAGTCCATGCCCTTCTATTTTTAGAAAATTAATCAATCCTCAGAATATATATAATTACAAAATTATTTATTTATATTTACTAAAACGTAATTATCAATCAATGCGAATACTCTTTTATAGACTACGCTCTTATTTTCTCCTCCATCTGGCGCTCAAATGATCACAGTCAAAATGATCACAGACAATGAAAATGAAGTGTGATCAAAAGTCACAATAACTTTCTAAATGAATTCATTAGAGAGAGGGTCTTGGAATTGGATGGGAGAAAAACCGTAAAAATGCAGCATATTTCAATGTATTTTTTACGAATGGAAATTAACTCTATATTTATTGTAGTTAAATTGTTAAGTTGAACATTATGAAATGTCGATGTAATCCTTAAGACTCGCTATGATGGTGATTCAAAAAAAACTTTCCTAGCTGGAACCTATAGGTACCATATGGGTAACATGTTCTCAATTTATCTCGCAAATAACTTAAACAATTTTGAATGAACCTTGATGAGTAAGTCAGTCTGAAAGTGTCTTTTTATGCTTGTAAACTTGCAGCTTCCATAACTCATAAGGATGAGAGGCTGTATATGGATTTGGAAGAACCATTTTCTGCTCTATATTGTTACCTATTTCCCAAAATTACGAACTAAGGTATTTAGCTGGTCTTCCTCAACCGTGCTTATCTACGGGCTTTCACTATGACCAAACTCTAAAGGTATTTATGAGGTTTCCTTGCCGTCATGCTCGTAAACTTTGAGATTCGTTATCGAGAAGGAGTATTAGCTCGACCCGTGCCTCGGGGGCGTGTTTGAGTGGCCTGCGTGGAGAGCCTCAGGCTGTTGCATCGGTGCGAAGTTAATTAGCGTGCTCCCACGGATTCCGCGCAGGGCACCTGTCTCCGGAAGTTCAATAGCCCGGAGGGGGGGATGCCGTCCCTAGGGGTCGCCATAACCCCCTCCATGCCACCCTGTTTGGTCATGGGTGGGTGACAAAGTGCAAACTCAGAGCGAAGCGGAGTGAAAAGAAGGGAATTGATTTCGTCCGAAATGGGGAATGTAATTTGAAATGGGTATTAACTGGCATGAACTCCCTGACTTGGGGTAGTATTTAGTAAAAAAGAAAAACCGCCATATCTATATCTACAAAATACCCTACAAGCCACCTCAAGAGTGTGTGGCAGGGGGTGAGTAGTCACCGACATGCATTACACTATACCCTAAAGTTAGTGTAACTACGACTAAATATGCATTAGCATAAATCGCTAATGCTTGTCACGAGGTGAAGACTCACAAGCATGCACTACACTACAGATACCTATGCTACTAATGGTAGAGGGACCGTTAGTACTTATATGTTTTGCAGCTATATAAATGGACAGAAATTCAAGAGTTATGCTGAAAGAATGCACAGCTTGCTGAAAGTACTAAGTATCAGGTAAGGATACAAGTGTTAGGGAGTACTAATATTACTAAGAGCTACAATACCTATCGAAAAACCTAGTTAAAAGTCTCATTGGCAGCTTTCAGCCATTGGTTTAAAGTGATGTAAGAACACTATATTATTGAAGTAAAGGGAAAAAAGAAGAGGGAAAAAAAGAAGAGGACACCGGGACTAGCCCCGGCATTACCATCACTGAGTCATCCGCAAGTGCTTATAAGTGCGAAATACCGCAGAGGAAGGTTGTTCCTACGTGGAATATCGTAGTGAAATAAATGTAGCTTTTCATTCGCTCTATTCCGTTGTTCACTTCGCAGAACAAAAGCGCACTTGCTTTCCATTCGTTTCAGACCAAGCGCCTGAGGCAACGCAGTTCAAAAAAGATCGGGAGCAGACTTGATGTGCGCTAAATAGCAGAATAACTTCGATAACTTCATCCGCGATTTCTATGACTTTGTTGATTCTCAGCTAAGAGATCAATCATTGATAGTGTAAAGTGTATGACTGATAATTTTAAACTATAGCTATACTATACTGTGGTTACTGTAACCATACTATTCTGCTGTAATTATTTAGAAAACTTCAACACCTTGAGAGGAAAGGTCCAAAAAAGTTGGATGGTGCTCCACTTCGGACAATGCAGTAGGATTTTTTAGGCATATATCTGCGTTTGGGGGGAGTATTTATCGCTTGTTGAGGTGCTAGCACCGTAGTTTGCGGCGAGTATACTGATGGCATTCTGACGCTCATGAAGCCATATCTTCTGTTCCATTACAAATAAAGCGTACTGATCTACGACTTATTTTACGCACTTCTCTGATGAGATGAATTTTCTTGTAGTTTCTAGCATAGCGGACAGATTTTAAATGTTATTTTTCCTGTGAACGATAGGATATCATAACAGCTGCTAGTGAGACCTTTACTAGGTTTTTCAGTAGGCAGTGTAGGTAGTTAGTTGATTTACTCCCAAATACTTGAATGCTTATCTGCTACCTAGCACTCACAGCACGCCGTGCATGCTTTCAGTATAATTCTTGTATCTCTGTCAATTTATGTAGTAGGTAAATTCTAACGGTCCTTGTAACATTGGTAGCATACCTATAGAGTAGTGCATGCTTGTGAGGCTTTGCCTTCTGACAAGCATTATCGATTTGTGCTAATGCATCAATAGTTGTAATTACACTAACTTTATAGGGTATAGTGTAATGCATGTCGGTAGCCACTCACCCCCTGCCACACACCCTCGAGGTGGCTTTCTGGGTATGTTGTAGATGTATTTGAACTAGGTTTGTTGGTGACTAGCGTGTGAGCCGGGATCTGAAATTTTCCGTGAAGCTTTGTAATATATTTATTGTTCTTCTCCATCAATTAATATATATATATATACTACATTTATTAGGCTTACCTATATATACAAATATAGACGATCTCTTTCGTTGGGCACATAAATACATAAATAAACGCGCTAGCGGATAGGAGTTTTGAGATGTACTTCGCGGAAATTATTTCCCATCGGCCGAAATGGCCGCCAGTCACTGCGGCCCTCCACCCTCAACTAGCCAATGTGGGCGTTACAGTCGTATACTCGATAAACATCAAAACCCCTTAAACTATAATAATTTGTTTGTGAACGAGCCTACATGTATGCGCTACTTCGTGCAGATTTAGAATAAAGATACAGTTCCGCCGGTATTTTACTGCAAACGTAAAATATTTTCTTTCTCCTGATGTTCATTTCTATGGGACTCCAGCCACCAAGGACTTCTCGAGTTCACTTTGTGATTATAAGTAGCTTAAATAGTCTTTGTTCGAAGACACCGCCTTCTTGCCACTTGATGTCATTCTACTATCTTTTATCATTGCCTCTGAATAGTTAAACTATGGCGGCCACATGCTTTCCTCTTTTAAATTTAGATAGCGTTCTTGAATCTAATCCAGGATCATTATTCCCCAAATATTTTGCATTTATGATACATATTTATAGATACCTAAATCAATGGTTTAAAAACTTAAATCCTTTTTAATAAGAATCCCTTGCAACGAATTCCATGAAATTAATCAATAATGATCAAATTTATACGGGGCAAAGCAACTGCAAGAGAATTATAAAACTTTCCAGGAATATAATGTATGTAAATTTGAAGTCATTTATTGCGGACCTCAACTCTTTTAATTTACTTTTTTCCTGAATGGCTCTAATAAAAAATCTGAAGAGCCACTTTTCAAAGTTAGTTGTTGGGATGTAGATATGATTCGCGCGTATTTAAATATTCTAAAAGGTATGTTTTTAAAATAGATATTCTCGTGTAGTTCTTTCAAATGTTATCCTTATTTCAAGACGGAAAAATTATATATGACATTAAAAACAGAGTAATTATTGGTTCAATGATGCGATAAAATGATACTGCCGTTTAAAACATTTTATTCATTTGCAATATTTTTCAATACTAAAGCAGCCGTTTGATTTATGTCACCATTTTGCCGTCTAGTAATGATAAATATTATTGGATTCCAAATTTTAATTAGATACCTAAATCGTTTTCTCCTACAGAAATTAATCTCTCTTGTCCCATACGGATGTAAATCTCCGTGCTGCCAATGTGGGTATTAGTGGAGTTCATTTTAATGTTTAGTTTAGTATCATTCTGTATCCGATGAGCATTTTCTTTTTGGTCTCATTTTTCGGCTGGGTATTATATCAGCTATTTTATGCTTTCAATTGGAATTAATAGCTCCTCTACAGAATTACATCTCTATTGCTTCGAATTTTTCCCTTCCTTGGGGACGTTGAGACTCTCCTTTGGGAACAGCGTGCTCTTGTGGGGCATCGCCGGTCATGGGTATTAATTTCCCACGAGGCCCATCCGTTCAATATGAATCTGCCATTACCTAGGGAAACAGAAACTATTCATTTCCATATTTAAACTTCTATATTCCCTATGTTCACTGTATTCATAAAGTTAACCGAAAGGTTAATGTTCCCCTTTAAAAAAGAAGCCTCATATTTATCCCCAGGATCATGGATTTCTTTATCTCGTATCTTTATCTTTCTGCGTTTTCACCGTCTACCGAATTTCAGGAAAATAGCTTTATATTAGCAGTAATGAGCGTAGCATTACGGCAAAAACGTCTGGAGGTTTACTGTTCAATTTATTTAGTTTCCTCCGACATTGGCTTTTTCAATTTTGTTTTATTCTTTTCCCTTATATTCTCGTTTGCCTTATCGTCATTTCATTGTCCATCCGCGGTGGATCCCAGTGTTCCACGTTTTATGTGCCGCCCCCAGCCTTTTCACCCGCCTTCATTTTCTCATTTCCTCTCTTCATCTCCACCCCTTCTCTCTCCCCTCTCTCTATTCGGCAACAGAGAGAGGGAGAGAAGAGAGGAACATTTCCCCCCTTTGGGCGTGGGTATTTGTAACAGGATCGCCGGAAATGCAAACCCTCTTTTGTTCTTCTCTCTTCGCCTTTTTCCACGAGCGTAGGTGTTTTTCCCACTGGAGTTTCATTTCTATATATACGTTTACGCGGAGTCCATTTGCGGGTTTGCAGAATATAGGATTAGTTAACCTCGACTTTCCTCAATTGAGCGCGTGTTACGTATCCATTTATTACTTTTTTCTCACTCCAGGGTCCCGGATTCATGTGTCGGCGGGCTTCCTTCCTTCCATCCACCACCCACGCGCTCAAACTCTCTCCCACGCAAATCCTCACCCATCGTCCTCTCCTTTTTTTCCCGGTCCTTTCTCTCCGTCTGCATATTTTTCCCCTCGTTCACTCCTTAAGCCATCTTCTCTTCTTTTTATCCCTTCCTCTGTACTCTTTATCACTTCCATTTACATGCACAACGCAGACTTGCGTGGCAAGGAGGGGAGGTAGAAATGGAGGGGATGAGAGAAAATAACGGAGTGGAAGAGGGAGCGGCAACGGTAGAGATTTAGACAGGAGAAAAAAACTACTTAAAGAAAAAGGCAGAAGGCACACACACGCAAGGATAATAGGCAAGTGGTTACACATATAATAGGCAACATTACCCATCGCTATGTATTTATTAGGAAACTTTCTTGAGGTCTCATTATAAGACCGGCCAGCAGGTAGTGCTGAGCCATTCCACTTCTCGAAGCGCTTGTGCGGGCGTTAATTATAAAGGCTCCTCAATTAACACCTTTCCTCCCCCATTTCGCATGATTTTGTAAGTTCCGTAAGCCTTGTCCCGAAATCCTCTCACTGCGGAGAGCCAGAAAGTTTTGCGAGAGCTATATATCTCCTTTTCGTACCCTGCTAACCTACCCATCGCACACGCCAAAGTTTTGGTGGTCCGTGGTCAAGTGCCACATTCAGTATTTATCGTACAGACGTGTGATTCTAACCGAAATGGATGCGTAATTAGGAGAATTAGGTTGGTTTGGAAGGTCATCACGAAGTATTCTGAATATAATACCGCATATTACAGGAAATTTTCAACTCATAAGTTGCTTCAACCTCGCGCTCATCAGCGAGTGTGTGACCACCATTTAAGCAACTGTCGCCTCCTGTCCTGCAATTCTTCGCATCGGGCATGCATGTGGTGTTCATCTTTGGGTTACGGACTCTGGTTTCACGTTAAGATGTAACCTTAGTAATGGGCGTTGCTAACGTATGTCACCACCAACCCAGATGAGCCCCGGCCATATGATATCATAAGAGCTTGAACTAAAACACTTGATCTTCAAGAACATCTTTCGTAACTCGGTGGGCGTCATTGGGTGTTATTTTGTAATCTCACTTAAGTGAGATTACAAAATAACACCCCATGTTACAGGCTACACTAACTTTAGGGTATAGTGTGATGCATGTTGGTGAATACTCACCCCCTGCCACATACCCCTGAGGTGGCTTCCAGAGTATTTTGTAGATGTAGATGAAGTGAGAATACGACATAAAAAACGGAAAATTACGTCATTTTTCGTACTTTCACTCCACCACCCAGGCGATGTGATCATCTTCAACTCTCAAGTGGTGATCTGTATGTCTTTTCCTTGACTCACCAGCTCTTTTCCGTAGCTCACTGGCTATTTCGACTCTTGATCCGTTTCATTTGCCTCCGCCTTTCATTAGTTTCATCTCACCTGTTGTAAGGAACGTGAAATGGAACCATCGTTTCCACGGGCCTTGGCCGATCATGACCCGATCAAATAGAAATCGACACCGATGTCCCGCCTTTCCGCAAAGAGTCATTAAAAAGGTGAGATTGTAAAATATCCCCAATGGTTCCGAAGGACCCCGAAGAACTACATTGCCGACGTTGCTTTCCCGTTGCATCCGCTGCTCTCGAGATTTGACGCCCGTCGTCAAGGTAGACGAACTCAGTGCGTAGTGCAGAAGTTCAGTCACACGTGCAAGTACTTTCACCTCCGAAAAGAGCCGGCTCATATCAGTTCAGGCACACGCTCCTCCGTTCGGCGGTGCTGCTCGGAGTCGCGGAGATCCTCGTCGGACGTTCCGGAACACTCCGGCGACGTTCCTCTTCTCAAGAACCGAGATTAAAGTGGAGCCCCTCGACGGTGGAGTCGATTTGGGCTTGATAAAAATCATTTGTTGGTGTCAGGTGCGCTGTGATTGGTTGTTTTTTTCCCACGTTTGTGGAAAGAATACGCGTTTAGCGCACAGAACACGTGTTTCCAAGCATTGGACAGGGAGTAGCTCTGTACCCTGTGTTATAGTGGTTCTTGGTGATTATAGTGGTTTCTCGTATGATTCGTGGAAAGTAGCAGTTTTATTGGGATATTAAGTTTGTCTCTTCAAAATTTATGCTGCGACTAGGTTCGATCCAGGTATAATCTGCGAGGACAGAGAGGCGCAGTGGTCGGTTCCTTGTAGCCCTCAGATGTTCTTTCCAGCGGAATTTCAATGAAATTCCGCTGCATACGTGAATGAATACTTGAAATTTCAAAGATTTATTTCTTGGTTACCTCTTTAGGGCAAGTAATCAACTAACATGTATTGAATAGATACTAACTTATACGATTATATACATGGAGCTGTATCTTTTGATTGGCATATTATCCATGCAACAATTTATATAAGCACTCGTTATCATGAAAAAGAGGTTATTGCAGAACTGTCTCAAGGCTACCAGTCTAACGTCCTATCCATCTTAAATAATTTTGTTAACGCGGAACTGTTTAATTTGGGTAAGGGGTTAAGTGCTTTATCAAATATTTTTCCCGGAATCGGAGGGAAACAATTTTGTTTGGAATTATAGATAATTTTCTTCTCAAAAGGCTTTATTATGAAGTGATACCCCCGCCCTTCTCCAAAACGATTTTTATAGCGAGCGAATCCTTCTCGTGCCGCTCAAAAGACTTCTCTCCCTCCTATCCAAGGTATTGTTCCCACGAGCACCCATTAAGAAGGCCTGAAAGTACTATCAGAGAAGAATTTCACGACTACTTTCACAGATTTCGACGTAATCCACTTCCAAAATCTAGGTACCTAATGGCACCCGAGTTTTGGAAACGAGAAACTTTCTGAGTATATCCTCCGCTTAAGAACTGCTATCGCTAGGAGCAACTGGGTCATTGAATGGAATCATGCGCTGAGGCTTCAAAAAAGTTCTAAGGTCTTGAAAAATATAACTCTCTATGTCATCGCTTGATAAATTGGTAGGTTTTTCACGTGGCTGCTATAATGAGCATTTACTCTAGCGTTACGCGGCTCAGAGCTTTAATATTCCTTGCATGATACACACTACGGACAATTTTTAAACGAACGTGTTTCACATGAATAAAAGTAGTTTTAAAAGATGAGCTAGTATAAAATTAGATAGACTTTAACCAAATATCCATTTAAAAAGTTCAAATTCACTGTACCACAACTCAATTCCCTAAAGGCATAAAGACATGTTTAAAGTGACGTAATTTTCATAATATACTGTGCTTTCTGTTTTTTCACGCGGTGGTTGTCCATCCATGATGACAGTTTTGTACTCGCTTCATGAAGCATTTTCAGGTCGAAGGGTTTAAGAAACATCTTCAAACTGAAGATGTTGCATAAATAATCGTAAAAATCTAAATAAAACTGAAATAAAAAGTTTGGCTGAAAGTATCTCACTAAATCTTTCAACCATTAGCCTGGAGGTTAATAATTTTCTTTTTTAAATAATAATAATAACTTTATTTAACAAGTAGCTTACATGCTGTAATTTCCCTTTGAATGGGTTACAAAAATATTACAATGAAATATTGAGTGAAAGTAGAGTATGTCTCGTAATTAACTGCCGGTGCGAGAAGTTCACAAATGCATGCCAAATGGACCAGATCCTTTCCTTGGACCTCCTTCAGTTTCCTAAAGTGTGCTATCCATTGGGAAACTGTACCTCTCATATTTCAGCATTGGGAATATAATAATTAATATGTGACGTTGGAATGTGCGTATCTTCAGAGCGCTTTGCTACGGACCCTCCATTGAGTTGTAATTATTCAGATCACCGTTCTCATGCCATGCATGCCGTATAAACAAAATCTGAAGCGATGATCAATCCATAGAGTTGTGAGCTTCAATTCAAAAGTTGAAGTTTTAAATTGGTGAAAGATCGTAATGATAATGAAACGAAATGTTACTTCCGCAATTTATTTTAGAATGCACAACCGGTTTCGGCGGTTACACCGTCTTCAGGTACATTCTTGATGTTCTGCATTCTCAAATAAATTGTGGAAGTAACAAATTTCACTTTATTACCATGGTGTGCTTCAGCACTCCACCACATCCACTTTTTTAGCTAACCATTTTATACTCCCAAACTTTATTAATTTAGCATCAAAGGTAAATCATTTGCTTAATGTGTTCCATTGTTGACATTCTGCGGAAGTACTTCTCATAAATATTTCTTTCCATAATTGTTTTTAGGAGACTGTTACGCCAGATTACTGTGTTAGTTTACTGTTTACTGAGTTAGTTAAATTTCTTCTATATTCCAAGAATCTTCATTGTTTTTCATTTTCAGAATCATCTTATGATTTTTAAGTGCGACACTGCACTGAGGAAAAATCATTCGCCTTGACTGGGACTCGAACCCGGATCCCTCGATTTCGCGCTGAGTGCTTTAACCAGTTAAGATACTGAGGCATCCTTCTCCCCTGAGGATTGTTGAGGGCTTTATAGGAACGAGGTATTCAGGACTGCTAGACATATGATGTCAATAAGCAGTCCAAAGCGCCACAGTCCGCGAGGATAAAGCCAAACGTGAAACAGCATGCACTCGGCGCTAAATTGAGCAATCCAGGTTTGAGTCCCGGTCAAGGCAAATGATTTTTTTTCCTCGGTGAAATATCGCACTCAAGTGCACTCGCGGGTGACTCCGTAAAATGTAAATGCCGTGGCTAGTCACGGTATCCTCAAAATTGATTATGATTTCTTCATTGGTGACTCTGTTCATCCAGTTCATCTTCATCATTCTTCAGTGTCATCACACTTCTATCGCTTCCAATCTTTTCGCTTCTTCTGTTGCTATGTTATTTGCTACGCTTTTGTATGAAATCTTGGTCCAGACATAGTTTCAAATATGCTATAAGAAATGAAATAAAAAAAATTAAAAAAATAGTAGTCTACAAGTTTTTAGATTCATGGTGTTTAGGTAAAGCAGAGCACCTTTATCCCATTTGTCATTGGATTTTTCTCATTTTAAACATATTTAGTTTAGATATTTCATGATGGATATCTTGTCTCGTTTTGAATCCATGTTTAAGCTGCCCATGCATGTATACCGTGCATGTTACAATGTTTATTTTCAGATTAATCTCTCTCCTTTTACAAGTGATCCTAGTGGAATACTGATATCACGCCATGTAATATGTTAAAGTAAATGAGAAAATCATCAATCCATAATGAAACATTCAAGTACCGGAATTATTACAGCCTATATCTCTTCTGCCTGAATGCTACAAGACTGTTGGTGGTTATATATATATATATACATATACATAAAAATAAACTTTGCCACAGGTGGGGCGGAAATGAATATAGAAACACAAAAAGAAGAACACTCACACACTATACGTTCTGATATTTCGACAGCCGAAAAGCTGCCTTTCTCACAGAACGAAGGATACATATCCTTCCTTCTGTGAGAAAGGCAGCTTTTCGGCTGTCGAAATATCAGAACGTATAGTGTGTGAGTGTTCTTCTTTTTGTGTTTCTATATTTATTTCCGCCCCACCTGTGGCAAAGTTTATTTTTATTTAAATTATCGCGTGTGTGATTTTCCACGAACTCGTATATATATATATATATATATATATATATATATATATTGTAACAGTCCGCTCGTGTAGGCGTGATTCCCCTATTTGACGCGTCGATGAGGATTATCCAAGGTTAGCGGACAGGGAGGGAACGCCTTGCACCTCAAATCGAACCTGCCGCCCCAAATATCACATATCAATTGTTTTTGTGAAATGTATTATGGGTGGTCATATGACTACGAGGGTATGTGGGCAGAAGCAAGCTCACAGACGGACAGAAGGAATCCAGCACTCGTGAGAGAAGCAATCCGACTCTCGTGGAGAGTGGGAACGAACGAGAGGGAAAGAAAGAGGCCAGACAAAGAAGGGAGGAAGGAGAGCTGCCGTGGACGTTTGAGGCAACCTCGTGAACCTGTCGCGTGGGTGGGTGATGAGATACCACAGCTTGCCGGACATTCGTCTCACCAGCAGATTCCCAGCCGCCGATCCGGACATCGAAGTTGACACGTCTCATCCCGATGCGGAGAGAAGCCACGTGTCCTCGACTAGGATCCGCGGGCCCCTTCGACTCGTCTAAGTATTTGCCACCTAGCCCCTTAAGTGTTCCCGGATTCACCTCCTCACTAAGCCCAACCCGTGTGCATTAAGCGTGGAAGTTACGATTTCCTCATCCGAAGTTTTCATGCATCTTTGGCCTGTGAACTAACGAGAAATGAAAGATGTTTTCTTGGTTCAAAGTTAATCCTTGTATCACTAATTTCCTGTCCGATGAACGTTATTGCCTTGTCTAAAAGGAAGGGACGATGAACTTGTTAAATAAGGGTTTAATTTAATTTCATCTCATCTAATTTTGTACAAATCATGTCACATTGTAGACTATTTTGTTTGTAAAATTTGTTTCATTAATGTTTCACCAGTCACTCACCCACTCATCTCCCATTAGCGAGTAAGAGGGTAATTTATATTTGTCAAGGTGTCATATGTCGATAAAAGGTTAAATAAAAGGGTTCAATGGTTCATTGTAACTGCGAGTCTTTCACTCCTTAGACGCGGTGCCCGGTTGTCCTCTCCGTCCGGTTCCGTTCACCGTCGCGATCATGGGGGTATAGTGTCCCACCTGTCAAGTTCCCCCCCGAGAAAGTATTTTCCTCTAATATCTACCGTCAGAGTAGCTTGACCGCGGTCTTGTGTGGCTCCCTTTTACTTCACGATTGAAGTAAGACTTCCTTCCTTCCTCCACGAGAGACTTTCTTTTCCAATTTGATAAGGATAAGGAAGGGGAAGAGGGAAGGGGGAAAAGCCCGGCCGTAAGAAAAAGGGGTTTATGGTCTAACGCCCAACGCGTTCCGTCACAATATATATATATATATATATATATATATATATATATATATATATATATATATATATACGAGTTCGTGGAAAATCACACACGCGATAATTTAAATAAAAATAAATTTTGCCACTGGTGGGGCGGAATTAAATATAGAAACACAAAAAAAAGAAGAACACTCACACACTATACGTTCTGATATTTCGACAGCCGAGCTGCCTTTCTCACAGAAGGAAGGATACACTGTATCCTTCCTTCTGTGAGAAAGGCAGCTCGGCTGTCGAAATATCAGAACGTATAGTGTGTGAGTGTTCTTCTTTTTTTTTGTGTTTCTATATTTAATTCCGCCCCACCTGTGGCAAAGTTTATTTTTATTATATATATATATATATATATATATATATATATATATATATATATATATATATATAGTGAACGCTATAAGTATTCATTTTGGTATTTCTTCAAAAATGTTTTTTTAAATTAGTAATTAGTCGATCTACACTATTTATTGTTGCTTCGGAAATGGAAAATTCAATGGAAAGAAAGGGAAGTAAATTACTGATTGAGAATTTGAAGAAGCAGAATAGGTAGATGGAAGGATTAATTTGTGACTAAGAGATGTATAAGACCATTGTTGGAGGTATGATTCGGAGAAAGAGGTAGGAAAAGGATAGTGAGCTGGAGGAAGAAAGGAAGCAAATAAGATAAAGTGAGACGTAAGTGTTAGGAAATGGCGTTTTAAAATGAATTAGCAGGGTGTCAACGGCTCGTTAAAACTTTCCCTAAGCGGTGGAATGTTACCGATAATAATAGTAATCGGAATAGTACTATACATTTATTTTAATTTTTATTGCTGACGCAAAAAATATTATTGAAGGGGTGTAGTTATTCAAACTTTGGGTCATCTCCTTACGGGTTTTCCACTGGGTAAGAGATTGTGTCAAAAGTGAAGTTTCAACGTCTTCAACTCCAAGTAGACGGATACCGAATACGAATCATTTGCCGGGAATCTATCAAATCTTACATAATCTGGAACAGTTTATTATTTATATTTCAACCCTTTCATTGCCATGCCTCTGCGGAATTTTTAGGCCGACAGTTGCTATGGATTTGCACTTTTTTACTGAAAAAATCGCAATATGCTATCGCTAAAACTGTGTCTACATTTTAGAGACTGAACAACTTATAGGGTTAGAATTTTACTAATTGGTATAGTTAATAATACCCCTACAAATTAAAATCAATTTGCTATGATAAAAACTCATATTGCGGTGTATCGTAGATGGTATTCTAGGTTAGAAGAGTTTGCACCGTACATCGTTTGCATTGGCACTAAAAAGCGTTTGTATACCCTAAATATTATCTATGAGTCAGACCCTCGTTTATCCGGCATCACTTTTGACAATGTTGATTGTGATGAAGGTGAAAAAAATCACTTCCATAGTTGGTCCGTTTCAACCAATTTCTCAACGGCTTCCTTCCATTCCTCATAATTCAATTTGGTGGTGGAGAAACATCAAGTCGAGTTTCAGCATTCCCAGCATGCCCCCCCGGAGGCGCGCATTTTTCCCCTCTTTTGCCATTAATAACGCCTTTCGAGCAATTTTTCCGGTGTCACTTTCCCTCCCCACTCCCTGCCGTCTCCCCGGAAACAAGCGGCTGGAACAGCGGAGCAGGAGATGAAGCAGCAGGTCGATCATTATGATGGGGAGAGACCTACGTGTTATCTCCCCAATCGCCCTCATTATATCACCCCTCCCCTTACATACGGTGTATATTTTCCTCTGCAAAGCCTCTTCCTTGAACCCTACAGCCCTTTTTTACTCCCTGCTACATTCATCAACCCGAGGCCGCCTCTCTCATCCTCTTTCCCTTAGACCCTACGAAACCCTTCGACGATCGTCTTTGTAACTGCGAGCGCGGCTTTTGTTTTTTTCTCTTCCGTTCCGCGGCCCCATCATCCTCCATTTGGCGTACGTGTCCTTTTCCCTTCAATCCCCCGTCATTACGTGGACCCACGAATGAAACCTGAAGCAGCCCCATTTCTACTACCACTCCTCTGTCTCCGGGCCATTGCCTCAATCCAGGCCCTAAGATTGGCGTGGGTTTTTTTTTGTGAGGAGTAGACGCATAAGGTACACATTTTCCTTTTTTTTATATCCCTATGAAACGGCTGCCAACTCTCAATAGAAGAAAATTGGTCGGGTCCTAATTTTTCCTCATTGAGAGGAAATTTGCTCTAATTCGAAGTATCCGATGCATCTCGGTGGCTAAAGCCGACAATGATGGGTGCCTTCCATTTCCTTAATAGTCCGCTAATCACTTCGTAGTACCACAGCGCAATTGACTACCATTCGTTACAGACCCTGTGACTAGGTAGCGCACTTCAATACAGAATGGGAGCAAAGTTGATGTGCGCTAAATAGCAAAATAACATCGATTATGGCATCCGTGGTTTTGGTCGGGTTTGTTGATTTTCAGAAAAGGCGTCAAATATGCATATTGTCAGGTTCTTAATTACTTAGCGACAATCATCTAACGTTTTTTGATACTTATGTAGAACGAATTCGACAACTTTAAACTGAACGTTCTGCCGTGACTGTTGTTCACCCACAGAATGCTACCTACCGGCAGGTTACAAAACATTTCGCCAGCGCACATCGTTCCATTGAACATCGTTTGTGTGTGCTGATGTGTTCCAATGTGCACTAACTTCTACGCGTTGAATGGAAAGCCCCGATATTTCTCTTCCCGTTAAAGTAGCTGCTAGTGGCTTTTAGGCTGTATTTAATACAATTGGACTGCATCATAAGAGATTTTACTTACGGCGTAAACAATTACTGCGACAGTTTATCCATCCTACTTCATCAGCATGATTTCCAGGCTATATTTTATTTGTTTTAATATTGTTGTTATTAAAAAGGATAAGATTAAAATTTGGTATTTCGGGTATTGTACCGCAAACGTCATTTCTTTTGGGACAACAGTTTCGTCGGCGTTGCAGTCGGCGTCTGCAGGTCAGGTTTTCAGACTGAATTGAAGACGCTGAAGATCTTTCTGATGAAATACTCCGTGGAAACCTTCACAAGAATAAGGTTAGGATGTTCAATGGACCTCAGAATACGATTTAAACCTTTTCACGAAGAATATCTTTCAATATGTGATTACTCATCGTTGTTGGAATATTTTTGATTCCGTATTTCTGTAACTATGAAAAAGGGCAAAAACAAAGACTTTTCTGTACCATCTTATTTGGAAATGGATAAGTGAATTATCATTTGATTCTGTATTAACGGTAATTTTCTAGAATATTTCTAGTTTCAAATGCTAACATATGCAACGCAGGTTACTGAAACTTGACGTCGCGAGTGAATTGACTGCGATTGGTGGGCAGAAACGAGAGAAAAATGACAACAACCTTAGCCAGTTTGATTAACTTCCAGTAACAGCATTTATATAACCACAATTATTACAATAGAAAACAAGCCCGTAGGCTAAATACCGTTAACTTGGTCTATACAAGACGGACGCAAGTCACAACTGGAACCAAGGAGACACGTCCTTCTCCGGCCACGGTCAGGTTCAAAGAGGGCTAGTCTCTTCACGGTACACTTTGTCAGCGCAGGAGGGGAATCAGCTGACCAGTGGAGGAGTGGGGAGAGTAGGGGAGGTACTATCACACTTTGGATTGGTGGGAATGTTCACAGGTCGACTTGAAAGTGGAAAAGGAAGTCAGCACCAACGCGGACCGAATAAAAACATGGTGCTTGCAGGAATCGCGATGACCAGAGCAGGTCGCAGCACTTGTCTCATCGCTCTCTCCGAGTCTCCGAGGATTTTCGAGTCTCGAGGTTTCGAGGAGAAAAAATTGACACACATATTTTCCTCCTCAACCAATCCACTTCGTCAAAAAGTTGCCTCAATCGTCGTATTTATGTTGTTGACATGAAAATAACTGGGGTGATTTAATGTCAATCAATTTATTCCTCGTCCATATCTTGATCCCCTTTGTGAAGCCTTATAATCAGGCACGGAAAATGACTCTCCCATCGTTTTCCGTGTTTTGACGTCTTTGACGGAGATATGAAAGCTGCCACGTTAAGATACCAATCTGGAAGAATATATTAAAGCCCGTAAGAGTCGATAAAACATTACCAAAGATTGACAGAGGACTCAGTAATGTGATTGCTATTTATATAATACTATGTCACTGCTAAAAGTTAAAAAAAATCGCGTTCCTTCACCTGAATTTCCTACCATTTATACCTGTTGCTTGATAAGAGCTCAAGATCAGTAAACCTGGCAAGGCCTCTATGGGCTGTGAAACTATTTTAGCATGTTCTTCATCGTTAAATAAGGAGTTAGAGAGAATGTTCATCCTCTTGCAACATTTCATTCGACACTGATTATTTAATTTGAATAATTTTATTGACTTCTGGTCATTGGAAGTATGTTATTACATACTTAAAAAAAGTACCTATGAGTGTGGTGGATAAATCAATTATGACACCTCGTTAATCGCTAACGGATGGTGGCTGGTGACGCGTACATTCGTAACCTACCAACTCAAAAACTACATCCCGCGATCAAATTTTCGTACATGTATACGTCATTACCATGACCTGTCGTGACTAGACAACTCGTTTTTTCTATTTCGTTAACTCACAGTTTCGTTGACGACGACTTCGTAACCGTAAGTTTGTTCGAAAGATAATAAGCGTAATGTATGAGAAATTTCAAGTTATAGTTTATAATGAACAAAACTGATGATATCAGGCTTAACTGGGAGGAAACGATGGGTATGAACATTAAAAGAACAAACTTCGAGTGGTTTCCATAAAATCATAGATAACACGACGCACGTTTCACCATCCTGTATGTGGCATAGCCATGTGCCACAGTGTCGTGAAACGTGCGTTTTCCATAATAATAAAATTTTGTTGGAACTACAAAGTTTATTTCCTTAATATAGATAGTTTATAATTATTATTAAATGCATCACCGTTTACCGAGATACTGTTGCTCCTATAAGTAGGCATGTGGCAAACGGCGTCCTGCACTTACACGCAAGAGCGGTGCATTAGATGAACGTGCCGTAATTTCCGAGCGCCGCTTGAGACTCGTTTACAACGTCGTAGATTATTTATTACGCATACTATCACATAACTCCAGACTCACTCACCGTAAAAAAAATTAGTAAAAAACGGCGTTCCGCACGGAATTTCGGTGGAAATATTCGTTTGCATTCAGCTTAAGTAAGTAGGAGGGGTGTTTAACTGTCCACGATCCGCATGCCTTTTGCCGCATGCCCACAGGAATAATAGTTCTCGAAATATCACAGAATTATAATTTTGACACCTTACGGCACATGAGCAGCAAAACGGCCCCGTGCCCGCTTATATTGAATGCCTACTATTAGTCCCACCGTGATTCCATTTGCAGCGCAGTGCATTTGATTTTTGTACGATGAGTAGTAAAAGAGTTTTAAAGAAATATTGATATCTTTGCCAATCGCCGTAGTGACTCACCAAAAACGGTGATACTTCAATAATAATGGTAAATTTTGCTTTGAAAATTGGCATGCACGTCCACATTCGATGCTATTCATCCGACCAAACTTCCGATTAAGAAGTAACTGTTTAGTAAACTGTTAGTTTACGGAATAGCAAGTAAAGAGCTAACTGGTTACGAATTGTCGTGATTACGGACGGTCTGTTTGCGAAAATTCGGTTACGAGACGTCATTTACGAGTTAGTTGGTTACGAAAGAACGTGGAACGCACTGTTTCAATTGATTCACTGACGTTATGCTATCAATGATAAAACTAAGAAAACTACTATTAGAATTAATTGTGATATCTATTTCATTACGTTTTATAGGTAATAATGTACGACTGGTTACTCAAATAGGTCAAAGCCTATGTGGGTAAAAGTACCAGACTGCTAATTTTGGCTACAAGAAAACCTCAAAAGATAAGTTGCGAAATAAAATACAGGGTGTTTCAAAATGAATATCTGGGTTTTAAGGCTTTGTAGTATTTATAGAATTTGACTTACAATTATAAATGACACATCAAATGAAAGAGCAACTCAAACAGTTTTTGTTTTATGTACAAGTGTTCAATGTGAGCACCATTCGTCACACGGCACGCATCTGGTCGATAGGTGAGTTCTTCCCGTACCTTGATCAGTGTGTCTCGGGTAATTGGTGCAACAACTGATTCAATCCTGTTTCTTAAGTCGGGTAGGTCATCTGGTAGCGGAGGCACATACACATGATCCTTTATGAACCCCCAAAGATTAAAATCGCATGGCGTCAGATCGGGTGAACGTGGAGGCCATGCGAAACAAGCCCTGTCATCCGGCCGCTGGCGGCCAATCCAGCGGTTGGGTACACCGTCGTTTAAAGAATCTTTGCTACTAGCGCTCTCTAACGGAAGATAAAGGAAACACTGCATGCGCATGCGTACAAGTGTACAAGGAATCTGTTTGAGTTGCTCTTTCATTTGATGTATAATTTATAATTGTAATTCAAATGGTATAAATAGTACATAGCCTTGAAACCCCGATATAAATTTTGAAACACCCAGTATGATAAAAAATCAAGCGTATGAAGTCCTTTAATACACAGCAGTGTGTACCCTTTTGATTGAATACCCAAACTACCTGGCATCTTCATATTATAAAGAAACATTGTTGTGGTTGGTTTATGCATTTCCTGAGAATTTTGAAACTCATGTTCCTGACAGCGAATAGACCCGAGCCAGTCAAGTTAGACAGCTGCCGCTTGTTATTAAGGAACTTTCTAATGAACTTCTCTCTTGGTTGGCCATCTGATTATTCGCTGCCGAGCGTAGAGGTACTATTCGGCCGTAGCCCCTGTCAATCGACTGTTTCCCAGAAACTCCACAGAGTCCAATTTTGAATGGCCTATGCAGACGTTTTGTAGCGTTTCCGCAACTTTGTGATTGTTTGGAACCCTGAGGGCAGGAGTATAGTGATAAGTAATTTTACTGGAATTCTGAGGCCCCAAAATATCCCTTCAACTATTCATGGTGAGGAGTTTTTCCTAGTTTTAATGTAATTGGTATTTCAAAGTTCCATACATGTCTGTTGATGCTAAAACAAACTTCCTAATTTCCACAGTTTATTACACAGTGTACCACCGGTTTTGGGTTCTTGTTTCCAATTTTCAAGATGGTAACAGTATTTGTAAAATAAATTCTTCTTAAAAAATATTTATTGCTTACTTTTTTATTTTGAGAGATACGAAAAGCATTTTTTCTACAAAATAATTGAAATTTTTAATTTTATTCATTAGCATGGCTTAATAATTTTTCTATATTATTTTTTAGCTGAGATATGGGATCTTAAACGTCGTAAACGACGTAAACCCTTACTTGAGCACATTGATCGACGGCTCCCTCCCTTACAAAAACTGGCATTCATTATATAAAAAGACAACTTTTTCGAGCAACCTTTATTTATTTCTTTTTACATGTGTTGGAAATAAAAATCAGCCATTGAAACTCGGAAGGAGGCTTTTTGGGGGCCTAAAGGAAGTAAACAATCAAACCGTAACTAAGTCCTCCAGCGCGGATTATTTCATTGGATTGACTGTCGATCACATGCGTTGAGATTTATTGTTTAAAAAACTTAATGGACTATTTAACCTAACTAACCTTCTACTCTTCACCAATCAATTGCATTGATTAAATCTTGAGTATGCAGTGGAAACTAATAATCTATTTTTATTATGATAATATCAAACAGTCGAAGTGGTTATGTTATAAATTGGTTCGAAATATTACTAATTGTAAGTCTCTATTCACACATTGCTAATTCCTTTCCATTCCTTCCCTGCGACTCGTTCTGCTCAAGCGCAACTGTGTTTGCTTGCCGGTGGGCTTGCTTGAAGGTGACTTTAAAGGAATAGCCTGGCGTTTTATTTTGCTGCGGTCTGGAAAGAGCTAATAAATAATAATAATAATAAGCGTTTATTGTCGCAGACCAATAGGCCTCATAGGCATTTCGTTTACATATACATATTTTTGAACGAAAATTGAAACAAATAATATCATTACTATACAAAAGTGAAAACAGAAAATAAATTGAAATGTAGACCTTGAACTGAATAGTATTGTTGAGAAGCCAAAGTGGAAAAAAAAATAAAATAAATTGAAAAACAAAACTCATTTATCGTGTGAATAGTAGGTTAAAATACTAGGAAACAATATATGTGATATGAAAGAAATAGTGATAGTGCAGTTTACATGAATAATATGGCTGAGCAATTAATAAATAAATTCCACCTGTGGCACATATTACTACAAAAATTAGAAAAGATTTTAAGTTTGGCAGGCTTAGTTATCAGAGTAACAGGTACTAAAATCAATAAATCATTTCACCTCAGCACTTTATAAAGTATTTAATCAAACATTTTTCTTTCAATCTTTCAAAATGTTATTTGGACACTGCCTAATAGACATGTACATTACATTTATGTACTTATTTTTGTGACATAAATTAAAACAAATGATGTTAATACTATACAAAAGACAGAAAATTAAAAGAAATATATTGAATATTAACCCTTGAGTTGGTTAGTCTCATTGTTTTATACACAAGTGGAAACAAAACACAAATTGAAGAACAAGATCTTATTTCATGTGAATGGTAAGTCGATATTCTAGGAAACAATGTAATAACCTGAATGAAGTAGTTGAAAATAAAGATTACATAAATTGTACGGCTAAATGAATTATACTAATTAAGTACTTCCTAAAATTCAATTTCACCTGTGGCACAAGTGAGACCAAAAATAGTACAGATATAACTTTGCAGAAGAAAACGTCAAAGTAACAAGAATAAAAATCAATTAATCTTTTTACCTCAGCACTTTAGAAAGTATTTAGTCGATAGTGTTTCTTTTAAATCGTGCGATGGATTTGGTCACCTTTACATCGTTAGGCAGAGAATTCCATCTGCGAGAAAAGGAGACTGTGAATGAAATTGTGAAATATCTCCGTGTGATGGTGGGGGATCAATAGGTCGGAAAGATAGGATCTTGTAGAACGCTGTTCTATCTTTCTTTTGAAAATGAACTTATTGAAAATATAGGACGGACAGCCAGTCTTAAGAATTTTATAACCCTTTATTAGAGATAAATAAATCCGCCTTTCTCGTGCATATAGCCATTTCAGTTTTGCTTATGCATCAGTTATATGATCCCATCGTTTTAAATCACAAATAAATCGTACTGAAGCATTCATCGCAACTTGTAGTTTGCGGTTTATTTCCTCATCATTATTACATAGTTCACTACTGCAGTAATCGAAGTGGGGAAAAATTATTGAATTTGCGATTGTCTTACGAATATTAAATGGAAGTTAGTGTTTAGCTCTAATCATTTGATGTAGGTTCTTGAAGTACTTACTTCTAATGTTTTGGAAGTGCATTTTCCAGTTCAAATTTCTGTCAATTACAATCCCAAGATTTTTTACGCGATCTTCATACGGAATTACATTTTTTTTCAAGTATGACGGGAAAGCGCTAATTGGCTGAAAGTGGTGATCATTGAGCCATCTGTGGCGCAAATTCGAAAACCGTCAGTTTGTTGATGGTGTTGATCGTGATTATATCGTCTTATTTTAAATTAAATCTAAAAACGGCAATTGGTTGTTTTGTTCCATCTCCATTGTGAACTTTATGGATTCGCTCTGATTATTCAAGTATCTCAAGAACATGTTAAGTTCCTTGCGTCCGTGCTGCCAAATCAGGAATGTGTCTTCTACAAATCTCAAAAACAGCTTCGGTTTCTTTCCGTAGCATTGCAGGGCCTGCTCTTCCAAATTTTCCATATGAAGTTTAGCGATGACCGGTGAGAGAGGGGAACCTATGGCTTCACCTTTCGCTTGTTCATTGGACTTCCCGTTCCGAATGAAATACGAGTAATTCAAATAAAACTCAACCATTTTTGTAATTTCCTCCGGAAGTCTCTCATCGATGCGGAAACTATTTCCACCACTTCTTCCTCAAGGTTTTTAGTTGTTGAATAGTGATTCCACGTCGAAACTCACTAATAGATCGTCTTATGCTATTTTTGTCTCCTGGCAGATTTTTAAGAAATGTACTGAGTTTTACACCTATATGCATATTTCATACTGCCAACAAATGGTTTGAGTAGGCTCGCAAGATGTCTAGCCAATTTGTGCGTCGGAGAGTCCATGGCGCTTACGATAGGGTGAGTTGAAGTCCCTTCATTATTGACTTTTATTTTATTTAGAGAGGCCCTATAAACGTGATGGCTTCGGTGTAGATTTGATGTGTGCTTTTCGTACTTCCAGTGGAACAGAAGACTAGTCCAAAATGATATTAGTTTGATGTTGTATTTTGGCAGTTAGGTCCAACTCCAACACTCGGTATGAATCGGTTTTCAAATGGCTAGAGATTTTTGTTTGGTAGTGACCATTCACCATTACTACTGTCGCGTTACCTTTGTCAGCTAGAAGTATCAGCAGGTTGTCATTTCTGATGAATTCTTTGATCACCATTTTCTCTTCTTTGGTGACATTGGTTTATATGGGTTTTTCCTTGCGCAGGATGCGTCCCACTTCTTCCCGTGTGTCGTCCGCTTCAAGTTTCTGAAGTCTGCGAATGGCATCTTCCACTCCGGTGACAGTACCTTCCGTAGGAACTCTGCAGGGTGCTATGGCGTAATTAAGACCTTTGAATAGAATAGAGGTGACAGCTTCGCTCAGGTTGTGGCCGCTGGAGTTGATCACGATGGTGTATTTCGCAGAGTAGTTCATTGGAAAGACCAGAAATTTCTAATGAAATACACCTTCACAAGGATTATAATCTGAATATGTTGGTTACAACTATCGGTTACAGGAGATCAGACTAATGTAGTTTAAATATATTCCGTTACATTGTAATTGGACTGTATTTTGTGATGCCAATAAAGGGGACTATTTAATTTTTTCGTTGAAAAATCCCATTCTTCGGCTGCCAATAATGAAGTTTCGGGTTTGAATCCCGTCTGGGTGTATTCATCCCCGCTTAACGCATAGTTTTTATGTGGTTAGTTCTATGAAAAAGAGGTGTAAATAGACGTAAAACCGCTCAAATAAAGACATTATTATTTTTTAAATTATTAATTCCTTTTAGTTTCCAAAACATATTTTACACCACGTTTCCCCTCTGTTTCCACCCTCCTACTCGTTACCACCCTTTCTCATTTCCCTTCCTCCAATTCCTTCGATCAGTGGAAAAAAGAGGACGTGTTCCCTCTGAGGAGAGTCCTTTTTTTACTTCCCTATCCGACGAAACAACCTTTTCGCTTTTCTTACGGCACACTCCCCTTGACGGTGGTATTTCTCTCAATTGTTCAAAGCATCCCTTCCTCTTCCTTATCTCTTCCTTTCTTGCCATTCTCGTCCTCCCTCCCCACCCACTTCTTCTCGCCTTCTTCAAGACATCCCCGACTCCCCCGCCCTCCTCCTAGCCCCTCACACTTCCGTCGCCGCAGTGTTAACGTTTCGTTTCCCTCCTCTGAACACACCCGCCCCCCCCCCACTCCACCTCCCTTTCCCCAAAATCTGTCCGACCCAATGCTCTCTCGTCTTGGTCGACGCGTCTATCTACTTTCTTTCTATCTCCTCCCCACTACCTCCCTCCCGGACACTCTTTGTCCTTCTTAACGACCGTCTACACTTCCCCCTCCTCCCTTTGCCTTCTTCCCCCTCCCCATTCCCTTGCAAGGCTCTCGCATTACTTCCAGCGTGCGAGAATCCTTTACCTTCTTCCTCAGCGCCGTTAGTGCTGCCATCACTGCCTACGTCTCGCCATTTCCTTTCTCTGCACTCATTGCTTGTGGTTTCATTTCTTCCACTCATGTGCTTGTGGTTTCATTTTTCCATTGTTTGGGTGAGTTTCCGTGCACCTTTTTTGACGTAACGGTACCAAGACCACGATCATTGTTCAGTGAACCAGATAAGGTACAAATTATATTTAGGATAAATCATAATTAAGTCATGAAATATTTCGGTACATGGGGAGACGAGGCTGAACGTTACGGTGAGAGGGTGAATTTTAGAGCAGGTTCAACGATTATTATCTATTATATGAAAAAAGAAGTAGTACTTTGGGTTATCATCTATTGTATGAAAAAAGACGTACTTAGATCAAAAGGAGTAGGATTTCTTGCCAAATGAAACGCTTGCAAGGAATAATCGACAAGGATGTTAATTTAAGCAAAATAAGTCACATGGAATGTTCATCATATGGATACTAAATTGTTTATTAAAGTAAGGAAAATAAATCTACTGAATTTCGGACTTTGGAAAATAATGTAGAAGATAAGTGAGGTATGATGCATGTAAATAAAAGGGAAACGTTCGATGTTGTGGTTTAAGTTATGGCTTTGAACTTTGGCCTGGACTTAAATGTAATTATACAAAATGATTCACTGTCGGTATTTCACGTCTGTAGAACCCTAAAGTGGCGAGGAAAGTGTGTAGTAAAAGAGAAAGATGTAGGAGAAGAAGCTTTGAACAAATACAGGAATACAAGTAATTATGAATGTGGGCAATTAGACTCTGCAGAAAGAGTGAATTGCGGAAAAAATCCAAAGGATTTTCCTAAAATGCTATCCCATTAGGCAAAAACTGTCACGAAATGCTCTTATATTCCAGAATTTTCCCGTGGTTATGAAGTCCAATTGAATGCGGTTGGAAGTGATATTGAAGTTTTGAAAGTAAATAAACTAATCAAGAGGCAAAGGAAGGAATTTTTGGTGCTCGTTGTTTGCGTGGAGAGAAGTCCACGGATTAAAAAATGATGGAAAAATACATAATAAAGAACAACAGCCAAAATAACAATGAATTTTGTGAATCCATCGAGAAGACAAGCTAAGGTGGGATTTCCTTGTGGTCTACGAGAGCATCCTGATGGTAGGATTCCATTGTCGTGTGATTGTGATCACGTAAAGCGATTGGTACGAAACAATACAGCTTGGAGCATTGCTAGAGACCAGCCTAAAAATTAATTACTTTATTAGTTATTAACTACTCATATAAATATATTGATCGATGACTGAATGTCATGAAAACCTATATTTAAAGAATCTACTATAGTATTCACCGATGTGTATATATATATAGGGTGGGATCAAAAAGTAGTAGGACTGAATTTCTGTAGCGCGAACCGAGTAGTAGAGGGGGGTCGGATCACCTGGGCGTGGTAAAGGGGAGCCTTCCAAAGGGACCGATATGTTTTCCAGCCCCCTGCGGGCAAGCGGAGAGTAAGGACGTCGGTTTCCGTGAACCTCTGTTAAGAAGTGTCGTCGCGATCCGCGACCTCCGCGGGCGTCCTCCGCGCGCCGCACGCGGAGGACGCGGACGCACGCGGAGGCCGCGCGCCGTGCCACACCGCGCTGCTGGTGCGGGGGTTACAGGCCAAGCACAGGGTTGCCACGTTGACTCACCCCCCCTACAGTCCAGATCTGGCACCGCCGGACTTCTTCCTCATTTCTTGGCTCAAGCGGGACCTAAAGGGAAACCGATACAGCTCCGTAGAAGACGTCAAAGGGGCCGCGACGGCATCTCTGAAGGGGATCCTGGAAAGCGAGTTCCAGAAGGCGTACGTGCACTGGGAATCGCGTTATACGCGTTGTGTCGAAGCACAAGGGTGCTATTTCGAGGACTACTAAGGATTTGTACCGATTAGTTCAATTAAAAAAAATAAATTAATTGATTCCTACTACTTTTTGATCCTACCCTGTATGTCAGTAACTTTCACACAAGAAGTACACGTGAAGTTAGATCTTCATTTGGCTGCAGACCTTTTTTTATTTGCAAAATTAAATTATAAATAGTGGTTTTCTGTAATTGGGAAAGGTACCAATAGAAAGAAAATAAAATAAGGATTCTTATTCCATCAAAAAAATTTGTATTCCGGTTGAAATTATGAAATATTTGCTAAAACGTAACGATTTTTCGCAGTATGTTAGCGTTTTTGAGTCATCGTACCCATAACGACCATACTTATTTTTAAAGTCGAGATTCCGTGTATAACCATTAAATCAATGATTCTTTGCACTAAATAAGAAATGAATGGTTTATTACAGTGGCTTAGTGTTGATTTTTTCCTTGCCGTTGATATTCAACGGGCACCATCTCTAGTACATAATATCTATGGACCTTTATAGTCTCTAAGACACTATCCTGCCCTCTAACCTTATCATGTATCAAGTGATATTCCGTAGGTTGTGTACATGTAGTAATGTACTGGGGTACGATAGCCTATTACGCCTCGAATGAATTGTCATCATGTTTCCCCAGGAGCCGACCCAAGTGAGTTAACACACAGTCCCTCCCTACAGGCTGGGCTGAAATCCACCATTAGGAGGACGACGGAGAATCATAGATCGATCAGGTATAACTGGCCGCCTCGACTTGCAATTACTGTGGGTAAGTATTTCTCCTTCTATTTTGTCTACTTTCAATCTCTATCCACAGATACAGTGAATTAATTTTCTTTAAAAGTTAAATTTGTGTTCAACATTGAGAGTGATGTTGCAGCTTGTGTATTACTCCTTAACGTGTGTTTTGACGTTAATATAAATTTAAGGAATTGCAGGTAATGCGTTGTTCCCATTTGTTCGTGTCGGCAACGTTCTATTGGTGTAATACTGATTTTATAATTGTAACGCAATAAACTTAAACCATTGAGAAGCATTCAGTGGGACGGTGAAGATCTAATCTGAAAATTAGTATGCACCTAAAAACTTTTAATAAATATTATTTGAAGGTTTTTATGTTATTACATCTGCTGAAAATCCAGCTGTAATTATGCTCGTGGTATGGAGAGTCACGGTGAAAGGAAATTATTGCAAATGCGTGGCAACAGAATCTGTTACATCCCTTAACGCTGCGGCGTTATTTTTCGCGGGTAGCATTTTCGAAAATCGTGATCAGAGGAAAGTTTCGAAAGATAATCCTTCCAACTTAAACTGCGGGCACCCAATGCTTTCCCGGGAGAAAGGGATGAAAACAGTCTGGGGAGAAGTTCTTGGAGTGACATCAAGCATTAACCGCGGCTTCGGCGGTCCTTCGTGGAGCAACACACTCTGTTATCCCAACGAATTTTAAAGTTACTTCCCGCCGTAGTTCGTGCGATTCTCTTGAAATCTGTCGATTGGCAACCCCGATCACGCCCTCTTCCAACTCCCTCCCCCATCTTTGCCACCAAACACCTCCTCCGGCGCTGCCAACATCTGCAATGACTTCCGCGTGCTACGTTAAAGCCTGTAATTAATCACCAAAACGTGTATCGTGCTCGTCAGATTTACCATATGCTCTCTTAGTGTGCCATGAAATCCACATGTGCATT
Organism: Pyrrhosoma nymphula; assembly: GCA_963573305.1. Lineage (NCBI taxonomy): Eukaryota > Metazoa > Arthropoda > Insecta > Odonata > Coenagrionidae > Pyrrhosoma > Pyrrhosoma nymphula. The sequence goes on along the minus strand of OY754335.1, from coordinate 101,993,597 downwards.
GGTATCTTTTGGAATGATTAATGCAGTGCAAGGAGCAGCATATGCTTATTGTGATGATGATGATGTCGACAGCTCTCTTCTTTCATTAATCAATTATTATTTGAATGATTGAGATAATCTATTGAAGAGACTAGGACTCTAGACCACGACTGGCCTTTAGAGGTTCTTTAGAAGAGTAGTATGGAGGCCCTCGGTCGTAAATATAAAAGTGACATGCTACTTCGCTCTAGTTGGGCCTCATCAAGGTTATACCTCAAGCTATCCGGGACTTGGCATAGAAAGGTCTAATTTCCGAAACGAAGAAAATTCAGAGGAAAGGTGTGGGTTTCACTAAAACTTCCAGTGAGCAAACATAACGCTACACTTAAGAGACTGAGATTGGAGCCATTAGACTCGGAGATCACTCTTAAGAACTTAGTGAGCAGAGAGCTTCAAGCTGTGGAGGTTTGAGGCGATTTCAGAGGATAATCTTTTAGCGCACTGCTTGCTATTTTGGTGGTGGTTTATACAAATTGTGATTTGGTGTTATTTTATAAAGTATGATGATCAAATGGATGGAAAAAATCGCCTATGAAGAACTCCTACGAGGGGTTGGAAAGACAATATATATAAGATGAAAACTCTGAGAAAAGTAAGAGAACATCATATTGTACACATTTTTAGTCTAAACTGCTTCTTTAAAACAATAATGGACAGATAAATTGATGGAAGAACCAACTGGCAAGATCAAGATTGGAATAAATCATTGAAGTTAATGAAGTACGCCAAAGTGAAGACCTATCTAGGAATGGAACCTTTAGCTGATAAGAGAGGATATATAAGCCTTAGTAAAACCAATCTTTGGGTTGATGAATAACGATAATGACATTTGTGGGTAAGATAATGTGACAATACAAGCGGAATGAACTGTTGTGTAGACATTCATAATATTTCGATATTGCAAGAAAAGGAAAATCTCCTTGTTCATTCCATCTCTGTCCCTAGTCCTTTTTATCCCGTTCCTTTTTAATTGAGGAGACATAACACCCGTAATAGAAGTGTATTGCACTATTGTTACACCTCTTGGAGTTTTGTGTAAAGTTAAGTGGATTGAATTAATAATTTAGCGTGCGTCGCCAACTATAGCCATTTGCACTGCGCACATATCTATTTCTCACTAACTTTTTCGATAAATACGAAACGATATAATAGTACCAAATTTCCGTTACGATTAATATGTAATAAATTCATAATTTGGTAATAAAGTTATAATACTTAAAAGTTTCTGATTTAACTGACACTATCGGGGTTATTACAAGCACGTTTTTGGAAATGAAAATACAATTAATATTAAATTTTAAATAAATTGTATTTCTGATAGGGATGGGGTCCCAGTGAAGGATATGATAATGAGGGTGACAGTTAAGAGCAGGTGATAAAGCTATCCAGATATTTGCCGACAGAAATTCTATTGGTTATTAAACGATTTACTTATATTAGTGATGAGCTGTAGTTTTGTGGATGCATACATCAAACAGACCATAGAGAAATAGAGTCTCACATGAGTACATCTACATCTACATACTACCCCGCAATCCGCCTCAATAGGCGTGTGGCGGGGGGTGTTAGGACACCAGCCGTTTACATATAAAAAGGAAACGCTCTATGAAATTACGCCTTGCATTTATTAAAGTCCCTTATTGTTCGGGGGAAAAACGAATTCCCATACCTATCCGTTCGGCAAAATATCTCTCTTAATTTATCGTTTCTGTCGGACCTGGAAATATAGTGGGGTTCTAATATGATGTTCTCCGTGTCGCTCTGAAAGATATCTATTCTCAATTGCTCAAGTAATCTAAGCCTAGCGCGCAGCCTCCGTGTCTCTAGCGGCTCCCAGCCTAATTCGTTTAACATCTGCGTAATGCTGTCTGTACGCCCGTAGCAGTTTTTGAAGAATCGTGCAGCTTTCCTTTGTATTTTATTAAGTTCCCGAATTAAGTCTTTCTGCACCGGATCCCATATGCTTGCTGCATATTCAAGGTGTGGCCGGACGAGTGCGAAATAGCACCTCTCTTTTACTTTTTCATCTGAGAATCTTCCCACAATACGCTTGACGAATCCTAGCTTCTTCAGAGCTCTGCCACAAATATTTCTTATATGTGTTCCCCACGATAGGTTTGAGGTTATCGTAACTCCCAGATACTTAACTTCATCTGTCGCCTTTATCTTAACGCCATCCACAGCATATACACGGGGATAGTTGGACGACCTCCGCAAGAAATGTACCGCCGCACATTTGCTCAGATTAAGTTCGAGTCCCCACTCTTGGCTCCACACATGAACGTTGTTTAAATCCGATGATAGAATTTCAAAGTCAGAGTGATCATTAATTTCGCGATAGATGACAGCGTCGTCAGCAAATAAACGTATTTTACTGCTAATTCGAGAGCATAGATCATTTATGTATATAATGAACAAAAGGGGGCCGATTACGCTTCCTTGTGGGACACCTGATGTCACTTTAACTGCATCAGAGCTAATTCCGTCAAGAACTACTTTTTGCTTACGATCACTCAGAAAGTCGCGTATCCAGTTTACTACTGTTTCGTTTAGGGACATTGATGATATCCAGTTTACTACTGAGTAGTTAGGGACATTGATGATAGCAGGATGCGTCGATTATATCAAGGCTTCATCACCAACCAGAATAGAATGGTAGCCTGATTCTATTTAGGATTACAAACCTAACCTTTTAACGCCAATTTCCTTGCTGTGAATGTGATATTCACATTTTTTAAACGATTTTTGGTTTAGGCGCCGGATAAGGAAGACAGCTGTGGAATAGAACCAATGTCAACGGAAACAGTCGAACATCTATTGAAAGTGCGGGCCTATTCTGGTTTCCAAATGTAATTAAATTTTTATGCACCAAGTTGTTACTGATGAAGGAGAAATTTTAGCGTAATAGATAAAAGATTTCTCGTGATAGATCTCAGTGTGTAAAGGCGCGCTTAGAGCATTTAAATCAACTGTTTTAAAACATGACCATAGTGGCAAGGATATTTGGAGAATTGCGCTATTGAAATATGCGTTTATAATTAGGAGAGACTGATGACTGGATCCTTATGTGGAGATGTGAAGAAAAGTCTGGTGATGATTCCGATACGAGGCTCCGTTCTGTGACTCAGAAACCTGAGCGCTAAGGATGGAGGAAGAGTGCTGACTAGAGACGTTATAGATGTGGGTGAGGAAGGGAATGTAGAAGGTGCGATTGATTGAAAGGAGGGACAACGACTATGTACTTGGGATGGCTGGTGAGGAGAGGAAAATTGTGGAGTAAATTATATAGAGGCAGATTAGATGGATGAAGCACTGCACATAGTTTTTTGAAACTCAAGCTCTATGTAAATAATATGTCATCCACAAAAGATGCTGCCAAGGCGTCGCTTTAGCCAAAGATTTTAATAATGTACTAACAAAGGATGAAGATAAAAAACAGGGTTTGTATGTTGTAGTTTCTAATGATAGGAAAGCAGTGAAACAAGAATAAGGAAGCCAATACATATTTCTTAAACTTGTGCCTTCCATTCCTAAACACCCAGATTACATGCGATTAACACTTAGGTAAAAGTACGAAAGAAGTTCAATTTTCCTGGAAGGTAGGAAATCGGATGTTCTAAAAGTGTGACTGCGTGTTCCAGAATGCTTCCGGGTGACAATTGGCATCAAACAATGTCACTTTCGCTCATTATTTTTTTTGTACGGTCAATAACATAGCTCGGAAGCGCGAAAAGGTGCCATTTTTGGCTAATTCAGTATTTTAATACTTCCCGTGCCCTGCGCATCCCTTAAAAATTATCGCACGGACTTCCGGTTTTGGATTTGAGATCTGTATGTAGTATGGAAACTTTTGATGAGTCCGCCCCTCCCATTTTTACCCAATTTGCGGATATGGACCACCCTAATGTAGCAGGTTCATCAGTGGGGAGAAGATGCAGATGGCGAGGGGGGGATTTAGGTTAAGTGGAGTAAGTTGGGGCGTGCGATAATTTTAAAGATTAGTAGAGGTCATTTTGTCTCTATATAAACCTACTTTAATCTAGAAAAAACTTCTAATGATAATAATATAAAACATTTCAATGCTTTTCGCTTCCTTGTGCAAACGCAAATGCCCTTTTTTTTTCGTGATTTCGGCTTACTTATTTACAATACAATACAATAACTTGAACCTGGGATCTCATGCCCCTAAGTTCAAGTGAGCAATACAAAAAACGAGTATAAAATTACAAATAACTTAACATTAATTAATTCCATGATTTAGGCCTTGGGGGGCACCTTAATAAATAATATCACCAAAGAAGAAAGCAAAATTACAGAGCTGGATTATTCAAACATTCCCTTTCTCTAAAATTACATAATATATCAACCAGACATAATGTAACCTGAAATATAACACATGTAACAATATCAGAGCTTGAATATAATAGTTTACATATTATGCTACGATCTAAAACTGTACTAGGACCAGATATTATCAACTTGAGCTTATGGAGTTGAGATATTGAAATAATTTTGACCGGAACGAATTCTTGGATGATGCTCGACGAATATGTTGAAGGAGAGAATTCCATAGTTTTCCAGTTTCAACCGAGAAGGAGTTATGGATTATAGTAGTTCGGTGAATGGGAATGTAAAATATGTCCGGGGGGGCTGCGCAGAGTTATTTGTCAGGTTGGCAGCACTGCGAGCTCCACCTTTCCCCCACCCCCACTTAACCGACGCCCCCTCCCGCTCAGCCGATCGCCTTTTCCCTTGGCTCTCCCCATTCATCCACGCGGGTATCGTCTGCATTTTGTTTTTCTTCTGGATCGGTCAGCGTCGACGTCGCCCTGCGGACAATGGCATCCAATCCCTCTCCCTCTCTCTCTAACACACACAAACCAACACATTCATCCCCTCCTCTTCATTTCTTTTTTCCCCTCCCCACTGCATTCACCCCGCCCACCGCCTCTCACCAGAATACCTTTTCTCCCCCACCTCCACTCTCTCCACTATACCCCTTTCCCCTTCACCTACTTCAATCCAACAAGATTGAACAAAAGAAGTACAAAACGGTTTAAAGCGTGTGAAATGAAAGCCATTCATCGAGCTGGAAACAAACGCATTAAAAATAAAATCTCTTTTGTTAAATCGGAAGTTACCGTTCATCAAATGTATCTTTGGTAAATTGAATTATGGTAGTGTTGGTTTTTGTTATTTATGTGCTCCGTCTCCAATGCTTATATTGACTCAATTATCTTTAGGCCTTAATGCTAACTGTAAGGCATAGCAACATCAATGGTCCGAGCTTATTTTTAATCCAAGACTTTTAGGTTGGTAGGCTGTTGCACCACCATCGTATTCCCCGTGTCTTTTCTATCTTCTCTGGCCATCCTGGCTCTTCAATTTAACTTTTAATACGAATAGGAAAGATACAAACTCTAATGGTCCTGAAATCCAGACATTCATGAATTCATAAATTTTCATCGGTATTCCACCAGGTAATAAGCATCGTATCATATTTGGCAGATATGATGCCTATTACCTGATGGAATACCCGTGACAAATGTACGTATCAGATTCACCAGGAAAATCTAAGATCATTTATTCATAAATTCCTTTTTGACATCGTAATGAACCTAAACTCCCTTAATTTTTCTTCATATTTTTAATTAAGGTCGAGACTGGTTTCGTTGGGTCACAGCATCATCATGTACTGCAGTTTGAATTTCACATTATGGTATTTAATGGAGGAAGGTGGTACTTCATATTTCTCTACCTGATCTTGCGATGCAACGAACCATGGGTGCACTTAAAAATCAGTGAAAAAACCAAGGAGTATAGTATCTTTGTTATCACAAAGCAATCCCACAGAGTTAAGCCAGACAGGTTGTCCCCATCCAATGCTTGCATCAAGAGCAAACAAATATGGATATCACACTTTAACAAGGGTTAAGGCCTGCTATGATGGAAACACTGTTTCCCGATAAGTCACCGAAGTTAAGCATCGTTGGTATTGGCTAGAATTAGGATGGGTGATCCTCCTATATATCCGAGTGCTGTTGCCCCAGTCTGCCCATGTTGGAGGAACATCTTTTGACACGGTGAAGAATTGTGTCAAAAAATGAGGACATGTAAATGAAAATTAGGACGGTTGGCAGCCCTCCCCATCACCAATCTCAACCTAGTTGCAATCCATCAGCTGGCGCGTAATTTGGCCCCGGCAAGAGCGCTGCAGGAGGAGGAGGTCTACGCGTGTTTACCTCTGTCTGGGACTGTTTAGCCGAGGACGCAACGCAGCGATGGCATCCATAAAATAATCAATACTAGAGCTCAGACCCGCGAAACCCGGCACGGTAAGTAAACATGCCTCAGCCGTGTCGAGTCGTGTCGGGTCGTGTTTGTGCGTTCGCGTGGTTATCGTCCTCAATCCCGGCGATTTAGTCGCGCGGAATCAAAGCCCAGCGAGCGCCGGAACGATCTCCTCGAGGCGTGTCAAATTGAATTGGCTTTGAATTTCCACAGGTTGGAAAAGGATTCTTCGTCTCGGGAGACGCTGAGGTGTCCCGGGGAATCTAATATCTGAAAGCGTTCTCGGATCCAACCGTCTCTTTCTTTCCGAAAGAGGGGCTGCCATTTCACCTTCCATCCCTCCCCCCCCCACCTCACCCAAATCCTCGAGGTTAGAAAAAAGTCGGTCCGGATTCGATTTTCCTTTCGATGTAATTTTCTGCATTTATCACGCGTTAAACTTATTTGTGTGTATTTATGGAGGATTGGTCATTGTTAAAAAATATTTCAATTTCCTTTCGCCAACGTTTCTCTATTTAATATATAGCATAATCAGGGCTATAAAAATACAATGTAAGGAAACAGTTATTATATGTTGCAATTATATAAAATAAATATGTTTATACTTATGCAAAATTTATAACCTTAAGGTGGCTCTATACCGGGGCTAAGAAGCTCGTTTCAAACGTTTCTCTCTAACCCAGTAACGGTTTTGCCTTGACAGCTAGAGACTTGCAATTTTTGTCTCCTGTAGATGAAGAGTCATTTGTTGATTTAAGTGGAGAAACTTTATCATGAAGTGGTTGTGTTTTTTTAATAAAAAATAGCAACAATTTGGTTTTTACGAAATGTTTTGGTAATGTTCTGGGGCACGTTGCGAAGGCTGTATTCCGAAATGAGAATTTTCAGCCCACTTAAATCAAAGAATCGTCTTTCATGTACGCAAAGAATTGACAACCATTGATGCTATTTTCGTATTAAGGCTATAGAAATGTTAATCGTTCAAGCCTGCATTGACAACGGAGTGGACCTTTTCTATCACCACCCAAGGATAATCGTTCCCCACTCCATTTTTGTCAGTGTCACCTTCATAGTTTCCCGTTGGGCTTCTACCACCCCAGTAGGCGACGGTGGCCGTTAAATTGAGGCGGCTCGGAAGTATAGACCCTTCTTAAGGTGAAAATTATGCATGAGTATAAACTTATGTATATTTATATAATTATAACATAATTCTTGCGTAGGTTTTCGCGGGGTTGTCCATTAGCGCTCTGCATTTTCGGATTCTCCATCCGCGTTGGTTCATCATCATCTCCAAAGTCAACGAACGCGGATGTAGAACCCGGAAATGCAGAGCGCTAATGACATATAATAACTGTTTCCTTACATTGTATTGTTATAGCCCTGATGATGTTAATATTGAATAAGCGAAACGTTGGCAAAAGGAAATTGAAATATTTTTAAAAATTGACCAACCCTCCATAAAATACATACAATTAAGCAAAATTGGTAAGGAATAAACTTAACAAAGTTAAATTTATTCAAAATCAATGCGCTCTTTTCCGTAGAGGAATACATCGTATCTCCACGAATATGGAATTGTCATCATCAAGAATCAGTCAGCTTCGGCCAAGCTCAATATTTTTCTTATGTCATTGATAAACGTAAGTTTTCGCCCTTTTTTGCCTTCAAATTTACTTCGGAGAATGTAGGAGAAAGAAAAGTTGAAATGATTCTCAAAGAAACGTTATTACGGTTGGCATCAAATAGTAAGTAGAGCGCCAACCGTTTTCCTGTAAGTTGTTTTCCTTGCTTTGATAACACTATCCTAAATGGACCCAAGCATAACTTAAACGACTTGGAATCTTCACGTGCGTGTGTGTGAGTTACATAGTTTGCATTGCTTTATGCACAGATAGCAAATGTTATATTCATGAATAAAAACATGACATCTGGTCTCTAATGAAATCTATTTTTTGACGTGAATAAGACTTCAAAATCAGAATGACAAGAGTAAAACTACGGTGCAACGCTTGTTGCGTGGTCTATTCTGACTGGATAACATCGTGGCCAATTACACCTCTGATATCACTGCATTGCCTTTCGATTTTGGATGGGACTAAAATTTCGAGCATAATCTAAGGCCCGTTTCATACAATACATAATCCAGCAAAAGACTTAGTACACTAGCCCAGTGGTTCCCAAACTGGGGGTCGCGACCCCCAGGGGGGTCGCGGGCCGTTCGGAAAGGGATCGCGAGATGAGGATTGTAATTACTTTAAAAACAATATCATTTGAATGCACACATTGTTTGTTATTTTTAGGGGGTCGCGGCTAAAACGTATGGGCTAAAATGGGTCGCGGAAAGAAAAAGTTTGGGAACCGCTGCACTAGCCAATACTACGTATTGAGGACGGAATCTTGTACCATTGGTGCCTTTCCAGAAGGTCTCACACGCTCATTGAATGCGTACTGGCGGGGAAGCTGTAATTTCATTCATATCTTAACACACATTATATTTATTTTTGATTTCGTAGCCTGAAAATTAATGAAAGCCAAAAGGTGGTATAGATGGCGCTGAGTTCAGAAAAAGAAGATCACACAACGTCTGTAAAAGCTTTTGAGGTTAAGGTAGCAAATGGATGGATTATTTATGTACCCTTTGGTTCATGTTCAAGATTTTCTTCACCCTTTCCTCTCGTCAAATTTCAACTGGTATCCTTCTGTGATCATTATAAAGGCATTTTATTGTATAAATTTTAAAACATCAGCTTCAATCTGGGGAATCCGAAGGCTTTACCTTGGACACCCAGTGTATTCATTTTCTCGCTGGCAGGACAATATTTATAGGATTACATCATAAGATGTCGACATCGTCTGGAATCATGAGTACTGTCTCCCGAGGGCTCTGGTTCAAATCACGGCTAAGTACGGGATTTAATTTCCTCGTGTAAACTTTCTTACTCACGGTAAGCGAGACTTCTAATTAACCTTGTGATTTTGTGTCCTGCTCGTAATGATGTTTAAACAATACTATATGTAGATTTATTACTAACTGTGAACTTTAAGTTTATTTAGTTGAGAAGCTTAAGTAAAGATAAATCAAGTAGCTTAGACAGTATGATAATGACTATGATTGTTAGCCGGCATGCTGGTACTTTATCACACGATACTGGATAACAATTACGCTCGCGAGTATCTTCGAACTTGTGCTGTATCGTGTATCGTGTGAAACGGTCTTTTATATGGCGCTGCGCATGCTCCGACATAAGTGGGGGCCTGCGGCAACTGGCAGCCATTTTAGGAGTGGGCGTTATTTTCGGCGGTGGTTATCTCGCGACCACGACGTGCAAGAACGCTGATTTTTACGCCAAAAGACAGATCTCGGCTAGATTTGTCTACTAAAGTCAACTTCGCAAGATTGGTTCGGAGGCTTTCGCTGTGATTTGATGAGTTCCGTTTATTCGGGTTTTTCCCGCGTTGATTAACTTTAATTTACAACAGTTTCGCTTGTGTTACAGCTATCATCGTCATGTCCTCCATGAGCTGCAGAGATTCTTTTTCCGTTATAGGTTTATATTACGCTTTAGCTTATCAGGCGCGCACTGATTGGTCGGATGTACCTATGAGTTTAATTTCTGGGAAAGGCGTTTGAACGTTAGACAACTAGCCTGACTAGCTCAAGCGTTATATATAACGGAAAAAGAATCTCTGCAGACTTGGTACAGTTTTGGTAAGTGACAAATAAAAAGTAAATTGTGAAATTTAATATAAAATTTCCAGATTTTGCAAAAATCCCGGAAGAAATATAGAAGAACTCATCACATTGAGAAGGCGTCTAATAAGCCATCGATTACCACAATTATGTCCGTGGAGGATTGGTTGAGTGTCCATGGGGCCAAAAGAGTGCCGGAAAGTCTCTAGGGCGACGCTTGCACCTTGACGGCCACTAAATTGCTAACGCAGACGTATTCAAACTCAACGTATCGAAAATTGCGCTTTTCCGCAAAACGTATTCATTAATTGTATAGAGCGTTTTGCCTTAATAAGCCATCATCAGATGCAAAATGTACTTGCTGATGACTTTTTAAGGCGATACGCGTCGTACGTTTAATAAATTTTTGCGGAAAAGCACAAGTTTCGACACATTGAGTTTAATTTCCTTCCACTACGTCTCGCCTATTACCATTAATTTCCAACAAATCACCATGAAAACCATGACCATTTCCCCGAAATAGCCACACACGACTTTTTTGGAGAATTATTTTAAAGATAAACGATAAAATTAGCCGATAATACCCAAGTTCAATGGAATCGAAACATTCGTCAGCCAGATTAGCAACGCGCTGGCCTGGACGCCCATTTATCGCTAATTAGATCCCCGCTTCGGAAATTGCTGTTGCTATTGATTTGTAAGGATTAAGGTCCTAGTAAACGGAGTGATATAAACTTAACAGTTTGATCCATCCAAACTCAAATCTATGAATACTCTATTAAGCCATATATTAATTGAGCTGCATTGAGAAAATTAATCACTCATAAGCATATTTTGCCTTCAATTGAAATTTATAAAAATCCAGACAAATTGTGACACGTCCATCAGTACAAAACTTAATGACATAAGAATATCTATTTAAAAAGCAACGGGCCCCAAATCATTTTGATTCATCGATTGCTGCATGAGTTTTCTTAGAAATATGTAGCATTTCAACAATTAAATAAACCCATCAAAGAATGATTTGCAAAATAATTGGCTAATATGAATGCGGAAAAGATAATTTTGTTTTTGGAAATTACCTCCCTATATGCTCACAACAAAAATACCTTGTTTTTGCATTGTTTGGCGCAAATATAAATGAGTTCAGAAGAATTATCTTGCCTATTATAACTCTGGTTCAAATGGTATGGGAGTTTGTTCCGGGAACCATTAGCAACTAATGCGTAATTCAGTGGCAATTACCAATTCAGAGCTAATTCCTTTAAAAGATTACCCATTTCCCCGCCCACCCACCTTTCCCATTGACCCAAAAACCCTACGACTTCCCTCGAAATCTTCCAAAGTCTTCTTCATTCCCACTCGGGGTGAGCTAACGACTTTGCAAATCCATCGAATCGGTGGAGCAACTTTGGAAGCAAGAGTCGCTATTGAAAGATTCATGTTAGGACTCGCACGCCAACTCTTGGACGGACGGAGACCCCTGTTGGTCCAACCCTTCGAATCATCTTTTCCCTTTTCTCTCTCTTCCTTTCCTTACCTTTTATCGCCCTACATCCTAAACTCCCCCCCCCCTTGCACCCCCTCCATCATCCTTCACATCCTTTGTTTATATATTCCGCTCCACTTCGCCCTATCGCGAGCTCCGCCCAAAAAGGTCCCTCGCATATCCCCTCTCCATATACCCTTTGCCTCCTTCTGCACAAACCCTCCCCCGCCGCCCCCACTCACGCGTCCCCTGATGTCCCTTTCTTTTCACTCTTCCCTTGTTTGTCTTCCTCGATGTTGTCGCTTTTCCCTGTTCCCTTTTCTCTCTCCTGCCACTCCCCTCTCCCGTTGTTCAAGGACACACGCCCGCACGCAATCTCTTTCTAAGGCCTTCCCTCTTCCCCCTCCTCCTCCCGCCCTTAGTCGGTGCTCCGTCAAAAATCACAGCCTTTTCCTCCCCGTGGGGATTTGTGATACTTTTCGATTCCCAGAGTCCTATATCCCTGTCGAGGTTCTTTGTACCCTCAGGGATGCCTGCGGGAACCATATCCCCCCTCCTTACCCGAGCCTCTTCGGACAGAATTTTTACCTGTCCAGAAGATGAATTTGTCGCGAATTGGTTTTCGAGAAAGCTAGGGTTTCAGCAATCCTAGCTGCTACTTCTACCCATCCGAATTTGAATCCCGACGGTGGTGGGTACTTTGTACTGGGGTTCCCGATCCTTATTTTTGTGAGAACACTTCAAATAAAGTAATATTGAAGGTTGTTCGGGCCTCCCACCGGGTTAAACTCTCCATCTCTGCCGAGGTTTCAATGTACGTTTAGTCCATCGTCATCAGGGCATGATGTCGTGATGACGATGAACGACACGTACATCGAAACCTCGGCAGAGATGGAGAGTTTAGCCCGGTAGGAAGCCCGAAAAACCTTCAACGTCACCATACGCCGGGAAAGCCTTAAATCTTTCTTCGAGTAAAGTATTTCGTCCATCGAATGGGAAGCCAAACAGTGGTCCCCTTGGCACCCTTCGTTAAGAGCAGGGTTACACCGAGGCCAGGATTTTCTCCATCATGTCTTCCGCTGGCTTCCCAAAGGTAGCTCTTCCGGGAGTAGGTATTTTGATACTTATTTATACAACTCAGTCTGATTCGAGAGCTGAAATATTTTGTGAGACACCCTGAGAACAACATTAAGGTTGTGCATTATTCAAATGTTGGGAAAGAGTTTTCAAAACCTGGCCTAATCAGCCAATCCGAAGCATCCAAAATCTCAGGAAATCTTATATTTAAATATGAGTGGATCGCTACGTATGACTCAAAGACGCAAGTTGAATGATTGGAGATACCGTCGCGTCGATGGACAGCTTCACGCGGAGGAATCCCCGAAAGACGAACTACCCATTGACTAGAATGCAGCGAGAATCTCCGTTTGAAAAATACCGTAAATTTACCCGCTGACATCAAGTACTTTTTTCCGGAAAGAGACAAATCGACCTTTTCCATCGAGTCTATTATAGAGGTAAAAAACAAAGGACGAACTCGCTTCCACCATGTCCTTGGGTGGTGAGGCACCGAGGCGGGAGTTGAACCTGCGGTGACAGGAGAGAACTTCAAATTTAGGATAATGAAATTCAACCGAAAATCATCCAATATTTCTAGACTGATACCGGCTGTTAATCTAATCTTTATTTCCGCTTACCTTTTACTGGTATTTGAAGTATTCCCACTGTCTAACCTTTGATTATTTGATTTGTTTTATACATGAAACTGAATTTTCTCTTAAGAAAAAAACATTATTAGTTTCCTCATTCGCTGCACCCAAGCTGCTAACCAAGTACTCTTATAATATTTATTCATTTTACAACTTCGGAATTTTAAGTAATTGCTTTTTCTGTAATTTAGTTTTGGACTAAGAAACGACGTTTGACTCAGGCGTGTCACTGTTGGTATCCCAGGATGTTGTTTATTGTCCTGATGATGACGCCGAGGGGTTGAAACGTGTCGAAATAAAAAAGTAAGATTGTGAACAGTGCAACAGCTTCTTCATTAACATCACATTGCATTTACGTTTGTTTTATCATCGATATGAATTTACAGTTTTATCTCTGTAACTGCTAATAACATTTCCTCGGAAAGAGGTTTTGCACCCTCTTGCTTTGTGAAAATACGGACACAATACCTGCAACACAGATTGAGTTTCAACTTGGCACTTTCTATCACAAAGCCAGCAATGTAATACAGTTAACAAACCCTTTTAGCTCTTTTTGGATCGATGTATAAACTACTTCATCACATGTGAGGAGAATAGTGTTTCTTAGCGTCTATGATGTACATGATGGAAAATAGGACCAATGAAATGACTTTGAAGAGTGAAAATCATGTGTAGCTTTGAGGCTCGAGGGTTGGTAAGAAAATGTTTTATCTTTTGAAAACTTGCTCTATTGATTAAAGTCCAAAACGAAAGAAAACTATAAAATAATCGGATACAAACTGAAGTTTAGTTGAAACTGAAAACATGGAACGGATATAAACATTCATATTCTTAAATATTCTTTCATACTTGCTAGGTTTAGTGGAATTAATGAACATTTGAACATATATTCGGAGCCAGGATCCGAAGGGTATCCGATTCCAATTCTAGATTGTCGTATTTATGGAGTGCACTTACGTATTTAGCACTTGTAGAGATATATTGTTTTATGTTTCCTATACACTGAGCAGGTGAAATTTGCCATGAGAAAATCATTTGTCTTGACAGGGATTCGAACTCAGATTACCGGTGAGGGTACACCACTAATCCATTTTAATTCTAGGCAAATTACGGCAGGGGTTTATGTGAACTAGGTTTTGTCATCTCAAGTCAACATGCTTTCAGAGGGGACGTGGCCGTGATTTGTAAGCTGCTGTCACGGAGAACATAACCAGCATTGTCTCTAAGAACGACTGTTTAGTTCGCACAAATGCCCGCCGAAATTCGCCTTGAATTATTATGGCTTGGTGGAGTACCTTTACACCTGCCTAACACACCCGACCAGCTATTAAGAGATCCAGGTTTCGTCAAATGATTTTTCATGGCGAATTTCATCCCTTCGGTTTGTGCATCTTTGCATTTGTGCCCGTGACTGCGTGCCATATCATTTTTGCATTTTTGAAATGATTGGAAAATCCATGTTTTCTGCTGGATTTTCATTTTACGATTCTTTGTAGCATGAATTACGATTAAGGCATCACAAACTTTATTATTTATTTTCTTTCATCAAATCAATGTCTGGAAATAATCCTTTTTGTACTTTGACTAGATTTTTGATATGCTTCTCAATTTGATCGAAAGATGCTTTACAATGATATTCCGATATTTTTAAATTAAATTTTGTGATCGGGATTAATGAAAGTTATTAATACCTTGTTAATGGTTTATATTTATGCTTCATTAAACATTTTGGAGTATGTACGTCTTTATCATCACAATTTACGCTTTGTCAAACCTATTTGCAGCCCTCAATTATCCTCTATCCATGCTATCACCTGTACTTCCTAGTAGTTTTATATCCCTACTCGCTCTTTGTTCGTCGTAATTATTTTTTTCCCTTGGTCAGAATTTGGAAGAAAGGGCTTGAAAATTAACAAAAAATCAATACACAGCATATCATAAGGATATATTAACAGACTGAAATTGAGCCCAATTATTCGCGTTCCAGTGTTACCGGCAAGGATTCGCACTGAGAGTGCATGATGATCAGGGTCCGTGGCCAGTAGAAATTCCGTCAGAAAAAAATGGAAATTTCAGTGCTTTCCTTCGATTTGCATTGGAAAGTAGTGACGACAATCTCAAACGGCATCTGTAAACTGTCAGTGCAAGCGCAAGATACTCGAGTCCTCAAATACAAAATGAGATGACCGAAACTGCTTGAGAGGTTGTTGCAACGAAGCTTGTGAAGCGCATCAGTTGTTCAATATGTTTTCCACCGATAGCTGATGGAAGCAAAGATATGAGTGGAATGGAACAATTGTCGACATGTAGAAACAATTGATGAAATATATGGAATCCGAGAAGAGTTCCTGTGTTTTGTTCCTGTTGAGAATTGACTGGGGAGTGACTTACCAAAACCTTACTGTCGACTCTCGGAGCTGTTGGAGTGGATATAATATGTATTATAAAAGGGCAGGGTATTTAAATCTCTACTTATAATAATATTTGAGATAAAATTCTGCCAAATATCTCACGGTAATTTCATTAAGGCATTGAGGTAACTTGTGAAGAAATGTTAAATATCATGGCGAAGAAACCAAGAAGAATGGATTTACTCTTGTGAGCTTCAAGGAAGTTTTGTGTAATTAGTTTGATTCTAGAGCATTGTGATTTATTTGCCTACCAAAAAATAATATCTCATAATGAAAACTAAAGATACACTGCTCATCACAAAATGCACCATTAATTGAAATATAATAGAATAATATTATGCTCGAAAATTTCTTTAATATTTACCTAATGGGCCCCCGAAAGACTTTTTGACTACGCCCCTCTTGTGGTTTATAAACACTGAAAAAGACTTGACTGCGTTAGTAAGCTGAAGAGCTTAAATATGGAATTTTGAACACAATTTTATTGTGCTTTATTCTATAAGCAACTTCATCTGAAAAATATAATTGCTTATTAATTTAAGATAGCAAGTTTTTAGCAGAAAACTCTTTATGTGAACTCTTTTAAAGTTATTGGCAGTGCCTTAACATTGCTTTTTACTATGTTTTGAGAGTTCTGAAGTTATTTATGCCCCATCACGTGTCTTGGAGTTACAAGATTGTAGCTGCATCAAGTTGTTCTGCTATGGTAGATGACATACATAGTTTCTGTGCCTGACATCTTTCAAAACTTTTAATTGCTTGCGGCAGTTGTCCAGGTCACTAAGCTTACCAAGAAACGATTTTTCTTTACATTTTCACTTAAAGTTATTCAAATGAGTTCTTTGGCGATACAGATCCTTGATATTTCCGGATAAACATAGCAACTCCCCATAGAACCTCTTAAATTAAACATTTTCACTGTAATTTTGGTGTATTTGAGTTCTAAATTAGCTCTGGATTGAACTCAATATGATTATTTCCAGACTTTACTATAAACATGAATCCATCGCGTGTAATATTTTTTTCATGTCTTACGTATTCATTATATCGTATGCGGAGCATATTTACTTACTAATTGAATTCACTACTCGCAGGTTTCATTATAAATTCACCATTAGAGGCATGTATTGGAAATCAATATTTGTAGTTTCATCTATGGAGTGGAATACTTTTAATTAGCCCTAAATGCACAAGTTAATTTCTCGTGAATAATTGTTAAATTAAGTTTTAATGGGCTCTTCCTTCTAATTGTTTATGCATAATTTCCATATTGACTCTTTGTTGTGGTAGTAAATTGTCGTGTGTAACAGCAAAAGGTGACGTATATGAGCCAGAAGATTTAAAACACAATATTTGACTAAGTCATTTATGTTTACATCATTATTGACGTATTGCATCTTATGTGTTCTGAATTAATTAGTTTAATTCTTCTCCAAAAGTTCTTTTTCTCCAAACTATCGATTATCTTTTAAGTCTTTTGCTTATACTTCATTTTCCTATAGTACGTAAACATTAACCGCTTATCTACCTAATGAAACATACAAGTTACTGCACAATGTGAACCACTGTAATAAAATGTGTAGAATTAGCTGTGGTACTTTGTATCCCAGCGCTTTTACCGTCTATGTTCCTTTCCGATTCAGCACAGCATAATTTTGGAATGAGTTATTTTGTCCAGAATAAATTATTACTGTCTCAATCTCCTGGTAGTTGCCTATTTATTCTGTGGCGCCCAAATGATGGCGATTATAATAATAAATTTAGGATTAATCTATGATACTTGTGGTGCTTTCAAATCTCCGGCAGAAAATTCTCCTGGTATATGTTTTGCTTTCTTAATGCCTAGGTGTATCTCGTCGTCTGGTTGTGGCACTAAAACTCTTTTGGCTCTGAATAATTTTAACGTTACTCACCGTGAAGACTGTTGTGTTTCTTCATCTTATGGCCATATTTCAGCTATTTTATCAAGGTTTTGAGTTTACTTAATTTTTTGTAGCAGCTTTCTTCCACATTTGTCCTTTTTTTGCGAAATGATAGTATTGAGAACGTTTTTCGTTGCAAAAAACTTTTTCGCAGAAGGTTGTATGAGTTAATATTTTTCTGCTTAGGTATGCTTCATATTTCCAGAGGAAAAAACGACTCTTAAAAACCTTATCACCCTTGCACTTTATTTCAAGTCTACCATTGACATCGGTGACCGCGTAATTGATAAGGTGAAAAAGTTTGAAGCAACCTTGGAGAAAATCGATTTGCAAAACCTTGAGTGCAATTAGTTCTTTTATTTTAACTACGATCCGACGCTTTCCCGAAGAATGATGTGGAAGAACATTTTTCGGGTTTCCCACCGGATTTATGACTCTATGTTCGCCAACGTTTCAATTTTCGACTCGGGCATCTACATCAGGGTAGTGCAGGTGTTCATCTGCCCTGATGACGATGCCAGAGTCAGACTTCAAAATTTTGACGAACTTGAAACCATTAACCCGGTGGGAAACCCGAGAAAAGTTCCTGCACATTTGAGAAAGTGGTCCTTACGGTTCAAAAGAAATTTCATAGAGAACCGTGCTATACATACATTTAACGTAGTGCCACAACGGTGGTGGATAAATGTATAGAAACATAAAGGGGAAGTCACTCATTGGTTAAGGTCAATTTATTTCGATCTGAAGGAAAAATGATCTGTCTTGACCGCTACTCTTTTTCATGTGTTTGGGAATTAGATTCCAAGGTTCAAAGTATAGCAATGAGATTAATAGAAAGAGTTTTAAAAAACTGGGAGATTAATGCTTTCAGACGAACTTTATGGTCGAAGTAATCAGTAATCCTGGTCACAAGAATGTGAGGAGAAAAAGGGCTCGTGAGGTTAGGAAACCCATTCTGGGTGTGAAATAAAAATAACGGTTTATTGGTACGTCACTCCGAGGACCCATCAGCGTCATTTGTTAAGGGTTGGATGATTCCGACGCCGGGAAAATCCCCTCCACATCTATGCTTATAGGTTTAAAAATTTAACATCTCAAACATGATCCAGAAGGGGTTGGGGATATTTTTTTTTCATTCTTTCACCGTCTTACTAGTGGTTTCACATTCATCAGCAGTGACTAACTTTTTGGAAATAAATTTTTCCATATCAGTTCATATGCTCGTAGATAATAGCATAAAATGTTCTTAAGAAATATCTTTAAGGTGATCATGAATGAGTGGAGGTGAGACTAGAGCTTCCTTTAATGCTATTTGTCCGACGAGCTTTCCTCTCGATGGGTTCGAAATAATTTCCGCGCGCTCAACGCCTTTGGAACATCCAATACCGAACGGAAGGAGACAGGGGTAGGGGCAGGATGTGAGTGGGAAAGAGGAGTGGGAGGAGAGTTTTGTTGTTGTTTCACCGGGGCCCCGGATAAAGTCCCACCTTGCCCTCTTAAACAACACCATTCCTCCCTCCCGATTCCACACCCGTGTGCCTATGTTGTGTTGTGCGGGCGTCGTCGTATGTGTTTGTTTACTTCTGCCCAAAGTAGTCAACACCTTCCCATCGAACCGGACTTCCCTTGACCTCTCTCCCGCACTCTTCCCTGTCCATTGCCTCTCTCTGCCCCTTTTAGTCTCGCATCCAGCCAGGGTTCTCTGCCTCCTTCACCCCTCCGAACACACCCTCCGGCGCCCTCTTCCATCTCGAACCCGTCTCAATTCCATCGCCACCCCCTGAAGCGTATCCTTATTTTCCTTCCCTTATAGGCTTGCATGCAGTGGATACAGCCAGCCCATCTCCCACGTTGTTAAACATTGTTTCTCCCCTCCATGCTTTCCCCTCAAACCTTGTCTCTACATCCATGTCATACAGGGTATTTTTTTTGTATATATGTCCACAAATGAGGCAGGGATGGGGATAACAGTGTGAATGACGTTCCCCGCAGTCAGCTCTATCGATTCACTCTCGGTTTTTTTTCTGTGTGCCATCTTTATTTTTTTACATTTTCCCGCAGAATAAATATCGTAAAATACATAAAAGAGGATGTGCTGGGTGGGGTTTTGGGCGGCGCTACGTGTTACACCTGGCCCGGCGCCTTCCCCTTCCGCCGATTTCTCTTTCTCCATCCCCTATCTCTCCACCCCCTGCCCCTCCCTCTCAACCTTTCCTCAGAAGGCTTCGATTAATTACCGTCTTTTTTTTCGGTCCCTCCTTCTCCATTGTTGCCGGTGTGCTCCGGCGTCGAAGGAAATTGGTTGTTTCGCCTTCCCAGCCGTGGGGTTTTATCGCCCGGTCTCAGCGATAGCAGTTAAGAGCAGTGAAAATTCCCATTCTACTCGTTGAAATCTTTCTGGAATCGTGCCAAAACGAACTTTCTTTTCTCCCAGTTGGAGATTCGAAGAAAATGTCGAACGGTTTTTAATGAGGAGAAAACGGTGGTACGGGATTTTTTTTTATTTGGTATGTATTATTCGCATCTACATAGCACTATGCAAGTCACCTCCAGGGCAGGGGGTAGGATTTCAGCAACCGTACGTAAAAGGAGATGAAAGATTTATGTATGAAAATAACGGGGCTAAATGAGCGTTGCGCGTGAATCTCACGATTAACTCATTCCAAGCCGACATAGATACTCAGTAATGCAATCCAATTATTCGCCGTATTGCAGGGAACCTCATTTTTTAGAGACTTTTAAGTACCAAACTATTGTCTTGTCACTGAAGTTTGGTAATTGAGAAAATTTAGCGAGCGTAGATAGGTGTACAAATGGAGTAGAGTATAATGAGGCTTGTGAAAAGTAAGGAATACCCTGGTTGGAGAGGGAAATTAACTGGTCATTTCCTTGAGTCCTATTCAAGAAGGTTTAGAATTAAAATACATAATCTTGTCGAGAAAAAGAATAATGACTGAAGATGTAATTGATGCAATGCGGGAAGGGAGTGATGTAAGTGGAAACGGTTCACATGCTCCGACATTTTATTTTTCCGTACCCGTCAGCAGTTTACAGACCTGCCGATATTTGGTAATTTGGTTAATCATAGCGATGGCATGTAAAAAATTAAAATGTTTATACTTCTGACGTATTTATGATTTTCCACATTTTTTTCAAACAATTTTAGCTAGATTATTAAGGGAAACGGAAAGGTGCAGGTGAGAAAAATCTCAAAATGTTTTCGGCGATAGAAGAGGGTTTTTTCAGTCATAAACTTTCCAGAGACCAATAACACCTAAGAATATTGTACAAATCGATTTTCCGCGTGATACATCTTCCTGTTCTAGATACTCTTTCACTGGCTTATCCTAAAAATTTGAAGAAATTTCTTTTTTAAGTTTATTTTATTTTATGAATGAGTACTGATTTTAATGTTCATGGCGCCGAGGGAGAGTTTATGCCTATTTAATTAATTAAAGAAATTCAGTCACATTACTGCTTCAATTTGAGTGCTGAAACAGCTGTCACCGTTTAAACCACCGTATGACCGTTGTAATGCATACATTTCATAAAATGAAATGTGGCTCGATTATTTTTCTCTTATTAGTGTTAAGTCAGCGAGGTGGATGCAAAAGATCGGAAGAATTGGAGGCAGACAGTTAGCGAGGCCAAATACCACTGGGGGTATAAATGTCCATGGGAGTGAGTAAGAGTATGTAAGTGTTAAGTAAGTAAGCTGTGGAATACTTGCGATACTGCCTCTGGACCAAAGCTAGATAAGTTTTGGATTGGGTTTTCATGGTGGATTTTTGTGTAAAATCAATGCCGTATTCATGACAGTAATTTATGCATAGAATGCGTCCATATTTGACTCTGAATAATCAATATTATGTGCCCTCTCCAAAACATATCTAGTATAACGGAATACTCGCGTAATTTGCATCGAGACGCTAAACGAATAGTAGATAAACTGTAAAATGAGGGACTGGCCCATCAAATTCCTTGCCATTCCAAACGCTTTTTTGTATTCCGCGATGGGATCACAGCTTCGCAAGTGTCGCATAATTTCTTTAAGCCATAATTTCAAAGAGGAATATTTTTCCATTCCATAGACTTGGTGGTGCCAGTCAGAGTGGGATTTTAACCCGCTGCAAACCTGTCCAAAACTATGCCGCTCAGTTAATTGGTAAAGTTTAATTGAGTTTCCCAGCGACACAGGTAATTTTGGTGAAGCGTCAGGAGGCACATTGGCATTGACTTGTACTCACAAATGAATTACTAGGGTGAAAATTGGGACTCAAGAAGCCTTAAGCGAGGGAGTAATTGGAAATGAGAAAGGAAAATACGTGAAGTAATTCAATTGAGGCAAGATCGGCCGTTTTATTTGTCTGGGTCTGGCTGTGTTGACAGGAAAAAATAGTACCACATAAATATATCAATCGGGTAAACCCCTTGTAGTTTTGGACGGATGTTGTTTGTCGTTTTGTGGACGTTGCTGGTCTCTTTATCTTTGGAATTCCACGTAACGGCCACTAACACTCGCGCTACAGTCACCGAAAATAATGCGGGATAAAATCTATATATATATATATATTAATTTTGTAACGTGTCAGTCATTCAGTCAGGCAGTCATTCTGTATCCATTTTGTTTATTTCTCTCTCAATTCTTGAGCTAGAGAAATGAGGTTTGGTGAATTAAAAGTGGATTCTTTGTCTGTGTGATTTGGTAGTAGTTTTGGATTTTTAGCAGTTGGTGCTGCAAAGAAAAATGCAAAAAACCGTGGCTATTAAGCTCGTAATCCGTAAAAACTGCTTAACAAAGATTAATTTATTTCGATCAGCAACGGTGAAGTAAACAAACAGTGCTCATTATGGTGGTTCCACCGTGAAATGACTTAAATGTCATTGTATTCATATGCTGTCTACTTGTAGAAAAAGTTGTCCTCTATCTGATATGAACAACAAAATAATACCATTCCACGCTATTTTATTCTTTAATTGAACCTGAAATTACATGGTGTTCAATGGGGGAATGAGAGAAACACGGGGAAAAATAGTATTTTTCATTAAAATATAAATGCCATTTTTGCGGAAAACTATTTATAAGAAGGAAATAATCCAGAGAAATTGAATAAAAATAAAATATAGGCATCTTACTTCCTTATTTTTTTAGTTATTAGGCAATCACTGCCGTATTTGAAGTCGAAATGCGGTAATTCGTAGGAACTGGTGCTGCAGTCGGCTCCTATGGCTAGAAAAAAGAGCTAATTTAAAATACATTTGTGGAATAATCTGCATATTTTGTATCTTACTTTTGAGTTTCTATAGGTAACGCATTTCATCAGAGAAAGCAGTATTGTTTTGGACAAAATATAAAAAATGTGGAATTTAGTATTTGTTTTGACTCACATAGTCGCGGCGGAACCTACTTAAATTACAATCAGTTACGAACGGTATGGGCTTGTAAACGTTGTTAATTTATCTTTTTCAGGTAAATTTTGATTGCACTACGATATCTGTATTACTTTATTTTCATTTACTTTATTTCCCTAGATATATACTTTTACGCGAATGAAGTTATTTAGTGAAGGTACTTAGAAATCATCCGGGTGAATGTTGAAATGCATCCCACTCCAAAACAATAAGGTTCATGTCAAATTTCTGTAAACTCAACGTTAATATTATCAATTGAGTGTTTTGTTATTGCCGTTCCCTTGATTTGGTTTTATTGCATAAGGTATACGATTAGATAGCGTAAGTGAAATGAACCTCTAGAGTTTTCCATGCACTAGAGTGTCTGGATAAATACCAAAGGTCGTAAAAGTTTCAATATATTTGCGTGTGCCGCTATCTCATTATTGGTACACTTCACGTCGAAAGTTTAGAAGTATTACTTAAACCATTACGAATGCTATATGAATGTGCGAGAAACTGACCTCGGAGATAATTCATTACCAGTCTTTGTTAATATATGTCAAATATTGCTCCCGTGCTTGCTGTTTTGGGGAAGTAAAATCGCCAGTGGGGCACCTCAAGAGCACACCAGGCAGATACTCCCTGCAGAGCAGGCAGCAGGTCTCCCAATCCATTTATTTGATTTATCATAATGACTCGCAAAAGATTCAATGAAGGAAGATTACTACTGTTTGACCCGGATTTGGACTACTGGGACAAATATCAGCGGTCACTAGGTACGACCCGAGGAGATGTTTAGCATGCGGGGATGGACATGAGCGGAAATTAAGGGATAAAAAGGTAGCTGCCTAAAAACTTATACTGGACGACAGGAATGCCTGTCCAAAGAGTGCTAAACATGAGCCATTCGTCCAGCCGCTCCTTTTCACGAATGTCATTATTCAAGTTTTAATGTAATAATATTTTTGCAATATTAATGGGAAGAAAGTTTTCGCGTACCATTTTAAATTAATGAATATTAACACATCAAATGAGATGAGGAAATTCATTTTATAAGCCGAATACACTTCATAATGAATTTTTCCCGGTCAGATTTGGAATCAACTGTGTTTGAACTTCATGTCATTGAGTCATTTTTAGGCTATCGAACTAGAAGGAAAATATATGATATGGCTATCGGTGCACTTTCCGATTCCCTGAAGATAACGTTTGAACCTTATACAATGAATTGCGATGTAGTATGTTCAATAAGGATGCATTTTAAAGTAGTTTTCTTCCCTAGATTTTTACATCAATTACTTTCGTTTTACAAGTAGTTGCTTTACCAAATATTTATGCTCTGAGATGTAATCGTTGGTATATATCAGATGTATTATTTTATGCTTGACTGAGGTAATTTTTCTGCTAATATATTTTAGGTAATTTGGTTTACTCTTGGTGAATAATGTTTTATTAACTTAAACTTCTTTTCCTTCGTTTTTATTGTGTACGTCTGCTCTTTTTACTGTAGTCAAATACAAATGGAAACTGCATTTTATGCATGCCTTTCATAACATCTGCTAATAACAATTTTATAACCTTTACCTAAGTGGGCAAAAATACGGAGCTAAGATCATGTGAAGGAACATGGGAACTATCCTGAAATAGAAATGTGCACGTCAATGATTTTAAAACAATCTGGAACGAAGATATCTCTTCGAAACGTTTGCGCAGCTGTTATAAAAACGTTTATGGGAAAAAGTATGGCAGCTGTAAGAATCCAATTATCTCCAACGTTTTTTCGTCCATTTGTGAGCCCCATGTGGAAGGGTCCATTCTCACCGTTGCCCTGAATTAATTTCAGCATTTATATTTGGATTTTAAAGCTGCAGAAACACAAATGGACTCGGTAACTCAAGGCAAGAATGAATATGAAGACAGAAGTTATAGGTCTCATTTTGTTAAGTAAGAACTCATGAGACAAAATTTGAAACTCTCCATGATATGTTTGGAGTCTGGTATTATATCACTCAGTCTGGAGTAATATTGTTTGATGGCATCAATTATTATTTCTAAATGGTGATATTTTATGGGAGGTGTTGAACTGATGAGTATTAGGTTACTATTACATCAATATTTCTTCAACTTTATTACCAGCGATAATTGATTTTTATCATGAACTATTTACTCTTCCGTTGTAAATGGGCAGCTACGGCGTTTATTTCTTGCAATCTTTTTAATGAATGGGGTGAGGAGAGGACAATACTGCAAGAGATGAGTTGGAAAATTAGATAATTGGAACGGGTAATGGGGGTTGAAAGATTCTGATGGCCATGCTATAGGGGATGTTAAGTTAGTGGGGAAGGGAAAGGAAGAAAGCAGACTTTATGGACAGGATGAAGAGAGGTTGGGTATATGCCGAGATGAAAAATAATGTAATAGTGAAATGAGACAAGGTCCTGCGCCTATGAGGGACTGGATTCCACCAACATATCTACCGTAACTGGTTGGTCACTTTATCATAAATATTAGGGAAGAAAATGAAATAGGTGTTTGCAATGATATAATTGGTGTTTAGAGATCACTACGATAGAAAGCAAAAGAATCGAACACATGAAAGAGAGCTGGCACTTACTTTGTGGAAGCTTTAATACCTAACTGCAAAAGAGAAAAAAACACTGGTACACCTCCACACTTTTAGTGATTTAGGTACGTTCCTATTCAGGAGGATCTGGATTTCCACACTGATTGGCTGCGCTACCGGAAGGCCACCCTGAGGACGGCATTAATACTTACCGATTTCTACCAGTCGGCATTCGGACCTGTTCTGTAGACGTGGCCCGCATTGGCTAAGAGACGTTATCACCATCCAGATAACCCAACGCAGCAAAACCCGGAAAAAATGGAACTGCCTGCACTGCAGCGCTACAAAAGCCTGAAGCAGAAACTTTCATAATGAAATTCATGATGTGAAAAAACACAGTACAAATTCCACTATTTTTTTTAATGCTGTCGACCGGTTTCGACGTCAATCAATCAATAATTTTACCAATAATTTCCACCAAGTATCGCCACAATCGATTAATTTGTTTCATAATGAATTTCATGCTGTTGAAAATTCACATCCTGCCACAAATTATTGAGGTGGCTTGCAGGGTACAACGTGGATGGGTATGAAAGTAAATGTGGGTTGTGTGGTGCATTGCATTTCAACTCTTCTCGCGAGCAACCCTCTCGGTCGTATCCGCATATCGTCTTGTCTCCGCAGCGCCCCCGCAGGTCCCCCCTAACTTCCCGCATCCCTCCCACTGCACCCCTCAACTCTTCCAAAGACCCTTTAAGCGACCCCCGCACCCTTCCCCACCCTCCAACACGTTATATGGCCCGCCGCTGCAGTGGCTGGGGGCCATGTTCGATCCTCCCTCCCCCGCACGTCCCTCTCCTGCTCCCTCAGCTCTCTCTTCTCATCTTCCCTCCCTCCACACTTTCTGAGTTTGTCCCTCCTCACATCTCCTTTAATTTCTCCCGCTTTTCATTTTTAATCCACTAAAGAACATCGCTCAATATGTCTGCCCGGCGTACGTGGAGAATATTTCCAGAATACCCCGTTGAACACCGACTGATAATCATTTCGACAGTTGCGGTAGCTCGATTTTAGTATCTTATTATAGAAAATTATGCAAAAAATCATCATTGATGCACGTGTAAGATGAAAATACACCGAAATCCCTTAGAATTAGACAATAGAATGAAAGACTAATCGTGTCAATGATATCCGTCGACCGTCTCGATTCTCACAAATACTATACGAGCTACGAATTATCAAACGAGGCTGTTTATGGGATGTCACCAATTTATTTTGCACTCACTTTACTTCAAATATGGCAGAGCTCCGTGTGGAAATGCTTGGAATACTTTATGGAAGTAAATTAATTTCTTCTGGTCAAACATCACCTTTCGAGGAAGTCTGGCCCTTCTTTGCTGATCGGGAAAACCAAGCTGCAAAAAAAAAATTGAACTTCTTTCGTCATAAAAGTGGACATCAAAGGCGCAACTTATTTCTGGTATCTGCTCATTTTTAACTTTTTGGTATTTAATTGTCCATAAATCCACGAAAATCCCTTTTTACTAAACGACGCAGTAACGCCAATTAATCGAAAGCAATTTTTTCAGCACGCTGGTCTTTTTCACGGAACGTTCAATTTGCCTTCGTTCGCCTTGTATTCCGGATCGAGGATGGTTTGCTCGTTACTACGGTTTATATAAAAGTGCAAAATAATGATATTTTAGGGCTAACTATTCAGTGGGGATTGTGCTCTTTGTCTCTTTTGTGGGCTATGAGTTATATTATTGCCTCATGTAGACTGGTTTAGTTACAGACAACCCCACCGTTTCGCTTTGCTCTTGCTCATCCAAAAGAGGCGCAAAATATAATGTCATGGTCCGAATAAGCCACTGTGGGCACGTGCCGCTTCAGCCTGTTCTAATACACTGTTGAGATAAGAATCACCGTGGTTATATGGCAGGGAGGTAACTTAATTTTTTTATTGAGGTGATAAGCTTCTTCATTAAGTCTTTCTGTCAAGTTCTGGTGGTTTGGCCCCTGTGAAACCCTGATGACAGGCCTAAGATCTATCGGGATCGCAGGGGCATACGGACCACCAGGATGGTTTAAGAGTAAAAAAATGAAATTGTTATCATTAAACGTTGATTGCACAGTGGGTAACAACTTCTTGTGCGTAAACAAAAATTATGGATAATACTTAGGCTCCAGCATTTGAATTCAAACTTAAAGGGTGAAGGCTTTTTCTCCTTTGGGGGGTGACTGTTGATTACCACCATCACTTTATCTTCCTTTCCAGATTACTCTGAATCGTAACCGAACGCGGGGGTTATGTTTCACGATTAAATTGCATTTCGTGAATCCACGTTGGATAAATAATTAATCTCATGCAAATAATATGGTTTCGTTAAACAATGGATAAAAATACACCATTTGGGTGGTTTATCGGTAATTATTACGTTTGCGCGTACTCCTTTGAGGAAATATCGATTAACAATTACAGCAGTGTTATTTGATGCATATAAAATTATTTATTCAGCAATCAGGTTGTAATCTAATGATGAAGGACCTTAGGATTTCGTAGAGGATGACACGGATGAAGTTTTTTGGGTTTGGCACTAGGTTAGGCTTTACACAGCCTTGTAGAAATCCATAGTCATGGGCTATGGAACGCCTAACCTGGTGCCATACCTGAGATGACTTCTTCCATGTAAAGTTATAAGTTCATGCAAATTTATATTAGACTGGCTTTCAATTCACTGGTCTTCCTCAATGCCCGGAAATGGGAACGGAAGTACATTGTCTTTTCCCACCAAGTGATAAATACTGGCAGAGAGTAAAGAATAATATAGAGCGCTCACTCCCAGAGTAGCACCCCATTTACATTACTAGGGTGGAATGATGGTGATCATGGTGGCTTAAATTTACTTTCATTCAGACGATTTCAGTATATCGTAATAGGAATGCTAGTGATCTCTAGTCAAGAATTTAGAATCCCTGAAAATTACAACTGAAGCGACCTACGCGCCTGCAGCAGTACTGAGCTCTATTCACATTTCATATCTGTCTAGAATATTAATTTAATTAACGCATTCTCCGTAGGCGCTGGCTGTATTAGTCCAGAAGAACTTTTATTCTCCTCTAAGTGTAGTGCTGTTTAATTAATTAATTTTGAGGAATACGGGACTAGCCACGGTAGTTACGTTTACGGAGTCACCCGCAAGCGCACATAAGTGCGATATTCCACAGAAGAAAAATCGAAGCACTCGGCGCGAAATCTAGGGATCCGGGTTCGAATCCCGGTCAAGGCGAATTATTTTTTTTTCTGTGGAATATCGTACTGTAGTGCTGTTGTCATTTTACTTGATCATCCATGTTCTTCACTCGTATTTCAACTAAATTTTGTTCAAACACATTTCAAATACCGGTAACCACCAGCAACTATAGCGCGGAAAACAAGCTTGAGGCCCAATTGCGTTTACGCATCAAAATTCTTACTAGCAGTCGAGTTAATAGGGTAGAAAGCTAATGATGTAACCGAGGGATAAGGTGAAAATGTTTAGTTTCGCCACCGATTCATAAGAGCGTACCTTTCGATTCCGTCATGACCTTCCGTCATGCTGCTTAAAGCCGTTTTGGTGGCCGAACAGGTCCGTATGCAGTGGCAACGCTTAGCTACATCGTGCCGCGAAAACCTCTTAAAATCACGCAATTTATGTTTTATATGTATGCTTTGCACGAAATATATTCTATATATGGAGTGCATATAATCGTGTTTTAATTTCGGAATATGCGTATGAAAAATATGCTGAAGTGTGCTATTGAAGGCCAAAACTTAGTAATGATAACTATATCGTAGCATTGACAAACATTTAAACGTGTAAAAGAAGGTGGAAGGCTAAAAAAACAGATAAACTAAGAGAAAGTGGCACTAGAAGCTAATAAAACAATTCAAGGTGATGCTAGGTGAATGGAATCGGTGAATAGAGTGTAATGGGCTATATGATTAGTAGGAATAGCGCGGATAGGGTAGGTAGTGGATGCCTACGGTCTTGTTGGTCGAAAGGTGAAACGGACGCTCCAATGAAGGCCTTTTTCCTCTGACTACATCAATACCATATCTAGCGCTCTCAGATAAATGCTAAAATCTGTTTCTCATTCGCTTATTCTAGTGAGAACTCTTAGATTATTCCTTATTCTATAACACTAGTAAACCCATGTTATAATAACTAAAAACCATTTTCGTAAAGCTATAAAAACACAAAGTTCTTGGAAAAATATTAATCTTCACTGGCAAGGAATCTAATGACATTAGAACGAGTATTTTCTTCCGCCAACTCTATGGTCCTTGTCACCGATATATTTATAACATACTGCGATGCAAATTACGCAGTCAAACTTCCGTCTCCACATATTTTTAGTAAGTTCATTGAAGATTCAAAGTTTAACCTGGAAGAGAAACATCTTTATTTTTCCTTTATGGGGTCTTTAGCAGCGCTTGAGAAATAAAAAAAGTACTTCCCAACTCGCGATAGAAAATGGGTCAACTCTTGATACGCTACGAGCGTCAGGGCCCTTGACATCATCCATCGTATCTTAGGATAAGAATTTGTGGAGGAAGAGTAGGGGTCCCTGGGGGAAAATAATACTTACTTCTTATTCTTAAATTATGAATTAAGCATGGCACATCTCGCTAGGTACTGAACGACCGGGATTTCTCTCGTCGATAACTGTTTCAGATTTGACAACCCCCGCGGTAACTTTAGTATGTCGAGAGAATGATGCACAGAAGCGCTTATATCCAGTGTAAAGGACAGACAAGATATGTTATCACGAAACACAGCGCAGCACAAGCGCTCTACTGATAGACTATCGGAGGAATCGATGTCAAGACTCAAAAAACTCTCCACTGCCCAAATGTTGCTACACATTTTAAGCTGCTAAAGAAAATGACATGGACCAGTACTGTTTGCCAGAGTTTGCTTTCTGGGAAGCCGTGTCCAGGGATATTTCACTGTGTATGATTAGTGGAATCACGAAAAATGTGATAACTAAGAGGTTTGGAAGACTTTTTCAACATGATTAATGCTCCAAGGAGGAAATCATCTTTAGAAAAGAATGACATGAATTATCCAGTGTACATCTACATCTAGATCTACATCTACGATGTACCGTGCAAGCCACCACTAGGGTGTGTGGCACGGGGTGATTCCACAACAGGCATGCAGCACTCGTCCCAGAACAAGTCAGAACCTCGCACGCTCCCCCTGGCGCTAGGCGCAGGCCAAAAAGCTGTCGGGAGAACAGTGCGCAGTCAAACCAGAAACTGGGACAGTGATACGCAAATGAACATGCAAACATGCAGAGAAATGCTATAGACACATTTAGTGGTTAATATTACTGATACTGTTAATTTATGAATTCTACGAGATGCTACTTCATGCAAAGAACAAACTAAAATAATGCCGGAGTAATCGACCGGTGTGAAGAGTTAGTAGTGATGTGGTGTTATTAAGCACAATTGAAAATTCTACTCTACCTATTGAGGGTGGGAGTTTAATGTGATTGATCTATCGCAACTATTATGATCTCTTATTGTGCGTGGGAAAAATGACATTTTGAATCTATCGGTTCGGCAGTCAATTTCCTTTATTTTATTCCTGTGATCACTTCTACCATAGTACGTTGGCTCTAGCAGTATATGTTGATTGAGTTTAAATATCTGTGCGTCTGTGTCTTTTATACAGGAGTAATCATCATTTCGCGACGATGTGAACTAATGCCACTCATTTTTTTCTTAATTTCTCCGCGTTCTCCAGAGAACTAATATCGCTGCGGAAACTGTCGCCAAATGCATTTGCCGCGACTGTTTTGAAAAAGATGATCCTTTGATCTTGTCAGCTCCCCCAAGCCCCATCCAGACAGCTTGCCTCATTACGTCAGGTAGTGCCTTAAACACTCGCTAGCATTTCTGCGCGCTCTTCTGTCTCATTATTTCCTTCCCCCTCTCTCTGTCTCTCTCTTATCCCCACTCCACTCTTTACCCCCAGGGGTTATCTTATTAAACACACGGCGCGCATTCCCTAAAGTACTTTTATGCTGCTGCCGGCTTTTTATCCGCTTGGGGTAACGTGGAGTGCCACAGGTTTAAGGGACTAAAATTCTTTGGGAAAAAATTGCCGTGCGTTGAGAACGAGTGAGGCGGGAGTACTTTAAGCAATCTTTTTTTTTGGAAGTGGGTCACTTCATTTTCTATTTATCCCTGCGACTCTCCGTGGATTTAACGAACTTCCGCTTTTGTGGTGCTGACTTAATTTTTTCAGCACCGTAATTTAGAGGTAAAGATAAATCTAAGAGTACATTAGTTATTAGTTTAAGCCGTGATTGTCCTCTGGGTAAAATCATGACGAGTTCTCTGGAGGATGATAGCCATCAGCATTTACGTCGAAGAATCTTCCTCCATGAAGACTCTTCACGGAGACGGTGATATTTCCATCGTCTCATCAGCCAATTCCAAGCTTTGTTCGCTGATGCCTCCATCTCCGTTCTCTTTTCAACTAACCGCATGATTTCTCTATCATTACTTGTTTTTACTTCCATTTTAAGTATATTAACTGAAATGCCTGATATACGGAATTAAACTAATTCTTTTTATATATTTTTCCTAACATTATAGTTTTAAAGGCACTAGGTATTAGTTTTTCGAAGGTGTGCTATAGGTTTGCCTCCAATTCTGCATAGTTTTCTTCTGGCATTTTTTCTCTTTAACTATTCACTGGGCTTCATTTGTGGTTCTCTCGGTCTATTTCATCTCCATTGTTCATTTATTACATCAAATTTCCATTCCTTTCAGTCTACTCTCTTCTGATGTTTTTGTCATTCGAGCTTCACTGCCAGGTAAGAGGATGCACCATGCGTATACTTTATCGAAGTGCATCCTCACTCCTAAACTTATGTTAGTAGATCTCATTATATCTTTCGCGATTCTTCCATTACTAGCGATCCTACTTCCCAGAGATCAAAATATTTCTCAAGCAACGGTTTTACTCCTCTCTTCTCGACTAAAGCAAGAGATAAATATTTGGGACGGATTCCCACTTTATGTATTAACCCAGTTTCCCTCCTCGTCGAAGCGTTTGTTCGATTTCCCGTTCGGCTCTAAAATCTAGCTCTGTCACACCCCCACCCTCCAACCTCCGTAATTACTCCAGCGATCCTTCAAGCGCATATTGGCTGCTCCTCGCTGTTACGGACGAGGCGAATGTGAGACATGAGCGGAAGTTTTATAGGGGTCAGGAATTTATTTCGGAGAGAATGAAATATGGAGGGTGCCGTGAAACGTGAACGTTCTCAAAACTGAATTTTGTTTCACGTGGATCGAAACTACTGTTAATCCCAGTGCTTACCTCTGATTCGTCGATCTCGTACATACCCACTAACCTAAGTTCACTTGTGTGTGTTTGATGGAATCCTTTGATTTGACGGAATTCTGCGTGTGACGTCGAGCGGGTAAGGGCGGGACTACGTTCGACGTTTTCTGGCTCGACGCTAATGGACGGTGGCGTTCAGTTATTCGTCATCCTCCCGTCAATTTAGAGTGTAATACGATTGACGTATCAGCGCCGATTGTTAACCGGTTTTGCAAATGGAGTTGTAAACATTTGCAAAGTGACTGTTTATTTTCTTATTTTTAAAACAAACTATAAATAAACAGCAAAAAACTGACAAATAGTGCTTACGTAAGGTAAATTATGTTCAATTGTAGCGTTACAAGGTAATAGGAACCATCTGGATATGAAATTTAGTAAATCTTGAAATAAAGCACTACTCTGATTGGCTGCCGGTAGCGTAGCGAGACGTAAAAGTTAGACTTTGACAAGGTTCGCTCATTGTCCGTTGACCACACCGTCAACGTCCGGCTCCGTCAATGCTCCGCGGATGCCACCGTCCGGCTCCGTCACGTCAGGAAAACTCCATCGTAATATCATTATCGCCTCAACACTTGTCCGATTGCAAACTGTTTCGCTCGTCCTCCTATAGCATCATGATGTGAAGAACAACTTGGCACGGCACAACTCTTGATGTATACATTTCTACTTATTACGACATCACAGCATCCGTATCCGGCTGATGTGGGTAACCTGAGATCAGGTGATTTTGCTCTAAAGAGATACATAGTTGTCCTGAAACTTTGGAGGCCTTCCTTCATTTTTCCCGACGCTTCGAGATCACCCTTCCTCTAACACACGCAAACTTGTAATGCTCTTTCCGTCAATCTTAAGCTCCTTCCTCTCAACATCCTCTCTTAACAATGGCGGGTCAGTGCGGACAAATGCTTGACGGGGAGTAATTATTTTTCTTTAGACGTCCGTGGGGGCCGTGACCTGGACCACACGAGTACCTACGTGAGCGAGCATTTGGGTAGCAATGTCGCTGTGATTAGAGTGCTGGATTCCCACGTGGAAGGCCCGGATGTGAATCCGGGAGGAGATGAAAGTTGATAATTGGTAGTCCAACTCTTACTTAGGTTCAGTGATGAGATCATTCCTGGTATGGCGCTTCGTTCATTAATTCGAGTGTAAAACCGTGTATCCTTTGTCGTCTTTTTTTCAGTACAGGGTAATGCCGGCAGCCGGAAGTCTTTCCTCTCGATCTGAAGCGCTTTTGCGAACTGAACCAGTCAGCATTACAAGACGATATTAAAAGGTTCTCCGTGGAATTTTTAATTATTAATATTTTGTTAATAATCAGATGATTTCTTTTATAGACCTCTATTTATTAATAGAAATGCCTCTGGAGGCATAGGTGTAACTATTAAGGATTTATGGTAATACCTTAAAAAGAGTAATGTTATAAATCATTGATAATGTTGAAGTAATATTCTTCAAAGAGGAATTAAATATCCATAATTATTAACACAAATCTGGGGTTTGTGCTGTTTTTCTACAGAAAAATAGTTTATACTTGATAAGATAAAGGTTTAGAATCACTGTTCTTGGCTATTGCTGTTTTGATAAAACAATCATGCATCATGTTTAGGATATTGGAACTAACCACGGTATTATGTACCTTTATGGGGTCGCCCGCAAAATTCATGCACCTGAAATTTTTTTTAAAGGCTATTTTATGGCTGTTAGTAGTTTTATGTGAAAAGCTTTGCAATAGATTCTCAACTGCCACCATGAGCGGTTGAATGCGTTGTAAATAACCAGGAGAAAATTGTTCCCTTGTCTTTGCTTTACAAGTTCCATCCTAGATGGACCTGTGTCATACAGGACAGTTAGTTCCTATGGATCTTCTGAAAACTGCATTTAGAATTATGAATTGTGGGAAGCGTAATTCTTACAGTACTGACCTGTGAAGCCGAAGGTATACCGTTCTATTCCCGCTACAAGAAAACCCTTTTGGTTTGCCTTTGTAATTCAGGAAGGCGGCCAGCAGCTGAGATAATTTTTGCCATTGAGGATTAGGTTAGGAGGTTGATTTGGTATGGTATATTTGGGGAATGGAGAAGGATGGAGGGAAACATGGAGACAGCTTTAGCCTACTCTTAACAAAGAGTGCCAAGGTGTCCAGAGGCTAACGTCCCATCCGATGAAAAAGATGGAATACTGTACTCGAAGGGCCCTTCTCATGGCATCCTAATAGGGAACAGGATTCCCCTGAACATTTACCGCCTCTGCCGGAACTCGAACCCGGATCCTCCAGAGGAGAATCTATTTCTCTGGCCACTACGTCTTCCCAATCCCCGTGAACCTTTTTCCCTTTGAATTAACATTCTTCGACAGTTTTCTTAGTAGTCCCCCTGTGTTTCAGTAGTAATTGTTGATCGCACGAGTAGTTTCGGAAACAGCGTTTATTTTCTTGGTGCAATGTGATCACGAAGAGAGGTCGAGACGGCCTAGATCTGAAATCCACCCACCTGCCAATCCCGGCTTCCGTTCCGTCCCCTTAAACCCCCTTATTTCCTCCCTTTTCATAGCCCTCCCCAGACAGTTCCATCCTTCTCGTTCC
Organism: Pyrrhosoma nymphula; assembly: GCA_963573305.1. NCBI lineage: Eukaryota > Metazoa > Arthropoda > Insecta > Odonata > Coenagrionidae > Pyrrhosoma > Pyrrhosoma nymphula. Next base: position 101,958,095 of record OY754335.1, on the reverse strand, counting down.
CTTCTACGACTCCGATCCAACTCTTCGTGACGTCCTACAACCCTCCGCCGCACCGCCCACCCACCCTTCTCCCTGAGAACCAATGATAACCCCCCCGGCCCCCACATCACATCCAAGGAGAGAGGCAGTCTCGGGCAGCAAGCAGCCCCCCAACTCTCCCTCCCACACCCCCCACTCAGACTCCTTCGGCGAAAAACCTCCCCTCAAACCCCGCCTCCCGCTATCCCTCGTCCCCAAACTCTCCTTACGTCTTCCAGACAACACTCTCAGATACCTCAGCCGCCATTCCTTCTTACCCACGCTTACCGTCCTACCCTACACATTGGTTGGGTAAAGTTCATTTCGATGATAACCTAAAATCGATCATTTACCGCGATTATTTAAAGATTTGTAACCCTATAAATCGATAAAAATCGATTTTAACCACGCTTTTATTCTAACTTGTCCAGTTTGTTTGTTTGTTGTTTGTCTGGATGGAATCTTGAATTCTAAATCAAACCCACTTCCCAATTTTTGTATATAATGAACACATAAATTATTTCATCTTTTTTTCTACTGAGAATTTTGTTTTTTTGCCAATTAGCCCTGAGGATGTCAATATATTTGAAGAATTGTTGGCGGTGAAATAGTGGCTTTTAATTTGATCAAAACAAAAAAAAACACTTCCCAATATTCGATCGAGCAGATATATTGCACTCTTAATAAATCTTGATGACAATACATGAATCAGTCATTACATTTACTAATTACCAAGTTAATCTACTAACATTATATGGTTCGTTACATTTTGTGTTGCGGGTTGAGTTATACGGCCCCGTTTTGGTAGTAGAGTGAAAACTAGACACCTAGCACAAATTAGATAGTGTGGTTTACGGACCTCTGGCATTCAGTGCGTCCTTTTTATGTCATTGAATCCTTTACGGAGGCACTTGGAGCTATCTTCCCGCCTCCTACGGCAGCCGGTGTCACTATTAGAAGTTAGGATTTATAGTGAGAGGAAATTATAGTAATTTAAATTTCAAAGAATCGTAGTATAATTAATTTAGACTAAAAAGTAGAAAAAAATAATATGTAAAAAATTCTTTTAAAAAAAACCACACTTATAATCAAGTGTACTAAAAAGTAAAAAAAATAATACATTCATCTCTTGGAAAATAAAAGCGTGGACTCTTTTCCTTAATCAACATCCAAACCCTGTCATTTACATCAATATCTATTCCATAAGCGTCCACCTTTTATAAGGAGATTGATGAAAAAACGTTTTTTTACTTTTTAGTACCTACACTTGGTAGCGTGGTTTTTTTAAAAGTATTATTTTTACATATTATTATTTTCTTAGCTTTGAAAATCAAATATGAAACTGCTAAAGGGGACGAAATATCATTTTTACTCCACTAAATATCTGAATTTTCTACACATTTACAAAATGATTGAAGTTATTTAAATGGATACAGCCAGAAAAAATTCTAAAGCGCTAGAAATAACCTTGCCACAAGCAGTAAATGAAATATAATTAACTATTTAAAGCATTTAAGAAAACTAAACTTACTTATTGTCTCGCTAAACAGCAAACACATTAGTCTCTCGATATTCAACAGCCTCCGCTAACAGTGTGGCTGTCGAACTATTTAGATATGCATTAAAAACTAAATGCTAGATAAGAAAAAATTAATTTTCATTACTCGTATAAAAATCAATGAATATAATCATTATTGTTAAAATAGCTTAATGATTCCTTGCTACGGACGTGGATGAATTGGCCTTCTTTGGAAAATAACTCCGCTTAAAATAAAATAATACAATCAAAATAATGAATCATAAAGAAGCATTTATATTAATTTGAATAATATATTTCATCTCAGAAAGAAAGTGTCCGTTTTCTGTTATTTGCTTTTGTAAATATGCCATTTTTAACTTGCAGACGTTTAGTTTCTTTCAAATTTCAAAATACTGGGAGACAAAGCATCAAACCTGTTGAATTATCGAGAGTAACATTGCCCCCTTCAAACACTATAAATATGTCGCTCTACTACACCGAGTGATGAACTAATAAAATCTCGCACTATCAGGAGATTACTCTTTGCTGAAGCTTATTTCCTCTATAATAGCAATGAAGAGACTTCGTGACTTCCGCAGTTTATTTGTAAAAGAACGACGGGTTTCATTCGGCTGTCAAGCCATCTTCAGGTGCATGTATTACAGTCAGCACATGGAGAGAAATTAATCTCATATGACATATATTCAAAAATAACATATATACTCACAAATCTACATATAAATGTATACAAATGGATATTTTTATATTCACATACACAATTACATACATATAAGCTCATACTCATGCAACTCATGTGCCTATGTACAAGTTAACATCATCTAGTAGCATTTTTATATAAACTTTTTAAGCTAAAACTCAACTTCCTCATTACTCATAAGCCATTGTTTAACCGATTTAATGAATTCAAATTCAGTTTCTGCCATGGCTACGTCATTTGGCAGTGAGAGAAATAATTTTGGTCCCAAGTATTGACATGATTGCCGAAAAAAGAAGCGTAGGAAATGAAGTCATCGAAAAATCGATCATTGTGAATGTCTTACTTTCCGTCACCATCTACGCGCACTCACTCTCTTTCAGGAGCCTCGTTCTCCTCTTCTTAACCATACCATTCAATGCCTCCTTTCTCTCCCCTCTTTTTCTGTCGATCCCTTTCCTCCCTCCCCTTGAGGATCCAGCTCCTGAAACCATCCAACTATCACCTACAGCCTTCTCCGCCTCCTCTCTTTCTCAAAAAAGATCCTCGGCTGTCGCTTTCCCTTCTCAGGTTAATCTCTCTCCATGCACAAGTCTCTGCTTTTTCTTCTTCTTTTCCCCTGTCTCTCTGTTCCCTCTCTCTCTACCTCCTCCATGCTCCCTCTGCGTGCGGCACAAAGGAAAAGTAAACGGAATCTCCGGAAAGACCTTATTCTTTCGGTCGCTAAGGGTTGGTGGGTGGATGGGTGGGATAATTTATGTTCTTAACACAAAGGGAGGAGAATGGTATTTTGGATGGGAGATGTCTAGATGTGAGTCTTAGGACGGTCTTCCTTGTCTGCAGCACGTCCTTTCCCTGCAGAGCCGGAAAAACTGTAAAGCAAACCTTTATCCCGCTGGGAAAATGTGACACATTGATTTGTTCCAGCATCACAGGATCGTGGATTTGCCATGCGCCCCTGGGGTAACCCATGGAAACCTCGAAAATGCTCCAAGCTGTCAGTTTGTAGAGCTTTGGCATAATGAAGTTAGTTCGCTTTAGGCTGCGACATCGTTGCTTAGGTTCAAATTTGTTTCAATAACATGACATATCGTTGGTAGACGTCTTGCTGTTTTTACTGTCGGATGGCTTGCAAATGTCAAAATTGATTTATCCCGGAAGCCTTGTTTGCTGCTTGATATGTTTTTTTCACCTTGGTACGTAGATTTATTTACAGCAAACATCTTCATGGGGAATATGCATGATAATAAATAATTTGCTAACATTTGACATGTGCTTATTAAATATTTCTCAGTCATCCAGAAAATATTTTCAAATTTTTATATGGATATTATTTACTTAGTTTTGGAGACAAAATAATGTATTTGTAGACATTCGGATATATTTACTTATTTACGGTATGATGTTTTATAATGAATATTACATTTTCATTAATTATTTTTCTTTGAAGATACTATTACTAGATGTGCTATTAGAGGAAGCCGGTCTTATTAATAATACCAAAAGGTTTTTCATGTAGTTTGATAATTTAATGGATATAAGATGCTGAAGGCCGTGATAGAGGGGAGGAAGATGGGTAAAGGGGAATAGGTTGAAAGGCTTTATGAATGGGATAATGATGGGTATGCGAAGAAGGAAATAATGCAATAGTACAAAAGCCTGCGGCTGTTAATGAAAGTATGGTAATTCCAGCTTCCAGGTAAACCTCATTTAAACTGTAGATCACCCCTAACAGTTGATAATAATAATTTAATCTTTCTTCCAAAAAAATGAATCGAAGAGATGAGGATCAATCGAAATATTCTAAATCTTAAATTTTCCCTTTTAAATTTGTTACAAACAACTGAGGTGTAAGTTAATGGTTTTTATTGAACTTAGTTAAGCGAATGTGTAGTACAGATCTTATGCTTGTGCATGTTGTCAACGGATGAAGATTTTCACTTTCGGAAAATGAGTGGAATCTAAGTGACGGTTATTGTTTCTGCAACCCAGTGTCCTCGTCAGAATTCTTCTTGCTAGTTGCTTGCGACGGCGTCACCGGGGAATTTTTGCCCGCAGAGCGTGAGCCAGGAGTTGGCAGCACCTGTTGCGGAGTATTAACGGTCTCTGCTCGAGGCAGCCAGCGACTCCCCGTACATCTGTGTCGCCATTCCCGCTCCATCTCAGCAACTGTACCATTATGTTCCGGTCGCAGTTGGGTCTCGTGTCCTTGGGAGCCACTCCCACCGATGCATGCCGCTACAAAAGATGCCAACATTCTCTTTTCATGTGCGGTCCAGTATTTTTCAGAATTTTTCTGATAGCAACACTCTATTTTTCCTGCATTGCCAGATATCGAATTTCTGTATGCCTATTTCGGTTTAGTTTACTGAGGTTTATTGAGACCTCTAACGAAGAGAATATCCTCAACAACCCAACATCACGTCTTTTGCCATCTTACAGCTGCAATCTGTAAATTATAACAATACACTAATGTTACAGCTAATATTAACATGACGATTTGATTCTTTGATATGATATGTAAACATGTCACTAAAATGTTTTCAACACCTACCTGCTTGGCACAATTCAACATTCGACCTATGCCTGCACTTGCGTCACGTCTTTGTCATCTTGGTATGACAATACTATGAGGCACATGATGCGACTAATATTTCCACGGCGTGTATTATACTGCTAATGGTAAATCCACATGTATCAATGCACAGTTATTTCCTACCTTTGCTTTTGTTCTTTTGCTGTCTCTTAAGATACACTTCTGTATATTTCTCAGCACTTATGAACTCTTAAATGTATCACTTCTGATGGAAGCTGCTTATCGTTTCCATCTTGCCTCTCTCACTCAATTACATAATTAATTGCACATGCTTTACCAATCTTTGCTTTCATTCATGTCTCACAAAATAAGCGTCAAGATGCTACATGCTTATTCATGTTTAGAATCATTTGTGAGTGACATTCCTATGTGGAATATGCTCTTAACTAGGAGAAATATTGCTTATTATTTTTCCACTTTTTGCTACTACTATTGGTACCGGACCAGCTTCGATGTCTTATAGCACTAACAAAGGTATTGTCTTTGACACTATGTATTTTTACCTTTGATAATACTATAAAACATTAACAAAGGTGAGGTTCCGTTGTAAAATATTGTGGAAAACTGCTAAACATTATTTATTCTTGTTACTCTGCGTGTCTCACATTTCTGAAATGTCAGATCGGAATGTTACGTAAAAGCTGCTCTGCGGCCACTCCATCTTCCCACTCACCATCTCGGTTTCTTAAACCGTCCGACATTTTGACGTCTCAATATAGGTCGCTATGTATATCACCATCATCAGAGCAATTTACCTGTTAAAAGTTAGTTATGATGAAAGTCAGAGAATATCCAACATTCTTACACGTGCAGTGCCCTATCCACCTCCAGTATTTCTTTCTTCATCTCAGCGTAAGTCCCACCTTTCTTGATCCCGTCCATAACACATATTCTCTCACTTCCCTTTCCCGCTTGCCCAACATCCTTCCCTCTACCACAGCCTTCAGCAAACCATCACCCCTCATTACCCTTTCCAGCCACCTACCCTGCCTTCCCCTAATCACGTCCAGTAATTTCCTCTCCTCACCAACTACGTCAAGAACTTCCTCATTTGTCTTCCTTTCCGTCCAACGTACCTTCTTTATCCTCCTCCACACCCACATCTCGAACGCTTTCAGCCTATTTTCGATTTCCTTTCTCAAGGTCCTAGTTTCTGCCCCATACAACGCCACACTCCATATCAAGCTCTTCACCAGCCTCTTTTTTTACATCCTTACTAAGTTTCCCGTCATCAGCTCCCTTCTATTACCCTCTATGTATATCATATCTCTATTGTAAAAAACTTCGATGGCTCAATATCAAGACTTGAAGAAATATTTCTTTGGTTGTTTTCTATATTCTTTGTTCAACGAAAAATCACCTGAATATCTGTTTGACCTATTTATTACCAAGTCATCCACGAGTACCAGATGTGATTCAGGGTTTTTATATTTTCCCGGTCATAAGTCAACTAAGTTGCAAAACTCATTCATAGTAACAGCATGTCATTTGTGGAACAATCTACAAAAGCACATAAAAATAGTCTCTCCCTCTCTAATTTTAAAAGGATTATTATAATGTAGGTATTACTTGCTGATTCGTAATGTTGTAGTTTTATCTGAAACTTTATGCCACAAACTTGTTAATTTGAACTTCATTATATTCAATACTCCGCAGTATACTTTTGCATTGTATAATTTTCTAATTTGTTATCAGTGGAATCATCTATCTTTATATCATAAACTGTTTTACTGAATTTCTCACTTCTCTATTGGTAATACTTTGTACTTTACCTGCATACTTGTTAACTATTATTATTGGCATATTTCAATTTTTATATAATAATTAAATGTCTCCTACAACCATGCGCCATTCGTCTTTGCGTCTTACAATTTTTATTTATGCTCGCTAACTCGCTTTTACTTATAATTTTTTTGTTCTTAAGGGGCATGACGCCAGAACAATTTAATAAATATTATTATTACTGAACGCTTTCTTCGCTAGCACTATACTACTCCATACTACGTATAATATATGTATATTCTTTTTCCTCGAGCCACCTCATTTGGTGTCGCAACCCTTTCACCAATCGGGTGCGCACCCTCCCAACGCTACGCCTCCGCTTGCTCATCCCCTGCGACATAACCTTTTGCAACCGCGAGGCCTAATGGGCGCGATTCCGCCGTCTTCCTTTCTTTCCCTCGCCCGTCGTCGCCTCCCAAGACTATTTTCGTCCCCTTACGTTCTCCACCACCACCCACACACGGTTCTTCCTCCTCCCATCCGCCCACACTGTTAGCGGAGTCCATCACGCCATTCCGCGTGCCATTATTTCGATCGGAAGATGTACCCTGGCATGCGCTCCGGGAGTGACTCTGCTGAAACCACGCCATCCAAATCGTCCTTTTTAAAGTAGTCATGCGGATTACGGTAAAAGCAGCTTATTGATTTTATACAGGGTGATTACAAAATAATACGTTAGTTTCAAAGATCTGTTTTTTTTCAAACGGTACGAGCTACAGAGCTGCGCGACCACTTAAAATGACCGGTCAAAAAGACCTCTGGTTCTTTTGGTTACCACTAGGAAGCGCTATTTGCCAAGGTAAGAGCTTTTATCACTCAGTTATTGTTTTCGCAAGCATCACGATGGCAATGGCTCAACACAAGTCATTTTGTGTGTTGCAGTACACGAAATTTGAGTCAGCTACATTGGTGCAGCGTGCTTTTCGGCGTTCATATGACATTGATCCACCGCACAAATCGAACATCTTACGCTGGTACCTACTGCCTACTAACGGCGACGAATTCTAAGTACGCATAACTTCGGCTGTGAAGACAGTAACTGCTGACATACTTCACAGAGTGTGGGAGGAATTTGAATATCGACTTGACATTGTTCGGGTTAATCATGGAGGACATATTGAACATTTGTGATGTTTTTTTCAACAAAAATAGAGAATATACCGGTCATTTTTAGAGGTCGTGCAGCTCTGTAGCTTGTACCATTTGAAAAATACAGTTCTTTGAAACCGACGCTTTCTTTTGTAATCACCCTGTATTACTCTTACTCCCAGGGCCATCTATATCTTAGGTGACATTTAGCCGCATCAACAAATCCTCTCCACGTGGATCGATCTCTGCCTCTCTTTTTGGTGCTCCATCCTTATCTATATCCTTCTTCACTTGGTCCCATCATCTCAGACGTGGTCTCCCCCGGGGTCTTCTTCTTTTAAGGATCCCGTGCAGCACCTCCTTTATCAGACATCCTTAGAATATGTCCAGCCCACCTGATTCTTCTGGACTTTATCTCACTTATTATGTCTGGATGTTTGTATAGATTCCTGATTTCTCTATTGTGCATTATTCTCGATTGTCCTTCGTATATTGGCCCATAAATATTCCGCAATACCTTATTCTCGAATAATATTAGTTTTTCTCCTCCTTCTTTGGCAGCTTCCATGTTTCGGATCCGTAGACCAGTTCAGGGGAAATTATTGATTTATAAAGTCTAATAAGAACTATGACGATGCAATTTTCCATAGATAAACATTTTTAATCGACCCGGGTTTCGATGCACTGCATCATCACCTGATGATGCAGTGCATTTCTGTGGAAAATTGCATCGTCATAGTTCTTATTAATTATGTTCAGATTCCACAACATCTCGCCTGATTCCTCCCTTTTTTTATAAAGTCTAATTTTTGTTTTGTGTGCCGGAGATTTACAAGATAGGATTTGGTTGCATGGAAGTAGACAATTGAGAAGATATTACGTTGATTAAATAAATGGCACAACTCATGTTACATAAGGTGGTACGCTTAATTTATGTAACTTAATATTCCAACGAAATATTAAATTTGTGGAATCCATAATTGAATCATGAATTTCGGAAAGTGCTCATCTCGGAAATTTTTAGAAATAGAAGTTTTCCCTCTATTTTTCATACTTTCGTATTAACAAATTTTTATGAGAAAAAAGAGCTCATATCTGCTTTTCACAAAGCTTTCAGCAGAAGTCTCAGAAAAAGAAACTGCGCTCATACTTCAAATGGTTTGACAGAAATTCAGTTTTTTTTGCCTCCCGAAAATTTTCAAAGATCCGAGATGAATCCTCTTTAAAATTCATGATTCAGTTTTATATACGTTCTCATATCCTGTGACGTCATTCTACAATTACAATATTGCATATGGAGGGCTTAGTGTTATAGTTTGTTAGTGTTACAGTTGCCCAAGTCCATCGAGTGAATTTTGAGGAAAACACATTTTAAGTCCCGTAAATCAGCTGTACACAGTGATCTCGAGAACTGCTGCCAAGCAGAGGCAAATATTCGATCTTTTTGATCTAAAAATATAAGACTCTAGCTATCCTATACAGTTTTTCGTAAAGGACTGAAAAAATGGACTTGGCCCACTTTAGCCACTGGCCCTCCATATATTTTATTTAACGAAGGAATTACTTCCCCCATAACATTTTCCGCTGAAAACATGATCTTAATATCGCTTCAGTGGTCAAGAATTTCTTCATTACGTAAATACTTTAGCATTAATTATCAATTAATATTCGAGAATTTACTGTCCACATCCCATTTACTATTCAATCATCTTTTTGTTTACACTGACGCAGATAAAGCTTTTTATTTGGAAGCTTTCATGATATCTACTTTCATGATAGTAATTTTTATGGTTTGTATTTAATGTATAATGGGATTATACCTATTTACTTATTCATTATACAAAATATTTACCCGATTACTATTTTCAAGAAATATTTGTATTTAGCGATGCTGATTTTCCATTATTATTGTGTCGAGTAAAATGGCTAAAAAACGGATCTCATAAAAACATTCATACTTTAAAAATCTACGATTTGTAACAAGTGAAAACTTATAAATTAACGCAAGGACATTACCGTCTTCTTATGTATGTACCTATAGACCTGTGTATTTTGACAGGTTCTACGGATATCTTATCCCGTATTCCCTTGTTTAATTTTTAAATAAATAAAAAATAATTCCTTCACACGTTTAATCGGCTCTTCAGGGATCCAGACGGCTCTTCAGGTATCTCATTTTACTCGATTTCTATGCCAAGTGAATTATTACCGAATTTAGCAACTTAGAAGCCATTCATTTTAAACTCATGACTTTTTTAATTCTTCATGACTGTTTTCAAAATTGTTCAGACTAAATGTTCTGTCATTAGGCTTGTAGTTTCTCGCCGCCACTCTTAGAAGCTGATACTGCAAACCTTGTGAAAAAGTCTCCCGCTTCCGTCGAAATGCTGCGTCTGCCGCGGGGAAATAACACTTTTTACCGGCAAAGCATTAAAAAGGAAAATATTAAAAAATGCGCAATTACGAACATCTGCCACAACAATGTTTATAGAGGTCTGCTAAGCTAGTTCAATTTTGTTTGTTTTAGTATAAAATCTTTGTACTCTGTCGCGCGCTTTTTTGCTGCGAATGATCCAAACAGTATTCGATGAAAAAACGTTGATGTACTTCGAAGAAGCCAGTCTTAAAATCGATTCATTCGCAGCCATAAGATTTTTCAAAGCAAGAGCCATTAATTTATATGTTGAACCGAATAGATGAGGGGCTCCTTGAAAAAATCGGGAAAAAGATGAATTCACTATTCAGGACTCTAGAGCGTTTTTAATTTTCATTGGACGCCGTCGTTCGAGTCCTCCTTTTCATATCCACGCATGCAAAAGTGCGCTCGCTTTGCAGATAAGGCCAGTCTCTCTCTCTCTGCCTCCCCACCCACCAATCCCTTCCTTTTTCTCATCCCCTAACAGTTCCCCCTCATCCCTTAGTCGTCTCGCATACCTAATGCCTTCCTCTTGTTATTTTATCTCATCCTTTCTCTCGCCCCACACCGCTTCCACTTCTTGCGTTTTTTTTCCTTTCCTCTTGGCTTCTTCAACATCCCACTCCTATTCCCCTTCCTTTCATTTCCACACAAAGGCAAATCTCTCTTGTTTTCATACTGTGATTTTGAATGCATAACTATGATGGCAGGTGTATTACCATGCCCATTCATGGTTTTTTGCATTGTGAATGTTTCAATAGACAGCGGATTAGCAGCTAGAGTCGATCATCTATTTTTTTTAAATATTTGTCTTTAAGGTAGTTAGAGCGAGATATTTCCCTAGTAATAATGGAGGCCATATTCGAATTATATTTTTTAATTTAAGCGTCTGTAATAAGTATGAAATAAATACTTAAGTATTAATTGTGCAAAAATATATTTATATGACAAATATTCTCAGTACCTACTTAAATAAATATAACCACTTAAGTCCCTAACTTGACTCATTTTTTCACGCCGTACTGTGAAATCGCCTTCAAAATAGAAGGTTTTTCCTCGATTCTGTAAAAATTACTGCAGTGAGTGATTGATAGTTTTTTTATTAATTGTTGAGAAAACATGCCAACTACACGCGGATAGTTTTTTGACGAAACTTTGTGTTCAAAATTCCTAATTTTTTCAATATTCTCCCTCTGTAGCGCACAGTTGCAATATATCTCATGTATATAGTTTATAATGTAAGAGAAACAATTGCACTTTTCCACAAAATGGTTTATTGCGTACCATGTTGTACGCAATAAACCATTTTGTGGAAAAGTGCAATTGTTTCTCTTACATTATGAAGAACTTCCACGATATCTCGCCTGAATCTGTTGAATTTATATAGTTTATATTTTTTGGCAAATTGTTGTAAAAGTAGTTTGGCAAGGGGTTACTATTTTGATATCATTGAAAATATGGGAGTTTTTTCTTTTTTTTTAAGTCAAATTAACCAGATTCTAGAAGAATTGATTTATCGCTCAAACTACCTTAAATTTCTTATAATTTGGTGCGGATTGGGGATGATGATGCCACTAAGTTGTGTATACAAAACATTTCGATACAACTCGTAATGTATAGGAGACACAGAAATGGGACGCGTGCATTTAAAAATGGAAGTTTGAAAGAGAAAAATTGACAACCATTTCGAAACTGATGACACTATCGTCCCTCGAAAGAAGATGGCTCTCAAGCGTGGGTGTAAAATCATGTCGCCGCAATCGCAGAATCATTAAACTTAGGCGTGAGGCAAAACGAGGCGTCCGCGAGTGAGCTCATTTGAAAGTGCTTAGATCGTTCTATGAAACTAAACCACGACATGGAATTCATAAGGGTTAAATTTATTTGAGCACTTAAGTTCTTAGTTATTGAAAAATTTACGTATTTACCAGAAAATGCTTTAGTACCTCCAAAATATGGAAGCGACTGCATGCAGAAAGAGATTTCAGAATGAAAGAGCGTATATAATTGTGCGAAATTCTCAGTGAAAAAAATCGCACATTCAGTTAATGGATCAATATTTTTTATAGCAACGGGTGTTCATGGAATTCATATAATTATGGGTACAACATTTTTATTAGTATGTTTATCACGACACTCCATAAAACACTTCTCTTCAAGTCATCACTTTGGATTTCATCTAGTAGAGTTTAGGTGATACTCCTCCCTGAAAAATATCATGTAATATACATCTATATACCTTATAGGCTCAGAATGTCGCCCACAAAAGTATCCAGATAAGTTTGAAATTCAATCTTCGGCTCACTAGAAGGGGTTTCATGCTCACCTACGGTGACTTCGCCCTGACACCACCCACAAATGTTTTTATATTTATTTCATTGCATTCATGTTGCATTGTCTGTATTTTTAGATCATCATCACTCCGAAGATTGGTTTGTAGCAGCTCTCCGCTCCACACTCCTCTCTGCCAACCGCTTCATTCCAACATAACTATTCACTTTGACGCCCTTAGTGATTTTCCTTATGCATTTCATTCTTGGTCTTCCCCTTTTTTCTTTCCGTTCATTTTTCCTTCCAATATAGTTTTCATCATGCTGTTTTGTCGCAAAAATGGGTCCAGTAAATTTGTCTCTCCTTTTGGTTTTATAAAAATTAACCTTCAAGTAATATTTCGTCATAGTTTTGTCCATACAATTCAGCATTCTCGTCAGACCTTCCTTTTTTTCTGCATGAATTTCAATGTCATCAGCAAAGCGTAGTATGCTGATTTTTTATCCGTGCTCATTTAGTCCTGTTTTTAATATTTCCCATATTTCATTTATGGCCTTTTCAATGAATATATTGAAGATCAATGGCGACAATACGTGTCGTTGTCGTATTTCTTTCCTCACTCCTGCTCCCTCTGCATTGCCGCCCCACTTTACCATTATCAGTTGCTCCTCACACTTCTAGCATATTTCTCTTCTGTCATTAAATGACACTCCTATGCTCTTCAGTGTAGCCAACATTCTGTTACAACGCACACTGTCAAATGCTTTCTCTAGGTCGATTAAACAAATATAAGTAGCCTGGTCCTTTGAATCCACTTCTCATCATCTACTCTTGTAACAAATGTTTACTTCGTTTGAAATAAATGTCCATTACAGCTCTAGAGGTTAGATATAATGCTTTAGCTCATTCCAAAGTAGGCCATGGGATTTTCAACTGGGGTTGAGTTTACGTTAACTCCTTAAAACCTACCGTTTTTCTAAAAAAAAGGAATTATTCGAGTAGCTGTAAAAAATTACATATTTTCAAAAGTTTATTTCCACTCTTTCTTCTTCTAGGGTTGCTTCCATTGAGGCATTTACATATTTGTAAGGTTCTACGACGTTCTTATATAAGTAGTGGGAATACAGGGTTATAATTGTATTTGCCCCCTCCCTTCACCCTACATAAAACCCACATACCCTTACCGAGGCCATGCCTTACGTTATTTAAAGATTTTGTTAATGTCAAGCAAAGAATGTGCATTTTTTATCCGATTCTTGTGTTAAATCACATTCAGTGAATATAATTTAAAAAAATGTACAGTCTTGACTTCTAACAAAATAAACTTTGGAGAAGTTATTATAACTGTGTGGAATTTGACTTAATTATTTTGCTGTTTTACGTATTTAATGATAAGTTAAAGTAATTTTGTAATACCTTTAATATGTGCTGTATGTAAATGTATATGAGTTATAAAGCATAACCACTAACGCTTGCAGGTAGCCTGAAAACTGATCCTTCTTCAAGGCTACCCAAGGGTACTCTTAAATCGTAAATATTAATGCAAGGATTAATTCTGTTGGAGTAATAAAATACATTATTATTACTATATCCACCACATCACTCCAATCCCGGCTGCGTAAAATAATATAACTTTCTTAAAATAGTTCTTTTTTACATGTGTTTGAATAGGTTAGCATCACCGCAATGCGGTAATTGCTCAACTATTAACTCTTTTGAACAGATTACAGATCCACCTCTTATGGCCAATTATGCGTTTTGTTTTTAAGGATTTGTCCTTTCGTTTTGCTTCCATTTATTCTTTTCTTTAAGGTAGATTGAGTGAAATAACGCTATAGATATCATTCTATGAATTTGATCTCATTATAAAGAAGTCATTCTCCTCTTTATAGTGATACCAAAATACTAGTACCCTATTCTACTACTTTTCGAGATATTTTACAAAAATAGAATCGTTTTTCAATGGACTATGGTTCTCCGGAGGGACAATTTTGAATAAATGAGGACGTTTTGGTGCACATATCACGTCAGATATTTGCCGATGTGTATTTTGAACGTTTTCTCATATTCTGTGCAAAATGACATCTTAATAGTCTCTGCATTACTTATTATAAAATTGCACAAAACCAGAGGTTATGTTGGCGTTTACAGTGCTCGGCGTGAGACATAGAAGCCAAGTTAAATACTCAAATTTGTATATTAAGTTAATTACGTAAAACGTCATTCTTCAAAACAAATATTTTGCATTAACTATATTACTATATTTACTTCATACTTCTTATTACTGCTTAAATTTTAAAATTAAATTTCGGGCTTGGCCTGGACATTGTGACTCTAAAAAAATCTCACTCAACCTTAATCTACGTTTCTTCCACTCCTAACAACTTCGCTTGTTCCTTCCTCTCTCCGTCCGCTATGGTATCATTCTATCCATCTCTCTCTCTTTTTTCTGGGAATCTTCCCCTTAGACACTCTCCAACCCCGCCTCCCTGGTCTTGTCCTTTCAATTCCTTTTTTTATCCAAAAGGGGAGACGGAGCGAGAGGGAGGAAAAAAACACGTTCATCCCACTCCTTTGGGCGTGCGCCATTATCTCTTTCTTATCCTTTTGCCTCCTCTCTCTCTTATCCTCATTCTCCCTCCTGTTCACATACCCTCATGTTATGCTTGTTCTCTTCTTCGAAGTCTTTTTTATCTCCCATGCCCTCTCTGTCCTTATCCCCGTACTAAAAGGCCGCCATCTTCGTTTCTTCAAATCCCTCCTCTTCAGCGAAGGCCATTAGCGTGTGCCCAGATATTTAAGGTTAGCCCCCCTCCACCCTCCATACCTATTCGATCGTTCCCCGTCACGAGTTTTGGAGGAGACTGGTAGTCTTTCCTCTTCATCATCCTGATAACGCTAAATTATCTTGATCTATCCATTTCCATTGAGAACGGTCACCACAAATTCTCTTATTTTTCGAAAACCCACATACACTGGCCATGTCATACCCGCCGATTCAAGACATCGGTATCCACAAAAGATAGCGGCATTTCATTCCCTAATTCACCACCTGTTTAACTTACCCCTGTCAAAAGACGACTTCAATAAGGAAGTCAGAGTCATAAAACAGATAGCTAAGAATAACGGGTACACGAACAGATTAATAGAGAAATTAATTTCTATTAAGCAAAAGAAATTGGCACTTGAATCAATTTATTCCACCAAGAGCTTGCAAAGTAACAAAAAACGGTGGTGTTCTTTAAGATACCTAGGTGACATCACATATGGATTGGCAAAAATATTCCCTACAGAAATTTATAACATCTCCTATAGAACCCCGGTAACCGAAAAAACGTTATTTAAGTGCAAAGACCTAGTGGGCTCTAAGGAGAGAAGTGGGGTATATGCTTTACAGTGTGGTGAATGTGATGGAGTGTATGTGGGTCAAACTCGCAGGAATTTTAACCTTAGAAGTAAAGAATATATACAAGCTTTTATACATAGCAATGACGACAACAGAAACTTCGCTAAGCATCTTTTAGTTTGTGACATCGTAGTGATTTTATTGTTAACATTTTACATATGTCTAATAACAGAAGGGAGTTAAACTCACAAGAGCACCTGGAGATTTTAAAAGCATCTAATGACCCGACTGTTTCGGTAATAAATGACTATTTGTACCCTGCCTCCTCTCCTATCCTTGACGCAGTCGCTGCTTCCGCTCCTCCCTCATTCCACTCAAGGTCTGCTACCAGCCCTGCACGAAACCGCTTATCTCCCCATCCTCCACAACTACCCACAGTACACTCCGTGTCCACCCCCTACTTACTACATCCCCCACCCACCCAACCCACCCCTCCCTCCATTGTGGTATATATATACAGGTTGTTCGCATTGCTTCGTCACCTAATGATGGTGCTCAGCGCCGAAACCCGGGTCGTGTGTGTGTGTGTGAGAAAGTGTGTGTGAATATTTTTCTGTGGTTTGTAATAGCTTTTAAATAAATCGTTTTACAGAATAGAATACCACAAAGTTAGTAGTGAACTAATTTTATTTACACTCACGTTTGGTTCTGGCCCAGACGATTGGCTCACTCACTTTCATTCACCGGTGCACTTACCAGCACTACAGGGAGCTTTGAGGAATGTAACGGGTGGCAAGCTACGTAACATCCAAAGAGGTGGATAGCACATGGGCCTCTACAATCAGGAGTAGTAGGAGGGAATAGGCTGCCATAACGTGACTTAGAGTTGAACATAATACCATGACACTCACCTTTTTTGTTCGCTGAGGTAAAAATCCCATATCGCTGCGATATATGTGACTAGCTTCTGACCATCTGCTATCTCCTAATGGATTATGAAAAATGCAGGAAGGATGTGACGGACTAGGTATCATTTGAAATATTGAAGTTGTCTCCCCCGTTTTCTCTAAATTACTTAATATAAATACTTAGGTCAATTCAATCGCGTGACACTCTTCAGTTGTCCCTATCATACTTGGGTATTTTATGTGCTCTTCGAATCTGCAAAAACTGTATTATTCTATTTTACAACCATTTCCAGAACTATCTTAAATATTTTATCCATTTAGTCGTAGAATTCCAGAATTTTTCAATGCCGTTACGTTTATCTGCGTCCCCTCTATATTTGACTCAATATAAAGTCAGTAGATGTGGCGTCCCACTCTTCTCCCCTAACCGTTTACCGATAAGTGCTTCTCTTGCCAACTCTTGGGAAGAAACGAATGTCTGGTTCTTGAGGATATTTTTAGGCGGGAAAGCGTTTTGCTAAATTTTCTCAACGGGTATTGACTACTGGACTTAATCGAAAAAATTCACCGATGACTACCACGGTAAATCCTAGCAAGAAAAAGTTTCAATCACAACGATGTAAGCGAAAATATGTCATGTAAAAATTCGACATTTCTTATGTCGCTGAAAGGTGAAATATGTTATAAGGCTTTGCGATTCCTCTGACTTATTCATAATAAGCGAATACTTTGTCGAGGTTCATCTATATCTACGAAATACCTTGAAAGTCACCTCTAGGGTGTGTGGCATGGGATGATTCCGTACTTGTCCCTGTCGAGACAATTCCCCTTTCGGCCACTTGGCGAGATTTATTGGTTTTGAGGAAATCTTTAAGCCTGGCTTACACGGGTCAAGTGGACGGTCATGTAGAACGTTCAAGTAAAGTAGAATACTCTACTTGCATCGTGTATACAGTGCCAGTCAAGTACCGACTTGCGTCACGTAGTGTAGTAAGTCAAGCGGTTGTTTACGGTGGACACGTGACTTGACTGCTTTTACTTTCACCACCAATTTTATCACTTGATCGCCTACTAAACGGACCATGTTACCAATGTGAACAGATATGACTAGTATGTGGGTCCATTGGTGAGGCCAGTTTTGCGGTCTTATCAGGCAATTGTAATTTTTTTTGTATTTGCTCCCCTTTACTGTGAAGTTCGTGAATGATGAAGTGGAAAGAAGAGGAGACTATTAGGGTTTGTGGAGCTCTATTGTGAAAAGGAGTGCTTCTGGAAGAAGATTAGTGCCAATTATTTTCCCTCGCTTGAGCTAATCCCGGCACTACGACTCTTCTCAGCATTTTCTTCCTCTCCCAAAGCTTCTTCAAATTATTCCAAGAGAAGATTCGTTAAATTAATTAAATAATGTTGCATCACAACGCGACTTGCAGCCATGTGTCTTGCACCATGTGCACAGAGTATAAACGTTTTGCTCAAGCTGTAGTTGAGTGAAGTTAAGTAGAACAAAACTATGCAAGTGCGGAGGCAAGTTACTTGTCCCGCCAGTGATCTACGAATTTACCCGTGTTAACCTGGCTTAGGTGTCATATTATCAAAAGAAGGCGTCATGCATGCAAATTGGGATGAGTGAAGAGGAGTTAGTAAAAAAAGCGTTATTTTTTAATGTCCAATATTACTAGCGATAATATAATTGACATATGGTAGCAGTGATGCGATCAAGTAAGATTTTAAAGTGCTTGGAGAAAATATTTCCGTCTATCGAACACCGCCTCATACCCTTTGAATGTTTTGACTTAACTAACTTTAGCAACTTCTCCTTTCTAGTTTCTAAGTTGTCTTTTCAGTGTTGACTCTTTTTATCTAGTACAATGGACTCAAAGGTTTAGAGAGAGGACTGCAGTTTACCATTCTGTCTCACACAGTTAAAGAAATTTCATTAGTTAATGAGGCATTTTCTTACGGGAGCAAAGTCGGGTGAAAAAATATCACGATTCTTCGATAAAAAAATAGCCATTCGCGCCTCGGCTGATCCTCTGGGGAGTTCAATGTAAGCCCTCTCGCAAGTTTTAGTTCACGTTGCTCCCTTTCTCTCTCCAAATCCGTATTCTGCTCTCGCTCCGTCTTTCAGTCTACCCTCCCGCCCTTCCGATTCGCCTCTTTCCACATTCGGCCTTCTGGAATCCGCCAACCGTACTAGACCGAGAACCGAACTTGCCCCCTCCCGCTCCTCCTCTAACGCCGCCCACCACCTCCCCGACCCCCACCCCCAACACAACGCCACTCCTTTATGACAGGTCACTCATCCCCCTGCCTTCCGCGTTTCTCCTTGCTGACACTGTCAACCACTCCTTCTTTCACTCCTCTCGTCCTAGTCTCCCTCCCGGTCTCTCACTATCTTGCTTCTCACCCTCGGCCGTCAACATCCCTTCTACCTCTTTCGCCATCGAGACTGGGGTATAAAGGGCGGTCGCTTAGTGGGTCAATAATATTCTGTATTGACATAGACGTTTCTCTCAGTTACGTTCGAGGTTGGCTATGGATTGAGTAATTTTTTTTTAACTTTTGCAAGCACTTCATCGACAGCAGCAGTCATCAATAGGATGTAATCAAAGGTTGCCGGTTCTAATTTGCGTAAATTCTTTATTAAATGATAGAATGACTTTGTATTTCCAAACGATTTAATAAGTCGACCGCGGTTTCAACGTATATGCGTCATAAAAACCGACATTTGACTTGAATATGACGATTATGCGTTGAAATCGTGTGGACATACGAAGTGCTACCTTCATTTTATCAATCGGAAGATTGATTTGCTGCGGATTTCAACTGCGTTTTCTATTCAGCAAGTGCTAGGACACAATGTGCACCTACGACGTACCGTGCGAGCCCCCTCTCGGGTGTATGGTAGGCAGTGATTCCACACCAGGCATTCAACACTCGTTCCCGCTCAGGGTTGAATCCTTGACACACCCCTGGCCCCTATTCGCTGACGAAAAGACAGTCAGGAGAAAAATGCAGGTCTAAACGACAAACTAGGAGTGTGCTACGTTGACTTACATGATTAAATGAAGAACATGGGTTAAGATACTTAGTGTATGTTGATGAAGCACTGTCTTCATGTTTTAGCTTTAAATTGCTTTTCTGACTGCTTTTTTGCTCTTGTTTAGCTGCTCGGGGACTGTGTCATAACACTTGGAGCCGTGGAAATAAAAAGGGAATACTTTGCCGGTGTCGATCACATCCACCGTGTACGTGATGACGTGTACACATTTTTAACTTGGAAGAGACAAAGCGATTTTCGTTTTTACGTTAACGGCCTACACGGAGAAATACGTACGACTGTCTACTCTTTACTGCGTGAGTTTCGTTTGCCTCCTGCAACCCGTAAAGTTCTCATTGTACCCATCTGTAGTACTAACTGCAGTCCTGTGTATAGGTGTGAATGGCTCGTTATTGGTAATGAACGTGTCCCAGCCTTAACTCGTTCTGAAAAAGTAAACAGTAACCTCCGCGAAGAAGTAGTTCAGAGCAGTTGATTATATGTTTCAAAGTCCGTCATGCCATATTCGTTTATTGGAGAGAAAGGAAGGGCTAAAGAGTAGCATTTTTCTCCTTCATGCACATAATGACAATTATCGAACTAGAATAGCTATTTTCTGAGAACCTATTATTTTAGCAGATATATAGCTTTAAAGATATTAATATCTTAATAATGTGACCAACTTAAAAACATATTTTTGCATTCTATTAGTAGGTACTCTTCAAAATTAATAAATTAATGCCAGTATACGTTTTGGCATGGGTAGATTTGATTGTAGAGAGGCATGGATAAATATGATTAAGAAGAGGAATAGGATTTTAAGGCCAAGAGAGCGTGTCTGAAGTAAGACATGCATTCAGCAGAATAATAGAGGTGTGCGGGAATAGAGAATAGAGGGGAAAACAATATGGAAACATTGCCATTTTCCAAGACACTAAACGAATTATTTTGTTCTCTTGACTGTGCCCACCCAGAAATATTGTAAGGATAGATATGTATGCACATTTAATCACATCATATTGGCGAAAAGCTTAGCTTTGTAGGTGGTTGGAGTGATTTTTTTTGTCTACATTAATGTTTGCATGAAACTTTGCATACGTGTTCTCATTAGTAATATCTACAGATAAAGTGAAAAAATTACATCATAACGATTTAGTTTTTATTATTTCAACACATTTCCTTATGAAAATGGCGTATATTTCATAGCAATTTGATTACAAGTGTACAGATTTTCTTATAGGCGCGAAATATTACATTAATCACTATTACAGTTGATGCTAACACATATCAAAGAGTCACACCTAGTCCAATATACGAAAGCAACATATTTCAATACAATTTTATCTTAATTTCGAAAGCAGCGCCGAAAACGATATTCATGGTATGCTTTAATTGAGGAAAAAATTAAAAAAATAAAATAATTGGATTACTCCCATTACTGTCTGATTGGTGAGTTCCAACCCATGAACAGATATACATGGTTAATGTGCTCCAAGGAATTTTTTTTCGACTTCATTGAAATATTATTGAAATGGGCACTCAATGACCCTCGATTACCGGTCCAGCCACCTTCAGGAGCGTGTAGCATGTGCGTACGGAAACATGTTCGAGTCGTGCACAATTGCTATGACTTGAAAGGATTTTATGTTGATATTTCCCAGCGTTCCCTTCCCTCGCCTCGTACAACACACGGCCCCAATTCTCTCTCTCCCCCTCCGACTTCGTCTTCCCCCGTGGCAAAGTCCCGGGCCCCAATCACCTCTCGTCTCCCCTGGCTGTTATGAAGCCACTCCCGGTCCCTATTCCCTTCAGCCTTGCGTTCATATCCATCCTGCTCTATAAGCGTCCCTTCCTTCCTGTTCCTCTTTCCGACCTTTCCTCTACTCCTATATTGCTAAGTACGTCCCCCCCGCCCATATTCGCCTCTTTTCGACTCCATCCCTCTGCCTCTAGGCTATACGTTCCCGGACGAACCAACCAGGAAGAAATTGCGTCTTGAAAGGGCCCTTGAAGGTTCCTTCCTTCAAGGATTATTTGAAGGAGAAAGGGAAATAGAAGTCGGAATTTGTCTGGTCTGAGTTTTTGAGACGTTGCATTAAGTCTACAATCCGTTTCTAATAGTTTAGAGTTAATTACCGGCCCCGGTGACAGCGGGGTAAAGTCCTCGCCTGCCTCACCAAAGATTGTGGGCTCGAATCCCGCCTGGGTGCGATTTTCACCCCCTTGGGCGTGGTTGTGTGTGTTCGTCTACATATCAAATTGGTAGTAATTGGCTTCGAATGTTACCTATAGATACATTATTATTATTATTAGCTATCATAAAAACATTACGACGTCACAGTAAAGAAGAGCCCAGTCCTATCCGACGGACGGATTACTGCTTTTGAAATGCTCTCCATATGGCATACAATGAGGGATCAGGTTGCCTCTGAAACGTCTCCGCCAAAGCAGGGATTCAACCTCGAACCATTGGGTTGAGAAATCTGTCCTCTAGTTGATTTGTAGAGATCAGTGAGCTGTAGACTGGTCCAAATTTTCAAGCAATAGCCATTTATTGGTTTGATACAGAACGACGGTGAACTTCATATGTCTCTCAGTTCTGTGTCTCGCAAGGATTAGTTTTTTATGGGACATTATTTAGACAGCCTCGCCCTAATATCTAAACACCCGATGATAGATTTATTACATATGGTTAGCCAACCTGTTTTATCCTCGGCGATTAGCCCTTCAAAGGTTATGTAAGGAAGCACTAATTTTACTAGCTTGCATCCTGTAATTAGCTAGTATGATCCATCTTCAATGCTATGATCTTCAAGACAACGTGAATAAGATCTCAGCTTTATGTAATGCCTGGAGGCTACATTTAAATCAAAATAAAAAAATATTGTCTATTTCCCTTAAAAATCCCTAATTCATTTCAACTATGCTGTCAACTTCACCCCATTGAACAGAGTTCCATCACTCAATCAAGATTTTGTTGTAATAACAGCCATAAAACTCATTTACTCCGAGGATATCCAGGGTATTGAAAGTTTATATATGTCCCTGTTATGCCTACTTTACCGGTCCACCGAAATTAAAGATCCCAGAGCATTACAATCTTACTTCACATCTATTGCCCTTCCCATGCTCTCCCATCGTTTCCCCATATGGTCTATGTAAAATTTTAAATCTCTCACACGTATTACTCACTTCTCTACAAATATTGTTAAAACAGAGTTCTTCATCTTCGCACCCTATCCTCTAATGCTGTCTTGTCTTCACTTTCCGTTTCATACCTTAATAGCAACTTCCTTAAAACTGATTTTAAACTCATTCAAAGCACTCTAAACTCGTCCATCGACTGCCCTGACCTTGTTTCCTTCATAAATTTCAGAATATCTGCTCGACCTACCAGGACCCACATATTCCCCTCTCCCTGATTATCACTCACCAAGCGCACCCTAATTTTCCATCTCTCTTTTCTCCTAAATTCCTTTCCTGACAACATTGACCCTTTCCCCTTATCTTCCAACGTCTTCGCTAACCAAGCCCAGATCAAATAATCTTTTCTGACTCCCCATGTTGGGACATTATTTTTAAATCTTCTTCTTGTTAATGTTTTTGCGTGTGTTCTTTTTGTTATTTTAATCACTGTAAAATTGCAGTAGAATTTGGTCTTTTTTGCAATAAATATATTAGGTATTGTATAAATGTTTCACGGGTATTCCACCAGGTAATATGCTTCATATCTGCCGACGGTTCGACGAACGACTTTTTCGTTATCATCAGGGCTTCTGAAGCATTTATACATCAGATTCGCAGGTAAAATCTTCGATCATTTAAATTCAGTGTTCTCAACGATTTTTCGAAATATCTGTTAGGTTTAAGTGATGCGCAAGGTAGGGTATGGTTTGCGAAGAAGCTTAAAGAAAGGAAGAGCAGAGGGGAAGAGGAATAGTCAATTGGCCAAGGCTGTGCGAAACAAACACCTGTAGGTCCCAAGCTGAGTTCTTTCAAAAACCGATCGATGAAAAATGTAATGCGTAAAATTGCGTGAAAAACTGTTCCTTTTCCTTATGCCTGAATGTCATAAATTCAATTCTCCCACGCAATTTTCCTCTTGCCTATATTATATTCGCTTTCATTTTCTCTAAATAGAGGCGGTAAGGCTTTTTACTTTTTTCCATATACTTTTCCCTTTACGAGCACAAGCAAGGAAGGCAGCCGTAAAAAGCACATGAAGAGTTAACTCGCATGGAAATTTCTATTTATTCACTTCGTCGCTCATTCTCTGGAGAATTTCCGTGGCAACTCTACCTCTCCATTTGAACTTCGTATTTTTTCGCGGCAATGGTATCTTTATTTTCTTCCGGAACTCTCTCCTTTGATTTTTTTTCATTGGCCATGAGTCAGTGATATAGAAAAATAGTTCCTATTTATTCATTTCTAGATCTAAATCTCAATTTCTTCGTCATCTGGTTACCTGTGTCGGTAATGTTCTATATGCATGCATATCTGAATCATTTTTATTCTTGCTTCTTTTGAATTTATCTCCGTATATTTAGCTTCTTTCAGGTTCTTAAAAGAACACTTTTCACCCTTCACTCTTCAAATAGTTTTTCTCGATCGTCCAACTTCAGCTAACTCCGCCGAACCTACTAAGATTTATGGTGTTATTTATGGTGTTACGCGAAATATTCCAACAGATCATAGTTTACGTAACAATTACTCACCGGAGGAAGATATTTACATAGAACGGAAGGGAATTTAAACTTTAGATGCAGCCAACTTCCGAACTTGCTCCTGAAAACACTATCACGTCCTTAAAGTTTGCTCCCACTTACTGAGATACTTGGAGAAAAAAATGTCTACATGAAACGCTCCAAAGTATTTTTGGCTATCAAATCTTTGCCTAAATTAAAAATTTCAATCAAGTAGTCCAGCACATATTTTTTCTTAAAGGTTATATATAAATTTTTCATGCAAGTCAAGGTGCGCAACCATTCTTACTTCCATCAAACACTTAACATGATCTCTATCGGGATGAATCCAGATGCGCAAATCAAATATAGTAAGATATAGATTGTCACCCAAAGTCACAAAACTCACGAAAGAGAACTTGAAATAGGTAATGTACAGCAGTAATATACCGTGGGCTTGGCTCTTGAATCCTAACGTATCTTGTTTGCTGCTCGCAACATAGATAAAACACTTTCCTCTGGGCTTAAAGCAACTCACAGCACGCAAATCAACTCGCAATGCACGAGTTTACCATGCAAGGTACTAAGAAAAACTAAATTCTGGCGAGCAGATTTCACACTAGCGATGCTTAAAAGTAACTGAAACATAGTTTGTGTCGAGGAGGGCCTTAATCCTCCCTTCGTATTTTTCCAAGAAATGTTGCAAACGTGCAGTGATAATATTTACTCCCTGTATCCAGAGTGCAATTCATTCCTGGTTGGGTTTTTCTCGTTGGAGGGCAATAAAAGTGCGGCATGGCGCTACCCTTTCCGGCAGCAATTTTCCTTGCGCGGCGGCTACAAGGGTATCTGCCAAGTGCGTGATGAGCTTGCACTTTAAAAAGTGCGCTTTGAGGAGTCCGCTTTCCTGATGAATGCGTTTGAAAGTTTGGTCCAGCTATTTAAAGAACTTTACAATTCAGGAATGCTTAAAAACTATTTGTACAGCATAGATATTCCACCATCACGTCCATTCGCTACTGTTGCAGCTCTCAGAATGTAACTGATGAATATCGAGCCTCACTGAGAATATTTTAGTCGAGCCTGATTTGTATACCCTGTACTAAATGGAGAATCTCGAGTTCACGAGGTGAGAGTAGAATTTATCGTATAAAAGTTTCCGATATAAATATGCTACGCTTACAACATCATAGGAACCTAGCCACAAAAATGGGATTTCTTTGGGTTACACAACGCGCCGTCCGGCCCGCCCGCCGCCCGCGGCAGCGCACTGCACCTCTCAACTCAAAACGATCTTGAGGTCAAATTCGCAAACGAATGCACGATTTTTCTTTTGTTATATCGTCGTCGTTCAGGCAGAATTCACTAAGTCAAAAATCTTACTCCTGAGTTATGACGGTTTAACTGTTTCAAACAACTCCTAAAATCAATTTTGCATTATTATTTAATATTAACATTTTTTTGGTGTCGTTGCTACAAACTTGTTGTGTTGGTGTTGTTAGTGAATTCTGCCTGAACGACGACGATATATTCTATATACTTTACTCTTTTAATTTATGTCGAAATATCCGGGGGGCAAAGCGGCGCTAAAAACGATATTGCTCTTTTTATTTCAAAATACAATTAAGAATAGCTAAATGTTTAAACTTTTTTATTTAGGTTGAAAAAAACTTGAAGGAATCCAAATTATTAGTAAATGATGCTTAGAGGTACCAATTTACGTGTAGCAATGTTTTAAACTTGATATATTGTCCGAGCGCTTTGTTCTAAGAAGGTATCTCTAAAATCGACGGGGTTCGCGCGACAGGCGTATTTTTGACCTATTTTTGACTGGTTCCACATATTAAAATGAGCAGTACAATGACCAATATAGTAGCCTTTATTGTAGACCAAATACTGTACAATATGAATTAGACTTTCCGAACCTCCTCGTAGAAAGTTGAAAAAATGACTCTTGGCCAGCTTTTTTCGATTGGGACCACTGTGCGTTCTACATTACCGTAATGATAACTTATAAAATATATTAATGCAGCCTAAATAGTGGTCATCCGTAAACTTCGAGAGCTAAAAGAATTTGAAAACTTTTCACGGGTTTTTCTTCGTATAAGTGAACCGATGATAGATAGTAAAATTATACGTCAGCGATCTTTCGGGGTTTAATAAGTAAATAAAATAGTAAAATTATAATAAAAGAATAAACCAGAGCGCATTGGAAACAAATTCCTGTTAGACGAGTATGGCTATGGTAGTTAAATTGCAGTGATTTTTCCCAATTTTTTAGATTTATTTTCGTATTTTGTTCACAGCGATACAGTGCCAAGGTGAGTATCCTTTAAAAAAATAAATAGGTTTTCAACGTTCTGGGATGAGGTTCTCCTTTCTAGTACTCTTGGTGTATCTTCGTTGTACATCTAGTGAGGTACAAATATGTTCAAAAATTAGTCGAATACTTTCTAAAAATATTAATAAAAGGGCTTGAGATGACCGACATTAATTTATGCGTCCAAAACTTTGAATCTACTGAGTTAGTAACTGATAAATTTTCCAATCAATGCGATTGCACAAATAATGCGGTACGAAGTCGCGTGCGCGGGAGCGAAGATATTCGCACAAGAGGGTGAATTTGTGCATTCTATGCTTCCTAGTAATTAATTCACTTTGGGTTATTTTCCTGCAAAAAGGATAATGTTACATTATTTATGTATCATAAGTATATAAAAATATAACTATCTTTGTAAATTGCAGTGATCCAAATCAGATTCGGTTACGTGTTCCGGCATTATCTATATTTTATTTGCATTTTCATTTTCTTATTGTTTATATTTTTTGAATCCTAATACTTTTTGTAAAGTGATTTGTGGCACAGTGACTAATTTTTTTTTCTACATTGATATAATTTTGTTAGACATAGGAGAGTCGGTTAACTCCAAAGAGGATGTTATCCTAAGGGGAACCTATGTCCCTCGTTTTGAATTTTTGTAATATTTACCTATATGTATATGAGCTTATACGAGGAACAAATGAATAATAATAATAATTTCGCCATGAGAAACTCATTTGACGTGACAGGGATTCGAATCCAGATCTCCTAATTGACTGGGTCAAGTCAATTGATTTTTTCAAGGCTGATTTCACCATCTTCGGTGTATACTGACTGATAAACATATTACATTATTATCTTGACCAATGACAAGCTGATATTCTCAGAAATCTCATATAAATCTCACAGGAAGCAGTTTTGTCCATCATGCTGCAGTATTAGTGCCTAGACGGGAATGATTTTCAGCCAATCTATTCGTAACTTAAGTTTTTCCTTTATCTTTTGCCATTCCTGGAATTCTCTTTGTCTCTTTTTTTATCAATATGAGGAAGCAAGATACGCAGCTAAAACTACCTGCACTTTCGTAGAAAAGTAGATACGGGAGAAAAAATAGTTACCTTCAAAGCACTCGCTGAGACTGTGCCCATGCCAAGTGTGGTGCTGTGGTCACCTTCGCAAAGCTTCTAATATGACCTCTAATCTCCGGCACAACTCCTCTCTTAAATACTTCAAATATTAGGGAAATTTAATAAATAACTTTACATACTTGATGGAGGTGTTATTATTAGTATAAAAATTGAATGGATTATATTATAACACTACGGTCTAACCAGTAGCAAAATAAATTAAGACTATAAGGATAGCGATTTACACAAATTAATATTTGCAAAGATAATGTGAAAAGTTTTGTTTTAATATCTGGTCACACTAGCAACAACGTACAATACATGGAATAAGTTCAGCATCACATCAAATTTTGTTGATTGACAAAAAACCGTACCATTGCTTTATCACCACCAAACAACCGATATAATTAATTTAAGGTTATGCACATTGGTTTGAGAGAATTAAATTTAATCTAATGCGTTATTTTTTACATAAGGGAACCCCTGGGGGAGTAAACATCTGCTGCCAGGTCTACACCAAATGGGCACCTAGGGACTGTAATTCAACTTTAAATACCGTTTTAGACGCAGGGGCCTGCTAGAGGCTGGGGGTCCCTGGGTATGGGCTATAAATACAGCCCAGAACGTAACCTAGATTAAAGTAGTGAGTTAAAATTAGTTAAAACGATCTATGCACCTGTGCAACACTTATGATTTTAATATTTTAAGCCAAACAGAATTGAATTCTCTGCCAATTGACGTCAAAATCAAAAAGCCAACTAGGTTACGCATCTTTTTCAGCGTGACATTAAAATATGTCTGTATTACTTTGTCCTTATTTTCCTTTTTTAAAGCAAACTTGACGTTATAAACATTAAATCTAATTGTCATTTGCATGTATTTAATTTTCGGTATGAGGTTTTGATTGTAAAAATGAAAAAAATATTACCATATTACCACAAAGGACACCACGCTATTGCTTTAAGAAAGTCGTCGTCGTCCCTTTTCCGCATATTATGCACAACTTCCTTAAAATGACGAAAAATTCATTCCACGCCAAATATCATTCTCCAGCCTATTTTTCAGGGAATCATTCGATATCCAGAAACGCCATCACAAGTTGAGGCTGGATTAGGGACGCTGTCCGAGAAGGAGGTGAGACGAGCTAAGACGAGTGGATTAAGAAATAAAAAGGCAAGACGGCATTATGGCGAAGGCAGTTTCTGGCAAAACAAAGACGATCAGTTCAATCAAAAATTTAACTATGCGTAAAATGAGATGAGAGTTTTTTAAAACGGTATAATTAAGTAAGCCCCTTCTCCTTACAAAACATACCGAAAATCGTTTATGCACATACATTAGCAATGTATTTTGAGAAGTGACACTTAAAAAAAAGATGAGAAAGAAAGGAATTCGAGTTCTGATAGCTCACAAGAAAAAAAATAACGAATTTCACGATTCAAAAATAAAAGAGAGCTGAAAAAGAGCTTAGGAAAAAAACAAACCGGAGGCAATTAATACTTGGATCGGAATTGACGATGAAGCAGGAATACTTATTTTCTCGAGGTTCTTCATCTTTGTAATATAGCCTCTGGGGAAACTTTCATGTTTTATTCATGCCAGGGCTGATGCTACATTCATAATGCGCTGAAATTTCATTTATAAATCGACTTGCATGTGACAACGGCAAATTAGTAATTATTCTTTCTAAATTCAGCACCTACAATGCCAAAAAATGTACCCACTGAATAGAGTACAGACGGTTTCTCTCAATGACTTCGTTAGCCATTTTAGTGCCGCAGGAGAAATCCTTAGCTACACGCTTTACCCATAATTTGGTCGATTTTCGACTTCTCTCTTAGTTAATATCCGTCACCCATTAAACCCTTAAAGACGCTATACCTCACAATATGTCGAAATATTTGAGCATGCACTGAAGTCCAATCCTAGCCTGGCCTCCACATATTTCTCTTACCAACTGAGTTCACTACACGCCCTCAAAGCCTCTAAGATATAAAAGCTTAATAATAATTCTCGGTATATATGACAAATATTAATTTTGTCAAATAGTTAACCTTTTAAAAAGAAAGATTTATACCCTAAAAGGTTATCATCCAAAAGAGGTAATGCAAACTTCTAAGTCAGAGGCTGTTGGAAATGAAAGAATACTAGTTTATCTTGTATTATCGCATATCGTGTTAAAGCACCTTCATCTGTAACGCCCGAAAATAAAATAGTATTCATTAGGATGATGTATTCTGATGGCGTTTAAGCAAAACGCATCATGAGAGGGTATATGAATAGAAATTATATATTTCCAAAAATATCAACATTTCAATAATTTTCAAGTTTCGTAATGATGATATGAAATGATCTCCAGGATTCTGAAATATACGTTAACTTTTACCTAAAACAAAAACTAACTTTCTAAATTTCGCAAGCAATACCTTTTGAACATGAGAGTGGTACATAACGAAGTATTTAAGCGTACAGATAAAAATTAACTAGTGAAGCAAATGCTCTTATGCACCTACACAAAGTAATAAGTCGCTGTAATCAATAAAATACTGTAATATACATTTGTGCAGGGCTGTTTATTTGGTTGACCACAGTTTAGGATAAATTGAGAGTCTAATTTGCGTTGTATAGCAATGTTCTTTTAAGAGCCTGGAAGAAGCTAAATATACGGAGATAAATTCAAAAGAAAAGTCAAAGAGAAGAAATTCAGGGAAACTTTGAACTACTTAATGACCAGCTGAGTTAGCCTTAGCTACATCCGTGAGCTACCGAAGTAGAGGTAATGAGTCGGCTGCAAAGCTAATAAGAGGTGACGACAACTACTTCTACAAGAACTTGACGCGTTTTATCGAAATGGAGAGTAAAGGGGGGAAAACAATATGAAGTATCACCGGAAGGATTAGTTTATTTGTAATGTGGTTTCGAGATCAACGCTGCTCTATACGGAGAATATTGTTTCTCTACGGCAGATTTGTGGTCCATATTTACGCATAGTATTACATGCCACCCGTCCTACACAAGCTGCTAAATCACGGTGCAGCCATTGTCAAGGAAGCCATCCTTCCTATTTGCCCATTATCAGAGTAGGCTATGGAGACCAGGAACAAAGATATCTGAAGATTCCGGGAGCACCACACAAGGAAATCTTCAAGAATGGCAACAAACGAGGGTCTATTTCGAAGACTGCTGTTAACATCCGATCCCTTCATTTCCACCATTTCAGGTGTCCAGAGATAAAAATTATGCCCTTATCTGCAGAGGTATGAAGTTTTCTTACTCTGGATGAATCGCAGACCGATAGTGAGGCTGATGAACTATCAGGCGATGATTTTGAATATCTGTAATTGTTTTTTTCAATAATTAATAATACAACTATGGAAGTCACTTCTTTATATTTAATTGTTGTTAATAATAGTGGTACACAGTTAAATAATGGAACTAATAAAATATATAATGCCAAAGTTAGTGTATATATTAGTTTCCAATCCAGATGGTTAACGCACGAAATGGCTCAATAAAGGTCGTGGGTCCGAATCTCGCCTATAATTTGAATGAAGTGATTATATGAAGTGATTTATTATTCAAATCTTACAGCGCAGAACAAAATATTAGGTATCGAATTTCCGTATACATACGATTACAATGACCTGAAAGTGAGTTTTTTTATTGTTTAAACTATTTTCTCGAAAAAACAATAGCATTCTGTGACACAATAAAATAATTTCATATTCGGATTCTGCGTATAGAAAACATATGGTAACCACGATTACTGTTTAATTAAAATTACTTACAATAAATTGTTTAAACAATTATCAAGTAACCACAATAAAAATCACAGATACAGCAGAAGTAACATCGCATTCGGATTATACGGATATAACAACATGCAGAATAATCAATGAAGTTCAATTTAAATTTGTTATACTTAATTGTTTCAATAGTTTGTCTTGTAAAAACAAAAATATCATAGAAACAGCAATATAAACGTCAAATTCTGATTCAGCAGATCAAAAACCTTTAAAAACCGATGTTAAAATATAGAAAGTATGGAAAAATAACAGCGGTATTAATTTTGGCCAGCTGATTTCGATTTGGGACCACTGTGGAACATAGGCTACATTACACTATGCCTCTCGTGCTCTTAATAATTTAATCCATGTGTAATCAATGTATGGTAACAAATGTTTAATTATAAAATATCCTGTTATTTTTTTTCGGGTTCTAAAGGATAAGTCATGGATATTTTAAAGAAAGTTTTCGGCCTCTCTGTGCTGTGAAGTGTTGCGTCTTGTTTCCTACTCTGCGGAAAATATAGAACAAAAATAAACGTTCATAAGCCGAAAACATTCCGTAAAATATTAATATGAGCACTCCTGCAGTTGGTTAGTGTGCAAATGGGGGCATGAGGGTGTGATAAATGTGCACCCAGTAACGATAGTGCAAATGTAACGCGCTCGCAATCCTACCCGAAAGTTCTGAGTCGGAATCCTGCCTCAAAAAACAATGTTTTGACCCGTCTTAATGGATTCTAGATGGTCGAAGGCCCGGCTCGATGAAAGCCGAGCCTTTGCATTGCTCCAGAAACCCAATTACCGCTGCCACACACAGCGGCGCGTTGGGGAGAGGACCCTGGGAAACCAGCCCTTAAAGATGGCCGGCGCTCGGAGGATCCGGCATCGCGTATACTCTTTTGTTGCCGAGGCTGTTTCGTTCCCCACCTCCCTAATCCATCGCTTGTTACCCTCGTGGACATATTTGTTTTATTTCCATTCATTTTTTTCATCTTCCCTTTTCCTCTCCCACCCTCCTCATTTTCTCCTCCTCCATAGCCCTCTCCTTTCCCCCCTCCAAACACCCCATCGAATGCTGTGGAGCAACAGGTCCCCCTCCTCCCCCCTCGTTTCCCCGGGAACCATATCCTCGCCAAACCTTCTCCCCGGTCGCCCGGTTTTGCTCCTTTCCCCCCTTCCCGAGAACCCCCACCCCCTCCAACTATAACCCACTCCCGCTACTCTCCTCTTCCCCCAAAACTCCTCTCCAGGTCCCTCGTAGGGAGAAGCGGGACGGAGGAGGTACAGGATAGAAGAGGAGAAAGATTGGAGGAGAGTATTAGAAAAGGAGGAGGTTGGAGAGGGGGAAAGAGCACGTTTGTTGGTGGGGGTGGAGGGAGAAATCTTTTTTTCGGGAGGTCGGAGCTTTGGAGGTGGAGTAGGTGGTTTTTCCAGCCTGGGGAGTGTAGAGGTTGGAGGGAAGGTTAAGGGGAGGTTCTCCCTCACCCCACCACTCTTCGGCTTCCCCCCTCCACCACAGATCTCCTCCACAACACTCCCCCTCCCCGATCGTTCCTTACTCCCCTCTCGGTGGGTTAGCGCATGCTCCGAAGCGCGGGGGTGGGTTTGGTGGGTGGAAGGGGGGTGTTGAGGGAGGGTCCCGGGGGGAACGAAGGGGGAGGAGGGCAGGGAGAGGTGGGGCGGGTGTGTTTTATGTTGATGGAAGGGGGTCAGTGCGGCCGGAGGGGGAGGGGCGAATGCGGTGGGGGTGGGTCTGGTTTGTGTGTCGTGGAAGGGGAGGAAGCGATAGGGACTCATCGGCGAGATCCTCAGTGTTCCGCAGGCCACAGCAGTACCCAGGCACCGCGCGCTTAAACATCCCAGCACTTTGTCGCCGACACACAGCCTTTCCCCCACAGCACTGCTCCGACACTCTCTTACCCACCCCCTCCCCACCCCCCCTGAGGACTGACTGAATACTCACCCCTCCCCCCCTGATCACCCGTGCAAGAAGCAGCAGGAGATCCGTGTCCCCACCACATCCGGCTGATTCACCGCGCAGGCATCATCATTGCCAATCCTTCTTAAGCCCAAACAGACTGTTGGGAGGACCCCTCTCATCAAACATTTTCCCTTCTGCCCACGACCTCCGCCCCCCCCCCATTCCCCGAGGCCACAGGTCGGGGAACAGATTAGTCCCCATATTATTCCGGACAGAATTGAAAAAATACGAACCCATCATTAGTGAAGTGATCTGTTCGACTCTCGTGACGCTTACATACGCCCGCCTGAAGACGGCGGATCCATCTTAACCAGCCGGACCATCTCCAGTAATACTGCCCGCGAAAGGACGAACAAAACCTTATGCTAATACCCTCTCACCTTCCCGATATCCTGTCTTCCATGAAACTCCATATCTTCCCGTTGACACTCCCCCCAAACCCTCCCCACCTTAAGACTGCGTGAGTAAGCGTAATCTTCCTCTTCACGGCAAGTGGTTTTGGTGTGGACGACTGACCCCCGGGGAACGTCCATCGTCCGGGCGAAGCTGTCGTCGACGCCTCGGTTCATGGGCGGACCAATGAACGTTATGAAGGTGGTGAACTGATTCCTTAGGACTCCCTCAGTATTTCTCTCTCCAGGAGGCAGTGGAGGGAAGCCATAAAGTGAGGAGAAAGAAGGTTGCAAGAAAAGAATAAGATCGACGAGAAGTTTCGGGAACTTAATCGGCGGAGGCGAGGTATGAGATCCCCTTGGTGTTACTTGCGTGGAAAGATAATGCTAAGTGCTTAATGTGTGTGTACATGCCTAGAGTGTAAGGAATTATTTTTGTTTTATTCTCGGTGAAATTCATTTTATTCAGATGTTATACGCTTATGTATATTGTTCGACATCGTTTCGCCACGTCGTTTGACTCAGTCTTCAAATGATTTCATCGCTTCCCTTTGCTGGGAGGATTGGCCTCAGTACGTTCATGCAGTTACAAACTCTCCGCGCGTAGG
Source organism: Pyrrhosoma nymphula (assembly GCA_963573305.1). NCBI lineage: Eukaryota > Metazoa > Arthropoda > Insecta > Odonata > Coenagrionidae > Pyrrhosoma > Pyrrhosoma nymphula. The sequence goes on along the minus strand of OY754335.1, from coordinate 101,923,497 downwards.
CCATAAACATACTAATAGGAAGACTTGGGAGGATTTCGTAAGGAGAGAATAAAAAGTAAAGCAAGAAATCACCCTAGCGCGAATCGGAATTTGCTGCAACATCTGACGGAGGAAGGGAATGACTGAAGAAAGGTAATATTTAGGTTTCCCTATGCGACGGTAGTATTTAAGTGCAGCAGAGTTCAGGTCTCGAATTTCTCTCTTTCTTTTTTGCACTTCAAGTCGGGGCAGCAAGAGTTAGTTGAACTTTTGTGTGGATGATTGTGTCTTCGGTGATTCTTCATGTTTTCTGTGAAGTTTTCTTTTTCCTTTTAATCTTATTTTTTGACCGTTTGACATCGTTCCCTTCAGGAGGGAGGAGAATTAGAACTAGTAATAACCTGTGCTAACCTGCGTCTGGGGTTCAGGGAAAGAGTGGGTGAAAAAAATTACGATGGGTTCCTGGGATCTCGAATGTGTGTGTGTGTGTGTGAATGGTGGTTGCGCTGGGGATCGGAATGGAGCTATGTCGCCCTCCGTCCTCCCTTCCATCCCCCTTGCCCTATTCACCATTTTTCCCCTTCCCTCCCTCTCTCCCTCTTTCTCCCTATTAATTTCCCGTCTGCCCTTTCACTCCTCCCTGTGCCTCTCTCCCCCTCAATTTACGTTTCTGTTTGTTTTGCGATCCTTCTCTCCCGCCGAGAGAAATAGTGCGCGAGAGAGAGAGGGAGACGGTTTTGGCGGCGGTGGCGATGGAGAGGCAAAGAGTGAGTGAGATGAAGCAAAGGGAAGAGAGGTGTGGAGACTGTGAGAGGGTTTTCAGATCGATAACTGAATGTCGATTTTCGCGGTCCCAGCGAAACCTCTCCGTCTCGTGCCTTTTCAATCTCTCTCGCAAACAAGTCTCTACTCCTCACCTCTCTCTCTCTCTCTCTCGTAATATTAGTAGTAATGTGTGTCAGAGTACGTTGACAACTTGGGATATATTTCACCACTATCAATTATTATTTTATTATCAATGCGACATATTTTCGTTCAAAATGTACTTAGTTTCGCAACAAGCTACTCTACTCCTAGTCTGCGCTTTTGAAATCGCCTGTTTTGAAGTATTCAAACCACGCAACTGAGCTGTTCCTGAACTTATCCGGGTCATGCTCTCGTATGGCGTATATATTAGTCTTTAAGCAAAAGGTTTCAGTCAAACGAGTACGGACAAAACTGCTGGACTTGTAATATAAACTCTAATGAAATGCCAGCTTTTTGAAGGAACAATGCCAAAAACAGTGCTTGAATCCTTGAATGGTATCCTTGGTGCCAAAAGATAACTCTTTTAAGAGTGTTTTTGAAACGCTCGGCATCACTGCTAATTATTTTCATCAGATCAGCAAAATAACGTTTTTAATAATCTGATTACATATTGGGTTTTTAAAATACTGTATTCCTATTGTAAAGTCCTAAGAAGGAATTGTCCGGATTGCAAACTCATGGAAGAGAGCAAAGTTTTATGGCTTGGAATCAAAGAGCGAAGGAGGTCCGATTTAGACACAACAAGTGGAGACATACAGGCTTGACCACTAGCAGCCATTGGCTTAAACGACCAGAATTGGTTATCGATGTAAACATTTTGCAGTAAGACTGACTATAAGAGTTATTTGAGGACGCACCTGTGTAGCTCATAGCGATAATACAAAGAATCAAACAGCAGTCACCGTGGCTGGCAACGATATGAATTGGAATGTACGAGAACTGCTAGAAAATGCACACTATTTGATGAATTGATGCGTCACTTACGAGAATATTGAAGTTGCAACCGAGTTAAGGTGATACGTTTGCCTTAATTCTAAGCCTTTCGTCAATGCTGATATTTTTGCAGCTGATGACTCTTCCTCTGGCCATCACACAATCTTCCTTTTCTACGTTATTGCGCCTTCTCCTTCGTTCTCAAGCAACCCACTCCAATTTTCTCCAGCCTCCATTTCAATCCACCCTTTCTTTCTCTTTCCTACCTCGGATCGAATTTTACACGCGTTCCCGTGTTTCCCCCTCACCCAATGAGGTCCCTACTCTTTCTCTTCTGCCGGGTGGAGTCTTTGTTCGTGCGCGAGCTCACGCCTTGTTGGTGTTCCCTTTTTCATTCGTCCCTACCTCTCCTGTTTCTTTCCAAGTCGCCACCTTTCCGGCCACCCGCACGCCTAGACACCATCACCCACTCTTCCCTTCCCTCATGTTGTAATTTGGTGACACTTGTCAGTCAAGAATTTTAGGACAGGGAATATGAAGCAGTCTAGGATGAAAGTGCATAGGAACCGAAGACCTCACGTATGGACCAGTGGATAGACCATCGGTCCCCTTGTCTCATCCCACTCGATTGCTTTTCTCTCCCCAATGTCATTCTCAGGAGATGACCACCAAGTTTTGCTACTTCCATATCAGCGTCCCATTCCGTATGTGAAAATCAACAATGGCTGATATTTTTCAATGGAGTCTTGGACTCTAATTAATTTCTATGTGGAGAGCTCTTTAAAGTCTACTTTCTCTCAGTCATGTGAAACGCTATAATTCTGCGCCTTCTGTACCTTTATTCAAAAGTAGGGTATTGCCGACGCCGGATTTCTCTTCAGCCTTCCACCTTTCACTATGTTATCCCAACCTTAACCTTATCCACCCACATGTTCATAATGACGCAAATTACCTCTGTTGTCAGTTACATACAGGAATAGTAACAAAGCAAACCGATCAACTTTGAATCCCTCTACGCCTTTAATCAAGAGTAGGCTTATACGCACTATTATCTACAATCTTCATCCTTACGCTGTATTATCCTGCCCTTTACACATTGCACTCAACGGTCCTTAATTTTTGAAGATGACGTCAGTTGTCAGTTGCCTCCCCGAATAACCCACCAACCAATCTACTTTTCGAAGTTTTCTTCTTTCAAATCCTCAGCTTTCTTACATCGCCTTCCCTCGTCTTCAATTTTTTCCAATCGTACTGATCGCTGCCGCTACCTTTTTTTCCGTCCTTCCTACCTTCTTCCTTGGTTCACTTTTCGCTGTGAATGACCCAATTTCCTGATCGTCCTTCCATCCCATCCTTGTCAGCCCCGGTATTCTTTTTTTCCCAGCTCACACTCCCAATGCTCCTCCACCCTCACCATACTCATCCCCACCTCCACCTCTCCCAACAACAACACTTCATCAACACCAGCTTTTACGTGTCCACCCAAAAAACTCATCTCATTCCGACCCTTTCCCTCTCCCCGTCATCCTCCTCTCCTTTCTTTCTTCTGTCTTGCACGCACCCTATCTATCTTTCGCTTTCGGTCGCTCACTCAGTCACCCGTTCGTTCCAGCTCGCTCGCGCTTGCCTTGCCCTTTTCAGCGTCCCAACCTCTTTTTGTTTAGCACGGCCGAAACATTCCCTCTTCCTCAACGTCTCCCTCCCATTTCACCCTTTCCCGTTTACCTGGAACACACCCTTGTTTCTGTGACTCACTTTCATTCTCATCCACTCTAATCTTCGAGCTCAGTCACTCACGACTACGAGGTTTTCACTCACTCTCTCTCTCTCTGCCTTCATTTATACGCCTCCTCTCGCAGTTAGGTCGCTTCGCTACGCCCAAGATAGGGAGAGAGGAAAGAAAAGGTAGGAAAAGAAAGACGCTGTACACAGTCGATGGAGAAAGCAAGAGGAGTGGGGCAAACATCTCTTTATCCTCCGCGTTACTGGCCTTTCCTCCGTATCCGTCGCCTCATCAATTTTCGAGGCGGTTCGACGATAAGGCAGACAGTAGAAGAGGGTGGGGTGCAAGAGAAGAGAGGAAAAAAGATGCAGGAACTTTTGAGGAGAAAGACTGAATGAGGAAAAGGAAGAGAGGTTACAGAAGAGGAGGTGTTTTTGGCAAAGGAGGCGTTTGGAGGAGAAAAACTTTTTCGGAGAACAGAAAGGAAGTTTTCGACGAGGTCTTGACTTAAGGGCGTTATTTTGAGTCTTGAGCCGAGGAAAATCTCACCTCGAGACAGATTAAGCATTCCAGTTTTTTTCAAAAGGAGGTGACGGCTTCGAGAGAGTGAAAAATCTGTGAGGTGGAGTGGGAGGATGAATTGTTAGTTGCGATGGGAAAGTTTTTAGAGAGCGGTGGAATATGGCAGGATTAAGGCAAGGGCAAGCTTACATTATTTTTTTGAACTTGCCTTGTTTTGAAATCTTGGCTTGTTCACCGAGATTTTCTTGTACCTCCCTTAACTTGAGATAGGAGAAATTCTTGTCTCTTACCTGGTAACCTCCCTTTCCCATGCTGGCAGCGGTCAGGCAGTGGCGTTGGGGCAGAGGGGAAGTTGAGGGTTTTCGGGAGTGCGGGTTGCCCCCATGAAGTTTGAGGACGCGGTCAGCTGTCTCCTCTCCGTCTTTGCGTCCCGGGTTTCCTCGGCACACCTCTGCGGTCACGCCCAGGAAAGTTTTTCCGGCGGTTTTCCGCCCATGGCTTGGGTGTTGGTTCTCACCCCCTGTGATGAGGACGAAATAACAGCGGACTCTTGGCAGAAGGAGAATTAGAAATGCATTCATCAGAATATTGTAGCTGTTATTTACAATTCAGAGTTATGCAGTGATATCTTTCGTTTCCGCTTCTTTGATAAGGAATTTTTTAAAGAAAATATGGCTCTTCTGCCAGTCATGTTTTAAGATGTTCATCGATTTAATTGTCGGTAGAAAGCAGGTACCTTCGTTGAACTGTGTTTAACAGCGAGTATATTGAGATACCACAGAAAATGTCTCTCGATGTCTGATCTCGAGTTAAACTACTTGTAACTGTGCAAAAAAAAATTGTTTGTCGCTTTTCATTTTTTTCGGATTTGGCTTTATCTCTTTAGAAGTAGGTACGTTATCTTCGTTGCACCGAATTTTTATATATAACCGAAATTAAACTTATAAGTTTCAAAATTGCTCTCTTGCAGAGCCCTGACGCATAATGGCTTTCTCGATAAGAGAATTTAATTAGTTTCTATGATTCGCAAAATGATGGCCTGACGACGAGTTTTTAAGTAGTTATAGCACCAATTCCAAGCCTGTAGCACGCTTATTCATAGGGATACGCATAAATGTAGAGTTATAGGGGAAATTAAATTTTCGTATAGAAGTTTGAATATGAATGACGATTATCCAAAGAGTTTGGGATCCACTGACCTAAAGGATAGCTCCACAGGAACCGAGAAAGAAGTGGATGAAATTATGCATCCGAGGACGCGTCTGTCTGTTCGTGCGGCGAGCGGTCCCCCCAAAAAATGTGGGCACGAGTGGGTTTTCCTGGGACAATATTCTTTGAAGGTGCCAGGGCGTGCCGCGTTGAAGCGAGTAGCCGCTTCTCTTGGGTCTGGCGACAGCGCAAGGCCCGGTGCGGGCCCACGTGAAGTGTTTTGCGAGCGTGGAAGACCTCTGCGTATGTGTGTGTGTGTTTGTGTGTGCGTTTGTATTGGGTTTGTTCTCGTATCCGTGTGAGTGTGTGCTCGAAGGAGGGAAAACGTCGGTTCCCATAGTCTGGTGCACAACAGGTGGCGCGTAGAAACTGTATATCGATCAGTTGGATCTGCCCCGCACACTTAAACCATATCAATTCCCTTTAGATCGCCCGGACTTTCCTGCCTTCCCTTCTTTTCACCTCTCCTCTCTTTCTCTTTTGCTTCTTTCCCTCTTTCTAACATCTTTTCCACGATCTCTCTCTCTCTCTCAATCGGCAATCTTTATCGTCCTCGTCGCTTTTCCACCGTTCCCGGAATCCTATCCAGTCACGCGTTCCCTTCCCCTGTTAATTCCTTCCGCCCCTTACTTTTTTAGGTTTTTTCCTTTTAATTCCAGTCCTTTCCATCTTCTCCAACCTTTCTCCGAGCGCTCTTAATTTTTATCCCTTCTGATCATTCCTCACGTCCCTGGAAGAGAGTAATGGAGGAAGATGAAAAGGAGTTCCCTTACCGAGTCCTCACGTCCGAGACCTCTCCGTCTATTACACCCGGAGGCGCTCATACAGGACTGCCGGCCGTCCTTAATGTTTATTCGCATGGTTTGACGTGCCGGAAGGAATTCGTATCATGGATGGAAATTCGACTGTTGAAAATTTCCGTATCCTTATCATCAATCAAAAGTTAAAATGCCGAATGGCCGAGGTAGTAAGGATAATAACTTGGCCCGGCTGGTTTACAAAGTTCACGGGTTTATGTCCCAAATGAGCATATCCTAATCATTGAAATATTCCATGAGAAAAAATCAAGCAGGTCCGGAAATGTAATTGCGGTTCTTGGGATTGCCAGGCAAATGTGCAGATCAATACGCTACCCATGCTTCATTGCATTACCAAGTAAGGAATCTGAAGGGGCATGGAAGATTAAGTAAATTTTAAGGATAATCGTATTCTATGACCAATTTTGGCAAGACAAATGTCCGTGGCTCGATTCCCCGTTCGGTTAATTTTTATCTTTGCAATAATCTGGGTATTTCATCGGTGTAATTTTTCATCGGGTTTAAAAACTTCAGAACGTTATCAGTTCGAATGTCTAGAAGCTGAACTTCTCTGCTATTTGGATAGGCATGCACCTATGATCGAAAAAAAACATTAAGGTATTGCAATAATGTTATCTTAGTGAAAGGTGTCTTAATAATACCCATTTTTTAACAACGTTTCTAGAGAATAAAACTAGGAAGCCGAATACACCCATAAATTCGAGACCCTCCGAACTCGATTCCTCTGCTATCTTGCGCGTGCGACCTTTGTATTGTTCATAACGTCCTCTCCATATCCCCGTGACCCTGGCCATGTTCTTATGCTTTCAAACGACCCGCTCTTCCCTCACCCCGCCCGCGTCTCCCTCTGTCTCATTACCCCCGACGCCCCTGGGCCTCGGCGCCATAAATTCCACCCTGCTCCCACCCTCCGCGCCCTTTCTCCCCAGCCACCAAAGCATAATCCCTTTTACCTCTCTCCGTCTCATTTAGACCCCCTGCGCCCCCTTCCCTGCTCTCTACTCCTTCCTCGCTCTTACACCCCTTACTTTTTGGAAGTTTGAGGGAGGGAGCAGAAAAAATACAACGCCTTTAGCCCCCGCTCTAACACCAACATGGACCCTCTGTCAACCACCTCCACCCCCGCACACAGCACCGACCTCCCTCTCTCCCTCACCCCCCTCCATTCTGCGAAACTAGCTCTTCTCGGTTCTTCTCACTACAGCTCCTCCTCGCTGCTTCCCTCTCCTCCAACCCTCTCACACCACTAGTATAACTTTTTGACCTCAGCGGAGAGCGGCGAAGCTCTACCCTATCCATTACGCTGTGACGTGTTCCTTTTCCACGCGATCCACCGCCTTGCACTTTCCCAACATCCTCTCCCTCCTATCTACTCTTTTTTCATCCCTCCTGTTACACCTCGTCGCTTTTGTTGCCTTTTTGTCTTTGGTTTCTTCGGTTTTGTAGTGGTCACAAGTCAGTTTAATACGGAATTCGTCTCTGCTGCATCTGCTTTCTTATTTATCATTTTTTCCCGATTACCTCCTGTACTGCACTACGAAAGTTTCTCGCTTTGCTGGGTTCTATGAGCCTCTTACCGCGAATGAAGTCTTTGTGATCATCTGCCCTGTTTTATTGTTTCTAGCGGAGGAGACCATCTGCTGAAGTTCATTGAGGCATTAAGGTTATGTGGGTCACTGTGTTTTTACTTCGGACTATTGGGAGAGAGACTTACAATTAGAGAGAAGTGAAGAGAAGTAATGGAACCTTCTCTTAGCGGAAAGTGGGCTTTAGCTTATAGTTCAAGGCTACCTCAGGTATACGTACTGCTTTACTGAGAATAGAATCTGGGATCTAAAATCTCCGTAAAATATGCTTTCTACTGAACCAGATATCGTAATGAGGACCTCAATGACGAGGTTGGTATGCGTTCTAGCGTCTAAGCCTAATCTATTCCAAGGAGATCCTCCTTCAGATACACTTGCAGTCTCAGTATGACCCTTTATCCATCCCTAACTTCTCTCTTTCCACCATAATATGTAATGTATATATTTTGTAATTCAGATTTACGGAAACAAATTTTACTCATTTTCCGAAATCTGTCAGGTCTGTTTGCTTTATGCGACGAAGTTTTGTACTCTCTCCCTCTCATTTGATTCGTCAATGCATCCATTGTATTTACGTTGGTTTCGTGTCAGAGGGAATCTGAGGATTTTTTCTTGGTATATTTGTTTTCTTCAGTTACACCATCTTAATGATAAAATGCTTAGACTCATATTGTTTATCGCTATTTAATTGCAATACACGTGTCAAAGATCTATTCTTATGTTCAGGTACTGTTATTTAAGCGAGTGAAATGACACGGTATGTCACTACTCATGTTTCATATTTGTCTTTGCTTGGTAGCTAATAGCGTGGTGAACATACGGTGATTCATGCATCTAACTGCGCATACATGTTATCTAGAAGACTACAAGTTTACTCAAGGACCATTATTCGGTCAACATTTGCCCTACTTTCATACTTGTGCTTTTGGTGTTTTACCCGATGCTGTAGGCTTATATGTATGTAGTCAATAACCAAGACTAGTGTGTAAAATATTTTTGCGTATTACTAATGCGTTGGGTGGGAGGTAAAACCGCGTTCCTCTCGCAGCCATCTCCATAGTCTAGCTAGTCTAAATTTGGTGATTTAGATAATTGAATTAATATTTTAAAAATACGTCCTGCAAAAGTGAGAGGTGTTTTGTGTACTCACGATAGCTCTACGCAAGACATTATTCTCTGACAATCTTCTTCTTTCTATTCCATCCCTCTTTCGTCCTTTCGCGAGTCACCATGTTTCTGTTGTCCATTTTTTCCCTCTTTACTCTCCCTTTCTCTCTTTCTCCCTATTCGCTATCACATGTCATTCCCTCCTTAGCACTCCTCACTCGCTTTATTTTCTTGGCCCACGTTGTCTTCCCTTTCCGATTGCTTCCTCTTTCTCTCATTGACTCTATTTTCCCTCACCTTCTTAGCCGGCCTCTCCCATCCCTCCTCTTTATTATCTATTGCCACTCTTTCTTTCTCACTTCCCATTCACGTCGTTTCCGAGGCTCACTTTTCCCTCCTCTTTCCAATCGCTTTCTTGGCTTTCTCTCTTTCTTAGACGGTCTTTGTCCTCTCATTCCAAGGCCCATCTTTCCTTTTTTCTCTCCTTCGCTGTCTCCTGTGCCTCATTCTTCCTCAGTTCCCGCTCACCGAGTTTCCGAGGTCCATTTTTCGCTTCCGATTTTTCCGATCCCTTACTCCCTTTCTTTACTTTACTCTCCTTTCTCTCTCTTCGGTAAGGCTCCTTCTCTATATGTTGGAGTGGGTTTATGTTTTCCGTTCCCTGCGCGTGCGTGCGTGGTCGTGTGTGTGAGTGAGTTTGTTCGTTCGTTTCTCTCATTCCCCCACTACCCCATGGGGCGACCCTTGCTCCTATCACTACCACCTAACCTCCCACCTCTCCTTTCCCCGGCCATCCCACCCAAAACCCTTTCCTCTCTCCCCATACACACACACCCACTGCCTCCTATTTTCACACGAAGCCCGGGCGGCGGCGGCGACGGCGGTGGAGAGAAATCGACCCGCAGGCGCAACACGTTGTCTCCCGCTCCGCTCAGGGAGAGGGAGAGAGAAGAGGGTCTAGGAGCCTGGTGGTGGTGGTAGTGGGAGGGCATGGTGTTCGGGGAAAGAGGGAGCGGGGGTTGGAGGGAGTGAGGGAAGGAGGGAACTGGGTAAGGACTGGGGAACCGGGGTCTGAGCGAAATAGGGGGAGGAGGTTGTACAGGGTTTTCCGGGGGTATTGGCGTCTCCAGGTGGAGGATAGAGGGGGTGTTAGATACGCGAAAGACAAGAGTTAGGTTCGGGGAAGTCGAAGGGATGGCTTGAAAGCGGATTCGGCTGTTTTTGGAGGGAATTGAGAGGAGATTGCAGGGGAGGAATGAAGGAATACTGCTGGCGGGGTGTTCGGGTTTTGGTTTTTCAGCGAGGGTTTCGCAGAGGGCAAAAGGGTTTTGAGGGTACGCGTTTGTGGGTTGGGAAAAGGGTTCGCAAAAGGAAGTTTTGCAAGCTGCGGAGAGGGTTTTGGTGGTAAAGAGAGCGTGGTAGTTCATCAAGGCTCAGGGGGAGGAGTGAAGGAGTTGAGAGTGAAAGGGGGAGACAGAAGTTTTCCTAAATGTATGAGGAAAGTTTGTTTTCCTGTGGGTGGAAATGGTTGGTAGGTCATTTCAAATGGAAATCTTCCTGGGAATCCATCGTTTTGAGGTCTCTTCTCTCGTTAGTAGGGAGAGGAATAATTGGAGGCGATCTTTCCTTCTCGGTCGGAGAGTTAGTTATTCGGGGAACGCTTCGATGATCTCGGGGCGTCTTCGACCCGCTTAATCCTCGTAGACCGCCAATGTATATGAAGACGTGCCCAAAAGGACAGAGAGACATTAACTTTCGTGGGAGTTACCAACGGAAGGTTTCCTCTCGAGGGATTAGAAGGCAGGATCCAGGGAGGGAGAGAGAGGAAGTAAATGTCAGTCGCAGATGCAGATAGCCGCCAAGTTCCGTGATTAATTGTTTTCTCTATGAAGTTTATGATGCCATTCTCTGAATGCCTGGAGTGTAAACGGATGCGAGTTATACGGCATTCTGGGTGGAAAGGCGGAGCAAGTAGTCGTCAGGATAACGAATAAATCATAGAACCGGGGTTCGCGGGGGATCTCTCCCCTACGAAATTCACTTTTTTGCCTAGAAAGTGCTCTTTTTGCGAGTGCACATTATTTGAGTGATTGATTAAAGCCATGAGTGTATATCACGGAGGAAAGGATGGCGTTATGAGGGACGGAATTCGTCCGGACGAGTCGGAAATTGAACGCTGGTACTTAATTTTTTTATCATCCGATCGTTCAGGCCAATACGCGCAGAAGAATGGTTGCAAATTCACTCCCGAATGTAGTTCCTGGAGAAAATTGGTTCTCATTTGTATCCAAGTAAGATTTTCAGAAATAGGAACACACTTCATAACTTGGTTTATTAGGACGACAGAGGTTCATTTTCGAAATTTACCTTTATATTTTAGCATGATATCCTCTCAACCTTGATCCTGTTCTTTACCCTCCAGTCTCTGAAATAATGTATTCCAAAGAATGGTTTATTCTCAAGTTTCCAATTATCAGTTCTATCAAAATTACAGTGATTATGAATGTCATGAACTTTGAAATATAACTAGAAATTTAATGTAATATTTATTTCCAAATCACATCAGTTCCAACTTGGTTCGTTTAATGTTCTTTATTAGGTCTACAGTCGCACCCAATTCTTAGTATTTTTCATGCCATTACGTAAAATTTATTTTTCTCACGGTATAACCGTATTCTAGGTGTTATTCCACTTTTCTGACATTGATTTTAATTTTTAATTTAAGAATATTAATTATTAGGGTTCATCCCCCATCATTCATTGATCCCCTTAATTGCAGCCAGCCACACTTTCCTAACTTCCATCATTTGCACTTATCATTAGTGATTCCATAACTGGGTGCACTATTTCTATCATGCTACATATTATTTTTTGCAATCGAAACCCCCGGAGGGATTCGTGTACAAATGTTCGGATTGAGCGCATTCTAGGATATTCCATAATAACGAGTCTGTTATCCTCTCGTCCGTTTAATTTCATCGGGACTCAGAATTTGGATTTGCATGCAACCTGAGCGGTTAATGGAAACATATGCGCATAATATTTTGTATTAATATGCCTCACATGACATATATAATGCCCCGAAGGAGCTTTACTGATGCGCCGATCGTTGCGAGGTGCCGTTTCACTAGTATCACGCTGTTCGGGTAGCCTTATATATGTAACCGTTCCACCATTAATTCGCCACGGGGATGAACCGGCGCTTCCGCCGCGCTGCGCGGTGCGGGCGGTCGTATTCTCGACCGGTGGGGGATTGGGCAGGAGCGCTGACGAGCGAGCGGCAGAGCGCCCACCATTCACCCGGAGGGTCGGGAAAGAACGAGTTTCTGGCGTCGTAGGGAGCGGAGCCAGGCGGGGCGTGGTGTTAGGGTCGCGGGAAGTTCCGCTCGAGGGCTCCTGGGGAGAGTGGGGTAGGGTAAAACTTCTTCGAGTGCGGAGAGAGTGGGGATCCCAGGGATTCGGAAGTTTTCGCACAAGTACCCAAAGATAAGGGAAGTGAGTTGGTTGGAGGGGAGGCGGAAAATAAAAAGGCTCGAGGGTTGTGGGAGGAGGACTGAAAGGACCGCGTGGGTAGGAGGCGGAACGTGTGGGTTATTTGTGACGGCCGAAGGGGAATTTGTTGGATGTCTGAGTGCCTAAGTGGGGAGTCAGATGTTGGGGGGGTTTGGATGGAGGGGTGGGTCTTTCGACAAGGGGTTTAAAGGTAGGGATTGAGGTAGTGAGGGTTTCTCAGGGAAGAGGCTTACCACTGGGTTTCACGAGGGGGAGGATTCTTCGAGGGGTCCAGGACCGTCGTCGTGGGAGATTGAGAGAATGGGAAAGGGACGACGTGAGATGAGCACATCGGACAGGCGGCGTATTTCATTTTATTTTTTTTATTTATTCGAGGGCACGAGTGGTGGGTGAGTCCCTCTCGTGGAAGTGGGTTGTCAAGCGGTCTTAAGGGAGAGATGGGGAAGGTCCCTGGGATATCTCTGGGAGATAGCGGCCAGCCGTGGGGACGTCGTAGGAATGTCTTTCGGAGGAAAGTGGATGAGGATTCGAGCTGTTGCTTGGCTGGTCTTCTGTTGAAGTGGAGGCAAATGGACATTTTCCGCACATGCCATGTACACACGCATGTATGTACACCGTACGCATCGTTCACTTTAAGTCATTTAGCCCTTGCATTGAATGCTGGACAATAAATTGGACTTCTGCACTCATAACTTACTGTCTTCTTCCTTGTCCTTGCATACTTAATTTTCCAGTAAAATGCACGCACTGATTTCAACGAAATCAGATCGTCAATAGGCTACAAGGCTACTGAAACGGTGACATTTTCATGGTTTAGCTCTAAATATTCAAATTAGAACTTAGTGACAAATCACGCCATGGTAATAAATGCAGCCTCATTCTACTGGGTGTACAAATGTGATGAAAGCACGACCTTGAGTTGACGCCGTGCATTTGAAAGGCGCAGTTAGGGGCTCGCTGTGACTTCCTACCATTTTGGGTAAGGGGGAAAACTTCTCTGTAGTATATCTCGCAATACCGATGTGCTAGTTCTATGATTTTGGTGACAAACGAAAGACTTTGTCTAAATCAAAACTGATTTTTTCTGATACTTTTTTCCGCATTCGACGACAAAAGCGGCTTTTATTTTCCGTTAAATTGAATCTGCTAACGCTGACGTATTCAATAATCGGCTTACTCGATTCACCCATTCCTCCCTCCTTATTAATTCGATAGTAAACATTTTTTTCCTGATTGACTGCACTAAAATCTCATACTTCCATACCAAAGAATATATTCATCATCTATTCAGCCTCAACTACCTATATCTCTTCAATATTACTGATAGCACTTCACAGGTACTCGTTCCGTGCCGCATTCAGCCAAAGTTTGGCCTTTTCCTTGAAAGCGCAAGTCAATGACCAATACCATAAAATGAGTGTAAGTGTGGTGCAGCGGAGGTGCTGAGTAAGGAATAAATGGAAGAAAATTTTGAACAACGAGAAGATAGGGATAATAATAAGAGAAAGAAGTGTTATGTTGCATGAGGAGATAATGTAAAGAAGGAATTGCTGGAGTCCCCGTGGCCAGGAAAAATATAGACAGGAGGTTCCATGGCCCTATTAGTACATTAGTATAATACGTATGACGATTACGAAGAAGGCCGTTAAGTGCACAGTCTTACATATTTTCACATTAGATACCCTCAACATTATACGTACATTCTTAAATATTCTCCGCATGTAACCAACAGTTTACCCTCTTATTTCGTTTGTCTTTTCATCTCTTCTCCAGTCCTACCTTCTTTCACCGATTTCCTCGATTAAATGTTCTGAATCATCTACTTCCAATTACATACCTACTTAACCACATTGGAGCAAAAACTCAACACTCATTAATAAACTAATTGTTCATCGCCTCAATTTTCTTATGCACGTCACAAACTCTTCTCATGATTATCGTGTTTAGCCATCGTTTCACATTATCCTATTCCACCCATGCTTCACTTTCAGTTAGTGTGACATCAAAGTGATTTACTCGTCGCCCACTTATTTATACGGTGGATAGGTACTGTAACGATTAGTGTTACATTTGAATTTTACATTTAATTTCAAAAATAATATTTGTGAAGGTCTTGGCTGGGTTTTATCACCTAGTAAGGGGTGTTGATAAATAAGTGGTTGTGGATTGCCGTCCTTGTTCTGATAAGACATGTTTTGATTCTGAGAGAATTTTGAAGAATTACAAGGTTATATTGTGATCTTTAACGTTGATTGAGTTTAATTGTCTTTTTTTATCATCCCTTGTGTCCTATGGACTTTGATGGTAATTTTTCTAAAATTACCTGGCGCCATAAATAATTTAAAAAAGCCAAAGTACTTGCTCCACCATAGAGGCACTTATCTGGGACGCCTTAGGCATTTGGTATTATAGTACTTATATCACATGGGCATACGGATGGTTGTGTGATGTCGGTACAAGTCGTGGAATTGCGTGTATTTGTGAGGACTTTCTGCTACTTGTAAAAGAGTTTTCTGCCGGGAGAACAGCAGCCGGCATTCTTTGGCCAGAGTGAGAGGCTGAAGAACGGGCTCTCGGCCGTGACATGGCGTGAAGGGGCCCGGGAGGGGGCTGTTAAATGGGTTAGGTCTCCGTGAAGACGCATGGCCGGCCGGTGGGTCGGTCGCTCGGTGGGTGGTGCTGTGCATTCTCAGCGGAGGGACTGTGGGCGGAAGCGAGAGAGAGCACGTGGGTGGGATATGAAATTGGCAAGACGAAGGTGAAAGCTCGGAGGGGAAAAGAACCAAGCAGGGAAAGGCAAGTGGATGAAGGGAATGGGTGGACGGTGGCCGAGAATGACCTGAGACGAAGAAATGTGCGGGCGATAAAAACTATCGGCGTTCCACGAATATTATTTTCACGCTATATTAGTTAAAATGAAAACTTGGTTATATTCTACACAATTTTATTAAGAACACGACCGGTTTCGACCTTTTCAGGTCATTCTCAAATGTTACAACATTTGAGAATTTAACATTTGAGAATGACCTGAAAAGGTCGAAACCGGTCGTGTTCTTAATAAAATTGTGTAGAATATAACCAAGTTTTCATTTTAACTAAAATGCATTCATTCTACGAAGTAAACTCGCAGACCATTGATTTTCACGCTATAATTTTTTCCAGCAAGCCCTAGACACTGTGCGTATGGTACCTTTACATGTAGATAAATTATAGTTACTGGTACTTGACACAACTATTTTTGCGCCGTTAAGTGTGGAAAATAATAATGGAATGTAATTCATCACCGTTGGCATCGATCATATATAGCAGGTGAAGCCTGGCGCCGTGTCTTCAATTCGTCACTTGATTCTGTTGCTACGAGGTTTTGAAGTTTGTGTATCGATCAATTGTATGCGTGAAGTTCTGTATGGAAGTAGGAAGTATGGAAGTTCTGTATGGAAGTATATAAGTAATTATGATCAATAGTTACATCTCAATTCATTCGCTTCAAGAACATATTATTCATGTAAGTTTGAATTTAGTCTTAAAATGTTCTAAAGACAACGGAATTTCAGTGAAAAGTCAGGGGAATGCGGAATTTCGTCAGTTTGAGCCTGAAATCCGGTTTAAATTGTGCATTATTTGAAGGTTTTAGTATTTCAATTGCTTTATACCTAATTTATGATATTGATATAAAGATATTATTAGTCCCGACTGACGTTAGTCATTGATTATGTTAAAAATTAACGGTAAATAGCATACAAAAATAAGAGTGTAACCAGTACCAACTTTTTATCTGATAAAAATTAATTGGGGATATCAGGAAAATTTCAGCATGAGTCTTTCAGGATGATGAAGAGTGTTCATATTTTCAACCGCAGCGTTTTTTTGGGTAGTTTTTATTATCTGAAGGCTTATTATTCCATCGTTCTTTTGAACTTGATAAACTTATACAATATAAATGGACACTTCGCTTATGATACAATCTTGAACTGAGTTCTCTCAATGTCTATATCTCCCGACGCCATGCCCCAAAACCAATATTTTAAAGGCACTCGAATACTTAATCTTAATCAAGTGCATCCACCAGAAAAAAACTTGATTTTAATGAAAATAAATGGAAACAATGTTACGTTGGTCACTCTTAGCAACCACCTTTTGACATTGTGTATCTACTTCCAGCCCAAAACTAGAGCGAGTAAGTTTGTAGTCTTTTAAAGTCAGGCTATTCATGTTTTTTACATTGTGAAATACTGCTATTGCTTCTTGCGCTTAACAGGAAGAAGGGTTTATTCTTTAGACTGTTTAATCGTCCATAAAACGTTCAGCTAAAGGTATAAATCATTACCAGTGTTGACCTTTATTATTTATTCCTTTTTATGAGTGCTCCATTGAGATATTTTCTCAGTCTACTAAGTAACTCCCTTCACTAGGAATCTTATCACATCTATCATTTCCCTTCAATGTCTGGAAGAGCGTTTTATCTTCAGCCAAATTCTCGTATGAATGAGCTCAAATTCCTTTTCTAAAGAGTGGTATTATATTTTCCCGTGTACCTCACTGGTATATAGTAATAACGTTAGGAGGTGAACAGCTATCACCTCGGCCGACAGGGAATTTCGGAGCGCTAAATTTCTTACAGACTATGACTGATGACTTTTATAAACCACTGTGTGGAAGATAGCCCCGATAACAGTGTATGTTGCATCAAAATGTTTCTAAAATAGTGTCTTTGACGTGTTCATTTGAAGACAATTTCCAAGATTCCTTTCTCGATAATATACATGTTTGTCAAAGCTAAAATGTTCTCTGAAGACAACAAATGAGGGCCATTTCTGGGATAAAATTATGGCTAGGATAAATAAACACCTCAGTCTCTCAAGCTTTCTGTCCATTTTGCATGTATCGTTTTACGATGAACAGAGAGACTTAAGCAATATTGAGAAAGGTCCATAAGCATGAACTTAAAAATATTTTAGTCTAAAATTTTACGACTTTTTACTACCTCACTGTGGATTAATGTTAAATTATTTTCTTATGATATAGCAGCTTAAAAGTGTATGTTTTATTTGAAACCATTTTGTGGAGAGTTTTTTCGTTCATTACCATCGGTAAATATCCAAATGTGCTCATTAATAGGCTTTTTACTTCGCTCATTTTGGCGATTTCCCTTGAGACCCCTTTCATAGTTATTTGGTAACCCGACAAATGCTTTGAGAGCTAATTTCAATTGAAAGTATATATTTAATTTTTACTCTTGTTTATATACGCAAAAAAAACGAATTTAGTACAAAATATGGCGAATTATGAATCAGCTGTCCAGCTGTTTTTGCGTGGATTTATGATATTGCTGAAACGTTAGTAATTTAGCATATATGTTTTGTCTAGGTAGTGCGAATAACTTAGGTTTATGTTTTCTAGAAATACTGTATTTAGGATCGTATCACTCAAACTTGATCATCGTTTTACAGCAACGAGAAAATGGAGCTCTAAATTGAAAAAAAAAAAAGAAAACCTTTTTTGGAGCAAGGGGACAAAAGGAAGTCACACAGAGAAAGGGAGATGGGATGGGAGCTATAGATGGGCGTAGGAAGTATGCGAAAGAATGGATAACAAAAGTTTTCTTCGTCTTTTTGAAAAGAGAAAAGAAGGTTATTAAAAAAACTCTTGGAATGATTAAAAAAATAACAGCAAGCCATTTGCCGGAGAGGTTGGGAAACGTCAGGGCTGAGAGGATAAAAGAGGTTGCAAAGGGCAAGAGGGGGATGGATGATAAGGGGATCAAGATAAGCGAGAAAGAGGGAGGGGCGAGGAAGAGGGGGAGGGAGGGAAGAATGTAAGGGGATAGCGGGAGGAGGGAGAGGAAATAATAACTTGCCGCCAAAGGGGCGGCAAAGGAGGTCTGGTTGGCACACGATGGGGGCCAGGGAACGTTTTCCTCCGAGTGCGGGGGCTCTGCCAAGGGAAATGTAGGGCAACAGTGGCATTGTTACAGTGTGTTCGAACGTGGTTTTCCTAACAGAAGAGAGTGTGGAGGAAACGGGGTGCCGAAGTAATGAGAAACGAGTTGGGAAAGTACGCTCTGGGTATTCGGAGATAGAGCGAGAAATGTTTTGTCACAGAATGACCGCGGATAAGTGGTAGAGGGGAAAGAGTGAAGGAAGTCGGGCCATGGGGGGTCTCGTTTTTCTCGCCTTCGGAGACAGCTTTTACGGACCCCAGTGTGGTTTCAATGAGCCAACATTTTTTTTATCTCAGTAACAGGTTGCCTACTCTCAAAGACTCTTTTATTTTTATTTCTACCACGCGAGTATTAGCGTTTTCCTCCTTTTCACTCACGTATATATCTCGGATCATCTTCTCTCTCACTTAAAGCTGTGCAGTTATATTATCCCTTTTTGCTACATATTAGTGAAAAGCGGCATTTCCTGTTTGCGCTTGTGTGTGGATAATTTTCATCCGTCGTTTTGCTCGTGGGAGTTATCAAATTTGATTCACAAAGAGAACGAGTCCATGTTTGAAGTCCTCGAAACTTAATCGTCGGTGGATTGATTCTCTGTTGGCGGACCTCCCAAATAAATGGTTTTTAGCTTTGTAACTTGGGTGATAGAGTTTCTTTGTGGTTTTCTCGATAAGGTGCGATAGGATTTTATAGCCATTTTGATAAGGATGGGTTACCTTACCTCACTGTTTTGGAACTAAGTATATATTTATTTATAGCGGAGGATATTTTGCGGCTTTTAGAGTCAATTAACATCGCGATAAGGGAACTGATTAGATTATCTCTTCTTGCCTCTGTAGATATATTTATTATTGTTTGGGGTTTTCCGCTAAGTAAAAGGTACTAACATAAATGCATATTTTTGTATAGCATATAGTTTTATATGAAGCATGCAATATATTTATGATGGATTACACAAATTTTAAAATATCTCTTACTTACAAAAATCAGCAAATTCTCCACAATGTACTGGTTTAGATGACTTTCTGACTGAAGGAATCATAAGTGTGTTTGTCAATGCACTCATGTGAATACGCTGTTACTCGCTCTTTTGTCAAAAAAGCTTAATTTTGCTTCACAATAATCCCAGATCTCCAAATTGACAACCAGATATGCTCAATCAAAGTTTCACCACGCGTCATCATAAAATTTTACGCAAAGAAATACCTTACGGGTTGTTGCGTTTGATAAGCTGCTATTAAAGTAAAATATTTATTATTTAATGTAGTGCGTGCAACTGTGCTTATTACAGTTCGTTATTCACGCAAACGAGAGCCGTTGTGATCATCTCAGTGAAAGACTGCCTGGAAAGGAACAAAAAAATGGTTATTTAAAAAATGAGGTTTCTTGTGCACAAAAACCTTATTCTTATTTAATATGCGTTGACGAACATCCATTGAAATATTTAACCATACACTTAAAGAAGAGAGTTATATCTTATTGGGTAATAAGGTTAATTGAACAAAAGAAAGCATATGCATATCTATAGCAAAAAAGGCAATTATTTACGGAGTAAAAATATGGACTTCAAATGAGCGAAAACAGATTAATAACGTGCTATTTAAGCATATATTTGGAGGAGATATGCAAAAAATCAATAAACAGTATCACATAGAGTGATAAGAGATACGAAGCATGCATGGATACGATGAAAGATTAAATATTTTTAATTTTTATTTTTATTTAATGATTAAAATCTTTTTGAATTTTATTAAAAATTAAAAGTAGATTTTGGAGTTACTGCAGGAATAGAGATAAATTATTTAAATGAAAAAGGGTTGCGATGGTTTTGAAATTTTCAAAAGAGGGGTGATGAAAGAATACCTTAGAATGCTCTAAAATGGAAACGAGATGGAAGGAAAAGACGAAGGGCTAGACCGTATGAATGGAGAGAGAGAGAAAATGCAAGGTAACGAGAGGGTATTAGAGAGGTTATATAGTAAATTTAAACTGGTGGGTCTCATTGATCATGTGAAAACTTGTAATTTTTGCTCGAGGGAAACTCACATAGGTGGAAAAACCATATTAATTTCTTAAAGTATGAATTAAGACGTTGATTCTAGTGGAAAACTATTTAAGTTTAGGTAAATATGAGCTTGATAGTTGAAATCCATGTACGTGCGCTCCAATGAAAATGTTGGAGATTTGTTTAGCAAAGTTTTAAATGGACCAAAGGCTAGGAAATATTGTGCCGTGTTAAATATAGTTAATTAGGTTTGAAGAAACATGAGAACCTCTAAGCATCTTGCCTTGATTTTTTATGCCTTTGTATGTTTGATTCAACGTATAATTTTGTGTATGTATAATATTTTTGTATATTGAGTTTTGAATGTTCGCTTTGCTTCTGTAGTTTATGAAGCCAATGATGCTTTCCAAGGGGAAGTTGTTCACAACCATTCATATAACTTGGCTGGTTATCCCTCAATACTCTAGTAATTTTATACTGTAGGAATGAAAAGGAAAGAAATGCGGTTAGAAGAAAATTGAACAAATTTCAAATTAACTTCTGTGTTCCTTGGGGGAATGCATGCATGCAATTCAATCAAAATTAGGTTTCCGCACTCGTATCTTACTTGCATCGTGGAAAAGAGGTTGACAGCATGGGTGATAATGTAGTCGCTCCAGGCCAAAGCACAGCCCTGCGCGTTCTACCTCACCGGGTGGATTATGTTTGGATAGGCGACGAGGCGTTGAGTGGAGGGAAATAGGCTATAAGCACATCGATCCCCTGGTCCTTCGAGGGACTAGAAATCGACTCCTGGTAATGCTCTTGATAACGAAGTCTGATAACAAGCAGACCTGCCCCCACAACGTTTATGAATTCGGAGATTAGCAATTTCTACGCAGGGTTATTAGTCCCTCGACCCCCGCCGTTAGATAACCCCCCTTAATCCTCAGGCATATTAGAAATCCTCGAAATAGCTCTTTCAACGCAAGTAGACGGACGGCATCTCGTCCATCCGAGGGTAAATTAATATTTCCAGTCGAGTTGGCGGCCAACCCCTTTCCTCCGGTATCACGACCACCTCTTTCTGTTTGATGAAGTCCCACTTTTAAGACCCCAAGGTCGGAATATAAAAGCCCCGACGCCCACTTCAGCCTAATAACAACCTCATGTGCGCCTACTCAACGCACTCTTCCCTCGCACCAGGCGGACACTCATACAATCCGTAGCCATGACAACTGGGGCACAATAATGGCATGCGATCATATACGAATATGGCTGTTTCTCCTCTCGCCCTCTTCATGGTTCGTAAAAGCACCGTTGCAGCGCTGCGTGCGAATCTCACCATGCTCATTTTCGTCCTCGCATGTTCCTTCTGTAATTGCCGAATGTTGAGGACATCAGCTTAGCAATCTGCAGGTCACCTTAAGGTAGTTTGAACGAGATATTTCCCTAGTCATAACGTAGACCATACTCGAAATTTATACTATTTTAATTTCAGAATCTGGTATAAGTGTGAAGTAAATATTGTTGTATAAATGGTGCAAAAGTATAGTGATACATGACCAAAATTCTCAGTAACTGAATAAATATATTTACGTAAGTGTCTAGCTTCACTCATTTTTTCACGCAGGTTTTTTTGTGATTCTGTAAAAATTACTGAGGCCTGTAATGGATGAATTTTTATAAATAGTTGAGAAAACATATATTGTACACACACTGTTAGTTTTTTGACGAAACCTAGGTGTTATAAATTCCATTTTTTTGCAATTTCTCTCGGTAGCGCTTCGCCGTAATCCATCCCTTGTAAAACAGCCTGTATTTTTAGGAAAATTGCTTGAAATGTAGTTCGGCAAGGGGTTGATATTTTGATATCATTGGAAATATGAGTTTTTTTTCTTTAAAATGAGGTCAAATTCAACGAATTCTACGTGACTTGATTTTTTTGCTCAAACTACCTTAAAAGAGTGCGTTGTGGGGTGTGAAATTTACCAAAATATTGTAAACTACGAGAGTTTAAGAGCAATGTTGTTATAATGATAAAATCATTGGGTTAATTCTCATCCATTTATAATTTATTATCAACCATAATGTTAACAACTGATTGTCATTTTCACCTTAAAAAGTGTGGATGAATACTAAGTTATTCGTTTTATTGTCATGAGTTTGTTCCACATAGTTTGGCCTGAATTAGTTCTTACAACTATACATTGTATTCATCGTGCGTTAGTTGAATAACAAGCACGCTCATGGATACTTAGAGGTACATATTAGAATTTTGAAAGTAAAGAAATAATGCGAGTCGTGCTTTGTATGTTAATTATGAAATTCTAGCGCCCAGTTACTTCTTTGGCAGCCTAGTTTCGTATTTTATGCTCATGATCGAATACTAAGTGATGTGGGTTTGCAATAAGGTTTTGAAATTGTCTTACTTGGGAGAAATGAAACAATTTCTTCAAACGCCAAATTTTCTCAGTACCACTTTTATGAATCCTAATTTATGACTAGTTTGCAAATTATTTCCAGAAATTCTACGCCCCTTTATGTTTATTTGTAATGGGACTGAATTAAAATCTAATGCCATTTTTAAATTTGAGAATAAGCTAGGAACTGACGCAGTGTCTGCTCGTATTGGTAGTATGCCTATGATTGTGTTAGCACCACGAGAGGAATCGGGGACATAAGATATTTTAGGGATTGCGTAATTTGATGACTAGATTACTCGTTTCCCACCCAAGGGTTCCGGTTCGAATACCGGCTGTGGTGTAGATATTTCAGACGAGTTCCGATTCCTACTTGGATGACTTTTAAAAAAGCTCATGAAGAGTGATTCTGCGTCCATCTGATGTAACGTGGAACTCTAAACCCACTGAGCACCTGTTGTTAACATTAGGCTAAAGTCAGCGCCGGGTTTCCCTACACATCTCGTCTGTACTACAATTAATCATTCGCTTTCCGATTTTGCTATTTATCATCTCTTTACGATACCCTCTCCAGATAGGCATATGCGACGACATAGCTCTGCACATGGACGTTAATAAGACTAAAAGAAAATTGGATTTTAGGTTAAATTAATGTCATATTTCTCATTATTAAACCTTGTTGACTAGTACAGTTCTCCGTTCATTTGCGACTGCTTAACTCAATCCTGCTACAGTTTACTGAATTGAAACTTGAAATCATCAGAACTTTGAGGGGAGCCTAGCATCATGCAGGAAAAATTGCTTTTTTCAAATTTATTCAAGTCTGTTATAATCGTGCTTTCATATTTTAGCGTGCTTTTTTTCCATCAACCATATGGTAAATTAATTTCATGGACATATTTTGATCGATAAGACGCTGAATGGGGCTCAGCTACCCTAGTTGTTGGTCACCTCCATTCCTACACTTACCCTACCTATCACCCTCTTCAGTATGATGCCACCTCTAAATACACATTCTAACCAATTGCGCTGCCTCTTCCTTATCACTTTATACAAGCTCCCACCCCTCTTCTGCCATATATGACTCTTGCCCAGTTGTTTTCCTATGTACGCAGCTGAATAATTCTAGCTTTCTCGACAACCACTTCTCAAAAGCTTCATGTCTATGCTAATACTCCCTCCGTGACGACACGTTCCTAAACAATGCAAGATTACGCTTCAAGTTAGGGTTTTAACTAATTTTTACTTATTATTTTTACCAATATTCCCCCGTGTATTCCCTTATTTTGTTATTTCTTCCTTTGAAAATATACAATCCTTACCTTTGTTTATCAGGCCAATATTTAAGCTTTTAGTGTTGGCCTCAAGTAGTGAATTTTGGTGAAATTTCCACTCTTTTACCATACCTCTCTACCCCTATCTACCGTTAAGGCCTTATAGGACGTTTTCTTGAATATGATACATAAATCGAGAGGTGAAAATAAAAAGGTTAGGAAAGGCGCTAAATCGAGCTTAGGCCTAGCTGTAGCTTGTTTTCCCAAACAACCAATCTCCTAACTACATAACATTATGCTCTGTCACTGTATGCAGTTACCCCCTGCCTCGTGAGTTGCTTCCAGTGGGGATGGCATGGTGGGAAATTAAAAGTAGGTACTTACGAAATAAAAATTGAGTTATGAAAGACAAAATCAGTGAGATGTGTTTTGGCTGAACTAATATCTCTATCTAAGCTTGTTGAACAGTACGAGGGATGAAAGAAATTTTCAACCTACCTATTCGTTAGTGATTCTCCCTCATTTATTCTAATTCGTTCGTCTATAGATGGAGAGTGGAGGCCACATAATATCCGACGTATCGACAAGATACTTCTGAGAGACGAACATTTCTTGTAACCTCAGCCCAGTTTGTTCCCTCTGAGTCCGTATTGGCGCCCGATTCAGTTATTTTAAAAGTTTCTTCCCACTCTCTATTCGCTCGTGGCTGTATTTCATGAAACACGCAATCTTGTAATCTCTTAATGTGTGCTTTTTAGCTGATCTCTTTCTGATCTCCTTAATTTTCCCTCATTAATTTCCTTCTTTGCATAAATGCTTCCTTTGCTTACAAACAATCTTACTCTTTTTCACAGAGCAACACTTAACCGTCTCGAGGGTAGGCTTTTGCACCTCTGCTGATGCCCTTTTCGAGTTTAGCTGCGTTGGGAGCATGCTTGGCTCAACGTTTATGTCACATCACTGCGTGCGTCTTCAGGAGCGAAGTGAGTGCTTCTGTAATTACGGCAATAAAAACACTAACATGGGACTTTCAAGTTTTGCTACGTTGGGAGCATATGTGGCCCAACGTTTTTCTCTCATTACAGCGAACGTTTTCAGGAGCAAAGTGAGTTTGCTGTTATTATTGCCGTAATAACATCATCACTCACTTTGCTCCTGAAGATGCACACTGTGACGCGAGAAAAACGTTGAGCCAAATGTGCTTCCAACGTAACAAAACTAGAAAGAAACTTGTTACTGTCATTATTGCCATAATATCAGCAACACTCACTTCGCTCCTTAAAGTGCATGCTTTGACGTGAGGGAATGTTTGAGACAAATATGCTCCCAACATAGCTCAACTCGAAAACCACATCAGCAAAATATCATCATGCGTCATAATTGATTGCCGATTTGCATCGCACGTCGCATGGAACACAGTTACCTCAGCCTTTGACATACTCTTTGCTTTTCTACCTACCTGCCTACGTAATTACCGGTTCTTTCCTGGAAAATGGTAAATTATTTACATAAAAAGTACGTTGGGTGGAGACGACGCTGACTGGGGTTTGACCTCAGTTTCGGTCTCTTCCTCAGACAACCAACCAGCCACGAGAAATTTACTTATCCCACTGTGTAGTGATAAGAATAAAACGTTAATAACATTGTTGCAACGTAGGGATCGTGGAGGCGGTGATGTCGTCTTCTTTTGCAGCCAGACATGTGAAGGCGTGTGCTAGGGGATGGCTAGCTGTCTCCCCCGGGAAGGCAAGGCCTCCCTTCCCCGGGAAGCGGCGGTCTTTGCGGCCGAGATGTCGGCAAGCCCGAATATCGACATCGGTCGAGGCAGTCCGCGCTCTGTGGCGCGTCATTTTTTCATCACGCTGATAACATCAATACCGGAGATGAGGGGGGCTGTAGGGGGCTGCCTTGTGGCTGGTTTCCCCAGTCATATTTATTTTATATACATTTATTTTCTTTTGTATTTTTTCTCATCCTCCTGTTCTCCGTATATCTCCTCTCAGTCGAGCTTTCGCTTTTCCTCTTTTTCTCTCTGGGTCCACTTGGCGTGGGATTTTCCTTGCCACGAGTTCACGCGCGAACGGCCGTGCGCGTGTGTTGACCGTGTGATAGACGGCTGCCAAGGGCGTGGACGTGTTATCTGTTTCATTTTCCCCATCGCCATTTATTTTTCCCACGATTCTTCACTCTCTATATTCCTACCCCTCCCATGCAGATGCAGCTAAATTAAAGTTTTTCCATCGCAACGGTTTCGGTATTATGTCTCATATGATGTGATTTCTCGACCTCTTTTATTAAATTATGTTAGTATGTATGTAGTTAGTTAGTTAGTTAGTATTAAATTATGTCCTCACGGCTATGATGAATAATGTTACATTAAGAAAAATGTTTTGTCTACAATCCTTTTTTGAAAACAGTATGGTTTAAAATATATAATAACAGATATTAAAAAGAAAAATATAGAATAGAATAGAAAAAACATTTATTGACCTAGGAGCGAATGCTCCTATGGGGCAGTAGTTTACATCATTACATAATTTTCTTGCAAGGAAAAAAAAAAAAAATATATATATATATATATATATATATATACACACACACAATATGCCAAGAGGGTGGCCGATAAAAATATATAAACGGAAAAAAGAACACACAATTTAAAACTTCAGATATTTCGGTGAAGATATTAGCTCCACCTTTCTCTAGGAGAAGAGTAGATTCCTACTCTTCTCCTAGAGAAAGGTGGAGCTAATATCTTCACCGAAATATCGGAAGTTTTAAATTGTGAGTGTTCTTTTTTCCGTTTATATATTTTTATCTGCCACCCTCTTGGCATATTGTATATTTATCACCCGAGTGATTCTCCTAGAAGTTATATATATATATATATATATAAAATACATAACATACAATATAAGAAATAAATAATAGTTGTTTCAGTTTTATATATTATTAATTAGTAAGTAAGGTTCATTTAAGGAGATTTTAAACTGTGAGCTTATTTGCCATATTTAGAGAAAAAACAAAACAGCATGTAAGTACAACGGATACTACAATACATACCGAAACATATTACAACAATCATACTATCTTAACATGTTACATACCATACATTTTAAAACAATCATAAAAAATATAAAGACATCTTCAAGGTTATTACCTTTTAAGTTTGTTGATAATTTATTTACATTTGTAATTTCATTGCTTGGTTTACTTCTTGGTTTTTTTCCTGGTTTATAATAAATTAAACATGATTTTTCAACAAAGAAATAAATCAAGCTTCGAAATTACAAATGTAAGTAAAATATCAACAAACTTAAAAGGCTATGTAGTTATGAAGATGTCTATATATTTTTCTTTTTAATGACTATTAAATATATATTTTGAACCATAGTATTTTCAAAAAAGTACTGTAGGCAAATTATTTTTCATAATGTAACATCATTCATTTTAGCCCTGAGGTTGGATAAATAACATATCTGAAACTTTGGTGGAAGTTTTTTGCATTTTTATTGTACCTAAACTCCTGATACATACATCATAAAGTATTACGTCAGATATACTCTTCGACTCATACTGGTGTATATTTTTGACCCCATACATACTGTTTAGAATTATAACTTTTGACTAATGGTCAAGATCGGAATCTCAGCAGAATTGAGCAGGAATCACCATGAGAAACAGGAGAAAATATTTTCCTCCTCTGGGTAGCGTATAACCATAGTAGAGTTTTCAAATGATGGATTTTGTGACGCTCCATGTACGTGTCCGCGGTTATTTTGAGTTGCTGCATTTTTTTATAATTCACTATGCATTATTGTACTATGCAGTATTCATTAGCACAAAAGTTGATTGTATCATAAAATCATTTTATTCGTGCGTAGAATTCACAAGTTTGAAGCAAAAACAATTTTGGGTCAAGTGATGACGTCAGGTAAAGCTTAAGGAACTTTTGAAAAACGGCATCTGAAGGTTTGGCGTTTAGTATTGGATGACATTTTCTATTTATTTGATATTAACTAAGAATTCAGGTTTTGTAAACTGCGTCAGGCTGTAGAAGAGTTTACGCGAGCATCAATAATATAAGAAGATTTCTTATCATACCCTTGACAAGGCATTGTATATACACAGGGCCTCCTCATTTATTTCCTCTTCGTTGGAAGTTCCTACAAGTTCTTTTTAAATCTTATATGAAGGTTATCGATTCGTGTTTCCGCTGACGCACATTTTTTCACTTTGCTGAGTCATACGGCTGGCACAAAAGTTCCCTGCTACTTATGAATTACTTATCCTTAAAATGTCTTTTTTATCTGAATTCCATTGATTCACGGTCCTCAATTATGTTGTTAAATATATTCAGATTGATTGAGTGAATGATTATGCGAGAGAGATGAGTGGAACGCCACTGTGATTGAAACTGACGTTTAAAAAGCCGTGCTTGGTTTACATTCGATTCAGAAATAGACCCGTGGTTCGTTTTCCCTGAGCTAAAATTTTCCTTTGCCAAAATCATTTGGTGATGTTGACGTTGAAAACTTTTCCTGCGACCTGGTTTGGTTTAGAACCGTTTATTGATTAAACTTGGGTGAGGTGCTTGAGAAGGAAAACACCTTTCAGCATTCTATCGTTCAATCTTTTTTAGTGCTGTACGTCTCCTCGACGTCAATTTGCTCTTTAGTAATTATCCGGCATTCACTTATCGTAAAATACGTAATAATTTACCTTTCTTGGATCACTGATAATGGTTTATAATTCTTTTAATTTTCCGAAACAACGGGTGGAAAGTTGTGACTACATTATTCCATCTCACCGCCACATTTACAAAATTTCCACACCAAGTATACTGATATTTTTTTAAAATGCTGTGCATATATTCTTGTATAACCTTTAAATTACCGTGTTATTAATGCCATGAAACACCTTTTTCTGACACCCCGAACAAGGCTTTGTCCACAAATATCTTCCACTTCAATCCTATCTCACACGAATACTTTCCCCAATCCCTGAACTTACTCCTGGTATTTATTTTTATTCTTATTATTTTTAAGACTGTAGCTGGGTCTTTATTCTTTAACTTTGATATTTCTTATCCAGTTTTCTCTTCAAAGTCTTCTTCTATTTAGAAAATGTAGCAACGTATATTTTGGCCAATGATTCTGCACTATCATAATTAGAGTTATCATTAATATTTCATAGCAATATAGATCTGTTAGTACTTCACTGCATCCCCGTTCAAATTAAGGGGATATGTTTTTCAGCGTAGTTGGTGAGGAAACTGTTTGAAGCGGCAAAAGAGGAGGAATGGACGTGTAATTTAAAGAAAGTAATTAACAACGCTAACAATTAATGACCCATGCACAGGTTCATAGCCAAGGAATTGAAATAAATGTTTTGTACACCAGAGGAATGAGAGAAGTTTATGATAAACTAAATAAATAGAAAATGTTCTCAAATATCAGATGATTGATGCTAATAATTCGTGATATTTCCATACATGTTAGTGGAAAAGTGAACAGTGGTGCTTTTGCGGTGGATGCATTTACAAAATCTGGCTATTGATGAAAGATACTAGAGGAATACGCCGGGAGATTCTTTTGTAATTTCAGTATGGGTTGTAGCTTAAAAAAATGGACCAATTAGATCGGTATTTGAACGATAATTGGAGGTCATTGACTTATGGCTACGGGAGAAATGTTAAAATGCGGTTTATTTCTGAAAAAAATATCTGAATATATAAGCCAAAATCGCTGAAAGAAATATGAAAAACAATAGAAACAGAAGATGCCAAGATGTATAGAGCGGGAACTTGCCTGTGAAAATTAAGTTGAATTTTCTGGGTAATGAATAGTTGCTTCCGACTGTAGAACGAAAACGTGGGCAATTGAAGGAGAAAATCTTTCAGTGTAAAACGGACGCTTTTGTGCAGGAAATAATTCATAAGTCACAAAAGATTGTCCATTTTGGTGCTTAATCATAAGAATGAATTTAATGGTGGCCGTTTAAATATAAATCATCACTGATTGGCATTCCATCTCCATTCAATGTTTTGTTAATTGTACTGCATTTTGATTAATATTAGCTTGTTGCTAAATTCTGGAAGGCTATGATTGAAATCAAGTCCATTATTCCCAGCAATGGCTTCAAATTCTTTCAAAAACACCTTTTGATCGCTTCAAGAGAAATAACTTATCCTATTACTTTTATTCACCTTTTAATCTTCGTGAGATTGTTAACTTCCATGTGCAATGAGTTTAATGTGGGTATAATTCTTCATTCGCATCACATAACACTGCCGTTGTTATTGCCAGACCATAAACTATACTCAAGACGAAGAAACTCTCTCAAGATTTTACACCTCTTTCGGTGACCCGGGGGAATAAGTTACTCCCGCCGCAATAAAAAGTAGTCATATCGTAAATCTTAAAAGCACGAGGAAAAGTCTGGAAAAAAGGGGATGGGGACTCACGATGAGAGCATTGTCTTGGGAAGAACGAATTTGCTCTACGCTAGTATGTTTATTCGTTCATCTCCGGGTAGTATTTCTGAGATTGAAACTAAAATTATGTATCTATTTCATTGAGAGGTTGAGAAACTGTTATGGTTTCAACCATACTCCATAACATAAGCCCCGCTTCTTATGTTCTATCTAATCAGGCTCTGTTTTTATTTCGAAATAAAAAATCCACTCTGGATTATTTTCTCTGCTGTTTTTTGCCTTTTAAATTAACAATTTAGGACGCACCTTTTTATTCAGATATTCGTCTTGCAATGCTAATGGACGGTATAAATTGAAGATTCGTGGATCGTAATTTTTTCTAAAGCCGTGTACCATTTTGTTGAATGTACTTTTATTTCCTGGGATACTGAAAAATACCTTTTAAATTCGTCACAAGCCTTTTCCTTAAATCTTTTAAAACCAAGTTAAAAATCAAGTGCTGGCACTGAATTTTATTGTAAAGCCCACTCAAACTCTCTCGTTTGATGCTCGATTGTATTTTTACAGTGAGAAAAGAGCGTTTTTGTATGTATATTTGTCTTTTGGAAACATTAGTATTAGCTGTGCATTTTGTTCCAATATTTTTTTTAAATTTAAAGTCATTTACCTTAACACTAAGCCAGTAAAATAAAAGAAAATACACAGAAATTTCTTCCATAGATAGTGATAATTTACGCTTACTAATTAATTCGTTGAACCGGGTCACTTTCTCAACTTATCAATTACTCAAAACGTTAGATCGCAATTAAAAGTGGCTAACTAACGTGCATGGCTTCGTATCTGAGTAAATTTGGCATGAACTCGTCAGTGTCGTCTCCACGGGTAGGTAGTTAAAACTCCATCTCGAGGCATATAATGGGATGTAATTGTTCGAGGCTTTCAGTATTCTCCCCCAACCCATGAGAGACGAATGGAAGTGACAAAAAGCAGTCTCTCTCTCTCTTTCTCTCTTTCATACGATCCCACTTTGGCCAATTGATGTGCCTCTGCGCAGCGTCAAAGTCTCTCACTCGACGATTGGAATGTCTTTATCCTCTCTTTCAAATTGCCTTTTAAAAAATGAACTCAGTAAAATTTCAAGCATGCATTTTGGCGCTTGTTTTATCATTTATTTTATTGGAACATCTATTTTATCCAAAATCCCATTCTCGGTCATGATTTGCACAATTTCACTAGCAAAATAGCCTTTAAGTACCGATTTCAAGAGACTCATAATTAGATGTTCCCTTTTGGAATGCGCAAATCAAGTAATAAAATCTTTATCAAAATGAAAAACTTTCAGACTTTTATTGTTTATTACGTAATGCATGATTACTGCGGAAAGTTATATTTTAACTCTGAAAATGTTTAGATTTTTTATTTTTGTCGTTTTTTCCCAAGTATTTAAATTGCAATTTTTTAAATACATCTTTATACTTCTTTGTGAGAGCAAACAATGATATTACAATGTTAATATGCACCAACATTATTTGCAGTATTATTCGGCAATTTTTCAGTGTTTGGCGTCAAAAACTGAGATTGCTTGATTTTTAAATGCCCGCCTGTAAAGTAGCTAATTTTATTATCTTTTTTGCGTTTTAAATAACCAAAATGCTCGCAATGTGGCTGTTTATGAAAAGTAAACAGATAAAGACTGCGTGAATGTATTTAAAAGACAGTAGCAGTAAATCATGGCTGAAAATTGAATATAATTAATTAATCGGTGGTAATAGACCCTCAATAACATTTTATAAATAGTTGAATTTCATATTATATTGTAAATTAGCAGTTAAAAAAGATATCAACGACGCTTAAAAGTTTCTTTCTTGATCATTATAAGGGCCCGGTAATAATAAAATAATTTGCTATTATGATCTCGCTTCTCCCCAAGCTCATAAATCCATCCGTGAAAGTTGTTCATACACTCAAGGATTTATGGGATGGTATCTTTTGACAGAGACAACTGCGAGAATGTAAATCGTTGGTATGTAAATGGTTATTAAGATGGTGATATGTTCCTGTTGAGCGAATTTCTTATGAAGAGTGCGTACGGTTGCATGCAGATGTTTTTATCGGTACGTGAAAAACGGGCAGTGAATTAACGAAGTTTTTTGACTTTGAAAATATGATTTAACTTTTATTAGATGCCTTTGAGAATTACTTCATGTTACTTTATGTTATAAAATGAGGTTATTTTTAAATAATACTCAACTAAATTTTTGTTTTTGAACTAAACTCATTCTTTAAAAAATATTTGTGCACACAAAATTAATTCCATACACAAGTTTTGTTGTGGACTATGCCAAAATGTCTTCATTTTATAACTTTTATTTGCGAGATAGTATGTGATTATCTACAATATTTTAAGCTCAGGTCGTTTTATAGTTGGATATTTTTAAATATTTCTGTATCATCTGTCCGTGAAAAGGAGCAATTGACGTGGCTACTGATTTTGGAATCAATAAAAATTGAAATTCTTCAGTTAAGACAAGATCGGAGGTCGTTTGAATAGTAATATTAGGAAGATGTTCAGTGTAGAGTGTGCTAAGGATAGGGTTGACCGTTCAGTTTTATGAAACCGCTGTAATTTACTTACTAAAATCGTGAAAGGTTGGCAATCTCTTCGAGTTTTTTTATCGCCTTAGCATTTCAATAGATATATAAACTCATCCACGGAGCCCAATAATTTAGGTGAGAACATATTGGTACAAAACATAAATAAACAAACAGCCTAAATAGATAATGAACACTTCAAAAGTGGTACTAAAAATGGGCACATATTGAGGATTATTGCCGTATTAAAATGATCTGATATTCAAGGCTTTGGCTGAAGTACACGATTGCTGTTCATTCAAACTGATAGAGAGGAAAAAAGAATTGTCAAATGAAAGCCTAATATTATAATATATCCTGCATTATATAAAAAAGATAGGCCTAAAACTTCAGGGTTCTTCGCATATAATAGTTTTTTTCAAGAACCAGAACTTGAACAAACTTTTCACCTTTTTTAAATGTCACCACTCGACATATAATAGGCTACTTTTTGCACCAATTTATTACAGCGAGGAAACTTTTACAAACCACATAAAAAATATATTATATAGTTTATTCTTACTTTTTGCACTCCTAAATTCTCGGTTGCGGCTACAGATAATCCACATCAAATTCTATTAATGATTCATATAAAGTTCATTTCTATTGCTTGTAAGCCATGTTTCTTTTGCGAGATAAAATAATTAGTAATGGTCTTACAAAATTGAGAGAAGTCTCATAAAAAAGAAAATTTAATGGAAATTCATGTTTAATCATCCAATTTTATTTTTCGATTTGAAATTGAGACAAACTTCACTAAATATTTCTAATTTCAAAAATGACATCACTTTTATGAAAAACTTTCCCTTAGGACCACCTGAAATAGTTGAAGAATTCAATCATTCATTCGAGTAATCTACCGGTTAGAGGTAGGTTATGATGAAAGTCTGAGAATATCCAACAGACTCTTACACGTGCCGTGCCCTATCTACCTCTAGTATTTTTTCTTCATCTCCGCATAAGTACTACCGTTCTTCATCCCGTCCATAAAACCTATTCTCTTTCTTCCCCTTCCCCGCTCGACCAAATTCTTTCCCTCTATCACGGCCTTTAACAAACCATCATTACCACTTTCAACCACCAAACTTACCTTCTCCTAATCTCATCCACAAGTTTCCTCATCCACATCCACAATGAACTCAGCCGTTGAAGAATATATTGGGGAAAACTCCAAAAGGAACCAATGGAGAAATTAATGTTATTGTATGCAGCAATTATTTCCTATAAAAAAATAACAGGAACATTAGTCCTGCAAAATTGCAGTTCTGTAATTACTCTTTAGTGCTATTTAAGTATTATTAATTTCTTATTTAGTATGAGTGGTAGCGGAGAGAGCTAAGCTAGTGCAGAAAGGTGGTTGGGCCGCCATGGGCTAGCAGTGGACATTATCCTCCGTTCAAATATATAGACTCCCAAGTTCTGCCTATAAAATACATATCCATTGAATACCATCATGTTCATTTCTCTGGAGTCTCGCTACAGTTAACCTCAAAATACTCCTCTGAATCCTGTAAACTGTAAACAGATGCCTAGCGCCATTCAGGGTGTGAGAGAATGACCTCTCAACCTCATTTTACTTGATGAAGAAATGCTTGAATGATGATAGTTATTCTGGAGCCATATTTAGTACTAGAGTCACAGAAGTTTCTGATAAAATATCTGCAAACTTCCGTATTCCTTCCCAACAAGGATTCCTCCACATAACGTTTTGAAAAAACGACTTCAACCTTTGGAAATCTTAAGGTACAAGAAAAACCAGATCATTTAGAGCCGCATACTATTGGATTATGATAGCTGCTTACTATTGGGTTGCTATTAGGATGCCATACAGTATAAGTGCAACCTATGAATGGTCTGGGAGGACTACCGACACACATTTGACACCACTTTTGCATGTGCTGCTTATCGCCATGCTAAAGTCAATGCAAGTCCACCAAGTGGTTTGGTCCTGCGTCTGACGCATGTTACCATTCTTGAAAGCGCGCTTCGTCCTGACTTTCAAAGGGAGAGTTTAACAGAGTTGGTGGCATAACATCTTGGCGATAGCCTGAGCCTTGATGCGACAGTGAAGTGGCTATGTTCACTGACATATTTAAGTACTAACATAACTGTAGTAGACCTGAAACGTAAAGTTTGGTGACGCAAACGAATCTTGCCATTTAAGTCCCTAAATAGGCAATATAAACACAAAACCGGTAAGTTCGGCGTTTATAGGCAGTAACAACTTGATATAAAACTTGCTTCATTTCATAACTTTGATTTGTGAGAGAGTATGTGATTGTCCATAATGTTAAACTAAGATCGTTTTAAAAGTGGATATTTTTTAATTGGAACAACAAATTTTTCACCATAAAAGGCCCCTTCTGGATTTATAGCTTTGTAAAATTTGTTTTCCTGGCAAGGAAAAAAATAAGATTTTTGGATAATGTCCCCACCTCACCAATTATCTATCCGCACTTTGTCATGTAGGGAAAAATTTGATGTCATCCTTAGATGATGTCAACACTGCTTCTTTTTACTGAATATTAACAGAGACAGGAGAGGGAATTTTGCTCGTCAATTATATTATTCAGGCTGTGTTATTTAAAATGGACAACCTACTAATGAAATTATACCTTTGTGCACTGCTACAATAGATTTGAGATTGAATTTACCAGTTATTGCTCAGGATAACGCCTTGAAGTTATGTACCAGTGCATACAAATTGTATACAATGTTGCATATACTGAAGGATGCGTAGACTCATTGTGAGGACAGCATGGGTTCATGTATGTTTGAAAGGTTTAAGGTGCCCTTGAGCAGGGACTTATATCTGCGTGTTAAAAACCTTGACGTAGGTTTAATCTTTTTTCGCTTTCACATAGTTGCTTGAAGGAGATAGTACAACTTTTCTCCATAGAGATTGCGCTAACTACAACCGCTAAATTCAAATGCAGCTTGGTGCCATTACCCTTCTTACTATTCATTAGTCAATTTAATTTTTACCGAAATTTAACGCCGACAAATTTAATTATCGAGAAAATTTTCAATCATGCCACTGAAACTATTACGATTTTTCATTAGAATCCATTCAAGTGAACTCTGAAAAGGAAATTTTAAAAAGGTTGGTGTGAATGGGCTAAAGAAGAAAAGTTTCAAAAATACATAAAATTATTTTAATTTTCCATTACAACAATGACACATCATTATTAAATATTTGAAGCAAAATTAATCAAATTATACTTATTCATAATAACAGGCTGGGATTTGATCACATCCAAAAACCAGTCTTCAACTGAAAGGACAATTATAAAATAAGAGTTGACCATACTTCGGCACCATCAGTGCTATTGTTACAAAAGCATCACCAAGATTGATATCTTGGACCTTCTGGTTAAGCCAGAGAATTCAGGATATAGAATCCTCTATTTATAATAGGCTGTCAAGAGTAATAAATGAATGAACATTGACTAACAAACAAATTCCAACATCTTATTGGAATTCACATATACTATAACAATAAAAATTATGGTGTATGTTGAAATCAAAGAAATGATACAACTACATTCATTATCAGTAGTACGTCCTTGCAAAGTAATATTCATTTCTTCAAGTCACTTAATGTACACTTATATAAAAAAAGTGAATGAATGCAAGAGTAATGGAGTTGCTACTAGAAAACAACAATTTCACAATGGAAAGAGGCAAGTTTTCACAGAGCTGTAATATCTGATTATTTTCTGTTAAATAGCTTGCTATTACATATATCCTCAATGATCATCAAGACTAGCATGAAATAGCAGGCAAATATATTATTGTATATAAGTTATGCAGTGGAAAAGAACACTTTCACTGTTGTATTATTTTGAAGAAGACTGTCCAACTTCCGTCTTGAAATAGCGCAAAACATGAAGAGCTAATGGTTTACATAGCATTTAGATCCATAACATGTGAATTCAATAAACAATCAAGATGATTAGCCAGCTCCTGTCTCACTAGTGTTGTTATAGCGGTCCCTAAAAATTCAGGTTCTTATGAAGTCACTTACAGCTTGGGTTGGACTTTGTCCAAAAGAAAACTCTCTGACGTGAAGCAGGTCCTCCCTGATCAGCAATCAAGCTTTCTCTCCACCAACCTAATATAAAGAAAATGAGTGTAAAATTAATTGTAGATAGAAGAGATTTATTCAATGCTCTGGGTACATACCCCTAAAAGCAACAAATATATAACGTACATGACATTTTGAATAGATATTAAATAAAAACAAAATATAAACGTTATGAAAAATTTACATAGATACAGACATATTAATGACATGCTAAAAAATAGCTGTAACATTAAAGTAAAAATAGATAATTTTATTAATATATATTTTATAACATTTCTACTTGAGGATTCCACAGTCCAATCCAGTTCCAAGCAGCAAAATTATATTTGCATGACATTGTGAATTTATATTATGTGAAAACATATGAAAATGCACAGACATAATTACAAACTCCTAAAATACCTGTGACATTAAAGTGAAAATAAATAATTTGATTACTGCTGTAGCACCTAGGTAATTATAAAATTTGTACTTGAATGATTCCACAGTCGTACAAGTTTTTATATAGTTAGGAATTGCATTCCATACAACGGTAGATCTGACGAAGAACGATTTATGGAACATTGTAGTTCTCATTGTAGTTAAAATGAAGTGGATGAAATCAGAGATTCATGGTAATAAGCAAGAAGGGAAATAACACTGAAACGATCGAAAATCAAAAGTTATAATGGTAGGGACATTGACCAAAATGGTTGACTTAACATTCATCAGCTATTCCAAAAAATTGTAATTGTTTCTTGGGTTAAAATTGAGTCAAAGGAGTTGAACACATTGAAAAATAACTTCATTTTGCTGCAACTAATGAAGATAATGGGAAAATATTGCTGCATTACCTATTGCTACTTGAATTAACGTTAATAAATTTAAGTCATACAATAGTAATTACGTACCATAGAATTCAAGAACACGAGAAACCTAATGGGAAAAATATAATTATAAAATACATGCTAACCTTTTGGTACATAAGTGTTGAGGGCAAAAATGCATCCATATCTTGGAATGAATTGCTCGGCTATGCAGCATACACAGATTGTGAAAGAGACAACTGAAATTATGAATGAAGTATTCCTGGGTATCCACGATGGATTCAGCTGAAGTTGGTTGCCTAAAGTAAAAGAAAATGTTTTAAGTTCTCTGTGCCATGAGAGCAATGGAAAAATAGGTTTCCTTTGTATTTGGAAGTAAAGTTAGTGTAATTATCACATTTTTCAATAGCTAATGTCATAATTCTTGGAAGAATTTTACAGTCGCCCTTTTAGAAGAATCCAAGGAATTTCTCAGTGGTTGTAAGCATTAAGGAACACTGAGTTACAATTTTGTCAGGTTTTTTTGTCTTTCAGGTGAAATTCTGGCTGCTTTTGCATGACAGATTAGATCACATGTAGATATAATTAATACATTTCTTTCGGTGAATCAGTTTTCTTTGAGAAAATTAATAAGCCTCTGAAATGTCCATACTGTTAACCACTCGTTTATGAGACACCTCAAGCCGAAGTGGATATGAAACTCGTGAGGTGTAGCTTTCGAGAATATTGTCCATATTAAGTTTATTACGGCTTTATATTTTCAAACAAAAGTATATTCATTCAGATTACTTTGTTTAATTCTAAAAAAGTCAGTGCATGTATTTAGATTCTTTGCAGGCGTAGATTTCACTGTATGAGGTAAGCCGGGTAGGAGTGGATTCTTAACCCATCCTTACGATATATTTATTTGGATAATGGCATTTATTGCTCAAAGTGGAGCGGTAGGCTCATATTTATACAATGAAATAATGTCACATTTGACGGAGCCTTATTTGACGGAGAGCTGTGGAACATTTTTGCTGTGAGAAATATTTTTGTTTTTTAGTTACGCATGTCAAAAAACAACCTTTTTTCCCGTAAAAACAAAATACTTTGACGTACGGCGTCAATTTTCTTTTTATGAATTTATTCTACTATATAAATTCCCCCATTTTCACAAAATTTCTTTTTTAATCTATATTGGAGTAGAACTAAGAAAATTCAAGAATTATTAGATTACACACAAGGCTCGGGTTCTAAAACTCTAGCACAAACACATTGGTATAGCTATTTTTTCAGCCCATTTGAGTACGCTTCATCATATATTTTCAATGAAACAGAAGATCTTTCTGGGAGCTAGGAGGTGGATAGGTACAGAGAAAAAAAAGAATATAGTTTTCAGTGAAATGACTCATCGCTCCAATCACCGCAGTCAATCGTTCCGTTCCCTTCGCAAAGAAAAATTGAAGTGAGCGTTGCGTTTGGTGGTAATGCGTGTGGTCGCCGGCGTTTGGCTGTTCGACGTCTTTTTTCCCCTTTCGTTTTCCAGCAGGCAGGGGGGGTTGCGAAAGGGGATGTTTGTGTGTATGTCTGGCTGGTTGTAAATGGGGGGGGGGATGAGAGTGGATCCACAGATAGAGAGAGTGGGTCCAGTGGAGTGGAAACCGTTCCGATCGGGATGAAATTTTGCGTGAGGAATTGGTTCTTTCCCTCCAACCCCCTTCGCTATCACCTCTCCACCTCCTCTCCTTCCCCACCAAACACATTCATTGTCTCTCTCCCTCCTCACCCGCCCTCTCGCTCAATTCCCCGTCGTTCAACACTTTCTCCACCCACCCAATACTACGGCAGCACGTCCCATTAAAAGCTTTCAGACTGTTGATCCGGCCGCAAAATCGGAAATGGCGAAACAGCAGCTCGATACACAGGAACGCGAAAGATGGATGCGTGGTGAGGCTGTTTTCATTGTTCAAGGGGTGTGTTGCGGAGGGAGGTGAAAACAAAGGTATGAATAAGATGGTGATCGGGTTGGTGAGCTGGGTTAAACCAACGCAGGGTTTCCCTCCACCTTATCCTTGCATAATTACTGGGATTTTTCTAGCATTGGAAACATATTCTGCTTTTCCCGTCCATAATCTTTAAGGTAGCTGAGTGTTAAATCACTTCACCTAGAATTTGATGAATTTGACCTCATTTAAAAACAAACTCATATTTACAATTATATCAAAATATTAACCCTTTGTCGAACTACTTTTCGAGCAATTTGCCTGGACACACAAGCTGTTTTACCTGGGATAGATTATGGCTGTGCGCTCGAGAGGGAGAGTATTGAAAAAAATTAGGAATTTCTAACACCTAGATTTCGTCAAAAGACTAACGGTGTGTCGTTTGTGTGTTTTCTCAACTATTTATAAAAATTAATCCATTACTCACCGCAGTAATTTTTGCAAAATTAGAAAAACACCTGCCGTTTTGTCGTAGTTTTAGCCGCTCGGCGTGAAAAATGAGTCAAGTTAGAGGCTAATGTAAATATATTTATATAATACTGAGAAATGTGGGCATATGTAACTATATTTTTGCACCACTGACATTATAATATTTACGTCACACTTCTTACAGACGCTGAAATTAAAATTAAAATGTTGAATATGTCCTCTGTAATGGCTAGGGAAATATCTCGCTCAAACAACCTTAACGGAGTAAATGATACTTCAGTTCCAAAATAGATTCCTCTCACTAAATTTGTTCTTTTCATAATAACCACGTTTTTACTCAATCTGTAAGTGCGCACATATTCTTTTGCGTCAAAAACAATATTCACGCTCTGACGAAATTGTTTTACTTCCTTTACGTCAAACCGAAAATAGTTTAATTTGATTACTTCTAATTCTACGTGACTATTGGATAAATATAAACCAGTATTGATAAGGTTTCCCACAAAATATTTTAATCTTGCATCCTATAAAGGATGCCTTTGAGAAGTTTCATTGATGTTTTTACATTGGTTATCAACAAATTTGTTGATCCTTCTAATGTGCGCTTTGTTATGTATCTTTATATGAGATAATTTAAACATTTTACGTCATGCGCCGTTCAAAATGTCAGCATTAAAAATATTTTTTATATATCCTGTGTAAGCATTTTTCCCTCATTTATAATTATGTCTATAGATGTAACGTAGCATTACTTTACTTTCAAGAAATTCTGGAAAAATGATTCATTTAAACATATTTCGCTACGCGCCGTTCACAATATCAGCCTTAAAAATATTTTATATATATCCTGTGTAAGCATTTTTCCCTCAACTATAATTTATGTCCTTAGATGTGACGTAGCATTACTTTATTTTCAAGAAATTCTGGAAAAATGATTCAAGCATAATTCGCGAATTCTTTTTCAAACAGTTTCCTTTTCTCATGCATATTCTCCCTTACCATTCGATACATCTATCCAATATGCGCACCTCAGTTTTGGCAAACACCATAAGAAAAAACTAATTTAAATGTCAAATGTCATTATTTTCGTCATAAGTCAGGTTAGTAGTCAGCTGTGCCTAGTTAAATTTGTTTCAACCCATCTACCCACCCCGGGAAGCCATGCCCACGAAAACCATTAGGACTACTGATCTGGCTGCTAAATTGAAAATGGCCAAACATTGGCTCAAAAAACTCAAGATAATGGGCGAAGAGGGGAATAGTGAAGCGGTTGCGTGTTTATTGGGTCTTTATGATGGATTGAGTACTGTTTCCTTGTCCCGAGGGCCGGAATGAAATTCAAAGGATTAGCAGGGATTTTTCGTTGTAATTTTGATCCTTATACAGCTTTTACATGGATATAACTACAATTTCAGTACTCTGTCCGTTGGATGAGTCAAACCGTGGAATTACATTCATTGAGAGTTAAGTAGTACGGACATCAGGTTTCTTTTCACCCTGCTTCCACTCCGCTTATACATAGTTCATCCCTTAAATTTCCTTCTCGCCTCTCCCTGATGTCGCAAATGACCTTGGCAGTCGCTCGCATCCAACATTAGCCAACCAACCGCAATCCATTTACCCAATGCGACAGCACACCCTGTTGAAACCCGTCAGTGTTGATACGGCTCTTAGATCTTAACTTGTGAAACAAAATCTCAACTCGAACGATAGAAGGAAGTAAGTATTGACATTGTTGCGGTGAATGGGGTTAACGGAAGGAAGAAATAAAAGAAAAGAGTAATGAACATGGTGATCGGAGTAAAAAACATACGAAGGAGGAGAAACGCGAAAACCACCATTGCTCGTTATTTTCGGGATGATTTATATTTTTTTCGGTTCGCGACGTTGCCAATCGGAAGTGTATCGGAGCCCCAAACAATGGCGTGCGATGTTGAGAGGGGATTTGCTCGGGATATGCCGTGTCGTCTGCGGTTGAGGCGCGCCAAGAGCTCTCTTCCGAAGAGCTGTCATTTTCTCTCTCTCTCCGGTGTGAGTGAGGGGAAGAACGGTCGAATGGAGCGCCGCGGTGCGGTAGCGCACGTCAACTCTGCATCAGCGCCGTGTGGGTACTCACCTGAGATGATTCACCCATATTCTCCCAACCATAACTGCGTACTGTGCGACTTTTAAAAGCTGTTGTGAACTCGTTGTCAAAATAAATGACATTTTACTGCGAAAGTCATTCTTCAGGCCAGAAAATTATCCCCAGTCATCCCAAAACGCGGAATGAATTTATATTAAATATATATTTAAAATATTTTTCGTCGCTAGCTAAAAGATTCTTCCGAAACGCTGAATGACGGTATAAGGTTCAAAATGAACACTCACTCAGCAACTTTAGGAAAAAAAGGAATATGTAAAATATAGATTGGTAAATCATTTTTGAGAATTTCATGTAAAAAAGATAATGTTACGATGTGTATAACTTATTAGACAAATTCGTATGCAGAATACCACACATTCTTATTTCCAAAGGAAATGTTTTTAGCAATGTAACACTTCGGATGGTGTGGTGTGTAAAGTTTTCTAATTATCGCAAAGGTGTGTTTACCTAGGCTAAAACTTTGCTGGTAAAAAATAAGAATTGGTGACACTTCTCGGTGGTACGTATGGTACACTAGTATGATGTTACGCATGAAGGATATACTAATTATTGTCTGGTATATTTATTCAATATTTTTGTCATTTGTCATACACTCATGGTGAATTTAAAGAAATCAAAAAGCGTTATTTTGATATAATGGAAGCAAAACCCTTTATAAGAGAAAATATATTGTCCTTGAAGCAACATAATACGTACACATTCAAACACAAACGTCGACTAAACGTACCTAACTGTTAATTTTGATCGACAGTTCAATCATATCCAGATCAGAAGGAAGCATAGTTGTAAAAACCGTTACACGGGAATGGCAAAAACTTTCAACTAACATTAATGATTCTAATGATACAGAGTAGGTATTTAATAAACTATAAAGGTAAAATAAGAGTTACATGTGTTTTTCGGAAAATCCTGTCTTAGATTATGTTTTGACATTCTCAAGGTCAAGCAATTCCTGCCATTTGTTCTCTGATTGACGAATTCACGCAAACTAAGCCTCATCGTAGCTAGACCATCTTCGAATCTTACGTTTTTTGGCACTAAGCATTAGAGTGGGACGAAGAGACTATTTGCAAATCATTAATATTTCAAGGTTATGGTGCTTTGAATATCTGAAGTTAACGCAAAATGGCGCGCCCCAGGTCCGAACTGTGCCTCCAATTTATGCCGTATAAATGTTAGTTTTCAATAATAATGTCATTTTGTTAATGAGAAAACAGCAATTTCAGTGTTATATTCAAAATTGACTTTATAAAAATCTCACCAAAGCGACAAATAACTCCTTATTAATTTTAGGACGG
Organism: Pyrrhosoma nymphula; assembly: GCA_963573305.1. Taxonomy (NCBI): domain Eukaryota; kingdom Metazoa; phylum Arthropoda; class Insecta; order Odonata; family Coenagrionidae; genus Pyrrhosoma; species Pyrrhosoma nymphula. The sequence goes on along the minus strand of OY754335.1, from coordinate 101,879,860 downwards.
TCCTATCTTAATTTTTCTTATCAGTCATGAGATAACACTACTCGAAAAATAAATTATGTTTTATTTTTAGTTTGCAGCCATGGCACAATGGAACATAATAAACGGTTGATGAATATTTTGAAACTTTTTCGGTTTGAAAAAAGTGGTTTACCAAGACCTTATATTTTAAAAGAAGTTAAACATGTGTTTATGCAGACTAAAAATTCGCCTTTCAATAACGAAAGAAAATTTGGAGTGCCGGTGAAAAACAAAAAAGTGCAAAGATAATAGTCTCCTTAGCGCATGCGAGCTATGAAATGGGCGTATTTCGAGGTTATGAAAGTGGTCTGCTAATGCACTGCGTGCTGTATATTTAAGTGAATCGTCACCGTTCCAATGCTCCTCATGCCTCCGCTTGAATCCAAGCTATGAATAGCCGTGAACGAGCGGAGACTGGAGAAAATATTTTCGATATCATCTATCGATTTTAGTTTCGTTCAAAGTCACATTTCAAAATAAATTCTTTGATTTGTTCGACAGTGTCAATACATTGTCCCCAAACTCAGCACTTCCTTCGTGGCAAATTGATTACACTGAATACCCTGAAGTTGGGGCAGTCCGTCAAATATAGCAAATGATAAGTCTTACACAGGATGTTAATAGTTTAAGTGTAGTATTTTGACTATAAATGTATTTTACGAAACAGAAGAATTTAGTCAATAATTTAAAAAGAAATATGTTTTTAAATAAGTTACACAAGAAACTATTTGACCACAAATATTAATTTTGATTCTTAGACACATTTTTCCTGCCTTATGGTGATATTGATCATAAATGACAGTTGTGTTATTTTGTTTTAATTAGTATAAAATGCCTGAGTTTTCCCGCAAAATATAAGAATGAAATATGCTGTAATAAATGGCAAGGTACTACTATGACTAGGCCTTCCACTTGTACTAAATTTTAACAAGTACATAATACACTGCTCAGTTTCCTGTGAAAAATTTCAAAATTATTGATGTACTTTGTATTGATGTATTGAAGTATTGATATACAACTCAAATATGTTTTTCCGCTGTACGTAATTTATTAAAAATGTAATCTTTGGTAAAGGTCTTTGCTCTAAGTATTGCATGTTTCAAATTGCATACTGCGACCATGCATCCCTAGGAATAAGAAAGTGTACAAAACCACGTTTTAGATACAGCTTTCCAGCTCGAAGATGATAGCTTTGAATTATGGTTAGATTAGCATTGATACATTATTTAACAACACAATGTTTTCTACATTTTTTCAATGTCGATGTTAATAGCTTTCGTTCATTACTCATGCATTATACATTGCTGATAGAATATAGAAATCATTTTCCAGGAGGTCCGAGTTTTGCCCTAGCAGAAATTCATGACTTTCTACCCGGAATAGGTAAGACGTTTGGATACTGGGTGAAGGGCGTAAAAGAGAAGGTGCTGTAAATCTGAACAAGTTAACCAATATTCAATATGGAAAGTTATGTCGATATTTTCTGAATATTGACGGCATTTATCGCTAAACCCTTTATTGATGATATTAATCGATTCATGGCCACGTTGATGCATAAATATCCTTTCCAAATCCGTATATTTTACATGATAGGTTGATATTGGAAATTGACCATCGGCCCTCACTGCACTGATGAGTCTGAATTCTCTTACCTCAGCGGAGCATGGCGCAAGTGACTCAAGAGCACCCTAGCCCTTTAAGGCTTCGCATTTTTTTGACAGCCGCCTCCGAAGAGTGAGGCAGGGGCTACTCATCTGGCCAACTCTCTCGCCCAAACTTGCTTCCCCCATTGTTTGGAAGGGTCGTATAACTGGATAGTGTGCTTTTACCCTGAGGTGCTATTTCCGTGCTTAAATTTTTGAAGACGCTGTCGATAAGTGGCCAGGTTCGTTTCTTGGAACCCTACTCTCGATTTAAATTATAAAATGAAATAGTAAGAAGGATTTGATGCTTTTCCGGCAAAATACTGAGTTCAATTGTTCCCGGCCTTCAAACCGGGTCAGGTTTTCCATAGCGGCCATCTCTTCGAAGGGAGACTTCCTCATCGTCTTCAGGACTGATGATGTCGGTCGTTAGAAGTGGTCGGTTTATATCCTATTCCTTTCAGGTCATTACCGGAACGGATTACCCGTTGAACGGTTTATCGGAAACCAACGCAAACCGATATCTACCTTGACGGGAAGAGCCATCAACATCCGTCCCAACGGAATGCCGTTATTTCATCATTATTCCACATAACCAACCAGCGAAGAAAACGTACCGGAAGAACTACTACACCCAAAGAGGATCTTGTTACACAATGGATATGGCCATAGTGAAGTCTCCTTGGCCCTAAAAAGGACCTTCAGTCAAAATAAAAACAACGATAAAGAGGAGTACAAACGGCCAGTTGCCAAAACCTGCTTTTCAAACGTCTCTACGTTATCCGGAAAGATTTTCAGAATGCTCAAGAAACACAATATCTAGGCAATTCATCTACTCCCCATGAAACGAAGAAGCCGTCTCGAGAAAGCCAAAGACCTCGTCGGTGTCGTCGGTGTCTTCTCCGGGGTGTCCGGTGTCCTCTGAATACCGTGCGAATGTGGCGAGGTCTACACTTGCAAGACAGGTGGAGCAGTAGAAACCTGATAAAAGAGTGCCAACGAAACTTAGAATTAAATAGAATAAAATATAAATTTATTGTTCTAGGAGATTATTATCAATAGATAACATTCTCAAGAGAGGCTCACTAGAGGTCATATCTTTTTTTGTGTTGGGAAAGTTCAAATATGAAACAAAAATGGGAATATTTTCAATATTGGCCGTTAAATTTAGCGACAAAAAACTGATGGGATATCATAATGGATATATTCAACTCTTCCACGTAATTTTTATTGTTCAAAAAATACTTTTTTGTAAAATAAAAGCCATTGCGTAACATCAGCTCTATTATCTACATCGTCCCAGGCTCAACTTTGTGGAAGTTCATTAATATTAATTGAAAGGGAAAACTTTGTTCTATTCCACCAATTTATTCTCCGGTACAACTAGTTTCGACGCAGCGGCGTCATCTTCAGGTACCTAAGTACCTAGGTACCTGAAGATGACGCCGCTGCGTCGAAACTAGTTGTACCGGAGAATAAATTGGTGGAATAGAACAAAGTTTTCCTTTTCATTTAATATAAGCTCTATTTCTGTACTTTATGTGGAATACTATTGCAATAAGGTGTTCAGAGGCAAAATATTTATTTGACTTAAATGTTGTGGTATATATCATCATCGGTGCTTATATCCAAGAGTGATTTACTGCATTGTGTATTAACAAATCGCAGAAATTCTTTCGTTTTACGTCCTTATTTGTCCTATGCACTTATACTTCGTTCTCTTTTGAGACCCTTCCCTCAGTTCGTTCATGTATTATCGTTCTAACATTTCAGTCACCTTGCGTTGTATCTAATACACTTGATTCTTCTTTGAGGTTAATAACTCCCGCTTAATTAACGGCGATGAATTTCGTTGAAAATTGATAGTAGAAAAAGTCCTCGAGGGCAGAAAACTGAACCACAGACATTTGGCTGCTGACATTTTTATGGTGATTGAGAATCTTGAATCAGTGAGCTTGAATCGAACCAGCGAGCCAAAGGTCGCTGGTTCGATTGCCGTTCAGTTGAATTTTTTCTCATGACAATATTTCTTTGCCACATAACTTCCCAAATGGAACTTTTCCCTACTATACTTCTATATACTTCAATTTTCATTTTAACCGGTTCACTTTAAATTCAATACCTTTCTCCAGAATCTTTCCTTAAATACATGCATTCGTTTTTGGTTAACTTTTCTGATGGTCCAAGTATCTGACTCTAGACGGAGGTTTTGACGTATTACTTTCTTTACTTTCGCTATCCTTACCGTTATTTCAGTGAAAGTTCATATGTGTGAATAATAAGAAGCGTTTATAATTTATAAATTAGCTTGGTTGAGTTGCCTACTTAGTGACTGACTGACAGAAAGTATTTTTTTTTTACACAATCGCATTCATTTAAGGTGGAGAAGGCCAGTCGTCTGTTTGTTTGTTCTTATCGGCGAGAGATATTCATCCCTACGTCTGTCCTTCTCCCTTGAACCAAACGGCCCTTTGCGTGTTAAGGTGTCAGAGCTTTAGACTTTTTAGCGAGTTGGAGCGTGACCAAGTGTTCGTTTCGTGTTTCCCTAAAAAAAGGGCATTATTACTGTAGATTCAACAGGCCGATGACAACTTACCAAAATTGTTTCCAATCGTTCTATTTTTTGCTCTCATTTGCATGGCAAACGGCTTTAAAAGTTAAACAACGCAATTATAATGAATATTACTTCCAGAATTGATATAAACTTAAATACTCTAGAGCAGTCTATATAGCAAAATATAAAAACGAATTCTGCTTGCAGACATGTGCAAGAGTGCCAGATATAACACCAAGTTGTGGAAATTAGACATGGAAAATAATAATTTGAATTGTTGAGGATATGAGTTTGCATCTCTTAATTTTCATGCAGATTTTTGGTTGGATACACTGCCAAAACTGGTTAAAAATATAGGGTGGAGTTTAGGGTCAGGTCAAATATTTATTTCTTGTTTATAGTTTTTCAAAGTATACGTAGTTTTATTATTACTTACACTGGAACACAAAAGCTAAACGAAGATTAATGAGCAGCGATCAAAATTCTTGAAGTCTGTGAAATATTGGAATAATCAGAAAAATAAAATAATGCATTAAAACATATATTCCATTTTGCTGCGTTTGAGAAGTGTTTATAATTAAATATAAGCTATTATCATATTCACGTATAAATCGTTAGCTTTGGTCGGAAATTTGAGTGTGTCTACTAAGGTGTTTAGTGGTGTTTTTATAAGAAATAAACTCTTGAAGGATTTAAATGTGAGACGGCTGCCCTTGATTCATCATCCGGGTTATAATCCCAGGGTACCTCTTTATTTGCCATTGTTTTTCCCCATGGTGATATCATCACCAAATGAAATTTGTAATTGGCGCTACGATCCAACGAAACAATATTTTTAATTGGCCTCCTAATTCATACTTTGATGTAACTAGAAAAAAACGTTTTCACAGAATGGTGAGAAGCAATAATCTATGAGAATGTTGATTGTGCTTACTTAAAGATCTTGCAGCTTGAATATAAACTATACTTTTACATAGCACAATTTGAAAGTCATTGTTTTCATCATTAAAATAGAACTCAGTGGTTATCCTGTGATTTTCTCTCATAATTTATGATTCACGTCAAATAAATGGTTCTCCAATTATTATGTCCAATAATTAGTTTCTTAATGGTATGGTGCCTATGTATAGACGTAGAGACGAAAGAAATTGTTATTGCCTTCATACGGCATCAATACTTCTCGTCTCCCGTCTGAGGCCTTAACTTCTCCTCAAACATAGGACACTGTCTCTGGTGTTACTCGGAACTCCTTCATAATGAATGAAAGAACCAGTATTTGGTTATGATTCCACACTTTATTTGAAGCAACACGACCTAGGTTTTAGCATATCATGCCATCATCACTATGCCTGATTATGCCATGATATGCTGAAACCTAGGTCGTGTTGATTCTAATGAAGTGTGGAATCATAACCAAGTACTTTTTTGTTCTCCTCAAAGCTAAAACTTATAAAAGAAAACTCATTATAAGTCATGGCATTATAAAGCTTGGTAGAATTTAAGAACCGTAGAGGACCTTGTAGTTATTGGAGAATTTAATTGCAACTTTTACAAATCACGCAAATTTTAAATAAATCTCGACTCTGGTCTCGATGTGTAAGCATCATCATTACGTTATGCTTACGCATAGAAACCCGGGTCGAGATGTTAAAAAAATGCGTGGTTTGTAAAAGTTACCCTTAAATTCTCATGTAATGGAATACCACAAATTTAAACAAGATCTTATTTTATTTGCTCGTAGTTATAATTTAACTGAGAAATATTTTATGACAAACCGAGTAATATTTGTCCCTCTGTAGTCAGTGCAAAATTTTCTTCAATAACAGTATAGATTACATCTTTCAGACCAGCAACCATTGAGGAAATATTTACATTTATTATTTAAGACCTCACCCATCTAGATTTTTAATATTTGACCGAGAGAACCGGCCGACTGTGGTTCTGACTGACGCGCTGACCCGGTCATGTTTTACACCCTTTTATCTCCGCACTTCCATTTTTTTAAGAAAATCTGTTTCTGGGACCTTAGGTGAAACCACAAAATAAAAATAAAAACTTGACCCCTCATGCCAACAGCAATTCCGTAGTGGAGTAGACAGGGGCAGGTGAACGGCGCGCGGTAAAGCGTATCACCTTCTTCCTGAGTGGTTCAGCACTGATGGATGGCGGCAAAGTGCTTCTCCCTCTCACTCCTTGGGTAAAATTTTAAATGCTTTCCAAGTGACTGACATGGTGGTGTGGAAGATGCTACGAGGAGAGGAAACATTTTATAGCTATAATAATGAAGGTGGACTATGAGACGTTGACATCCAAGGAAAAGGTATTTACATCACATAGACACCACATGTATTTTGAGGAGTGAGACTGACTTGAACGGCAGCTAACGAAAGATAGTAATAGATCACCCACTGTAAAAAATTTTCTTCGTCAGAATTTAAACCGAACTTTGCTATGGTGAAATTTATACAAAAATGTAACTTTAAAATCGCATATTTTCCAACATTTATATATTTACTGCTGAAAACACAAATGCAGTTAAAAATGGACATCAGATTTTATATTTAGAAACGCTGTGCTGCATAAGTAATCATAGTGAGTGGTTATAGACTCAACATATTTTAAAAAGTCAGTGAGATAATTTCGGTTGAGAAGAGCCACATATACAGCATGAAAAAGGAATTTTTATCAGCCTGATTAGGGCAAAGATTGGAGTCAGCGGTGATTGGGGACAAGTATGGCCTAGAGTTGTCTCCTGGAATGGAAGGGACGAGAAAAGTAGCTGTCAGTGGTCGATAAAAAATGGGATAAAAAGTAAGAGGGCATTTAAAAAAAAGTATAACCCCATAAAAATGGGACAATTGTGAAATATCTGACAAGAAGACATGCGTGGGATAAGCAGTGACATTGCGGCATACATCACTCAAAGCATATTTAAAACCATGTACATATTATTTGTAATCATCACTAAGTATTGTTGACGGTGTAGATGTTAGAGTTTGACAGATCAGGGATGATTGAAAAGAAACTAAAATTCCATACAAAAATTAATTAATAGCTCAACTGTGATTTCACTGTGGTACAGCATCATTACGTTAAATTCAAGGTTTTTATTACAATATACACACATAGGCACTCCGTTCTCTCATCATGAAAACGATTCTTCAAGTGACGCTTGAAAATGTTTCTATGAAGGTTATTTTATATTACCCACTGTTTGTTTATCCTAGTCCTTTACGATTCCCTGGTTTATTTGTACATATTTCATTAAGTTGCAAGCGTTCGGAAGAAAATCTGATAGTATTTACGAGAGTGAAGAAAAATTTGAAAGGCTAAAGTAATTGATGACTGCAGGAAAATGTTATATTCCCCAGGTGTTGCCTATCATTGCTGAAATAGAAGCGATGAGGGACTGGAGATCCAGAATTAATTATGAATGCGTTCCACTGCCTATGGCGTGTCCGAGCTTGATTTTACGGCTCTCAAGCTGGAGAGTTGAAGTCGCCGAGTGCAATCAGGAGACCCGAGGGGGACCCTTTTTCATCGAAATTATGGTCCTGCCCGTGGGTGCGCCGAGATTTCAGCCACCGCAAGTGCTTGTGACTGCTTCGCAGTGAAATGGAGTGAGAGCGGCGAGATGGCGGTTCTAATACTAAGCCACGGGCGAGATTGTCATCCCAGCTGACGGGCCACGTACGAGTTTTGAACTATGCTCGATTGCGGATGCACAACGTGTCGGGGTTCGCTCTTGCGGGCTCTTTTGAAGACAATGTTGGAGTAATACGCCACAACTTAGTGGTGGCACTAAAAGAACACAACATTTTCATCGCAACTCTTTCGCTAACCGAAACAGTTCTGCGAAACACCCTGTTGCGGACGACAGGTAGAAGCACAACAAACGATCGATCGGCGCTGTTAGAGCATGGCTGGTAGTCAGGTATTCTATGTAACAAAAAATCTTTCACTCAATTTCATTTGGATTCATGAAAGATACTTAAAAGGTATAATTCTATCTGCAACGATGGTCGGGTATGTTATGGCTGAATAAACAAGCAACCGCATACAACATATTCAAATCCAACAAAGTATAGCTTATAACCGCAAAGTAGCCACACGTGAAATAGAAATGGAGCAGAATAGACGGTGAAACAGTTGGCGTCAGCTATCAGTTGCCGCTGAACAGTGCAGAGCGCAACGGCGCGGCTGCGGCATGATCACGAAACTAACCTGTTGTTTGCAACAGTTATTTGAAACAGTTGTCTGACCGAAACAGTTGCGGCTGCAGCCGTTTCGCTCCGACAACACCTTATTCCACCACTAGTCCACACAGTATTTACTTGTAACCATCCCCTTTAGATGTTCTCAAATCATCATCCCAATTACAAAAGTATCCCAGTGTGCAATACACTGTAGTGGTCGGTTGACAACGACTAAGCATCATCACTCTTGAGTGTGATCGTTCAGTACCCGGAAAACCTGGACATACAGACCAATTCCGACTTTTTTTTTATCGATTGTTTATAGCATAAATATAGTCAATGCCGATGCACTCTATCTACGATTCGCTTTATTTAAACTATTGCTCTTTTAAAATATATGTTGCACATATTTAAAAATCTATGCATGCTAATCAGTATTGATTTTTAAGTAAAAAAAACTTTTTGCATCACATTTTAGATAAGGCCATCGTCGGCGTGCATTATTGGCGACATCCGAGTCATTTAAAGGTATAGACTGGAATGTTTTAAGAACAAAGACTAATACTTTCATATGTCACACCCAAATCCCACAGAGATACCTAGCCCATAACAAATTTCGGTCCACACGACATTTTATCCGGGATTTCTCCCTGAGTTGAGCTTAGCGCACTCTACCTTGGTAATTTCTCATTGCGACGAAGCCCGGCAAAATTCCCAGATAGAAGCAGAAAGATTTCATGCTACTAATCTAAAACTGTACTAATAACTAATAATTGTACAGGCCTAATTAGGAGTACCCATTCTTTTCACGTGATTCCCTTCTTTCATCCCCACCCACCTTTCTCCCATCACACGAATAAGACCGTGTAACATGCAATGTTAAAAAAACAGTGGCGATGAGAAACGAGGGAAAGTGAGATATTCGTTATCCCATGTTGCTTTTTCATATTTGATATGTATAAATGGTCCTCTGGGTTATTTCTACCGTGTGTATTATTTTTTCTGGTGATTATCTTTTTTCTCATCCGCTGTTAAGGAAATTAGAGAATTTAACCAATTACGTTGGTAATGAACAGTATTTTGGCTATGTTTAAGGGTCCGGATTTGTTAACACATTTTACACTGGAAACCCTCTGCTGAATGTTACCCAATTTCTGAGAGTAACTCAATCCCCGCAAGAACGAAGATTTTCGTGGTGGTCTACGAGGAACTTCTTCATTTTTCCGGGTTCTACCGCGTTGGTTGCTGTGGTGATGACAACAGTTTCGCTGGCACTACTGTCAGCATCTTCAGGTCGAAGATGCCAGTTCATTCAAATTCAATTCAAAATGTGTTTATTACCAATGCAAATATATATACAAATAGTTACCTAATATAATCTTATTAATTGTTAATAATTTTTACAGCAATAGCCCCTGTTAAAGGATATAATCCTCTTCAGGGTTTGTCATTTAATATTTATATATATTTAAATTTGTACATAGGCTCGTAGCAGATTAAGTATAGGTGCTGGAACTCTTTTCTTCCGGGATGGCTTAATGACCAGGCATTCACCCGAGGCGGGAGGGAAACCGGCAAAACCTCACGCAGGTCGCCGGTCCCCATGGTAAACTGTACCAGCTTGTGCTGAGAGTTCAGATGAATAAGGAATTCCCGGAGTTCTTCCTTGCTGTGGGCCAGATGACGAACGTGTCGTCCATATAACGAAGCCAAATAGATGGCTTTTTGTCACAGGTATCAAGGGCCTTTTTCTCAAACCGCTCCATGTACAGGTTTGCAATCACTAGCGACAATGGTGAGCCCATGCCCTTAGTCAGTTTTGATGTCAGTTAGACCTCTTAGTCAGTTTTGATGTCATCTCCCTGTTCACCAATGTCCCGATCAAAGACTCAGTGGAAATCGTCAAAGAGCTCACTACACTTGGATTACCCGAAGATTTCTCATCATTAGTAGAGTACTGCCTCCGCAATTCATATTTTCTCTGGAATGGTAATTACTATGAACAGTGGGAAGGCGCGCCATGGGCTTACCATTGTCGCCAGTGATTGCGAACCTGTACATGGAGCGGTTTGAGAAAAAGGCCCTTGATACCTGTGTGCTAAAAAGCCACCTCTTTGGCTTCGTTATGTGGATGTCACGTTCGTCATCTGGCCCCACGGCAAGGAAGAACTCCGGGAATTCCTTATTCATCTGAACTCTCAGCACAAGGCGGTACAGTTTACCATGGATATGTAGAAGGACAACCAGCTACCATTCCTGGAGGTCTTAGTTAAGAAAAGGAGTGATGGCAGCCTTGGACACTCCGTGCACCGAAAGACGACGCACACGGACCGATATCTTGACAATGTGTCGCACCACCATCCGATTTAAAAGGCGTCGTTAATGAAGACTGTTTCACCGGGCCCACCGCATTTCGGACGCGGAGTCGCTAGCAGAGGAGAAGAGATATCTTATGGCAGCACTGAGGCAAAACAGTTACCAGGATTTGGCCCTGAAAAGGGCCTCGAAGCTGAAAGAGCCTAAACCAAACACCAGTGAAAATGAAGACAAGAAAGCATGGGCTATCATCCCTTACATCGCAGGAACCACAGAAAGGATTGCCAGAGCATTGAAGAAGCACGGCGTCACCACAAGCTTCAACAGTGCCACAAAAATCGGGGACATACTACCCTCGGCCAAGGACAGAATCCACTATTACCTACACGAAGGAGTCTACCCGGTGCCTTGTTCCTGCGGGAAAGCATACATCGGCGAGACTTGCCGTTCACTGAAGGTACGGATACAGGAGCACCGAAGAGCCACAAAAAATAGACAATTTGAGCTGTCTGCCATATCTGAGTACGCCTGGACCCCGGGACACGACGTCAAATTTGACGAAGCCAAGTTGATAGTGAGAGAGGGCAGATATTAACCTAGACTAATTAGGGAATCAATTGAGATATACCGGACGGACAATTTTAACCAAAACGAGGGATACCACCTGGACTACACTTGGAGGAGAATTCTGAAACGAACCAATGGGCGGGTAGCAGCAAGAATTGGCGGGAAAGAAGCTCCATATCTTCGACCTGAATACACTGACAGTAGTGCCAGCGAAACTTTTGCCATCACCACAGCAACCAACGCGGTGGAACCCGGAAAAATGAAGAAGTTTAACTCAATCCCTATTAATTCAGTCGTTAGCAAAAGTCACTAATCTTCACCATTCCAATCCTACTCTACGAAATATAGATAGACTCCGTAGAGAAATTGGCACTCATGTGAAATGTATTGCCGAGGAATTTTCTTTCTTCCACGATTATGTGGAAAATTATTTTTTTTAAATAAAATTTACTTGCTTGAAAGTTATTATTCCTTTCCCAATCCAATATCAAGTCATATTCCTTCCTTTTACATTGCTATACAATATTGCAAAAACTGTTACTGTGCGAAATTGCTTTTTGGTATTCCCTTTCCTGCTAACTGTACAGAAGATGTGAAAAATCTTTATTACCTCTTATAAATGTCAATACTTTGCAGTAGTAGTTAAAATTAAATTAATATTCCGAGCCCCGATGATTTATCTCTCGAGTTTTTTAATTAGTAGGTACATTTCTGTTATCATTTCTTACTATTTCATGTTGCCTTTGTTTTTCGTTTTCATTGAGCATAAACGTTGCTACTTGCATTAATTAACAATTGACACTGATATCTTATGAGTTCTGGATACCTTGGTATTTTGTTTACTTAACCAAATCACGTTTTCAGGGTCTTATTGCGTTTTTATACATTTCTTTTTGTTATTACATTTTTTATATCAAACAAAATAGTGAAACTCCTTCGTTAACACCTTTTGTTTAGTGAGATAATTTTCGATCAAACTGGGAATATGACGGAACCATACATTATTTTTTTTAAGTTGATGAATTGTTATTTTCAACTGATGTGATTTTTCGTGCGAAATTTTTGTTTACTCATCCTACAACGTTTCCACGGAACAGTTTGTTTGGACACGCTCGGAAAAAGTTGTTGCTTTCCAAGTGAGAATAACATTCCTTCAGGTTATACATTAATTTATTTTACATTTCCCATTAAGTTTTTCTCTTTTTAACTTGGTCTCATTTGAGACTTGGGCATTTTATTCGTCGATCAGAAAATATGGAGGCTTGCTTTATTGCTGAAACCGACTTTCTTACTTTCATTCGTTTATGATTATATCATAAAGGTATTCTTTCTTCTATGCCAAAAATTACGAAGTAAAAAACGTTAAAATGGGAATACATCCACCTGGATTGGAAATTGATTCACGTGCAATGTTTGCAATAATGGAAGGGGAGCTCTTCTTTGCCGAACATTAAGGCTGTAAATAAGGTAGAATTGTCATGAGATCACATCCACTTGGATTGTAAATCTATCCACGAGCACAATTTTCAAATTATTAGTTTATAGTTATCAATGGGAAATGAGAATTGTTTTGTCTTTTAAATCATGATACATGTCTCAATGAATATTAGTGTGAAGGTTTATTTATTACATTATTTCCTTGGTCTATGGTGTGATATTCTTGATAAGTTTAATGAACTATGTTCGTGATTCCTCACTATATCAAATAAAACATGTGTAACAGTAAGTAAACCTTAACCACATATGTTTTGGTGATAGTGATGTATTATTTTTTCATGTACCCTCCTTACGACGTCACTAACGTACAGGCATAAACTCGCTTGGAAATGCTTGTACCTCATTTTGCGAGGCTATAATTTCCTCGGGGTACATATTTATAAATTCCGTTTTAGACCTCACATATTGCTTCGGTCCCAATAGTTTTCCGACTAGTATATTTGTCTAATTAGGTAGATTAGGGTACTTTAGGTATAATAATTCATTTTGCTGTCTCGTCAGTGAGCATTTGCTAGGAGAGGAGCGAATGTATTTTTTTAATGGAGCATAATTCATGTTTCTTTTATTTGTCGCGCAAAGCTTGATTAGCGGTACTTCCCACGATATTCAAGAGCGGTGTCATCCATCAAGAGATCTGCCTTCTTGATTTCCCTCGCCAACCCATTAGACTAATCCACGGCAAACGACCAGTGGGTGGGCTGTCTCGGACTGACTGACTGGCTGAGCCGTCTGGCGAGGGGGTTTGAACATTTCATCTCCCGGCAAGTTTTGCCCAGAGTGACATCACATAAAACGAGCTCATCAACGAGTGTGTCGAGCTGTAGGCAGCGCTGCGAGTGGTCTGACGGCACCCGTCTCGACTAACTTGCGCCAAACTTCCCCCGTGCGTTTTAGACCACCTGTTACGTGATTATCAAACAGCTTCGTTCAACTTTTCACCCTCTCTGGAGAAAATGAGCACCCCTTTCCCTTTTCGCCAGTGAGCAATTAAATTGAGATCGTTAAAATAGTATTTTTTTACTTAAAAAGCGGTCCTCATGCTTTTATTCCACTTCTGACCAGTATAATCTCCTTGATATCATGTCAACATTTGCAGCAAAATCGTTTCCCCTAGCAAATTAAAAAGAAGGAACTCTAGAACGTAATGACGTGATTACCAAGTAAACTCCTCCATATCCATCGTACAGCATCAATAAATTCAAGGAAAATGGAAGATTGTTACCGATACATTTGATCTAGTTAAATTATTTCAGTTGAATACGAAAATAAAAATTCAGCTTTATTACTAGCCGTTAGTAACAAAGACTGACAATTTATTAATCAGTTTCATCATATTTTTATACCGGTAACTAGTTGTAGAAGTTTTTAACTGATAATCAAGTGCAAAAACATCAGCACAGAAATATGAATAAATTTAACTACAAGTGACGTCTGAAAACAGTAATTATATACGTATTTAATGAGAAATATTTGTGCTTAAGTTTAAAAAAATCACAGAACTCGGTGATAAATTCAGATTGGTGATGTGATCGAAAACTTTAATGTAATTGTATACATGAAAAGTTTTTTAAATCTTTTCAATAACTTTTTCGTCGTTAAATATTTTATGCATGAATGTGAAAATATGTCGAGACCTTTGAAGGCATGGATTTCTAACTGATGACTGCAGTGCTTACAGTTAGCTGGAAGTGATTATATTCAACATGTCAGTTTAGGTTTAATGATCAATTATTTTGAGTTCACCGTAATGCGAGAAGTAACGTTAATGGATAGCTTAAGGTTGATTTTGGAATCTGATATTCGGATTTAGCGTCATTAATCTTACTGGGCCAGTTTATAATGAATGTGATTTCTGCCAATTGTCGTGCCGACATGCAGTTGCTGTAAAGCTTATTTACCTCTCACATAAATATAAACCGAGATCCTATGTGAAGGTAAGGATTAACCCCATTGTCCGTATGTTCTTAGAAAATAAAAATCAGCATTCGTCATTTTTTTCACCGTCGGCTGAAATCCCTCCAATCGAACACTGATAATGGCCCCCATTCCTTCCCGCTACCTGCCCGCGCTTATACTCTAAATGAAAGAAAAAGGGCAAACTTAATCCTTCCGTCGGAGTGGTGGCTTCCGCAAACACGGTGAAAATAAACAATTGAGGTGAAAGGGTGGGTGTTCGTTGTTCCACAAAGCCCAAGGCGCGTTCTTCTGCAAAAAGGGGGTGCCGAAGAAATCAAGGGAAATAAATGGATGAACGCATGCGCGAAGAGATTATTTTCGCTCCTATTCAATCTTTCTCCCCAAGTGTGGAGTTCGATTCACAAAACGGCCATTTCCCTTGATGTTCGGCCGACGAGACATATTCGACGCGTGGCTCTGCCCCCCTGTGGTCCACGACGTTGTGTGCCAGGACGACTACTTAATATGACAAATTGATGGTTTCTGGGGCCGTTTCCCGCTCTGACTTTGTAGTTTGTGATTGGCTTACGACTGGTATATAAGGAGTGTCTTTCGATATGCATAATAGCTGTCGCAGTAGTGAAATTGATGGAAACACTATACATTTGCCATTTAATATACGCTTATTAGAGGCTTGTCGTCATGCACGTGACTTGAGTCGTTTTCATTTATTTGTTAAACAAACTCACAAAAACTCTGCGTATTGATTAGCTGTCGTTGTTATGACCGTAAGTTACGAGAAATTTGCTGAACCAAACGAAGTGCGCATTGAGAAGTACTTAAGTTTTGGCAATGGTAAATACATTAATTAATGACGTTTTTTCATACGACGTCCCAGCGAATTTTAAAATATTTTAATGCTGGAACGGCTCACTGGTTCACGCGGAGGTTGAAAATCAACCTCGCATTATCTTTCTTTTCTATGCATTCAAACCTTAATCAGGGCAATTGGTTTACGCGTAACTAATTTAATATCAATAAGGTATCATGTTGGTCATCTGATTTGGAGCTGAGTACTATTTACAGATGAGAGCAACCAAGCAGGAAAGATTACCTGAAAAAATCACTTAACTTATTATAATAATCGAAAAAGGTAGTTTAGGTCAACATTTCCAGCTTTTGAGTTTGTTGGAAAGTCGTCACCTCCTCACATAAAATCAACCAAAAGAAAACCCAATGGTGAAGATTTGGAGTGATTGTTTTCGTAGCTGAGTATTAATAATAATTATCTCTTTGAAGCTAATTTATTTACCTGCGTTAATACGTATTTTTAAATATATTTCAGCTCTAAAAACGCAATGAAACGTTAGAGCAACCAGTAAATCACTTCAGAGAATCAATCGATGAAATTGACTTAAATGTAATATATCATTGGTGTTTGATATGTCATTACATATTAGTGCTAGCATTGATATATTTTGCCTTATCGAGGAACAACTAATTTTATTATGTTTTCAGACATGAAGTTGCGTTTTAGACGTGCCTAAATATCATGCTACCGTGATTCGCAGACGCCTATAAAATATTATGAAAATTACTAAGATTGAAGAATATTGAGTAAAAACTATTAAATAAAATATTCGTATATTAATTTATATAATAATACAAAAATGTATACTGCAAGACATCAATCATGTTGCCATAATCTTAGTATACAAATATAAGTATGAAACCAAGGTATTTAAAAAAACAGCAACGAAAATAACCACATAAGAGTGTTATCATACATATACTGCTGAATTTGAAATTATCTGAAATTGAAATTTGTGGGGTATAAAACCTAGCAGGATATGAAACAGAGGAAGGGTTTAATCCTATTGCTCGGAGTTTCCTTTTTCCAAACCCGCAATTTGAATGCTATACAAATAAAACTATAAAACCAAGTAATTTTTGAAAACAGCAACGAGAATAACTACATATTAATGTTAGCATACATACACTGCTCAAATTGGAGTTACCTGAAATTGAAAATTGTGTGGTAGAAAACCTAACAGGATATGAAAAAGAGGAAGGGCTTAATGCTATTGCTCGGGGATTCCCTTTTCCAACTCCACGATTTGTAACATTTCGCACCGTCGGGGCTCTGCAAGGTTTTTGATGGGGGTGGTTTTTGATGGCAGAGCGGGGAATGATTGTAGCAGGGGGTTGTTGGTGGTGGTGGTTGCTTTTGAGTGGAGCTGGATGGCGGGAGAAGGTTTTAGTCGGGGGGAAGGAGTTTTTGATGTTTCGTGGAGGTAAGGGTGGAATGGGCGTAGAGACAGGCGAGAGTTGAGAGGAAAGGAGGAGGATCTCTTTTATCTTTAAGTAGTTTTCGGAAGGCGCGAGCGTGTGTGTGGCTTGTGTATGTGTAGGTGGAAGAGGCCCTTCTCCAAATTGGTGTTATAGGGCGGTTTCGGGACGGCACCTCACCGACTCGGCTCGGGTGCGGAGGAGGGGTGAGGAGGAGGCGGAGGAGGAGGCGGAGGGGTGCAGGGAATGGTGTGAGGAGGATGAGAGATGGGGTGCAGGGAGAGAAGAGAGGGTTTTCGGGGGATAAACGGTTTAGAGGGAGCGAGGAGGGGATAGGGCCGCTCGCGGCAGCTCTCTCCTCTCAACTCCAACTCGGGGGGACGTGTGGGGTGGGCGAATGGGGGGGGGGAAGGAGCAGGTCTTCTTAGGGTACTGTAGCGAGAAAGAAGGGCCGAGGATGGGACGAGCCCGATCCACGCTGAGTGAGATAACTTTAAGTGGGAACATAACTTTTAGAACATAATAAACGATTATCCTTTTGGGAAATCAATAGAATATTAGAATGAAGTCCGTGATAGAGGGTAGGAAGTTGGGAAAGTGGGGAAGGGGAATAAAGAGAATAGGTTTGGTGGCAACAGTACGAATAGAAGAAAATGGGCATAGTGCCCACGTCGTTAAGAGGAGAATAGTGCTAGAGAAGGAAGCGCTCATTAATAGAAGGGAGCTGATGACGGGGACCTGAACTAAGGTTGTAAAAAAGAGGCTGGTGAAGAGCTTGATATGGAGTGTGGCGTTGTATGGGGCAGAAACGAGGACCTTGAGAAAGGAAATCTAAAATAGGCTGAAAGCGTTCGAGATGTGGGTGTGGAGGAGGATGGAGAAGGTGCGTTAGACGGAAAGGAAGACAAATGAGGAATTTCTTGACGTAGTTGGTGAGGAGAGGAAATTACTGGATGAGATTAGGGGAAGGCAGGGTAGGTGGCTGGAATGGGTAATGAGGGGGTGATTGTTTGCTGAAGGCCGTGATAGAGGGAAGGATGTTGAGCAAGCGTGGAAGGGGAGGAAAGAGAATAGGTTTTATGGACGGGATGAAGAAAGGTAGGACTGACGCTGAGATGAAGAAATAAATACGAGAGGTAGATAGGGAACGGCAGTTGTAAGAGTCGGTTGGATTTTCTCTGACTGTCATTATAACCTACCTTTAACCGGTAGATTACTCTGATGATGATGATGATGATTTAAGTTTAATATGCAGGCGAAACTGTTTATCCATTTCATTATCGTACCAATGTAGTAAATATAATTAACAAAATATACAGATAAAAACATCTCCAATGGCCGTAAAATATTTGCACCACTTGGCAGAACAATAATCAAGCACTTACTGTGTTGGTTTGCGGGAATGGGGACTCCGTAACAGGGACCAACCACAGCCTCTCCACCAGAATACCCTTCTCTGGTAGATTACGGGAATGTTATTTCCTCACCAGGGACCACCACAGACACATAAACAACCCAAATGCAATCCATTGCAAGGCTAATGGGACCCCGCTAAGGAAACCTGGGTTATAACCTGGGATCCTTCGCAGAGCTGAAGTGACCCTACTAAGGATGCCAAGTTATTACCTCAACCACACACGCAATTACTCAAAACACTCACTCACAAAACACTCACTAACACAGTAGGACCAACATTTGTTGGAGAATATCTCAAAAAGAGCGTGGTCAAATAGAACAAAACAACAAACAGGGAACGAGGGTGAACTTCGGATACGCGTATTTCGACCACAAAGTTGTCCTCTTCAGCAAGCTGAAGGCAAAAAAAAACTTGCAACACGAGGTTTAAAGTGAATGAAGAGGAGGACAATCCTAGAAAAATAGGGAAGGGACAAAAGGGTTGGAAGCGGGAGGGGGGGATCAATGACCAAAGGAATTGATAAAAGGCTAAAAGGGAATTGGTGGGTAGTGGGGTTGGGGGTGAAATGGTGAGTGGGGGAGGGGAGGGGGGTGGGAGAAAGGGAGCCAATGGCCAATAGATGTGGTACATGGCTATTGGGGCTTGGTAGTAAAGGAAAGTGACCGTTGAAGTAGGGAGGAGGGTGGGAGTCACATCGACCCTTGAAGGGAAGGTGGGGGGTGGAAGCTAATGACCGTTGAAGTGAGGCAAGAGGGGAGGGAAAGGGAAAGGGGAACAAAGCAAACTGACCGTTGAAGTAAAGCGTGGGGTTCGCAACCGAAAATAAATTTTAATTTTAAAACTAAATAAGAGTTGTTGTCAGGGAGTAACGAGAAAATTGCGAACAAGGTGAAAAAGGAGAACTTCGTACTCTATAATAGAAAATAATGGAGAGAAAGAAATCGGGCCTTTGTCGCTATTAACAAGGTTTCTTCTAAGTTTGTATGTGTATAAGCTTTCATAGGCGTCAAGTAAATGATTATCTGTTTGTTTAATGGGTTGAAGGTTTTGTTCTGATGTTTCGTGTTCTGTGTCGAGTAAATGTTGTGCCATGCTGGATTTTTAAAATCAGTTGTATCTTTAATGGGCCATATGTTCTTTAAATCTTGTTTTTATGCTTCTTCGAGTTTTCCCTACGTATGCCAGGTCGCATGAAGAGCAAGATATTTTATGTATACCGGACTTATTGATTTTATTTATTTTGTCTTTGGTGTTCCCTAACAATATTTTTAGATTTTAATTACAAACTAAAAACGTATTGCAAACTGAGATTACATTCTGGCCGTAGAGTGACCAAGTTGCAGCTAAACATTGTAACTCATCTCATAGCGTGGTGTACGGTGTTGTATTTTATCGTTTAATCGCCAAAATCTCTCCATTTGTCCAACAGCTGTGGCAAGAATAATGATGCGGTAGGGGAGAATTCTTTAATCCATCCAAGATGAATGTGCGGAGTTATGGGGGCGTAACTTTAGTAACACTCTTGGATTGGCTTGGACAACCTGCTGCCCGTGGACCAGATGTTAGGGGTCAGCTATTTTTACTTTCACGTCGATTGTTTCTGGTATAGAAATAGATTCACATCTATCACAGTCACAGTCAAGCCGATAATCCGAACTGTTCTAATTACTTCTATTTTCCGATAAATAGATACCGTCAAATAATATCTTTTTTCCGGATCCGCATCAAAATATAGGTGGTAACTAGTGGATTTGATTTTGGAATCCATCATAATCAACCCGTGTATTATAATAAGAGGATTAAGTCTCTAAAAAGGAACTTAAGAAAACTACACAAAAATAAATGCAGATCGAAATCCAGCCTAAACCTATACCAAACTTGTCGTAATGAATTAGTGAAGGAAAAACGATTGGCATATGGTAATTATATTGAAAATACATTAAAATCCGATGTTAATGAATTTTACAAACATATAAGGTCTTGCAAGGATAGTCGTAGAAATATCAGGGAGGTCAAGAAAAGAAACGGGATTTCAACCAATGATGAAGAGGAAATAGCTAATGAGTTTAACTGTTGGTTCTCAAGTGTTTATCACAAAGAAACCAATACTATTGCCGTAGAAAACAAAAAAATCGATACGACAAATTCAGTAGATAATACAAACTACGAAAACGCACAATTGTTTACAGTCAACGACAAAAACATTTTCAAAAAAATTAAGCAACTTGGTAATCGTAAATCTAAAGGCCCCGATAGCATCACAGGTGAGTTATTAAAACTAATTTCAGATGGAGTTGTACCCTATCTCAGAATTATTTTCAATGTATCGTTAAACAATAAAAGCTTGCCCAAAGATTGGAAAAGGGCGATTATAGTTCCCGTATACAAAAGTGGCAATAGAAATATGGTCCAAAATTACAGGCCTATCAGTTTAACATCAGTTGTGTGCAAATTAATGGAAAAACTGATAGCAGATTACCTTTTTGAATATTGGAACTCAAATGAGTGGTTAAGTACATATCAACATGGTTTTAGAAGAGGTTTCTCTTGTGAAACACAGTTGCTGACTCTATGTCAGGACATTGCAGAGGCAATCGATGAAGGCGGCACGGTTGACGCAGTTGTGATCGATTTTGCTAAAGCCTTCGATACCGTGCCCCATGACTTGCTGCTAAATAAACTTAGAGAAACTACTATCGATCGTAGAGTGGTAGAATGGGTTGAAGATTTTTTGACGTGCAGATCACAAACAGTCAAAATTGGCGAAAATTTCTCTGAGGAAGCAAAAGTCACCTCAGGAGTTCCTCAGGGTAGTGTGGTAGGCCCCTTGTTGTTCCTAATATTTATAAATGATTTGCCAGTATCAATTAACTCAAGCATAAGATTATTTGCTGATGACTGCATAGTCTATCGTAAAATAAAAAATAGAAATGATGAGTACACGCTCCAAAAAGACCTTGACCAAATTCAACGTTGGTCAAGTTTTAACAAAATAAAAATAAACAGCAATAAAAGTGTGCATATTCAATTTTCAAATAAAAGGGTAAGTGATAAAATTGACTATAATTTAAATGGAGACGTAATAGCCAAGTCTGATAGTTGTAAGTACCTGGGCGTCATGTTATCAAAGGATCTGGGATGGGGGCCCCACATAGAAAAGATAGCTGGGAGAGCGTTTAAAAACCTCCACTACGTGATGAGGAACATAAAAAAATGCCCGAAAAAGGTAAAAGAGCTGGCATATTTCACTACCGTTAGGCCAATGCTTGAGTATGCCACGAATGATTGGGATCCCCATGATAAAGGAAAGGCAAAGAGCTTGGAAAAGGTCCAAAGGAAGGCAGCAAGGTACGTTTTGGGGAGACAAAAAATTACCGATAGTGTTAGCAGCATGTTAGAAGAATTGGGGTGGAGTCCACTGCAAGATAGAAGGAAAGTAAATAGGTTATTGGGAATGTTTAAATGCTACTCAAAACATCCAGCCTGGTTGGAATTGGAGAAGAGGCTGGAACCACCAAATTTTTTGGGAAAAAATGACCACCCGCTGAAACTAAAATTAAGGAGGCAAAAAACGAATGCTGCCAAATACTCCTTCTTAAATCGTGGGGTCCTGGAATGGAATGAATTACCAGAAGAACTCACAAAACCTTTACCAAGAAATGTAAATATTTTTAAAAAATTGTTACTCATAAAAAACAAGAAGAGTGTCTGATGTTGTATGTAGGTATATGTATTTTTTAAACCTTATTATTAATTTTGTTTCAACCGAAACTAATGATATATTGCCACCAGACAATGTCTAATTGCAGTATCAGTGTAATAAATAAATAAATAAATAAGGGATAATTGATCAGTAGGCTTTAAAATCTGCATTGGTCAGGTGGTCCAAAACAACCTCAAGTCTTCATGTTTTTCACGGCACCCCAACTTGATGCCAAATGACTAAAAAACTCTTTGCGTACAGCATTAGCTCAACACATCAAGTGGCCGTGCCCAATGCAGTGTTATTTTTTTCGTGAACGCCCATAAATACTTCAGGGTGTGCAACACAAACGAGAACATATGATGTTTCGCAACATATAAGGCTCCTGATGTTGGTTTTTGTTTCGGCGTCCTCAATGCAAAGATTCTTCGTGTATGTTACTTGCCTGAGGAATGCACACATTTTCAATCATGGATGTTTACTTACGCAGTACGTAATATCTGTGTAGTTTCAGTCGTGCAGAATCATAGGTGAGCAAATGCATTTGTCAGATACGACTGCTACAAACAGCAAGGCAAACGAGGCAATGAAGCTATTTTTCGTGTTGCATTTCAACTATTCATCATATACCGGAATCTGGGACAAGGAGAAGACTCTGTATTACAGGGAAAAAAGATTAATGAAAATGAAACAGGTGAAGGTAATGTAAATTGAATGCGAGATTGAAGAAGTCGACCTCGTAAATGGCTAAAATAAAAAAAGATTCGTGTGATATGAAGTCCATTGTTGCCGCACGTTTTCATTACGTTATAAATATTATATGATCATGTGTAACGTCATTCGATTCCGATCTTTCGCATATTTCTATGAACACTGCTCAGGAATAACACTATTTATGAATTTACTAAATAGGAGGTGAGTTTCACTGTTTGACTGTTCTTATTACGCGTTACTCGTAGGTATTCGTAGTAATTGCGTACAGTTAGGTTCTCTTGTTGATTAAAAGTAGTATTTATTGTTTACATTGCGGATGTGATGCGGGAAAAGGCAGACGGAAGTGAATAAAGACCATATATAAACATCGGTGATTATTTGTGCTTTTTTGCGTTTCCAAATGTGGAAAATGTTCCCGCGACTACGCTCCTATTCCTGAAAATATGACTTTGTTGTGATGATTTGAGTGTCATCATCAATCCGAACACTGTTCTGATGCAAGCTCTCCACTCTTATCTCCTCTCAGCTAACCGTTTCATTACTACGAGAGTCTTCCCTTTCACGGCATTCGAAGTATCACTTAAGTATTTCGTCCTTGGTCATAATCGGTAATTCTTTCCTTTCAAATATCCTTTCATTATTGTTTTCAAGAAACCGTTGTTCAACTTAATGCCATCTTATTTTTTTTATGATTTCCATTATTGAATTTTTTTACCAAACTCTCTTCATAGGATTTATTATTTCACTTGTGTTCATCTGATTGGTTTTCATCATTCTTCGATTGCACCACATTTATATTGATCCCAGTTTCCTATGCACTGCTACTACTATTGATCGGGTTTTACTGTCATTTAAGAACATGCTTCTAATCTTAAAAAATAATTATGAGTACCCTAGTAAAATTTATTCATTTTCTGCCAGGTTCCATTACGTAAAACATGAATAAATTTACATAATTTCCTTCAATTCCTGAGAGAGATAGAGATGGAGAAGAAACACGTTGAGTTTCAGCGAGGGAGTGGGTGAGCCGAGGGTTTTAATGCTCAGCAAGCAGCATTCGGATTTTTTGAAGCGGGCCCTGAAATCTCTCCGCTAATGAATTTCCTAAGGTGGAGAGCGTTTAATTTCGTGGCAAGCTTAAATGTCCTTCCGAGGATTTGCTCACGCACCCACCCTGGGTCCCAGGGAGAAAGGCACTAGATTGGGGGAGGGGGAAGATAGGGGAAGGATGAGAGGAGGAAAACCAACCGCCTTTCCTTCCCCGCTCCCGAGAAAGGCGAGGATTTCCGTTCATAACCATCCTCCCCCTCCTCTCATCACACCCCGTTGTCCCCTCCCCCCCCCCCCCCTTGGTGTGTTTCTATGTACTCTGGAAATTGAGGCTTATAAGCACATCCCTTATGTTTAGGCGTAAATTTACAAATTTTAAACGGATCTTTACCGTTTTTTTAACGTAGTTCGTGTGTAAAGGTAACTCCGGACAAATTCTGGAGTCTTTATGCCAGAGAATTAAAGATTAACGGTAGAATTTTGTTTAAAAGCTGTAATGCTTTTAAACGAAACGGCCTGCCACGATGGAAACAACAGTTCCTGATCAGTCACCGAAGTTAAGCATCGTTGCCCTCGGCTCGAGTTAGGAGTGGTGATCCTCCGATTCATCCGAGGTTGCCCCTGTCTGTACGTGGCAGACAGTAAGTGCGAAATGACCTTAGCCGTCGGAGCACGTTAAACTAAAGTACTAATACTACTCAATACTGACTTATCATATCTTGAGAGTGCACATACTATTTTTTTTAGCAAAACCATAGCATAAACTAATAGTTGACCGCATGTAGTAATGCGGAAAGGGGCAAAGATTATCTCTGCTCAGTGGCCGAGGAAAAGGGTTCGGCGCCAAGCTAAGTGCGGGTCCATGTTGAGATAATACATTGCTGAGCTATTCCTCGTAGATCGAGAGTTCAGTAGAGGTAGTGCAAAGAAATTTTAGTGGCATTCGTGAGACGAGAAGCTTTTTCCACCGTGAGACTCCGGCACTAAAGGGTTACCGAATCCCGCGTTATTTTCCGTCGTTCCCTTCCCCTCTGCGGGAAGTTTCATGGTTTCTGGGGTCATCGTGTTCCACACGAGCTTGTTTGGCGTCAATACGTTCGTTCCACGCACGTATAGAGAGAGGTAGAGGGAGAGAAAAGGGCGGTGCCCGAAACGACGGCGATGACGCGTCTCCGTCCACGCTCGGCGAGATGATATAAATTATTCTCAAAGCGACAGAATTCGTCCTCCGTCATACAGAATCAAACGTCCAGCGAGGCAGGCGTACACGACGGCTAATTGGCGTCCGGTGAAGCTTCAGGATCGATTTAACGCACGCGGTGAAATCCTTAATGTAATATCCAAATTTTGATTTGGATTTGTGATTGTAAAACTAGAATATCATTTATGCATAATGAAGCACAGAAATGGCAATTTTCCACTAGATTTTAGAATTTATTTCGACCATGGTTTCGATGCATTGCATCATCATCAGGTAGTGACAACGCTTCAACTCCCTAATGAAACCTGACAACGCCTAACCTTTGCCTAATGTCCTGTTCTTTTGATCTTTCTTGTTATCCTAATGGTGACTTGCTTTGTTGGTGCTTATGCTTACAACCTTGTGGTGTGTTTTCCCTATTCCCTCCCACCTCCATCCCCACCCCGCAACCTTCCTTTGCTAGCCTTTCCCTTTCCCCTCCCCCTGCCTTGCTTCAATATGGCTAACCTTCTTCCTCCTCAGCCTCCTCAGCAACCTCCAACCCCACAGCCTCACCCCTCTCCTCCCTACCCCAACTCCTCCCCTGCAAACTTTAGTGTACATACCCGATCCAATAAATTATATCTAGTGGAAAATTGCCATTTCTGTGCCTCATTATTCTTATATTCCACCATATCACACCTGATACTTCTCTTTTTGTATAATTTCTGCAATCCACTTGCAAACGTTGATTTAATTTACTTGAATCCGATGAACATTACTTACGATTGCTTTGTAATACATGTCATCATACTTAACGAAAGCTTAGGTATTTACGTTTTATAGTAATTGTAAAATTCTTCGCTAAACGTTCTTTAATATCAGTTGTAAAAGTGTTGATTTTGAGGAAATTTGATTTTTCACGACTTAAGTTTCAGAAAAACTGGATGAATTTATAGTTTAAATTTTATGCAGTTTCTTCTGTTCCTTTCAAGAATATTTATTACGTTTAAGCAAATATTTTTATAATTCTTCCTCAGAAACGTTTATCTCGAACAAAGGGCATGAAAAAACTAAAATAAAATGAAGCTCGAAAGTTTAAACGCAGATATATTATCAGTAAATTTTGGTAATTCAACTTTGATAATTTAGTTCTAAAGTGGTTAATTGAAATAAGCTACTGCAAAATATGCTATATATTCCTAATTATACTATTTACTACTGAAATAATTTTTATTTCTTTTCTTTTTGGTTAACCCTCCACTGATTTTTAAATGAACACCCATCGTTTAAAATAGAAACTTGCATTGCTTGAAAAAACCTGTTAATCATAGAGACCCATCCCAGTGGAAGCATGTCTCATTTATGTCTAAAATATATGTTGCCTGGTGCAGAGCGAATGGTAAACATTAGTTTCAATCAACCTGACATATCTTTAGTGACTAAAGAGCTTGTTTGTCGGTCTCAGAACCGTTTGGAAGTAATGTATAATCAAATTATTCACTTTTACCTGCAAGGGTTTTGCTTTTCTGAAAATTTCTTTTAACTGATCAAGTAATGAATTCGTGGTTTGGAAACATTAAATGAATTATTACATTGCATAAGAGATAAATTAGAGTTTAAAGAGAACTTTAATTTTGCCTCGAAGATCGATTTAATGACTTTCCTTCTAAGTATTTGGTTCGGCAAGAGATGAAATTAAAAAATACCCGCAGCCTTTGCAAATTCATTTCTTTTCAAAGGCATAATTAAATTATTTAACACAATTTCCTTAATATATATATCCAACTCCTATTTCACACGACGGTTCCTTTATTTTAAAATTTAGTCTTTGAAAGAAATATCCCTTTTTTCTTCCGCTTGGTTAGGGCATTATATCACATCCCGGAAGCAAATGAGGGTTTCAGCTGTTCAGGAGTGGTCTTAGTCATCTCTGACGAAAAGAGCTGAGTTAGAGGGCGGGAGCAGAGTGAAAGGATTTTTTCCTCAAGGCTTTATTTCGAGCGGAACAGCTTTGTTTTCGAAAAATAAATTTGAGCTTCGTGAATAATTAGTCTCCCGTATGCTTTTGCTGTAACTGATTGCTAAATAAACACGTGCCGTTTTCTTCTTTTCCATGGCAACCATTTCCTTAGCGTCTGCCGCCATCTATTTTTTCCTATTCAATTAGTGTTGCGGTCTTTTATTCCCTCTCGAATTGCTGGGGTTTCGACAGAGGTCAGCAAAAAATGCTTCTGCTCACCGCTGTAAGAACAGGCGGTGAAAAATGTTTTTGTTTAAGAGGAATTTATGAAACAAGTAAACATTTCTCGTTTGCCTTTTTTTGGATACTGATGATATCTTATAACGAGAAACGAAGGGAAATAACATTCCTTCAAGTGAGCGGCATGTGTGTATTCATCACAAACACAAATAAATAGCATTGAATAGTTTTCAAAGCAGTTATCACGTCTCATTCGTTCCCCCATATTGATATCCACGAATAAATCGTAGAGTTTCTCTTGAGAGGAAAGAGGAACAACAATCAATCAGTGAAAAATATCAGCATTCAATTTTTTGGTGAAACGATTGTTTACTAATAGAATGCTACGGTGAAACACCTTTCCGTTTTTAGAAGAGCTGTTGCCGAATAGATTTCATTAATATTATCATAGAGCCTTCATTGTGCAACAATTCACGTTTTACACTACGTAGTACCGAGTCTATGCGTTTGTTTCCCACCGACAAATTACATGCTAGTGCTGAAGAGTTTTTGTTTAGGTAGGGATCTTTGGCATGTTTTTGTGTACTCATAGATGTGCCATTATCTTTCGCTGAATAATTCTCACCATTTAGTTATCACAGCATGTACCGTAATATCAATTATTCATTGATAGGTTTACAGCTTAAAAGCGTAGGTCAAGTGATTATTATAAGCAGTGGCGTTCTTATATTTCATACTATCAATATAAGCATGATGTAAAACATTTTGGAACCATAATTTCACGAAATTATTTTTTCGTCCCGGAAATACTCCCAACTTGAGAAAACTGCGGGAAATCACCTTTTTTCAACTAATTTGACATTTATTTAGAACCATGATATCTGTTTGTAAGTAATAATGCTGCTTATTTTTACTTGAACTTTTCAGGTCAAAAATAAAAAGCAAAATTTTATAATTTCGAATACCTACTAGAAATGTAAAAACAACGTTTTAAACATGCATCGTAGCTGTGTGTCGCAGGATCAACAATAAAATTTTCGTTACTTATACTATACTTGTTTTTTTATTCTTTTCACTTTGAACGTCGTCATCCTTTACTCCGGTGAATGGTAGTTAGGTAGAAAAATTAATGTTTTGTCCTCTGTGATTTTATGAGCAATGCAGCTCAGAAGTTGTCGTATGATATCAGATTCTATTTTGTTGCTGATGTTACTGCGATAAGTAATTAATATTTATTTGGAATTACTATTCACTGTTGGAAAAACCGTTTTTGAGTGAACATGGGCATCACATTATACTTTGAGACATATATAGGTTGAATCATGAGGTATCATTCTATCTTATCTATTATTTTCCAAGCTATGTAAATTAGAACACATGTCTTTAAATCTGACTTTTTTTAATTTGCCTCCTTGCTACTCAGTCTTTTATGTTTACGTCTGGATGTTCCCTGCAGAATGCTGAAGTATCTGAGTGTTCATAATATTCCTTATTGAAGAATTGATAGACGACCAGTGTCAATAATTGCAGCTGCAGTGACGCCAATAAGCGCCGTTATAATTTATCAGAAAATACTAAGTAGTTATAAATAAAAATGCTCATTTTTGCACAATTTTTGACCAAGATAACATGGGTATTCGTTAAAGTTTAAGGCAGGTGTAAGTTTGGGTGATAAGACTTTTTTATATAAGTATATTCGCTTGGAACTCTTAGCAGTCTATATTATTATATTACAGTCTAATCCTCAATTACTGTTTAAAATATTTATAAAATTGACTAATACTGACGTATCGATTCTGGTGTTGTGTAGTTGTCCCGTAGTGATAAATAATAAATCAGCAGTTTTCCACTCAGAATTGAACGTCTTGGCAAAATACTGAATACTTATTTGTCATCATTTTCATATTTTTGTCTCAATATTTTCAAGCAGAATGATGAGAAGCAATAATACTCATCATTTTTCTTATGCAAGAATATATAGGCGACCTCAACCCGCGGAGGTGCAAAATCCACGGCGTCCGTTACTGCTTCCTGGGCTTGGCTCATCGGCAACGCCCTCCTTCCTTCCCGAGTGGCAGTTCCTCCTTCTTCCACGCCCCCTGGGGGCATCAAGCGAAATTGTTATGCGGAGGGTTGTGGAGGTGCTTTTATCTCCCAGATATACCTCCTCCCTCTTGGAAAGCCATTTTAACCAAGAGATCATCCCTTTGGCCTCTCTATCTCTCTCCTCACCTGCCTTCGCCTCGTCCTCGTCTCCTGAATTTTCGAAGAGCGTTAGCTTTTGCTACCAACCTCTCTTCTCGTCCCCCTTCCTCCAACTCCCGCTAACTCCTCGCTCCCGTACTAAATGTCAGGACTGGGTTCACGTGAAAATTGTGTTCACCGGTTTAAGGGGATGCTTTTCGAGGGGGTTAAAACCTCCCGTCCGCCCATGACTTGGCTCAAACCCCCTCCTCTCTCATCCTCTCCTATTCCTCCTCGCCCGTTTTGCCCTCCCATTTTCTCCTTCCTTTTCCCTTCCTTCCGATGTCGCTTCCTTGCCCACTTGTTGAGACGAGAAGGCCCCGGCGCGGGGTGGGGCGGTGTGCGGTGGGGTGGTGGCGGGAAGAGCGGGCGATGCGGCCGGGGCAACGACTCCTGTCCCGCCGCTCAGTGGTCGTAGGATGAGAACGTATTTTTCGATCCATATCTCTAATCATTCAAGTCATTATGGTCAGTTTTTCACTTTGAAAATCAATTATATGCAGCCCTCCTATCCCTCTAGTGTAATTCTATCACTTGCATATTGTAAATATTTCTTGTGTTGTTTCACGGGTAGATCTGCTGGGCTCTAGGTTTTGTGTGGTCTCCAGGTGTGTAAGGATTATTAT
The DNA here is from genome assembly GCA_963573305.1 of Pyrrhosoma nymphula. Lineage (NCBI taxonomy): Eukaryota > Metazoa > Arthropoda > Insecta > Odonata > Coenagrionidae > Pyrrhosoma > Pyrrhosoma nymphula. Next base: position 101,849,747 of record OY754335.1, on the reverse strand, counting down.
ACAGGTATGTCTTCAGCGGAAGCTATATTTTTTAATGAGACGACCTTACCTAATCGGAAATTGAGAAGAATCAGCGTTGAGTGTTAAGGCTGTGCATCCTTCATCCGGCAGTTCCTCTCCAACGTTTTCCCTTGACAATTTCTAACATTTTAACGGCTAAAACCCATGGAGGTAGTTGCAACTGAAGTAAGATCTGAATATTTCCCGGCGTGTGTTATTAAGAAGATATATTCGGGATGTCCACCGGGTTAAATAATCCGTGGTTGCCGACGTTTACATGGCCGAGTCGCCCATCGTCTTCAGGGCTGAATGTCGTGAACTCGTGTTGCTCGGAATATTTGCCCGGTGGGTGGATCAAGTGGCACCTGATTAGTCAGAATTTTCCCTCTCAGATCTTCCTGAGTACCGGTTTCAAGGAGTTGCTCTGGGGGGGAGGACTTGGCCAACGAAACGTTGGCAACCATGAATTCTTTAACCCGGTGGACAGCCGGAATAAAGCTCATCAGTAGTTGCAATTGATTTTACAACAGCCATAACTTCAATAGCTTATATGACAGTGAAGAAAACTAGAAATAGTAAAAAAACAAAACAAATATATCAAAACATATGTTAAAAAAGAACTAGAAAGAAGAAAAACAATCCAAACCTATTAACCAAGCAAAAAATATATTTATCATGTTTTTCTGTTGCTCGCCTCACATATTGTGCTTTGCCTTGGCAGAGCCTCTTCATGCACCTTGTTCTAGTCTGTAGTTTTCATACTTAGCCTTAGATTTACGTGTCTGTTTCCCAATGTAACATTCTTTTTTAAAGTTTCTCTTTCTCACATACACATTCCAAACACATTTACACGACATTTTGCGCTACTTGTGATAGTTGACCGGTAGGGGTGAGTTTCGCACTCACCCCTACCTACCGGTGAAAATTCTACGTGCCTTCGGGGCGGACAGCACTACGTGCCGGTGCCGGTTTTACAACTGTCTGAATTCCTAAGCAACTACAAGAAATCACGTATATGCTTCCGTAATTTTTCTCTGTCGTGTGGTGCGTTTTTCGACTGGGCTATTAGTCGACCAATCGTGTGTCCTCCATCTCTCTCCCCTCCCTCAACTCTCCTCCCTCTAGGGCTGGCTGGCTGCTGCTTTACCCACCCTTCCTTCCCTTGTTGCCTTTCTGGTCTCTGTCTCCCGTTTCTCTTTCGTGGACATTGCAGCGTCGTTGTCCCCCCCCACACCCAATTCCATTATCGTGGGGTCACAATGAAAACATCACGTGATCGTTTTCCCTCATTCCTCTTTCAGGTTCCCCCCTCACTTCCACCCTCACAATAAAAGGCCCTGTATTGCCTCGTTCTTTCAATATTTTAATTCTTTCCCTCAAAATTCGCTCTTTTCGTGCGTATTTCTACCTACGCCTTATCCCTCGTTGAGTTTGTGGGATGCTGAGTCCCCAAGTTCACGTAATCAACGCGCGAAACAGAGAGAAGATATTGTCAAGGTGTCAGTGGCATGGCAAAATATTTTAGGTATGTCAAATGACTGAACTTCCAAGGAGTTTAACAGGAGAGTTCAACAAATCAAGAGCCGAGCTCAACATGCACGTATTTGCTGTGATAATGATGAAAGTCCTTGAAGTATATATTCGTGCCGCAAAACGTTTTTACTAGTTGGTATTGAGCTTAGCGGTTGCCAATGATAGCAGGTGACTCATACACACAATCCCACTTTTGCTGGCCTAATTAGATACATCGATGATTATAATTAATATCGTTAACTGACATTTTGACCACAGTAATTGATGATACGGGTTATATATAGAATTATAGAAATATCGTCAATATAGCTACATGAGCATTATCCTCCTTGGTTAAGTAGGACTACGTTTAACGTGTTTCAATTACAAACAACAACAACATCGTAATTATTGTTTTCCAATTGAACACAGGGGGAGTGACTCCCTGAGCAGATTGGATCATATCAGTAATAATAATGTTTTCATATAAAAATGGTGATTCAAAACCATTATGTCAAAATCGTCTAACCAGAGATATTCACGGACATTCATAATATTGTTTTTCACTTCCAGTTTTCCATTTCGATCCGGTTGATACGAGATTTATATCGTGATCGCATTGATATATCGTCATATCACGCGGGTCGTACACACCTTTTACCTTTTCTTCCTAGTCGTCTGACTCTGCTTCTTTGAAAGCCATCTTCCGCTACTCGCCGTGGTTTTATCATTGGTCGGACTGTTATTGCGAGTTTTCATGCTCGTTTATTAGTCCCGTCACGAATAAAAACTTGCTATAAAGGAAATTCCACTCAGGCGCGGTTATTGCCGCAATGAACGCGAGCGTTCCGGTCCGTTTGATCCTATGGCTGTAATAGAAGCAGGCGTTGGCTGCTAAGGTGGGGGCGGGGAGGGGGGATGGATAGTGTTGCTGAAAAAAAAAGGAAATAAAATTAAATAAAACAGAGAGAAGCACTCATCTCGGACTCAATTATCCTTAACGATCATCTTTTATTCAAGCTGCATGGTAATGGAGCCCGAAAGCCGAGTGGCTTTACTTAATCCAGAGTATTAAATCGAGGATTACATCTTTCTGAGGATTTTGTTATTAATATATCGTTTCGAGAATACTCAAGAAGAATACAGTGTACTTAATCAGCCTCTTCCTGCTTTTGTCTGAATTCTAAATGTTTTATTCGTATATAATTCTTTGAAATTGACGTCAACCAGTTGTTGCCTAAAATGTGGCTGCATTTATTTCCAAATTCATTAAAATAAATTGATATAGAAAATCAATTTCTCTCTTTGAAAAATATTGAATTTATTGAGTTAAACGTTCACCCAACATAGATTGGCTCGGATTTGTCTTTGCCCTGGATTCCTCAGATTGATCTCAATAAATGGAACTGTAGGTTTTTCAAATACCGATTTTTTAAATCTGCCTGAGTATTTTTTAGCGTGGATACGGAATATTTAGACTCATTCTCGGACAAAATCCTAATTGAAACATTCATGTTAGTTGCGAAACGGATTGTAGTGAGTGTAATAAATAGTCCATAGATCATGTTGACAGTGCAGTTGGAAGCTCTTTTTGACGTATTGTGTTTTATTTGAAGTTCATATTTATCTCTTTCAATAGGTACATTAAGTTTTCCCCTGATAAAATATTTTTGTGATGCAATGAAAAGTATCACATTGTGATTCACCCAATAGATATGACAATAATTATCCGAATGGAGAAAAACTAGATAACTATTTTCTTTGCTACATTGAAATCTGTGCAAATTGGACATAGAATCGGCCATTAAATACTTACATCTAAATGGCAATTTATACTATGCACTTAATTTCAGATCCATGCTGCTCCCCTTACTTCACGCACGCTACTCACTTTCTCGGCCGACTTTTACGAGATATTTGCCGCAATTTACGTTCACATTAAACCCTTGTGCTCTATTTATAATAATAATATATTTTTATAATTTATAATATTTAATATTAACTATAAGAGTTCTGTAGAATATGTTCATGTACACTACTCAACCAGGTTCTTCTTAATTCCTGTTCGTCTATTCTTGTATTTGAACTTTAAAAGCTATACGCTGTCATTTACAGGCACTCACACTGTCCATGCCCATGAATGAATTCTAACCTGCGACTTTAGTGCGCCCGGGTTACCGACCTGGCTACCACAGGCGGTGCTCACCCATGCCGAGATATTTTTTTCATGCAGCTATGTCGACTGCCTTTGATTCATTTTTCCGAGTTTACGGCATTCATCCACCGGCGATAATCATCGAAAATATCTCTGGACTTTTATGCTGTGTGATATCGTAATGATAAATCCGTGTTTCTTTCTTTTCACCAAAATGCATTGCCAACAGATTTGGCTTCAACAGTATTAAAATGTGCTTGCCACACTTACGCTATCGTTCAAAGTTTTAAAAGTTCCACTAACAAAATATATCTTCATTTGTATTTTTCGTAGTCACTAATGGTGCGTAATAAGACGAAATGTTTGTACCTATCAGTTCGGCTGCATATTTCTCTTCTTTTATCACTTTATCAGTTTAGATATATAGTTCGGGGCAAAAATAATATCTTCTGAGTCACTCTATTACTAACGCCATCTAAATTCTTCAAGAAATCGTAGCCTAGGGTAAAACCGCTTGGTCTCTTAGAGGAGAGCTTCTTAGCCTAACCGCTACACGCTAGGCTCGATGCTCTCGTCTTCATCCTCAATAGAAATCCATACTAGTCCTTCCAATAGCTTCGTAACAATCTCCGTTCCATCGTATAAGATTTTATGAAGCGTACGGTTTTCCATTTTGTTTTGCTTATTTCGCGTAATAACTCCTACTGTGCACGGTCCCAAGCACTTGCTTGCGCGTATTAACGCACACTAAGCACGTTTCCCTAAGGATACCCCTACCTCGGGTTGGAAACCGCTGATCTGTAATCTGCTCAAATCATTTCGACGCGGTAGTAAAAGCGAGTGATAGGCCCTGTATTGCCGCTGTGAAAGCAGTGTCTCTCTCTCTCCAGGAGGGCAGCTTGTTTCAAGGCTATTCCGCGTTGGCCTCCCGTTTTAAACGGTTTAAAAGCGGGTGCGACTCCCCTCTGCTCCAGCATCCCCGCGGAAATCATCCCCTTCATCAATCCACACCCCTTTCTGCCTTCCTCACTCTTCCAACGCAACACCCACCCCCTCCTTCACCCAGCCATCATCATCCCCTTTCTTCCTCCCACCCTCCCCCCTCTCCATTTGTTCAGCCTTCCATTCCCATCATGCCCCGCACACACACAAAGCCCACTCACGAGTCCTATCCTTCCCGAGTCTTGATCATCCATCAGCGACATCTGCTCCGAGGCCTCAAGTCATTAATCAGCCCTCGGGCGGCATCGGGAGCCGGGCCCTTCACCCACCCACCCTCATCCCCACCCTGCAACCCACCCCCTCTTATTTTTCCAGCTGTATCACCCCCAACTCCCACAGCTATTCTCTCCATATCGCGCAGAATGGTTGAATGCACGAAGGAATACCCCATTCCCTTTCTCCGTTTCCGCCAGCACTCGAAAAACGTTCGCACGGCTCGAGTGCTCTTGAAATATGGTAAATTTTATTGTACGCGTTACTCGGCTGCATTCGAGTTCCACGGGCGTAGAGACAGTTTTGTTTCGATTTAGAGTGCTCACCATGAAACTCGTGGTAACGGGCTTCACTTTGTGTGATTGTTTTGTCCATGTTTTGAGAGTTGAATCACAAACAGGTGTCTCGTTGCGTATTCCACTCAAAATACATTATTATTACTATAGTAATTTATTGAAATGGTATTAAATTTTTACGCCCTCTCCACCTGTAAATGGTATAAAATCGTTTAAACACTAGTCATTTGATGAAGAATGTAGCTCGAGCGCTCTTGAAATATCGTAAAATTGATTTTATGCGTTAGGTACTCGGCTGAATTTGGGTTCCACGGGAGTAGATAACAGTTTTGTATCGATGCAGAGTGCTTACCATGAAACTCGAGGTAACGGGCTTCACTTTGTGTGATTTTATGTCCATATTTTGGGAGTTGAATCACAAATAGGTGTCTTGTTGCGTGATATACTTAAAATATTTAATATTATATTTACTTGTTGAAATGGTTATAATTTTCACTCCATCTCCACCTGTAAATGGTATAAAATCGTTTAAACACTAGTCATTTGATGAATAATGTAGCTCGAGCGCTCTTGAAATATCGTAAAATTGATTTTATGCGCTAGGTACTCGGCTGCATTTGGGTTCCACGGGAGTAGATAACAGTTTTGTATCGATTTAGAGTGCTCACCATGATACTCGAGGTAACGGGCTTCACTTTGTGTTATTTAAAGTCCATATTTTGGGAGTTGAATAACAAATAGGTGTCTCGTTGCGTGATATACTTAAAATATTTAATATTATATTTACTTGTTGAAATGGTAATAATTTTCACTCCATCTCCACCTGTAAATGGTATAAATCGTTTAAACACTAGTCATTTGATGAAGAATTTAGCTCGAGTGCTCTTGAAATATGGTAAACTTGATTTTACGCGTTACTCGGCTGCATTTGGGTTCCACGGGCGTAGAGACAGTTTTCAATGGATTTAGAGTGCTCTCCTTAAGACTCGTGGTATCCGGCTTCACTTGAGTGATTTTTTTGTCCATATTTTGGGATTTGAATAACAAAATGGTGTATCCATGCTTATTTTGCTTAAAATACTTCATTATTAGTACATATGTTTATTAAAATATTATTAAATATTACGCCATTTCTACCTGGAAATGGCATAAAATCGTTTAAACACTAGTCATTCGATGAATAATTTAACTCGAGTGCTCTCGAAATATGGTAAACTTGATTTTACGCGTTACTCGGCTGCATTTGGGTTCCACGGGCTTAAAGACAGTTTTGAATCGATTTTAAGTGTTCGCCGTAAGACTTGCTGTACCGGGCTTCGCATTGTGTGATTTTTAGTCCTTATTTTTGGAGTTGTATCACAAGCAGGTGTCTCGTGGCGTTTTTCACTTAAAATACTTTTTTATTATATTTATTTATGAAAATGGTTGATAAAGCCCGAGTCATTTGATGAAGAATTTGAAGTGGCTTTAAAAGGGTTCTGCGTGTTTGTTTTCCTCCTCCCTAAAGGTTTAGCCGGCCGTATGGTCGGGATAAATGATTTATCCGAAATACCTGAGTATAAATACTCAAATATTGTGTCCTTCCAAGGTAACAAATTTTCATCGTCCTTATGTTAGGCCGCATGTCCAGCCATTAACTTAAGTAAACAAGACATTAACTCATTGTCAACATTCTATATTTAAAAGAATAGAATTTTCCTCTCTGATTGATTTGAGATAGTGTAATTCAACAAACTATGAAATCAAAATCTTATTACAGCGGTTGTAAACGTTCTTCAGCTCATTCTTCGGGAACGGATTTCATAAAGTGCACCATGGGAATACTAATGAAGGAGTTCATAATGCCGTTCCTGAACATTCATGATAGTTAATGTTAATTTCTGTCATGGAAGATTTTTTAACTAATAATTAGAAATTGCAGAAGATGTGACTTCAAGTACTTGAATGCGTTTAAGATTTTGGGAATCCTCTTGTATCAGGCCTCGGGAGTTTGAAAATTACTCTCATTAAAAGAGAAGTATTTATCATGTAGCATATTGTTTTATTGAGGTCGATATTTGGATGGAGATATCCCCTTATAATATCGGTAGCTATGCACTAACATGATGTGACACCTAGTGTAAGGATAGGAATCACTTGATTTCAGTCAAGGACATGATCAACTTATTGCAAGGAAAGTTGACGGTGTTACGTGATGCTATTTTTTCCATTAGCACTCAAACTTAGGTCGAATTCATGACAAGTTTCGAGTAAAACTACCATTATTTTCCCCAAAAATAAAACCGACGGAGAATGATGGCAGCTTTTACGATAAGGTTTCAAGTTTTCACGAAACTCTTATAAAGCTTGTTTGCAAAATTCGTTTGTAGGATTTAAATACCGCGAATGATGCAGGCTTGAACTGATTGAAGCTATCTTCAATGCCTATAATTTGTCTGGTTTTATGTTGTCATTAATTTAAATTGGGGCATAGTGTAGTAAATGTTGGTGATAACTCACCCCCTACCACACACACTTGAGGTGGCTTGCAGGGTATTATGTAGACGTAGCTTGAGCACATTTTTTTCTTTCGATGGCTGAGCCTCTTTACAGATACAGACTTATTTTATAAACTGTTTCAATGAAAAGGTGGACTTGCTTATTTGTTTTCACTTGAGCAATCGCAATCCGACCTCTCGAACGGAACGTTTAAATGGTCATCCAGAAACGAGCGTGAAATCTTGGCTCTACACGCTTTGACAAAGCCTTTGACCGCTGAGAACCTCTTGTCTATTGTTCATGTCCAGCACCACCGCAGTCTTTCCCCGTCCCGATCCCAACCAAACTAAAACCCTGCGTCCTCACCACTCTGTTCCTCGTGACGGGAAGTCATCGTTCTGCTGTTTTTTTCTTATTTGCTTTCCGATCTCCCTTTCTCTCTCCCTCTCTCTCTCCTTTTCCCCACCACATACTATATTCCTTTCATCTGAAGGCATAAGAAAATGAGTCATTCCCTTCCCCCTTTAACGCCTGTGTTTCCCTTTATCTTTCCTTTTACTCCCCTACCATTCTACGCTCCAGGCCCCCAAACCACCCATCATATCCATGGGAGACTCTCAAGGAGAGAGAAAAATTCTAAGGAGACGAAGAAAAAAGCGTCGTACTCTTTTTTTAATTTTTTTTCTTCTCCCTCCCCGTTCTCGTCCGTGGGAACCGGGGAGGTTTGACATTTTTCGGGAGGGCGATGATTGTGGGGAACTGGGGGGGAAAATGATCTCCCGGGAGGAAGTCATTTCTCCATTCATTTCTTCACTTCTCTCATCTTCTCGCTTTTTTCCCGCAATCCTCTCTTCATTCCACACTCTCCCTTCCTCCGCCCTGGTGGTGATGCTCCAATTTTGGGGCGGTGGTAACTGTCCCCGCATCGAAATTGCGCGGCTTTGTCTTGTTCCTTTTTAATCTGCATAAAAAAGCACTGCAATGGTGCAAGAGCCTAACAGGCATTAAAGTCGTTAGGAAAATTCAACCATTAGAATTGACTCAGAAGATAACCATACTTTAGATTAATTTCTAAACTGTAAAAACTAAATTTTCGTCCCCAGCAGCTGGCTGACCATACATTAGTTGAATGTGAATCCCCCTTGCTACTTCTGGAGCTTAAAAAACTCTGTATATCATGCCTGAGCAATATAATGTACGTTATATTTTTCAAATACTATTTGTTTTATTATTATAGCCTAATTAACACATAACCTGTTGCAGTGGCTATACAGGCGTTAAATTTGACTACTTGTAAATGCAACCAATAGCGTTTACTCATATGATTACTACTGATGGAACTTTTTTCTCAACACTAAAATCCAAATTTTTGGTCATAGTAGTTTTAGGTAGATATACTTTGGTGGCTTTTCCTTCGCTTCATTTTGGTTTCCATGATACAACATTGTTATAAGTAATTTCACTGGCATTACTTTTTGGCAGTGTATATATTGCAATATTGCTTTCTTTCTTTAACCTAGAAAATGAGCATGATTCATTGTGAGTATGCTACCGTTAAAATTGATTCTGAAGATTGACATGGTTTTCACATCCTACCCTGCTGTCTGATGTTAACATCTGATATGAATATCGCGTCAAACTATATGCTAAAACATGAAAACAAAACTTTTGGTAGGATTGAAGTAAAAAGTTGAATATATTGTGTTAGAGTAGCTTGCAAAAGAGATAAATCAGCAAACGGTAGGGATCCGTCTCTCTTGCTTGTGACTTACTCTTCTTTTACCTATTTGAGACTGCGTAATGTAATTCGCATAATGATTTAAAGAATTTTGAATTTGTAAATTTGATCTTCGTATTTGCATTGTTTTGAGGAAAATAATAAAATGTAAATACTTACATTTTTAGAGGATATGTGTACATACTAATGCCTCAGCTAATATATTTTGATTTAATGTTCATGTTCATGCATAATATCATGTTTTCAGAATTTTGATTGAATATTTTCATGAATTAATGTATTTCATATCATTCATTTTGTATTATGCATACTTTTGACTACAAGTACTCATGTCATGATGGTAGCTTCCCACAGGAATATTCTTGAAACTACCTATAGCTCATATGCCTCAATTCATGTTTTGTGTATTCTCTATCTGTAGATGAGCAATAAATATATCTATCTATCTAAATTCTATGAAGTCCAATTGACTTTACTTATTGTCTGAGAGATTGCTTTCCACGATGGATTCGTAGCATGCCTTTTTGTGTGGTCGCGCTTCTGCCATTTGAATGAGTGGGCGGTTATCATTACGGAAAATACCAAAGAATTGAAAATCGATCGGAATGAACCAGAAAATAATAAAAAAATATGATGCTGTACGATCAGACTGTATGTTAAAATGAGGTCAGGATTAGCTTCAATTTTAAAGGCGCGTCGCTGCATAAATTATTTTTGAAAAGCTGTTGTTTTCCGAGGCCCAGTCAAACTGATATTGGCTTGCGTAAAAACAGAGGTTGGATCGCCATTTGCGGAGATAACGCTATTTAATTTTTTTATGGTGCATTATTCGGAAATGACTGTGTTTGCGTTAAATTTAACTGGTAAAGCTTGTGTTTTTTGATTTTTTTATGAGCTGCTGGTCGATATTCAGATCGGTCTCGGTTACATCAACATGAAAATAATAAAACGAGGCTAATTATTTTCGGCATTCCACGTGAGTGACGTGGGTACCTGCTTGGGCAGAACGATTCAATTATCAGTTGACGTGAATAATACATGCGTGGAGATATCTGTGTAGTTGTGCGTGTGACTGAATTTGAACGTGACTGTGGAAGTGGCTTGGGTGGGACGGCCGTGGAATGCCGTGGGTAGACTCCGCTCAAGCCCGCAATCCTGGGTAATAGCCGATCATTTACGAAATCGTCGCGCGGAATTTGACTTTGCAGCGGCAGGACTGCGGACACGCAATCCCTTCCGATAAATCATAGCCTCCCTCTATCCAAGGTTTCCCTCCGTTCTCTTTCCACCCTGATGTAAAAATCCTGGAAGGTGTCCATTGGTGGTGAAACCGTGCCAAATTGATCTCTCAGAATGCCGCCCAGGGTGTTACTGTGGCGTGAGAGCATTCGGGAGAAGTGAAAGTGAAACGAAACGGAACATACATTACTGGACGTTTGACGAGGTTGGAAAAGTCGTTAACTCCAATGGAAGTTTTTCGCCTCAGGGATATGCCAAGGGAATTAGTAGAAGTACATAACGTCAGGGAATTTTTGCAAGTAAAAAATTCGATCTTTTCTACACTTTTAACCATTTATCCACTCACAGTTATTCAAGGTTGGAAATTAAATAAATATTTGAATTCACAATAAGCATCTCTACTAAGATATGGCTGAAAATTTTCTTCGCATCAGAGGATAACTTCCGGTGTAGGTTAAAGTGCGGGCCTGGTTATCACAATGTTTATCCTCCGAAAATCTTAATCATTGTAATGCAGAGGCAATGGGAAATTGAAACCGATGCTCGCAGGCTGTAGGTAGTGGAACAAACTCAGGGCAAAATGAAAAGTTAATTGTGGTTTGGACGCAAGGTGTGCTTACTATAATAGTGCTATTTACGGCAGTGCGGTCTCATTAAAATGGCTGGAAATTTATATAATCAGGAAATAAGTAGATATCAGAAGATCCAGCGTGAAATTTACGCTGGAGTTTTTCTATTTAACCTGATTATTTCCGTACTGATAACCATTAACCTCATTTGTTATTTGATATAGTTCCTACAGAATTTACTAGGTGGAATATAGTTAAATAGCGCGTCCGTGTAAATTATAATGTGGCTCTATTCAATTACGTTTGATGATTGCGGCTGGGTTTTTTTTCGGAGTAATATGTGAAAATTAGTAAAATGATAATATTCATTGAAATTGAAGGATCATCTATGAAAGTTGCATAGTAACGCCAGCCCAATGATGATACTAAGGTGACTCATTCCTTACTCGTCATTTAAAGTCCTTGGGAAAATTGGTACCACTGCTGACGGGCAGTGATTAGAGATAATATGCACAGGAGAAACTAAATTAGGGGTTTTTAATGAGAGAGATGTCTTTTATTACAGGTTGCAATAAACGTTTAAGAGGTCTCAGGGTATATAGAGAACAAATAAAAATTCAAGAAATTGCCAGCATTGTAAAAATTTCTTCACTCTCCAGTGATAGAGTGAAGTAGTATTCTGAGTGTTAGGTACTACCATTTCCTGGCGTTCTTTATTTTATCTGTGGTACGCAGTCTTTAGTTTCTACGGAAATTGATATCAATCATAATACTGACAAATACATAATACTGACAGGGTAATAATACAATGAAAATTAATAAAAAACTCGCCTTACTTCTAGGAAACTACGCGCTGATTGCACGCTGAAGTTGATTGAGAGATCTGGGGGTATAAGAAAATAATGCGAAGTAGGGACTTCGTTGAAATGACAGAATCCAACCTTGTACGTTACAGTGCATCACCATCACTTGTTTGCTGTCGTCACAATGTGGCGGCTGTAATGAAAGGCGGCTCGACTTTTGTGCCGGAAAGTGATAACTGACACGTATAGACCCTTATTTGTGCAATAAAGCACCTTCGTTGGTTCTTCTACCAGATGCTGATATGTAGCATTTCGCACTGTTTTTACCCTTATTCCGCAAATTGTCACATCTTTCTACTGTCCAGCACATCCCTTGCTCACCGTCAGTTCTCTTTTTAAGTTCCTCATTCTTTCTACCTCACTTTATGCCTTCCAAAATTCATATACCTCCTTCATCCACCCTGTCCGAATTCTCCACCGATTTTGATTCTCCAGAACTAAAGGCCGTTTTAAATGAGGCACAATCTGATGTATGCATGGTTGTGAATTGAAAATTGCCTCGTGTAAAGTGGTGAATTGTAAGAATGCATGCGCAAATGCATAAACGAGAGATGGTAAAGTAGTCCCTGCTCTAATTCCGTGCTCACATTCTCGCAATTTCTGTACATCAAATTGTACAATTAAGTGCCTCGTGTAAAATGGCCTTAACTCATCCAACGTTCTCTCGTTCATCCTCCACTCCGACCAGGTCACCCTCTGCATTTTCCTCCAGACCCTCATCTCAAATTCCTCCATGTCTCCACTCCTCATCCTCATTGACGAAGTTTCCGTCCGATATTTAAACAACAACGCTTCATATAAGATTTCATCAATCTTTTCTTGTCGTCTCTCCTCAGAGCCTCCCCCATCAATTCCCGTATCTTCGTTAATACTTCCTTGACTGCGACAATTCCACGCATGAAGTCCTTGCCACTAAAGCCATCTTCCTCCGAAATACTACCGAGGAACGTAAGCTGCTCCTTCTGCTCTATTTTTTGCCCTTCCACACTTATATTCAGCCCCGCCTTCTGACTTCTTAAAAACCTCATTACCTTCGTCTTATCATTATTTATCTTCATTTCACGAGAGAAAAAATGGCGCGACTGGATTGCGAGCTCTCGTGGGCATTTGCTAAAAAAATCATTAGTCTGGGAAATGTAAGCGGATTTCCCTTTATAGTTTCTGTCACCACCATTATTTAAGAGGTTAATTTCTCTGCCTTACTCACTCCTGTCCTCCACCACGCCCCCCAAAACAGTCTAAAGGGTGGAAGGACAAATGGGGTGGGCGTTTAATCATTGTGAGCGGCAATAGTCATAATTTTCAGCAATCTGGTCGGGAGGGTCTCTGATTTTTTTTACACGATTTTCCACCATCCCTCCGCGATCCCCCCCTCCCCCAACCCCCGCGAGGAATGTAATAAATGAGAGACTCCCAAGTGGAATGGGAGCGTGGATGGGGTTAATGTATTTTTTGTTCATTTCGGATCGCTGAATATCAATTAAGAGGTGGAATGGTAGGTGCGGGGCAAATGCCACTGCCGCCCGCCGCGCCGCCCCGTAGGTACATGGGCGCACAGTGGGGATCCAGTTTTCCCCCATGGAGGCGACACTGGAGTGAGAATCGATTCCAAAAACGTCGAGAATGATGCAGATTAATAACAAATTTGAAAATTTCTCTCTCTCTCTTCCTCTGCCCTTACTCTTTGTGTCTTTTTTGTGGGTCTCTTCCTCTTTCTCCTTCTCTCTCTCTCACATGCTCAGTTCTTTCCCTAAATCGTCTCTGTCCCTATTACTCACACTCCATTGGATCGTTATCAACTAGGAAGAATTGAGTCTCCGGCCTCGGATTTCGTCTTTCAGCGGGAGCTGTCAAACACAGATGAGGCCGTTTATCTTCTCGGAAGAATTATTTTATCATTGAAAAATTGAAAACCTGTTGGTTTCATCGTTGGCGGGCTTTAAGTACCCGTCGTTTATTAAATTAAGTGAGCAAAGTCGTATACATTTTTATTTTTTGAGCACTGCCGTTGTGCAAACGTAAGGTCGCTCCTAACAAAGCCCCAGCGTTTGTATACATTTTGAGGATACCGAGACTTCCACGGTAATACCTATTTCGGAGTCACCGTCAAGTGCACATAATTTTTCCTCAGTAGAATTTCGCACCGACCTTTGAATTATTGTTTGTACATTCAGGCGTATTTATATCAACCCCTAATCTTTGTTTATACTTCTTTTCATACGTAGGAGCATGCATGTTTGTAGTAAAAATGTGCAAATTGAATAATTTCTTGGACTATAGTAGGCTTCACTTTATAGCAACTCCCCATGTTGAAGAAAAAATTTAGTACTCTCCACACCGTTTTAATAAGAATCAACCGCTTCATCAGAAAAGTGGGGAGAGTAATTTATAATTTCTTCACTAAGGCTCAAACAGTGATGTGGAAATGTTACGTAAGCGGTGATTTCGGTCATGCAGACCGTTTTTTTGATACTTCGTTTTCCTTAATTAAAACGTTGGTTTATTTTTTACACTAATATGCGCAATAATTAATGCACCTTTACCCGCATGGAACTTTATTTTCAGTCGCAATTCTTAGTAATTATATTTTTATTCACTTCTTGAGTAAATATGCTTTGCCTCACCAATTTAAAAAACTAACAATTTAAACATGAGTAACACTGGCATTAGCTTAGAATTATTCGTTTTTATTTTATCTTACTTGTTTTCCACGGCCACCGAAAACTGCTCCTGAAACCTTTCAATCGGGATAACTATCAAGTAATCAAAGACAAACACGGAACCACGCCTCCAGTGCTGAAAAATTCACTCGGATAGGATTTGAACCCGTGACCAAAGGGTTGACAGGCGAGAAGGACATAACCTCACTGTCACTGGGCCCGTAAAAACTTTAACCGTATCTTTTAAAATAATTGAATATATTAATTACTATACAAATCATCTATTTCCTTTTCATGTATCAGAAAATCGCGTCTTCTAATTCAGACATTTTTATTATAAAAAATAAATAGGTAACCTTGCAATGATGTCGGCCTTTCATATCGGAAATCCATTGAAAGAATCGAAAAATATACACGAACCACAGAATTTTACCACTTGGAATGTGCGTTTCTCTCAAATAATTAGGGAGGCACTGAAAGGTACAAGGCTGCATTCAAAAGGGAAAGGAAAAGAAATGAAAATTCATTTTGAATTGCAGCCTGTGAGAACGAAACCACTGTTGCTTACTGCCACGGTGTCAAAGAATTAACTTTCTAGTATATCGCCATAATCATCAGTTAAACAAAAGGATCGATGCGCGAGACTAAATATAATACCGTTCTATTGAGAGTGACTCGAACGGATGGTTGTTCATTTCAAATTTGGAATTAAATAAACCAAATCTTTGTATGAAATAAATGGTCGAAGAAGATATATAAACTCACAAATATTTGTTCCTTCAAATGGGCTAGGACGATTAGCTCTGTACAAATGTATGTATTTCCTGATCATTGCCATCATGCATGTGTTGAATTTGGAACTGATTAGTTGACAGAGCTATACGTATTCAGTCTCTCTTAGGAAGTTTGCCTGAAATATCTGGCAAGGTTATTAAAATTTATGTCGAGAGACTGGCACATAGCTCTCTGTTGAGTGATTAAAACACTCATTCTTGTTTATGGCTCTCCCACGCAAGGTTTTCAATTGGAAAGCAAACTTTTAAATTTGGAATTGAAGGTTTTAAGTTGCGTTCCAGATACCCTTCACCGTAAAATATATTAACGTAACGGCTGGTAACTGTCCACATATTGTTCCTTTGAATGCTCTCTTTGGTTACCCATAATGATTGAAGATTAATTGATGCCATGAGTTCAGTAAGGGATAAAACTTTCTCATTCCCGAAGAATTCATCTTGATTAACGCAGATCTCAATAATATGAACTGCGTAGGGCCATTTTCCCCGGTTATTTATGAAGTTGTAAATCCATATTTTTTTGTCTACAACAATTTAATACGTGAATCATTCACGAGCGCAAAGATAATTAAATAACCTCGGTGCGCTGAGCCTATTTTTTTAAGGGGAAATTTTTAAATAAAAGAAACAATACATTTCATCAGCGGGAGCATTAATGGAAAATATTTGTTGTCACACGCAGAGTTTTTTTCTTTTTTAAATCGTCCCTTTAATCCTAATTGAGTCGGGGAATATTTTCCAGTATTTTTTTTTATTTTTCCACGAGGAAATTTTAACAAGGCGTCTTTTGGCTCAGGTACGGAAAGTGCTCCCGATAAAAATTATTTTCTAAAAAAAAGTTCCCTTTCTCAGTCTTTCTATCTCTCTCTGGGGGTCCTACTCAGCATCCTCTTCGCTATACTGCCGTCTCTTCTTTCCTTTTCCCCTTAACCCTTCCCTTTTACCCCTTTTTGGCTAAATAATAATTACGGGAAGAGGGTCTCCGGAGTGGGACGGAGAGGGCACAGGAGGTTGAGATTAAAGAGGGGGAGAAGAAGAGAGAAGAGGATGAAGCTGAAAGCGGAGTGAAAGAGTAGGGAGGTGGAGGGACGAGGGATGAAAAGAGGTCAAGGGAGAATTAAAATTTAAGTGAAATAATGAGAGGGAGTGGGAATTGAAGGCGAGGCGGGCGTCCTCTGGGGACGGAGGAGAACAAGTGGGAGTGAGCTGGAAACGAGCGGGACTAAGGTGAAGGACGGATTTTGAGGACGCAGGGCGGGGGGGGGGAGGGGTTTTGAGTGAAGGGCCGAAAATATAAGGGAGGAGAAAATGAAGACAGGCGCGAGGGCGAAACGGGAGATTCGAGTCTGAAAAGAGTGAGGCATAGTGCAAAAGTGGAGAAAGAGGTCCCGTATGAAGTTACACTCTCTTGCGGCCCTGAAAAGGACCGAGCAGATGGAGGGCATGGGGGAGTCTAAAACGCGTTTACCCCTGCGTTGCTCCTAGCGTGCTGCCTACCGATCTGCTGTTTGTTTCATCGCGAGGTAAACCTAGCCGTGGCCAAAATGTGTGCTTAACGGAGACGATGCGCTTTGCTTTGGCAGCGCGAGGATGACCTGATTCCAACTTTCTCTTTTCCAAATACAGCCAAAGTCTATATGAATACCGAACCCGGCTGGCCCAAGCATTTAGCTTCAGCCAAATCACATTGCAAGGTGTTCAGTGGACTTTCTAAGATGGCTTCGATGTTTTCCCCTTCATCTACAATCTCAAGAAGTGGTGAGCGTAGTCCTAAGGGGTACGGGGTTGGTGGTGTAGAGGGTACGCGAGAAAAGTTGAGTAATGACTTAAGTGTGGCATGCATATTAATTTATGTGGGTCCTGCTGATTGGGGTACCAATGAAAATAGGGAGGGGGGTAAATGGACTACTATGCGGACCACATTTCGTAAAAAGTTTAGGAACCGCTGCTATGCCATCAGTGTCATTGTCAATCACGTTAGCACCTAGCAGGATTGAAGATACTGACTTGGCTCCTGTGTCCTTCCGTGATAGAAGTGGTACAATTTTTGTATGTATCTGGAGAAACGTTTTCCAATCAGAAATCCATTGTCTAGTCTTGTAACTTTGGAATTTCAGACTTTAGATGCCGCATTTTCAGAGGATAAGAAGAAGATGATATATATATGATGGAAAATTATGGAAAAGTATGAAAAATGAGCAGTGTGTATTCATTTAACCTTGGAAGCACTATAGTCTAACTTTCAAGATAGTGCCTTACCAAAGTGGAGGAAGGGTCGTCTGATGCAGTTCACGCAGAGCAGATCACAGGACGAACCGCTTTGTCACCAAGGGTTGAAGCGAGGAATGGCGCGGGAGAAAATGACCCGGGTTAAGGGACAAGGGATGAGGAGGCCAAGAGAAGGGAACCCAATGGATCATTAAGAAAAGATGGGAGAGGGATCATTTAGGAACCCTCCCGTGTAGTGGCAAAGGACCGAGGAACAGAGGAGCGGAGAGGAGTGTAAGGAGGAGGAATTGAGTCATGCAGAGTGGTGGAGGTGAAAGAGTCTCGCCTGAACTGAACCAAAAGGTTTGGCTGAAACCGTCGAGGGCATTGTGCGAATCGCTTGGCTAGGCGGCAAGTGAAACTATCATCCTTTGTCATGGTATCCCGGGTGGCCTTTAGGGTCCCCGGAAAACCTTATGATCTGTTGATACTAATTATCAGGCGCGTTCATTGCGCAGATGTCGCCTGAGACAAACTAATGCCAGCCGAACCAACCGTTCCGTTTTGCTCTATATCTACACCTGCTGGAATTGGTTTGCGAGGTGCAAAAAAACCAGTTGCATTTTATGTTAACCGTCATGTCAAGAGTGTAAAGTTCAAATTAGAGCATGGTTACCCGGATTGGCCTATTTTGAAGAAAATATGCTCATTTAACATTTGACTCGTGCATTAAACATTTAAGATGAAAAAGGCAACCGACCAGTTTTTCATGCTTTCTTTTTTAATTTAATTGTATCCCTCAAATATCAAAGCTAAGAAATTTTGAGTATCTCGAATTATTACCGGTATTAATCTAGTTTTTCTATAATATTTTTGGCATCATGGTTCATTTTCCTCCTCACGCCGAGGATATATAAAGCAGCTTAGTGGTGCAGTGTCATCCATTCCTATTTCTAATATGTAATAATTTCTAACATTTGTACTTCGTATAAAGTAGGATATGTTTTAGCTATTTAAGGTCTCCCTAAATGATGCAAGTTGAATCAGATGAACTGAATGGATTTCGAGCTCTTTTTTTCTTAATTTATTCACCTGCAGAGAAATTTTTGCGGGATTTCTTTCCCTCTAGCGGTACGGTGAACTTGTGCGTGGTGAGTGGAACTCACCATTAAAAAAGAAGATATTGTTCCGAGGGAAATATCAACGTTTGCATTTTTCAACCCAAGGCTTCGTTGAAACGAAAAAACAAACAAACATCGGGGACCGCTTCAGGGCTCGAGCACTGTCGGATAAATCTTTCGGCGGTTTGAAGAACGCCAGGGGGAAGGGAGAATGCGATTATGAGCCAAGGCTTCCTGTGGGATTGGCTCGCTGGAAGGTCGTAAAAGGAATATACACGCACACCACACGTCCGAGACAATGACCCTGAGGGGGAGAGAAATGTAAAAAAACAAGGAGAAGAAAAAACAGAGCAGGATTGGGATGTTTGGCGAGATTTTCCGGGATGTGAAAAATTCCATGGCCTCGCTCGGCGACGCAGAAAGCGTTGATTTCCGTCGTTCCCGAAAAATCCCCTTCAAATTCCTCCACCCCTACCGACCCCCTCTCCCAACGCTCCCACCCACTACCTCTTCACCCATACTAAACTCCCTCACCCCCATCAATCCCTCACCCCCCACAGCCCCTTTCGTGTTTTGACACACGGCGTCGCCGCTTCGGGACAAATTATCCTTCTCCACACTCCAGCCGGTGAAATGTGGAGGAGGGAAATTTTCCCGGTACCCTAGCCCTGGCTATGGCGTCTGCTATCAGGTCGTGGGGCGATGGGGAAAGGGGGGGAACTGCTGGTATTTGGGAATGTGAGGGGCAAATCTATGCGATGGAGTAGGGAAGAGACTAAAATGTGGGGAGGACCTGTTGGAGGGAGAAGGTCTGTAGTCACACCTTCTTGATCACCGGGTAAATTCCTTGATGAACTCAATGGTAAAAGGTTTGAAAAAAAAGGGGACAGTATAAGCCCTCTACTCTTCATTCTGATGCTAAATAAAATAACAAAGGAGTGTAATAATAAAATGCCACCTGTGATAGAAAGGTTTTCAAGTCAAGAGCATTATAAAAAATTGCTTTTAATATTCTGAAGTAGATTTTCTATTTTATTTTAATTTTCTCTTGTTATACGCTTTCACCTGGAAAAAATTTTCTTGCCTTTTTAGTATAGTTGGAATTAATTGAAGTCATTTTTATCTTATTTTTAACTATGTAGCTGGTAGTTTCAAGTACAAAAGTAAATTTTGGATGCATATAGTTTTAGTTTCGCATTAAAATTCAAGCTTCTTGTCATTTTTATTTGACACTAATAATTTCAATGTATATTGTACAATTAATTTTAAACATCATAAACATTAGCAATGAAACGGTTGTCATAGCTCACCTGACATTTTAGTGGACTGAGAAGAAGACCAAACTTCCGTGGCACATGAGGGGAAGGTGTTTTATGTCTCCGATACATATTGGGTTGCATTGGAATAGATACCATTCCCAGAGTGTATTAGAGAGGTAGTTAAAGAAATAATAAGGTAATTCTGGTAATTTAAGGTGGTAATAAAACATATCTGTAAAAAAACCGACCACGAAGTGCATCATGACCTCTTTTACCTTACAAACTCTTTTTACTCCTGCTGTTCGCACTCATGTAAACGAATCATTCGCTCAATCTAATTAAACCTATGCCAAAGTAATGGAAATGCATTACTATAATTAGGTAATCCTTAATTGCTGTACTTTTATGGCCATTGACCACTCAATTGTGCCATTTATTGTTGCTCGTTCGTCAAAATTGCGGACGTCAATGCCATCTGACACAAAAAAATGTTGTCTCTTGAGTATGCTGGTTTCAAGGCTGAAGAGTATGATGTTTTCCTAAATTTGAAATTAAACTTGTACTGCATTTTTTCTCATTATTTGATGCTATTTTTTATTTGATAGTAATTTATATTTATCATTTGAATTCTAAACTGAACTAAAAATTTTGAATTTATTCTACCTAACATTACCGACTTATTTTGAATTTATTCCATTTTAAATTCTAAGTTTGACATTAATATTTCCAGTTCCTCATTATAAAAGGAAATATATTTATAATAATAAGCGAGGATTTCCGGCTAAACGTTGTATAATTGCACTTAATAAATTCCTACTTTCTATTTCTCAACTTCGGCCATGGAAGAATGTAGAAATGAAACATCTCTTTCTTTCGAAAAGAGAAATCCTTCGGTCACCCTGTGTTGGGTATTGGGAGAGAATCCAAGAAGAGTGTAAGTTAGGTTGGGGAAACAAAGGATGGTGAGGAGGGATAGGAAGCCAGGGTACGAATTTAAACTCCCACCTCCTCCTCCTCCCCCGTCCTCCATTAGGGGGTGCAGGGAATGGGAAGGGAATAGACCGCACAGAATCGTGGAGGGGAGTTGTGTCGGTCGGTTTGGTTTGCACGCTGGCGAGCTCTCGCCGACACATTCACGTCGGGACCCGCTCTCCGGGAACAGCACGGCATGGCATTGCATCGGGATATATACACCCGGCCCTCAGGGGCTCTCGGCCGCGTGGAGAATCCAATAAAGATGAACAAAGAGTCGTCGCGTATCGCTTTTTCCTCCTCTCACGGCACTACCCGACCGCTGTTCGGCCCTCTACTCTACACCATACACGTCTGCGTGATGTTTGTGTGTGAGAGCGTGTGAGTGAGATCGTTTCATTGCTTACCAACTCACACACACATACAACAGACTATCCACCCCACCACATGTGCTTCCCCCTCCAGAGTTGAAGGGCGAGTAATTGAGCGTTGTAAGGGTGGGTCAGCGCGTATCAATCGCTTCTCTCGGTTCTCTTCCCTCGCCCGCTTTCCTTCATTCCCTTGCCCACAGCTGCGTATGTTTTTGTTGTACTGACCGTCCTCCATCGTTGCGTCGTTGTTCTGAAGACTTAAAGTTTTCTAAAGACCGAAACACAATCGCGTGGCTGTGGATAATATTTTTTCCCTCCATACATTATCCATGAATGGACACGCACTGCAGTGGTGACCTAAATGTAGGACCCTCTAAGACAGACGGAAAAAAATGTTTGAGTATCTCGATAACTTGAAGGTATTGTATCCTCTATTATAATGGTGAAACTAGTATTTCTCTATATTTTAGTTTGGAGTGATGTGTGGAATCCTGATAAAATGTTTGCTTAAAACTCGGAACCATAGAAATATTTTTTTTTCTAATTCTATTATCGCAAAATACATAGTACCCATTAGACTCTTAATTTGTAATTAACTTATTATATTTTGAGTTGCAGGGTATTATAAAAAATGGTCAACAAGTGACAACCACTAATTCCACAGGCTTTCTTTGGTTGGCTTTCCTTGTGAACGGTGGCAGACGTTTGTCTCTGACTCTGCTTAATGATGTAATGATTCTTAGTAATGTACTTCTTATGAAAATGAGCAGCTTCTTTTATGATCTCCCATCTTTCAGTGTTGCATCTATTCACCTTTGTATTAAAATTAATTTATTTAACACTTAAGGAAGAAACGATTGTAAACGCATGATTGATGATCACTATATTATCAGACCATTTTGGACCCTAGGTGGAAAGTCATTCCATTGTTTTGCTGATTATGAGTGCAGGTGAAGAAAAAGTATATTTGTGGAATTTCTTACGGAGTGAAGACTGTTTTATCTATTATGAAATATGTTCAGCTCATAGCGCTGAATTATCGCAAATTATCCCTCTAATGCTAGGTTATAATCATCATAGTTGTATGTAGAAATTACTTATTGTATTTATATTTCTACTTAGATTTTCATTGCGAGTATTTGGCGTTGTCACTTTGGTCTTATACATGACTCAAGGGCAAAACCTCTCCAAACAGCTCAATATGAACGCATCTGATTCTCTATAGTAACGGTGAAGCTCTCTGTGAACTTTAAAACTTAGTAAGTGTTTTAAATTATTTATATTGTTGGTAATATCCTGGAATAGTTTTTAGCGCAAAACATAGTCTCGAATACCCAACGTTCGAGAATTTATGCATGAAATCCAATGCTGTCAAAGCTATTCCCTTTTGAATTCATTATTTCTATCCCATTGTAGAATGATTATTCATAAGAAGGGCATGCACTTAATTACATCAATCTTCCGAGTACGTGAGAAATGATATAATTCTACCGAGAGTGATTCAAGTTGAGGATCCTAAGGACCAAAAGGTTCTGTCCCGAAAATCCCGTGTTAGGTAAATGTTTGTGGATAAAACATTCATTGCCGGTTTTTTAATCCGAAAGTATCCTATGCTTATAAACCCGCGGTTGAAAATATAAAATTTGAGGCAGAGGTCTGAATGATATACGTTGAAGTGACAGTTATCTCAGATAAAACCTAGCTACGTGAACGAGCCAAACGAAGTTGCTTCACATTAGGGACGGGAGAAAAAATTTGATCGCTTGGATATGATGGCTGAATAATGACATTGTTCTTTTCATGAAGACTTTAATCATGTATTGGACAAATATCTCGTAGGTCTATTGCTCGTAAATGTTCTAAAACTATAAACATTAAATAACTTGTTTAATGGCTGTATAATTTACTTCCTTGTGATATGTTAAGCAATCTCTTTCTATTTACTGTACATAATCACCGATTTTAGTTTAGGTGCGATATTCCGCAGAGGAAAAATTATTCGCCTTGACCGGGATCCGGATCCCTCGATTTCGCGCCGAGTGCTTTAGCCAGTTAAGCTATCGAGGCGTCCTTCTCCCCTGTGGATTATTTGGTCAAGGCGAATGGTTTTTCCTCTGCGGAATATCGCACTTATGTGCACTTGCGGGTGACTCCGTAAAGGTTGCTACCGTGGCTAGTCCCGGTTTCCTCAAAATTGGTTAAAAGAGCGAACACCTCATCGTGTTCAATGTATGGCTTTATCCTCTCGGACTGTGGCGCTAAGCGCACGATTTGGACTGCTAATAACATCATATGTCTAGCAGTCCTAACCACCATGCTCCTATAAACCCACCAAATAATCCACAGGGGAGAAGGACGCCTCGATAGCTTAACTGGTTAAAGCACTCGGCGCGAAATCGAGGGATCCGGATTCGTATCCCGGTCAAGGCTAATGATTTTCCTCTGCGGAATATAGTATATTGTGAACTTATGTGCACTTGTGGGTGACTCCGTAAAGATTACTACCGTGGCTAGTCCCGGTTTCCTCCAAATTGACTTCAGTTTAGCTCTCGGTTAGAAGTGGAGAACTATAACATTTATTACAAGTAGCGACACGATCATTTGCAAAGAAACTACGTTACTAGAATACTCTTCATAAAATAATAAACAAAAACCTCATCTTCCTAAGAAATTAGTATAGAAATCAAATCATTATTATACTCATCAAGTGGGAGTGGAATCCTGTTTTCACTGAATTGAAGCTCTTTTTCTAGGTTAATCAGTTTCACTACATACCCTGTCATACCATTTCCGAAGCATCTCGAATGAAAAACAACGGACAGTTCCAATCCGTCAGCAAGAAATGCAATCGGAGTGTCACGTCGGAATTTGGGAGTTATTGTTGGTGCTATTTAGTGACCCCAAATAACGCTCTGGGATCGCTCTTTGAAGTGACAGAATCTGGGGGGCGTGACATAACGCCGAAATAGCGCCCCAGGTAATAATAACGTGGGCATTATCAGTTACGGAATCACCCCCCCTGGGTTTTTTTAAACGTTCATGATAATTCCGATCGTGTAGCTAAGGAGTCACGTGGTACAATCACGAAGGGTTGGGGAATTTTTTTACATTTGGATCGCTCGTAAAAATAGCCTAGCCTTCCAGGTCGGTTTTTCTCACCGGGATAATGTGGATAAAGTTGAAAATCCAGATTAGGGACGCAATGAATAACATATCGGACGCTTAAGTTATTCGTCCAAGAGGTTCATACCTACCAAGATCTCCTGCCGTTCGTTATTGTACCACGTGACTAGCTACGCGATCTGAATTATTTCGAATGGTTCAAACACAAACCCACTGGACTCGTCATTTGAAATTAGCTTATTATTTTGCTAGAATCTGGACGATGAAAAGGGTGAGTCAGTGCACACCAACCGCTTATTCAGTTCTATTTCCTCTTTATATCCAATTGCACTCTGCTGCAGAACTCCCTCTCTTTCATTTAAGGTAGATTTCGAAGAAAGACTACAAGACGCTCAAGAAAACAAGATGCTCAAAGGCGCGAATAAATTCATACAATCATAGGAAATGGAAAGGGATAGGAACACATAAAATGACGAACACAGAGTTTGGTGGGGAAGATGAAAATGTGTCGAATCCAGACAGAAAGAATTTCTCCTTTCCCGGGTTACGAACCCGGATCTCCCGATTTCCGGGCAGATATGCTATCAGTTACACCAGTTACACCATCTCGGGTGTGGTGAAATTTTTTCTGTTGATACACTAAATGTTATGTTTCACATAGAAAGTTTTAAACAGCCTTCGTTTGTACTAAGTTGACTCGTAATATGTGGTGTTTTTATTATACGTTGGTTAAATATCTAAATATTTTGCCCTCTGTTTGTAAGAATCAGCGATAGAAAATTAGAAACAGTTCAATATTTTGTACAATTTTAAATGAATTGAAAATAGAAACATTGGAACATATTAAATACATTAGTGCATGCATATTTATTTTTTGCAGACGATTTACGTTTATTTTTCACTTTTCAGGGCATAATTTATTATCAAATTCAATTTTATTGTAAGATAAATCTTATACTCCTCTCTTGGAATACACCATGGACGCTTACTGCTGGTGAGATACATTCAACAATTATTTTGAATACGAGTAACCTTTTCATTAATTCGTCTCTGTCGTATAACCTCAGAGATTTATTTTTTATTCATGTTAGAATGATTAAATGGTAAAAGGGGAAATTTAAGAAAATACTAAATGCAGAAAGTTCGATGCCAAAAATCTATTTTTTTCCTTTGACACAGCATACGTTTAATCCTTTAAGAAATTAAATATGGCGCTTTTCATATGCAGTCATTTTTTTTTCGAAATGTGCTGCCGAGGATATAAAAAGGCGTCAGCTGCAATCGGTGAACAAATCGTGTGCCACTACTAGCCCGTTTGTAATTATTTGTAATCACTCAAAATTAAATTACTGGTGAGCATGAGCAGAAAACGTGCGTAGTATTAGGTAGTGTAATTTCGTATGCACTGCAATAATAAAGAAGGAGTACCTTATAATTATAAAAAAGCAATAATAAAGAAGGAGTAGTAAATGTACTGTCATTGAGGACAAATGTGGAAAGCTATTTGGTAGCTGCAAATAGTTTCCCGGGCGTAGTGGGCAGCAAGGCAAACAAGGTGTTGAATACGGCAGAAATTGCTTTGAAAATTTTGCTTGTAGCAAAAAAATTCGAAAAAGATTTCTTTTAGGTTCAAGCATGCATATAATAGGCATAGATAGAGATAGGATAAAAACAGTAGTTGAGAGAAACTTTTGCAGTCATTTAATTAGTTTGTAGAGGTGTGAGTTTAGGGCTGATACAGATTTTGATGGTGGATAATTAGTGTAGCTTGCTGGGGTACCTGAAAGAAAGAACGATTTGCTAATGCCTTGAAGTAATTTAAAATGCTAAAAAATATTCATTAGATTTTACACACAACTCTGAACCAATAACTTTACGCTCATCATTATAGCCAGTTGATTTTTTGGTTGACATAGATGTTCAACCGTATTTTTAAGGAAACTGAATCCTACCAAAGTATAAGAATTATTTCCCCGTATTATTTTGCCGTATTTTGTATATTTTTCTTCTGGAACACCTGCTTGTACATAACAGAGGTGATTTCCTGCGATATTTTAAGTTGAACCAGACAATTCCCGAAGCATGCCGAGATGTTTCAATCGATTGAAACTTAGAGATGACAGTATGCGATGTAATCAGTCCACTATAAGCTGCAGGCGCGCGACTTAATCCAGTCCCATTAGGCAATCAGTTAATCTTTGACGGGTGGCAAAAATCCACTCGATTAACCCTTCAGAGGCCGTCGGAAATGAAAGCGTGCACCGCAAGCGTGCAGTTTTCGGCTGTCAAGATGGCGACGCTCTATGGCAGCGCGCGCTAACTAAAATGGCGTCCCTTTGAAAACACCTCCCTCTCGCCGAATCTCACTTTAGTCGCGTAATTATCCGTCGTTCGCGCTGCTCTCGCGATGAATTATAAAGCGCTTATGAACGCGATGAACGGACCTCCAACCCATCCCCCCGTCACCATCTCTTTAATCTCTGTCATTTATTTTCGGTGCCCCTTCCCATCCTTCCCAGCCTTCCACCGCGAAAACCTACCCTTCCCGCTTGGAGTGAAATGTGGGCTTACTTGCCTCTTTTTTCATTCAGTCCGGGAAAAACGACGGCGTAAGTGGTTGTCAACAGTTTCTCTCTCTCTCTCTCTATATTGCAGCGGGAAAGAAACAGTGGCGATGAGGTCGAATTGGGAAGATGGAAGACGGAAAGCCCTTCAAACGGGAGTAGACAGTGATTAAGGGAGAGCGGGAGGGAAAAGGGATTGGAGCGGTTATTTATTTTTTTCATTGCGACGACCTCGGCTACGATGGCCACGCTGGTGACGCTAAAAAGTTCATTCTGGAAAATGTTGGGAAGAGACTCGGTGAAAGCAAGGCATCGAGGGCTTGGATTTACGGAGAGCGGTAGACATCTTTCATTCGTGGGTGCTTCTTGAAATGTTCGTCTTTGAGTAACCTCCTTCATTTCACTAATTTATGTAAAGTATATTGAAATTAAATCCAAGTTTTAGGAAATCAGGAAAGTGCTTTTCCGTTTAACATATTTTTGAAATCAAGTGCAGTGTAAATTCTTATGCGGAAATCCCTTGTCGCCCTATAAATTCCTGCAGTAAATGAAGCAGGTGAAAAATTAGGGCAATATTTATGTTGTGTTTTTAATCGTTGTGTCGAGGTCTGAGAAATATTTTCTAACCCTCTTGATAACTAAATGCCGTAATACATTTACAATCAATTTTCTGCTCAAACTGCATCCTTTTGCACGGTATATTATTAACCACGGTATATTTTTCATGAAAATTCTAATTTTTGCTAATTCATCAAATAAAAAATTATCGATAACGAGAATAAATTAATTATATCATTATTATTCGCGGAAATTATTCTTATTGACATATTTACCAATTAACATCGCTTGGAAAAACTTTTAAAAATATTTAGTGACACACTCTCAGGAATAAAAATGCAATGTCTTTTTACCATTAAAACATTCGTCATTATTCGAATATAAAATGTTGTATGCTTTAAAAATGTTAAATTTTTCGGACACGCAAATTATTGTATTAGCGTGCAAGCAATCTATATGCTGGCGATTATGACCACTGTAGTGTGTAATTATTTATGATTTCAATTAAATTGAAATATCACTTAAGTTTCGGTGAACTCGAATCCGAACTCGGATAAACGTATTGTGATTGTCCTTGGTTTATGACTAAAGTAAGTTAAATGGCGTCGATTCATCGATCACCAAAATTTGTATATTTTGGAGATTGTAATTCGGAGTTAGAGTAACTTTTTGCTCAAAACAGCAAAAATTCATCAGGAGATAATTTTTTTACTCATGCATACGGGAAGAATTTTCAACAGTCATCACGATTAAACGCGTTATCATTCTTTCCGCTTGGCTTAAATTTTTTTCCAATATTCCCTGGTTTTATCCGACTAGCAAAATGGTAAAAAAAAGGCTTTTAGTAGATTGCCCTGAGTGAATTTTGTATTATTTCTCGTGGTTTTACGTTGATATTGCGTAGCGATTGGAAATCTCGTGGTCGATTGGCTGACGAAATCTCGGTAGAAGCTGGCCGTAGCCTTTAAAAATTGATTCGGATTTTCGGAACGCCATCTTTTTGTGGTCTATTTTTCATTTGTCTTTTTCCTTAATTATTGAGTAATTGCGTTCACAATTCGCCGATTTATGCCTCTCCACTTTGGGAGAGTGGTCGGGAGCCATATTTTTAATGAAACCCACCGTCGCATTTATTTTTTTTTAAATTTTCTCTCCCTTTCTTCCTTCCTCCGAACGCCTTATCTGTCGTCTTTTGTTTCCCGGCGCCGTCGCTAATGGAGACGAATGGTCGGATTCCTGAAACTATGAATCCGGGAGGTTTTCGCAGAGGAGTGAGCGAGCCAATCACGTATCGCTGTTCGCCCCCTCCCCTGTCTCTTCTATCGTTCCCTCTCTTTCAACCCTCCCCCCACCTCACGCCTCCTACCCCATTACCATTGGCAACTCCTTAAGAGCTGACATCACGATAAGTATGTTCCAAGATTAAGACACTCTGGGAGATTAAGTTAAAAGTATTATTAAAGCGTTGAATGCCAATTCACATGTTTGGCTAGTAAAAAATATACACTTCGATCACAGTTGAATTAGAGATACCCTTAGCTAGCTCAGTTGTGATAAGATTTTAACAATTACAACCAAAAACTATCAATCATTTAATAAACGAAATGTCAATATGCATGAACAGAATGGCAAAATGTTTGGCGATTAATTTGGGAAATAAATTTAATTAAATCTGTTTTGCACTATTGTAAAGTTAGCTTAATTATTTTTATACGAATTTATTTTTGTCATAATTGTTGTTTCTGCTTAATTTATTTCAAAATTACAGTTAAAATTAAGAGTCGCTGCAGTCAAAACGAACTGAAATAATATTTCAGGAATCTTTAAATTCATGGCGAGAGTGAGAGGCTGGTCCGGGTGAGTGAGAGTGAGAGGCAATCTGGGGTGCGGGAGATTTCAAAAATACTTGTTCTATTCCTGGAGTGTCCTGGAGGATCCGGGGGAGTAGGTAACCCCACCATTAACCCCTCCATCCCCCTCCCTGCCACCCCTCCGAACAGCTCTTTTGTCACTCTGGAACACCAACCCTGGGACATTTTCGAATTTTCAGTCCCTTCTCTTCCCCCCTCACCCCTTTGCGCGGCTGTTGTATCCTGCGTCCCCGTCTCATCCTGCCTGTTAATTGGGAGGAGGCGTCCGCTCTCGACGTCGGTCGCCGGGAGAAGAAACGTTCGGTTTAATCACCATCCATCCTTAATCTGCCAAACGGGAAAGTTATTTCTGATGGGATGGGGCGGGGGGCAAAGCAGGCTCGTTTAGGGTAGAGTTTGGAGGCTGGCATTCAGTACTTGCTCTCCCTTTTACATCTGCGCGCTGTACCCTGCGAGCCGAAGGAAGGGAATCGGGTAGAAGATTTTGGGAGAGGGAAAGGACGAAAATTGAGATGCGCTTTGAAGGTTAATTTTCTCGCTCTGCTTCTCTTGTAGCCATTGGTGGCGAAAAGGAATACTTACGGCCATCCGTTCCATCTGTGCGCAGAGTTTTTATGATTTGCTTCTATTTAATTTAATGGTACATACATATTTTTTTATTCTTACTGCAGTCGCCTGTTTTAGGATTAGTTTACTTTGCAGGGTGTGAATTCAACTTAGTGAGAAGAGAGGAGGTATACTAATGTCCCATAAAGAGAAAGGTCTGTAAGGAGCAGCATGCGCTCTAAAGAAGTAAGGAATGAGGCATATCCACACAAAATAATCAATGTTGATCCAGCTCCATTTGCCTAAATGGCATTTATAATTGTAGATTTTAAAATAATGGTTTAAAGTATTTTCATTTCCTAGATTATCTTCATCGTCCTAATAATTCACATCTCATGCTCATTCAAACTACTCCCATTCTCTTTCGTAAGTGCCTAAGTCTCTACACTCTTCAATGCTACTCTATGTATTAAATTCTCCATCACCCTAATTCAAAATCCTTTGACAAGGGCTGATTTATCGGTACTCTCCCATCAGTGAATGACTCTTTTGAAGTTTTACACCCTTAGTGCTAACAATGAGCCTATTTTTCTCTAAGACACTGCCACGGTAATTAATTTGTTCTACCTGCCCCAGCTTGTTTCTTCGCATTTGAATGATGAACCTCGCTCTCTTTTTCCGATCTTATCTCAGAGCTGACATTTTCTTCTGATCAATATTCATTCCGTATTTCTCGATTTGATTTTCACAACCTGTGGCTGCTGGTTGGTGACTGGTTGACGCCCGGTCATCACTAAATCTGATGAACTTAATCTGAAGAGCTGTCCACGCACTATACTTTCAAAATCTTGCTCTTCCGATGATTATCTAAACGTTCTCATCGGCCTGTGGAACTCATGGTAGAAAGGGATACACACTTCAAAATGAATCATAAAGAAAAATAATGACTACTAAAGACTGGTGTCATTTAAATGTTAATTATGTATGAAAAAGCATTTAATGCAGAGAAATTCAAGAATAATTACTAATTTTGTATTATTTTAATTGTTTGAAATGCTATACTATTCTCCCCGAAGTATGGCGCAGAAAAGTTGAGAAAATTTGAAGGTAAGATAAATATAGGAAGTTGCATAAAGTCTGCTTTGTCATCTTCGATTTATATGCCAGCCACATTGTGGAACCAATTCAAACAACTCTGGCACAACATGTCATCACGACACCCAGCGACACCCGGGCCTCGTTTGACCTTGAAAGAACATCTCCTCATAAGTGACATTTAGCATTATGCTCTACTCAGAGGATCAAATATAACACTCGGTAATATTTTCGGTATTTGATGAGCTAGAGCGGGATAGTAACCCGTTCTGTCCTTTCCGTTCCACCCCCATCGGTTTATAGTTCTATTTCTTTATATTCTAAACATAACAGCTTGAACCTAAGAATATTATCAAAATACTGCTAATTAATTATGCTTCAAATGCATATAGCATTTTATGTACTACACGCAACAATAATCGGATAACCTATGGTAAAATACACTCAATGCGCATGCCTTGAATTCAAGGCATCGGTCCCGTTACTTTTCTCGGCTTTCCCTAGTTCCCTAGCGTCGGCACAGACACTTTCAACTTCCTCCAGCGTCTTAGTCTTTCTCTAGGCACACGTGGATGAGGTTCGTTCTTTGCTGGATGTGTTTTCGTTTTATATAAATAAACGAAAAAAAACCTTCAGCGTGGGAATAAATTTCATGCCAACAAGTCAGCATTGAATGGGTTAAAAAATTACAAAAATACTCCCTGAAACATTCATTTAATTTAAAAACTGGAACAAAGTGAACCAAAATAGTTTTCTCAGCGTTCTCGTGGCTTGTAAAAGTTTTACAGCTTTCTATTCGATAAGTTCCAGAAACACCATATCAATAGTACACTGCTATCCCGTTTCACCTCGCCATCCCGTGCCACTCCGAGTTCCCATATATGTTGAAACGCGATTGCATTGACGGGCGACTATGTCTTACACTTCGACCCTGATGCTCCGTCGGCAACCTTCGGGGAAAAAATCACTAAAAAAATCTCACGGGAGGATAAAAGGAAATGAAGGAAATGGCATGATCACTGCGTCGGCTGGTCCAGTGGGGTGAGGTTGGTGGGGAGGCTGAGAGAGAGAGAGGAGGGGAATGAGAGAGTGAGTATGCGTTGATTTCAAAATTTCCTCTCTTCCAATTCGACCGTCACAGAATTGTCGAACGATTCCCCGACACTCGGGCTGAGTTTTTTTTTCCTCCTGTTCGGAGGCTGGATGCGAATCACGGACGCATCCAATCTCCTCGCCCCGATACTCCCTCTCTTCGCTAATCGGTTGAAAAAGTCTTCTCCCTCTCTCTCCTCTTGTACCTCCCGTCCCGACACTGCTATTGGCGCAGATGGCATCGCGGGAAAAACTGACGACGCTGCTGTATTCATTCTCTTTCCATTTCCAACCTCCTCTCCTCTTTTTCCCTCGAAATGACATTCTCTCCAAACTATCTCTGCTCTTTTTTTATTACATTTTCGAGTTTTCCGGGATCTAAAGAGGGGGAAAGCGGGAGTTTTTAAAGGCTTAGTTGCACACCTCGGAGATCCCTCGCACATTTCCCGCACTACCCCATGAGATATATCTACCCTCTTATCACCGCTTGATACTAGTCGTTCTATAATTCTGGAAACACTTATATTGCTCTGGAAACGCTCCTGATATAGCTTTCCCACGGTGTAGTAACACGAGATTTTGATTATTACCGCCATCACTAACTCTTATATTTAATAGAATTATTATTGTGTGATCATAAAAATAAACTATTTGTTCTATTGTTGAAGATACTGCCTCTTGAAACTTTAATTGTGCTCATGTTGCCATTTTTAATGAGAGGATTAACCTCCATGGATGGAACTTGAATCCATAGCACTTTTATGCCTCATCGGTCATTTTTGGTCATTGAGTCTGTTGCAAAAGGTTTTGTATGAAAATCGCCGTATGGTTTCCCGGGCCGTGAAGCGAGCGATACATTATTTTTGTTTTTTTTTCTCAATATTCTGACCAATTCTTTCCCGAAATGTGTGCTCTGAAGAAAAACACCTTTTTGCCGAATTGAGCCACGGTAATAGTTATTACGACCGCGTTTTAACGTTCTCTCTTTTGCGAATTGTCAAGAGATAAGCTTGCAAAGGCTTTTGGCTACGATTTATGATTTATCGTTGCATCGTTTAACTCGGCTTTATCTCAGCAGGTGTCGTAAGTCAATCCTCATCCTCAGCCTTAGATAAAGCGAAAAGGTTATTTTCAACTTTTTACTTGACCGATAACGTCGTCGAATTTTGCTACAGATGATATTGAGTCTGCGTCACGTCGCTGTCTTATGGACATTAATTCAGCTTCTCAATTTTTCTTTTTTCCTTATGTGTATGCAAGGCTCATTGTAATTAGTGCTTATTTCAGTGTGTTTTAATTGGTTAAATCCAACAGTACCATGCGTACCGTTGGTTGTCTTCCAAATCTCTTATTTTACGAAATCTCTTATTTATATACTTAGAATAATGTCTTCATAACTAAACTTTCGAAATATTACGTCCAATTTCGGATGAATATTATTAAAATTTTATCCAAAATAAAATTTTGGATGCTTAAGTAATTAATAGTCTTATTTAACTCTAGTATTTTACATAATACCTATAGTAATTGAATAACTTTTTGGATTATTAAACAGTTTATATTAATGTGTAAACTATTTTTAGCGGATGTACGAGAGGAAAATCATGAAAATCTTTCTCTTTACTAAAGTACCACGTGGCTGAAATGCTTTAGACAAGTCGTGGCATAGTTTCGTAGCTTGTTGTTGGCGATAGTTTTGGAGAGTGCAGACTGTTACTCTCTCGTGAGTGGTCTTAAGTGTGGGACCCCCTGGCAACGGGGAGTTTTATTTCCCATTTCTCTCCCTCAACTCGCGCGAAAGATTTTTCTTCAACGACTTCCAAGAAGGGAACCCCACGGAGTCCCGAGCACACTATTCACAAGTTCTTAAGGCCCTCTGACCATTTTCCTTTTCCCGCTGCAGTGTACCTTTCGAAAAGAGTTCACTCAGACTAGAAAGTTCGGGGCTGAGGAATTGAAAAATCCCACGGCTCCATTTTGAATCTCGTATATCTGGGTCATTTTTCTGAGTGTCTTTTGGTGTTTCAGTCAGTTTTGGGCGATGTCATGTTCTTATTTTTCTTTTCACTGATATCGTTTTTTGGTGAAAAATATGTGCTTTAAAACCCTTTATTTTTGTGGATAAGGATTGTTCAAGAATATTCTGTTCTATGCTGTTGAGTTGTACATTATTAACATCTCGCTATTTTTGACCATCTCATATCGATATTTATATCATAAATAAGGAATCTTTCTAATGACTGACTTCATTATATTTTCCTCCATAACATATTTAACCTCAAATAATGGTCGCCACATGTCAATTTCATTATTCACATCTCACTCGTGAATGGAAAGTTAAATAAATCTAAATAACGGTAGATTTAGCTTCCTTTACCCACTATTTATCTAACGAAGATTTAAAAGTTTATTTCAGATGCACTTTGAATTTAAAAAACGTTTAGCGTGGGTACATTAGGAACATGTGTATCATTGTAAAACGAGGAGAACATGTTCATGGGGTTACGCTTTATAATAATAATGGCGTCTTTATTGCGAGCGAATTTTATGTCTATATAGTCCTTTCTTACAAATTAACTCGTAAATACAAAACATTTACACTCATGCCCTGAATGGTGAAAATCCACCCAGGCGGGACTCAAACCCGCGACCTTCGGGTTAGTAGGTGAGGACGTTACCATGCCGCCACCGAGGTCGGCATATACTTCCCAAGGATACAATAACATTCCAGGATCTAATTTGCACAAATAATCTGATAGGCACTTACGCGCTCGGGTGCAAAGATGTACACTAAAGCGGGTGAAATTCGTAGTGAATAAATCATTTGACTTGACCTGGATATAAACCCGGACTTCCCAATTGTCGATCAGGTGTGTTAACCAGTTACACAAACAAGCCATCTTAATTCAGGACGAATTTCAGCGGGGGTTTATACGGACAAGTTGTTCTCGTCCCCAGTCTACATTGTAGCACAGGAGACGTTGATACATAATGTGCGACTGTTGCGGAGAATAAACAAAAATTTGTCGCTTTAGAATGATTGACCTTGGACAATTTTCCTATCAATGCGATGGCACAAATGATGTGGTACGCAGTCACGGGCACGGGTGCAAAGATGTACACCAAAGAGGGTGAAATTCGTCGTGAAAAAATCATTTGACCCGACCGGAATGTGAACCCGGACCTCCCAATTGCCGGTCAGGTGTGTTAGCCAGTTACAACGGTCAAGTCAAATGATTTTTCCACGACGAATTTACCCTCTTCGTTGTACGCCATCTCTAATTCTTTCCTAGCAAAAGACTGCATCATCCTGAATTACCAAGTCTCTGTATATGCTATTCATGTCTCCACTCTCTTCATGCCGGCAAACTATTATTTTTTTTCAAATTTTATTCTTTTCCCTCCTGTTCTTCATCTGCTATAGATCTTCTCCAAATCGTCCCCTAAGATTAGATTAGATTGTTGTTGGGGGGGCCTTCGTCAGGAGCCCAGGCACTTAGACCTTTCTTGGTCCATTGTGCCAACCCCATGCCTGTCTGCCACTTGCAGACAGGGGACAAGAGCACCTCGGTAGAGGTATGGAGGATTGGCCTCCCCCTGCCTCACCCCAGTACCAGGTATAGAGGATGTCCTCCCTCCAACCGGCCCGGTTTGGCCTGGCCTCTCAGGCCTGCCGGTATAGGTATGGAGGGAGTATCATCTCTCCATCCATGCCTGGTTGAGGTATGGAGGAGGGTCACCCATCCAACCACCGTCCGGGCCCAACGTTGCTTAACTTCGGTGTTCTGATGGGAACCGGTGTTTCAACGTGGCTAGGCCCTTGCCCCAATCGTCCCCTAAACTTGACCATCACCAAAAATCATTCAATGGGTCCTTCATTCACATAAGCTGCCTTCTTCAAATATCTGTCTCGTATTTTCCAATTTCGAATCAAACTTTTAAATAACACACAAAGATTTCTGAGTTTTGACTTATTCTGAACTTCTTAAGGAGAATGTCAACTTTTTCAGTAATTTTCTTTTAAATGTGTAACCTTCAAGAGGAAAAATTTTTCACGCTAATTTAGACGAAGCAGGTGTACAACAAAATTATCAAATTCATGTATTATAAGATACTACACTCTAAGGTATTGTGATCGTTTTAACACAACCATTTCGTAGATATTTAGGAAAAAACAATTTTTCCATTCATAGCTTCCCGCAAAATATACCCATATTATCCGTTTTATTAATATTCAGGGCATTTGGAATGATTTTCCATTCGTCCCTCATGGCTCCCTGAAATATCTCAGGGAATTGAAAGTGACACCTTAGATGATTGAAAGTCAAAACTTTGGTCCAGGTGCTTATCATCGGCCGCTGTTTTCTTTTCCGCCAGATTTATGGATTATTCAGATCCCAGCGAAATCCCTGGATGGCACGAAGATGGAATTTCTACGCCTCAAAGTCAAAAGACGGCGCCTTGACTCAAATACTACAGGAAGGACGAGCCGGCAATTTTCTCTTTGCCCCAGACAATTCCGAGTATTTTGTAAGCCAAGTGGGACGTTTCCTATGCACCTGGGAGCAGTTGCAACTTCCTTTTAAACTATTCCGTTGTTCCTCTACCGGTTAAAGATTTTCCAAACAAGGCTATAACAGCTATGAAAGGCATTTCTTTGAACGAAATGTTGTCTCTTTATTGATTAGTAGTATCACTATGTATTCTAATTGGAAAAGCTTGATAAACCCACTTGTTTAGTTGAGCGTAAGAATACAGGAAAATAAATCATTATTTTGACTAGGCGGTAGAAATGTCTTTACCTATGAATGGGCAATAGGCCAAATTCATTTGATTAACAATACCTCTCACCGCCCGCATACAAAGGTATTGCGAGAAGGTGTGTAAATATACAACCTTTTAAATTTTATTCTGGGCATGAGAAACCCAAAATACTTAAAATATTTTTAAAAACTGTTTTATTAGACGCTGATGTACACCTTTTCTCGCTTTCATTTTTAAGTGGTTAGTATTTTTTAGTAACAGAATGGAACACGCCGTATATTCTCTGAAGTAATTTGTTAACTTCTCCGACTTTTTAGTCTCTTGTTGATGATATCCAATCGAATAACGTGCCTCAAATGAACACTTAATAAATCTGCCGACGACTCCTAAAACCCTTAAAGAATAAATTTTTTGCCGACTATGGAAGTCGAAAAACAAAATTCTTTAATAAAGAGGAAAAAAATGGATACGTTTGTGAATAACTTTCCCCATTTCTTCCCTCTGTCGCCTGGAGACTAAAGTTTTTCAATACATCAACATGAAAAATGGACACTGAACCTCCATTTCCAGCGAGGTCCGCACTTCCTTACGTCAAAAAAAGTAATAAAACGTTTTTATTGGACATCGTGGTAAAAGTGTGAAAGTTCGCGCCTTGAGTGAAAGCCATCCTCTTCCAATTTCGTTACATTATGTATACCGTTTTGGCACGCAATTTTATGATGCAAAGATACCCGTATGCCATCGGCAATGGGGAATATAAAAATACACCATTTATTGATGGTTATGAGCTGTTTATAAATAGTACTCGTCGAAAATATTTATAAGTGCTGACCACTGATTTTACAACCAAAAGATATTTGATAAAATTTAGATTATTTATTATCCTCACGATAGCAGCACCAATTTGCCATCACCGCGGTCGGCGCCATTACGTATTGTGTGAAAAATTTCGAAGTGTTTCTATGTGTTGGGTCGTGCTAGTAGAGAATCCAGTCATTCAATCCGCTAAGTGCAACCTTTAGGTGTAGAAAGAAAATACCAATCACAGGATTGAGTTTTCATCTTATTGCTATTTGTTTCACGTATGCTCGTCACTGCTCAGTTTCCAACGTGAATTCAGT
The DNA here is from genome assembly GCA_963573305.1 of Pyrrhosoma nymphula. Classification (NCBI taxonomy): domain Eukaryota; kingdom Metazoa; phylum Arthropoda; class Insecta; order Odonata; family Coenagrionidae; genus Pyrrhosoma; species Pyrrhosoma nymphula. The sequence goes on along the minus strand of OY754335.1, from coordinate 101,811,563 downwards.
TTTCCGATCGTCAAATAGGTTTATTGTTTCTTATCCTTTTTGAAAATTATTAAGTATCATTTATTAATGCTAAGCTCTTTAATACGGTTTGAAAAATATTAAATAAATATATAAATATCGAGTATTTTGTTGATGAATCGGCTCTTCTTTTGAAAAGAGAGATCAATGAGCTTAATTGATTGCTATGTGTGATTGCATCTAATTTCGTGATGGTTATGGCATTTTAACCGCTTAATTAGTAGTTAAAATAATGAATAGTTTAAAATGAATGATTTCTTCTAAGAAAAACTTACGCTAGTCATTTAAAGGTAACATTACAGATCGTTTTTTTGCATCATCGAATAAAAATATCCAAGGATATTATCGTTAACTTTTTTCGTGAATCACCCATGATTGAATAATGGGTGAAACGCATTTCAAGTTTTAATGATAGCAGATATCAGGGCGGTGATGGCTTGAAATAAATTATTATGAAATGTTTAATGAAGACAACAGAGTTTGGAGAGCTTCCTTTTCTCTAGCAATTAAAATAGGGGCCTTATATAGCCCTACATATGCCGGGGGTATCTGTTGAACAAAGTATACTTTTGGGAAATAATGACGGATTCAATTAGTTGAGGAAGACTGACCTACGAAGCTGTCTTATGCATGTGACGTCACTCCCTCAGGAGTGTTGAGTTTAGAGTAGCTTTCGTCTTTCGCTTCCTCGTTTATTTCCATCATCCGAGCCATTTGGAAAAATGCTACGCATGAGTTACTATGGAATCAGATTGATGGGTTGGCTCAAGTACTAGCGTTCCATCCCAATGGGTCCAGATTCGAATCCCGGATGTGGTGAAATTTTTCGGTGGAATACTGATCCCCAATTGGATGCTATGTTCAGAGAAATTCGTGCACAGTATTCTATCAGCCGGATGGGACGTTAAACTTAAGGTTCCATTGGCGCCTTTCGCTAAGAGTAGTCCAATGCCGATGCCTGGTTTCTCTCCACCCTTCCTTCATTTACCAGATAATCCTTTCCATACCAAGCTACCCACCTCTCCATTATGGTGAAAATGATGTATGTTGTCGGTCGCCTTCTCTTTCCCCAAATAACTAACCAAAGACATGCTTTGTATTCATTCACTCGTATAAACTGTCTGCTAATTTGATTATAACATCATCCACATGTTCCGGGGACCAAGCTATTTACAACACGATATCACACTGATCTTCATTGACTGTATTACCGATGGCCGGAGTGATTATTCTTTTGATCATGTTTCCGTCCCTATTTGGGGTTATTAAATAAAGTGTTATCGCATGTAATTTTCATTTATATTGCTATAATTGATTTACCATACTTTTGAGTTGCTGTCATTAACATTTTTTGTTAATCATCGTAGACTCTTTTATGCTAATCCACTGACTGGATCATTATTATTATGTAATACTCTTTCATTCTTATGGTTCGATTTAATATTAATATATGTTTGACAAGAGTTTGTATAACTCTCACCCTCACCCACAGTTCGTATAATGGAACGTAGTGCGTCGTATACCCAAATTTGTCACTGCACAATAAGGATATAAATGATTTTATTTATATTAGATTATGTTTTATCTTCTCACCGTCGGTGGTTCTTTAAATTGATTGTCTTTTTTATTTTCCCCTGATAATTTTCGCCGTAGATGTTTTACCTTTCACCGGTATAACTCATTTTTGGGTTAGCTATCAATTGCACTTGATCAAAAATGAATATCGATCGATCGGTCGAGAGGTCGATCCCTGCAATTGCAGAACTTAAAAGTTATCTTTTCATGAGTGTAATAATCAAATTGGCTATGGGTGCAATCGAAATATTTCCTAATTGCTTCCTTGTTGCTCCGTGTGGGCTGTATTAAGCTGTGAGTCTCGTTGTTTGAGTGTGTTAAAGCGGAAAAGTAATTTGGATTTTTTTTTCACAGTTTGAAAGCGCCCTTCCTTCAGGTCCTATTTTCAAACGTTTAAACAGGCAGCCTATTTCTTTTCAGTATTTACCCTTGTGTGCCAGGGGTAATGCTCCTTTTGTGGTCTGAGTATACAGAGGTAGAAACTCCATTACAAGCCCAATCTAGCTTGATTGCTCGTTACTTATTCATATTTTCATTGCGAATTATGCCGCCTCTCTAAAAGTGAAGGAAACTTCTTAACGAGCCATCATGTTACGTAAACTCATGCATTACATTGGAAAATTTCATTACTAAATTGCTGGTTTTTTGCTCGAATATCTCCGATCACTAATTGACGTTTCTCAGAGTAGGCGATCATTTTTATTTCGAATAATTAGTGTCAGTTGATCCGTTTTTATAATATTTACGTGTAAAGATGTACAAATTTTGAGAATATTTTTTTAGCGTCGTAATTTAAGGAAATAATGCAAACGCAGAAACTAAACAAATCGCCGAAGTTGTAGATTTCAGTGATTTCCATCTTTCCAATTGCCACTCGTTATTTCATTGATAGAGACAAGTATTACCTGTGCGCTCATTTTTATCTATCGCCTAATTGAAAGGGAGCATGCGTTGGTTATTAATAGGTTGGAAATATGTGCAGGAATAGTTTGATCTATAGCGTTTTATTAATCTTAGTGCTTAATCATTAGAAATTAACTCTTGAGTGGGGTATTTAGTGATATTCCATGTCGTAAATGAAGCATAACGTCCCAAAGTTCTGGGAAGCAATTTCGTAAATGCCAAGGGGTGGTTAAAGCATCCACGGTCTGCCCCCATTCCCCAAAGCCCAACCCCTTAAGAGGGAAATAGCCCTTGATAGCGCAACCAGTTTAATTGCTTTGCGCAACTTCTTGATATAATTGAAATGTGTGAACATTTCCTTGTTGTGTTTGGAAGGGAACTTGTGAAGCGGTTCCAAAATCCACATCATTATTTAGTCAAGTCTAGAAAGGGTGCCTTGTTTGAATGCCTTAAGGAATTACACTTTTCCATTTGGATTTTCCGGACCCCGAATCCGCGTATGCCGGCGAATATTATCTTTGCTGCTTGCCAGAGCTGCTTTTCTCGAATCTTGCTCGGTTTTAGTTTCGTTCTGAGACGGATAAGGTTTGCATTTTGAGCCAGAAAATATCTGCGCTGAAAGCTATCGTCAGGTCAGATTACCTCCCCGTGCTTAGGGATTTGTTTTCTCTTACGAATGAGTTCCGAACGTCCTTTAACTTGCCTAGAGCCACAAATCTGACATAATTAGCAACGTAACTTTGTCAAGTTTATTCAGAGGATCTTTTCGATGTGCCTTTCGTCTCTCTTAATTCCTAGCCTCTCCGTCGCCAACGAGGTGACCTTGTACCTTAATTAAATGCTATCCATCTCGGATTATGTGAGATAGATTTTTTTTTTGAGAACGACCCCCAGTTTGCTTTCCTCATATAAGATTCCTTGCTTACAATTCCGGTATACATAAAACAATGGAAATTTGTTTTGCTTTCAAAGTTCCTCCTTAAACCTACATTTTTGCCATTTACGGCATTAATTGAGTTATGCGGTTTACATTGAAAGAAGGGTAAGAATACAGATTGTGTTCATGAGATGGTTAGCCTCCCGCTTATTTATATATATCTTTCATTCGATATCACAACATTTCCTACTAATAACGTGTATCTAGTGTAAATATCTAAAAAAAGAGCATTTAGAGACCTATTGTATATATAGCGCGAAAAGTGGCTATTTTCACGATTCTGGAGACCCAATGGATATTCGGTATTCTGAATGTTGAATTAGCCACAGGAAGTGGCCATTCTAAATATGACAATAGTGTCGTGGCTATTCGGTATTCTGAACGGCGGATAGCATTGGTCAGGGTCGAAATACTATTGCTCGGCCTTTCGTACCGGGCTATTCTCAATACCTCGACCCCTTTCTCAGGGATGGCAGAGAGGGAGAAACGCACTTCCTAGGGTTGGTATGTTACTATTTCAAGCTGTAGAGTTCTGAGGCTCATTATGTCATCAATTGTGAACTAAATAATCATAGAAACTTCTTTAGAAAAATAGATTTTCTTGGGCATTTATATGCTCACATCTAATTGAATTAAAATGCAGGTTTAAAAAAGCTATGCAATTAATTTTAGCTGCCGAGATTTAGTGACATTTTGACGTGAAGAACGAACAAAATATACCATTATGTATTTACCATCCACCAGTTTTAATTAAACTAGACCTTTAATCAATTATCAATCTATGTTTCCTCGTTTTCGTACTATTTCCAATCAAACATTGATTTCTAAAGCTAACTCTGGTTAGTGAGGCAGAATGAGTAATTTCTACATGCATTCTCAAATCGTATTTCACTTTATTACTAGCCTTTTTATTAAGCTTTAGATCGTATTTGCATTTCTAAAGAATTCTCTTAAGAATAAGGTACTGTAATTTATTTGGGCGTAAGAAACCTTGATGCAGACGTTGCTGCCTTAGATACTTAGGCCTTAAAAATTTTCTATAACTTGAAAATCTTCAATATCATTTGGTTCGGCATTCAGGTTCATGCATCTCTTTTTTATTCCTTGGAGGAATTATAAGGAAACAGAGTACGAAGCCGGGCATGCTCAGGAAGTTACGGGCTTTAATTAACATTCATCCTCCGCTTTGAAAAAAATGAAGATCGGGAGTGCCGCAGTACGCATTCCACACAGCGTGACCTCGCTTCGGTCCCAGGAGACTTTATCAGTTTCCGCTGTCAATTAATCCTTTGTTTATTTCCCGAGCAAATCAAATTGCTCTCATACGTCTCTCTTTATTATGAACCTCCGATGTTAACATTCATTTCGTTCAAGTCCCCTTTACCTTCCATCCTGTTGTCATTTTGCCTTTCCTCTCCGCTTTTGCGTCTTCTCACGTAATCCCGGAGATTAAGTCATGTTACCTTTGGTATTAATGGATGAAAAATGGCTAGGTGTTTTTTATTTGCATTTAAGCGCTTGTTTCCACCAAGAATTGCAGCTTCTCTCCATGGAGAAGAGATGAGAACCCGCCCAAAGGTTTAACGGAATAGGTTAAAAACACCCGGGCCACAAACCGTATTCGTGTAATTCCAAGGAAACGAAATGGAGCCACGATGTTAGCAGAGGGAAATGTGATATTGATTGAGGTAAATTCATCCTAAATGACTCGTATAATTATGAAAAATCACAAATATGTTGCGGAATATGCGAGAAAGCCTTCAAGCTTGAAAACTATCTTGTGCAGTTCTAACCCATATATAATGGATCTATTGACTGACGTCTTAGCTTGCAAAAAAAAAATTACTCCCAGATACTTATGCCAGAATGTTTCCGGTCACTGCTTCCAATTTATCTATTTTTTTCCTTTGTTTCAAATGTATTATCTCATATTTCGAGGCCTCCAATTACCAAATGTATATTATTTTCGTCCACGAAACCCCTGCCACTTATTTGATTACTATTAGTTGTCTTTTTTAACTCCATTTTATTTTATCCATATTTTTCAAACCCTACATCCCTCTTCCCAACTTCCTTCAATCCAAACTTCCTTCAATCTCTTCTAGTATCTACTCTACCATCCTAGTGCAAATTTCTTAATCGTTCAGCACTAAGCTCCAATGCAGTCTTAAATTCTCCTGCTCCTCTTTCTTTCAACACTAGGGACTAATCCAATTTTTGTTTAAAATACTGCCTTAAAAACTGAAGTTTTCAACTCTCTTTGGTAGTCATATTGTGCTTAAATTACTGCATAAAAGGAAGAACTTAGAACTAGTATCCGGAGATGACTCTGATTTAATCGAGTTGCACAGTTGACAGGAGAGGTATTGCCCAGCACCATAAGAATTGAGACTTTTAAGGGGAAAACATTAAATTATCGAAATTCGATTTTGTTTGATTAGGAGTGAGTTTTGTGGGATATTACTCTAGATTGCGCAAATTTTTGTATCTGCAATTCATGGTGATTTACTTTTAAACTTAGAATAAAAAATAATTATTTGCTGCCAAAACTGTAATCCTTACTTTCCAACAATGTGTTGAACAGATCCCATGCAGAGTAAAAAAGCAATGAAGATGCAGTACCAAAAATTTCATCAATGTTCCTATTGCACTAAAATAATTATCACTTATCGATAATAGGTGAATTTTTCAACGGGTGCTGGGAGATTTTTCGGAAGATGTTCAAATTGTTTTCGTTCTAGTAAATGATACACATATGCCCTCAAGATAAAATAGAGGCAACAGAGTTTAGCTCACGGAAACTAAAAATAAGTGATTGTTAAGGGCAGAGACTGCGTATCGTGCTTCATTTTTATAGAATAGTGAACTTGATTTGGCAATGTTTCTTCTTTCAATGGCTCTGATTGCGCCAGCTCTTAGCTCTGTGAGACGATAGGTACTTGGTTGCTGGTGAACGCGCGCATTTCCTCCTCCTGGATGCTCCGTCCCATTTAATTCCCTTCGCGACTCTTCTTATCAGTTCCCGCTCCGCCTTACTTAAACTCTCCTCCTTAAATTGCTTGCGTCACTTTATCAAATGTATCTCCCTTGCTGTAAATCATCCGCTATCTATGCATGAACTCCCAACTTACGGAAAGTGTATTTCCTCCGAGGTACGCCGACGAATTTCCCTGGAGTGCGTAGACTCTCGGTAGATGTGTAGTTTTCACGCCAACGATTCTCCTTAGAGTCATTAACGCGTTTTAAATATATGTTTTTAAATGTGGTGTGCGTATTATGTATACTCTATATCTATAACAATTTTAAGAACTTTCAGAAATGCTGGAAACTGGTGTTTTTGTTATTTATGTTAAAGTAGAACTATATTGTTTATTAGGACACTTCCCTTAGATCTCTTCTTAAAATTCAACTTTTTCTGCGTAATGAACCACTAATAACACGGACCTGCGATGAAAAAATACAAGGAAATTGATAGCAGAACTTTATGTATTTTTTGATGCTGATTAAAAACAAAAAAATTAAAAAATTTCTATCATGTCACGTTTTCTTTAAAAATTGAATTTTACTTAGATTTTTATGAACATTTGCTGTAAACTTTTCTTTCGACGTTAAATTTCTTCCCTCGCTGCCTGACCATCATTCTACCGTGGTGAAACATACAGAATATTCCTCTGTGACACCTCCTCGTCGCCCTCACTCCCTCTCCGTCGCAATCTCTCTCTACCAATAGCGTCACGCGAATCCTTATCTCAGTTCCTTATTTTGGATACCTGACCTCGCAGGAACGCTTGCTCAGCGAGCGTAATCGGCAGTCACCTCCTATTTTTTGAGCTTCATCTGGATTGATCCTGAACGTGTAATGTTTCTTAAGACTGAATTCTCTCAACTTTTCTGGAGTCATCAGAAAGGATATAAAATAGGTGTCCTCATGAAGGACTCAGTTTATCTCTCTTTAACCCAGAAAATCGTGTACTTACCGTGTTCGTAGTAAGATAAAATGCGTGGAAATTTTTAAGTTGGTCTCAATTTTTCTTTCATATGTAGTTTCGTACGTGCGTTGATACAGTGACAAGTGGAAACTTCATCACATAAACAATTTTAATGGTTGCTTTTCTCTGTGCGTTTCGTGAAACATGGCTTCGAGTTCAAGGCGTTATAAAAATTTGCCAGATGACTTTTATTACATATGCGGTGAATATAGTGTTATTGAAAATCGCATGCAGGCATTATAGACTATGTAAGACCACTTAATCTTGCGTATTTTGGCATGAAATTCGGAGACCAGGACAAATCGTGGACTCTTCATAAAGTTTGTGTACAGTGTCTCTATAATCTACGCTTATGGCTGAAAATAAAGGTAAATGCTTTACGATTTGGAATTCCTATGACATGGAGGGAGCCGAAAAACCACTCTGATGATTGCTACTTTTGTTCCTGCCATGTCTTGGGTATAACCACAAAAATCAAAAGCTAATCTCTTATCCTGATAACATTCAATTAGCCATACTAAATTGCCAGTCATCTCTTCCGAGTATTCAGACTCGGAACGTCCAAAAGTTCAAGGCTCCAATACCGAATATAAGCCCTCTGGAGGCGATTCACATCAGCCCATCTCTCAGTTTGAACGTTATGATCTGACTAGAGATCTGGGCCTTTCGAAAGAGGGAGCTAAGTTGTTGGGCTCCAGGTTGAAATAAAAAACCTATTGGCCAAAGGAACTTCTTTTTATTGGTACAGGAATCGAGAAAAGGAATTTAAGTACAATGAGGAAGAGGTGGACCTGGTCTATTGTTCTTATGTTCCCGGATTTATGAGCATTTAATATCACCTACGATAAAGATGAGTGGAGGCTGTTTATAGATTCATCGAAAAGGAATTTTAAAGCTGTCCTACTTCATCACGGAAGCCAGTATGCATCTGTACCAGTTGGACACTCGGTGCATTTAAAAGAACGCTATGATAACCTGGCTCTCGTCCTCAACAAAATAAAATATGTCGACCACGGTTGGACCATTTGCGGTAAATTGAAAGTTATCTCCATGCTTCTTGGTCAGCAAGTCGGATATACAAAGTTCCCATGTTTCATTTGTGAGTGGGACAGCCCTGATAAGACTCAACATTCGGTAAAAAAAAGGATAGCCGAAAAGACAAAATCTAGAACCAGGCACCAAGATTGCCAAGTTGAAAGAGAGAATCTTTGTTGGTCCAGATATCCGCAAGCTTATGAAGGATATAGAATTTGAGAATAGCATTACGACAAAGGAAAAAAAATCTTGGGTTGCATTCAATGATGTCCTCTGTAAATTTCTGCGTATTTACAAGGATCCTGATTATAAAGCAATTGTTATGAACATTTTTTTTGAAGATTTTCGCAGGTCATATTTATGGTATTCAGGTTTCTGGTTCTGCGATTAAATTATTTAATATTAAGCGACAGTTTCGCCGTGCTATGCTGCAGGCTTCGTCGGGCTTTTAAGAACAACAATGGTCTTTTTTTCAAAAAGTAAATAAACAATTCCAGCAGTTGATGATTTTGAGAAGTAAAAAACTTAATTTCGAATAAGTCTCTTCCAGATATAAGGGAGTTTATTACTATCCTCTCTATTGATGTTATTTGGTCTTTTTTCTAATTCAATCACCTCCCTTATGAGCCGTGGAAAGTAACTGCTTTCTTTGTGTAGTACTCTACTTTCTCTCTTTGTTATGAACATGTTGGACAAATGTCTAGCATTAGATTGCTCCATGAGTGTCAAAATATATTTTCTTCACTCAAATGTGGACTCTTTTTCCGAAAATTTAGGATCAGTCATCGAAGAAAAGGGTGACACAAGACATAAAAGATATGGAGCGCAAATATCAAGGAAGATGGGACAAGAACATGCTCGCCTACTGATGTTAGATGTTAACACCAGAGAGGCCTGAGATTGAACATAAAAGAAGAACGTCAAAATGACGTTTCAAAGGAAAAAGAGTGAAATAGAAACTTTTGTGTTTTGTTTTTTGCTCAGTTAAAAATTTGTTTCAAACTTTCATGAACACATACATAATATTTATTCCTCTTGGTCAATCGTCTATTTATGTACGTTACCTTAATAATAACAAATTAAAATAGTATGTTGGTGATTTTCTTGTAGAAACTGCACCATAATTTGATCTAAAAAGTTTAAACTCATAGGAACTTTTTATTTTTCTCTCGTGCGTTCGTGCGATCTGGCAACAGTGGTTTTCGTCCATTTAAACCAATAAAAAATAATCGATTGCTGAAAAATCAATTTGCTTCACCACGAATCAATTATTTTACAAAGATTTAAATGGATAAAAACCAATATTGCCAGATAGTACATGCAAAATTGTTCGAGAGAATTCCTTTTCAAATAGAATTTTAGCAAAAATATCAATATCGATTTTAAAATACATCCTGACGTGATGGAAAAAAATGGAGGTCATTTTCGAAATCAGCACACCAAATAACATAAAACTCAGCCAAAACTTCTCTTGTATTTTTCAAAAACTTCAATTTCGCAGGCCTGTGTAATCGGAAGGAGAGAGTTGAAATCTCCAGGAGATGATAGTGTGAGATGGATAGTGGTATTTTTTATGATGAGCCTCAAACAATACGTGCCCTCATATCTTTAAAGGGCATACTAACGCCTAAGTCAACGGGATATTTTTATTAGCTGTACTAACCTGTCAGCATTTGGATTAATTTTAAATGAGTGATGAATTAAAAAATTCTTCACTATCGTAGTTAATAATTTATTTTTGATATATTCGTATTTTTATTACCGATTTTTGAGCATTTTTTGCCGTTTTCAAATGCTCTTGCATCAATGTATTTCTATGTTGGTTTATGTCAGAAATCCTCTGATCTCGTTGGCATTCGCACTCAAATCTCCCTGTCTCGGAAGTGAAGCTGAATAAATTATTACTGAACGACATGGGTGATAAAAATTTACTGAATTAATATTTTCTCTTTGGAATCGGAATATGTGATGAAAAATTTATCTCCTGTAAAATATATTCCGCGATTTTTAATGTCTTTTGACTCAATCTGTTATTCTCTATAGGGATTATGGAAAAATATTTTGAATTCCGTATGATGTGACTGAGCTGCCTATTAAGGGCTCATGAACAATTTGTTACGAATCTAACCATTCACCATTGTACTAGAGGAGATTGCTTCGAAAAATTTCCGTTGTGTGCCAAGCTGTGCTGACAAATATGTCGCTAGCTTTTTTTGGCCTCAATTCCCTTAAAAATGTCATTCAGTTGCAATCAAGTTGGTTTTATTGATATCTTTACGCGTAAGCTTTAATCTATACCTCCATACGTCACAAACTGGAAGATAGTAAAAGTTATCAGCTGCTCAATCCCCGGATCTCCCAGCGAAAGGTCGAGTTCAATACTCTGCCCTGATACGCGGCCCCACGCGCTTTCCGCAGGTTGGTATTGACGTTTTGATTACTGATTCTCGACCGATAGTAAAATGAAGAGATCGATGCATAAGCTTTGAAAAACCTGTTGAGAAGTATGCGTCCGGGGCATTTTACGCAGTACAAAAGGTATTTTATTTTCGCCGATGTCAAACACCATCCGGCATATTATCTTCTAAATAGAAGGCTACGCGTGCGTACGTATGATAGAGTTTCTAGGCGTGGTGATTCAGATGTGCGCCAATAGATGGCAAGAGAGCTCCCATCTACGTTCTTAACTAATTGATACATGGCGCGGGAGTGTGCATTTTTCAAAATACACACTTGGGAAATCGCTTAGTAACAGCTCCGCCTGCTTCACCAAAAATGTTTTATACAAGGAAATCTCTGATATTTTGTTATAACTACTATTTTTTACCACTTTAACACATACCGTTTTCATTAAAAATGAAAGTACATTAATTCATACTTAATTAATTACTTTATTAATTAATTGTGGCCTATTTCACCAATATGTTTACGTCTCAGCAGCCTTTTCAACTAGTATTAAAGTATTCGTTTTTATTTGTGTGCTTCGCCCACCAGAACAAATGCATTGAATTTATTTTACCAATCTTAGCTTTTCTTGGCATCAATGGTGATAACATCGTGTTATTTGGCTCGAATCTTTTTTCCCTTTCGGATTCGTCTTCTTATAAAATAATTCAAAAATTCATTTATTGAGAAATAGCGTGGAATAATAACGCCGCAGATGAATGCTCTCGAAGAGAATATCTTGGTGAAAAATAATGGTGCTAAGGGAAGGAAGAATAATTCATGAAGCAATCAATGTAAGCGGCAAAAGAAGTTACATGGGGTATTTTAAAAATGTGCAATTGTCATACTGAGCCTTTTTCGTGGGCTAAAGATTAGGCTTTTAGTCCTACTTACCCCATAAAAAGCGCTGCGAGGAACCGTATAATTTAATATCTACCTACCTTTTACATTGGCTGAATTTTAGCCACCATAAACTGTCCTTCTTCCTAATGACAAAATAAATTAAAATCTGTATAAAAGGTGACCTCAGATGGAAACAGGGTCTTCGTATGAGAGCCTTTTATGAAAATAGTTTTTTTGAGCTGGGATGGGAAATGTATTTTCTTCTGTCAAGTTTAGTGAGCCAAATTAGTCTTATATCAAGTTTGTTTCTAGCGCTGTGTTGCTAAGTAACACATCTTACTGAAGTTTTAATGGAGCTCTACGTCATTCTGTAGCCCTAAGGTATTTCAAAGTGTATTTAATATGGGCAACTTTGCATGTTAATTGCCCGAGTAATGGGCTTTCATACAAAGACCAAGAGATAGAGACCATTACGGGGTGATTTCCTTTCGTGCACGCCAATGTTTTCCGAGAAATGTGGAGCTGGGTGAGCCATTACAGCACTGTGTACCTCATTAGAATCATTTGATTAAAGGAAGGAAATATCACTAACGAAGTACAACAATCCTTTGATGTGTAGGTATAATTTCATTACATTTTACGAGCTTTATAAGCCTTATTCTAAGTTGGTTATGTTGACAGATACTGTTTTTCGAGTCTTATATTAGATATTCCCTCTTTCTTTTTCTCATGTATTTTCTTACCATTTATTTCGCTGGCTTAAGGTAAATATTTTATGGAGGCGTACTGTATGCATTGCCGCCCGTGTGTGAGATCAATAATTGAAGCCTGAACGTTATATAATTGCAGGAAAAAATTTACGACTGCCGGAGATGTAAAGTAAAACGTCCCTCGTTTCTTTTTATGCTGGGTTTAATTACCTTAATAGGCCATTCGCTTTTAGTCCTTTATCTCGGATCTCACGTAATTGCTGGTGGGTCCCAATTAAATTACCTTCGACCTTCCATTTGTCCTGCAGCCCACTAACCAATGCGAGTGTGGTCTATAAGGGCGTTCGGCGAGCCGATTCCGTGAATTTCGGGGAAATGGGCACCAACTCTTTGCCCCAATCCATCACCTTCAACCTCTGATAAAAGACTCCTATTTCTGCCAAAGAACTTCAGTAAAATTGGCTACGGATCCTTTAAACCATTGAGCTCTTTGAAAATTTTGGATCTTTGAAAAACTTGGTGAAATTCTAAGGAAAATTGGGGAATACTCTTTGAAACCCCAAGAACTCCGTAGAATACCCCTTAGCACTTGTAAATTTGAGGTAGAGCACCAGGTTGTCACTGACTGCTGTTTCATTCCGTACATCATTTATTCCTGAAACTTCCTTTGCTCTTTTAAAAATGATACTAACTCGATAAACAGTGGTGATGGGAGAAAAGAGAAAAATAGCTGTATAAGAAAGTTGAAAGAAGAGTTACTTTCCATGTCTCCATACAGCAGACTGATGTAATCATCACCCGAAATCTTCGCTCGGAGGTACGAATGGGAGACTATTTTACTTCCGGAATAATTGACGCGGATGGATGCCATCACCATTAGTTGTGAATGTGAGGCTGCACCTACTGGGTGCAGTAATACAGTGGTTTAACGCCGACCTCGCTGGCGCCGATTCAGTCAATGTCATTCTTGCCCAAAGGTATAATAGTTGACCGTCTTGCTTTACACCATCAATGCCATCTGGTGAAACTTTCGCCATTCACATGCGGGGCCGAGTATTTTTTACCCATTTCTAAAACACTATGTGGCGTCTTCTGTGCAAGAGTCCGAGCCCACCCGGTGGTCATTGAGCCAGGATAAAATGGCAGCGTTGGATAAGTTAATTCCAACTTGATGATCGAGGAGTAAATCTGTTTAAACGAGGAAACACTCTGGTAAGCTTCTATACGAGTTTTATTTTTTGCATCCGTAACTTGCTTTGTTCTTCTGAATATGCTGTATCTGTTTGATAAATGTTGGCCATTATCTTGGAAGACATAATATTATTTACTGCTGATCCGAAGAGTAGACGTGCATCTGGTTCAAATCCCTGTAGGAGATTTTCCAAACAAGATTTTCTCGATGTTCCTGGATCCCTTCATCCGTCGAGTTTTCCTTGCAGCATGAGGTTTAGAATTTTTTTTTCTCCTTACACGTCCCAGGTAAGACTGTTATCTAGCATTCTCGATATTTTCCATTCCTTACATGACCCCTACGTTGGGAACACGATCCATGCAGCTCCATCTCACTCGCAAATACTCGTTATAATGTCCTAATAAGCAGGGATGTAACTTTAGAACCGATATATTCAAGATAAAAGACGTCATATTCAAGCAAAATTCCCTAACTATTCTAGCATCTATATTTCTAATGATTAATTCTTCACAGTTTTCGCCCAATTTTTTAAAACTTACCCGTAAATAGCCAAATAAATGGTTTTACTCGGATTCGATAAGTGACATGATAACCCCCCCCCCCCCCCCAGACTCTTGATAAGATGGATGCGTGCTCCAGAATAAATATCGTATATTTTTGACAACTGGGTTGAGGAAGTATTGGCGGAATGCTGTAGTTATTAGTGTGGGCGGGATTTAGGAGTTAAGTAGGGAACAGGGAAGATCGAAATCCGATGCCGGAGATTCGACGAATATTTTTATGTGCGCTCCCACTCTTGTCTCCCTGATTTTTATTTCATTTTGCCGTAACAAACGAATGAATCCGAGCGGAGTTCGTAATGTGGAAAGTATTATGATCAGAGAGTGGGAATTAAAGGTGGGGGAAGTTGGGTGAGAAGAGGGGAAGGTGTGTGGGTAGGATAGATTTATCGGTAATTCGCTTTTTATTATTTGGGGGGCGATATTGGGACCCTTTTGAATACCTCTCTCCTCTTAAAATGTCTTTTATAAGAATATCATGTAGATGCATGAAGTTGGCACGTTAAAACGTGAAGGCAATTAAAAATAAAAAGGTTGAGAAAAAAAAGAGAATACATCTTTTATCCGTTCCAACACCAATGGAAAAAGTTACCTTCACGAAAAACAAAGTATGATTGTTTTAATGTGAAGTCTTGATTACTGGCTCCCCATCCCGAGGGGAATTTTATTTTTTTCCCGCGTCCACTTTTCTTGGTGGAAACGTCTTACCTGTTTGCTCCTATGTGGGAGACCACTACAGTTATAGAACTCTGTCTGCCAGATGGGAAGTTCACACCATTTGATGCCTTTCGTTAAGAGTCTAATAATGCCAATGCCAAGGTTATACTCCTCCCAGTCTTCTTTCTCCGTTTTTCCCACAATTGTGCATATCTTTTTACAATTATTTTTGATACATAACTATGTTGCGTTATTATTCGAGTTCTACTGTTTTTAGTATTATTTCTTTGATTTATGTACTGCAGTGCTCGTCATGTTCACTGTACTTATATACTGATGAGGAGTTAGATGGAAAAAGGCACTTTAAAAGTTTCAATCTCGCCCCAATATAGATGTTTAGCTATCTATCAATTATACTTCCCTCTCTTTACTGCCGCAAGTGACCTTAGCCGTCGGTCTCCTCTAGTAACCAACCCACCAGAATACTTTTTTTTGGGATTACCAACACTAACAGGTAACAATTATTATCCTATTAGCCAATATTTTATTGAGGATGCGGTATTTCTGGTGTGCAGAATCCCTAGAAGATGGAGAAATTCCGTGGAAAACTGGATAAGTTTTACTGCTGGGAATTTTTTCGATGGTTAACGGGTGGATTTCTTGGAGTAATTTAATGGAGCAGTTAGGATATGAGGGGAGGTGGGTGAAGACAGAGAGGGGTAGGAGGAAACGATAGATGAGGGAGGATGGATGAAGGTGTAGAGGGGGAGGACTAGGGTTGAAGGATGGGGGGAGGACGCGTGGAGGGAGATATCGCGAAGGAAGGATTTCCTTCGTAATTGCTTCGCTATCGCGGACGCTAGCACGCATTGAATTCGGGAATGGCCAGCAGATGCGCGCGTGTGCATTCCATCATTGTTCTTTTTTTTGCATCTCGAAGCGATGTGAGGCCTGCGCCCGAGAGGAATGATAGTCGGGGCTTCACTTCGCTCCCGGATATACATAGGGTGATGCAGCGGCAGAGCCAGCGGCGGCAAGTGTAGTGGGTAGTCAGATGGATGGGTGAGGCGGGTGGGGGAGGGGGCATTTCAAAATGCACCGGATCAGTTACAGCCACTCCAGAGCTCGGCTTGCTGGAGATGTGGAGAGTGGGGGGGGGGAGCAGGATAGGGTGGAATATGAAGGGGATAACAGGAGGGGGGGTGAGCGGGGGGTGAGACGGGAATTTAACAGCGCACGGCAGCACCCGTGCACAGGTACGGGTACAGGCCGAATCAATACGGGCCCTGGGAACGGGGGATACCCGGAGTTATGCTGGAAGTGGGAAGAGATTTAATCGCACGAATTACGACAATGACGGCGGAGCATTTTCCTCCCGGCCATAGGTGGGAGGGAAGGGAATTTTGCGAGCATCGGAAGGAGAGAATGAGGAGAAGAAGATGAGGGAGTTAAGCTCTAATCCTCGCGGTCGAATTTTGTGCTCAAATTTATTCGATCAGACCGTCGAATTTTGCCAAAATACTTTTTTCTTAATGCTTCGTGATTAAAGCCCCGATTTTGCTGAATCATTATTTAAAAATTCTAATACCAGTTTCCTACGAATGAATTTTTTGCCCAAATGTGCTTGAGTTTATCGCCGATTTTTCCAAAATATCTTTAAAATTATCTCGTACCTCCCTTGGTTATATTTTTGTTTGAATGTATACATGCGTATTCTTTGAGTTTTGCAATATATATTTATTTAATCTCCTGATGATGCTCCAATATTGAATCATATCCTCAAATTCATTGGATTAAATCTTCGATTTTACCTCCAAATTTTCAATGTTTTTCTCATTCAGGTGTCCTCTGATAACATTTCCAGATAATATTCTCAGGATAAAATCTGACCCACTATGCATTCACATTATCCACGGTAAGTAGTAAGTACTATTTCAGATGGATATATTATTTAAAACTTGAGATGCCAACCATATCGTAAACTTGAACGTAATTGATGTTTAGCCTCGTACCTGCTCCTCTCCAGGGCGTCTAGTAATCGGTTCATAAACAAACTTCTGTGGTGAAATATTTTGTAAAAAACCGACGAGCGTTGATCTATATACTCGCCTTAAACTTTAGAGCAAAAAATATACCGCTTACCGCTATCATTAATTTTATAGGTAAGTGACGAAAAAGTGTTATGCATGTATCTCGTTAATGCATACTATGAGGGGTCAATGGCATGTTTTGGGTCAAAATGAGGTATAAACCTTTATTTAGTTTGTTCGAATTATTTTTTCACAAATATTTTATTAAATTTGATCAAATTTAATTTTCTGTGATTTCAGAATGACACACTATACTAGAACTCGTTTGGTCAAGTAAAAAGGACTACATTTAGCACTGGCAGGGGCGAGTCTTGTAGAGAAATGATGGGATTCAAAAGGCTGACATTATATCCGAAAATGGATCCATCGTTGTACATTCAGCCACCAGTGGTTATATTTCCGATCATTTTCTGTACAATGTTAAATGGTAAATGGCTGCGAACGAGAGCATAGTGTATCAACCTCAACACGTGCCCACACGTAAAATGTATTTTCTCACTTTGGGAGTAAGTTTCCTTTCGGAAATCCAAATATTTCCGTCACACCGAGCCACTTTGTTTCAATGTAAACTATGAAGGGGTTCTGCGATCATCATTTGTTTTAACTTTATTCGTCAAATCATCGATTTTTCTAAATGATTCATGAAATTCTCCCACGTTCAATTGTGAAAATGTAAACTGTATTATCACTCGTAGCCAGACTCGACCTAGCACTATATAACTGTATAACATTTATAGATTTTTCTCTCAAATGTGATTCACCAAATCTTCAACTTTGTCGAAATATTAAAATTTAATGCCTCATACCAGTTTCCCACGATCTAACCTATGTGCCTCTTGGGGAAGAGTGTCTGAGGAAAACACTAGTACTTGAACTTGGATATGAAACATGTACGGTAGTGAAAGAAAGGCCAACTTTATTTACTCCGAAGAGTCGTGGTCTGTCGTTTCCCATTCCGGCTCCTCGGGATGCATTTGTTTTCGATCTCTTTTTAAACCCCTTCAAAACGGTTCAGAGTGGTTACCCTACCAAGGGTATGGTAATTAGGGCGTATCCACCTACGGGCGCACTCGCGTGATTTTATTTTTACATTTTATCGCTCTGGGGATAAGTCTCCAGTCGGATATTCAAATATTTTCGTCCCTCTGGGGTCGCTTTTGCAAACTCCAGTCCTGTGATGGATTGTTTTTAATCCCATCAGATGGAGAATGTGGAACAGTGGAAATGGGTGGGGTAGTAGCTGGTCGGGTCCGGTCCATCGCGGCAGCCGCGGCCGCTGCTGTTTGCCGCGATGCTAATTACGCCCCCTGCGCCGCTATAGCGCCCAAAGGGAAGACCACTGCCTCGGCCCCGGTCGTACCCATCCACTGAGATGGGGAGGGGAGGGAAGTATTATTTTATACATTTTCCCACCGATTCAACGGCGCTTTGATTCGGGAAACTCTCGAATTTCCAATTTTCTCTCGTTTCGGACTTGCTTTTTCCGCCCCGCGCCACAACTCGAGGCATTCCTAATTACGTTTGCAAAAAAAAATCGTGGATTTTAAATTGGATCAATATGCATGTCTATTGGGAGTAACCCCTATTGGTGAAGATACTTTTTTTATTTTTTTTACTTAACTTATTAATGTATTGAGCTTTTGATATAGATACTTATGTCATGACAAAATGCACAAGTATGCAATTTTGTCACAAATCTGTGCATAACATTATAATATGTGTTATCACTTATGTGTTTACAGAAATATGATGCCAATGCAAACAGTTTACGCAAAAAAAAACACCTTGTGGAAATATGGAAATATGGAAATTTTGTAAAACCAGGAAAATATAACTATGAGTCCTCCAGAGCCTGTTTATGACTCATCAGAAGGTTCTCAAATGCAAATAAAAATCGCCATATAGTGTTGCAAAGGTTTTTTTGTCTTCTCTATACATGAGTATTATATTTACTGTCATACTCCAAGTATTATAACTTTAATTTAAAGTGATGCCTTAGTAATAAACATAGCCATACAAGTCGGTGTATCCACCTAGTATAACAAACAAAATGCTTGGATGTTGCTGTAGATCAACGCTTTACACCCTTGATATGGATGGCTTGCAGGGTATGATGTAGTTGCAAATGAACTCTTTAGGGAGTGACGAGCATTAATCATTTCATTTACTAGCCTAACTATAGCTATGGAGTGATTTTGGAGAAATAAACATAGCCACATAAGTCGATGACTTACTATCCACCCTACCAAATATTTTTCTTCTGTTTTTGCCCACTTTAATCATTGTTTTTCATTTCCAGAAATATGGATTTTGTATTAATTGTGTAGTGGTAATATTAAGCGTTATAGTAATACTTTTAGATGTTTTTTTCATAAATGATTAATTTTCCCTTTCATAACCATTTGGAGAATTTGTTCTCTTTATTTTGAGACCCCATTTATATGTATGACCCCCATATTGGAGCTATAACGTTTCTCATACATCAATGAAATTTTGTACCAAATTTACACCAAGGCTAATAAAACTCCTGTGTCGGATATTTTCTTAGTCCAGCGGTGAAATCTCAAATTTAACGTCACGGCTTTCTTTTATTGTTTGGTTTATTTTCTTTGGAAACCTAATAACGAGGGATGTTTCATAGCATTGGTGCAAAACTGAGTTAAAACCTTATAACGGCTAATATTCCCTAATAATCTGCTTTTAAGATATTTCTCTACGAAAAGATTACGTTACTTCTCATCGAAATCTAAATGTTACCCTGCGAGCCGCCTCAGAGGCGGGTGGCAAGGGGTGTTAAGATACCAGCCATGAGTGGGAAGGAAATAGGGAAAAGGAGGGGGGAGATAACACAGTTGAATTGTGAGTTGTTTATGTCAGTGTCAAATTGTTTTTGTTATAATCACCAATGGTGTTCGGAAGAATTGGAAAGTGCCTATTATTTCCGCAGTGCATCTTTCTTATTATGCCGCTTCTAATAGTTCTAGTCGTATTGGGGCAACGGCCTGCCACAATGGTAACACCGGTTCCCGATCATTCACCGAAGTTAAGCATCGTTGGGCTCGGATCGAATTTGGAGGGGTTATCCTCCGATTCGCCGAGTGCTGTTGCCACTGTCTGCACGTGGTGGACAGTATGTTCGAAATGAACTTAGCCGTTGAAGCACGTTAAAAAAAATACTACTACTACTACTCTAGTCGAATTGCAGCGGGTCGAAATAATATCCTCCGTATCGTACAGAAACTCGTCTGAATTGAATGTTTCAAGTAATAGCAAGCAAGTTTCAAGAAAGCCTAGCGAGTATCCTCCGAGTTTCTAGCTATAGCCGAGCGTAAACACGTACCAGCTTATAATATGAATTTATTATTTAGTGATCATCCCAACAATAAGCGTACTAAAATAGTTGCAGTAGACCTAGGGACCAGTAGACCTAGGCACCAAATCTTTACCTACGCTGATGGTGTCACCTTACGAAGGAAAGTTACCCGAGCGTTACCGATGCCGTGGTGCCGACAGAACCTTACACCTTATATATCCCTTTGAGCAGCATATGGAGTCCCCGTGAAGCACAAGATCTTCTCGAAGCAATAAAAACATGCCCCCTGGGTTTTAGCGCGGTTCGTAGCAATACCCATCGAGTAGCATCTCCGACTCCCTCAGAATTGAGGTCATCGTTCTCCTTCCAACGTATTGAACTCCCCCTTGCTGGCGTCGTGATGGACGTTGCGCACTTGCCCCACCAAGTCTATGCTATATGCGGAAAGAATAGAATCGATAATTCTCGAACAAGTAGACATTTTGCTTTTGCGCAAAATATTGTTGAAAAATGGAAAATTTTCACTGGAAAAATAAGCTAGGATTCTACTACCTGCTAACTAGTTCTACGGGTAGAAAAAAACGATGGAAAATGAGACTAATGAGATCTTTATCCACAAAGTAAAAATTCCTGCTAATATCCGTTGAAAAACAAAGATAGATTTTGCTTAAATTTTATATATCTGCTCTATGGTTACAAACTGAAGGAGTTTTTATGATGTGGACCATTTCTTTGAATAGCCTCTTCTGATGATTCGATTCAAACTTTTCAACAAAAATTTCTACTTTAAGGAAGCTAAACATATAGATTTTGAATCGAACCATCAGATGAGGCTATTCAAAGAAATGGTTAATCATCATAAAATTCCTTCAGTTTGTTACCATAGATCAGATATACGAAATTTAAGCAAAATCTATCATAATTTCATCTCTTATAACAAAATTTTTTTTCTTCTGTGTGTTATGTACTGTTTTCCAAAATTTTAATACGAATATGTTTTGTGTATTCGTAAAATATGTAATATACAGTCGAAATTTGAGTTTACGATATCCGGAATTGTTAAGTATATGATTTTTTACTATTTTTTTTAATATTTTTATTTTACTTATTATATTTTTTAAGCAAAATTTTAGCATGGGTTTCCATTTTTGTTTTTTTTTGTATTTGGTGTTGATTTTGTTGCCAAGAGGAAGAGTTTGTTTTTGTTACCATTGTCACAGCAAGAAAGTTTATCTCACCTTTGAGGTACTTAATTTATGAGTGTAAACTTTTTTATGTTTGTAGTATAATAATTGTTATTAACTGCATTCCGTACATTGTACTTTAGCCCTGAAGATGTCTTAATTAAAAGGCGAAATGCTGGCGAAAAAAGGAAGTTGTGATTTTAAAAAAAAGACACGACCGACCCTCCATAAATTATCTCATACATAAATAATTTTATTCATAATGCAGAGCTATTTTATGGTTCCTTAATTAGCATACGCTTATACTGACGGCTGAAAACAATTCTTTCCGAAAACCTACATGCTGACGTGAATGGGTAGTTTTGAAGGTAAGTAGGTAAGCGCTTAGGTTTTGACGCTACTTGAATCGTTAATGATTTTAAGTGTAAAAGTGGAGATTTATGTTGTACAGATACAACCACTGTAGTTGAATATTCACTTATTGTGACTTTCAATTATTCAGAAAAAGTTTTGAACCGATTTATTTGCATCAGTATGTCTCTTAACTCAACAATTGTATTTGATCTCCGTAGATAGCTTTAAATTTCAGTATTAGGTTCTCAAAATGCTAAGGTTACATAGCAACGTCTTACTTTAGATTTTGGCCGCAAGCCGGGGAGTTTGTTCATACCTTAGGCAGGAAATGAGCCCACGACCTTTAGCTTGCTATCCCGCTGCATTGCGCTCCTGGCGACTGCGACCAGAATCTCTATGAAGCTTTGCAATTACTCAATATTTCATGGACCAGCATTTATATGAAACGGGACGAAAAATTCCAGCACGAATAAAACTTAATTGATTTCTTGTCAATAATGTATACGATATTTGACCTTTGGATAGCATATAGATAATTAATGACAAAGCTTCCATTGCAATCACTTAATTTGGTCTTTTTCCTTATTGAAAGTAATTTTGTTTAACATATCACGTGTAAAATGAATTAACTTCAGCGTATTAACTGTTTTAAAGTAGCCCTTCTTTTATCAATGCCTTCTGTAATTTAGCGGATACTGCTATAGTAATTAATGAATTAATGGTAAAAGCTCTGGAAAAATATCCATTTAAAATTCCTTTTGAATTAAGAAGGAAAATTGATTGAAAAATATGAGCACGGTGTTTAATCAAGCTATTTTCTGAGACACTCAATGCGTCAATAACCGAAGGTATTTAAATCAAGTATTTGAGTTCCTCCTGGTAGTGCAAAGTATACAAATAAATGTGTAATTTATAACTAAATCAGGTGAAATCGGAATTCATATTGGTCTTAGTTGACATTTGGATGCTTCGACTTCTTAACTCCCGTGCGATATAAACATATGAATTTTCTCGGACTGACATTTGCTGCCAGTTGAGGGTATTCATTTCGAAAATGTTCGCTCTAGAAATCCGTGGAAAGCGGATCACACTTAGAGCACCTTGATGAATGGCAGCGGGGAAGCTATATACCTCAGTCGGTTGATCGCACAGGCGTCGGTGGTGAAGTTCTGACCTCTTCTGCGGCTCTGACATAATGAGTTCGCCGTACCTCGAGGTCGCGATTTCCTGCCCCTTTCTATTTGTTGTTCCAGCTCACCTCAACTCCCGCGGGCCACACAGCGTATGACGTCGCAGAGAAATTAAAGACTCAAGGCCGAAAAAAGGCCGAGCACGGAAAGAGGCAGAAAAAAATGACTCAGCTGTCGAAATGTGGGTGACATTGCTTTCTATTGATTTGGTGGACCGAATCATTTTTTCTTCGTGGCCGCGATGTGACTTACGTTCAGCAACAGGATTTGGTTTAGTTTTAGCTGCACATTTATCGGCTTTAGTTACTCAATTTTTCCGCTGTTTTGGCTTACCTGCCAGCAAGATAAGAAATAAACCTCTGGGTGAATGTAGAGCTGCATTTGAGACGGATCTAGCAGGTTTTAGACGCTAGTTCTCACTGGTTGGATGTCTCAAGTCCAAATTGTATGAGAGCGTTCTGTCAACAAATGAAATGTGACAGGTTTAGTTTTGAAAAATATTATTTGGTAATACTCTAAGAATTGAGTTTCATTTTTCGTAGGAAGAATGAGATCTTGTGAACTATTTTTCCTAAGTTTACAACGCAAGCCACTAAACCCTTCCTAAATCTAAACCCGTTGTGTTTCAAAATCATTCTTGTATGATTAAATATATATGTAAGAATTTGATTGTATTACAAAGGCGTATGTTTTCCACCAGGAACAGATTACTCATCCTTGTTATAGCAAAGGTGTAGACTGCTGCGAATATTTACGAGAGAAATGATCAGCCTTCGGCAATTCGAATGCGGATATTCATTGCATTTCCTCTGTCACACGTCCCAACGAACTATATAAGCTAAGGTATGGGTCTTTGGGCCACTATATTTTTATCCTAACTCCTTAACGGAGTTCTTTATATTAACCACGAACGTCCGACAAAGAACTGTGTGCACCCCCCGGACATACTTTACATTCCCATTCACCGAACAACTATACTCCATAACTCCTTCGTTGAAGCTGTAAAACTATGGAATTCCCTCCCTCAATATATCAGTCAAGCATCGTCCATAAATTCGTTCCGGTCAAAATTATTTCAATATCTCAACTCCATATGCCCAAATTGATAATGTCTGGTCCTAATGCAATTTTAGATTGTAGCATGATATTTAAACCTATACGCATTATATTTACGCTCCGATATTGTTCAATGTGTTATATTTCATGTTAAATTATATTATGTTTGGTCTATATGTAATGTGACATTAGAGAATGGCAATGTTTAGTTAAACCAGCTCTATATTTTTGTATTCTTCTTTTTGGTGATATTATTTATTAAAGTGCCCCTCAAGGCCTAAATCATCGAATTAATCAATGAAATGTTACTAGTAATTTTTATTCATTTTTTATATTGTCAACTTGAACCAAGGAGACATGAGATCCCAGGTTCGAAATAAATTTATTGAATTGTATATTTATGAAGATATTTCTTTTAAATTAGTAGTGACCTCATAATTTGTGTACAGATATAAAGTCAGAAGTGATGTTGATGTTAGTGCTGATATCAGTTGATACTAACTTTGTGGTGACATCCATATTTTTGCAAATTATCACGCAGAAACGTTAATATTTTCAGGAGCATCATTGGATATCCAATGGTTCAAAGGGTATTAGTCCTGAATTCAAATTCTAGGCTCGTCAAGTGGTTTTCGTATTTAATTTCCATTGTATTGTGAATGTTATAAGGCTTGATTATCAGTGATTTTTTTCAGGTTATGAATCATCACTAACATCTGCATTGGTAATCGCATATCGGAGAGGAAATATCTTGCTTCATTGCAAACTCAAAAACCTTAATTGAAAGCACTCGGAGAAAAGAAACATAGCCGAGGGCATCTTTTGATTAGGCCCATGCATGGAATCCTAGGTTATGTAACTTGTATTCTCATTATACTTTCTTGTAAAATTAAAACAAAATTGTAAAAATGGGATGCAGGAAAGATATGGATTTATTGTAATATATTCGGGGAAAAAACAATTTTTACGGCACTGTTTTATCTATTTCCGGATCCCTCACATTCCTCCCATGAAGGCGAGATCTTACCTCTCGCATGCATGACATTCTTTCACTCAAGTGAGTGGCGTCTTGTGTTTCCTTTTCATGCAAATGTTTTGTCTTTGCTCGTCCAAATTGTTGTTACCGTTCCCTCCTTATTGCCCGGCTTCCCATGGGAATCGATTGAACGCGAAACTCGGCTCTTGTCGCGGCCCCATCAAATCAAAATATATCCACGCCGGTCTCAAAGAGCGTGCTTCATATTCCAACCCCTTTCGACGAACGGAGTTCCACGCCCAACCGACGTGGCAGTGACGGAAACCCACTCCGATAAGCATGCATCCGGACGCGGTTTCTGCTTCGCTCTTGTTTTTTCCTCTCTTGCGGAGGGATAAAAACGTCATACCGGGTTTTACTCTCTGTTTTACGCTTTTGCGCTCGCGAGAGAAGAACGCGATAACGTTGAGCTCATGAATTATTGACGCCGCATTCTGTTTTTTTCCTCTCTTGTTTGTCCTCACCTTGCGGCCATACCTTGAAGACAGATAGATGAAGGTAGTAGCTGTGGGTTGCGGCGTAAACTTCCGCGTATTGGCAAATTTCTCTGCTGTCAGAGCCGCCTTCTATGACTACCCGCGTCCACTCAAGCGCAAAAAATACGAGTGAATTTACGGTACTCGCGTGGATAAACCTACCCGGTCAGACCTCCGGCACTTATGTCTTGTAGGTGGATTATTAATGTTGAGAAGACCCTGTGGACATCCATACTTGCGGATAAAAGCTATGGTTTCCGGCGTAACTTCATGGAATTTAAACACGTCACTAAACGAATTATTACTTGGTGTATTCAACACTTTTTTCTGTCAGACCATGGTTTCGTTGTTCGTTGCCATTAACTTAATAATGACAATGATTGTTGAAACTATGGCCGGAAATAAACAAGTGTAGAATATTACAAGTACAATTCATTTTGTGATATCCAAAAGGGTTTTATTTTGACCGACCAGTGCACAATTAAACGCTCAGTTCCATGCATGCAACCCAGCAGCGCATTATGGTATTTCACGAAGAAGGAGCGTGAGCGGAGTGTTTGTACAGGGTTTAAGCGATAGGTTATCGTAGTTTACTAGCAATAATTAATAAAGGCCGCCAATATAAGTAAAAATTATTTTTGTTCAGTAAAACAAGGGTGTCTTGATATCTGGCGTAGTGTCGCCACTTGAATTTTTTTAGCAAGGGATGAACAAGTGTCTACATGTTTACAATAACACTCAAATGCCACTCCAGACAAAAAACTCACGTGGTTTTGGTAACTGTTTATTTTATTTCATCTTCGTCCAAAAATTAATATTGAGGGTCTATGGAAAGTCTAGGATTCTCTTCTAACAGGTAGCTTTTGTGTTCTATTTCCCTGATTATTTCCTGCCCAGGAATGAAGACATTGTGTCGATTCTATCATGTATGTACCGTGACAAAAATATTTCTCTGCTGTACGCTAAATGTTGTTTTTAATTCTTACAGATTCGAGGGAGATAATCCTGTGACTTCCCTATGGATGGACCATTTGGCTTCTGACTGGAGGGCTCTGGATACAAATCTAGGAGATTTATTTGGTACTTTCCAGCTTAAGTCAGAGAAGAGGAACTTTCTTGTGCAGTAGAACTTCGTAGATAGCCACAACCGGTTCAGGTAAATCAAATTCCTTCCTTTGCTATTTATTGATAATAAGAAATCTTAGAGAACTTCGGGAAACCAACGGGAAAACGGGTTAATATACACAGCCAGACACCCTCAAATTATGGATTGTTTTATGCTTGCTTGAACAATCTATGGACTCCTTCTTCAATAGTTAATTGCCTGTTATTTTTAGCGGAAATCATCCATGTAATGCCACAGTACGTCTTCGTTGGTTTCATCTTAACTCTTTTTTTATATGTCTATGTTTATTACGTGTCATTCATGATCATTGTAAATTTTAAACTGCTGTTCTTTCTAAATAACCTACTACCTGTTATTTGATTTTTTTTAATTTCTTGAATTGGCTTATTAAAAGCGCGAACGTTTCAAGCTGAGATTATGCCGTCAATCAAGCCAAGTATTACAAATTGGCCACGAACTTGCTTTTACTTGCACAGTATTGGTTTTACTAAAAGAAATGGGTTTTCATTGACTTTAAGAGTGCTCTTCAACTCAAGAATTTCTTTTTGTCCAAGCAGAGGTCAATGTATTGAGAGAATCAGATAAAGTTGAAGGTTTTTGAGACGTGCAAGTGAAGGATCGAGGAAATAATATGGATAGAAAGAAAATGAACGGAAACTTTTTCTGTATACTAGGGAATGAGAGAATATATTTGGAGGAAATCCAAAGGAGGGAGACAAATTGGATGGAAGGTGTGTTGAAAGGCAATGAGATGCTGATGGCTGCAAAAGTAGAATGGAAGTTAGGTGATAAGGTGAAATGAGCTGAAAGGATTAGTTTTTTGGGTCTCATGAAGATGTTCTGATGTGCTGATACGAAGAAAAATTAAAGGGAGGCAGGAAAGTAGGAAGAAATTACGCTATGCGTGCCATGGAGGTTGTTCAATAGCTGGTATAAAACGGTAATCCTGGATAATCATCTATATTTGACGGATTATTATTTATTTATGATTTATAGATAACTTTTCGACTTATGTCATGGTATAAAGTAGCTTTATGCGTTGTGGTTGAAGAAATTATGCTAAGAATGCTACTGAGAATCACCAATAACTTGTAGTAGAGGATATCCCTTTGTTCCAACCTATATTTGACAGTAGAACTATTGTGTTGTTCTAGCATATTTCATTTATGAGTTTTAGATGAACCTTCCCCCCTATAGTTCATCGGCGGAATGCAGCTATGCCAACCATTTACGTGTCAACGCGCACATCCTTTTCCACTTCGCATCCGGTGCTCACGCTAGTCGTACTGACCACCGCAGTGACTTCACCTCAGCGCTCTTCAAACCTCGAGTTCTTCTCCCAACACACGCCCAGACCCCCCAACTCCCTCCTCTCTACAACTCCCGAGGGCATAACGCCTCCTAAACGGGGATTCCGTTTTTCATTTGTCTGGTTTTTACTTCGCTTTCGACCCGAATGCCGGGAATGGATGCCAGTCACGATTTCCTTTCACCTATTTTTTGGGCCCAACCACCGCCTTCCCCTTTCTTCCCCTCCACCTCTCAAACTCCGTCGGACCCAGCCCAACCCCTCCCTCAACCTCTCCCTCTCTCCACAACCAGTCGATGCAGTCCGACGGTTTTCCCTGACCAGAAAGGAGGAGATGAGGGAGAAGGCGGGTCGCCGCCGTCATCAGTGAGCCTTTTTGCGGAAGGCTTTTATTTCCCGGGAGAATGGCGAGTGAACGGGTGTTTAGGGGGAGGAGGAGAGCGAAAAGGGTGGAAAGGAAGAGGGAGGAGAAAAAACGGGGTGGATGTGAAGTGCAAGGGAGAGCGATGGAGAAGGAGTTGTCGGGTGGTGGAGAGACCTTTCCGTTCATCTGTTCGCCCTTCCCATACCCTCATATTTTTTTCTCCTCTGAAGAAGAGTGGTGAGAAATATGGAAGAAGTCTGACCAGTTCACAGGCAATGTGGTGTGCTCTTTCTTCCTCTCTCAAAACCAAAGAATATTTCAGGCCTGTTAGGATTTGAGAATATTTCTAGGAGTGAATTTATGCATTTTATTGGACCCCAATGACCTCGCGATATACAGTGCTTCATAGGATACTTCGAGCACCTAATCCTCTGTAAACCCATGCTTGTTTTTGTAATAAATTGCGTCCTCAGGTTTCATTTTGCTATTGTCATTTGTGAATTCCCGAAAGTTGCTCTACGGCATCCTTACAAATCCAATAAGTTTGAATAATTGTGTAAGCGAGGACGCTGCTATAATTCTCATGGAACGTGCAAAAAAATCGCTATATTAAAAAAAATATTTCGTACTTAGTTCTGCTCGTCGATATCAATTACATCGGTACATTTTAGCTCCTATTTTGTCTTGAACAATAGTATTATCTTTTCTACCATCAACGTGTATTTCCATTATTACTGTAATCGGTGATTTTCTTATACTACAGCCTCTCTCATCAACTTTTCTTCTCTTTTTTCCGATCTCCAGCAACAAATCTTTGTCAGAGAGAATTCTAAGATCATGCAAGATACTAGAAGAGACAGCAGCTGTGGCTCTGTCAGAAGCACTATATCAATCAGTAACTAAGGTAGTAAGCCTTCAAATACAACCCAATTCAAGATATCTTGTACTTTAGAGTACAACAGTGCGTGTGCGTTGTCTGTAAACAGTAAAAATATAAATGTTTCACAGCAATTTACAAAGTTTAGGCCTTATGGGCGAACAAGAGAGTAGCGCACGATTTTTTAAATATTTTTATCTATTATTATACAACTAAAGTTAAATACTTCCTGTCTGTTTTAAGTCGAAATACCAAACCTGTATAATTTGAGCACTGTGAAGTAATGTTTGGTGTTTTTGCAATTTTTTCAAACATTAGACCCTTTGTGCGCACTGAAGATGAAACACAGGAATTATTTAAATGTATTTCCGTTTATTTTAATGAAAATGTGTAACTTTTCCACTCTATTAGAATTCGATGTTCGATAATTTGCTATTTTCGACCCATCCTGAAATATATTTTAAGAAAAGATATGTAATTTCTGGAATACTCCATAGAGTTTGCAGAAGACAACGTAGAATGAGATGCAATCACAACTATTTTCCGTATAATCTATACCTCTTACCTACAGTTTTGAATCCCTGAGGTCATTAAAGGTGTCGGCAACTTTTGAAAACCTTCCATTACAAAATTATATGAATATCTCAACTTGAGGAATTTATAGATAAGGTTGAGATTGAAATAGAGGGTTTAAAAATGTGAAATCCTGAATTTATAGAATACACAACG
Source organism: Pyrrhosoma nymphula (assembly GCA_963573305.1). Taxonomy (NCBI): domain Eukaryota; kingdom Metazoa; phylum Arthropoda; class Insecta; order Odonata; family Coenagrionidae; genus Pyrrhosoma; species Pyrrhosoma nymphula. The sequence goes on along the minus strand of OY754335.1, from coordinate 101,781,595 downwards.
CATAGATACGTAACGCATTAAAATTGTTTATGTTGTGAAGAAAAGAGGAAAACAATGATGAAATTGTTTCTAATGACTTTCTTTAAACTAACCCTTCAACTGCCCTAATCTAATGCGAATATCGGCTCGCTAGGATCGTTAGACTGAGACTCAGGGATCTTTCATAATATATAGCCTAAAATATTAATATGGAGGGTAGCGTTGATTGCTTGTGAAACATATCTATGTGTGTATAATATAGGCTTTTTTGATATTGGTTTGTAGAAGAAAGGAGAACGGAAATAAAAGAAGGCACACAAAGGATAACAGAAATGATTGCGGGGATGATTTAAAAGTTGCGGAGGTATATCTTTAGGAGCAGAAAAAGTCGATACGGACGTATTGTACCTACTATCATAATCACTGATGTGTCAGTAATTTTCACACAACAAATACCCGTGATGCTGAATCTTCATTTGGCTGCAGACTTTTTTTTTACAAAATTAAATTAGAAATAGTGTTTTTCTGTTATTAGGAGACGTACCAATAGAAAGAAAATGAAATAATGATTCTTATTCCTTAAATCGAATTTTGTATTCCGTTCGAAATTACAAATTGTTTGTTAAAACGTAACGATTTTTCGAAATATTATAGCTTTTTTGAGTCGTCGTCCCCATAACGACCATACTTATTGTTGAAGTCGAGATTCCGTGTATATCCATTAACTCAATGATTCTTTACACTAAGTAAGATATAAATGGTTTATTATAATGTATTAGTGTTGATTTTTTTCCTTCCCATTGATATTCAACGGGCACCTTCTCTGGTTACTTTATGATGAAGAACCATGAGTCAGTAATGATGAACGGTGAGAGGAGTAAAAGGAAGCGAAAGAATTGGGCAGTTGTGTGGTGGCTTGAAACTTCCTATCTCCAGAGTCTGGGATCGAATCCCTGCAGTGACTAAGAAATTCAATGCAAGTACACCGGCCGTCGGTTTGGTTGTCAAACCCTTTGGTGACTTTCGTTAGTAGTAGGATAGTGCTGACGGAGGTTTTCTCTTCGCCAGAGTCCCCATTCCCTTTCCGGCATACCCACCTGTCCTCAATGGCGAAAATGACCTCAGTTGTCGGTCATTACTTCTTATTACCATCCAGATAGCCAACTGTGTGAGTAAAATGTGCCGTTAAGAACGCTCCTTGGTATTTTAATGCACCTCGAAGGAAATCTTTTCTCCTCGCCAGAGCAAAAGCGGAAATGACACCCGTCGGTTAAATCCCAAAAGAAATATGTTTTCGAGCATTGTGAGTTGCGGAGACCTTCCCTGACCCGTGCGTTTCGTAATCATTTGCTCACGTGAGCGTTGAGTGAGAAAGATATATGACTGACAACTTCTAGCTTATGGAGATTCCACCGTAACTGCTTGAGTCAAAACAAATACTGAAATCCTGTTTTTAGCTTTCTTTGCTTAAAAAAAAATATTTTTTCGTTGATGACATGTTTTATCTATTGAAAACCATAACTTAGGTACAAGTAAAAAAATATGCAAATTAATCAACGAATCTTTTTTTATCATCACATTTTCATTATCACACACATAGCCAAAGGAGCCGACTACAGAGCCATTTATTTGCTACTACCGCATTTTTTACTTCAATTGTCGCAGTAATTAGAGGGAAACTGAAAAAATAAGGTAGTAAGATCCCTATATTTTATTTTTATTCAATTAATCGGGACTTTTCCCTTCTTACTAAAGCTTTTCCGAAAAAATGGCACTTATATTTTATGGAAAAATATTATTATTCCCAACGTTTCTCCCATCCTCCCATTTAATACATGTAATTTCAAGTTCAATTTGCAATGAAAATAGCACGGAAAGTTCAGATTTTGTTGTGCATATAAAATATATGAGATATTCTTCTACAAGAAGCCAGAGAGTGAATGAAATGACATTTAAGCTTTCAGGCTTTCCCGGCGAATAATACTGATAAGTTTTTTCTCACGTTTCCCACCGGGATAGGCTCTCCATGCTCGCCGACGTTTCGGCAGAAGACTATCCTGCCATTATCAAGGCTCTGGATGCGAATGGTCTTAGTTTTCCAGTTCATATACTCTTTCTCCCCACCGTGGTCTCCGTTCTTCGGCTATCCGTTCCCACTAATAAGACGGTCCGCATCCAGAACCTTGATAATAGCTGGAATGTTTTCTGCCGAAACGTTGGCGATCATGGAGAGCCTAGCCCGGTGAAAAACCTGAGGAGAACTCATCACGACATTTAAGTAATTTTGCGGCGGAGCCATTTGAATGACGAGCACGTTAACGAAAAGTCGGAGGGAAAGAAAATGCGTGTAAGGCGGAGAGGACGTTTCTTTCAGTGAGTCGCAGCGCCTCGCCAGTTATAAATACACCGTTAATGATATTTTACGAAATCCGACATACTGCGATAGATCAGATAATGAGAATAAAATTAGGTAACTAGTCTGCAGAACGGACAGATTTAAAATGTCATTTTTCCCGCGAATTATGAGACCATAACAGCTGCCAATGAGACTTTTAACGAGATTTATCGATAGGTAGTGTAGCTCTTTGTAGTAGTAGTTCTCCCTAACACTTGTATCCTTATCTGCTACCTAGTACTTACAGAACGCCGTGTATGCTCTTGCCATAACTCTTGAATGTCCGTCCGTTTATGTAGTTACAATATACATAAATACAATCGTTTCCTCTGACATTGGTAGCATATATGTAGTGTAGTGCATGCTTGTGAGGCATCGCCTCGTGACAAACATTAGCGATTTATGCTTATGCATCAATAGTCGTGGTTACACTAACTTTAGGTTATAGCGTAATGCGTGTTGGTGACTACTCACCCCCTGCCACAGACCCTTGAAGTGGCTTTCAGGATATTTTGTGATGTAGATGTTATATTTGCCCTCCTCCCCCCCTTCCCATTCCCAATCCCCCCGCATATCTTCTTGGCCGCTCTCCTTTCATCGTCTGTCTGTCCCATTTCGTCGTCGGGCCCAGAGAGGAGCGGGAGAGTCCGTCCCTGCTCGCTCTCGTCGCCTCGTTCGTGTTAATGGATCGGGGAGCGTGCCTTTCCTCGCTCGCTCCTGTTCTCCTCTCTTCACTTCTTCGCCCGTTGAGTGCGGGCGCCCTCTCGTGCGACGCACGCGACGCCGATCGATGGATGTACACAGGGGGGGGGGGGTGAGGGGGGGATTTGGGGGAGGGTGGGGAAAGGTGGCGAGAACGAGGGAGTGTGTTAAGAGGGGGGTGGGGGGGCAGTGACCGAATTGGTGGTTCGCACTCCGTGTGTTTTGGTTCGGATTCGGCCGGCGGACGTGGGGGATTGAGAATTGGGGAAGAGGCGCAGAGTGCGAGGCTTTCAAACTCTTTTCCCCTGCTCTACCCTGACTTCTAGTGGTGGAATGAAGTGCTGTCGGAGCGAAACGGCTGCAGCCGCAACTGTTTCGGTCAGACACCTGTTTCAAATAACTGTTGCAAACTAGTGGTGTCACTTAGAGAACACAAAAGTTTTATTAGAACTGTTTTGCGAACCGATACAGTTTCAAAACGAAACAGTTCCGCGAAACGCCCTGTTGCGCACAACAGCTAGAGGCACACCAAACAACGGGTGATACATCGGCGCTGTTACAATATGAGTGGTAGTTCTGTAATCTATGTAATAAGAGATCTCTCACTTAAATTAAGTAATAATTTAAGATAGATTCGTGAAAGATAGGTACTTCACAGTTCTTATTCTATCTGCAACGATAGGCGGACATGTGTTGGCTGAATAATACAGCAACCGCCGGCAACAGAGTCAAATACTACAGATTGTAACTCATAACCGTAACGCAGCCACACGTGCAGTGCAACTGGAGCAGAATAGCATAATGGAGGACGAAACAGTAAGCTTCGGCTATTAGTTGCCGCTGCACAGCACAGAGCGAAACGGTGCGGCTGCGGCATGATTACGAAGTTAACCTGTTGTATGCAACAGTTATTTTAAACAGTTTTCTGTTCGAATCAGTTACCGCTAAAAGTTGCTAGCCTACTTCAGACTTGCGGCGATGCAACAAAATTGTGTCTACCAATTATTTTTTCATAACTCAGAAAATATGAGAGATATTCATACCATTCATGTACCATTCGATTGACGGAAGTTTGACAAAATAAAATACACTTTAGTACTGGCATTAATGACATCTTCATAGGAACATATGGCCATCAAGTTCGGGTGTAAAACTACGCGTTTCCACCTGAGTATAATTAGTGTAGCGCGACGTAAAATCGTTCGAGGAGTTCGGAAGTAGGTTTATCAGAAAGCATTTAAATTGCTTTTGGAGAAAGCCACGTAAAAACTAAATTAAATGCAGAAACCCAAAGTGAGTCCAGCTGTTGGCTATCAAGTATACGTCTCAGGCAATAACTACATAGTGTTACGGACACTGCCTGATATTTTTTCTCGCGAATTTCCATGATGTCGGTGATTATTATTTAAAATTAATTGATTCACGAATAATTAATTCATAGCTTTCAATGACCATCCAAAGCCCTGAAAATGACAGGAAAATATTCTGTTGAAACGTCGTCCAACTGCAGACTCTATTCCGGTGGGAAGCCCTAGAACAATCCATCGGCGAAAAAATATGATTTTCGAATCGAATGTAAAATGAATGCATTAACATGGGAATGTAACATTTATTCATTTAACATCTAACTTCAATGAATTTCCTCATTCTCTAATTCGCCTTTGTTTTCTCATTGTTTTACATAGCACACTGCTATGAACACTTTTTCATCAATATCGGAAGTAATCAATCTGAAGATTGTTATGATGCAATTCTCTGCTTTGTTTTAATATAGTATTTCACTGTATTCCCTATTTTAATCTCAGTCATGAATTACCATTATACTCTATCCTTACTTCTTTAACTGTTTGTGAATATTTCTCCTTTCATGTATGGTTTTTAGGAGAGTACAATGTTGCTGAATGTCGAATGAAAATATCTCCACTAGTTTGTTGAATTCATAAAAAATATTTCCTCCCTGGCTTAGTAATAATTCTTAATTGGTGATTGGGACCATTCGTTTGATCGTCATCAGTCTTCCAAAACCCCACATTTTCATTGATTCTAATCTTCTATGCTCTACTGCAGGTGTTTTCCAAGGTTAGCATCTATATAAGAGTATGCTTCACAAATATTTTTTATGAAGGGCTTGCTTTGTTAATAGGTTCTTCTTCCTATGGAATGCTTTCTTTTCTTGTGTTATTCCTCTCTCTGAATCTGTTCTGTTTGCCCCACTAGTGGTGACTCTACTTCTCAGATGCCGTAACTCTTTCAAGGTTATTTTTTTCATACCTTACACATGAATTTGCTAAGACGCTGAAGTGTAATGTGTAAAGAATTTCAGTATTTGCTATTTCCACGGCTTAGTTCATTTCAGAATCCCCTATAGTCTGCCATTATTAGAACATTAAAATAGCCATTGGAGACTAATTAGGCGAGATCACTTATCAAAAGTTTCCAGTGGAGTCCAGCGATGATGAACTGCGGTGATCGAGCGAAGAACCAGTGTTTCCATGGTATGAGGACGTTGTCATCTAATTCCTGCTTGGGCGCTATGTGACGAATACTGCTATATAAATGCTCCTCCCGTCCCATGGGATGCAATACTGTCGACCTTGTGGAACCTTTTGTCAATAGTAAGCTGAATAGTAAATTGATTTTTTTCTCAACCATTTCCGAATATTCTTTTTTTTAACAATACTCCTGTACCTGACTGCCTACCCCACCTATCTTCAATGGTGCAAATAGCCTCTGCTTTTGGTCCTCCCTGAGTGACTTCTACTGCAGGGTTAACACCTATTCCAGCTCGATCGACGAATTTTAGCATCGTTTTACACGGCTCGAATTTGTATTGGCGATCCTCCATTTCGCCCGTCAGAAAGTGGGCCTCAGAAAGTGCAAATTGACCTTAGCCTTCAAAGCACGCTGAGTTGAAGTAGTGTTGCCTCTACTGATTGTAACAGAGTAAAAAAAGGAGTGATTAATTTTTTCGCCCATGGTGTAGGTGTGGTAACGTCCTCGCATACATATCCTAGGTCTCGCGTTCGAGAAACATCTGGGCGGGTTTTTAAAAGGCCGTTTCAATCTTTTTTCTTCTTCAAACTACAGGAAAAACTATTGAGACATGCAAAATGAAATATCTGAATTAATTCAATTTTAACTAAATTATATTTACAGTTCTTAAATGTATTTCTGTCATAATCAGAGCGGGTGAATTTCTTCGCGATTCACCCGTATCAAGATTCCCGGAAGGACCTCTGGAGGTATATAGGCTCGGACGATTTTCCTCACAAATATTTTGTGCTTTCCTCCCTTTTGGGTCATGCTGTTCACTAGCAATTATCACTCAAGTTCGCTAGGCGTACGCATCGCATGTATGCCGAAGAAATTCAGTTGGATAGCATGAAGTTTAACGCATGTAATCTTAAACATATGCAACACGCACTGTATACATGTAATGCAGGGTGTACGCTCTCGTAGGATGTTATTTTTGTGTACCGTTGAAACCACATACACGAGGCCGACAGCTATACCATTTTCAGAATCTCACTTCTTGCTAGATTTACCTTTAAATTTTGGTCTTTGGGGAGGTCAGGCCCCCCTACTACCTATTATGGGTTATAGCTTTTCCTTCCCCTCCGAAGGTTATTTACAAAAATCTCCTATAATTTGCGAAATCTTCTTTGAGAAAATTATAAAACCTTACTAAGGACACTGGGGCCTTTCATGTTCACCTTATGTCCTTTCCCGGGTTTGATGCCAATGCAATATTTTAATACAATCAGTAGAGCAATACATATGAAGTCATCAACGGAAACTTTGAAATAAAGTCATTAGAAGGAAGAGGAACAAATGTATTGCGCCTAAGACCCCCTTCAAAAGTCGCCATGTTCATCGACATGTCTAGACCCTCAATCTTCGGTTTAAGTTTATTCCAATGATTATTTTCAGCTCGTTGTTTGAAGTCACTGCCTGCTCAGGGCGACATTAATTTCAGGCATTTCTTGCCTCCACTGCGGCCCCGAACGCTCGGCTTTTATACCGCTCTCTGAATATATTCCGACCGAATGTCTTTTGGCGTATTATTCCCGGGGGGGACTCATTCCTCACGTAAATGGATTCCCGCATGCTTCCGTGGGCACACACTCACGCACGTGTCGTCCAATATGGCGCCACCGTCGTATATTTCTCCTCCGCTCCACCCCTTCCCTCTTTCCCCAACCCACCCCTGCCCACCCCTCTTCTCCGATCTCCCATAACTCAAAACGACGTCCTTGAGGCCGACTCATTCTCATCGAGACCTTTAAGGAAGTCCCACCATAAAAATGTAATTTATTCTTTTTCATACTGGAGGTACTTATTAAAAATGCGCCCTTTATGTGATAGAATTTACGAAATCCTAATGGTCTACTTTCGTTTATTAAAATTTAACTTGTAATTTTTTGCGAAATAATACGAGAAAAATAAGAAATTGTATTATCTTTCTGCAAGTAAGAAGTTCAATATTAAAACTGACATTTTTATCGCTATAGGAGATTTATATGTTAAAGGGTTAATTAATTTGCACTTTAAAAATCTTGATTGCGTGACCTTTCCGTCTCACTGATCTATCAACGGGAAAGTTAAACCACAAGCCACACACAAAATATGGCTCAGTGAGTCAGGTAGCGTAGTGTAAAAAGGCTTTTTCTTTAAGTGGAAAATAGTAACTTAATGTATCCTCAAATGAGTCTTTATTTCTTTGGGATGGTGATCAAGAGGTAAACTTTACAGGAGACTAATTGTAAGTAACAAATAGATGAAAGCACCAAGCCTTCTTCGCTTTGTGTTATTTTTGGATTAGGTTTTTTGAGCATTGAGTTTTCTTAGCAATTAGTTAATTATTACTTACATTTAATGCAAAATGAAATAGCTATTTAGAAATTGCGCAGCAATTTATTCTAAGGTAGTAAGTATTATCCACTGAAAAATACATTCATCTTCTTGTGTGATATTCATCATCTTCATAATAAGAATTTTCACGTCTAATATTTATATCTAGGCCTTCCAGGGCCTAACGCTCGTCATCTTTGAAAGTAAGTGTTTAATTACGCCAAAGGAAATATATTATTTCTTTATATTATACATTGACTCACACAGCCGTGTGAGAACCTCCTTACAATAAAAATTAGATCTTAAGCTTGAGACGGGCTCAAACTTGGGAGGAACCACCCTTCTTCATTCATTTGTTGCTGCGATTTAGGAAATATGTTGCCAGGTTTTTCCTTCGATGACTGGATACCTAGAAACAAAACGTTTGTCGTGAATTTTCCTTTCACCTCCCTTCCTTTCCCAACTACAGCGCGAAAAAGGATTTTACGATATGAGCCATATAACTTATATTTTTTCCTCCCGAATTTCTCTCCCGTAAATCAAAGGTGGACATTAGTTAGACCCCCACCTACAAACTTTCCTACACACTCGGCCTCCACTCGCTCCCATATTTTTTCCCTCTTTCTTCAATTCCCTTGTTCCCGGCGAATAACTCTCCTCCAAAGGGAAATTTCCGGAAAAGGCGAAAAAGGGGTCGATTCACTGCTGGAAGTGGCTCCCAAACCAACCCGACTACTCCTCCCACTCACCAGACCGAAAGCCATACACTCCGCGCGAATCCTTTTGCTTCGTCTGGTCGCGAAAGTTGCCTTCTGACCGCGGTATTTATATAAATACTTGGCGTATCGTGCTAGTGAAAAATTTGGAATAATTAACACCATCATCCTTTGATTGGTTGATTACAGCACTCTATTCTAACCTGTTTAATCAGTCATCCCCTTGTGGCTCATTTGTTTCATATTCCGTTTTACTTGGCCCTAGGCGTTCCTCATGGGGCTTTCCCTTCGTGATGGTGCTTCAAATTGTTTTCTCTTCTTCTTTTAATGTTTGCACTACCTCTTTTTGATGCTATCAGTCCATTATATCTTCAACGAGAATAAGAGCGTGGATGAAATGGCGATGGGAAAGATAGAGGAACAACTCACGCTATCGTAACAATGAAGGTTATATCAGCAAGTGGTGACTTTTGAGGAGATTAGAGATTAGATTAGTGTTTTTGAAATTTAATATAAGTTATTTATATATTTATATCATAACAATTTATAACATTATAAGTATGCTATTTTCTTATAGTTATTTACAACAGTAAAAGTATTTACCATACAAAATGCATTATGGACAGTTTTACAAAACATAATGGATAAAATAGGAAGTGGAAGGCACCTGAAAGTCGGTATGTGAGAATTTTTACAGTCCGTTAATTCAGTTAACTTATTTCCAGCGGCAGTATTTTGCTCCACGTGCTCCAAAAGTACCTGCACATCTAACACGTAAATAAACTCTAGGTGTTTAAAACGGTTGTCCTAGTGACTTGTTGACTGTAAAAAAAATATGTAATTAGAGTGGGAAATCGCTTCCACTGTGCCCTATTTCCTAGGATAACCACAAATAGAGTGAAAGAGGAGGTGTAAAATGAAAGTACGTATGTATCATAATATTGTTTTGTCTGGAACAAACTTTTCCTGGAATTAATGCGAAAATAACGGGATTAACCCTTTAACGCCGGAATTTTTATTTTCCTCCGATTTTTTTCCTCTTTTCAGGAGTTGATAATTATTGTATTTAAAACTTATATCCCAAATATTATTGAAATATGTGCAGTGGTTTCATGGAAATGACCTGTGTCCATATGATCACGCTAGGCGGATACCGTGGCAATGGCATCCTCGTTCCCGTACATTCAATTCTTCAAATAATCGCTAAATTTATCTTGCTCCCTGGGTTAAGGCTTTAAAATATATAAAAAATATTGATTTTTAAAGCTATTTTTATTGATTCCTTTGAACATAATAATTATATTGCGTTAAAAAATTTTGCAAATATGTATGTCAAAAACACAAAAGTATTGTGAACTGTAAAGAAATTAATTTTTTGGTGAAAATTTGCAAAACATGGTACACACATCCCAATTCATATTTTACACATTGGGTACGAACAGTACTTTGGCAATATTCACCTGGACAGCGGTGTCGATTACATGGTTCAATCAACTGGCCTATACCGTAAAGGCAAATGTCGTCGCTTACTCGGACATGGATACTACTATTCCTTCACTTCAAAATTCGCCCTACACTAACAATAAGCGGGGGATTTTTGTATTTTGTCAGATACATTTGGACGCTGCTGCGACGAAACTATTAGTGAGAGTGTTTTCCCTGACTTCTTATGGAGAACCCACGCATTGTGCAATCCCACGTCCACTAGCCATGTGAATATGCACCACCACCATTTTTTACCTCTTATCCCTATTCTGTAGTACGACACACTTTTGTGCATTCTGTCCGTTCCCCACATGTAACGGTTGTACTGATGAAATCACTAATGGGCGGGGAATGCAAACTCCTCTTTTCTGCCCGTGAAAATGGCGGCACAGGAGCTACGGGCTGAATGCAAAGACAGGTAGTAACCACGCTAAATGTGGAATTTTCTACCCACTTCACCAAAAGGATGTCATCCTCCTTACTAAGGCATTTCTCATAAAAAACCCCGTATTTTTTCTTACGTATTTCTTTAGATGGCATTACTGGATAGCCTTTTGGAATACGGTTTTATCTAATAGTTCCTGTGGCTCCATAACCCCTCGACCTAAGCTCTTTTAGATGGACAATCCCGGTAAATAAATTATCAAAATATAGTTTATAGGCTTAGTTCCTGTTTTCTAGAGGTATTTCGTCCAGCATTTGCAGAAGGGGAGCAGCGCATTTCCCTACCATATTCTCATATTCGGAATTCGATGCAGGGTCCTACCTTTATAAACCTCTAAGTTCACTAAATATCCGGTAGTGGCGCTTAGAGACAATACTTTGTAGCCAAATCTAATAGGCTTACCGCGTAAGAACTGTTTACAAGGGTGTCGTCCAAAATATTCAACCTTGCAATCATCAAAAGCCAGGTGCTCCTCAGGGCGGAACAAAGATAGAAATCGTGTTTTCACTAGATTTATAATTGGCCTTAGCTTCCACATTTAGTCTTCTGCATTAGGCTGGGAATAATTTGCACAGTGTAAAACCTATACATTTTCTACATAAATTCAACAGATTCAGGCTATCTATCCCTGCACATAGCATTTACAACAAATTAATTACGTAAGTCGCCAGATAAATCCCAGTTATCACGTTTACTGGGAACATTATTTTAACACGAGAGAATCAAAATTCCCAGGAAGGCCTTCATTTCAGCAGATGTTATATTCAAATTACGAAAATTCTGCAATGTGGCATAATCTGTTGCATGCAAAATTAGGAAGTCAATTAACACGTTCAGCGCGGCATGACCCACCGGTGGGTCATGGCTTGCCTATCCCCCTGGGCGTCATGACCCACCGGTGGGTCATGGGTTTCCAAGCTCTCTGGGCGGCATGACCCACCGGTGGGTCATGCCTGCCATAAGAATTAAATGAGTTTCCGTCCACGTACGCCTATGAGGACGGACTGCAACGTCCTTCTCCGCCCACGAAGTGGTTTTACTGATGACAATCTGATGTTTTTACTAACATCAAGGTAGTAAGTAAAATGATGGGCAGTGAAGTAAAGATTTAGTTTTTCGAGTATTTTATCTGTAATTATATGTTAACTATTATCAGTATTTTGTATTTACGCAATTGGAAATTGGAATTTTAAAAAACGTGGTAACAACTAGATTCCAAATCGTTTTGAAATACGTACGTACTCCTTGTATTGCAGATTGCCTACCCATCTTTTACAGGGGTTAACAACATTTCTGCGACTTGCGTCTCGTTAGAAATTCTCAATTGTATTCATTTAGTTAGCAGTTTTATGAATTTTATACAATAACAAAACAACATTTTGATATAAAATAAAGTATACGGCAGTCATATGGAAGGTAGTCGAGAGCTACACAGAGTTGAACCGTTATTGGGCCGTTATTTTCTACAACACGGCAATCACACTACGCTAAATTGTACGATGCCTTACCATGTCGATCCAGTTAATAAATAGTTATCAAAATGTAAATAAATTTTGCTTAGGTTTAATTTACATTATCCATGTAGAATGTCGTACAGTTATACTTTACTATTTTCGAGGCATAATGCATCGCTAGAAACGGAGCACATCGTAGGATGCCCATCACATTCCTCACAAAATGTGTTTACTTTTTTAGCTTTTGAGTTTGCTTCTTTTGTTCCCTTTTCTTTCCGTATGGTTTCATAGTAAGTGAGGCATCTATTCCGAATAATCCTTGCAGGGCCTTCGTATTTTTTTTGTGGGATCTTTGGTGGGATCCCTTCTCTTCTTCGAAGACGGAGCACTTACCCCAGTGGCCTCGCTAGAGTCAACTTCATCTTTCAAAAGTCCTTCAATAACCTTTTCTCGAAAAATCAGCTTTTCAATTTTTTTATTTTGGCCACAATTGCTATATAACACTCATGAATTGACCATGCATCTTCCAAGAAGCAGTTCTTGTGTCGATTTCTAGTATTAATTGAGGAATCGTCTAATGCAGTTATAGTTTGCAAACATTTGGTCTGAAATATGTAACCCCTTTGAAGCACTATTGTATGTCATAATGGATTTTGGTTTCATTCTTATCTCCCCTCGCTTAGATTTTGACTTTGTTGTAAACAAAGTCTCAACAAGCTTAGGATTAGAGGAAATCATCATCACGGGTATTTTGTCCTGCCATTTCATAGTTCTGACGCCTTTTCCATTTTCCCTAGCAAAGTGTTGCCTCCTTTTCAATTTTTTGGCGAACCTCTGGTGGCTTACCGTTACGATTCACTCGCAGTGTGCTGCAAACCTATGTTCTCCTTCCCAAAAGTTCTTCAGCAAGACCCACACTAACGTAAAAAATATCTATGAACATTTTCCTCCCAGCATCTAAAAGTCTCTCAGTCAACTGTAGCACAACTTTGTGGCTATGACCAACATTCTCCCTCGGCTCAGGCGCTTCGCTTTTCCCTGTGTACCTAATCCTGGAGATTATGCATGAATGAGTCATGAGTGCGCAACTTACGGAATTTGATGCTATATTTATGAGCCTTTACTGGTAAGTATTGCCTCAAATGTAGTGGACATCTCAAATGACCATAGATTCATCTATCACAATATTATCCCCAGGAGTGAGCGTGGAATGAAATACCCCACGGAGCAGGTCGAGGAGTGGCCTCGCTTTGGCTAATCTATCAGTTTTTGCTGTCAAATCAGCATTGTTGTCGACATGAAAACATTTCAATGTTAGCTGAAATCCATCCCGACTCAAGATATTCCTGATCAATTAATTTCCGTACAATGGTTTCTGAGACCAATATAGCAGCATTTTGGGTGAATGGTTAATACCCATCGCAATCAGGATGGCAATGAATTTGCGTATTTCACCCTCATTTGCTTCTTTCCACTTCTGAATCCTGGATCGTTGGCTAATCACTTCAGAATCTATGAACTGACTTGTATATCTATTAGTCTCTTCTACTATAAGTGTTTGCACTTCGTCGTTTAGGAAATGTTTGTAAATACCCACCGGATCTCAAAGGTCCAATTGTATGCCTAAGCTAACACCACCATAAAAAGTAAATCTTCTCATAGTATTGGTGCAGTCTCCCCATTCATCAGAACTTGACGATGAAGTCACACGCTCTTCCTCTTCAGATGAAAAATCTTCTCCACTTTCCTCCTCTGAATGCGGAGAATCACTGTCTTCTTCGAAATCGGATGGCATATAAAAATCATCGGAGTCAGAGGAACTATATTGAGATGCATCTGAATCACCCATCGCTTCTAATTTTATTCTATCACTGAAATCACAAAAAATAATTTCCCGAGAAGGAACCCAGCAAAATAAACTCTTATATCTCGTGTGTCACTCAAATATTAGCCAAGACTAAGAGTCCTCCAAAATTTTCTAAAATAATATATAGAGAGCTAGTGGTGGGTGGGTGGTAGGTGGGGGTGAGAGGGGGTGAAATAGGAGTGAAAATTGTCCAATGACCAATAAGTTATAATATCGGTAAAAGGATATAGGGATGATCGAGGCATTGAACAGCCGCACAGTCATAAACCTTCTAAAGAATTTTGAATAATCTATTTTTCGGTGGAGTACAATGTGGAAGATAGAAAGGCTAACCCTCCCACGGCTCATGCAAAAAAAATGTTTTTATTATTGTACATGTAAAAAATGAAACTGACTGCAGATTGGTCTCCTAGTGGTTACATAAAACACCCAATTGTGGGTAAGCGGCCTTCTAACGATAACAGCTGAACCCATGTGCGGGTCTGCCTGCAAAAAAACTGGAAGCAAATCTTCGCTTATGCAGATAAAAATTTGGTTTCTTACTTGCCGTGAAAGGAAAATATAGATTCAAATGTTCCACCTCTACCAACACCCCTCCCATAGGAGGCGTGAGGAATCTGTTCAGCCCTCGTCTACGCTAAGGGTGGGACATGTGCGGAGAGGCCGGTCGCCATCCTCTAGGAAATCCCAAGAAAAGGCAACCCTGGCATAATCCCTGGACTGAGCCGTCGTGTCGGTCACCAGCGTCACAAGGGTAGAGGTTTTCCTGGTGGGTGCTTGGGATAATCGTTTTCATGACCGTTTTCATGACCGCAAGTATGCACCATAGACCCTTTACCAATGGCAGCAGGAGGACAGTTTAGTCCTTTCATAGATAAGACTAAGTTGTCCTACCGCTGCATTTTGTTCCCAAAGCCATAAAACCAAAGAAGGGCATTGTAGCGAAAGAGGAAGGGTTTAGTGAAGGCTCTGGAAGAAAAATTCGAAGCAGTTGCTAGAAACGATGTAACACTGAATTTGTTCCGATACAACATATTCATGAATGCTTTCGTGCTGCATCAATTTCCATACCTAAAAACACTGCTCATTTGTATATTTTTAAGGTATTTTAGGTGAACGTAAACATACATCGAAGAAAATTCAACGCGTAAGCAGTGGTTGCGTACACCCAAGGGAGTTAATTAATTACTTGATATTAGCGCATCAGTTTTCCAAAATTTGTTGAAATTCATCATTTTAAATCTCATACAAGTAATGTACAATAATGAAAAACACTAATTGATCGATTTCATTTTTTCAAAGAAAATTCAACGCGTAAGCAGTGGTTGCATACACCAAAGGGGATTAATTAATAACTCGATATTGGCGCATCGGTTTGCCAAAATTTGTTGAAATTCATCATTTTAAATCTTACCAAAGTAATGTACATTGATAAAAAACACTAAATGATCGATTTCATTTTTATGAAAATTGACGCCCGCGGCGAAAAAACGGCAAATTTCACGTTCGCCCAAGGGGAAAAAACGGCAATTTCACGTTCGCCGCGAACGTGTTCATCATCAAATATCAACTCAAAAATTTTAGTCTGCAAATTCTCACCAATGTCACAATAGTTTGCGTCCAGAAATAATGAATCTTTTACACAAAGATCTTCATCTCTCCTAGTAGTCAAAGCTCGTTTCACCTTCTTCCTCTTTGATTTTGAGTTTACCCGTTTGTCACTCGTCTCGAGTCCATCACTTTCACATTCCCCTTGTTGAGTACTCGCCAATATTTCAGCATCCACTCGACATTGACGACCGGACTGATTATCTATGAAGACACTACCATCCTCCTCAGCAGAATCTTCGTCAGATAACACGTTCCTCTCCGGAGGTTCTATGTAGATGCCTAAAAAGTCGTCGTTGTCATCTTCCAGTGCTGATAAAACTTCTGGAAGAGTCATTCCCATAAAAACAGACGCGTTGAATGAATAATTTGTAAACATTTCAATTATATTTGGCGTAGTAAATTGATGTGAAATAGCCTAGCTTTTTAGTAGAAGAACAGAGCATCTACCTCCTGAAGTTGCCCACATACTAATGAAATTTCAGTTGAATCGTTGTTCAGAGAAAAAAAAACGTGAATCACCATTGTTACACCGTACCATTCCACACTCCGATTTCATGGCTTTCTAGCTGATATTATTATATAATAGTTATTTCATTCCTCATTTTATTACTAGCTACATTGTAAAATAGCACCTGGATATAAATTGTTGGGACGCTTCAGCCGAGAGTTGTGAAAATGTGCCACAAAGTAGCTTCAATGCAGACACACCAATGAATGATCGGTATACAGTTTTTCATTCACAACCATAAAGTAAAAATAATAACATAATAGCTACAAAACACCAGCAATTTATTACAATGTCCCAAATAAGAAATATCTTATTACCTTTAACGAAAAAAGCGTTCGTAACGCTGCCTTCGTCGTGGAACCCTATTGCTACGGTATCCGCCTAGCGTGATCATACGATCACGCGTAACATTTCTTCTAAATAATATTACCATTGATGAATATTTTACAACAATATTAAGTTATAGAGTATATTCTAGTATTCTTAGCACGTGTACTGAAGTGCATGAGAATTTGAAGAAAAATGCTATTGTACTATGTAGTAAACTAAAGTAATGCATTCACGCGGAGCAGTTTAGGGTAGGCCACCACATTGAGAAAGCTGTGTATGAAATACATTCAGTTGAATTGATTTAATATTTCGTCTTGAGGACGATTAATATATCAAGATGTTGTTACCAAAACCATATTAAAAAAATATGAGAAATGTGGAAAGGAGAGCAATGTAGAGCAAGCAATGTTTGCTGTGATCATATGAACACGCTAGGCGTTAATGGGTTTGGAACCCGGGAATCATTCTTAAATTGGGATATTTCTAAATTATAACTAATTTGGCACACTCATGGAAATAGGAATCAGGCCAGAAAACATATTAACCAGAATGGAAAACTTAAGCAGAATAATAAAAGAGAATATATGCTTGGTAAATTTCGAAATAAAATTGTGTCGTAATTTTTCATGATTTCATAATAATTGTAAACATTCTAATGTTTGTTTCGTAAATGAAATTGCTTTGAAAGAGACCATGTCCATGTACTGTTGGGGTGAAAGATCATCATTGATTTTTTTAAGGTTTCTCGGAAGACTTTTTCATAGCTGAAACCATGACAGGCCATTACGATTAATGGTTTTCGTATAAACTTTAGCCAGGTGGGTTAGTATAACAGGAAACCTCTACTGTGAGTATGAGGTGTCGTCAGATGCAAAGAGGAATAAAATGCAGGGAGTATTCTTGATACTCCCGTTGGATCTTTATTTCGTGAATGCGAAATTACATACGTTACTCTCGTTATCGGGAGATTCTTTTGTTTTGTTTGCGAGAAAGAAAGTTGAAATTAAAGAAAGAAAATTACGCTATACGTAACATTTATTCATCGAAATCATTAGCATAAATGACCAACCTATGAAAAATTGGTAGATGATAATAAATATGTTTTGATTTTCAATGTTAATTTTATACTATTTGTGTTATTATTGATTAACTCACGATCTCAGCTCTCCGCATACACCTTGATCACTAAAATCGACCTACTTGTTCCGGAGACACAGCTGAACTGAGCGCGCGCCGTGCCCGCACAAGCCCAAATTTAGACCACGCGCATCGCTGTGACGTCAACTCGTAACCACCTCGCGACAAACCATTTCCGATAGTCGACGAAATGGGCTATCCAGTCATAGTTTTATATATTCTGTAATCCTTATAGTTTTTGCACATGAGGCCCTCGAAAGTACACAAATATTGGTCGAGGAAAAACCTTACATGACACCGAGAACGAACCATAAGATGTTCATTCGCATAGTAGGGATTGGAAAATCGATTTCGATTTTAATCGAAAATCGATTATCACCCTCCGATTTTCGATTTAATCGAAGTCGACTTTTTGTTTTGAAAAACCGATCAAAATCGATTCTAGCCGATCGATTTTCGATTTTAACTTGCTAGCTAAAGCTAGCGTTTGAATTTTGCCAATCGAGCTGCGCCAGTTCGTAAACTGCACTCCAGTCGACCGCAAGTCCAACTCTAATCCACTACAAGCTTGAAAGGAGATTTAGGGCGAATATTCCCACGTATACAAACCAGCCAGCAGGATTTTATCTATAGTTGCCTCTACCGTGCCGTGTGAGCGACTATTTTCTCACGCCGGGTTAATTGCAACTCAGGTGCAAAATCGATTATTCGGAGAACATTTAAATATGTTATTTTTCTTAAGGTCCATTCCTGAGGAACACTGGTTCCACGGCTTTTCAAACAAGAAATAAATAAAATTCTGTTTTTGTGGTATTCCCACTTTTCAATATACAATTCTTATTGCTACTAAACTATATGTAATTTGCTTGTTATATTACCTATGTGTTTATAAGTATCTATTATGGATTATTACTTTACTGTATATCTTATTAATATCTTTAAAATAATAATATATTTTGTTAATAAATTTAACTGTATTCGGTTCTTATCCCTAGTGCTTCCATTAACCCATATTTTGCATTTTGTTACAACAGCACATCCGTATTTCAGCAGACAATTACTTTACTATGTTAAATATCGATTTCGATTTTTCGATTATTTTGGGCAAAAAATCGAATTTTTAGAAAATCGATTTTAAAAACCAAAATCGAAAGTCGATTAATCGAAAATCGATTCTGGATTTAAATTTCCAATCCCTATCTCATAGATGAAAAACTTTAACTTTGTGGTTCCACAAAGATACTTTTATTAGCACGACCCAGGTTTCGACGTACTATAACGTAATCTTCAGGTTATACGTTATAGTGCGTCGAAACCCGGGTCATGCTAATA
Source organism: Pyrrhosoma nymphula (assembly GCA_963573305.1). Taxonomy (NCBI): domain Eukaryota; kingdom Metazoa; phylum Arthropoda; class Insecta; order Odonata; family Coenagrionidae; genus Pyrrhosoma; species Pyrrhosoma nymphula. Next base: position 101,762,783 of record OY754335.1, on the reverse strand, counting down.
AAAGTATCATTGTGGAACCACAAAGTTAACGTTTTTCAATTATACAATGAATAAGTTTCTCCAAGTAACGCCTGAAACTACCAGTTATGTTTATTCGCATTCGCATCAAAATACTACGGAAGAATGGGAATGTTGGCGTACGTATAGGTCATGCAATGGTTAATCGCTTCTGCGTCAAAGGAGCGCTACAGCAACTGGGGTGAGGCAGGTGAGGCTATGACTTGGGTAGACTCCTTGAGCTTCATTCCGTCGACGAAAATTCCCCGCGGCTTTACTCGTATTTGCATTCCGTGTCTCTCACTCTTTCTACGTGTGCGGTAGTAAGAGGAGAGATCCCCTCGGGAGGGCTAAAAGGGAAGGAATGAAAATAGACGCCCACGCCAAGACCATTCTTACTGCATACGTAAGGGCTGAAGGGAATCAGACGGCAGGGATTAGCATTTAGACTTCCTGTCCAAAGTGTTGGTTTTTAGAATTATAGATCTCTTGAATAATGTCAAAGATTTGTTACGAACATATCTTTTGTTTACTGTCTTGCCAAGAGTAATTCTAATCATTGCCATTCAATCAACGCTTTATGTGCAACTGTATAATCTTATTTTAGCTGATTAAAGTTGTCTCTAATCAATATTTACGAAGGTGAAACAAGTTAATAACAGTTTAAAAACGTAATGGAAATATAACAGTCGCTGTAAAATAAAAAAATAGTCCTGAGTCATCAGTGATTATTCCCGGTATTTTGGGTTTTAAATAAGTTACAATTTCTACCGCTGGAATTACTTGAAACCTAGTTGAAAAAAACCATTGTCGCACACAGGCCGCTTGAAATATTTCGAATATACAGCCAAACAACGTAAGTCTCGACAAGTATTTACTGAGGTGAAAATAAAACAATAAATGATCCATCTCATCCGTCGAGAAAATTAAAACGCAAAGGTTGAAATTGAATCTTTACTTCCTATTCATTCAATTTACACCAGGTTTTTTGGAGTCCCGGATAAGTGACATTCAATAATATTCGGCTCATGAATGTATTCTCATGAAATTAATTAGATTTTCGCTCTAGCAATAGGTCACTATCATGCAAAGTAGGTTATGTTGGGAATGAAAGTGAGCCTAGGTACTTTGGTAACACATCATAGGCATGTATACTGGGTTCACCATATAGATTTTTTTCTATCTTTAATTTTGTTTTTTAGTCTCTGTCTCTTAAGTTTCATGTGGTCTATTACTTGTGATGAGTCCTTGTTAACAATGTGAAAATCTTCTCATACTGACGTTGCTAATGCTACACCAGTAGCTGATGGAACTGTCTAAACCTGTCACATACTCGTGAACGTGCAGTTAGTTGTGTAGAATTGTACCTCAGCCCTTTACCTTGTGAGGTTGTTGGTTGATAATAAAAAGCATTTTCTGAGTAATCATCTTCTGTTGGGTCCTAATCCCGGCATTACCTGCAGACAATTACTAAGTGTTTCATTCACAAGTTGGGTATGTCTAAATTCGACCAAGTAAAGCCTTATTACCTGCATTACTCCTTTTCCACATGACTGCGTGGCAAACTACTAAAATTTGTTACCGTAATCATACGGGCATCGATTTCCACGGAAATAAGAAACGGCGTGTTTTCCGGGTTGCGTATCCTTAATTTTGTTTATACTTTTTTCCTTGTTTATTTCGGTTCTGCACTCATGTAGCTACTGCTAAACCCTTTTCTACTTACCTTCTGACAGTTTGTAAGCGTTTTTAATGAAAAATAAGGTACGGAACGGTCTGTCGCTCATTTAAAATTTTTACCAAAATTGCCTAAAATATTTATACTTCAAACGCTTGGCGAAAGCTAAAGACGGTTGACAAATAATCTGAAAAAAATATCACGCGTTAGATTAAGTCTCAAATACTACTTTTCTGACCCCAAGCTCCCTGAAATTCGAAAAAATATTTTTACGATCACCCCTAATGTATAGGCTCTGTCATTCCTAATGTCATAACCAGAAAAACTCGTTTGCAGTGGCTTATTTGCATTATAACAACGAATGACACACTAGAATCCATGATTTTTCATCTCTATGACCTTTTTTTTTGTATTTTCTACTTCCTTAACTATCCCTGTGGCAAATTAGATTCGTACTAATAGAATACATGTCCTTTATTACGATGACCTTACCACCAAATATCAGCCTATTTGACCACCGAAATTCAGCGTACTCAAGAGGATTTTTTAGATGACAATATCAATATCTCACACAATGTTTGGTGCGTTAACTTAAAATCTGCATTTGTGAAATCATGTACGGTTTCTGTACGTGAATTCATGTACAGTATAGGTTTCTTCTTCACTCACCTACTAATGATCGAGATATTTAGCTTCCTGTGCAGTCCAGTTGAGAGTGGTTGCTAGGTAGGCACCGATTGTGGCTTAGATTTATACGCGTCTGTTTGGACTCTTAATTAATGCACGGTTGTTTAAATATACTGCAGGCAGAAGTGGAAGAGGTGGTATAAACCAGATGATTGTAACTGGGAATAAGGAATTTAATTGAATTTGAGGCATTATTATTTCTTTCTTTAGACTTTTAATTCCATTACCTCATAGCTTTACTCAGTTATGGAAATATTAATGGCACCAAAGATAGTAATTTTGATTGAAATATGTATTTAACTTTCACTCTGAAATGAATGGAAATGAACTAAATATGAATTACTGCGGCGTATTGAGTTAAACATACACTCAAAAGCACATTTTTCAATTATAATTGACCTGATAAATCACGTTTAAGATAATTAAACGCCATTTGCATCATGCGATATGGGCATTGAAAATCTGAATATTATCGCAGAAGAGTTAGTTTGAATTTTAACTAAGTTTCAACTATAATCAATTCTAAAGGCTGGTTGAATTAATAATTCAGTCGTCATTTACCAACAATAATTATTATTGCAAAGAATACATCAATTCATTGTGATTTCCCCAGGGTTAATTTGAGAATAGCTCAGATTGAAAATTAATTAAACTTGATCTGATTGGGCAAAATGACGACAGTCCTTCTGCGGTAGGGCTCTCTGTTCAAACCGTTGAATTACACAGACGAGTGAAACTCATAATGGTTAATATCTCAAAATATTTTGAACCGAGGGGCGTGTTGACTTTTGACGCAATCGATTCAATCATTAATTTGTAGTTAATTAGACTTACAAGCTCCTTAGGCTGCCAGAGCAAATGTTTGTGGTCAGGAACCTGAACACACTTTTGATAAATTTCATTTAAAGAGCCGGTGTATGGGATGCGTTTGAATGGCCTTTGATTCCGTTTGATCATCTTTATGTGATTCTAGCAGCACGCTTTTATTCGTCGGTTAAGCCCAGCGGGTTTAGTGTTAAAGCTGAATTTTCGGGGCTGTAACAGCATTATTTTTTTTAGCCTACAGTCGTGGCAGAGCACCAACCTTTTCTCCGCCATGCGTGTACCTCTCTGAGCACATCTGGTATCCATTAAAAAAAAACAATGGTGTGGATTCTATCCGGGCACTTAATTTGGAGTCCATTCCGTGAAAAGCCGGACTTGGTCCTTTTTGAATAAAAGAAATATTCTCGGTCTCTTATAATGCTTCCAAAGCGTTAATTCCATTTAATCCGGGTCATAAAAACGACGTTAAGAGATTTTAAATAATTTTAACTCGTTTATATATTGTCTCAATTATTTAGTGCCTCCTCCAAAGGTTAGGAACATGTCATCCGCCTACAACGGCTTACATTATTGCTGTTCACCGCATATTTTTTAGAGGAATATATTATAGGTACTCTTAAATGGTCTAGAGGTATTGAACAAGTTTTATGCTAATATAACACGGATTGCACTTAGATTGAGTCGATGGCATTCCGAATTAAAGAAAAAATATTTGTTACTTTTTAAGGCTATAGAAAATCTTAGGAATATACTTACTATGGATTAACTTTATTATTGTTCCGTCATTGAGACTACTAACAGTGAGTCTTTAAGTCTATCAATGGAACTATTCATAGAATTCTAACCACAATATCCTCCTTGATATGTTTTAAATAGTGAGCTTTACTTGGCAAATGTGAAGAGCGGAAATTTCCATCATGTTTGAAGTTTTTCTTTAGCAAATTAATGCCGTTTTCCTCCGATACACGAATAAGAGAAGGCATGCATATCCATGAATAAGCGATTGATAATTTGGATTAATCATAATTTTATCAATCAAAATGAAGTATTTGCAATAGTGATAGCAACTTTAACATAGTTTTGACACATTTATCTCTTTCAACGAACCCCTACAATTACTAATATTGTGCCCTTCTAAAATATAGAATTTGCTAGTCAGGAAAACTTCCTAACCAAAGGTTTCTTTCACTAGTCATGTAATTTGGAACATAACCTACCCCTCGGTGGCCACCTCTTTATAGATTAGTATTTTAATGGCTTAAGCGGTCTATATTATATAAAAACGACTAGCTTAATACCTCAACCCCAAGACGAGCAAAACGTATATAAACAAGTCGGGGCCCATATCTGCAACTTTTGGACTGCCTCGCTGAAAGCAACTTGGTTCTGGAGGTTTCCTACATTCCGCCAATTTCCATTCCTTATTGAGTTGACTAATTTTTCTCGCCTTACAAGCCTTACAAGCCTCGCTGAAAGCAACTTGGTTCTGGAGGTTTCCTACATTCCGCCAATTTCCATTCCTTATTGAGTTGACTAATTTTTCTCGCCTTACAAGCCTTACAAGCCTTAAAACGCGTCCCTCAAGCCTTACAAGCTCTTGTTCTGCTGGCCGTACCCCATCCATTCACATACTCCTCCCTCCAACGCGCCCAAAACTTTCATGCCCATTACCAGTTCTACAAATAAAGGAGGATATGTCCAATATGGCCGAACAACTATGGAAATGCCTCAGAAAAATACATACTTCTTCTCACTCTCTCCGAAATCTTGTCCACCTCCAGTCCTTCAAACGGTATAGCCATCCTCCCAACGTAAAACAGTGATCAGATCGGTATGCTGGAAAAAGTACTGGCTTTGTATTTGGACGCCCTGGGTGCAAATTCCCGCGGTGGTGAACATTTATCAGTGGAATCCCTTTGCCTAGTTGAGTGATATTTGGAGAGCAATTCATGTTGCAGCTCTCTTCCCGGCCGGGTTGGGAAGCTAAACTGAAGACCCCTCGGCACCATTCGTAAGAATAGGCTGTTGGTGGCAGCGCCCGGTTTCTCTCCACCCTACCTTCATTCCCCAACTGCCACATCTATACTAAATGTCACCGATGAACTTAGTCGTGGGCCGCCTCGCCAAATAACCAAGCAAACAAAAAAATCGGGTTAACTCTTTCGGGGACACGGTTAAGGGTTTTGCGTGAATGTCTGTGCTAGCGGTCAATAATTAGCAGCCGAGGAAGTGCTTGCGCTGTCATTTTTGGCGCACCCCACGTCGAGTTTCCAACTTTTATGAAGTCCTGCAAACCGTTTCTACTATTCACTACGGATATAGTGGTTCTTATTAATGAATAAGAATTAGATGCCCCTTCCGATGAGATGCGTTTTTTTTCTATCCCTTTATCGGTGAGCATGCCCCGATATCTGAATTTTTACTTGAAATTTTACGAAATATTTAAATATTATTCAGCAGAGCTAGGTTTTCTCTATCCATGTCTCATATGTGTATATCTAGACGAGATTCTTCGTGTGGTACCAAAATCGGCGTGCTAGCACATTGGAATCGTGAGGTTTATTGCGTAGATATTTTCGCCCAAGGTTACAATGAGTGCCAGGCTCCTACCCCCACCTGTGCCTGTCCAGCACCACCTAAAAAAAAAGATTGCATTTTAATCGTATATCCGATCTAAAAAGGCCAAGTTCATTTCAATCGCGTCATTAGTCACGAAATTACAGAGTCGGAATCGATCACCCGGCAAACGTTTCATTTCCACTTCCGTCCTGTTGCTCCATTGTCAGACTGATTTAAAAAACTTATGCACGTAAAGAACAAAGTTAATACCACCTGGCCTTTTATTTTCGATACATTTTCTGGGTAAGTCGGGTCCGTACATTGGCGTTCTTAAGGTGTATAAGTAACTTATAACTTTGCTGGTATGAGAGAAAGAATAAGTGAGCTGAGGAAAGTAGGGATGGGCTAAAAATACCGGTATTCGGCGGTACCGATACTACTTTTTTCAATCCGGTAGTAACGAACAGTTTTTAAAATCGGTACTACCGACGGTGCCGATACCAAAAATACCGGTATTTAGACAGCGCTGCCATCTTGCGTCAATTGACGGACCTAACTACGAAAATTTATTGACTAAACTACATTTTCAAATGTTCTCGTAATAATATGTCTGTCTTTTTCTCTTTTTTACATAACCGTGAAGTTGGGATATGTTTGTTAGCAATTGATATAATAGGTAAGTATGAATTTTTGACGCATGCCGAACACCAGAAAATCGATGATTTTGAACCGTATAAATACAAATTTTTATTCCTGAAGATTAAACGTTAGTGCGACCGCAAGTATTCATCACTATAACAGGGAATTTTACCTGACCACAGCATTAAAACAATACCGGTCGTTCTTCATGTGATTTAAAATCATTCTAACAAAAAGCGACGAGCGCAAACATACAGTGTGAAATAAAAAGTATTTACTGAATAGCCAATGTATACTCCCGATGAATGTTCATTAAAAATGCCAATGGATGGAAATTTCTCTGTATCTTTTTGGATTTGATATTATAATTTGCCGAAATATTGAAAAATTAGGGTGAAACGTATGTTAGTTTGTAATTAATTAAAATATTTAATGAATCACATAAATATCGGTGTTTTTTCGTTGATACTACCGGGCGAGTATTATTATTACTTTTTAATACTCATGAAAAAAATACCGGTACTTTTTTAATTACCACCCATTCCTAGAGGAAAGGAAGTACTCTCGTAATGTTTTTATTTACACATATATACATTTACACATATATATTTACCCATATATATATTTACACATATATATAATTACACATATATATATATATATATATATATATATTTACACACACACACACACACACACATATATATATATATATTTACACATATATATTTTTACACATATATATATTTACATATATATGTATATTTACACATATATATATTTTTTACATATATATATATATATTTACACATATATATATTTACACATATATATATTTACATATATATATTTACACATATATATATATATATATATTTACCCTACTTGTAAGCACATCTAGATGGGGAAAATTATTCGCCTTTTCCTCAGTGCCTGGTTTGTGGAAAGTGAATTTTCTTAATTGAAATCAAGAGGAGGGGGTGGGATAAGCGGAGGGGTTGGGGAGGGGGATTAGGGTGAGGGAGAGAGAGAGGAAGCAAGGGGTGGGAGGCAGGGGCTCTAAGGGTGAAAAGCTGGGCGGTTGTGCATGAAAGCGAATGAGATTCCAGGGCTCCCTTCCTAATATATATCCCTCTTCGCTCAACCCGCTCTTCCCATGTGAATGGCAAGGAGGGAGATGGGAGAGAGCGATTTTAATCTCTTCTTCTAGTGGAATGAAATTTCGCTCACAGAGAACGAATTCATATATTTGGAAGTGAACCATTTTATAAAATTCTCCGTTTTTCCATCTTATCTTTAGGTCATGGGTTTCGTTTTAAGATGCTGAAAAGTAAGCTGTGAGTCTTTTTCTTATGGTGGCTCCGCCGTGAGATGATTTATATTTATTTTATTTTTCAATTTTTGCTAATTCTAAAAACAGTACATATGCTTGATAAGAAAAACAAAATCATACCTTTTCACAATTTTTTTACGCAAATTGAACTTGAAGTTACTCGGCATCAGATGCCGAAATGGGTAAGCATTGGGGAAAATGGCATTTGTTCCATAGGATATCAAGCCATTTTAGAAAACCAATATTTATAAGAAGCTAATTTACCCAGAAAATTAATTGGTAACATAATATATACATCTGATCATCATTTTTTTAGATTTTACTCGTTTACTACAATAATTATATCTGTTGACTTATTTGCATATTTTATACATCTGTTTTGATGTCTACGAGTGCAAGTGAAAGCAGAATGTTTCAAACAATGATAACGAATAGATGGAATTAAGTATTTTTTTTAATCACATGATCATAATGGAACCTTATTTCAGTGATTCGAAATCAGCTTCATCTACAGGCATTCGAATATGCAAGGAGGAGGCTTATGAAATATCCTACTGCTGCCATATCCTCGAGTTTTTCAGTACCAATGTTTTGATGATGGCGATCCTCCTTGCTACTCTATCCCACTGTTTTGTTATTTGATCGTACCAGGCAAGTGGGTGAATTGGTGAAGAAAGGGCCATGTGTGGAAAGGAGTAAAGAAGGCGCAAATCATGGTGTAAATATTTTACCAACGAAAAGAGCTAAGAGTCAAAAGTTTTGTCTCACTTTACGGATGAAATACCATACTTAAAGTGCTCTCAATAATAGAGATGGAGACTTCATTGTTACATATTTCACCACTACCGGAATTCGAACTCGGATCCTTATGATGGAAAGCAACTCCTCGACCCACCACACCAACCCATTTCCTTCCGTAGACACTACTTCTTTAAATAGGTGTAATCAGATACTAATTATTTGACGTTTTAATGTGAACATCGTGATATTCCACGTGGTTTCTTGCAAGTGGCCCTCTGGCGTTATCATCCTCTAGCCTCCCGACTGAATAACGAATACGAAAGAAAGTTTGCGAGCCAAATCAACAATAATAACGAAAGGCGCAAATGGGTCGTATCATTATCGTCCCACCCAACGGTACTGCACTTTAATTTCTTTCCTCTGAGCACCAATGCGGGTTCGGAATCCCACTGAAAACTCTCCAGCGTTGCCGAGATTTGAATGGGAAGCAAGTACCCTGTCTACCGCACCAAACCGAATCTCGAATTAAATATATAGCGCAAATATTTTTATTTTCTTTTATAAAAAAGTCCCATAATTTATGATTATAAAATTTATGGTAAGAAAGTTGAAAGAATGATAGTTGTCAAAGACCTTGGAGTATGGCTAGATTCATCCTTAAATTTCAAAGCTCATATAGAAATTTAAACTAATGATGCTATGTGAACTCTTGTTTTTATATGAAGGAACTCCAGAGATTTTCAAAGTTTGAGGGTAATTAAAACACAATATTTTTATTTAGTACTGTTCTAATGTATGGTCTCAACATTATGAGAATTATACTTATGCTGTTGAGCGTATTCAACGAAAAGTTTTACGCCATGTTGCCTATAAACTACGGATTCCAAGGGACCATTATAGCTATCATGGGTTGTTAGTTGAATATGCTTACTCTGGAAAAACGAAGATACATATCTAATCTTATTGTTCTTTATAAAATAGTTCAATAGACTCTATAGACCTTACTTTATCTTTAAGCTATTATGTCTCTTCATTCAATACGAGGAATTGTTATTTTTCCAATTAAAGTATAATAGAACCAATTATTTGTTCTACTCGCCATTACACAGAATCTAGAGGTATGCAAATATGCATGCACAAAATATTGATTTCACCAAATTCATTTATTCGTATAAGAGCGTAATTGTTAAAGGTTTATTAGGTAGCTTAAAGTTTTTGGATTATTGTTCATCTATGCTATTTTATCATATCCATGTCTGTATTTCATTCATATTGGTTGTCAATTCATGAACCACATATGTTCCTACTACTATTCCTAATACTTTTATATTTACTCGTCTTTTAATATTCGTACTTGCATTTTAATGTATTTATTTATTTTTATGGTGTCAATTTCTGTTTGTTATATCATTTCATTGGGTTTTTACCCGTGAATTTACTAAAATAAAAATAAAATAGGGGAAGATATTTCGGCTGCTCGGCATAAACCACAGTGAAGAGACCATCGCGATATAGTAAACTATGGAGGTCGCCAGCTGTCAACCAATCTTCGGATTGATAAACAAAGAAGAAGGGAGGATACAGAGGACGACTGAAGAAACATGAACCCCGCCTTCCCACCCGATGTATAACCACTCATTCATGAGAGAGCCCTTGGTCCCTTTAAATAAGCACCGCTCCATACGTACAGTAACTTCTGCCTTAATGAATGCCTCCTCTCTCCCTCACCCTTTGATGTCCCCCCTTGGCATCAGAAATTAAAGACGCCCCAGTGTTAAGAGATGAGCGGAAGCTTTGAGGGAGAAGGGGGCATGAGGCTATTGAATGTGGGAAAGGGAAGCCGAACGAAGCCAGAGAAGGTGGAGGTGTGGGAAGACTTGCAGAGGGGGAAAACCCTGAGATTACGAGGGACGTAGCGGAGGGGTAACTTAGTGAGTCTTGCGGATAAGCTGTGAGATTTATCAAAGTACATGTTCGATGCTCATGAGATATCGATCGCGTTCACTCTTTGCTTGACTCTTCGATACATTGATCATATCAATTAGGGCTGTGTGTGGACTTCCGTACCAATATTGCTCCTCACTATGCGAGATACCCTGCGATAAACGATGTTCTGTAATGATACAAAATACTATAGATATTTTGGAAATAAAAACATAAAACTTAGGGCGTTTTGCGATATAATTTGATGCTTTGACATGTCCGTCAAAATCATGCACTACCATACAATGGTCAGTATCATGCGATTCACTGAAAAGATCAGGCAATACTTTTCAGAATTTGTTTCCATTCGATATGCATCATTATATCCAGCAATACATCACGTCTTCATCGAGGCAGAATTTATATATCAGTGTGATCCTGAAATAAAAAATCGCTGTGATTCTAGGCTCAAGGGGAAGGCGTACTTTCCAACGGTATCAAGGGTATAGCAGGAACAGGCGTAGGGTGGGGGAGTTCGGTGAGAGTATGTATAAAGAAATAGACTCTCTACATAGATGGACGTTGCCAAGTCCCTTTCTCTACCTCCCGCTCTCTCCCTCCTCAGCGGGAAATCTGGGCAAGAGAGGGTATGGAATGCGGCATATTTGAAGTGTGGGGGGCGTAGTAGCCTTGGGACTGGGAGGGGGTGAGTGCGTAAGAGGAAGGGGTATCCGGGTGTTCCAGGGTCGGGGAGAAGTTGCAGAAACCCCCACCTGTTACTCTCGAACTGGGAGGGTAAGAGAGCTGAAGTTGGTCGCTCCTCTCTCCCCACCCATCGCTACTCCCTGCTCTCCGCCTCTTTATCTCCCTCTCTCTTTATGTCCTCCTTTCCTTTCTCTTTTTCTTCCTCTTCCTTTTGCTTGCCTACCAACCACCTTCACCCAATCTCTCTTTCTCTGCATCGCTCTCTCCCGCTCTCGTTCCATCTCGCTCCCCTTGGGGTGGCAAAGCGTTCGGATTGTACGCGCGCATGAGAATCAATACGGCAACGTCGGAGCGTGAGGCCATCCAGGGAGAGTGGGAGAGCAGCGGTGGAGAAGAAGGCTTCGGACGGCGGCCCTTGCTCGCTGCCGCCTCGGGGGGCGAGTGAGGGTGATGGATGGAGGGGGAGGAGATAAGGGGTGGGTTGGAAAGAAGGAAGGAAGAGGGGTTAAGGAGTGATGGTGTTGGGAAGGAATGAATGGAGGGCGAAATGGATTGACATTTTCATTTCTTGAAGGTTTTTCGAGGTGCATATTCTGCAAAGTATGTGGACGGAATGGCGAAAACTAGTGCAATTAAAATGATGCCTTTGATATCAGGGCTGAAAAGGTTGAACTGTAAAATTTTACCAGTTTTGAGAATACCGGGACTAGCCAGGGTATTTAAATTTACGGAGTCACCCGCAGGTGCACATAAGGGTGATATTTCACAGAATACCCCGGTGTTAAATGTGTCCTGGTCAAGGAAAATGATTTTTCCTCTTAGGAATACCACACTTATGTAAAAGTTTAGGTTGGATATAGAAAAAATGAAAATTCATATAAAATTTCTCTTTTTTTCAGAGCGTTTTATTTACGTTAGCAACATGGAAATTTCAGAACTACCACAAGCCACCAACATTCACCATAAAACCACAGTAAAATTAATATGAAGCCATTTTTCTCAGTGGTAGGAAGCGCAAATTATGAAATATTAGAAACTTAAGTGAAAACTTAATAACTCGTTTGAATATTCTCCATTATTCCTCCGTAATGTTTATTTTCAACACCATAATGTTTGTTTAAGTAAGGAAACAACATTAAAATTACGCTATTGATTTCCGGGATGGGAAGGGCAAAGTATGAACCATTAGGTTGGGAGAGAGATCGTGTCAGCTAGTGTGGATTTTCTACGTTAACGTACTCGCCTGTATGAGCATTAAAAATATCTCGCAGGTTGAGTTAAACAAAACTAGAAGCCAACAGTTTTCACTTGCAACACCTCTTTCATCTCAGCCATATAAAAAATACGTTTACATTAAAAGAGCGTTAAATGTTTTACCTGAAAACATAAAAAGAGAATGCCTTCAGGAAATTTCTAAAATTAGTAAAATCATGGCTGTTTACTCAGCTCAATGTTGAAACACTATTTGGAATATTTTTTTGAGCTATCGTATTATGAACTTCGTATTATGTACTTGTTAATATATATTACTTCATGCATACCATTTATAAAATTATTGTTGGAAATATTTGGTGTCACATGAGCATTTTTGTGCCATATTTTTGGACTACATATCTTGTTAGTTTCTCCACCTGTTGGCCAAGCATATTTATATACATGAAGGTAGTATTTACGCAGGAAATACCTCAAAAGACTACATAAAGCTTCCTTTATTTGTATTTATTCATATTTGTTTTTGTAAATTTATTTGTTTGAAGTAATAAACATCTATCTAAAACTGAAATGGCTTCATTCATAACGGGACCACGCAAGCTGTAAGGGAGGTAGGTTGGGGCGAGAGAGAGACGTACGAATGAAGAAGCAGTCGTAAGGGTCGTAGAGAGTTTACTAAGAGAGGTAGGGCCGGGGGTTTTGAAACGGAAGTAGGGGAAAAAGCCTGAGGAGTGGAGGAGGGTAGGAATCGGAGGGGAAAAGTGTTTTATTATTTTTTTTATTTTTCAAAAGGGTTCTAGGGGCATATTTATTGGGAAGTAGGCGGATGGAATGAGAGGGAGGGAGAGGAGTATGGGCGGGAAGGGGTTCAGGGGTTTTGCAGGTTCCCTTAGAGAGCTCAGTTCAGCTCTCCTCTAGCTCTCCCCGGCGGTATCCCGTCGTTCCGACCAACCCAGCTACTCACCACGACTGCCTCGTCATTCTCTCTTCTCTCGTTTTGCTCTAGTTTTCTGGTAGCTTGCCTTGCGCAGCTCCGGGATCAGTTCAATTTAAATGTTAATACAGTTTTATTTACTTTTATGACATGTTGATGTTGATACTAAGCCAAGTTTTGGCATTACTTTTTAACCAAAGTCAAAATGCAAAACATGTTCTATATCTTTAACCCCTAAGCGAACACGTTCATGTAGGCTATCTACAATTGTTGACACGCCTTTTCCTCGAAAGGGACAAAGTTCAGAATGAAATATTAAGGATCCAAAAGGATACGTTATTCTTAAAAAAAAAATATATATATATATATATATATAAGAGAGAAAAAGGTAGATTATAGTAAATTATTATAAATTTTCTAAACATACCTTTACATCTTGTGGTAATTGCATTGCAGTAGGACACTCAAGTTGATGCCAGCCGTGATACTCTCATTGACCCTACAACTACCTAATAATTCCTGCCGTTTCTCTCTAATATCCTCTCGTTACAGCCTTGTTTTTCCTACTCAGTTCGGAGTTGTGTGGAGCTATTTCAAATTTACAACAGAATTTCTTATTTGTTTGGAACTTCGATGCCTCTCGGGGAGAAGGGTCCGCTATTTTATTCTAAATGCAAATCAGTCTGTGAATCGTGGTCGTGATCTATATGTAGGTGAGTAGATTGGCGGAAGAAATCCACACTAGATGCCACTCGTTCTCACTTTAACCTAGTTTTTCTATTTTTTCCCTGCAAAGCCCTTGAAACCAGTGACTTATTTTGATTTTTATTCAGTTTTTGTCTGCATTTTGATTTTACTGGTGAAAGTTTGAGCCTATTTAAAAAAATAAAATTAAACAAAAATATGAAACATAATTAGGCCTATTATTAATAAATAATGACACATTTTAATTGCATACCATAACGAAAATGAAAAACTATTAACTTTGTGGTTCTACAATGATCTTTTTATTAGCACGACCCAGGTTTCGACGTACTATAACTTCATCATCAGGACCTGTTGGTGACGTTACAGTACGTAGAAACCCAGGTCGTGCTGATAAAAATATCATTGTGGAGCCACAAAGTTTTAAGTTTTTCATTTTCATAATGAATAAGTTCCACCAAGTTACGCCTGAAACTACCACAATGTGTGGATGGTAGGAGGTGGTAAATGTGGGCACATATGTCGGAAACCCGAGTAGCTGCCAACCCAGTGACTCTTCTTGGATCCTACTTCTACCTCCTCATTCGTTCCAACCAACTTTAATAATGGATTTCTCTGCATAATCCAGACATGAGTGGAACCATTTCAATTTTACTATGCGTATTTTTTTACTCGTCTGAAACTTCGATGCCGCACGTAAAAGGTTTTCACTTTATTTTCTTGGTGGTCTACATCGGCTAAGCGTTTTATTCATGCTCAAAGAGGCGACAGGGGTAATGTAGAAAATACATGCTAGCTGTCAAGTTTTCTCTCTTACGTCACCTTATAGTTTCCCCTTTCTAGCCAGGACATTAATAGCGTCTTTGTTTTCAATAGCTTTATTTTATTTCCAGCATTTTGATGTTGCAAATGAATATTTTTAGCAAAACCTGTCAGTTAATCTGCTTAGCATGTTGTGTCTTTATCTCGAGGGGGTTCACCATACGTGAGAATTTCTGATAGCGCATTTTCTTAAACATCTCTCGTAACTAATTATTCAATTGTAAAACAAATAAAGGTCGTTCACAGCAATGTTTCACATTTGTTTTGATTGAAATAATGCTTCATGAGTAAGTTAGCCTAATGAAAAATCCTGCGCTTACTGAGTTGAATTCTTCTGACTTCTTTTTCCATAAATAAAATTTGACGACGCTTGAGAATATATCTGTATGGGTGTTACCTAAGCATAACGCATATTTTAGCTTCAAAATACATCATTTTTATGTCACACAAAGTATTATATTGCATTAGAAATATCCAGGGTTTGAATCCCAGCCCAGGCCAATGTTTTCATTGTGAATATCGCACATTCGTGTGAATTGCTCTCGCATTTTGCAGCCTCGTGCAAATTCTCGTTGACTATAACTTTGATGAGATAATATATAGCGGGTGGTGAGAGGAAGAAAGCCCGTCCCATTTACTTCACTCAATTGACGTCCCTGCTCCTTATCCCTTACTCTTCTCCTCCTCCTAATCTGAATCCTCTCCTCACACTTCTTCCCCCTTTTGTGCCTTCCTCTCCGCCGTATCCCCAGGAATTCCTTTCCGACCACTGGCTCACCCCCCCCCCAGCCCCCTGCTTAACTCCTTCCACTCCCTCCCCCCCATTGTCATTTACTCCCTCCATTTGGGCTCATCCCAGATCTTCGTGGGTAGGAGAGACCTGGAAGTTGTAGTGAAGCCGGGGGAATTGAGGGGATATGTGAAACTGTGGAGTGTGGGCGTAAGTGCGAAAGATTGCTGTGCAGTCATGTACTTTAGGAGGTTCGGTGGTTTCACCCAACTTAAGAGAATTCAATGAAACTTCCTGAAAGTATTAATAATATTGTTCTAAAGCTACCTGCTAATTTTCAGAATTATTTTCCGCAGGTTTTCAAAGATATTTGATCGACAATTGGGCAGGAAATTACATGTTCCTATCCCTTTTCTTCTGCATCCTGCAAGTTAAGCATCCACGTTCAAGTACCCTACCCGTGGTGCCAATTTCACACGATCTGCAACGAGCGCGAGGGATTTATTCAAGCGCTCGGAGTAAAAATATGTTACGTAGACATTTTTCTATCAATGATATAAATTATTATACATTGAATAATTAGAAAAGGTTCTTTCTGATGAATAAAGCCTTGCGTTTTCATAGCAACCCGTGTATTTTCATGCCCACTTCTCGTTCAAATATCTTAAGGAATCTACGGTAAATAATTCTTTAAAAAATCAGGTAGCTTTAAGAAAACCACAATAATGTTTCCAGCAAGTTTCATCCAATTCTCTTATGTTGAGTAAAACCACCGAATCTCCTTAACAACAATGTCTAATTGTTGTCCGGGGTACATCCTAAAGTTCACTCATACACACACCCATTACGTAGTTCCCTTTTGGGATAATCAATGTCAAGGGGGCATAATTATTGGAGCTGGACCTGGGAAGCGGGCTCCGTTTTAATAATTCATTAAATAATGTCCTATTCTTGCGCACCTCTTTTGCTTCTGTCACATTCACGTTTCATTCATCTCATTTAAACTCTTAATCTTCCTGTTCATCAAAGTCTCATCCACAACATTCACCCATGACTTTCTCGGTAATCCCCTTCTTCTCTCACTATTCAATAATTATCGATCATAAACCTGTTCTGTTAAACAGCAACCATTCTCTCAACATGACCCACTTATTCCACACCCCTTTCGTTTATATCCATTCCCGAAGTATTTGAATACTACATGAAGATACAATAAGTTTTGGAGTCAGAGAAATGAAGGATGAAGTCTTTGGAATGCAGGCGTAGATAATGAGGAGGTGCTGAAAACGGAGAGGAAGGCAAGTGCTGGGCATTGTAGGAGAGGATAGAAAGCTTCTTCAAGGTATGAGGAGGCAGAATAGATGGTTGTAACAGGTATTGGGATGCTGTAGACCATGATTGAGGGGAGTATATTGGGTAAACGGGGAATACGGAGAAGGAAAGGCTTCTTGCATTGGATGGATAGAGGTAGGAAAAACTTAAGCCTTAAGAAGAAAATCGCATGAAGAATGAAGTGCTTGGGGTTTTAAAATATTTAAGTCGTTTTTCATATTGCAAATCAAGTTCTCAAAAGTTCACCTCGAAGGGAGGAAGCCATCTTGTACGGCGACCAGATACGTCCATCATTTTCTTTTTCTTAGTGAAACGGGTGCCAGTCTCAGTCATCTACTTTTACCGTTAGAAAAGGGAGTGACTAATAAATCATCTTGTGACGACCTTTTGGAAATATTTTCTTTGATAATGCAACTTTTTCCTAGTTTTCATTTCATGGAAATGCCTTAAAGGCAGGAAACATACCTCATATACCCAAATCCGACCCCCATTTGAGTATTTCTTTGTTCGTTTTTATGAAAGTTAAAACCTATTGCAGTAGTTGCCACCACCATTCAATTTTCAGTCATCTAGCAATTTGGGTACCATTCAATGGCTAATGAAACGTATCTTATCTTTAATGTGTCCGTAATTAGAATCGGGCATCAGTAAAAATACATTTATCTCCGTTAGCATGATCTGTTGACTCCAAGTGCTGTTTTTAATGTAAGTGAAAAAAATTGGTAATGTTTTGGAAGTTCTGGAATTGATGATGGAAGTTGCGGTAAGATTGGGAATTAGCCTGTTGAGTGGGGTGAAAACCACTACAAGCTATATGCTATAAATAATAAAATAAACTTCACTGTTGGCTATCTCTCTTTTTCTCGTCTCTGTTCGTGTCATAGTAGTAGATATTTGTATTTTTGCGTCTTTTATTTCGTTTTTACGGGTGAACTATATCTTGACAGCATTATTACATGTGGAAGACTTTTTCAAATAAACTAAAAATTAAACGGGGAAGGTACACTGGGCTAAGCAACGAATTCGTATGGAGAATGAAGCACCTGCGGTTGTTGAAAATGAAGCGGAACTACTCCGTGTCCGGTCAAAAAGCTGGCTTAATCGGTAGGTTGCCAGTTCTAATTGCAGTATGAAGTGCGTCCAGTTCCCCGAAGTGAAGAGATGTGGAAGTTTTAGCAATGCCATGGGAGTTGGGGATATGGTGAAGGAAATTGTGGGAGGACGAGGAGTAGCAAGCCAGATGGACGGGCCTGGGAGGAAAGCAGAGCACTCACTGTGCGGTAAGAGTTTGGAATCTTCTCCCGTCGTCCCTTTTGGGCCGAAGCTGCGGGACTCGAATCTCCCTCGTCGACGACTTTTTGAAGCTGGCGAGAGCATGCGAGTCGGTCGCCTGCCTTGGGCAGTCATTCCTCCCACTCCGTGCCGTGTGTTTGCGCTCCCTGGGGGGAAGGGGGGGACGACGACGGGGCGAAAAGTAGTTTCGTGGGCGTAGTGTAGAACGAGGAGAAAGTAGATGCTGAAGGGGAAGAAGAGGATGGGACAAAGGATCACTGGAGAGTGTGGGGCTCTCGAAGAAAGTTTGAGAATACTTTCTCCGCAAATATCTTTAAGTGGTGTGAACTCTGGACAAATTTATTTGACGAGAGCACACTAATTCCGGCTCCAATTTCAGCCAGCTTTCCTGCTTCTCGGTCCTCAGTCTCCAAGAACAGAGAGAGAGAGAGGAAAAAAGAGAAGGTAGAGGAGATAGAATACGAAGGAAGAAATTGCGGTCAATAAATGCATTTTCTTGATGTGGGATTTGGTTTTTTCCCGGCGTATCCTGTTGTTGAAGTCTTCTCGGATCTTTAACCAGGTGAGATATTTGTTTCCCGACGTTTCGACAGATACCTTCACTATCAAAACCCTGAAAGCGATGACGGATGCAGCTGTTGAAACGTCGGAAAACGAATATCACCTGGTCCAAGACCCGAGAAGACGTCACCAAATTAATTTGCTTGTTTGAAAAAAGACGGTGCGGATTTTTGGGAGAATAAGCTCTGTCAAAATACAAAAATTTGGGAGAATAAGCTCTGTCAGCACTTTCGTGCTGGGGTAGCTTTGCGGTACAATGCAGAGATGGCGGAGTTTTGCATTATATATAAAAATAAGAACACACAGCTAACGTACCTGATTACTAAACACCCTAAAAGTGGAATTACATGGAAATTTTACCGCAATAAAAACGTTTTACTACTTAAAATATGATAAACATGAGAAATGTGTTTTGCGTTCATTCCGATGAGCACTTGTTATCAGACCTTACATGTGACTATAGGTTTTTTTAAACCATGTCCCTCAGAAATTCAAATGTGGTTTATGAGATTAAAATACTTCGTAATACTTAGTTGTCAATATCACAAGAAAAGAAAATTTGAAATAGACTTAATACACACTTTTTATTTCTCCAACTAAGGTTTCAATTTTAAGGACGGATATCCGTCATTTTCAAGGTGAAAATGACGGTTACCTGTCCTCAACTTTTTCTTTTAGTGGATAAATATTATTGCAAATTTTATTTTCTTACGAAAATGAAAACGTTTCACAATATTTATCCTGAAACGATTTGTTCTTTTTTTACTCGTCTATTGGAGACTAATTTTGGTAAACTTTCTGAATATGAAATACATTGTTCTTTCCCTAAAAAAATTATCGGTTACTGACAATGAGTTCATTTGATAGCATGATTGCTGCGGTTATTTATAGTATGTAAACGTAGCATCTATATTGGATTCATAAAGGTCATGCCTTTTACACCACCATCCACCCTGATACGCAGATAAATGGCGACTCCTCCGTTAATAGCACGTATCTACTAGAAAACCTGACCCGAAAGAAAAGGCTGGATGTTTACACCCTAGAATTGGATGCAGTATCCCAGTATCCAATTTAAATAGAGTCTGGGGAACCGTCCAATTTATTAATTTATTAGGTGAGGCAGCCAATTTTGTTGGATGCTACATCGAACTGAGCCAGGTCATATATCCAGTAACCCTCAGCACCGTATATGAATAGGCATTCTCTATACCTACTCCTCCGCTGGTAAAAGCAAAATCTTAGCCAGTAAAAAATAAATAAAAATATTTAAATTTGGTAAACGCATTGAAAAGGGTAACGTTTGATTTGTCTTAATTACCCCGGCAAAGTGTATATATTCTCAAGCATTTTTATCGGCATCTAATTTACGCCAATCATTTGGTAGAATTCCATTATAAGAAAGTGCAATAATTATTTCGCTATACAATTACAAAACTAGATTTTTATTATTTCCAGGATGCATCAACGTTTCGCCTCTATTCTTGGATGCAATATTTGTCAGGGTAAACCTATACCTGAAAACGCCTCCAGGAAGAAAGGCGAAACGTTGAGGAAAATCAATCAAACGCGATGGATCCCGGAAATAACAAAAAGCAAGTGATTAAAATTCGTAGAAACCTGAAGAGTAAATACAAACCATTTTTTTAGCGTCTTGCGCCCGTCGGCATCTTTCTGAAAATTCTCTGGCTGTCTGAACTAACCAGATGTCCCTCGGCTCTTCACGAGTTTACTACTACTTTGCGTATATCTATTTGAAATAGATGGTTCACCAAAACGCCTCAAATATTTAATAATAATAATAATAATAATAATAATAATAATAATAGTTCTCCTCGACCACCTCACACGCTCCATGTTCGTGATCGAGTTTTCGGCTCCGGCTGAAACTAACATGGATGCGAAGGAGGTGGAAAAACGGACGAAATATCAAGACCTGCTTTTCGAACTTCGACAGATGTACCCCGGACACTCTGTGAAACTGGTGGTCCTCATCATAGGTGTGCTCGGTGGAGTTAAGGGCTCGCTACTAAATAACATCAAGTGTATTCCGTCCTGCGTGGCACAGGCGGAATTACTAGTTGCACGCATGCAGAAGGCCGTCATCCTGGGGTCACTCCGTTTACTGCGGACGCATGACCCTACCGCAGCGTAGCCACACATCTGATGGGCGTCGGACGTGGCTGCGATTACTGCCTAACCCCTCTCGAGTCTTCGGCCATTATGACGGCAATGAAACCTGATGCTTGCCGGGGACTCGGAGGGTCATGTTACAACTGTAACAATTAAAATAATAAAAAAATAATAATAATAATAATAATGGATGGAATCCAAAGAACTACCGCCCTATAACCTGCCTCAACACTGTATATAAGGCGTTCACCTCGATCTTGAGCGACCTTATCCTACACCAAGTCCAGCCGGTTTGGGAGGAGGTGTACGAGCAGAGGGGCTCAAAGCGAGGAATCGCGGGATGCAAGGACAACCTGCTCATTGATAGGTGCATATGCCAGGATGCCATCCGGCATAAGCGAAACCTATCAATGGCCTGGGTGGACTACAAGAAGGCTTTTGACACCACTTCGCATGAGCTATTGATCGCCATGCTGAAGTTGATGAAAGTCCACCCTGAGGTTGTGTCCTGCATCCAACGCCTGTTACCACTGTGGAAAACGCGCTTCGTTCTGAGCTCAGGCAAGCGGTCAGTTTCCACAGAGTTGGTAACATACCACCGTGGCGTTTTTCAAGGCGACAGCTTGAGCCCCCTACTGTTCTGTATTTCCCTCCTACCCCTGTCCCTTAGGCTGCGACGAGGTAAAGGATACATGTGTGGTGTTCCAGGTGACAGGAAGCATAAGGTCACCCATTTGTTTTATATGGATGACCTGAAGCTGTACGCTTCTAATGCGAAAGACCTTCGCACTGCCCTGGACACCGTACTGGAATACAGTGAGGCTATAGGAATGGAGTTCGGATTGGACAAGTGTGCATCCATCCACTTGGCGAGAGGAAGATTTTCGGAGATCAAGGAAGACGTGCAACTTGTTGACGGGAGCGTCATTCGTCACCTCGAGGACGATGACAGCTATGAATATCTCGGCGTCCCCCAGCGCCGAATGCAGGAGGTTACAGCAGTGAAGGAAAGGCTCACCGCCAAATACAGACAGACTCTCAGGAACATCTGGAGTTCTGAGCTGTCAGGCAAGAACAAGGTTCTTGCCACGAACATGTTCGCGGTTCCTACACTGCTGTATACCTTCGGATGCATGAAGTGGAACGTCAACGAGTTGCAGAACCTCGATAGGGGAACGAGGAAGATGATGACCATCTATAGAAGTCTTCATCCGAAATCTTCCGTCGCCAGATTGTATCTCCCTCGCAATGTAGGTGGTAGAGGACTATTGAGTCTGGAATGTCTCCACAACAGAGTTGTCCTGGGTACAGCTTGCCGAGTTTTGAAAAGCAGGGACCCCCTGCTCAATCTCGTGAGTGATCACGAGAGTGCGGGAGCAGGGGCGTTTCTCTTCCAGGCGGCAAAGAGGGCAGCGGACGAAACCGGTCTCGACTTCGACCCGTCATCCGACGGAAGCGACAATGACACGACCATCTTGTCATTGAAGGCAGACGTCCTCAAGCTCGAAATAAAAAAAGCCGAGCAGAAGGCCTTGCTCAAGGAGCATACCGATAAGCCCATGCATGGAGGTTTTTATCGAAACATCGAAAAGCATGGGCTATCGAAGGAGCTAACGTTTGCCTTCCTACGCTCCGCCGGTCTGAAGTCCGAGACCGAGGGTTTTGTCCTCGCGTGCCAGGATGGTGTCATAAACACACTCGTGTACCGCCGCATTATATTCAAGGCGGAGGTTGCGGACACGAAATGTAGGGCGTGCCGAGCCCAGCCGGAGACTTTGAGTCACCTTCTCTCCGGCTGTAGTTATTACGCTAAATCAGCATATTTAGCTCGGCACAACGCGGCCCTACGAGTGTTATACTTTCATTTTCGACATCATTATGGCATCGACGAAACACCTGTGCTGCCCTATGCCCCTGGAGATATTGAGTCCGTCGTGGAGAACGATAAATGTACGATCTGGTGGAATTACTCCTTTTCCACCACCAGGCAGTCGGAGGCGACCAAGCCTGATATCGTTCTCCTCGACCACCTCACACGCTCCATGTTCGTGATCGAGTTTTCGGCTCCGGCTGAAACTAACATGGATGCGAAGGAGGTGGAAAAACGGACGAAATATCAAGACCTGCTTTTCGAACTTCGACAGATGTACCCCGGACACTCTGTGAAACTGGTGGTCCTCATCATAGGTGTGCTCGGTGGAGTTAAGGGCTCGCTGCTAAATAACATCAAGTGTATTCCGTCCTGCGTGGCACAGGCGGAATTACTAGTTGCACGCATGCAGAAGGCCGTCATCCTGGGGTCACTCCGTTTACTGCGGACGCATGACCCTACCGCAGCGTAGCCACACATCTGATGGGCGTCGGACGTGGCTGCGATTACTGCCTAACCCCTCTCGAGTCTTCGGCCATTATGACGGCAATGAAACCTGATGCTTGCCGGGGACTCGGAGGGTCATGTTACAACTGTAACAATTAAAATAATAATAATAATAATAATAAGGGTACGAAATCCGGACCACCAGCCTCCACGTGGCGTACCTGGCAACGGCTCTTGCCGGCTAATGGTGGACGTCTGCGTGTGGGGCTAACCACCCTACACGCAGTAAAACTGGTTCCCAATAGGAATACAGAGAAAGCCACCCACAACCGGCCCCTCTCGGATGGGGGCCCTAGTACAGTTGGGTGTGGCAATACAAATACCACCGTAACGGGAGCCCGGATGCAGTGGACGGAAGCCCTAAGGGGCGACCTCCTCGCATGCCATGCTGCCAGCGAGCCCGAACGCAGGGGTTATATGGCAAGGATGCACTCTTTGTGGTGTGAGATGCATCCAGAACACGACCACCTATCGCAGCAGAATCTGCGCGATTATGCCAACCACCTGCGAAAAAAGGAAACTCTCCACCAACCGCCAGTTCAGAGGAACACACCACCGGCCAGACCACTCTCCCCGACACAGGCAGCCTCTGCACCACCTGAGGCTAGAACGGCACTCATGCCGCTGTCTATGTCAAATGGAGAAGAAGCTGGTCAGGCCGTCGCTGAACTACGAACGCGGTTGTTAAGCACAATATCTTATGATGATGGACAACCTAGGCCGAGAGACATCCACCGGAAGATCTCTCTGCGGGGTAACCACCTGCCCCAGTTGAATGGTCTTATCGACGAAATCCTAACGGAAACGTCGGACCTTTGGACGGTAAATTGCGTGGTCTATGCTGCTGCCAAAATTATGGCTCACTCCCAAAAGAACACCTCTTGGGAGGACAAAGCAGCAAAGAGGCTTGAACAGTTGGAGGCCAAGATCACGCAGGCGAGACAACAGGCGTCGAGAATTCAGTGTGTGATGGAATACATCTTATCTGGGCGAACTTTCACTCCTAAAGTTCGGCGCATAGCGCGCAGTCTCAGGTACAACCATCACACGCTGAATAAAAGCGTGCTGCTTACCATTAAGCAGCACGCGGTCGATAGAGTTCGGGCACTCACCACGGCCCGGAAAAAACTCCTGAAGAAGAGTAGGGGCGTGAGAGAAAATGCCACCTTTCTCCTTCAGCCGTCCCGTCTCTTTCGACCACCTCCGCCTGTTGTTGAATCTCCGCCACCCGTCCAAGAGGTTGAACGTTTCTGGAAGGAAATATACGAAACGTCGAAGCCATTCAACGGAGACACTCCGGCCATAGGCCTCTTTAAAGAGGTTTGTGACCGCCACCTACAAGATGTGGATGGACCTCTTTCAGTCACCGAAAGTGACGTGAAGAAGGCCTTCTCTGGCAAGAAGAATTTCTCGGCTCCAGGAATGGATGCCGTGAATAACTTCTGGTGGAAGAAATTTACTTCCACCCACCAACACCTCGCCAGAATCTTCACGTCCTTTCTAAATGGTGGAAAACCAATTCCACCTTGGCTGACTGAGGGACGCACGGTTTTAATACCTAAGAAGGGAGACTTGTCCAATCCAAAGAACTACCGCCCTATAACCTGCCTCAACACTGTATATAAGGCGTTCACCTCGATCTTGAGCGACCTTATCCTACACCAAGTCCAGCCGGTTTGGGAGGAGGTGTACGAGCAGAGGGGCTCAAAGCGAGGAATCGCGGGATGCAAGGACAACCTGCTCATTGATAGGTGCATATGCCAGGATGCCATCCGGCATAAGCGAAACCTATCAATGGCCTGGGTGGACTACAAGAAGGCTTTTGACACCACTTCGCATGAGCTATTGATCGCCATGCTGAAGTTGATGAAAGTCCACCCTGAGGTTGTGTCCTGCATCCAACGCCTGTTACCACTGTGGAAAACGCGCTTCGTTCTGAGCTCAGGCAAGCGGTCAGTTTCCACAGAGTTGGTAACATACCACCGTGGCGTTTTTCAAGGCGACAGCTTGAGCCCCCTACTGTTCTGTATTTCCCTCCTACCCCTGTCCCTTAGGCTGCGACGAGGTAAAGGATACATGTGTGGTGTTCCAGGTGACAGGAAGCATAAGGTCACCCATTTGTTTTATATGGATGACCTGAAGCTGTACGCTTCTAATGCGAAAGACCTTCGCACTGCCCTGGACACCGTACTGGAATACAGTGAGGCTATAGGAATGGAGTTCGGATTGGACAAGTGTGCATCCATCCACTTGGCGAGAGGAAGATTTTCGGAGATCAAGGAAGACGTGCAACTTGTTGACGGGAGCGTCATTCGTCACCTCGAGGACGATGACAGCTATGAATATCTCGGCGTCCCCCAGCGCCGAATGCAGGAGGTTACAGCAGTGAAGGAAAGGCTCACCGCCAAATACAGACAGACTCTCAGGAACATCTGGAGTTCTGAGCTGTCAGGCAAGAACAAGGTTCTTGCCACGAACATGTTCGCGGTTCCTACACTGCTGTATACCTTCGGATGCATGAAGTGGAACGTCAACGAGTTGCAGAACCTCGATAGGGGAACGAGGAAGATGATGACCATCTATAGAAGTCTTCATCCGAAATCTTCCGTCGCCAGATTGTATCTCCCTCGCAATGTAGGTGGTAGAAGACTATTGAGTCTGGAATGTCTCCACAACAGAGTTGTCCTGGGTACAGCTTGCCGAGTTTTGAAAAGCAGGGACCCCCTGCTCAATCTCGTGAGTGATCACGAGAGTGCGGGAGCAGGGGCGTTTCTCTTCCAGGCGGCAAAGAGGGCAGCGGACGAAACCGGTCTCGACTTCGACCCGTCATCCGACGGAAGCGACAATGACACGACCATCTTGTCATTGAAGGCAGACGTCCTCAAGCTCGAAATAAAAAAAGCCGAGCAGAAGGCCTTGCTCAAGGAGCATACCGATAAGCCCATGCATGGAGGTTTTTATCGAAACATCGAAAAGCATGGGCTATCGAAGGAGCTAACGTTTGCCTTCCTACGCTCCGCCGGTCTGAAGTCCGAGACCGAGGGTTTTGTCCTCGCGTGCCAGGATGGTGTCATAAACACACTCGTGTACCGCCGCATTATATTCAAGGCGGAGGTTGCGGACACGAAATGTAGGGCGTGCCGAGCCCAGCCGGAGACTTTGAGTCACCTTCTCTCCGGCTGTAGTTATTACGCTAAATCAGCATATTTAGCTCGGCACAACGCGGCCCTACGAGTGTTATACTTTCATTTTCGACATCATTATGGCATCGACGAAACACCTGTGCTGCCCTATGCCCCTGGAGATATTGAGTCCGTCGTGGAGAACGATAAATGTACGATCTGGTGGAATTACTCCTTTTCCACCACCAGGCAGTTGGAGGCGACCAAGCCTGATATCGTTCTCCTCGACCACCTCACACGCTCCATGTTCGTGATCGAGTTTTCGGCTCCGGCTGAAACTAACATGGATGCGAAGGAGGTGGAAAAACGGACGAAATATCAAGACCTGCTTTTCGAACTTCGACAGATGTACCCCGGACACTCTGTGAAACTGGTGGTCCTCATCATAGGTGTGCTCGGTGGAGTTAAGGGCTCGCTGCTAAATAACATCAAGTGTATTCCGTCCTGCGTGGCACAGGCGGAATTACTAGTTGCACGCATGCAGAAGGCCGTCATCCTGGGGTCACTCCGTTTACTGCGGACGCATGACCCTACCGCAGCGTAGCCACACATCTGATGGGCGTCGGACGTGGCTGCGATTACTGCCTAACCCCTCTCGAGTCTTCGGCCATTATGACGGCAATGAAACCTGATGCTTGCCGGGGACTCGGAGGGTCATGTTACAACTGTAACAATTAAAATAATAATTATAATATTTATATATATTTTAATAATAATAAGGAGGGTACGGAAGCCGGACCACCAGCCTCCACGTGGCGTACCTGGTAACGGCTCTTGCCGGCTAATGGTGGACGTCTGCGTGTGGGGCTAACCACCCCACACGTTGTAAAACTGGTTCCAAAAAGGAATTCTGAGAAAGCCACCCACAACCGGCCCCTCTCGGATGGGGGCCCTAGTGAAGTTGGGAGTGGCAACACGAATAACACCGTTACGGGAGCCCGGATGCAGTGGACGGAAACCCTAAGGGGCGACCTCCTCGCATGCCATGCTGCCAGCGAGCCCGAACGCAGGGGGTATATGGCAAGGATGCACTCTTTGTGGTGTGAGATGCATCCAGAGCACGACCACCTATCGCAGCAGAATCTGCGCGATTATGCCAACCAACTGCGAAAAAAGGAAACTCTCCACCAACCGCCAGTTCAGAGGAACACACCACCGGCCAGACCACTCTCCCCGACACAGGCAGCCTCTGCACCACCTGAAGCTAGAACGGCACTCATGCCGCAGTCTATGCCAAATGGAGATGAAGCTGGGCAGGCCGTCGCTGAACTACGAACGCGGTTGTTAAGCACAATATCTTATGATGATGGACAACCTAGGCCGAGAGATATCCACCAAAATATCTCTCTGCGGGGTAATCACCTTTCCCGTTTGAATGGCCTCATCGACGAAATCCTGACAGAGACGTCGGACCTATGGACGGTCAATTGCGTGGTCTACGCTGCTGCCAAAATCATGGCTCACTCCCAAAAGAACACCTCTTGGGAGGAAAAAGCAGAAAAAAGGCTGGAACAGTTGGAGGCCAAGATCACGCAGGCGAGACAACAGGCGTCGAGAATTCAGTGTGTGATGGAATACATCGCATCTGGGCGAGCTTTCACTCCTAAAGTTCGGCGCATAGCGCGCAGTCTCAGGTACAACCATCACACGCTGAATAAAAGCGTGCTGCTTACCATTAAGCAGCACGCGGTCGATAGAGTACGGGCACTCACCACGGCCCGGAAAAAACTCCTGAAGAGGAGTAGGGGCGTGAGAGAAAATGCCACCTTTCTCCTTCAGCCGTCCCGTCTCTTTCGACCACCTCCGCCTGTTGTTGAATCTCCGCCACCCGTCCAAGAGGTTGAACGTTTCTGGAAGGAAATATACGAAACGTCGAAGCCATTCAACGGAGACACTCCGGCCATAGGCCTCTTTAAAGAGGTTTGTGGCCGCCACCTACAAGATGTGGATGGACCTCTTTCAGTCACCGAAAGTGACGTGAAGAAGGCCTTCTTTGGCAAGAAGAATTTCTTGGCTCCAGGAATGGATGCCGTGAATAACTTCTGGTGGAAGAAATTTACTTCCACCCACCAACACCTCGCCAGAATCTTCACGTCCTTTCTAAATGGTGGAAAACCAATTCCACCTTGGCTGACTGAGGGACGCACGGTTTTAATACCTAAGAAGGGAGACTTGTCCAATCCAAAGAACTACCGCCCTATAACCTGCCTCAACACTGTATATAAGGCGTTCACCTCGATCTTGAGCGACCTTATCCTACACCAAGTCCAGCCGGTTTGGGAGGAGGTGTACGAGCAGAGGGGCTCAAAGCGGGGAATCGCGGGATGCAAGGACAACCTGCTCATTGATAGGTGCATATGCCAGGATGCCATCCGGCATAAGCGAAACCTATCAATGGCCTGGGTGGACTACAAGAAGGCTTTTGACACAACTTCGCATGAGCTATTGATCGCCATGCTGAAGTTGATGAAAGTCCACCCTGAGGTTGTGTCCTGCATCCAACGCCTGTTACCACTGTGGAAAACGCGCTTCGTTCTGAGCTCAGGCAAGCGGTCAGTTTCCACAGAGTTGGTAACATACCACCGTGGCGTTTTTCAAGGCGACAGCTTGAGCCCCCTACTGTTCTGTATTTCCCTCCTACCCCTGTCCCTTAGGCTGCGACGAGGTAAAGGATACATGTGTGGTGTTCCAGGTGACAGGAAGCATAAGGTCACCCATTTGTTTTATATGGATGACCTGAAGCTGTATGCTTCTAATGCGAAAGACCTTCGCACTGCCCTGGACACCGTACTGGAATACAGTGAGGCTATAGGAATGGAGTTCGGATTGGACAAGTGTGCATCCATCCACTTGGCGAGAGGAAGATTTTCGGAGATCAAGGAAGACGTGCAACTTGTTGACGGGAGCGTCATTCGTCACCTCGAGGACGATGACAGCTATGAATATCTCGGCGTCCCCCAGCGCCGAATGCAGGAGGTTACAGCAGTGAAGGAAAGGCTCACCGCCAAATACAGACAGACTCTCAGGAACATCTGGAGTTCTGAGCTGTCAGGCAAGAACAAGGTTCTTGCCACGAACATGTTCGCGGTTCCTACACTGCTGTATACCTTCGGATGCATGAAGTGGAACGTCAACGAGTTGCAGAACCTCGATAGGGGAACGAGGAAGATGATGACCATCTATAGAAGTCTTCATCCGAAATCTTCCGTCGCCAGATTGTATCTCCCTCGCAATGTAGGTGGTAGAGGACTATTGAGTCTGGAATGTCTCCACAACAGAGTTGTCCTGGGTACAGCTTGCCGAGTTTTGAAAAGCAGGGACCCCCTGCTCAATCTCGTGAGTGATCACGAGAGTGCGGGAGCAGGGGCGTTTCTCTTCCAGGCGGCAAAGAGGGCAGCGGACGAAACCGGTCTCGACTTCGACCCGTCATCCGACGGAAGCGACAATGACACGACCATCTTGTCATTGAAGGCAGACGTCCTCAAGCTCGAAATAAAAAAAGCCGAGCAGAAGGCCTTGCTCAAGGTGCATACCGATAAGCCCATGCATGGAGGTTTCTATCGAAACATCGAAAAGCATGGGCTATCGAAGGAGCTAACGTTTGCCTTCCTACGCTCCGCCGGTCTGAAGTCCGAGACCGAGGGTTTTGTCCTCGCGTGCCAGGATGGTGTCATAAACACACTCGTGTACCGCCGCATTATATTCAAAGTGGAGGTTGCGGACACGAGATGTAGGGCGTGCCGAGCCCAGCCGGAGACTTTGAGTCACCTTCTCTCCGGCTGTAGTTATTACGCTAAGTCAGCATATTTAGCTCGGCACAACGCGGCCCTACGGGTGTTATACTTTCATCTTCGACACCATTATGGCATCGACGAAACACCTGTGCTGCCCTATGCCCCTGGAGATATTGAGTCCGTCGTGGAGAACGATAAATGCACGATCTGGTGGAATTACTCCTTTTCCACCACCAGGCACTTGGAGGCGACCAAGCCTGATATCGTTCTCCTCGACCACCTCACACGCTCCATGTTCGTGATCGAGTTTTCGGCTCCGGCTGAAACTAACATGGATGCGAAGGAGGTGGAAAAACGGACGAAATATCAAGACCTGCTTTTCGAACTTCGACAGATGTACCCCGGACACTCTGTGAAACTGGTGGTCCTCATCATAGGTGTGCTCGGTGGAGTTAAGGGCTCGCTGCTAAATAACATCAAGTGTATTCCGTCCTGCGTGGCACAGGCGGAATTACTAGTTGCACGCATGCAGAAGGCCGTCATCCTGGGGTCACTCCGTTTACTGCGGACGCATGACCCTACCGCAGCGTAGCCACACATCCGATGGGCGTCGGACGTGGCTGCGATTACTGCCCAACCCCTCTCGAGTCTTCGGCCATTATGACGGCAATGAAACCTGATGCTTGCCGGGGACTCGGAGGGTCATGTTACAACTGTAACAATTAAAATTTATTTATCCCTTAGAATCAACATTACAAGCATATTTTACATTTCAATTAAATAAGGATAAATTAATTAGGAAACCCTTTAGGCATTGCCTGTATTGGGATACCTCAAGAGAAATTACAATATGAGTAATTGAAAAAAATAAGTAAACTGAGACCAGTTACGAGACATAAATAAATGCATGAAAAGATGACAATTTGTTGTTTATAAAATAGAGTTGATATTTGAGCCGGAGTTTTTTTATCCAGCAAAGATTAAATGCCTCACTCGAGCTTTTTTTCCGTGAACATCACTGTGGTTAACTTTCGAACGACAACGGTCATTTCAATGGATTTTCCGTTTTGGGCTTATCGTAATATTAATCCCATTTGACTCTACTTTTGGTCACGATGTCTGATTTAATAATTCAATTCGGATGAAATGTAGGGCAGCATACTAGCCTTGTACTGACAGTGAGTTTTCTCCGTCGGCACCATGCTCTTACGTCTTTATGTCCAGGTGAACTCGCTGTCGATAAGGCCGCGAAAGTGGGAGAATTCAATTGCCTCCGAATCTTCCTCTCGAAACCAACGCTCCGTCCACTCTTTCGACATTCCAGCGTTAACTGTGTTCCTTTGGGAAAATTGTCCCGTACTCCCTGCAGATGGCGCTCTTTACATTCTCACTAGCTTCCTTGTGTTCCAATGGCACCCGGGATACGTTTCATCTTCCTTAAATTCTGGCTCTGTGTCACCGGCATGGACTTTTCAAATTCAAAAAATTGGTATTTCCACGCAATTTTTTCATTCAATCTTCAGCTATCTTGATGGTTATGCGCCTAGAAGGACAATTTTGTCTTTATTATGGCTCAAAAGCGTTGGGAGCCTAGATCGATAGGATAAAGTAAATTGCGTATGCATAAACTAATTTTCAGCTATGAAAGATTTTCAGTTTAGAATATTTTCAACTCATATGAAGTGAATTCTCGACCTCTTTTATTATATGATATAAATATCAGGAGTTGAGGTCAAATAAAAATGCAAAACTTCCGGATATATTATATATTCATCCTCAGGGCTGTAATGAATTTTGTTACATAATGAACAACCTGTGCCTACGATCGTTTTTTGAAAACATGATGGTTTCAATTTTTAATGACTGTTTATTATATATTTTAAACCATACTGTTTAAAAAAGATATTGTAGTTAAAAAAATTTATCATGTAACATCAATCATAATATCCCTGAGGATAGATATATAATGTATCCGAAACGGCGGAAGTTTTGCATTTTTATTTGATCTAAACTCCTGATATTTATATCATAATATTTTTATCCCAAAACCTCTGAAAATAACTTTGAATTGTTATTCATTTAGCATCGGCAGGTCTTTGGACAGCTCCTCTCATGGGGATTTCTCTTATCACCATCTGAAGCATTATTCTTTCGGTAAAAACACTCTTGGCCTGACATCACTTCCATCTGTCGTTGTTACGTTCATGTCTTTCATCATACCGTTCTCAATCCGTATCTTTTTCACTATTATTATATTTAACTCCAATTCTGCCCTGTATCTATTCTTTAGTATGATTTTACCCCTGAATATGTCATCCATTGACTTTTCTTGCTGTCTTTAGAGGTCCTATTATATTTTCTTTCTTCCCTTGTCGTACCTAAGCTCTTTGTTTTAAGAGTCTATGGCATGGTTATGGAGTGGTTTTGACTAGCATCTGCCTGTAAAATGATATTTTAGTCTGTTAGAAGTAGAAAGCATTTATACCGAAACCCGGTCATAAAACCTAGAAGTTGATGACCGATAGTTTTCCTTCTTTCAGCTAAAACCATTAAATTATTAATTTTCTCGTTCTAATGAGGACTTTACATTGCTATGGGGATCCTGAAAGCATATTTCCCTTGTGTCATTTTAATGAGCAGGGAAACGCTCTCAGCCTCGCCTGGGAGCAGATAATAGTTGATTATAGAGGGGCTTCTTTGATTTTATTTTATTTGAGCCATATAATCTTGGTGAGAGGTTTTGGAGTTTCATTATTCGGAAAATAAATTTTTAGGGAAACGTGAAACTGTCATCATCGGGGAGAAATGGGTGATGGAAAGTTAATATATTATGAAAATAAGGAAGTATTTGTCTTTTGATGTACCTGTGAACTCAACGCTTTGAAAGGTACATGATTGGCGGGGGAAAATTTTTCTCAGATTCCTTTGTGAAGCTAGAACCCTATTCAAGGGAATATTGGATTTCAATCGTTATTTTTAATGATAAGTTAACCTATTACTCGGCCCATCGTTCGCTATACAATAGCGCGAAAAATAGAAAGGATGGCCACACTATGGAAACAAAGGACCGATGTGTGCACAAATCAATGGGGATTCCGGAAGGGAATACTCTCAGGGTGTGAGACAGAAGTTATCATTTGGTATTAATAAATGAAGAACTGCTGTGAATTACGCTTCGAATTGGTATAGTGATAATGATTTAATATCAAACTCGAACTCGCGTGCCAACTGGACCGATATTTTTTGTTCACCATATTGTAGATCATAGTATTCACCCTAATAAATATATTGTTTCGTTCTAGGCATAGGTCAATCCTTATATTTTTGGGTATAGGTCAATTTAATAAATCATTTATGACCCTGGAATGCTATTATAAAGCCATCGACTCATTGCGATACTTAGGTATTTAAAAAAATTCATTTCATAAAGCGTCAATACTAGAGTGAGGTAAGGCGGAAAGACGAGGAATACCAACCTCCCTTCTCTGCAGCGAGTCGATCTTCTCCTGCGCATTTCCTCTTGCCTGTGCGGCAACTTTCTGGTCGCATTTAACTCCCGTCTCCCCATTCCCCACACCCTGGCCAACTTGGACAGCATAAGTTCTCGTTGCTTTCAGATGGGATTGCTCTCTCAAGGGTCGGGATCCGATCCCGACCTGGAGGTGGTGCTGTTTTCATTTTTCTCCCGCGAGTGCTACATCCCTCTTTTCCAGGCCTTCCACTGAGGAGGATCTACGCTTATATCCCCCATGAAGTGCCCCCGTGGGGATGCACCTTAGGCCACGTGAACCCTCGCCTCGTTTAGGCAAACATATGAAGGCAGATTCCGGTGACGAACCCCACTTCTCTCTCTACCTTCTGGGCGGTCCTTTATAACACATCCCTTTTTAATCCCTTCAGGCACTCTCCGCCACCTTTCGCGTGGAGATAATGCGGTGAGCACGATGGGGACTTCTTTGTTTTTTAGTAATGAATTAATTATTCAATCGACAGCGACTTCGTTTCTTCCATTCTGTTATTTTTTTATTCGCGCTACTTTGGTGAGGCAATGCGATACAAATCATTCTGAGATCTGGGTTGAATGGCTAGTTCCTCGTGCATTTGTCTGTGTAAATGAGTTATCGGCGTCGTATTTTTGGAGCTTATGTTTGCATACTTGGTACGAAAACACTTTGTCTCAATTGTAACTTAGCCAATTAGAATAAGCCACACGATTACCCATTAGGCTTTACCTCCAGTAAGAACGAGTGATGATTCCCATGACCAGTTTCCAAACGTAGGCAATATTGATAATTAGTAATGACGTAGAATTTTTGCTTATCTTGGCCTTTATGGCAGATATCCGGTTGCTTCTTTTAAAAAATGCTCGCCTCTAAGAAAAAAGGGGTTTCCCTGGGCCAGTTTTGCTCTGATAATCCTGTGAATGAATGAATGAACGAATAAAACTTTATTTATGTTCTGGGGTAACCCAATAGAGCAAATAAACTATACAATTAGCATGTTCTGCTCAAAAAACAGAAAATACACATTTTAGGAAAGGAAAAGTCAATTCACATAGGGTGGCAAGATCCATTTGGCCTTAGTTATGTCTTCTGGGAGGAGTTGTAGTCTGGAGTGGTATCCGGTTAGAAAAAAATGCAAAAAATTGAAATATAACTTTTACATCGTCATAAATAGAAAATAGTATTCAGGACGTAGAACCCGTTAATGCTTCATGAGAATCATTCCCTGAGAAAGCCCCAAATTTTACTCACTGTGTTGCAAAAAAAAGTTGAGGCTTGAGGACGTAT
This sequence comes from Pyrrhosoma nymphula, assembly GCA_963573305.1. NCBI lineage: Eukaryota > Metazoa > Arthropoda > Insecta > Odonata > Coenagrionidae > Pyrrhosoma > Pyrrhosoma nymphula. Next base: position 101,727,891 of record OY754335.1, on the reverse strand, counting down.
AATTCAATTGCTCTCGGCTTTGATAATGAGATGGTGATCCCAGAAAAACTACCAACCCATGTTTTGATAGTTGCTACAATGATCGATTTACTGCGGGTGTATTTCCATTGCCATAAACTTATCTTCTGAGGGTGTGGTTTGTTCTCATGTAAGTGCAAAGCTCCATCTTTAGAACTTACATTGGTGCAGACGGCAGTGACAAATCAAGGTTTCAACTCTTCTATCAATGTTTTGCGACAGCGTATATTAAACGCTGTAATATTTTCTGCGCCAATATTTATCATTAAAAGGCTCGCAATATCTTACCCGCGAATAGCAGCATTTTTTGGCATATTCCTGACCACGTAATCTGTATGAAGTTTTTTTTTAATTGCTAGTGGCACAATGAGGAAGACTGCGATAAAAATGCGTGCAGCTGAACCCTGCGATGCACGTAAGAGGAACTATAAGGGCGTACATAAACCCTGGCTAACCCTTGTAGCGTTGATGCGGCAGACAAGGGTACCAGGTGTGTTGCGTGGCTCTTCGATACCGTAAATGCCTATTCTTATTCATACGGCTATAGCGCCCCACGCTCTCATCCTCTCGAGTTTTATGGTGGTTAAATATTTACCGCGGAAGAATTGTGAATATTGTTCTGCACGTTTCGGTACCATCGAGTACTGAAGGAAAACATTTCGCTCTCAGCAATTTCGTGTTATCTGGGCTCGTTAACGAGCATAATAGAGCTCATTTTCATGCATATTTGATGGGCTTTTACATTTTTACGTCGCATTACGTTTGTGCCAGATAGCAATGTTCTTATTTTTAACCCGACCTTTGAATCGGCAATGAAATTAGTTCGTTTAATGGATTCGGTTTGAAACTACAGAAAATGAATTTTATACTATGAAGATGTCTTAATGCACCTTGATTCGCAAATTAATTCCTCCCCATCGATGAAATTTATCGTAACTGTAAATTTTGTATGCAAAATCCCTAATGCTCTAGGCTGACCTGATATTGATTCTCATTAGCAAGTGAACAGTGTATACCAATGAATCTATTCAATTATTTTGTATCATTACGCGCAAATATTGAGGGTCGCGGAATGGTGCGGGAATTATTATTTCTGTGGGCAGAAAAAGCTGCAATCATGGTTGGCACAAATTCCATGGGGCCCAAGCCTTGGATAATTGTATTTATTTTAAATAATATGAATACGTTTATTTGTTTTACTAATACGATGAATGTGAACTTGGAAGGAGAGAGTGGTGGAATACTTATGGTTCCACAAAATTAGGTCTTAATCAGCCTCTTAAATAATGCCATTGGTACTTATTTTTATTTGAGCAATAATTTTAAATTGCGGATGAGAAATGGAAGTAATATTTTCACTTTAGCTTCCATAAAGTGATTTATTATTATATAATTTCTCATTAGAAGAGCACCATATTGTCTCAGCGTCTATCGCATTTTAAAATACCACTATCATCAACGAGTTTTTAATTACAATATGACGAGTAAAATAGTCAAATATCGGATCATTGAATTGAAATATTCCAAAATGTATCAATTATACATTCGGCAGGGAATAAGTATTTCGATTGGGTAAGCGTTGACACAAATTTAAAATTCAACCGTTAAGTTGCGACCAGGGGATACTCAAAGAAATCGATCATGAATACAGTTCTTTGAGCATCCTCTTTGGACCTTAGTCCAAAGCAGTCCCATAAATTTTCCGTTGTTGCTACATGCTGATCGCGATAATGTGATTGGAATTTTGCTTAAAAGCTAAGCATAAAAAATGCATCTTTACACAAATTTTATACAGAGCGTTAAAATTCTTGAGTTGAATATTCACTTTAGTGTACCCATCAAAAGTGAATTTCGTTTTACAATTTCACCAACTTTTTAGGCTCCAATTTCAAAAATCATGTAATGCTTTCACGTTATAACCAGAATACTTTGAGCATTGCTTCCCGTAGCTCATTGCTCCGGAGATATATTTCAGATAATTTATGCATAGGCATTTTGATATATTTGCTGTAAAGTCTCTAAATTATTGCTGCTATTCTGTTATGACTCAAAATTAGTATCCATATGAGCTTTCAGCAAACTTTTTGTGAGACAAAGGAATGTGTAGTATCTTAAAATGTCAGCGACTACCATCCTATTTAGTTATTCATATTTTTCCGGCTTTATTATGGAAATATGAAACCTGATTGTGGAATTCAAAATTTCCTTCGCCCAAGATATTCTATTGGACTGACCGTACTATTGGTCGTTTTGCCTTAATGGCTGCACGATTTGGAGCATTGGAAGACTGTTAGTGGTCAATACATATAACTAATATTTTACTGCATAATAATATGTAACTGTGATAATTTTCTTTGGCTCGTGTCATTTCTACTAATGTGTCTCTTCAAATGATGAGCGACGTAGGTGCTAGGTACATAAATCATTACTGAATTTCTGTACTCTTAGTTTGGTATTAGCATTGCGCTGAGCTACATGTTGAGCCATGTTAGCTTTACATGGCTTTCCAAACCAAAATTAAATGTGTAGGGATAAGAATGGCAGCTATGTCGCAGGACGCAGCACCCGGCTTTGAAACATAGGCCATCGAGATGATAGAAGGGTATTGGATGTATGTCTTCATTGATGTGGCGTAGTGATTTCACTTATGTTTACAATCATTAAATGAGAAGATATAATTTTACGTGTGCAAATTTTTGCTTTATTTATGTTCTGACGGTCATGATTTTTCCTTAGCTTATATCACTCACTGGAGGTATTTCATTCTATGACCGAACTGATTGTCCATTCTATCCGTAGTCTTGTTTTGAAAGTAAAATGTCTTGAACTTAAGTGGAATTTTTGCACGTATATCCACTTGCAGGTGACTTCGTTAATTTAATACCATGACCAGTCCTGGAAATCTCAAAATGTGCTTAGTTTTATGCCTGAAAAACACAAACGATGACACATTCAACTGAGATTCCCAGATACAAAAATACTTGGATTCAGACAATGATCATTCATTAACTCTAATTTTTCGTTTGGATATATTCTCTAGTTGACTTCCCCCTTTCAGAGTTCTTGTCCATTTACCTATTGAACTAAGGCTTGTTTGAAGCTGCAGTTAGTACATCATTTAGTTTATATTGTCAACCACTCCATTCACGTCATTCCGGGGTTGTGATTTGGTGGAATGGCTTCATCTCTTTTGCGTTGGTCACGATTCAACATCCCACTGCGTTGATTATTCAAGTTTTGTTAATAAATGAAACAAACAATGCGCCTCAAGATAGCAGTCATAACTGATTAGGCATATATCTCGTTCAAAAATCCGGAAAACATGAAAACAATAAGCACTCGGAAAACCTTATAACCCCGTGGAAGCCAATTTTCGCGGTCCTCCATTCATGCCCTCGTTGAGATTGAATTTCACGGGCCGCGAAAAATAATTTTCCCGCTCTGCGAAAACGCATTGCGCATAAAAACTCCACGAGGGGCATTAAGAGCTTGATTACAACGAAAACCTCGCGCAGACGAGGGTGGAAATTATGGCCTCGGTTTTGATGGCGCTTGTTTCATCGTTTTATCGAGATTATTCAAAACATGCGCGCTTGCCCTTTGTGTTCGGGCAAGCCGAAAGTGCGGCCCTTTTATAAAAAAGAGAGCGTCGTGTTTTGTTCACTTCGCCAAGTACACATTCATTTTCAATCGAAAGTATTTGCCGTCGTCTCCTCCATTCTGATTATCTCCGCTCTCCTCTCTCTCTCTCTCTCTCTCTCTCTCTTCAGGACAACTCCTTTCCACCCCTCATACTGGATCTTCTATCATCCAAGTGATCACATTCCAGTTGTGAGTATCCTCAGTATTGTTCAAAATTGGGCCTGAAAACGAAACGCCAGAGTTCAGCTTGGGACTGAAAGTGAGCTGAAATTTTACGGGAATTTTGGGACGACAAAATTTCACAAAGTTCAAGCGGAAACAATTGGGTTTCCTACCAGATCAGGTTCTACAATTCCTCCACTGTTTTGATTCACGATTCAATCATCGTGTTCAGGGATCCTGGGATCTTAGTTACCCTTGTAATATTTTTACTACGTCAGGTGCTTGTTGATTGGTTGACCATCAAACTTCTTTCCCGGCGTCTTCTGCCTGTTTGTACTTTTCCTCTAGTTTATGCGTGCATTGTGCATGCTTTAGGAAATATTTCCACGTTTTGCTTGGCTTATGTTCGGTGTACCTGTTGAAGGCCATCTAATAAAATCTTTATTTATTCCATAATTATTCGATCCCACTATTCCAGTGATTTGATTGGGATTGAATTTTGAAATAAGCAACACAGATCTGATTTCATAGGAGGAACTTCAACAGGGACACCGACTATAACGTAAGCAAAACGTGGGAGCATTTTCTGTAACATATACTGATTACTGAGCTGAGAGCTGCATGTTCATAACCTGATATAATTTATTTGTGTACTAAGTAATTGTTATGCAAGTCCCGTCGACAGGCCATATGGCCTGACGGAATATAAATGTAATGAGAGTTTTAAAATTAAATAAACCAGAGAGAACGGGCATCAACACGGGAGATGGCGGGAAAGTAGTTCTCCTGGCAACTAATCAGCGGCCATCTGACTGTCAAAATTAGGATGGAAAAGCGTGACGAAAGCAAAAGGAACTTTGATTCCAGGCTCTCTGAATACGATGGGTGAATCTTAAAGCGTTGGAGGAAATGAAGAACCTAATCCGGGAAAAAAATCCCACAAGTGATTTTCATATCCAGAAGAAATAATGAAATCGTTGAGAAATAATGAAATCATACATCACTCAAAATGCTCAGCTTATAACTAACAATAAGTTGGTAAACGTACCAATGTTACCAGTGGAAAATGTCAATTATTAGAAGTTTTTAAGTTTCCGTATTAGTATTATGGTTTTGATTTTCGGAGTGAATTTTAATGAAATTTCCGTATTATCTAATGCTTTCGTAGTGTGGTTAAACTTTTTCACCTAAGGTAGGATACCGATCAACTCAATATCTCGTTTTTTAACTTCTTATGTTAATTTATGGTCTCTGAAGAGGAGGTAAAGTTTCTTAGTCGAATCGGTATTTAAATTTTGGTATCGGTATCGGTATTTAAATTTCGGTATTTAAATTTTGTTAAAATCTCGTGTCATCGCTTGATGCACCCAAAGCGAAGAACATCACAGCTTATTGGAGTCAATTGTGTCCGGCGAGATGTGGTGGAATAGCATTATCAAAAATGAAAAGTAATCGATATGGTACTGTCCACTCTATTTTAAGTAGGTTACACGTGTTTCGGATTTTTTACTTAGACATCTCCAGGTACAGTGTGTGTGCCATGTGCTGTATCTGAATATAGCTTTAAAAAAGCCGAAACACTTGTAGTCAATTTAAAATAAAATGGACAGTACCCTATTGATTGCTCTTCATATCAACTAATTGATGCAGCAGGGAGGTTTTTTTTTAAATATCATCACCAGCAGTCATCAATTGAGGTTTTTTTATGCCGTTCTCCAATCCGTAATCTTGGATAAACCACTTCACTTATCCACAATTCCTTCGATGAACATCCCTTATGATTTTACTGATTTGGTCCATTCTCCACACTCATCTTTTTTTCTTCATTTCATTAATTTTCTTTTCATTTTTCATTTTGTCTTGTTTATTGAAATGTAATCGTTTTTTATTCATAAAGCATAAGTTCTCTGTACTAAAAGTGTTCACTAATGATCTTGCTCAGAACGTTAAGAAAGCATAACTGTATTATTTCAAAAGAAACAATAGCTCGTGGACTTACTCGTACATCAGCCTATTGCTAAGCATTGAAGGTAAATGAGGACTGTCTTTTGCACTTACGACCGGTGAAAAGTTTTAATATTGCTCATATTCTCCGCGGAAGTAGCTCAGCTTCAAGATTAGGTTTCTTACGTGAACTTCGTAATGCATTAAATGTGAACTGAGCCTTTAGCTCCACAATGGAGCTTATTTATTGTGAGCACGTTGGATCCTTTCCCCTACCCCCTCGTGCAGGTGCCTGTCATTCTCAAAACCTCCTTCTCCCCCCCCTCTCGTCCCTCTCTTAATTCATCCACTCCACTCGCAGTGGAGAGAAGAAGTCCTCTCGACTTTCTGAGGTCCACTCTCTCTCACTCTCTCCCGTCGCTCCCTCTTATGGCCGGGATGGAAAAGAACAGAAAGACGATTGGGAAGGGAAGGTGGGAGGCTTTTCCCCCAACCCCCTCACCACTGAAGTGAAGGGCGACTGCACGAGTGGCTTGGGCCCTTTCTCCACCATCCCCTCTCCATATCCCTTCCAGCCTACCCTCGTACATCCTTGCATAATGGGGCAGTTATCCCTCAGTCCACAAACCCTCACATTTCTATTATCCTACACTCCTGTTTCCACCTTCGCACTCGGTGCTCACTTCACAAGTCGTAAATAGTGATGACAAAAAACATGTAAATTTTTTTGTTTGACTTTGTATCTCTAAAAAAATAACTTTTTAAGCCATATTTATCGTGGAAAAAATTCGATTTCTCCACGTGAAATTTCTTCTCTATTTCGTATTTTTTTTAAGGAAAAAGAACGTCTTTTTTTATTACAGAACGTATATAATGCTCTGCTTTAAATATGAGTTTTTTAAAGTACAAATCATCACAAAGCTTTAAAATCCCCATTATTTAAACAAAATAGCTTTGAATTTATAGCAATCTACAATTTTACTAAGCCAAATTAAATCAGCATGTACCTCAATCTTATTTATGGTTTAGATTATTGCTTGTTTATGGGTGATTAGAGGAAGAAAATTTCACCTAAATGAATTTAAAAAGTCTCTATTGCTTTTTTCTACACTGGAATATCTTATCAGCCAACCTATTCAGCCACACATTTTACATATTTATGTCAGCTATTTAACTACACCTTGAAATGAATGTAATTCATTTTACTAAGCTGTTCCTTTTTTGTACCTTTTAAGTGGTACTCGGAGAAAAATATGTAATTTTTACTTAGAGGAAATAGAGTGGTTAAGAAGCTGCAGAATGTTTTGTTTCATTGTTACTTTTGTCAGCACTTGAAAGCAGACATCTTATTTAATTTTATGTTATTTATTATGAATATATTTTGTTTCTTATATTTTTATTATCGTAATTTTCAAGTTCCTCATCTCAAGTCTTTAATCCCTCCCAAGTCCTCCCAAGTCGTTTCGTCTTTCACATCTCCACGCGTCGCAGATGCTTGCAATTTTATTGCGTGATGAATCGAATCCCCGCCTTCTCTGTGAGCGACAGTTGCGTTCAACGTCCCCTGGCGGAACTGCCCCTCGCCAGTTTGCATAATGCTACTACGACAGTCTGGCTGCGGGGAAAAAATAAAACGAGAAATGCTTTCCCGCAAGGCGCTCCATCCCCTTGAAAGCATCACCGTCTCTCCGTCAAAACTTCGTGTGCCGAGTGGCTTTTCTCACTCGTGGGGAAGTGGTGCAGCGTATAAATTTCAATATTGAATTATACGATGCGAATTTTTTTATTTAAAGAAACGCCATGTATCGCTTGCATCATGATGTCTATTAAACAGAGTGTTACTCATGGAAGTTGAATTCCATGTAAGTCTCGAGTGAAGCTATATCTCGACTTGCACCACTACTTGCATAGCATTTTTGTGCTTACAAGTTACTTCAGGTTTTCCGCAAAAAAATAATTTCGAAACTATGGGAAGTAAACGATGAAAATGTCAACTTTTTAAATTCCCAGTAGTCGGCTATCAATGCTTATTCACACCGCACTTCTCCAGTTCCTCTGGAATTTATATGTATCAGTAAAGTATTTTAAGTTTTAGAAAAATTTTATTTCTTTCTATGAATGATAACAGTAATACCTCTCTTTTATGTGGTGTCTCAAAAATTAACCATTTTTATGTAAGCATACATTTTTACATTTCTACCATTAAGTCCTCCTCCGGCGAATTAAATTGTTGCTTTGGTTTATCATCCCCGCTCGCGGCCAGGTATTCATGATTTTACCAAATATTACGCGTTATTAACGTGAAATCGAGATGCAACTTGCAAGCGATCTAGAAATCTGTTTGTTTTCATACAAGCTCGAGCTTTGGTCGACAGTATATCGATTACTATCCTTCTCTGCCATTACTGCAATGGAACTCTGATACTTGGAAGCGACTGATAGTATAATGATTGGGTGCTATTAGTGCATCTACGGCTGTAGTCCTCAGCTCAGTACTTGACCCAATTTGTTACAATGTAAAAGATCGAGTTACACATTGAGTGAAGGAGAGCTAGTTATAGCGTATAATGTTGCTAAATTATTAAATTTATCTATATAGCTATAATAAATTCAGGTAACCGAGTTCTCAAGTTCTTTGAAAAACGTCCATATCCGGCCAACAACCTGCATGCGAATGATGAGGCTACTGCTATAGGAGTCATCTTCCATCTGTTTACCCATCTTTCATTGTCTATCGCATCAAATCCCATGAAATCGAAATGAATGACTCCCCAACTTCTACAAATTCTTCAATGTGTGTTATTAAATGCTATCTTTAGTGAAACCTATTCTGCCACGGCTTTGAAATTACAAAAATAAACAATGCGCGGGGTTTAAAATTATTCTGAAATAATTATTCTGAGAGATTCTGTAAAGAGATTAAATCTTTTATAATACCTTACTGCTTAGGAAAACTCTCAATTAAGTGGTGCAAAACGACATTAATATATTGTCAATATATCAATGTCGTTTTTCAATATTTCCGGGATATGAAATATCGCTGTTGATTCATTGCATTATCGCTAAGCTTTATCAAGAAGGTGACATCTATACCAACTGAGAGATTGAAAATCGTATTTTTCCCTGGATTTGCACCGTTTGTATGTTTTACGATGGGGTTAGCACTATTCCGTTTCCACAATCATTTCTCCTTTCATCTTGGATATCGTTAAGGCTACTTGAATCACCTGTGTTATGCTCCTGGCTAAGCTGGATAACTGGTAGAAGTGACCATCTCCTACCGTTCCAACGTTCCACGGGGCAACCAAATAAAAATCTGGAGGAACAAATTGGTTTATCAGCGAAAAAAAGGACCCGTTTTTTTTTGGAAGGAATATGACAACTTAGTATGGTTATTAAATGCTATCCTTAGTGAAACCTATTCTGCTACGGCTTAGGCATTACAAAAAGTAACAATTCGCGGGGTTGAAAATTATTCTGAAATAATTATTCTAATAGATTCTGTAAAGAGAGTAAATCTGTTATAAGTCCTTAATGCTTAGTAAAACTCTCATTTAAGTGGTGGCTTAATGTTACAAATTATTCCATTAGCTTCATAATTCAGCCATTACTTTGGATTTCCTGCAGTTAGAATACATTGTGGAATGATGTAGGAATTTAAATTTTGCTTCAAGATGTGTAAGGCAGTTTAAAGGTTAAATGATAAGGTTAGCCTTAATCGTAAGCATTAAAGTCACGTTTAACAAAGGAAACGGTTGTAGGCTTTATCTTGTGGAATTTATCCATTACGGAAGAATTTAATAACTTTGTTAACTCCACTAATTATTTATTATACCTGAAGATGACATCAAGTGTTGAAACCCGGGTCGTGGTAAATAATAAGTAGTTCAGTTAACAAAGTTATTAAATTCTTCCATTATAGTCACGTGTTCAATATTTTTCTCCTGTCGGCTTTCTATCCCGAAGGGCCTAAGTTTGATTCCCAGCGGTGACAGATATATTTAATAAAATAACGATCCCTTGTTGTGTGCTGATGTTGTAGAGACGATTGATTGTGTGTAATTCCGTCCGTCGGATTCCGCCAGTGGTCCTCTCAAAGCCTTTTGTTAAGAGTAGGCTAATCCGGACACCGAGTTTCTCTCCGATCTTTCTGTAAATTCCTCACTTACCAAACTTCCACCTGCCTTTACGATGCTAATGATATCAGTAGTCGGTCGCTTCCCTAAGTAACTAACCAATTCAAATGCTCCTCTCGTGGAGTTAAAGCTGCTAAAGAGGATGGTTCCTGCATTCTCTCAGTGCCATTCCATTACCATCCCTATATTATACCAGTTCCCTAGTGATGATATATAAATTGCTCTCCGACCCTGCCTACTGCCCGGAAATTTACAATGGAAACCCTGGAATTTCAGATCTATTTTTAAATGCATAAGCGAGCAGAATCGCAGCAACCATCAATCTGATAAAAAAGTAGAATGGCTCTGCAGTTACTGTTGAAATATAATTAGCTCAGGTTATTATACTCCGATTATTGGCTGATATCCAGTGCCTCCAATCATCAACTCTTTTATCTTTGTTAATAACCAAATGAATTCCATATTTATTCATTTATGTTACTCATGTTACTATTAATATTTCTAAAAATGAAATTTTCATGGAAACATGCAAAAAATACATTGGCTCTAATTTCATTGCAAGAGCACCATTTAGGTTCACCATGTATTTGGTATATTTATATAATATGTTTAAATTGTCATTTTTGTTTTTTTTTGGCAGTAGATTAATTTAATTCCCATTTTAAATTTTCTTCCATTCATTCCATCCCTGTTTTTTTACTCCGGCTTTTTTTATCACATTCTCTCGAGTCACTTTAATCAATTTTATTACATCTGAAGCTCAACATTATAGCTGTATTATACCATACCTTCTTTATTTCACCCGGGACACTTATTCTAGTTTTGCGACGGTCTCAAAAATGCCCTTCATCACTGAAATTAAAATTGGGACGTCAAATTTAGATGAAGACCCTTTGCATGGGAGGAGATAATGAGGAAAGGTATTTAAATATTAAGAATCCTTCCCACGTGGATGGAAGTCCTATGGTGACGGAGGGCCCTTTGAGTGGCGATTCGCGCGTCGTTGAGCCCTTCGGATCCGAGAGAAGCCGAGCGGAAGAATTGTGGAATGGAGCGTTGCCTACGGAATCAACCTTTCCTCCTCATCGTGGCAGCTCATCCGAGCGCATTCAATCCTCAGACGGAATCATGAGATCTCTTCCCACGCGCTATCAAACTTAAAAGAAGTCCGCTCTGTTGTAAAAAAAACAAGACTGAGGCTCGGAAATAATTAAAGGAGCTTACAAAGCTTGAATACGATAATCCTTTAGTTGCCCATCAGCTATCAACAGATGTCACCCTCGAGGGCTTTTATGTAACTTTTTGATTACGAATCAAGAAGTCGATATTGTAGCTAACCTTATTTTTGGAAATTTATTTGGAAATTTATTTGTGAAATTCGGGTCGAAATAATGGAGAGCGCTCTATAGAAAATTATCACAATTCGGACTATCCGTGCAACTATTATTCAAATAACGAATTATAATTGGTTTGAAATCGGTACGAAAGTTATATAATGACCCTCTTGTGAGTAATTCGATTTCAAACACATCAACGTTTATCTGACGTAAATATTAACTTGAGGCAAAATATTGTAATAGTAATAACGCTTAGTAAACGAAATTAATTAATCCATGGGAGATTCCAAACAATAATTTAATTATAACTCTTAGGTAATCGAAATAAATTTGCCTCGTATGCTCATCGGCACGTGGATAAACTCATTTGTCTGCTATTGTCACTCGTCTCATTTTGATATACGCGAATCAAGTCACTTTATTTTGTTCAAATAAAATTTTCAGCACTCGACGTTTTGCAGTATTATTTTTCGGTTTGTAATAATTTCCAAGCGCTAATTGATTGACTTCAATTACATTTTTGGAACTTAGTTGATTCATTATATTGGCAAGTAGAGGTAGCTATTACATCCCATGTTCACCTGCTCTAACAACTTATTCTATGATACGATGGTGTGATATTAATATTGAGTGCATTTGACAGCTAATTTTCTGTTGCTAATGAACTTATCGTATGACTAGTTCTTCATCGTAGAGGATTGGGCTTATCGATGGTTATATTTTAATGTTGCTATCTGTGATGTATATAAATATCTGATTGCTTCATTACGAATTTTTCAAATGATAGTTAATCTCGCGATGTATTTTATTCCTCCTGATATCTTTATAGTCATAAAAAATCGTGTGGTCTCTTTCAAGCTATATTTTACCATGAAAAACCCGGTATTAAACAGGATTCTGAGTTCAATTATTCCTTTCTCTCGGGTCCTTATAGTGCCATCCTTTGATTCATATTTAAAATATCCGTGTTTACTAAATGCAGATACAAGTTTGGCTATCACATTTTGACAAGCAGCCATACAACATATGGTGACACTGTGGTGATACTCCAGTTAAAATCTTAATAAAGTACCCTGCAAATATATTTTCATGAAAAAAAAGTTTTTTTTATATTTTTAATATTATATACATTTCCTGTCATAATCCAGAGAACCTTTTGCTCATTGGGCGTTATAGAGGGAGCTGAATGGGTTAACAGAGTTGATTTTAATGAAGATAACGATGGTTTTCTATATTATCAATGATTTTTCACCATCACAAAATAAATAAGCATGCTTGGCACGAAGTTAAAAGTGGGCACAATCCTGTCGCGATTCGAAATTTTTGTCATAACTCATTTGTTTTGCCCTGACTTTGATTGACGAAGATGGCCTCATTACCTCATCTATTTTATGCAATTTAATGTCATGAAGGGTTCATTTACTTAAGCGGTATACTTAATTTATTTATTTGCATAACTATTGCATCATAAGTTAAAATACTTGGGCCGAACCACCCATCGTAAGAAAGCATTTATAACGGATTTATACGGAGCTTGTTGTATGCTGATTCTTCATAGAATGGGGTTTCTTCTACCGATTGGATCTAACGTCATTCTAGCCTTTATTTCCACCATTCAAGTCATTATAGGCTAGGTTTTGTTTAAGGCTATCGTTTTTTATCATGTTACTTTCCTCGATGAATCGCAAGGGCGGAATATCAAGAATTGCCAAGAAAGTCGAATGTCATGAAGACTTGGGATTGGAAAGCTAAAGGAATATTTTATTAGACCAGTTCTCCACATAATGTAGGTTATGATATAACTAAATTGCTAGTAAAACTACTAATGAGTTTCCACTGTGCTAACACCTTATTTGCAATCCATATGCTCACATTTTAGAAGCATGTGATGGCAACTTTCCAGCATGATATTGACTTGACTTGAATATATTATTTGACTTGACCTGATTTGCATGTACTCGTATATGACGTGCTTCTAGTTGATATGTTATGCTTAAGTTTGAATAGGTTGTTAAATTGGTAGTTGATAATTCGGCCGAAAAAATGTCATAAATGATAGTTGGGTTGGACATAAAGTTTAAGATTAATGGAGCATTAAATTACTAATAACGTATTATCATGTTTTTTTTTATCTCAACTTCCTTTTTTCGGCGACGTTTCGGTCACAGCAAGAAAGTTGATCTCACCTTTGAGCCTTGAAGATGCTTTAATTAAAACGCGAAACGTCGGCGAAAAAAGGAAGTTAAGATTTTTTTAAAAAGACATGACCAACCCTCTATAAATTAACTCATACATTATTAAGGTATTGAAGTGGTCCATACCAATTCATCTAAATTACTCATAACGAAATGTGCCCAGGAGTGCACAGATTAATAACTCTCCCGACGGAAAGATTGCAGCACTTAATTTTCTCTCCTAAGTAAGGATCGGCTCTCCACTGATCGGCATATCAGCCACTGCCAGAATCCAAACGAGGCCCGTTGAAATGGATACCTATAATTCTACTAACCACATCAACTCTACCCTCTTACAGGGGAAGGCATGTGCATTGCGCATGCCTTCATTTCACTTACTAATATCTCCAAAATTCGAGTTTTCAACTTATTAGTTCTCTTTTGCTGGTTTTGATTGATTTGATTTATTGTTAAAGATTATAGATAACTTGAATGAACCAAAAGGAAATTTGGTCATGCAGGGTGACATTTACGATGTAGGATTAACTATATAAAAATGGTTATATGTGTCTTATGTCCGAGATCATTCGAGTATAAAGTGCTAGTCATTTCTAATGGAAGGGCTTCAAAGTGCATAATACCGTTCTTTTCTCGGAGTACGATTATGATTTTTCCTCTCAAAAGCCTCGTATTCCGGTGAATTTGGATTACTTCCGAAATGCTGTTCGCGAAGGGGGTTCGCAAGGCTCGTAGCCAATTTCCTGCTTTACCCTGCGACAGTTTTTTGCTCAGCTGTTATAATGAACGCATTTTTAAATGATGACTGCTAGCCATGGTGGATATGTTAAAAACATTGGAACATTCTTATTCAGGCGTTGTTTCAAGAACTTTTTTTCTTAATGCGGCATTTATTTGACAAAATTTAAGATAATCATTTGCAGTGATCTAAATATTCGACTCCTCTCGCCATTCCCATATTTTTAATGGCTTCCATGCTTTTTGATTCCTAATTCTACCGTCCCTCTTCATCCAGTTGATACATTTCATACTTAGTTTTCCTCATAAACTCCTCAGGTTATTTAATTTTACTTTGATTGCTACTTTAGGGAGGCTTTTATATCATATTATATGTCCAGCGAGTTTTTTTCATCCCCTTCATTTGGGTTTTATGACAGGTCCTTTCGTACCAACTTGTCATTGTAACTATTCATTGGTGATTCTCTCTGTCCGTTACATTGGAATAATTCTTTTATCTTCCATAAGGACATTTTTAACTATTGGATTTAATACATAGTTTGGGTTATTAAAGCAAATAAAAAATCTGAGCTAGGTTCCGTTATTGAGCTTACCCTGGGAAATATATCTTCTTATTCATACAGCCGTGCTGGTACTGTCACGTATCAATAGATTCATACAAATAGTTTCATAAAAATAATATTTTTTGCTGAAATTTTATGTTTTATGTATGTTTTTAACAGAAGAATACATTAGTTTTATCGATATATCCTGATGCCCGAGGTATATTTCACTAGTTAGTAATATGAACGTAGGGGGTGTGACAGAAAGCCGAGGTGAGGAACTGCTAATAAATTCTCAAAATTATTCATATTTATTTTCTTGTTTTAACTATGGGAAATGTTAATCCTAACATATCTGTTTTACATTTCTCAACCGGACGGAGGCTGTGGGGTGGAAAAAGAAAGATTCATAGATTTGCATAAAAACATCTTTAACGCTCTCAGATAGGTTTTCGAACTGAGGTGAAGTCGACCTTATGGGTGATTACTTCATATCGAGAGTGGGACTTTCGTGGAAAGAGGATTCCATTGAAGCCCGTGACAAAAACGGAAGTCGTAAATGGTATATGTAATTTAAGACTTTGGAAGTATTCGCAAGATCAAAAATGTTGGACAAACAATATTACTTGACTTTTTTGTATATAATAATTTCAATGCCTGAGCTAAACTTGATCATTTTGGTCCTTGTAAGGGTAAAATGAGAAAATATTTTTCTAAGTTTCTCCTTCTTTAATTTATATTTTGGATTTGAATCTCTCTTGAAGTGAATCTTGAATCTCCTAAAACAAAACCCTAAAACAAAGGAGCTCGGGACGAATATTTAGACTCATCTTAGGTTAACTAAATAATTGCGCCGCGCTCACAGTCCCGGAATGGGACGAGTTGGGAGCAGAATAAATGAGAGAGATGAGATATCCCTATGGAAGTGCTTACGATTTTGGGTGTTCGTACGAATTCATCTTTTCTGGGAGCCCTGGCAGGGTGGAAAGATGTTTTCCCAGGGAAGTGAACGCATCTAAAGTGCCTTTGGAGGAACTTTAGGAGACGTATTTGGAGACGTGCCGACTCCGACTGCTTTGTGACTGACTAGATGCTTATTTTTTCGTATCTCAAGTGTCATTAAGATTGCGAATTTTGAGTGCTTAGAGGATCCCCACAAGCGGAGTGATCTTTTTTTACTTCTGGTAAAACGGATCGTTCTTGGTTACTGTGCGCGTTTGTACTTGTAGTGCTTCAGTTTATGCAAGGCTAGGAGATACTTTTCAGGCTTAACTTGGTGGAAATGTTTAATCTCCTTGGTGTAAATGTTAAATGAACTGTGTTTTCTCTAGCAATAAAAGGCTAGGTTATAACTGACTATAATGATAGGTATATTCATTAATAAATGACAAACAAATTTCCGAAATTAATACATTGAATACATAGAATATTTCATACATAAAGCGGTCTTGCCAAACCTCATTAGGTTTGTTGGCAGTTTCCGTGGAGTCATCATTCATTGGCCGCACATGCTATAACATTTCTATGCAGCTAATATAAAAATAACTTCCGTCATATAGCGGTATTTCAAAATCAATTTATAGCATATATACAAATAGGTTTTCAATTAACATGTTCAATCACCACATTAAGATAAAATTTTGGGCAATGCTACAAGTTAGTATAATCTTATGGGGAAATACAAGACACACAAAAATACAAGATATATATATATAATATATATAATACAATTGAAGACATAGATGATTTACAATGATTACATTGAATGAAGATATTCTCTTAGCTAAATATTGTATCAATAAAAGTCCTTACATAACACTATAATCCATAATATATAGCTGTTCTATGCAATTTGCCATTCACAATTTTTGTACATTTTTCGGTCGCCGCTGTAAAATCCTTTTATTGGCGTTTTATATTCAATTTTTCCTAAATAAGTGTTAAATAAATAAACATAGTTCTATCGGACTCTTCTGACTGAAACATCAATTAACTGTTTCATTTTCCATGCTGCATAATGGTATGTTCTGCATCATGGTTTTAAAGATAAAATAATTTCTTTCTCTTATGTTTGTGCCGAAGAAAGAATGATGAATTTAATTTGGAATATATTGTTGTATTGAGTGTGATGTTTGGCGGTATTCCAAGTTAATACACTTGTCACTTATAAATAAAGTTATTATTTAATATTTTCATATTATCAATCCTGATAATGCGTACTTCCTTTAATGCATTTGAAAATGGTGGCATTTTCAACAACCCAAAGCCCATCTTGTGGCTGAGGGGAATCTAGAGCGCAATTTCTCAAAAAAGAAACAACTGTATACTCCCTTTACCTTTACCAACTTTATACCCCCTTATAGGAAATTTGCTATGGATTAAGAAAGCTTGGCAGTGTATCTGAGTGAGCCACAGGACCGATAGTTGAGAGATATCCTGCTGCTTTGTACCCCAGTCTAATGGTTCTTCTCATCTGAAATTTAAGGTAGGTAGGTAGGATTTAGTTTATTGGGTGCGTCGACAGCTACGGTCATGTCGCACCACGCACGATCCTATTTTTCAAGCGTTTCATAAAACAATCGATATGAAGCTATATGGTATTATCTTTTTACCGCTATACATAGAAATGTATTCTTATTTAAAGCATTTAGAGTTTTATCAGTAGATTGGTTTTACCGTAAAAATAGCATTAAAGTACTGACACTAGATGGGTTGTCACGGAGAACATTTTCCAAGTTACCTCGGATCTCTAATTTCTCGCGGGCATCTCGATAGTTAACACATTCCGTTAGAATGTGAAGCACACTGAGGGGTGAGTCGCATTCATCACACTTCGGTGGGATTTTCTCGTCAGTAAAGAGATACGAGTGGGTCAGAGCACTATGTCCTATCCTCAAGCGGGTGATGGCCACCTCTTCCCTCCTGAAATTTAAATAGAACTCTGAAAGTGAGAATGGTTCTAAATCATGTGTTTTTGATATTGTTAAATTTTAATATTTAATGTAAATGTTATTCGTAAAGTGCAATTACAAATTGTGTCTATCTATAAACCCTTTCTCTCTCATTACACAACAATTGGCCACTTCTTGGATCATGCAGCCAGTCATTAATATTTCTGGTTGCATATTATTGTTTTTTATTACCGAATTAAAAGTATTTTGCTCGTAATTAATCATTCCAGGTATTTTGGAATGAAAGTATGTGACGGCGTTGCTTGCAACAATTATGATGTTCACATTTTTACGGCTAAATTGTAATTAGTCATAATACAATGCTACATTTAAATTGATAGCGTATTTAGGAACTCAGCTCTCCAATATGGCTCATTTTCACTTGTGAGAGCGGATTTAAAATCCGTTTTAACCCGAAAAACAAATATTCCAGTGCACTTGCGAATGGAAATCCCATTAATGCAGAGCAAATGAACTCCGTAAAGCCAATAGCTAAAAGCTGATTTACAGATTATAGTCGCTGGAGAGGCAGAGTGATTTTGGAAATAAACGCATTGTCTGCATTCAAAATAATGCTAACTAAGCTCATATATGTAAATCGAACCCGAAAAGGTATGCCAAGCTCTAAAATGTAAAGCAATGCTCCCGTATAGTTGGATGTGTGGTACTAAAAACGACATATTTTTTTTGCTACTGAGAGATTAGAAAAGTCTATCTGGTTCGTTATTTTAAGAGACTTAATCGCTCTCCAGGCCAGCTGTCCGAGGCTAAATAAGACGATTCGATGACTTTAGTAGATTGATGTATTGCTTTAATCATGCACAAATTTTACTAAACATGCTACCACTTGCTTATACCACTCTCTACCTCTACCACTCGTTTACTACAGTCTACTACAGTCGTTTTTTTGCTGAGTCTCGATTTCAATAATGCGATTATAATAGATAATGAAAAAGGTGTTATATTAGCCTTTTATTCAGCATTAATTTATGAAGATCAGGGGCTGATTTAGTAATGGAATACCAAGTGCCTCATATCTTCGTCTCCCTAATTCGTGCTCATTGTATTTGTTAAATTTTAATTACAAATTTTGATACCAAAGTCAATCGCAGAACTCGCTCGAACAACTGGCATCAGGTGAACAAATGACACGGTTTCGTTGAGGGACTAGTTATAACTCTCATAATCCACATGTATTCAAAATTAATTTACTTTACCGTTGCATTTTTGTACATGGTTCAGAAATATGTCGGTGCATACCTGGTTGAAATTAGGAAGCCTACCAAGTCGGTCCAAAAAGTACTAATTTATGCTAATCATCTCATTATTAAATTATAAATAGAGAGCTATTCGTCATAAATCTTTTTAGAATTCAATTTATCGCTCGCTTTGTGTATACTCGTAGCAGTTTTTTCATGATGAATAGAGTTGCAGTCCAGACGTGACATATGACAGAAATCGGCCCCTTAAATCGTCCAGTCTACGTCAATCCAGATGAGTTGATTCAAAATTTACTCCGTTACGCATATGCAGTGGCGTACGCAGTATTTACTTCCTGGGAGGGAGGGGTATCATTTATTTTTATTTGCATCATCATAAAATTATATTTAGATTATTATTCACTAAAACAATAATTAAATTAACATTCACTTTTCGTGAAGACAATTCAACTATATTTTTCTGCCCAATAAGCGAAATTCTAAACGATAGTTCAGGTAAACGAACGAAAACGAATTCAGGTAAACATGTTTTGGAAGGGGGGGGGTTTAAACCCTAAACCCCTCCCCCCGTCTGCACGCCACAGCGCATAAGTTCAGAGAATTCAGTGCTTATCCAGTGACTCGCGGGGTAAATTTTACGTGACTTAATCTTAAACCCTGCAGCCACTCTACGAAACCGATTTTCCTTTAGCAGTGATGAAAATACGTTGAAAAACTTGTCGCATCGATGGAAAATGTCCTTTTCAGCGTTCCTATTTGTGT
The DNA here is from genome assembly GCA_963573305.1 of Pyrrhosoma nymphula. Lineage (NCBI taxonomy): Eukaryota > Metazoa > Arthropoda > Insecta > Odonata > Coenagrionidae > Pyrrhosoma > Pyrrhosoma nymphula. The sequence continues at coordinate 101,708,247 of OY754335.1, read as the reverse complement.
GTGTTTCTCTCTCTCTCTATCTCTCTGATTTGATAAAATTCGTACGGCTGCCTTACATCTTCTTTCCCGTGACTTGCTTTCTCATATTCTTCACGCTAACTCTATCCACTCACCTGCTCGGTGAACTATCTCGAGTGAGTTCTATTCTCGTGAGTACTACAGCTATTGGGACGTAGAAGCTATCATAAATGGACCTGATCCGTTTTATCCGTGACTTTTAACTTCGCAACCGCCTTTTCCTTATTCATTTTAATTCCTTCCCGTCAACCCATTTCCTTTGTTTTCATAATTCCCCGTTTTCGCTCCCTGAATAGGCATTTTTTTCTGTACCCAAGGAACGCTGTGCTTCCATTGATTCATTTCATTCACTTCCAACTTTTCCTCTTGCCATCACCAGGAAATTGTAAAGGGAGCCTAAAAACTCTTCGCTCTCTTATTGATAATGCTTCTTTGCACTGTTTAGTTCTCTCCTCCAGGAATTCACCATTTTCTTTCTCACTTGCGTATTTTTTCATCCGTGTGCTTTCGCAATGGGTTGAACTTGCCACATTTCACTTTAAATATCTGATTCCATTCCACGTCCATAAAAATTCGCTCTTTTCCTCGTCTCGAGCTGACTACTCCCGATTCCACTCGATAAATATCTTTTATGACCGATAGAGGGAAATCGTGTGATCACTTCCCTTGCTCTTGAAAATCTTAATGATTATTGAAACTTTACTTCGGTGAGGAAGCCTATAAAGTTACTCCCTTGGTACACATTGTTTTTATTACACTTCCAGTGTGATTACCTATACCTGCGAGTTTCACATTTTAGATTGAATAGTCGGTTGAAGAGTTCACGAAGTTAAATGCTTGCGGAAATGGTTATTGCAAAGCCTTCAGAGCAAATGTTTCGCGCTCGTTATCATCAGCAGCCAGAAATTATTGCAATAAGAGGAAATATCTTTCCGTATCGTATTACAGCTCAAATGTTTCCTTTAAAATGATCTCTTATTCAACAGGTTAGTAAATTTCTATGGTGGTTGCTGATTAATTCATATGCATGCTTAAATAGCTTCTTATGTTCGGCTATCCTCTATATCATTGTTCACGTTTCACCACCCTATATCCAGAGAAAACATTGAGGGCAATGAGGAAGTACCTAACTTTAATCATATAAGCCCGCAAATTTTCAGATGAGATGAGATATCTATTAAGAGAAATGCTCATCTATTCAGTTTAAGGAGCCTTATTATTATGTATCTTATAATATCATATATCTTATAGTCATATGTACCATGACTTCAAAAATCAGTTTCGATACATAATTCCCATTATTACGGGGTAGCTAATTTGTTAAATAAAAATTCCAATACTACTTTTTAGGGTGTGCTGTTTTATCGGGCAACCGTCTCTTTAACAATACACTCAATAAAAATTGCACGTTCACTTTGCGCCTGTGGAACGTGTTGGAGCTCAGTTTTTTACACGTAACTAACGTGAGCGCATACTTAATACATTATTGTGGCGTTTATGGAGGACATTTACTCATCTGGTTATGTGCTTGACATAGTGTAACTTTATTTCAGGAGGACAGTCGAAAAAGGGAGGTGGCCCGGGCGAAAGCATCATTTACTTGGTGTATTGTTTGAGTTGAACAGTTGTGAAGGATGGATGACCCTGACAAACGCATCATTGAATTAGTATGAAGTAAAGCATTGATAGACTAAGGACCTGCCTTAATGTTCTTCTTTGCTTTAATCCAGTTCATTAGGTATTCCATGAGGCCAGGCTCCCTTTTTGCCATTGTGTTATATTGCATTAGATATGGATGTGTCATTTATTTTATTTTTCCTCAATCAATGACTGGTAATTTTTACCAACCTCTTCGTTTCAAGGCATACCGTCGCTCTTTGAATCAACGCCAACACCGGAGGAGATTGTGTGCGCACAACCCTACCTTCGTTGTGCAAGCAGACTGATACCACTCCGATTCAAGAGTAAAGGAGCGACACTTAATAGTCAGCGATATAATGTGTGCTTCTGCCGTATCAAACACTAGTATTTGAGTTTTTTGCCTTTAATTTGTCTTTGTGTCTCTATGACTTGACTTCAATTTCCAAAGAGGTGCCACAGAGGTCTAAACCCGTGACCTTCCAATTGCCATTCCTTAGCCTTGACCAGATGCATAAAATACGCGAAGCGTCGGGGCACTAAGGAAAAATGGTTGAGTGTATTAGTTAACTATGAACCTAATATTTTATTTCTCAGAAGTTACACCGAAAATTATCATATTATCCGCGATAAATTAATTATTGAATCCTGGAAACAACGTTGCTTCGAGCTAGCCTCTCCATTAGCCTTTTCTCTACTGGCTCCGCATCTCGTCCATGAGTCCTCTTACGTCGAAGAGAAATTCGATTATGGATGTGCGTAAGGTTTGCGGGTCATTTTTGCATAATCCCTTTAAGTGCTAGGCGGGTGGGAGGGTCGGGAAAGTTAGGGAACACCTGCGCTTTCACAAGGGCGAGTCGGGCGAAGCAGAGTATTCGTCGTACCCGAGTGCGGCCGGGCATGGGGGCGCCGTCGGCCGCCGGTGGCGGGCGGAGACGATGGGGAGAGTACGGCGGGTCCTCCCGCCTTTTGAGGAAAAAACGAGGTCCGCGAAATTCGCGATGCAGCTAAGCTGCGAGCTTATGTGCCCCGCTCCGTGCACATTCACGTTTTCATGCACGTAATGGAAGAGGGAACCTCTTGATGCAGCGGCCTCCGCTCTGGTCGGGTCGGAAGTTTTATTTATTATTAAACATTTTAATAAACGATCCCCAGGGGATAAACTTTTCGAACTCTTCACAAAGTTTCCCCCTCGGGAGGCTTTCCTCATTTATAATTCCCCTTCCCGCTCCTCAACCATTTCCTCCGTGGCTTTCGGTTCTCTTCCGCCGCGAGTAAAGCGTTTTCTCTCTCCACCTCTCTCTCTCTCGCGCGGAATCCTACAGGTTATAGGTCAGAGTGCATCTCTTCTCCTCGTGCTTCTCGAGTTTAATGCGAAGCCCCGACTGTTTAAACCCCCCCGACGGTTGGCAAACGAGCAGAGAAACCCTTCCCCCATCCAGGGTTCTTTTCACATTTTTTACTTTTTTTCTGGGAGAGAATGGGGGTTGCTGGGAAGGGATCAGAGGATTTAAAATGTAGAAGCGATAGGTGGGTCACTCAGCTAGCATTTGTTTTGTAACTATTCAATTTTCAACAGCTGCTGTCTCTCGAAGTTTGAAACTGAGAGGCAAGCAAGTGGAAAGTTTTTCAATGTTGTTACTTGAAATCTTTCAATTCAAACAATTGTTTCATCATCTGGACTTCTCCTAAGGCTTTTTAAAGAATGGCGGTCTTCTGAATGGTATGCTAAATTAAGTTTTAAGACCATTTGAAATAAAATACTATGCAAGAATGCTGACTTACAGCAACGTCTACGGCTTTATGATGGTACATAAAATATTTTTGTGACTTGGATTGCAGATACGCGTTCTAAATCTCATTATCAATCAAAAAACAATATCGATCTCTTCAAATACATTTTACCAAATCGTCAATTACTCTTTTTATGTTTTTCAACTCATCCATCGTATCCCGTGTCATAAACTGCATTTGCATTCTTTTTTATCAGTAGGTACATGTATTTTTAAGCTTAAACAAATTCGCTCGTTACGAATGTTTTTCCGTGGCCATTGTATTTTTTATTAAAAAAGTAATCCGTTAAAGGCTCTACGATGGTTTGCCAACATTAATCATGCCCCAATGAGTTGTATTGGGCGTGGTTGATGGATTCATTTATCCAATACTGATAATATATAAAAAAAGATGAACCACGCCATTATTACTCTTAATATTCTGTATGATAGATCTTATTTTGTAGATATTGCATTAGAAGCACCCTTTTATGTACTATTTCATCAATTTGAAGGCCCAAGGTTACTTACATTAACAAGGCGGTACAAGGTATTAAGGTCTATACAATTCAAAATGTAAGAGGAGTAAATTATATAAACTAAATATATAGCTTGTTTGTTTGTTACATGCATCCCAGTCATCGAACGTGCATGTGCACAAATTAAATGCATAACTTGGTCTTGGAAAAACAAAAAAATATATAAATTTGTCTCTAATAATTCAAAATAGACCCCTTCATCAACTGCACATCCCAAACGCACTGCTGCTTCCCATGTATGTGCAATTTCTTTCTGGAGCGATAGCATACATTTATTAAATGATGTGATTTATTCGTTCGTGCTCACTTAAGTTTGCTGAGAAACGAGGGAAAACGGATTTTGCTGGAGCATTCGGATTTGGAGGATTGAGAGTCTTATTGAACGTTCCGATTCACTTACCTTCTGAAGTGCCTAAAATGTACAAGGCCTAGGCAGAAGTTGGCAATTTTGTGCTGGTAATTGCAACCTTTATACTGCAAGTTACGTTCCCAAACCGTGCAGAATCAAAATTGCTCCATTAATGCCACTCAAAAGGTTCAATGCGCTGAGATATGAATGACCAATTTGTCCCCAGTTTTGTTCGCACAAGTGCCTCAGTCGCTTCGCACCGCTGTCGAAACTCGCTGCTCAGGCCTGGGACATTCTAAAGAGGAGATTTTACTCACTACCTGTACGAAATTTTACGTATCTTAGTGAAGACTGCTTGTGTATGGAAAATTGGTAAATGTAGTGCTAGTTACGCCGTGGGCTAAAAATAATTCAAACGCTTTTTGGTCGTCACTAAACGCCATTCTGAAGAGCGTTATCAATTCCTTCCGGAGTTCCTCGTAGTGGGGGAAAGCACTTCAAGATGTATGTTAATAGAAAATGTGTGCGGAAAATCTATAAGGGCGCTACCTTAAGTTAGAATAAAATATAACAAACCTTTATGATAGTATGGGACAGGTCCCCTAGAGCATCAATAACATACAATGAAATAGCAGCGAGGTAATTACCAAATTAACAAATTATTTTGTTCGAAACAGAAAATAAATGGAGCTTAATAAGAAAGAAAAAGAAAGACTAAAACAACTACCCTCAGTGATAAACAATAACTGTACTTGTGATACAATTGAATTCGGAGATATGATACAAGATAATCGAAAGGTAAAAACCCTTAAGGTCACAATGCATATGAGATTTGGAAAAAACATTTTAAACAGTTAAAACAAAAAACATGAATGGACCATGAAAAAAAACAGTGTTTATCTAGAAAAAAAATAGTAATGAGAATTTAATACTGAACAGGCTATACTATTCAAGAAATAATTCCATTTTATAAAATTGCATACAATTTAGCTTGAAAAATTGCCAACGAACGAGAGTTACGGATGCAACATAAACATTTGCTACTGTTTCCATCTTGGCTCATCGCTCTTCAACTTTGTACTGCGCACGCGTCTGTCCGCAGCACGAATTTATAAGCACCAGAACGCGACGCTATTCGTCATCGGCTCATTGGGCACGAGGCCGAAAGAGAAGAGAGAGAAAAATGAGAACCGTTAAAAAAAAAATTGTCCTCCCTCGACTGAAATCCCGGGGAAGAAAGACGGGTGAGAGGGGGCTGGAGGGGTCAGGGGAGAGGGGAGGGGAAGAAATCCGGACGGAAATGAAATGAGAACTCCCAGGGCGTGACAGAGAGAGAGAGTATGTGTGTGGGGAGAGGAGAAATAGGTTTGAGAGGCTGACAGAAGAGAGAAAGGATAGGAAAGGTGGATGGGAAGGGTTTGAAATACATTTATTTGAGTGGGGAATGCGAGGGCCTTGTACAGAGCATTGGACGACACCTTGGCTCACGATAGTGAATGTCCATTTATTTTTTTGCGACTTATTACACGCCCAACATGCCCATCGCGAGAATGTCTTCCACAGGTTCTAGTAAAATCCTTTGCTTTTGATAACGAATTTTGGTTTAATACGAATGCGCTGTGCTATCGCGACAAACCTTCAAGATACATCATCATGAACCTCTTGGTGTCTGTTCTGCAAGATTTTTCCTTTCTACATTGCCGATTCCATATTTTTTTAATCCAACAAACCTACATTCCAACTTGGCGGAAATCTTCCGGCATCATAACAGACGACGACTTGATTTTTGTGGTTTCTCTAATGTTTGCTTACATTTTTAAATGCATTGATACGGTATCGTAACGATTATTCATCTGATTCCGCTCACTGCTGTCATCGTATTAAAAGTGCATGACTAACCTTTAAATCGTTTTCTACGAAATACAGTACAAACTAGCTCCAGAGTGTATATATTAATCATTAATAAGGAGCATAAAGTAATTAATGAAGATTTATTTTGTGAAATGCGATGCACTTAGCTCGGCCATAAAATGTAACTTTTGCAGTGATTTACGGGATGCAACGCTCTTTTTTTCTCCGTGAATCTCAAGGTGTCCCCAGTAATGTTTATTTAAATGAAATAACCATATTATTTAAATAATATTACGCATAAGACCACATTCTACATAGACATCGCACGAACAGTTTTTAAATATGATTCTAATCCTGCCTTTGACTCTCATCTTCGAAAAAGTACACTAGCAGTCTTAGCGTGAACTCTAAAGGGTGAAATTAGCAGTAATGAATGTGGTAGCATGAACTGCATTAATCATTGTAGTTACTAAATTCAACTAAGAAAAAGACAGCAAGCAACTACCGACCTCAGAGTACAAATTTAAAAATAAATAGTCTTAAACGCTCGAAATTTCTAATGCTGCACCAAGCGGTTGGTGTATATATGTTTATATTAAACTTGGTAATAATTAGTAAAAAAGCAGGTAAATTTTTTAATATAAATCATATATATATTTAAAAGATTCAAAAATAGCAGCCAACCGTTGGAGATTCACGAGTTCATAGTTCTAGTAATTCCTCATTCCCACCCAATTACCACCTTCTCTTTCATCTTCAGTACCATTCCTGGCGATCTGAAGTCCTTATTATAGTGCTGAGTGGACGTCAAAAAACACCATATACCTGATTTATGGTTACTTTAATCCTTCACGCAGTTTTTTATGCAAGCTTTCGTCGGAACGGCAGGAGCGACCGCGGTGACATGGGTTGACGTCTTAGTCGGGGAAAACGAAGCGAGAGTTGGAGGAAGCTCCGACTTGAAACGGGTGAGATTGGAATAAAATACACCAACCGCAAGCAATATATTTGTGATAAAAAGATGGGAAGAATAAATGTGTGTCTTGGGGTTGATGGGGTGAAGGGGACAGAATGATACATATATATAAATAGTTATGGAAAAAAACGGGCCGGAATTCTCAATACAGCGAAAGGACTCATGAGATGTGCGAGGTAGAAATCATATCACGTCGCCTTGTGCGAGAAAAAAATAAACCCTCAGAAGACAGCGGTGGGGGAGTGGGGGAAGGGTAGAAGATGCTCGGAGGAATATCCTAACGACCCCGCAACCCATCTTAGATCCATGGGAAGGGTGTCAAGGGAATGGGACTGTAAGAAGTTGGAAGAAATACTTCACACGCGCAGAATATGACGGGATAGAGTGGGAGGATGAATTGAAAGCCGCACAATTCGCTAAAAAAACTGCTACAAGTGGAAAAAAATTGCTACAAATTTGAAAAAAGGACGAGGATGGGGTCCTCTAGGGACTCGGAGGCTGCACGCTAGACTAAGATTATTGGAAGAAATTAAAATCACGCGAGTGTCAAGGTGACATGAAGGATATTATTTTGTATTAATCCTGGATTAAATATGTCTAGAACTGATGGGCAGCGAAATAAGCGGCGAAAATAGAGATACAAAGTCGAACTTATGGGCAGAAAAGTTTCTTTTTACCTTGTAATTGGCGTAGGTTGCGGCTTGGCGGGGTAATGTCCTCGTAAGTCAATCCTGTGGTCACGGGCTTGCGTGTCACCTGTGAAGTGTATCCACTCTGGGCGTCGTTGTTTAGGTGATGAAATATTGGGGCCAAAGTAAGAGAGGTTTTTTAAGACCAGCTATTGTTACATAAAGATGAATTAATCTTACGTTTTTTTACTTTGACATACAACTCACTATAATTTCCCTAATCAATTCCTTTCCAAATCCCTTTTTCATGGCTGGATCCTTTTTCCAGGGAACCCTACCATCCGCCCCAGGGGTGGATCGCAGGACAGTGTGAAAGTGTTGACAAGAACAAGTGGCGGAGGTGATGCCAAGGAAAAAAATGACCGAAGTTCATGATGCCGTAAATTCTGGGGCTGGAACTTCTATTTGTCGACAGTAATTATCGTAATTGGAGCGTTTATAGCTCAGTCTCGAAAACCGCAGTTTCTTCAGGCAATATTTTCTTGTCGTCAGGTCGGATGTATTAGGGACATCGAGTATGTGTGATGGCCCAGAGTAATGGCTTCCCTCCATGGCATCCCGGTTGCAATTTCTGTCATTGGTGGAATGTTATCATTGGAATCCCGTTCCCTATTTCAGTACTGTGTGGACAGAACTTCAAGTGTAGTGCTCCATCCATTGGTAGCGCAAAACGTTGGAACGTTAAATCTTTAAGCTCTCGATTTCTTTCGCTCACAGAAAGCTAATATAGACGTCCGATGTTTTCTTCAAACTTTTTTCTTGTCCCTAAAACTATCCTTTCCATGTTTCCTTTATGGCGTCAATGATCTCAGTTGTGGGTCGCTTCACATTATGACTAATACTTCTGGGGAGTGCCAATGCAGTTTTTTTTCGGTCGTTTCATACAAGGGGGTGATCACATAATTTGAGTGTTCATTGTCTCGTTATTTTATTTCAAATTGGAAATCTTCTAACAAGTATTAAAAGAACTTGTTAACTCCACTAATTATTTATTATCCCGTCCCGGGTTTCAACGCTCGGTGTCATTTTCAGTTGAAAATACGTTTTAGGTTACGGTATATATGCAAAATCATGGCAGGGGAGGGGAAAGGATCGAAAGAGAGTTATCTAAGTTATTTTAATTCTTCCGTAATTGATAACTTCCACAAAATCAAGCCTAAATCAGTTTCCTTTGCTTTTTACAAGTTTTGAAGTGGGTTTTCGGTGTCGGTGTTTTTCGGTGTTATATTAACATTGCTATTCTTCTTCTTTTTTCACTTTGCCTTCGTCCCATTCATATGTGGGGTCGGCATTTCCTTTCTTCAATGTTTTCCTCCACTTCTCTCTATCTTGAACTTCCTCCCCCTTCCAGCTTTTCTTTCTTAAGTCTTCCACTGCCTTATCTTTCCATCTGACTTTGGCTCTTCTTACACTTATCTTCCTAGGTACCTCCAATATTAGTACTATATTTTCCACGTAGTCTTCTCTCCTTCTGTCGACATGACCAAACCACCTCAGCCTGCCTTCTTGTATTTTTTTATTCTATCGTACTCTGTACCCTATAAGTGTTTCTCTAGCATATTCGTTTCTTATCCTATCGTATCTCGTGATTCCACTCATTCACCTCAGCATTTTCATCTCTGTCACTTCCAGTTTCCTTTCCTGTACCCTGGTGGTTGCCCATGTCTCCGCACTGTAAGCCATTGCGGGCCTCACTAACATTTTATACGTTTTTACTCTCATTCTATGGCTCACTTTCCTGTCACACAACACCCCACTCATTTTCCTCAATTTTTTTTATCCTCATTGGGTTCTATGGGATACCTCAGCATCCAGGCCGCCATCCATCTCCAGGAATACTCCAAGCCAGGAGGTGCCTTTGCTTGTAGCACTTCCCCTGGCAGTTCCACTGAGGCACCCCACCCTCCTGCAGGTCGTCCGCCATTATATACTCGGTTTTCGTCCCATTGTTTTTCATCCATCTCTCTTCTAAAGCTTTCCTCCATTCCTCTAGTTTATGCTGTAACCTTGTAACCTGGCTCTGATGTTTTCACACAGAGATCATACGTGAATATCATATTCCATGGTAGGTCGCTTCTGATGCCTCTATTCATTACATTGCTGTTATTATTTCTATTTTCGCCTTGAAGACACCAGCGAGAAGGATGGAGAAATTTCTTCTAACAGGCTATATTCTATGCTGAGGCTAATTGGAGAGCCATGGGCTTCTCTATATTGCTGATAAAAACTCTTCTCGCGCTCCCCACCGGGTTAGGTTTTTTAGTTCGTATGCAAAACGTTTTAGCCGTCCTAAGGGCTGATAAGTCATGAATTACCGTAATCAATATATCTCTTTATCTCAGCTAAATCAGGTTGTTTTTATCTGTGGATATATTTCCATTTACCACTCCTCCCACCTAGAGCCGAAGAATGTCACATTTTCTCGCCATATGAATCAAGTTGCGAAGGGAAGATCTTCTCCACTTAGTCGGTGGTATAACTTTTCGTCTGCATTTGGTGATCTGCCATCCGCTGAATTCATCAATAGTTTTAAGAAATGCTTCCGTATTCAGCAAATATCAGCTGGAAATCTTCTTTCCAAGTCGAATCATATGGCTCCCTTGTCAGTCCATCACAGCATTACTGAGATCGTCAGAATTTCTTCCCTTTCCAAATGGACGGCTTACCCTTTTGGTATCAATATTTGGATCCTTACAGAAGACTGGCGACCCATTTATCGAAACAATGGAGAATATGTAGAACCTGACTCAATATAAACCTCCAGATGCACGCACTGTCCATAATTCTGCCCTTTAAATGATATATTTATGAGACATGTCATTTCAACCTTTGTTTAATTAATTCGTTCGAAACTTTGCCATTTCGTAGAACTTTATTTATTAAAAATATAATTTTTCTCTTTCTGCACACGTTCTGTTGGAATAGCGAATTGAGAACCTCCTGTGATAATACTATCAACGATCGACTTGCAGTCGGCTTAATACATGAATGTAGATTGCTGAATGTATTTTACGGTGTCTGATACCTTTCTGTGACTCTGGGAATAAAAAACCCTTTCGTTGAGAGGGAGAATAGGATAAAGGAGAGCAGGAGGGAAAATGAAAGATGAGAGAGCCTCTATTTTATTCCCAGGAATGGTTGGCATGGGAATGAAAACTTATATGTAGGAGAGAATATTCAATTCGCGTAGAATTTGGCGGTGGAAAATGTAAATGAAAACTGAATGGCGTTCCACTGCTCCCTCTGTATAAGGTCTACAATTTATCATTCTGGTATGGAATTTTTTATCCAGCCATTGCAGTTCAAATTCAGTCAGTAGGATAACCCCTTTTTGTTCACACATGATACATTCCATCATTTTACACGATTTAGATGCGACAATTTGATCTCACTTTCTTAAGGGTAATGCGTATAGATTAACTTATTGATAGTTTTCTCTTATGTAAGAGCACTGTCAACGACAATAAACCATGGACGCTCATGATGATTTTACCTTATAGCCATTGATTCCTTTTTTCCACACACGTAAAACCCACGGTGTAATTAACCCTTTTGTGGAGGAAATGAATGGGAAATGAGGGGAGCAGGTGGTGAAAGGAGCTTCAAGTCTACCTCTATCTTATTCGGAAGAAGGGTTTGGTGAGAAAAAAAAATGTAACAAAAAAGCTGAGGAAAATTATTTGTATGCTCGAAATTTCGATGCCTGTGCCCGGGCAAAGGGTGAAGAATGGATAGGATCCTGGGAAATACAAAATTTAAAAATAATCTTTTGGAATTTTAATGAGGAGCTTGCCAACTTCGCTATACCTTGATATCCTGTTATATAATGTTAATAGTATCACATTTGTTTATTTTTTAGATAATTGATTAACTAATGACAAGGCATGCATTTGTTGGCAATTTTGTCAATTTTATTTAATAGTCACCGCACACAGATCGTTTACCGGTTTTTTTTTCTTTAAATTTCATATGTTTACCTATTAATGCTGTGTACGCGGTGGTATATTTTCAATTTAATGTGCGAGATGTGAAAAAATATTTTTTAATCAGTAATAATAATTCACAGCACAGTTTCAGGGAAAGATTAATTGTACCTTTATTGTGATTTTCTAAGGCCAAGGAAAGTATACAATTCAACCACATGTTTTTATATTTATCGCGTATTATCAGCAAAGATAATCTTGACTTTTATTTAAAAGAAGTAATTCTAAAGATATTCTCCTCAAGACGTGGTCAACTTCGCCGCTAAGTGATGCCTAAGCGCTAAGCCGCCGTGGTCAAATTCGCTCTTATTTTATCTCCTGTATTATGGGAGGATAATAGGGTTACAATATTGGTGAAATCATGAAACTGGACTGACCTGCTCTCCTCTCACTGCAAGCAAGACGATTGGCTGTCCTTTGGTCCTGTTAGTATTCAAGTACGCGAGGCACAATGCTTGGCTTCGCTCTTGTTTTACCTTTTTAGTATTTCAAACCTCACAAAATGTTACGGGTCCTCCTCCACCCTTCACAGAGGTCTTAATTAACTGCTTGTACAATATTTAAATCTCCACATATAGGATAAAGTAGCCAAGAAAGTGAATTAAAAGAGTCACCATTCCATTACTTGTTGAAACACTCGGTGCTGAATTTATAGTCAAAGCAGACGTTAGTGACATTATGTTTGTCTTCAAGCACTGTTGGTCTGAGAAACGCAGGTTTTCATCTTTTTCATTTGCCCGCAGTTTCCATTTAAGTGGAAAAATGGTATTTAAAAAACATGTTTGCTTCAGGTTATAAATATATGTACTATATTTAATATAGATTATGACGTCTTACTTAGAAAATAGTTTTAAGAGCCAATTCTGAGTGCAATGCAGCGTTGAAAACTAACTGCTATATCTTATAAGATAACGATAGAAACCTTTGTTCAAAATTAATGCTGGATTAGTTTTAAACTCAGAATTCATAAATTTAAAATACTCAGCATAAAAATCAACAAAATCAGGAGTTGATGCTGTTGATATTACACTCGTTAGCTATTGCTTGAATCACAGCGCCGCAAAGTAGCCTTTGGTGGTTTGTTCACAACCGTTAACATATCCTCTGTAAATATTTTTATCATCCATCAATGTTTTGCACAAAATAATATACTATTTTCAGATTTTTGCTTTTCATTTGCTAATGGAATAAAATACGTGCTACCTTTTTTTCTAATTTGTCACGTTAAGTCAATAAATTCCGATTGGGTCTCTACGGACCATGTTTTAGATTACAAGGATTTTTTTGTGCCGGGTTAAGGTAAAATATTCATTGCGCATCATACAATACAATCACTAACTGTAATCAAATAAGTGACGCGTAGTTTTTTACTATAATTGAAGTGATCTACGCATAAGATTTCCTCAGTATTCCTTGAAATGTCCCCAAAACTTCTTCGTACAGCTTTGAAATGTACTACGATTTCCTTCTGTCTAATAAACACATAAATAATTTCTTTGGCGTTGTAAACTTCGTACTTCGGAAACCTAGTATCAAGCAATATTTGCACCGAACATTGAACATGCCGGAAAAACCATTAGATCTGTGCGTGATGACCAGTGTACTGAAAAAACAACAACAATGAACATTTTTCGCGACGTTCAGATTTCGTTTAGTTTGCGAAATTTTATCTGGGTAATTAGTCTTCATTTTGACCTTGGGTTATCAGCAACGTGTCGTACTTTACATTTTCTATCACCTCAATTTTTTCCAAAACATCGGAAAGTTCCTCATTCCTTCGTCTTTATGTGAGAAATTTATGATTCTAGAGTTCTGACCATCTCTTCCTTAACCTTGGATCACTATTCAGTCTACGTCAATCGCATTATCTCTTCTTTTATTTTATTTTGAGCGAATTTAGGTCTACATAGTTCTTTCTTATGCCTGTTGCTCACGGCAAAAATTTCGGTAAAACTTTTTATAAAATCGACTAATTTTATCAAAATGAGCTTACTAACGATAAAACTGTTTTATAAAACCTAGTTTTATGAAACAATTTACGGAGTAGGACTTGTTCTATTTCCGTAAAACAGTTTTATGCAACAGTCAATGAGACGTTCCGCTGATCGCGTTGATAATCTCGTATGCATGGGAAGCCAAGCAAGGAATAAGTAAACTAACATGGCTGGAAGTACATGAAACGTTGAGGCAGTTTCCTTTTCATTAGAATGGTAGGTACCAAAAACACGACTGCCTCTATGTGGTGAAATCACCACACTCGCAAAGCGTCTCATAGATAGCAGATTGGTCAAAAACGCGGTTCTATGAACATTTTTACCGTGAGTAAGCAAGTACGTTTTACGTTCAATTTATAAAAGTATAAATATGTTTTTATAAAACTCATTTATAGAAAATTTTACCCTGAGCAACAGGCATTACAATCAACTCGTTAAATATGACACACAAACATCCATGCCCTTGGT